>CAWUFW010005104.1:0-1403561 GCA_963921515.1 Calotriton arnoldi | reverse complement strand
GCCCACAATGTACTAGGAGTCCAGGACATTGTCCCAGACAAGCAACACCAACATCACTACATCCACACCACATGTAACATAAAAGAAGCACCACTCAGCACAACATATCTGCAGCAAGAAGTCATGTGTAGGGACACTGTCTAGAGTGACACTTCATTAGGAACACCTTCAAATGTATAGTAACATGAGTGTAGGGTGAGGCAAGAGTCCCTCCAAAATGACCATAGTCATCATTGCACGCAAATAAGGGTCAGTCCACATACAATGTGGAACAGAGGAGGGCAGACCAAGTAGGGTGTGTATGTGTATTTCACAGTAGGGCAACAAGGTGTTGGAATGAGTCAGTGAGCCCAGGTAGATGACACATCATATTAGACACCACTGCCACACAATCACAGATCACCACAGCCCCCAAGCAGACATTGAGAGGCCCATCACATACAATGGCAGACCATATCACACAATGACAGCCCATATCATGCAACACAGTGAGAAATTCCTGACTCAAACAGCAAACTCAAAGTAAGCACCACTGTGCATTTGACTCACAAGTGTACTGCTGCAATAAATGACACCATGTGAGTATGTCCAGTACATCAACAACACTGACTACACTGCCAACTCACAGAACACCTACACACCATCACTACACCTCAACAAAGGGAGCACCAACTACAAAGTAATGAATGAATGCCAAAGTGTCAGGAAGACTCCATCTTGACAGCAGGAAACTCTGACCTGAGACTCAGGACAACCCTCCTCCTACTCACACCTGCATTACACTCATGTGAATCAAAGTGAGTAATTTAAGAAATGAAGAGTCACTGTGCAGATTAACAACCATGGAACTGTTCCCACTGCATGTCAAGTCCTTCAGACAGCTCACATACTGAAACTTAGCCTCATACACATACCATAAGTCAGCAGCAATGTATGACAATAACTAAACTAGCTTAAAGTGGATTGCACAGTGCATGAAAAACATGGAGATATCTCAGATAGCATTTCTACATGACATGCAAGAGGTGCAACATATCACACTACATCTAGGCCATCAAATCAGTCAATGAAATTGAACTAAAGTAACATCTGTGCAATATCCCTGTGATACAGCAATGCAAGCTATGAATTGGCCCAGGAATCATAGGAACTGTCATAAGCCATACAGTGACCAGCCCCACATCTGTGTCAACTCCCTTGACATGTGCATGCCACCAGCACAACACTTATGGCTCATTGTCACACTCCCTGACTGTCAAACCCAAGTATGACCTTCACACATACCCCTCATCTACCCATCTCACACCTTCACTACTCCACACCTGTAAGAAACACAGATAAAGGTGCAAATAATGTCCTGTGAGTTTCCTGAGAACCAATGCCACACCCTGGTGTGTATCTACAAATGTCAGAATCCCACTCAGGGATGTCTGAACCAATGCTGTTCAAAAACCATTTGCCAAACACATGTCTTACAAACAACATCCAAAGAAGTCCAACAAGCTCACCCATGTGTAGGCAAACAGTGGATAGGCAATGTGACCCTAGACAGCACAGGAATAGATAACATTTTTACTCTGGCCAACTGCACAGACACCATCGCCCAACCCTATCAAAAAATACATGATCAAATGCCAATCATGAACACTAACTGTGTGCAATAGGACAAAGCTGCAAACAGACATATACACTCCACCAGTTACCAAGTGAGCATGGTGTCAATGTGTAGCACAAGCATGCACATGCACACTCCTGACAAGTGACTGCTCAAATATAGGAGGCCATAGCACAATTGTGCACTCAAAACAAGCCAGTGAACAAGACTCCACATTGTGCATGTGACAGTCACACAAGAAATGCACACAACAAATTCTACACACATCTGAATGTATTCCAATACACAAACTCCTCACACACAATGTCATGCAAATATAACATTACACACACACATGGACCTGTCAGTGGAAAGAGCCAACACAGGCCAAAGACTGCATCCATCAACAACAAATACACAACATATGCACATACAAAATCATCACATAGCAAACTCAGCTGGACATCAGGGGGACTCACACCAGGCAAGGACAAGGCAACATACACTCACAGCAGTGCATGTACAGTAAGCAGTGTGTGAACATCAACAAAACTAGTGTCACACATATCTGAGTGCTCCACCATGAACTTCAACACCACACATCATCACGGCACAGATCACATCACACTCAGGATGGGTAGCAGTACCTCAGCAAACACACATACACTTTAGCTATCACCCACTGCTGCATAACTCTGGAAAACACAGATGCATGGAACATGACTAGAGAACTTTGCTGGACAAACATCTGCACTGTACATGAGCAACCATGACTGCAATCAAGTAGAATAAAATAGCACATAACAAATTGTGAAACAGTCCTGAGTGGAACATTGGTCCTGGACACAGATCATCCTCCCACAGTATAGTGTCACACTATGAAGTGGTGGTGGGGGTCACACACTGGCAAGGCATGGGGTGGAAGACATTAGACTGAAGTGGTGTGTACATCAGTATTGGACAGGTGAGGAGTGTACATAGCAAAAACACGTAGAGGAGTAACTCACAATGTGTAGCCATCAAAAGCCCCCATTGGGGATGGTCTGACTCTCAATACCACATACTTGTCCAACAAATGATGTAAAGTGACACCAATGTATGAGAAACGTCACTTATAATGTCAGTTTGCCTGAGCAGGTCAGCACAGTGAGCACAAACGTAAGCAAGAGCCATGGCTGATCAACAAACCACAACACAGACATTGCAGTGAACCACTCTGCATACTCACAACTGACAGCGACAACAAGGAGGTGTACCCCAGTACTGCAAGGTCGTACCGACACACTGCACAGTGCTCAACCAACAACTCCTACATGTGCCCACTATCTAAAGCACGTGTCTGTCAATGTAAACAAACAGGCACTCATTACCTGGATCATACATGTGTGTAGGTGTCGTGTTCAGGGGCACATACTCATTAACATTTCTGCCAATGATAGGCCAATCACACTGTATGACTACTCAACTGCACACATTCAAATGTACCCATGTGACTATGAAGCCAGGCCTAAACAAGATGACTACACATCTACACTGCTGTTCACACATCAAGATAGATCCCACAGATATGACGGACCCTGTCCATAGAAATCTCTTCTGTTGTGGTACAGCATCCAAATATGACGTGTACAAAATTGGAGACCTGACAATAGAATGATTAGGATAAGATTAGATCACCACAGACAACCATCAGTGCCCCCTGAAGCCTCTGAGTCAAGAAACACAAAAGTGACCCACACACAGCTGCTGCAAAATTTCTATGGCCTCTACACTGAGGGCAGCAGGGGAGACAGGGGCAGGGGCAGCGGTGCCTGGGGGGAAGGAGACTCTACCCTTTTTAGGGCTGCGGGCACGGACAGCACTTGGGGGAGCATCTGGGAGGGTGGGCACTGGACGAGGTGTGGCGGAAGAAGGTGCTGGTCTGGAACTTCCGGTGCCCCCCAACATCAAGGAGTCACCACTGGACTGGTAAGATGTGGAGGTTGGTGTTTCCGGGCGGGAATCATCCAGGGCACTCCTGTCCCCCTCCGAGGCACTGGTCCCCTCAGTGTCACTGAACTCCTGTGTCCCAGTCGTGCCAGTAGCTTCCCCAACGGTGTCGGGCCCCTGTCCTTCCCTGCCCTCTGTAGATGCTGCAAGAGACAGAGACATAGGTTCAGTATAGTGCCATACTCACAAACATCATATGCAATCAAAAAACAAATCCTGCAAATGATACTCCCATATTGAACTACTCCATGTACTTTCAGCATATGCCACATTTATGCCAACATCAGCTGTTGCATGGAAACATGCATAGTTGATAGTCATGCTCCATGTTACGTAGACACAGCCAAATAGCTGAGCCTGTGCCTCCCTGTAACCACACATACAATTGTCTGTAGGCACACCTACGTGCCTGTAGGTAAGATAGCTATACATCAAAACATGTTGTCTCTGTCACCTATGGAGTATATTTCATGGAACACCACAGATACCAAGTCAAATATGTCCTTTTGCAAGGGCAATCACCTCCTGAAATCCACAATGTTGGGCTTTGAAGCACAACTACAGTTGTCCATTGGTGTCAGCTGTGTAGATGTTACAATTCATTTGATGTGCACAGCACACATTTCTAAATGCACACTAACAAGATGCTCACTGCTTTGCACTGCCAGTTGATGTCTCTGACACTCACACTGCAGCATATGTCACAAGGCCACATCTTTTTTGTTAATGTAGTGACTATGAGCCCCATGTAACAAAGTAGTCACAAACACAATGCACAATAGCATGAGAATGGGAAACAAAATGCAAGGCCTTCATAGGTTGTGACATGTCACAGACCAACATCTCCACAAGTGCCTGACAGGCCCTCATAGATCCAAGGCAGGATAGTTTCTGTTGATGAGGAAGTTGGTGGACTCCATTAGGACAGCTAATGTGTGAGAATACCTAGGGTCTGGCATATGACATCCCTACGTTGTGCTGGCTGATGACATTGAGGACACATCAATGTGCCAAAAAGTCACTCACTGATTAAAGCTTTAGACACAACTTCACCATGCACTGATGCACATGGACACCCCTCCACAATGCACACTTACTGAGGACTGACACTCTTAGTAACCTTTGTTCATTATCATTTAACAAATTACTGTACAACACCTCAGTCACATCACAATTTGCCATACACACAGATCACATCCAACCATGTTAAGCCATAGTGCCAAAACAATTTAGCAATAGCCAGCTTCAGCTACATTGCATTTAAATCACAGAGTCTAACCATCCCAGTAAAGTTGCCATGTGCACAAATGGCAAATGCAAATCAGCCAATGCATCACTGCAATCATCACCATCTACCCCATTAGCACATGTGTGCACTTGCTGTCACCATGGTAGGAAATACAGCATGTTATGCCATGCTGCTGTTATCATGCTAATATATTTTGCAATGGCGCTGTCTCCTCTATCATGGTGAAAAAAGGACCCATGGGACAGGTGTGACCTTTCCCAACTCACTGCTCACTGAGTCAACATCTGTGCCTGTCTCTAGCCACTAACACATCATCACATGAGCACACTATTGTGCTAGCCACACAGCACACACAAGCCTGACAAGTGTACTGGGCTACACACTTCACACAATGAATTATCCTGTGTATGAAGGTCTTAGTTCAGACAACATTCATACAATGTGACATGAAAACATGGCAAGATGATTTAATATGAAAAGGTTCATGGATTTTAACACATGAGAAACAAAATGTGGTACGAATGCAGAACCGCTGCACTCAACACTTGTTATGTCCCGTATAGAGGCCCTAATGTAGACCCATTCATACATGCCCTAAAATTGACGTATTCATATTTGCCCTAATACGGTCATATTCGTACTTGCCCTATTATGGTCAAAGCCGCATATGCCCTATTACGGTCATAACTGTACATGTCCTATTATAGTCATGATTCCTTATATAGGCATGATCTTTCACCTACATTGGTCCTCACTAGTACACAACGTGCTCTGAGGGCTGAACGTTATCTATTCTGTGGTTTTGAATACAGCAGGGTTTTTCCCAAACACAGGCCCACACTGTACTCATCAATTATGCATGGCTCTCGAGGAATACACCACCTGCATAATATGTATGTACAAAGTTCACCCCTGACGTCTTCCTCAAGTCTAACATGGCCAATACAAACCATACGAAGCAACTAGAGTCTTCAGGGTATAAATACACCACATCTTACCCCGGTAAGACAGAGGGAACCGAGACTTCCAAGCTGACACACTGACCAGAGATGCTGAGGCTCCTGCATGCAGTCGCTCCAGCTGACAGCGGTCTGACACAGCCCTTGCGGGGTGTCCAACTCGAGACCAGGACGGGGTCCCACACTCTCTCTATTCAGGTATGGGGGTTCGAATAAATCCTAGAAGGATTCTTGGCTCTTCGGCTTTTAGACCTACACATATGCTAGGTACACTCAGGTACATCTAGTTAGGCATCGTAGGAGTACGCTCACTTTTCATAATGCTTTTTATATTCATGTATGTATTCATGATTATTGCAATATGGTAGAACTGTTCTATCCCTTTGCTTTTATCGTACTGCTGATAATATATCTCTGCTATTGTCTGCTGGTTGCCGCAGCACATATATTTTACACTAGAATAACAACTGTTCAATAAATACTTATTGAAATGCCCAGACTGTTTATTCTGTGTAACTCTCTGAGACAAACCGAATAAGTAAGCACGAGTGACTGAGCGAAAGGTAGTATATTATTTTCACGATTCTGAGGTATTTGGGTTGTCATGGTCTAAGGTTGCCAGAAACTAATCTCTCCCCGATAAGAGGAGATTCTAGTGGCACTGTGAGCTAGCTAATGCAAATCAGGCTAACATACGCGGTGGGGGTGCACAGAATCAGTCTACCACCAAACCCACAGCTTATGTTATCCAAACGTACAGGTCCTGCATGGGTACTATAGGAAATACACGACACACAGAGGCCACTTAGAAGCCATTGCATCACACTAGAGACATCACAGAGTTCCGCACTTGCTCAGGGCTGGGATTCATGCAGTCACTCATACGCAAAGTCACACTTTGCACAATACTCACCCCCAACTTGCTGCTGATGGGCCCTTAAGCGTCCATCCAGCTCTGGCTGTGTCACTGCCAAGATGCGGGCCATTAGTGGTGTCATGGTCCTGCGCGCCAACCTGCCACTTCGAGGGTGCACCCCCAGCGTCATCTCTGCGATGTTTTTGCTTAGGCGGCAGATGTCATCCCACCTCTTGTGGCAGTGTGTATGACGTCGGTTTGAGACACCCAGAGATCGCACCTTGCGGGCAATGGCCCTCCATATGGCCTTACACTGATGGACCTTAAGCTGCAGGCATGGGAGACAAGAAGAGGAAGTTCTGTGACACTGTGTTGTGTATCACTGTGTGTCAGTACAGGAGCATGAAAATACATAGCACACTAATACATCAATGGAGAGCAGAGCCCATACAGCATGTCACATAGTACACTTGGATCAACCCATATCATAGCTATGTATACATCTATAATGATGGACACACTACATGCCCATCTCATACACATGCAGAGTGCCAGCACAGAAACAAAAGTAATAATGGGCCTCAGCTGTGATGCACTATATGAGTAAGCATGACATAAAATACACTGGAAATGATGTGTAGTGGTCAGACTCACTGTGTCCTACACTACACACCCCTTAATGTCCTTGACCATTGCATAGCTACATGTGTCATGGTGGTCACATTTAGATCCCTGATCTTACATTCTCACACTCTTCTCACAAGGTGGCGTCCTGTCTTGTGAACTCCTCGGGCCTATGATAGCTCATGGAAAAATAGGGTGGTGGACAACACTTATGTTTTACTCAGTCATTTTAGTGATGGTTCCTTGTAACATTGGACAGTTACTGTGCAGGCCAGAGGGCCTTACACTTGGGATAAACGTGGTCCATCACATAAATCACATGCATGTACAATGTGACTGGAGAAACAGTGCATACACATGCGAGACTCAACACATCATGGAATCAATAGTAGGATGACATGTCAACCTCACATTTAGCTGATGTGTCATAGGTGATTTACCACCAAGAGTGATAGACTCAGGCATTGTTCTCCAGTGCAGAATGAACACATCTCTAGAGTGTCAATTTGAAAGCTGTACACACATTATCCAGTACCCTCGGGCCAATCTACATTTGAAATGTCATACATGAGCATATAAACACTTAATGGACTATGACATCACATAGCACAGGGAATGTTTGTTCAGAGTTCGAGTGTCTCAAACCAGCAGTGTAACTGTATAACTGCTAAAACACAGTATGTCATTCCCATCCTTAAATGCCATCAGAGATCTGTGGAAATAAGGCTACACACCCCATTGCCATGAAGTCAGCATGCTAGGCAGTGTCTCACACATTTACATTACCCAGTCTCAGAACAACATGTGGTTTTTTTTGGCTTACAAAGAGCTGCACAAGTGTCTATGTTGCCATTCTCCCCACATACTCAAGTGCATTAAGTACTAGGTTATGTATGGACTATGCTGTTGAAAAAATATTGATGCATGAACATTGGCTTGCACTCACAGGCACATACTACTGTACAGTAACATGTGAGCATTCTGAGCACTCTCAAACTTTTACTCAGACACTTACCAGTACCTCTGGAGCACCATATAGCCTCCCATACTAGGCAAGGACCTCGTCCACCAGGACCTCCCGCTCCTCTGTGGTGAAGGGATGGGCCCTGATGTTCTCTGTTCGAGCCATCACTGGGTCCAGAGTACAGGTACAGCAGCAGTTGGTGGTGATGAATGGCAGGCAGCAGTGTCTGAATGCAAGTGACATGTGTGGCTCTCTCACAGACATTTATAGGCCCCTAGGGTTGTGTCAGTGTTACTCTGCTGATCCAATTGGTCTGCCTGGTTTGCATCTTACAATTGTATCCAATGACCGTGACCGCAGTGGCGTTGCACGCCTACCGCGAGTTTCAAAACTGTATTGCACTACCGCGATGGCGGTTCCCATTGGCTGCCATGGCATTGTCATTGGTGGTGTCACATCGCGGGGGCCAGGTGGTCTCTACCGCAATCCAGCATCTTTCAATTGTGTCCAATGGGCGTGACCGCAGTGGCGGTGCACGCCTACCGCGAGTTTCAAAACTGTATTGCGCTACCGCGATGGCGGTTCCCATTGGCTGCCATGGCATTGTCATTGGCGGTGTCACACCGCGGGGGCCAGGTGGTCTCTACCGCAATCCAGCATCTTCAATAGTGTCCAATGGCCGTGACCGCAGTGGCGGAGCACGCCTACCGCACCTATGGACACATTGTGCTATTGAATTGCCACTTGGCAATTTTCATCACTGATCACTATACATTCACACTATATTGTTGCACCTGGTTGGAAAGTGAAAGGAGAGTGTGACATTTAACTCAATGATGCCCACACATGTCATGTCAGTACATATGAGTACATGCATTGGCATGTACTTCCTCACATGTCAAATATGATATTTGTGTGCATGTACACAGATTTGATGTGGTAACTGTGTAATTAATTTTAGGTGTGTGTTGTGGATATTATAGTTTTAAAGAATGTGTACTCAATGAATGTTTATTATTTTTTTTATTGATAATATTTTTTTAATTCATTATTAATTATGTTAATTAGGGAAATAAATGTAAATAAAAATGTTGAAGTCTTTTGTATTGGTTTGGTGTTAATGTGTAGGAAATAAAATAGATACATTTATGTTTTAAATAATTTGTTTATAAATGTATTTCTTAATTTATTTTATATAATATTTGTGCCTTTTTGTTATATGTAATTAATATTGTAATATGTGTTCTTTTTATATGTTTAATATATTTAATCATATATGTTTAAAATATTGTTTATTTTTAAGATTATTTAATTTTTTTCAATTGTTTAAATGTTATTAGTAATTTTTGTTTCTCTGCTATCCAACACTTTCCCTACTGTTGCACTCACTGAAGTGGGAATAGTAATTTTTACCCCTCCGCTAGCCAGCACTTTCCCTACTGTTGCACTCACTGGAGTGGGAATAGTAATTTTTACCCCTTCGCTATCCAGCACTTTCCCTACTGTTGCAATCACTGGAGTGGGAATAGTCATTTTTACCCCTCCGCTATTCAACATTTTCCCTACTGTTGCACTCACTGGAGTTGGAATAGTAAATTTAATTCTTCCGCTATCCAACATTTACCCTACTGTTGCACTCACTGGAGTGGGAATAGTAAATTTTACCCCTCCGCTATCCAACACTTTACCTACTGTTGTATTTACTGGAGTTGGAATAGTAAATGTAATTATTCTGCTATCGAACATTTTCCCTTCTGTCGTATTTATTGTATTGCGAAATGTACGTTTTAATTTTTTTAATAGTTTAATGTTTTCATTAATGATAGAATGTTTTTTTTATTTTAAATTATTGATATATGTATATATTTTATTTTTATATAATTTAAAAGTTTAAAAATTAAATAAAGATAAAGTTAATACATTATTTTAAAGTAAATATATGTATAAATTATTGTTTGTGTGTTTATATTTTTTTAAATTAAGTTTATGTTTATATTTAGTTAAAATGTATATTAAATGTAATTAATTTTGTTAAAGATAATATTAATAATTTATATATTTAATATATATTATTTTATTTAATCTATATTTTATACTTCGATATTTTGTCAGTGAACCGTCCCCACATTGACGCGAGGGGATAAACCCTGCCTGGTCTGGGTGGACCAACCCTGGCATCAGGGTGTTGAGGCAATGTGCCAGAATGCCAGCAAACAGGTTCGCGTCGACGTTGAGCAGGGATATCGGGCGATAGGAACTGCAATGTTTAGGGTCTTTCCAAGATTTCAGGATCACAGAGATGGTAGCTTGCAGCATGGATTCAGTCAGTGAACCGATCTCGACGAAGGAGTTAAAAAGGTGGGTCAGAAGGGGAGCTAGTTCAGAGCAAAATGTCTTGTAAAAGATAGCGGTAAAGCCGTTTCGGCCCGGCGCTTTCATGGGCTTCAGTCTCGCGATTGCGGCAATCACCTTCTCGATCCTGATGGGTTGGTCAAGCGTGTCTGATTCCAGAGATGGCAATGGAGTGATCGCAGCGGATTGAAGATAGAGTAGTGGGTCAGGGGCAGCTAAGTGGTCTCTCATGTATAAGTTGGCGTAGAATTCCCGGAACTCTGCCGCTATATCTGGGGCATCGTGTGATATCAGGCCCGATCGTGTATGGATAGCTTTGAATGTGTTAGCCTGCTGAATGCTGCATAAACAGTGGGCTAGCATCCAACCCCCCCCCCTATTAGTACCTACATGGAATTCGTGTTTGAGGCGGAGCATAGCATATTCAGCCCTGTCGAGATCAAGGCGTTTGAGTTGAAGTCGTGCCTGTTCCAATTTACGCCAAATTCGGGGAGCACCTGTATGTTTGTGGATGGTCTCAAGTTCTAACACTGTTTTCCCCAGCTCCTCTCTCTTGACCTTTCTAATTTTGTTGTCATGTGCTGATTTCGCAATAAGGGCACCTCTGGCTACTAATTTAAGGGCTTCCCAGACTGATAGGTAGTCAGAAATCACCTGTTTGATTGAGGACACTATATCAGGAGAGTGTAACAAGGTTTCGCACAAGTGCCATGGAGGTCCCTGGGAGAGACGTGTGGGAACAGAAAGAGTGAGTGCAATAGCAGCGTGGTCAGAGAGGGAGAGGGGTTCTATGGAGGAGTCGGTGGTGAGCTCCCACGCCGCAGGGGAGGCTAAAAAGTGGTCCAAGCGTGCGTACGTCTTATGGGCTGCGGAGTAGAACGTGTAGTCCCGTTCCGCCGGGTGCTGTAGGCGCCAAACATCGCGTAGCCCACAGTCGGCCAGCCAGGCAAACCCCTCCGGAGTGAATGCCCCTGTCTGTCCCATCCGCTGTACGGAGCGGTCCATTCCTCCATCCATGACTAGGTTAAAGTCACCCCCTACAAAAAGAACCTGGTCCGGGGACTGGAGCAACCCTGCCAGTGCCTCAGTTATAAAGTCCTCTTGGTGCTCGTTGGGGGCATAAAGCGAGGCAATAGTGAAATGGAGCATCCCCAGTTGCACCCGTATGGCCAATAAGCGGCCCTTAATCTCGAAACAGGTACCTAGGACGGACCCTCGAAAGTGACTAGAGAAAAGAACCGCTATCCCCCCCCCCTTTCCCCTCCCGGGTGGCCAAAACTGACGTGTGAACCTCCTAGAATGTATTCTATGGGTGTCCTGCGCTACCAGGTGCATTTCCTGGAGTAAGCAAATGTCCCCCTGCGAGTGTTCCAGAAGAGAGAGTATCGCCGATCTTTTAATGGGATTGTTAAGGCCTTTTACATTTATACTAAGTAGTTTGACCTCCATAAAACAAGTAGTAAAAAGAACTAAGCTGGTGTAGGAAAGCAAGCCAGAGGACTAGCTGTACGACATCTGAGGGCTCAAGAGAAGGAGTGCAGCCACCAATGGGTGCACACACATCGCTAAACCCATACGTAGTCAGTTGGAAGGAGAGCCACAAAACAATGCACCAACCCCTCAACAAAAAACAGAGAACTAGAACAAACCAGTAGACCATAGAGTCTTTCATAACTTGAAAGTCTGAGTCCAGTGGGGAAGCCACGACGATGCAAGCCAGCTCCATTCGAGGTGGGTCCATGCCTCCGCCCCTACCCATGAATCGCGCCACCCTTCTAGGATTGAGCAATACCTCATGAGGGGGGATCCCCTTCTTGTTTCTCTCCTCCGGTGAGGGAACACAACACCTCCGATCTCTCCCTTGCCATGGCTGCTGGGTCTAACCGATAGGGCGTTGATCTCAAGCCTCGTCTAGGGCCACGGCATGCGGAGGGGCGCTGGGAGGGGGAACCAGGGGGTGTAATCTCAAGGAGCTTATAAGCCTCAGACAGGGACTGTAGCTGCTGGGTCCTACGGTTCAATTGGATAAGGCAAAATGGATGGCTCCAAGAGTAGCAGATTTCGCAGGAGCGAAGGTGGGCAATAATCTGGCGGGAGTCTTTCCTTTTTAAAAGCCTGATTGCTGCTAGGTCTTGAAAAAGTTGAAGAAGGTGGCCACGAAATTGTAGCTTCTGGTCTGAGCGGGCTGCCCTGAGGATCGCCTCCTTCTCTGTGAAGTTGTGTACACAGACCAAGATATCTGCTGACGGACGAGGCAGTGCCCTGGATGGGCCGACTCTGTGACATCTGTCTAGCTTGATGTTCTTAGGAGAGTTGTCTCCCATGATGACTCCAAACAGCTCCTGCGCATATCCTTCCAGATCTGTTCCCTCGTCGCCCGTGGGGGCTCTCCTAATGCGGATATTATTTCTCCGGGACCTGTTTTCCAGGTCTTCGGCATGGCCTGCAGGTGTAGCTGTTGATCCTGCAGGCGAATGATTTCTTGTTGAAGGTAATCGATTTCCGTGTCTCTAGTTAGGGAGCCTTCTTCCAGAGCCACCACTCTCTCCCCCACCTCGTCGATATCCCGGCGCGCCTCCCTGAGCTCCATAGCGAGATCTTTTTTAACTGTTTGAAGGTCCTCTCAAAGTGAAGCGAAGAGTGCTTCAAGGAACTCACGAGTCACCGAGCTGTCCACTCCCCCATCTCCACTCGACTGCTTGGGATCCTCCATGGGAGCTTTCTCTTGCTGGGCATCTGTCGGGCCCATAAGCAGCATGTCCTTGACTGATCTGTCTTTCTTGCTTTTGGCAGTAGCCATGATTTCGTGCCTCCACAGCAAAGGAGAAAGAAGGGGGGCCCTAAGGGGGGGGGGCGCAGCAACAGCCAGAACACCGGGGGCCTCAAAAACCCAGTGCGATGAGGCTGCCTGGCCGCTCGGCCGCAGCAGGCTGTAGGTAGTGGGGGTCCTTGCAGAGGCCCAATGGGCTCCAGTCTCCAAGGTTTGTGGGTAAAAATAACTGACAATAGGCCGGACAGGCCCCACCTGCACTCCCTCCAGGGACCGTCAATCCAAGGGGAAGGCTCCAAATGCAAGCGAGACCATAAGGCTGCAGATGGCTGGGCCGTGCCTGGTCAAGGATTCCTGCCTGTTGCTGTGGGCATGGCCAGAGGCGATCCCCATAGACAGTCCGCGTGGGCCCCTGACTCGCCGATGCAATGCCGGAAGGCCCAGGTAATGGAAAGCCAGGCTCCGGTAGGGCCTAAAGCAGTGCCACTGGAGCCCGGGTGTGCTCTTCACAGTACGATCCAACAAGGGACCTCAGGTAGTAAGGACCCAAAGGCAGAGGGGCCCAGGAGGTTACCGAGGGGGGACCCAGCAGCGCACACAGCCAGCACGCCCACTCAGAAAAGAGTCGGGTCCTGGCCTGGGCACACACACACTCCCTGGCCGCCAGCCTCAGCGATTGATCCAGTGCACTCCTTCCACAGAGCTCGGGGGTGCCAGCGGTCCCACCGCTGCCCTGGGAGTCAATCATAGGTGCGGGGAGGTATTACAGAGGCAGCCCACTCACCGCTGTCAGTCACTGCGTCATCGGGCCCTCCGCAGCTCACCGGGCTTCACCAAGTGGACGCTGTAGGAGAGTAGGATCTGCTTCACATGGGTACCCCCACTTTTTGCTGATGCTTCACTGTTTTTCGACATTAGTCTGGCTGGGGCCCTGCTAATCAGAACCCCAGCCTAGCTGCTTCCTCTCTAAAATGGTTTCCATGTGCCTTAGGCACATCACTGATTGGGATCTGGAGTGCCCTTATAAGTCCCTAGTATATGGTATACTATGTACCAAGGGCATAGGTACCTCAGAGGCCTGCCAGGGGCTGCAGCCTGTATTATGCCACCCCTGGAAGGCCATCCAAACTGACACCACAGGTCTGCTACTGCAGCCTGGGTAAGGTGGTGCATGCACTCCTTACTGTGATATAGGTTACCTATATCACGAAATACATACACACATATAAATCTATAAGTCACTCCTAAGGCAGGCCTTATCAATCCTAAAGGCAGAGTGCGTGGTTCCTATGTGAGAGGGTGCCCCTGCATGAGCAGGGCCCCTCTGCAGCGTTCAGAGACCATCTCTGATGCTGTTTGTAGTGCAGCCTGACCATATACTCTTAAGCGCATTATATCCTCGCGGTAAAATGCTAACTTTGGAATGGCTGCACCTAAACATGTCGTGTTTGGTGTCAAACATCTTGGAATACTACCCCCCGCCAATCCTGGCAGCGGGGGTAGCATTCCACCCTTCTAGAGGGAAAGACATGTTAACTCTGACTAGTCCGGTAACTTCTTTCCAGAGCCCTGGCATCACAAAATGGATGCTGCTGCCACAGACACGAGTCTGGCCTCCTGCTGCTGGACGAAACTCCGGCAGGGGAGGCCTGGACAATAGGTTTCCTGTCCCAGGGAGGTGTGACCACCTCCCCAGACAGGATAATGTGTATTGGGGCTGGGCGGGAGCACTTTCGGGTGCTTTGAAGTCCTGCACTGGGGGCACATTTGGTGTCCCTGTGCATACCCCAGTTCAAACCGGATCAGGGGCTTGCAGCCCCTGCTTTGGCGCAAACTGGACAAAGGGAAAGGGGTGTAGCCACCCCTCTGCCCTGACCCACCCATAGGTGGGGCCACAGAGTAGTCCAACCCCTATCTTTAGAATAAAGGTAGGAACCCAGTCCTTAGGACTTTAGATTATCCCTGGACGAAACTCTGAAACTGAATCCTGGACCTTCGACGCTCTACTCACGATTAGAGGACTGAAGAATCTCCCTTGGGGTCAAGGAGTGACTCCCCTGCTTGGCAGGCACCAAAGACGCATCTGTCCGGTTCGCATTTCTGAAGCTCCCGTCGGACGCCGAAGTCATCGCATCACCAGAGGTGGATTCTCAGACTTCCCGAGGCTACCCTGAGTCCCCAGCAAAGCTGAGGCCCGTGGCTATCGTGGGTGACTTGAGACCGTGACCCCTGGACACCGAGCACATTTGCAAGTGCATCCTCTTCTGGGTCTCCCAAGAAGTCGTGCTTTGGGCTCCGAGTAGCCCTAGCCTCCAGCACCACCTGCACCGAAGATCACTGGCCCCCACTCCACGAGTGTCCTGTAAGCCAGATCCACGTGCGGCGTCACGAGGCTCCTTTGCGGTCGCTAGCCCGTTGGCTAGTAGCCCTTAACGAAGGCCAATCCTTTTCTTACATAGCATCCTGGTTGCTCCAGGCCTGCCCTCACTTACCCTCGCTGGGTGAGTTCCACAGACCTTGCTGGTCTGCACCATCGACGATCTACATCTTCACTGAGACTTGCTGTTGCCAAGGCTTGTTGGGTCCAATCCGGTCGGCGACACCTCAGCACTCGACAGACATCGTGTACCAGCCCGAATCCTGCTACTGGTCGCCGACAACGCCTCCTGGACCTCGTGGCTGAAGAGTCAAGACGACCGTCAACGCACCTGAAGCACTCGACATCGGTGGGCATCTGTCCATCGCCTTCCTGGTCACTGGCTAGTGACCCAGACTCTGTCCCCTCTGCTTTTAGGTTCTTCAGAACTCCGATCCACTCTTGGATCCACCCGGACTCTTTTCCCTTGGCCGCCAGCAGCACTTTGCAGCAGATCGCCATTCGAATCGACGACGAAACCCGACCCCGAAAGGCACCTATGCACCCGGCTTCCCTGGGTGAGGTAACACGAGTACTCCGGTGCTCCTGTGGGTAGAGACTCTTCAAAGTCCTAGATCTCAAAGGGTTTTGTCCTAGTCATCTTTTAAGTGTCCCTTTTCTCTATTTTCCCGATCCCGACTTTCTCCATAGAAGTCAACGGCGTATCGCGGTTGTGTATTTACACTGCACGCGTCTCCCGTAGGTCCCCTGTGTCACTACCTTGGGTGGTTCCTTGTGGTCCAAGCACTTCTAGAGGCTCTAGGCCTAGTGTCTAGTTCAGTCGTGGTTCGCATACCACTTTATTGGTATATGGTTTGGTACGCCCCTAGGGCCCAAACGTGTATTTGTGCTATTACTGTGATTTAATAACTTCTAACTTATGTACTTCGAACTCTAGCCTCATAAAGAGACTAGAGGGGTGTGTTTAGCAATAAATACATATATTTTGAATATATACCTGGTGTGGTGCTCTTTCATTTGATCACTCAAGAGATTATAGACTGGTAAAACAAGCTGCTTTACATTCATTCAAGACTTAGCCTGAAGGCTGCTCTCCATAGCTACCACTAGGATAGCTTTCAATAAGGTTGTCTTTAACCTATCTCCAATAAGGGGTTGTTTGGACTGGTGCAAGGTGCCCACTATAATTAGTGGACAGCATGTGCCAGGCCAACTTCTCACATTGGTGTGCAGCGTGTGGTATTCCAGCTTGCTATTGTTTTACCAGATAATCTCAATTGAATTGATCAACTGAAAACCACTAAAGGTACCTAAGGTACATATAATTTAAGCTTAGAATACAGTAAGTTCTACTGAACTTAGAGTTGTGTGTTAAGGGATAGCACAACCCTTTCTACAACTCAAGAGAGTTTAGTAGGCCACACTAGAGTAGGTAGTGCATACACCACACCACACTAGTAATGTCTTTAAGGGGAGGATCCAAAGAATCCTTGCAGGAAGCCATTGAGCTTCCACCCTCCAAGTATGATACACTCCCATTCTTGGAATTGAGAGCTTTATGTAACTTGAGAAAAATAAGGACAGGCCAAAGCCCCACCACCCAACACCTCAAGGAGTTGTTGGTGGCTTATGACCTTAGTAAGCCTGTAGGGACTGAAGGGGTAGGAGCTGAGGGTGGGGCAGAAGAAGAGGACGAGGCCAGGGGTACCAATACCCCCAGCCCCCCTCTGAAACTGGCCAGGAGGGTGACAATGACCCTGACCTGGAAAACCCAATCCCTCCTGTGGACGATGATGAGGATGATCAAGATGACACCCTCTTTGTCCCCCAGGAAGGATTAAGAGTGTGCCCAGGAAGTCTAGATCTCCTTCTCAGGAGTCTAACCACTCTGGCACCTCTACAGGGAGCTCTGTCTCCTCTCACAGGAGGGAATCCTCTCATGAGAGGAGAACCAGACTGGTCCAGTATGAGGAAACTCAGCTGGAAATCAGAAAAAAGCACTTGGCTTTAGATAGGGAATCCCTAGATCTCCTTAGAGAGAGAAGAAAGTTGGGACTAGAGTCCCATGGTGGCAGCCATGTCCCTAGAGACAGGGAAAGGTCCTATGACCATAGGAACCTGAGCAAGATTGTCCCTCCCTACCAGAGTGGGGATGATATCCACAAATGGATAACTGCATTGGAGAGGGCCTGTAAAGTACAGAAGGTCCCTCAGGAGCAGTGGGCAGCAATCTTGTGGCTCTCCTTTGCTGACAAAGGTAGAGATAAGCTCCTCACTGTTAGAGAGGAGGATGCTGATAATTACAAGGTCTGGAAGAGTGCTCTTATTGATGGGTTTGGCCTAACCACTGAACAGTACAGGTTGAAGTTCAGAGACACCCAAAAAGCACAGACTCAAGACTGGGTAGACTATGTGGATTGTTCTGCCAAGGCTCTGGAAGGCTGGTTGATGGGCAGTAAGGTGTGTGACTTCTCAGGATTGTACAATCTGATAATGAGGGAGCAGATTCTTAATAACTGTCAAAATCAGCTGTTGCATCAATACCTGGTAGACTCTGATCTGACCTCTCCCCAAGAATTGGGAAAGAAGGCAGACAAATGGGTCAGAACCAGGGTGAAGCAGAAGGTACAGAACCAAGGTGGGGAAACCAAGAAGCAAGATGCTAAGAACTCTGACAAGGGTGGGGAGAAGGGTAAAGATCAAAAGTCTTCATCAGGCCCCCAAAAATCTTCTTCTGGTGGGGATTCACAGTCTACCAAAGGGAAAGGCCAAAGAAAACCATGGTGCAAGGTCTGTAAGCAAAAGACCCACTGGACCAGTGATTGCACCAAGTCCAAAGACTCCAGTCCAGCACCCACCAATGCCCCTAAGGCACCTGTTCCCCCTAGTACAGTTGGTGGAAGTGCTCCAGCAAAGGGTTTAGTAGGGTTCACCCTGGGAACTGAGTTGGGCTCTGACTTAGTCAGAGAACTGACTCAGGCTGTGTTAGTCTGTGATGGAGGCATGGATGTGACCTCCACTGTGAGTCCCAGTAATCTGGGCAAGTACAGACAACAGCCTTTAATCAATGGACGTGAGGCTTTGGCATTTAGGGACACAGGGGCAAGTGTCACAATGGTGACACAAGACCTTGTGCTTCCTGGGCAAGTTATGCTTGGTGAGATGTACCAAGTGACCAATGCTAGCAATGTCAGAACAGACCATACTCTGGCAGTTGTTAACTTCTCCTGGGGAGGGGTAACTGGCCTTAAGAAGGTTGTGGTAAGTACAAACCTACCAGTCGAATGCTTGCTTGGCAATGACTTAGAGACTTCTGCTTAGGCAGAAGTGGAGCTCAGGACCCATGCAGAAATGCTGGGGATCCCTGCAGATGTGTTTGCTGTGACCAGGTCACAAGCCAAAATGTCTAGCACTGAACAGGCCTTGGATTCTGGAAGAATGGACCAAGTGCCTTCCAAGAGGAGGAGTAGTAGGGTTAAGGCAGTGCCTTCCCCTTGGCTCAGGAGGAAGATCAGTCCCTTGAGGGGGATGATCTCAGCCCTGAAGAAGGAACTGTCCCAGAGGAACTTGAACCTGACCAGGTTGAGTTCTTGGGGACAGGGGGACCTTCTAGGGCAGATCCGAGCCAGGAGCAGCAGAGCTGCCCCTCCCTTGAACCCCTCAGACAGCAAGCTGCTGCTGAGGCTGCTGGGAAAGCTAGTGGTCCCCATACAGTGTATTGGGATGATGGACTCCTGTACTCAGAGAGTAGAGACCCCAAGCCTGGTGCTACCAGGAGGTTGGTAATACCTTTGAAGTTCAAGGGCTTCCTATTGACCCTAGCCCATGATATTCCCTTAGCAGGTCACCTGGGCCAGAACAAGACTTGGGACAGAATTGTCCCTCACTTTCACTGGCCCCACATGTCTGAAGACAGTAAGGAGTTTTGTCGCTCCTGTGTAACCTGCCAAGCCAGTGGCAAAGCAGGTGGCACTACAAAGGCCCCCTGATACCACTACCTGTGGTGGGGGTGCCCTTTGAAAGGGTAGGGATTGACATTGTTGGTCCCATGGATCCCCAAACAGCCTCTGGGCACAGGTTTATCCTGGTGGTAGTGGATCATGCCACCAGGTACCCAGAAGCTATTCCCCTCAGGACCACTACAGCACCTGTGGTGGCAAGGGCCCTCCTGGGAATCTTCTCAAGAGTGGGCTTTCCTAAGGAGGTAGTATCAGACAGGGGTGCTAACTTCATGTCTGGGTACTTAAAAGCAATGTGGAAGGAGTGTGGAGTGACTTATAAGTTCACCACACCCTATCACCCACAATGCAATGGTTTAGTTGAGAGATTCAACAAAACCTTGAAGGGCATGATTAAAGGGCTCCCAGAAAAGCTTAGGCGTAGATGGGACATACTCTTGCCCTGCCTTTTATTCGCATATAGGGAGGTGCCTCAGAAGGGGTTGGTTACAGCCCTTTTGAACTTCTGTTTGACCACCCTGTGAGGGGTCCACTGTGCTTGGTGAAGGAAGGATGGGAGTTACCTCTCAAGCCCCCAAAGCAAGATATAGTGGACTATGTACTTGGTCTCCGCTCCAGGATGGCTGAGTACATGAAAAAGGCAACCAAAAACCTTGAGGCTAGCCAGGAACTTCAAAAGGCCTGGCATGACCAAAAGGCTGTTCTGACTGTTTACCAGCCAGGACAGAAGGTGTGGGTGTTGGAGCCAGTGGCCCCAGCAGCTCTCCAAGATAAATGGAGTGGACCCCACACTATTGTTGAGCAGAAGGGTGAGGTCACTTACTTAGTGGACCTAGGAACACCCAGGAGTCCCCACAGGGTTCTCCATGTCAACAGGTTAAAACCATATGTGGACAGGGCAGACATGGGCTTGCTCATGGCTACTGATGAAGGGCAGGAGGAAGAGAGTGACCCACTCCCTGACTTGCTCTCACAGAACCCTGATGATGGGTCAGTTGATGGTGTAGCCTTGGCAGGCAGCCTCAATACCCAGCAACAAGCTGATTGCAGGCAAGTCCTCAATCAGTTTAGACATATGTTTTCACTGACACCCAGTCAGACCACCTGGTGCACTCATGAAGTGGACACTGGGGACAGTCTGCCTATTAAAAACAAGATTTATAGGCAACCTGACCATGTCAGGGACTGTATCAGGACTGAAGTCCAGAAAATGTTGGAATTGGGAGTTATTGAACCCTCAGATAGCCCTTGGGCTAGTCCAGTAGTCCTTGTACCGAAACCTCACACCAGTGGTGGAAAAAGAGAGATGAGGTTTTGTGTGGACTACAGGGGTCTCAATGCAGTCACTAGGACTGATGCCCATCCAATACCCAGGGCAGATGAGCTCATAGATACTTTGGCCTCTGCCAAATATCTCAGCACATTTGACCTAACAGCTGGCTACTGGCAGATCAGACTAGCTGATACTACAAAGCCCAAAACAGCATTCTCGACCCCTAGTGGACATTATCAATTTGTGGTAATGCCCTTTGGTCTGAAGAATGCACCTGCCACTTTCCAGAGGTTGGTGAATACAGTTCTCACAGGACTGGAAGCCTATAGTGCAGCTTATCTAGATGATATTGCTGTCTTTAGCTCCACCTGGGAGGATCACCTGGTCCACCTCAGGAATGTTTTACAGGCCCTGCAAAAGGCAGGCCTGACTATCAAGGCCACTAAGTGCCAGATAGGGCAGAGTCAGGTTGTGTACCTGGGCCACCTTGTGGGTGGAGGCCAGGTTCAACCTTTGCAGAGCAAGATCCAGACCATCATGGACTGGACTGCTCCCACTACCCAGACTCAGGTGAGAGCCTTCTTAGGCCTGACTGGGTGCTATAGGAGATTTGTCAAGGGGTATGGATCAATAGTGACACCCCTGAATGACTTAACTTCTAAGAAAATGCCCAAAAAGGTTCAGTGGACAGTTAGCTGTCAAAAGGCATTTGATGACCTCAAGCAGGCCATGTGCACTGCTCCAATTCTGCAGAGTCCTGATTACTCCAAGAAGTTCATTGTTCAAACTGATGCATCTGAATTGGGGGTAGGGGCTGTACTGTCACAATTGAATGAAGAAGGTCAGGATCAGCCAGTAGCTTTTATTAGCAGAAGGCTGACCCCTAGAGAGAAACGTTGGTCAGCCATAGAGAGGGAGGCCTTTGCTGTGGTCTGGGCTCTGAAGAAGTTGAGGCCATACTTGTTTGGTACACACTTCCTGGTTCAGACAGACCATAAGCCCTTCTTATGGCTAAAACAAATGAAGTGTGAAAACCCCAAACTGCTTAGGTGGTCCATTTCCCTACAGGGGATGGACTTTACAGTGGAACATAGGCCTGGGAGTAACCATGCGAATGCAGATGGACTCTCTAGGTATTTCCACTTAGAACATGAAGACTTAACTGGGCAAGGTTAGTTTAATGTCCCTACGTTTGGGGGGGGTTGTGTAGGAGAGTAGGATCTGCTTCACATGGGTACCCCCACTTTTTGCTGATGCTTCACTGTTTTTCGACATTAGTCTGGCTGGGGCCCTGCTAATCAGAACCCCAGCCTAGCTGCTTCCTCTCTAAAAGGGTTTCCATGTGCCTTAGGCACATCACTGATTGGGATCTGGAGTGCCCTTATAAGTCCCTAGTATATGGTATACTATGTACCAAGGGCATAGGTACCTCAGAGGCCTGCCAGGGGCTGCAGCCTGTATTATGCCACCCCTGGAAGGCCATCCAAACTGACACCACAGGTCTGCTACTGCAGCCTGGGTAAGGTGGTGCATGCACCCCTTACTGTGATATAGGTTACCTATATCACGAAATACATACACACATATAAACCTATAAGTCACTCCTAAGGCAGGCCTTATCAATCCTAAAGGCAGAGTGCGTGGTTCCTATGTGAGAGGGTGCCCCTGCATGAGCAGGGCCCCTCTGCAGCGTTCGGAGACCATCTCTGATGCTGTTTGTAGTGCAGCCTGACCATATACTCTTAAGCGCATTATATCCTCGCGGTAAAATGCTAACTTTGGAATGGCTGCACCTAAACATGTCGTGTTTGGTGTCAAACATCTTGGAATACTACCCCCGCCAATCCTGGTGGGGGGTAGCATTCCACCCTTCTAGAGGGAAAGACATGTTAACTCTGACTAGTCCGGTAACTTCTTTCCAGAGCCCTGGCATCACAAAATGGATGCTGCTGCCACAGACACGAGTCTGGCCTCCTGCTGCTGGACGAAACTCCGGCAGGGGAGGCCTGGACAATAGGTTTCCTGTCCCAGGGAGGTGTGACCACCTCCCCAGACAGGATAATGTGTATTGGGGCTGGGCGGGAGCACTTTCGGGTGCTTTGAAGTCCTGCACTGGGGGCACATTTGGTGTCCCTGTGCATACCCCAGTTCAAACCGGATCAGGGGCTTGCAGCCCCTGCTTTGGCGCGAACTGGACAAAGGGAAAGGGGTGTAGCCACCCCTCTGCCCTGACCCACCCATAGGTGAGGCCACAGAGTAGTCCAACCCCTATCTTTGGTATAAAGGTAGGAACCCAGTCCTTAGGACTTTAGATTATCCCTGGACGAAACTCTGAAACTGAATCCTGGACCTTCGACGCTCTACTCACGATTAGAGGACTGAAGAATCTCCCTTGGGGTCAAGGAGTGACTCCCCTGCTTGGCAGGCACCAAAGAAGCATCTGTCCGGTTCGCATTTCTGAAGCTCCCGTCGGACGCCGAAGTCATCGCATCACCAGAGGTGGATTCTCAGGCTACCCTGAGTCCCCAGCAAAGCTGAGGCCCGTGGCTATCGTGGGTGACTTGAGACCGTGATCCCTGGACACCGAGCACATTTGCAAGTGCATCCTCTTCTGGGTCTCCCAAGAAGTCGTGCTTTGGGCTCCGAGTAGCCCTAGCCTCCAGCACCACCTGCACCGAAGATCACTGGCCCCCACTCCACGAGTGTCCTGTAAGCCAGATCCACGTGCGGCGTCACAAGGCTCCTTCGCGGTCGCTAGCCCGTTGGCTAGTAGCCCTTAACGAAGGCCAATCCTTTTCTTACGTGGCATCCTGGTTGCTCCAGGCCTGCCCTCACTTACCCTCGCTGGGTGAGTTCCACAGACCTTGCTGGTCTGCACCATCGACGATCTACATCTTCACCGAGACTTGCCGTTGCCAAGGCTTGTTGGGTCCAATCCGGTCGCCGACACCTCAGCACTCGACAGACATTGTGTACCAGCCCGAATCCTGCTCCTGGTTGCCGACAACGCCTCCTGGACCTCGTGGCTGAAGAGTCAAGACAACCGTCAACGCACCTGAAGCACTCGACATCGGTGGGCATCTGTCCATCGCCTTCCTGGTCACTGGCTAGTGACCCAGACTCTGTCCCCTCTGCTTTCAGGTTCTTCAGAACTCCGATCCACTCTTGGATCCACCCGGACACTTTTCTCTTGGCCGCCAGCAGCACTTTGCAGCAGATCGCCATTCGAATCGACGACGAAACCCGACCCCGAAATGCACCTATGCACCCGGCTTCCCTGGGTGAGGTAACACGAGTACTCCGGTGCTCCCGTGGGTAGAGACTCTTCAAAGTCCTAGATCTCAAAGGGTTTTGTCCTAGTCATCTTTTAAGTGTCCCTTTTCTCTATTTTCCCGATCCCGACTTTCTCCATAGAAGTCAACAGCGTATCGCGGTTGTGTATTTACACTGCACGAGTCCCCCGTAGGTCCCCTGTGTCACTACCTTGGGTGGTTCCTTGTGGTCCAAGCACTTCTAGAGGCTCTAGGCCTAGTGTCTAGTTCAGTCGTGGTTCGCATACCACTTTATTGGTATATGGTTTGGTACGCCCCTAGGGCCCAAACGTGTATTTGTGCTATTACTGTGATTTAATAACTTCTAACTTATGTACTTCGAACTCTAGCCTCATAAAGAGACTAGAGGGGTGTGTTTAGCAATAAATACATATATTTTGAATATATACCTGGTGTGGTGCTCTTTCATTTGATCACTCAAGAGATTATAGACTGGTAAAACAAGCTGCTTTACATTCCTTCAAGACTTAGCCTGAAGGCTGCTCTCCATAGCTACCACTAGGATAGCTTTCAATAAGGTTGTCTTGAACCTATCTCCAATAAGGGGTTGTTTGGACTGGTGCAAGGTGCCCACTATAATTAGTGGACAGCATATGCCAGGCCAACTTCTCACAGACGCGCTGTCTGGGACCACCAGGATGCGAGGCCGCCGATGCAGGATCCTCTGGCTCAGGTGAGCAGCCCGCTCCTCTCGTCGCACTCGCGCTCCCTCTGGAATGTAATCCACGGACGAAAAGCAGATCTCAGGCCTCGGTGGTCCTCCCTGTAGTCAATACCTCTTGGGGAACCGCTGTTAGAGCCGCGCAGGTTACGGCGGCCCCGTCCGGAGCCCACGTGGTAGGCCGCGGCTCCCGCTCCACCCGGATCTGGCCACTCTGGGATTAATCGGCACCGCTCATTCCACCAGCCTGCGCCATACTCCGTCCGATGCTGTGTGGCCCCCTTTTGAGTGCGAATAAGACCAGGGGGGAGGCTATTTCAAGTGCTTTTGTTTGGGCAGGGATGGAGCGCGAAGCAGGCACGTCTACTCACTCCACCATCTTGTACACCTCCAAACCTGTTTAAAGTGGTATACACCTGATTGTCACAACTAATTCGCTTGTAAGTCCCTGGTATGTGGTATGACGTGTACCCTGGACCTGCAAATTAAATGCTGATAGTGGGCTGCAGCACTCGTGCTCTCCACCAAAGTAGCACTGCAAACCTTGTCTCCAAGCCTGCCACTGCAGCCTGGGTGTGCAGTTTTAAACTGCCATTTTGACCTGCCAAATTTTACTAGACCTAAACCTTTCTTTTTAATAATTATAAGTCACCCCTAAAGTAGGCCTTAAATGCCCACAGGGCAGGGTGCATTATATTTTAAAAGCTGGACATGTATATTTAATGTTTTACATTTCCTGGCAGTGGAAAACCTCCAAAGTAGTAGTTTTAGCACTGAGTTACACTATTCCATTTAATAAGTACTAAATTCAGTTTGGGAGTAGCTAGAAAAATGTCTCAAGGACTAATTTTAATAGTAATTTAAAATCTAACCTAATGGTCAAGTTAGATTTTATATTACAATTTTTGAAATGACACTGTTATAAAGATGACATTTTCCTAAGACCAAAATGCATTCTTGTCAGTTCTAGCTGTCATCTGAGCCCTGTAGGCTCCCCAGTGTTGAGATGTGAATTGCTCCAAGACAGTGGACAAAGGGCTATCATTGTGGGGAGGGGGTCTCCTCCCTTGACAGGATGGCCCAGGGTCTGTGCCCAGTCCTTTCCTTAGCTTCAAAGGATGGTTACCCTGCCACTGGCAGGTGAAGCTCCTCACCTAGGTCTGCCTCCCTTTTGTCTCTCTAGTCAGGGTTGCTCTAAATCCAGCAGAAGGGGAGTCACTGACTAGAACTGGACAGAGGCTCACCTTCCACCCACAGGCTGACACTGGGCATAAAAGTGAACCCCATAGACCTCTCCTCCAAACCCTTGTGGACCTAAAAAGAATTAGAAAATGGACTGGCCTTTTGTCTGAAGAACCTGAAAGAAGCCTGGACCAGCTTGACTTGAACCCACACCCCAGAAGTGATTCTAAAGTTCAGTTGGCTGACCTCCTGTTTGAGCTACAGCGACACAATAAGCTTCAAGAGGCCCTTTTTCCTGTTTCCAGCTGAAAAGTATTTACTAGACCTCACAAGGTCCCCTCTGCTGTGGCCTCTGTGAGAGTGAGTTTTGACCCCCAAACAATGTCCCCAAGGTCCTGGACCCTTGGCTGTGGTCAGAGTTTACTTCTCCCAGCCTGACTGAAAGCTTCACCAGCATCGCCGAGCATCAATGCTGACAAACATCATCAATGGCCTTCTCAGAGCCAGTGCCAGCAGACTTTGTCAACGGCTTCACCGGATCCGACAACAAGCATCACCCAATCAACGGCGTCACCTGACTGACCGCAGAACAGCCTCTGAGTGACACCAATAGCATTAGTTGATGCATTCACTGGGCCCAATGCCAAGTAACAGCCGGTCAAAGCCAAGACCTCACACAGCAGCTCCCTGTCCTAAACCTAGATTCAAGGCAAGTATCTAGAGCCATTTGATATGATTAATGAGTTGGACTCACTGTTTAACTTAAGCATATCTCCCAGATGCATTGCATCCCTCCCTTATCTTGGTAAACAAGAGCTTGCTTTGGGAATGGTCTAGAGCTCTCTAGCAACCTTGTAGACTTTTCCATGTTTGCTTGATAAACCATTCCATAATGATAGAAAATGAGAATGATTTGCATTGTTTTCTTCCAATGAATGTCTTCCATACTATTCTTATTTTAATGGTACACATTCTTAGTAGCTCAATTTGAGGACTTTTGCATGCTTATTGCTACTTATAAAAATTAACTGTAAGTCAGATATGTTGATGTGATCCAAAATTTCAGTATCTAAACGTGTGTGTATATTCACCTCATTTGAAGTCAAGTTCCCTGACCCCTCTCTTGACACTTTCCTAGGAATGCCTCATGATTTAAAATAAGTGCAAAATTGTTTGTGAGATATATCCACACTACTCTTACATATAGAATACTCACTCATTCTTCTTCATGATTAAATCAGATGAACATTACGTCTAGGCAAATGATAAACATTTTTTCAAACAAAGTACAAAGGCCTTAAAAATGCTTGGTGAATTGGGGACTCTCTTCTCAGCAGGAATCATTACCAGTGTTCTTTTAGCCCTGCAGAATGCCCATTTACATAAATAGAGGATAGGGTTGAGAGAGGCATTTCAAAATGGTCTTTGTAGGAGAGTAGGATCTGTTTCTTATAGTTACCCCCACTTTTTGCTGATGTATCACTGTTTTTGACTTAGACTGGCTGGGATCCTGCTATCCAGGACCCCAGCCTAGCTGCTTTCTCCCCTAAATTGATTGCATGTACTGTAGGTACACTCCAGATTAGATACTGGGGTACCCTTATAAGTCCCTAGTATATGGTACACCATGTACCCAGGGCATAGGTACCCCAGAGGCCTCCCAGGGGCTGCAGCATGTATTATGCCACACCTGAGAGACCATTCAAAATGACACCACAGGTCTGCTACTGCAGCCTGTGTAAGGTGGTGCATGCACCCCTTACTTAGATATAGGTTCACTATATCTATTCTAAATCACTGCACATAAAAACCTATCAAGTCACCCCTATGGCAGGCCTTATCAATCCTGAAGGCAGGGTGCTGGGTTTTGTGTGAGAGGGTGCCCCTGCATGAGCAGAGCCCCTCTGCAGCCTTCGGAATCTATTCTCCGGGGTTGTCTGTGATGCAGCCAACCATATATACTTAAGTGCATTATAACCTCGCGGTAAATGCTAACTTTAAAACGGCTGCTTAGAAACATGTCGTGTTTGGTGTCAAACACCTTGGAATCATACCTCCCCACCAGTAACTGGTGTGGGAGGTATGATTCCTCCCTTGTAGTACCACTACTATGGGGCACCGGTCTACCCGGTACCAGGTTTCTCGACCTGGGCAGCACAAAATGGATGCTGCCAGCCACAGACACGAGTCTGCCCTCCTGCTGCTGAGCCAAGCTCGAGCAGAGGAAGGCCTGACAATAGGTTTCCTGTCATAGGGAGGTGTGACCACCTCCCAGACAGGCTTTAGTGTATTGGGGCTGGGTGGGTGCACTCTTAGAGTGCCAGAAAGTCTGCACTGGGGGCACATTTGGTGTCCCCGTGCATAGTCCAGCTCAAACCGGTTGCAGGAGCCATTGGCTCCTGCTCTGGCGCGAAACTGGACAAAGGACATGGGTGTAGCCACCCCTCTGTCCTGACCCTCCCTAGGTGGGTCCCCAGAGTTAGTCCCACCCCTTCCTTGGGTATAAAGTAGGAAACCTGACTACAGGACTTTAGATTTTACCTGGACTAAACTCTGCAAGAAGAAACCAAGTACTTTGACGGTCTACACTTTGCTGGACGACAGAAGAATCTCCCTTGGAGTAAAGGAGTTACTCCCCTGCAAGGCAGGCACCTTAACGCATCTGACTGGTTTGCATCTCCCAAGCTCCTGAGGACTCCGAAGATTTCTGCAACACAGGAGGTGGGTTTCCGAGCGTCCCTGAGGTTGATCTGACCTCTCAGCAATCCTGAGACCAGTATCCCTCGTGGGGACCGTGCAACCCGAACCCCTGTGCACCGTGTACTTTTGCAGCAGCATATGCTTTTTGGCAATCCCTGAGGCTGTGCTTTGGGCTACGTGTAGTCCTGACCCAGAACAGTATTTCCACTGAAGATTTCCGGCCTACACTCCACGAATGTTCCGTGGGCTGGTATTTCGTGATTCAGCGCGAGGTCCCTTTGCAATCCCTGGTCCGTTGGCCTGTGGGTTGGGTCCCTGTGAAGGTAACTTTGACTTTCCTTGGGCTTTCCTGGTTGCTCCAGACGTGCCCTGACTCTCCATAGCTTAGAGAGTCCCCAGGACCTTGCTGGTCCTCACCGTGACTTGTTTCCTCTGCTCGCGTGGGTTGCAGTTGCCAAGGCTTGTTGGTGTTCAATCCGGACACTGACCCCCCAGCACTCGACATCCTTTGTGGGACAGCTCACCTCCGGACTTTGGTCATCATTGTCGTCTCCTGGTCCCGTGGCTGCAGAGTCAAGCATCCAAACTTTTCACCTGAAGCACCCGACATCGGTGGGCATTCGTCCACTGAACCCCTGGTCACCTGGAGTGACCCAGACTCTGTCCCCTCTGCTTTCAGGTTCTTCTCACCTCGGATCCAGGCTTTGATTCCACCGGACACTTTTCATCTTCCCGGCAGCAGTACTTCTTCGCCTCACGCCATTGAAATCAACAAGCTTTTCCGACACCACTTGACCCCTATGCACCCGGCTCCTCTGGGATAGGTAACACGGGTACCTCAGTACTCACAAGGGTGCTGGCCTTAGAACCTTCTATGTTCCAAAGGGTTTGCTTGAAGTCCTCTCCGAAGTGTCCTTAAACTGTAATTTTCCAACCACGACTTTCCCATAATGTTGTACGGAGCTCGCGCCTGTATTCCCATACTGCACCCGTCCTCCGTGGGCTCCCTGTGTCACTCCTGTGGGTGGTTCCTTGGGGTCCCAGTGATTCTACGTGCTCTAGGCACTGTGTCTATTGAAGTCATGGTTGTTATTCCACTTTCTTAGTATATGGTTCGGTCTCCCCCTGGAGCCCGCTGTGTATTGTGCTATTTACTGTCGTTCTATTGATTTAATATTGTGTATCTTGTGCTCTAATCTCATAAAGAGGTTAGTAGAGAGTGTTTAGTAATAAATACATATATTTTATATATCTCTTGTGTGGTTCTCCTTTCATTTGGTCATTCAGGAGGTTCTGATCTGGTAAAACAAGCTGCTTTACATTCCTTCGAGACTTAGCCTGAAGGCTGCTCTCCACAGCTACCATTAGGATAGCTTTCTATAAAGGTTGTCTTAAACCTAATCATCAATAAGGGTCGTTTGGACTGGTGCAAGGTGCCCACTTTAATTAGTGGACAGCATATACCAGGCCAACTTCTCACATTGGTGTGCAGTGGTTGGGATTCAAGCTTGCTATTGTTTTACCAGATAAATCTCATTGAGTGATTAACTAAAAACTACTAAAGGCATTTAGGTACATATAATCAAGACTAGAATAAGTAAGTTCTACTGAACTTGGAGTTGGGCAGTCAAGGGTCTAGCACACCCTTTCTCCAACTCAAGAGAGTTTAGTTCCCACTAGGTTAGGTAGGTGCCTACACCACATAACACTAGTATGTCCTCTAAAGGAGAAGCCAGTGGCTCTCTGCCAACTAGATATGACCAGCACACATTTCAAGAATTGAAAGCCATGTGTGCATCTAGGAAAGCTGAGGACAGGGAGGAGTGCCAACACTCAGCGCCTCATAGAATTGTTAATTCTAGATGACCTCAGAAAGACTCCAGGGTCTGATGAGGCAGGTAGAGGTGCTGGGGCAGTGGATGAGGACAGAGCAGGAAGTGAACACTTCTTTGATCTAGACTCAAATGCTGGCCAGGAGGATCAAGATGATTCTAACCTGGAAAATCCAACTTTGCATTTAGGTGGAGCAGAAGGCCCCAGTGGCCCTCTCTTTACTCCCCCAGGAAGGATACAAAGTTTACCTAGAAGATCAAGATCTCCCTCTGTGGAGTCTAATCATTCAGGTACTTCTGTAGGGACCTCTGCTTCTCATATGTATGAGAGGACCAAACTCAGAATCAAGAGGGAACAATTGGCCTTAGACAGGGAATCCCTAGAGCTCCAGAGAGCTTCCAGAAGGTTGGGGCTAGAGCCCCATGGTGGCAGCAACAGTGTCCCTAGACCTTAAGAGTATACTCATGATCATAGGAACCTGAACAAGATAGTCCCTCCCTATCAGAGTGGGGATGACATCCACAAATGGATAACTGCACTAGAGAGGGCCTGTAAAGTACAGAGGGTCCCTCAAGAGCAGTGGGCAGCTATCTTGTGGCTCTCCTTTGCTGACAAAGGTAGAGATAAGCTCCTCACTGTAAGAGAAGAGGATGCTGATAATTACACAGTCTTGAAGAGTGCTCTCATAGATGGGTTTGGATTAACCACTGAACAATACAGGATTAAGTTCAGAGACACCCAGAAGGCACAGACTCAGGACTGGGTTGACTTTGTAGATTGTGCTACTAAGGCTCTGGAAGGCTGGTTACTTGGCAGTAAAGTGTGTGATTTCAAAGGATTGTACAATTTAATTATGAGGGAGCAGATCCTTAATAATTGTCAAAATCAGTTGTTGCATCAGTACCTGGTGGACTCTGATCTGACCTCTCCCCGAGAATTGGGAAAGAAGGCAGACAAATGGGTCAGAACCAGGGTGAAGCAGAAAGTTCAGAACCAAGGTGGTGACTCCACGAAGCAAGATTCTAAAACCTCAGATAAGGGTGAGGAAAAGGTAAAGAGCAGAAGTCTTCACAAGGGCCCCAAAAGGCTTCATCAGGTGGGGAGTCACAATCCAACAAGGGTAAAGGCAAAAAGAAACCTTGGTGTCATATCTGTAAACAGAAGACACATTGGACAAATGATTGTTCCAAATCCAAGGAATCTACTCCAGCCACCACTGCCCCTAAGGCAACTGTTCCCCCTAGTTCAGCTCAAAGTGGTGGTACTCAGAATAAGGGTGTAGTAGGGTTAACCCTGGGATCTGAGATGGACTCTGGCCTAGTCAGAGCTCCAACTCAGGCTGTGTTAGTCTGGGATGGAGGCATGGATATTGCCTCCTTATTTGTCAGTCCCAGTAATCTGGGCAAATACAGACAGCAGCCTTTGATTAATGGCAAGGAGGCCATGGCATTCAGGGACACAAGTGCAAGTGTCACAATGGTGACAAAAGATCTTGTGGCCCCTGAACAAATTATACTTGGTGAGATGTACCTTATCTTCGGAAATAAAACTCTTTGGGGTCCCCAGCATTGGCCACCTCAGATGGGTGATCTCTCCAACCCTACACAATCTGTTCGCAACCTTGGTATAATTATTGACGACCAATTGTCTATGAAACAGCAAGTAGTTAAGGTTGTTTCAACCTGTTTTACAATTTTAAAATGGCTAAAAAAAATTCTTTGGATGCTTCCTTTACCCACGCAAAAAACTGTTATTCAGGCCTTGATCGTGTCCAGATTGGACTACGGCAATGTCCTGTATTTGGGTGTGAGTAAGGAAGTGACCCGTAAGCTGCAAGTGGTCCAAAATTCTGCGGCCAGACTACTATGTCAGCTACCCAGAATGGCCTCTATTTCAGGTCCTCTCCGTGATCTTCATTGGCTCAAGATAGAAAATCGCTCAAAATTCAAAGCCCTCTGCTATATGCATAGGATCAAAATGAATTTAGCACCACATTATCTTAGTGCCTTGGTACATCCTTACCTTCCTTCACGACTTCTGCGATCCTCTTACCAATTAAAATTTCAAGTTCCCAAGATCAAACGAGCACGCATGGGCGGACGGTCTTTTGCCTACTTAGCTCCATCTTTATGGAACTCTCTTCCGTTTCAACTACGCCAGGAAACTATCTATCATAAATTTCGTAAGGATTTAAAAACGTGGTTATTCAACCACTAGAGCATGTTCTCTTCTTTTAGCGCGTGTCCGTAGGCGCCGGGAAACCTCCGGGTAGCTGTGCGCCATATAAATTTAATTTAATAATAATAATAATACCAAGTGACCAATGCAAGCAATGTCAGGACAGACCATTCCTTGGCAGTTGTGAATTTCACCTGGGGAGGGGTAACTGGCCCTAAGAAGGTTGTGGTAAGTGCAGACCTCCCTGTTGAATGCTTATTGGGCAATGATTTGGAGACTTCAGCATGGGCTGAAGTGGAACTCAGGACACATGCAGAAATGCTGGGCATCCCTGCAGATGTGTTTGCCATGACTAGGTCACAGGCAAAAATGTCTTCCATTGAACAGGCCCTGGATCCTAGAATAATGGACCAGGTGCCTTCCAAGAGAAGGAGCAGTAGGGGTAAGGCAGTGTCTTCACCCCTGCCTCAGAGTACAGATCAGTCTCTTGAGGGAGATGATCTTAGTCCTGAAGAAGGAACTGTCTCAGAGGATCTTGAACCTGATCAGGTTGAGTTCTTGGGGACAGGGGGCCCTTCTAGGGCAGATTTGAGCCAGGAGCAGCTGAGCTGCCCCTCTCTTGAACCCCTCAGACAGCAAGCTGCTGCTGAGGCTGCTGGGAGTGCCAGTGGATCCCATAGGATCTACTGGGATGATGGACTCTTATACTCAGAGGGTCGAGACCCCAAACCTGGTGCTACCAGGAGGTTGGTTATACCTCTGAAGTTTAGGGGCTTCCTATTGACACTGGCACATGATATCCCATTAGCAGGTCACTTAGGCCAAAACAAGACTTGGGACAGGCTTGTCCCTCACTTTCATTGGCCCCATATGTCAGAGGACAGAAAGGAGTTTTGTCGCTCCTGTATCACTTGTCAAGCCAGTGGTAAGGCAGGTGGTACTACAAAGGCCCCCTGATACCACTACCTGTGGTGGGGTTCCCTTTGAGAGGGTTGGGATTGACATTGTTGGTCCCATGGATCCTCAAACTGCATCTGGGCACAGATTTATACTGGTGGTGGTGGACCATGCCACTAGGTATCCAGAGGCAATCCCACTTAGGACTACCACAGCTCCTGTTGTGGCTAGGGCCCTCCTGGGAATCTTTTCCAGGGTGGGTTTTCCTAAGGACGTAGTATCAGACAGGGGTGCAAACTTTATGTTTGGTTACTTGACTGCTATGTGGAAGGAGTGTGGAGTAAATTACACATTTACCACCCCTTATCACCCACAATGCAATGGGTTAGTTGAAAGGTTCAACAATACCCTCAAGGGCATGATTAAAGGTCTCCCTGAAAAGCTCAGGCGTAGATGGGACATACTTTTGCCCTGCCTTCTCTTTGCCTACAGAGAGGTTCCTCAGAAGGGGGTTGGGGACAACCCGTTTGAACTTCTGTTTGGACATCCAGTTAGGGGTCCTTTATGTCTAGTGAAGGAGGGATGGGAGTTACCTCTCAAACCCCCTAAACAGGATATTGTGGACTATGTACTTGGTCTCCGCTCCAGGATGGCAGAGTACATGAAGAAGGCATCCAAAAACCTTGAGGCTAGCCAGGAATTGCAAAAGGCCTGGCATGACCAAAAGGCTGTTTTGACTGTTTATCAGGCAGGACAGAAAGTATGGGTGTTGGAGCCTGTGGCCCCAGCAGCCCTCCAAGACAAGTGGAGTGGCCCTCATACAATAATTGAGCAGAAGGGAGAGGTTACCTACCTGGTGGACCTTGGAACTCCCAGGAGCCCCCATAGGGTGCTCCATGTGAACAGGCTCAAACCATATGTTGACAGGGCAGACATGGGCTTGCTCATGGCTACTGATGAGGGACAGGAGGAAGAGAGTGATCCACTCCCTGACCTGCTCTCACAGAACCCTGATGATGGTTCAGTTGATGGTGTAGCCTTGACAGGCAGCCTCACTGACCAGCAGCAAACTGATTGCAGGAGAGTCCTAAATCAGTTCAGACATATGTTTTCACTGACTCCAAGTCAGACTACCTGGTGCACTCATGAAGTGGACACAGGTGACAGTCTGCCTGTTAAAAATAAGATTTACAGGCAACCTGACCATGTCAGGGACTATATCAGGACAGAAGTCCAGAAAATGTTGGATCTGGGAGTAATTGAGCCCTCAGATAGCCCTTGGGCTAGTCCAGTAGTCCTTGTACCAAAACCTCACACCCAGGGTGGTAAGAGAGAGATGAGGTTCTGTGTGGACTACAGGGGTCTCAATGCAGTCACTAGGACTGATGCCCATCCAATACCCAGGGCAGATGAACTTATAGATACTTTGGCCTCTGCCAAGTTTCTGAGTACATTTGACCTGACAGCTGGTTACTGGCAAATCAGATTAGCTGAGGATGCAAAACCCAAAACAGCATTCTCAACCCCTAGTGGGCACTACCAATTTGTGGTGATGCCCTTTGGCTTGAAGACTGCACCTGCCACTTTTCAAAGGTTGGTGAACAAAGTCCTTACAGGTCTGGAAGCCTATAGTGCAGCTTATCTAGATGATATTGCTGTCTTTAGCTCCACCTGGGAGGATCACCTGGTCCACCTGAGAAATGTTTTAGAGGCCCTGCAAAAAGCAGGCCTCACTATCAAGGCCACCAAGTGCCAGATAGGGCACAGTCAGGTTGTATACCTAGGCCAACTTGTGGGTGTAGGTCAGGTTCAACCATTGCAGAGCAAAATCCAGACCATCATGGACTGGGTTGCTCCAACTACCCAGACTCAGGTCAGAGCTTTCTTGGGCCTGACTGGGTACTACAGGAGGTTTGTCAAAGGATATGGATCCATAGTGACCCCATTGAATGACTTAACTTCCAAAAGAATGCCTAAGAAAGTTCAGTGGACAGTTAGCTGTCAAAAGGCATTTGATGATCTGAAGCAGGCCATGTGTACTGCTCCCATTCTGCAAAGTCCTGACTATTCCAAACAATTCATTGTTCAAACTGATGCATCTGAGTTGGGGGTAGGGGCTGTGTTATCACAACTGAATGAAGAGGGTCAGGATCAGCCAGTAGCTTTTATTAGCAGAAGGCTTACCCCAGAGAGAAACGTTGGTCAGCTATTGAGAGGGAAGCCTTTACTGTGGTTTGGGCCTTGAAGAAGCTGAGGCCATACTTGTTTGGCACTCACTTAATTGTTCAGACAGACCATAAGCCCCTCCTATGGCTAAAACTGATGAAGGGTGAAAACCCCAAACTGTTGAGGTGGTCCCTTTCCCTACAGGGGATGGACTATACAGTGGAACATAGACCTGGGAGTAACCATGCCAATGCAGATGGACTCTCTAGATATTTCCACTTAGAACATGAAGACTCAACTGGTCAAGGTTAGTTTAATGTCCTTACGTTGGGGGGGGTTGTGTAGGAGAGTAGGATCTGCTTCTTATAGTTACCCCCACTTTTTGCTGATGTATCACTGTTTTCGACTTAGACTGGCTGGGATCCTGCTATCCAGGACCCCAGCCTAGCTGCTTTCTCCCCTAAATTGATTGCATGTACTTTAGGTACACTCCAGATTGGATACTGGGGTACCCTTATAAGTCCCTAGTATATGATACACTGTAGGAGAGTAGGATCTGCCTCTTATGTTGCCCCCACTTTTTTTCTGATGTTTACACTGGTTTCTGGCTATAGTCTGGCTTGGACCCTGCTAATCAGGCCCCCAGCCTCTCTGTTCTCTCTAAACGACTTGGAGTGCACTCTAGGTGCACTAGTGATTGGATACTGTGGTACCTTATGGGTCCCTAGTATATGGTACCTTAGGTACCAAGGGCATAGGTACTTCACAGGCCTACCAGGGGCTGAAGCATGTATTATGCCACCCCTGGGAGGCAGACTAAATCTGACACAACAGGTCTGCTACTGCAGCCTGGGTAAGGTGGTGCATGCACCCCTTACTGTGATATAGGTTACCTATATCACTACATACATACATACACACATACAAACCTGTAAGTCACTCCTATAGCAGGCCCTATCAATCCTGATGGCAGGGTGCTTGGTTCTTATGTGAGAGGGTGCCCCTGCATGAGCAGAGCCCCTCTGCAGCATTCGGAGACCCTTCTCTGATGCTGTTTGTAGTGCAGCCTGACCATATACTCTTAAGCGCATTATAACCTCGCGTTAAATGCTAACTTTGGGATGGCTGCACGGAAACATGTCGTGTTTGGTGTCAAACATCTTGGAATACTACCCCCCCGCCAGTTCTGGCAGCGGGGGTAGCATTCCACCCTTCTAGAGGGAGAGACATGTACACACCGGCCTACCCGGTAACTTCTTTCCAGAGCCCTGGCATCACAAGATGGATGCCACCAGTCACAGACACTGGGCTGCCCTCCTGCTGATGACCGAAACTCACAGTGGAGGAGGCCCAACAATAGGTATCCTGCCGCAGGGGGGTGTGACCACCTCCCAGACAGGGTTTAGTGTATTGGGGCTGGGTGGGTGCACTCCTAGAGTGCTTTGAAGTCCTGCACTGGGGGAGCAGAAGGCTCCTCTGTGCATATGCCAGTTCAAACCAGCTCAGGGGCTACCTGCCCCTGCTCTGGCGTGAACCTGGACAAAGGGAAGTGGGTGTAGCCACCCACTCCCCTGACCCTCCCATAGGTGGGGTCATAGAGCTAGTCCCTCCCTTCTTTTTAGTATAAGATGGGGAACCTGTGCATGGCACACTAGATCTCCCTGGACGACGCTCTTAAGAAGAATCCTGGACCTTCGACGTTCCACTACCTCTGGAAGACTGAAGAATCTCCCTTGGAGTCAAGGAGTGACTCCCCTGCTTGGCAGGCACCAAAAACTACAACGACAGTTGCAAACTATGCCGCTCCCGCCGGAGCCCGAAGTTCCTGCAGCCCAGGAAGAGGATTTCCTGACTTCTCCAAGGCCATCGTGAGTCCCCAGTGAAGCTGAGGCAAGTGGACCCCACGAGTGACGAGGAACCACAGTCCATGGGTACCGTGCACTATTGTCAAGTGCAACCCCTTCACGACGTTCTACGAACTTGTGCTTTGGACCACGTGTGGTCCCAGCCTCTAGCAGAGATCCCTCCGAAGATCAGAGGCCTACCCCATCCCGAGTGACCTTGGGACCCTGTTGAAGGAATCCTCCCGAGGCGTCTTCGCGATCCCTTGCCAGCCAGCTTGTGGGTCCCCTGAAGACTTTTCTAAAGAACCAAAGGGCTCCTCTGGTTGCTCCAGGCCTGCCCTGACTTACCCTCGCTGGGTGAGTTCCCCAGACCTTGCTGGTCTGCACCATTGACCTTTTGCACTTTCCACGAGACTTGCTGCTACCAAGGCTTGTTGGCTCCAATCGAGTCGCTGACACCGCAGTCAGCTGCAGACTTCGTGGAACACGCTGAATCCAGCTCCTGGTCATCCTCGACACCTCCTGGACCTCGTGGCCGAAGAGTCAAGACACCCGTGAACGACCTGAATCTGTCGACGACGGTGGGCATTCATCTTCCTTGCCCCGGGTCACTGACAAGTGACTTTGAACACTGTCCCCTCTGCTTTCAGGTCTTCCTTCTTCCGAATCCAGCCTTGGATTCTACCGGACACTTCTTCTGGCTTCACAAGCAGCAAGTCTTCACTGGCTCCCATTGAAAACGACGCCGCAACCCGACACCAAAGGACACCTATGCACCCAGCTCCCCTGGGTGAGGTAACTTCAGCACTACAGTGCTCCTGTGGGTGTTGGCCCTAGAACTACTTACCCTGTAAGTGACTTGCTTGTAGCTACCCTAGAAGTGCCCCTAAACTCCTATTTTTCCCGTGCGATTATCGCACTGGCTCGTACAGGGTTCACGTCTGTGTTAGACACATCGCGTCCATCTCCCTTGTAACTCTACCAGTAACCGCGTCCTTCGACTCGTACTGGGACCGATCGGTGTGTTCGCCTCGAACACGCAAGGGAACCTGTAACATTGATAACTCAATCGCGTTCTCTTGCATAGACTCGTACAGGACTCGCATCGGTGTCTGAACACCGCGTCCGTCCCCTGTGGGTCTCCTACAACTACCTGGGGTGGTTCTTGGGGGTCCCTCGATTCTATATGCTCTAGACCCCGGTCTAGCCAATATAAGATTGTGATATCTGATTGTACTAACTTATTTTGATAACATTGACTTGTACAAATGTTCCTGCTTTCTAATCTCATAAAGAGATTAGTAGAGAGTTGTGTGATAATAAATACCTATATATTTGATATATATACCTGTGTGGTGTCTTTTCATTTGGTGATTCAAGAGATTGTGTGGTAAAACAAGCTGCTTTACATTCCTCCAAGACTTAGCCTGAAGGCTGCTCTCCACAGCTACCACTAGGATAGCTTTCTATAAAGGTTGTCTTAAACCTACCAACCATAACAGTCGAATTGTACTGGTGGAAGGTGTCCACTTTAATTAGTGAACAGCATATACCAGGCCAACTTCTCACATTGGTGGCAGCGTGTGGGATTCCAGCTGGCTATTGTTTTACCAGAAACTCTCTATTTGAATTACTAACTGAAAACCACTATAGGTACTCAAGGTACATATAAAGTCAAGCTTAGTATCAATAAGTTCTACTGAACTTAGAGCTGTGTGCCAAGGGATAGCACACCCTTTCTACAGCTCAAGCTAGTATCAGTAGGCCACAAACTAGTGTAGGTAGTACAACACTGCACAACACTAGAATGTCCTTAAGGGTTAGACCCAGTGGATCCACTCAGCTTCAATATAAGGACATGACTTTCTTTGACTTGAAAGCCATGTGTGCTGAAAGGCACCTGAAGATAGGACAGAGTCCCTCCACACTACACCTGATAGATCTGCTGACAGCAGATGACCTTAGATTAGCTCTAGGAGCTAATGGGTCTGAATCAGTGTGTGGGTCAATTACAGTATCTGGGTCAGATGATGAGAATCAGATTGACCAAGACTCTGTGGTTGAAGGGCCAGGCCCAAAGGGGTCTGAAGAGGACAGAGGAATTCTCCCTAAGAGAACTGACAGAGTGGAGGAGAGGCTTAGGTCCCCTTCTAGGGACTCTGACCGCTCCTATCACTCTGGCAGAGAAACTGTCCAGCCGAGAGACTCCTACTTCCTAAGAAGAGAGAGTTCCTCTGACAGAATGTACAAACTGCTGCAGTATGAGGAAGCAAGATTTGCCCTCAAAACCAAGCAGTTGGCATTAGATAAAGAAGCCTTTGAGCTCCAGAGAGCTTCTAGAAGAGAGGGGTTAGAACCCCCTGGTGGCAGCAACAGTGTCCCTAGAGGCAGAGAATATATTCCAGACCATAGGAACCTGAGCAAGGTTGTTCCTCCCTACCAGAGTGGGTATGATATCCATAAGTGGATAACTGCTATGGAAAGGGCCTGTAGAGTACAACAGGTCCCCCAAAAGCAGTGGGCAGCAATCTTGTGGCTCTCCTTTTCAGATAAAGGTAGAGACAAGCTCCTCACTGTTAGAGAAGAGGATGCTGATGACTATGAAGTCCTGAAGAGTGCACTGATAGATGGGTTTGGCTTAACCACTGAGCAGTACAGGTTGAAGTTCAGAGACACCCAGAAGGCACAGACTCAGGACTGGACTGACTTTGTAGATTGTGCAACCAAGGCTCTGGAGGGTTGGCTGGTTGGCAGTAGGGTTACTGATTTCAAGGGATTGTATAATCTAATGATGAGAGAACAGATCCTTAATAATTGCCAGAACCAGTTGTTGCATCAATACCTGGTGGACTCAGATCTGACCACTCCCCAAGAATTGGGAAAGAAGGCAGACAAGTGGGTCAGAACCAGGGTGAGGCAGAAAACCCAGAACCCAGGGGGTGACACCAAGAAGCAGGATTCTAAGGGCTCTGAGAAAAGTGGGGATAAGTCAACAGACCAGAAGTCTTCACAAGGGCCCCAAAAATCTGCATCTGGTGGGGAGTCACAATCCAACAAGGAAAAAGGCCAAAAGAAGCCCTGGTGCAAATTCTGTAAACAGAAAGGGCACTGGACTTCTGATTGTAACAAGTCCAAAGACCAAACCACCACCACTCCTGCCCCTAAGGCAACTGTTCCCCCTAGTTCAGCTACTGGTGGAGGTGGTACTCAGAAGAAGGGTGTAGTAGGGTTGACCCTGGGTTCTGAAGTGGACTCTGAACTAGTCAGAGTACCCACTCAGGCAATGCTGATTTGTGATGGAGACATTGACATGTCCTTCCTAGTAAGCCCCAGTAATCTGGGCAAATACAAACAGCAGCCTGTAATAAATGGCAAACAGGCTTTGGCATTTAGGGACACAGGTGCTAGTGTCACCATGGTGGCAGAGGACCTTGTGGACCCTGGACAGATCATCCTGGGCGAAATGTACCAGGTGACCAATGCAAGCAATGTCAGGACCAACCATAGTCTGGCAGTTGTGAATTTCTCCTGGGGAGGGGTAACTGGCCTCAAGAAGGTTGTAGTCAGTGCAGACCTCCCTGTAGAATGTCTATTGGGCAATGATCTAGAAACTTCAGCCTGGTCTGAAGTAGAGTTATGGACTCATGCTGAGATGTTGGGCATCCCTGCAGAGGTATTTGCTGTGACCAGGTCTTAAGCCAAAATGCATGACACTGAACCAGCTCTGGATCCTGAAACTATGGACCAGATGCTTCCCAAGAGGAGGAGCAGTAGGGTTAAGGCAGTGCCTTCCCCTCTGTCTCAGATCACAGATTCCCCTCCCCAGGGAGGAGGAGCAGACCCTGAAGAAGGAACTGCCCCAGAGGAACTTGAGACTGATCAGGTTGAGTTCTTGGGGGCAGGGGGCCCTTCTCCAGGAAGATCTGAGTAAGGAGCAACAGTGCTGCCCCTCCCTTGAACCCCTCAGACAGCAGGCTGCTGCTGAGGCTGCTGTGAGTGCTAGTGGGTCCCATAAAGTTTATTGGGATGAGGGACTCCTATATTCTGAGGGTAGAGATCCAGCCCCTGGAGCCACCAGGAGGTTGGTAATACCTCAGAAGTTTAGGGGGTTCCTCTTGACCCTAGCACATGATATCCCTTTGGCAGGTCACTTGGGCCAAAACAAGACCTGGGACAGGCTTGTTCCACATTTTCATTGGCCACATATGTCAAAAGACACAAAGGAGTTTTGTCGCTCCTGTTTCACATGCCAAGCCAGTGGCAAGGCAGGTGGCACAACAAAGGCCTCCCTGATACCACTACCTGTGGTGGGGGTACCCTTTGAAAGGGTAGGGATTGACATTGTTGGTCCCCTTGACCCTCAAACTGCATCTGGGCACAGATTTATCCTGGTGGTAGTGGATCATGCCACCAGGTACCCAGAGGCAATTCCCTGAGGACCACCACAGCCCCTGTGGTGGCAAGAGCCCTCATTGGAGTATTCTCCAGAGTGGGTTTCCCAAAGGAGGTCATCTCTGACAGAGGTACCAACTTCATGTCAGGATATCTGAAAGCAATGTGGAAGGAGTGTGGTGTAACTTATAAGTTCACCACCCCCTATCACCCACAATGCAATGGGTTGGTTGAACGCTTCAACAAAACGCTTAAGGGAATGATTAAAGGACTCCCAGAGAAGCTTAGGCGGAAATGGGACCTTCTTCTTCCCTGCCTGTTGTTTGCATACAGAGAGGTTCCACAGAAGGGGGTTGGTTACAGCCCATTTGAGCTTCTGTTTGGGCATCCTGTAAGAGGTCCATTGTGTTTGGTCAAAGAGGGCTGGGAGTTACCTCTCAAGCCCCCCAAACAGGATGTGATGGACTATGTACTTGGTCTCCGCTCCAGGATGGCTGAATACATGAAAAAGGCAACCAAAAACCTGGAGGCCAGCCAAGAATTACAAAAAGCTTGGCATGACCAAAAGGCTGTGCTGACTGTGTACCAGCCAGGACAGAAGGTGTGGGTGTTGGAGCCTGTGGCCCCAGCAGCCCTCCAAGACAAATGGAGTGGCCCCCATACAATAGTTGAACAGAAGGGAGAAGTCACCTATCTGGTGAATCTTGGAACTCCCAGGAGCCCCCTGAGGGTGCTCCATGTCAACAGATTAAAACCATATGTTGACAGGGCTGACATGGGCTTGCTCATGGCAACTGATGAGGAACAGGGGGAGGAGAGTGACCCTCTCCCTGACCTGCTCTCGCAGAACCCTGATGATGGGTCAGTAGATGGTGTTGCTTTGGCAAGCAGCCTCACTGACCATCAGCAAACTGAGTGCAGACAAGTTCTGCAGCAGTACAGACATATGTTTAGCCTGACCACTAGTCAGACTACCTGGTGCACCCATGAGGTGGACACTGGAGACAGTCTGCCTGTCAAGAGTAAAATCTATAGGCAACCTGACCATGTCAGGGACTGTATCAGGACTGAAGTCCAGAAAATGTTGGAGTTAGGTGTGATTGAGCCTTCAGATAGCCCCTGGGCTAGCCCAGTAGTCCTAGTACCCAAAACCTCATACCCAGGGTGGTAAGAAAGAAATGAGGTTTTGTGTAGACTACAGAGGCCTCAATGCAGTCACCAGGACTGATGCCTATCCCATACCAAGGGCAGATGAGCTGATTGATACTTTGGCCTCAGCCAAGTATCTAAGTACATTTGACCTAACAGCTGGCTACTGGCAGATCAGGTTAGCTGATGATGCAAAAGCCAAAACAGCATTTTCGACCCCTGGTGGGCACTACCACTTTGTGGTGATGCCCTTTGGATTGAAAAATGCACCTGCCACTTTTCAGAGGTTGGTGAACAAAGTTCTGGCAGCGATGGAAACTTATTGCTCAGCTTATCTAGATGATATTGCTGTCTTTAGTTCCTCCTGGCAGGATCACCTGGTCCACCTCAGAAATGTCTTAGAGGCTCTGCAAAAAGCAGGCCTCACTATCAAGGCCACTAAGTGCCAGATAGGGCAGAGTCAGGTTGTATACCTGGGCCACCTTGTGGGTGGAGGCCAGGTTCAGCCTTTACAGAGCAAAATCCAAACCATAATGGAATGGGTAGCTCCAACCACCCAGACACAGGTGAGAGCCTTCTTAGGCCTGACTGGGTACTATAGGAGGTTTGTGAAGGGATATGGATCTATAGTGACCCCCTTGAATGATCTGACCTCAAAGAAAATGCCAAAAAAGGTTCATTGGACAGCTAGCTGTCAGAAGGCATTTGAAGACCTAAAGCAGGCCATGTGCACTGCCCCCATCTTACAGAGTCCAGACTACACCAAAAGTTCATTGTCCAAACAGATGCTTCTGAGCTGGGTGTGGGAGCTGTACTATCTCAACTGAATGATGAAGGTCAAGATCAGCCAGTAGCTTTCATTAGCAGAAGGCTGACCCCTAGAGAGAAACGTTGGTCAGCTATAGAGAGGGAGGCCTTTGCTGTGGTGTGGGCCCTGAAGAAGCTGAGGCCATACTTGTTTGGCACTCACTTCATAGTTCAGACTGACCACAAGCCCCTCCTATGGCTTAAACAGATGAAAGGAGAAAACCCAAAACTTTTGAGGTTTGTCCATTTCCCTACAGGGGATGGACTATACAGTGGAGCATAGACCTGGGACCCAACATGCCAATGCAGATGGACTCTCAAGGTATTTCCACTTAGAGCACGAAGACTTAACTGGTCAAGGTTAGTTTAGTGTCCCTGCGTTTGGGGGGGTTGTGTAGGAGAGTAGGATCTGCCTCTTATGTTGCCCCCACTTTTTTTCTGATGTTACACTGGTTTCTGGCTATAGTCTGGCTGGGACCCTGCTAATCAGGGCCCCAGCCTCTCTGTTCTCTCTAAACGACTTGGAGTGCACTCTAGGTGCACTAGTGATTGGATACTGTGGTACCTTATGAGTCCCTAGTATATGGTACCTTAGGTACCAAGGGCATAGGTACTTCACAGGCCTACCAGGGGCTGAAGCATGTATTATGCCACCCCTGGGAGGCAGACTAAATCTGACACCACAGGTCTGCTACTGCAGCCTGGGTAAGGTGGTGCATGCACCCCTTACTGTGATATAGGTTACCTATATCACTACATACATACACACATACAAACCTGTAAGTCACTCCTATAGCAGGCCCTATCAATCCTGAGGGCAGGGTGCTTGGTTCTTATGTGAGAGAGTGCCCCTGCATGAGCAGAGCCCCTCTGCAGCATTCGGAGACCCTTCTCTGATGCTGTTTGTAGTGCAGCCTGACCATATACTCTTAAGCGCATTATAACTTTGGGATGGCTGCACGGAAACATGTCGTGTTTGGTGTCAAACATCTTGGAATACTACCCCCCGCCAGTTCTGGCGGCGGGGGTAGCATTCCACCCTTCTAGAGGGAGAGACATGTACACACCGGCCTACCCGGTAACTTCTTTCCAGAGCCCTGGCATCACGAGATGGATGCCACCAGTCACAGACACTGGGCTGCCCTCCTGCTGATGACCGAAACTCACAGTGGAGGAGGCCCAACAATAGGTATCCTGTCGCAGGGGGGTGTGACCACCTCCCAGACAGGGTTTAGTGTATCCGGGCTGGGTGGGTGCACTCCTAGAGTGCTTTGAAGTCCTGCACTGGGGGAGCAGAAGGCTCCTCTGTGCATATGCCAGTTCAAACCAGCTCAGGGGCTACCTGCCCCTGCTCTGGCGCGAACCTGGACAAAGGGAAGTGGGTGTAGCCACCCACTCCCCTGACACTCCCATAGGTGGGGTCATAGAGCTAGTCCCTCCCTTCTTTTTAGTATAAGATGGGGAACCTGTGCATGGCACACTAGATCTCCCTGGACGACGCTCTTAAGAAGAATCCTGGACCTTCGATGTTCCACTACCTCTGGAAGACTGAAGAATCTCCCTTGGAGTCAAGGAGTGACTCCCCTGCTTGGCAGGCACCAAAATCTACAACGACGGTCGTAAACTATGCCACTCCCGCCGGAGCCCGAAGTACCTGCAGCCCAGGAAGAGGATTTCCTGACTTCTCCAAGGCCATCGTGAGTCCCCAGCAAAGCTGAGGCAAGTGGACCCCATGAGTGATGAGGAACCGCAGTCCCTGGGTACCGTGCACTATTGTCGAGTGCAACCCCTTCACGACGTTCTACGAACTTGTGCTTTGGACCACGTGTGGTCCCAGCCTCTAGCAGAGATCCCTCCAAAGATCAGAGGCCTACCCCGTCCCGAGTGACCATGGGCCCCTGTTGAAGGAATCCTCCCAAGGCGTCTTTGCAATCCCTTGCCAGCCGGCTTGTGGGTCCCCTGAAGACTTTTCTAAAGAACCAAAGGGCTCCCCTGGTTGCTCCAGGCCTGCCCTGACTTACCCTCGCTGGGTGAGTTCCCCAGACCTTGCTGGTCTGCACCATTGACCTTTTGCACTTTCCCCGAGACTTGCTGCTACCAGGGCTTGTTGGCTCCAATCGAGTCGCCGACACCGCAGTCAGCTGCAGACTTTGTGGGACACGCTGAATCCAGCTCCTGGTTGTCCTCGACACCTCCTGGACCTTGTGGCCGAAGAGTCAAGAGACCCGTGAACAACCTGAATCTGTCGCCGACGGTGGGCATTCATCTTCCTTGCCCCGGGTCACTGCCAAGTGACTTTGAACTCTGTCCCCTCTGCTTTCAGGTCTTCCTTCTTCCGAATCCAGGCTTGGATTCCACCAGACACTTCTTCTGGCTTCACAAGGAGCAAGTCTTCACTGGCTCCCATTGAAAACGACGCCGCGACCCGACACCAAAGGACACCTATGCACCCGGCTCCCCTGGGTGAGGTAACTTCAGCACTACAGTGCTCCTGTGGGTGTTGGCCCTAGAACTACTTACCCTGTAAGTGACTTGCTTGTAGCTACCCTAGAAGTGCCCCATAACTCCTATTTTCCCCGTGCGATTATCGCACTGGCTCGTACAGGGTTTGCGTCTGTGTTAGACACATCGCGTCCATCTCCCTTGTAACTCTACCAGTAACCGCGTCCTTCGACTCGTACTGGGACCGATCGGTGTGGTCGCCTCGAACACGCAAGGGAACCTGTAACATTGATAACTCAATCGCGTTCTCTCGCATAGACTCGTACAGGACTCGCATCGGTGTCTGAACACCGCGTCCGTCCCCTGTGGGTCTCCTACAACTACCTGGGGTGGTTCTTGGGGGTCCCTCGATTCTATATGCTCTAGACCCCGGTCTAGCCAAGATAAGATTGTGATATCTGATTGTGCTAACTTATTTTGATAACATTGACTTGTACAAATGTTCCTGCCTTCTAATCTCATAACGAGATTAGTAGAGAGTTGTGTGATAATAAATACCTATATATTTGATATATATACCTGTGTGGTGTCTTTTCATTTGGTGATTCAAGAGATTGTGTGGTAAAACAAGCTGCTTTACATTCCTCCAAGACTTAGCCTGAAGGCTGCTCTCCACAGCTACCACTAGGATAGCTTTCTATAAAGGTTGTCTTAAACCTACCAACCATAAGAGTCGAATTGTACTGGTGCAAGGTGTCCACTTTAATTAGTGAACAGCATATACCAGGTCAACTTCTCACATACACCATGTACCCAGGGCATAGGTACCCCAGAGGCCTCCCAGGGGCTGCAGCATGTATTATGCCACACCTGAGAGACCATTCAAAATGACACCACAGGTCTGCTACTGCAGCCTGTGTAAGGTGGTGCATGCACCCCTTACTTAGATATAGGTTCACTATATCTATTCTAAATCACAGCACATAAAAACCTATCAGTCACCCCTATGGCAGGCCTTATCAATCCTGAAGGCAGGGTGCTGGGTTTTGTGTGAGAGGGTGCCCCTGCATGAGCAGAGCCCCTCTGCAGCCTTCGGAATCTATTCTCCGGGGTTGTCTGTGATGCAGCCAACCATATATACTTAAGTGCATTATAACCTTGCGGTAAATACTAACTTTAAAACGGCTGCTTAGAAACATGTCGTGTTTGGTGTCAAACACCTTGGAATCATACCTCCACACCAGTAACTGGTGTGGGAGGTATGATTCCTCCCTTGTAGTACCACTACTATGGGGCACCGGTCTACCCGGTACCACCTTTCTCGACCTGGGCAGCACAAAATGGATGCTGCCAGCCACAGACATGAGTCTGCCCTCCTGCTGCTGAGCCAAGCTCGAGCAGAGGAAGGCCTGACAATAGGTTTCCTGTCACAGGGAGGTGTGACCACCTCCCAGACAGGCTTTAGTGTATTGGGGCTGGGTGGGTGCACTCTTAGAGTGCCAGAAAGTCTGCACTGGGGGCACATTTGGTGTCCCCGTGCATAGTCCAGCTCAAACCGGTTGCAGGAGCCATTGGCTCCTGCTCTGGTGCAAAACTGGACAAAGGACATGGGTGTAGCCACCCCTCTGTCCTGACCCTCCCCTAGGTGGGTGCCCAGAGTTAGTCCCACCCCTTCCTTGGGTATAAAGTAGGAAACCTGACTACAGGACTTTAGATTTTACCTGGACTAAACTCTGCAAGAAGAAACCAAGTACTTCGACAGTCTACACTTCGCTGGATGACAGAAGAATCTCCCTTGGAGTAAAGGAGTTACTCCCCTGCAAGGCAGGCACCTTAACGCATATGACCGGTTTGCATCTCCCGAGCTCCTGAGGACTCCGAAGATTTCTGCAACACAGGAGGTGGGTTCCCGAGCATCCCTGAGGTTGATCTGACCTCTCAGCAATCCTGAGACCAGTATCCCTCGTGAGGACCGTGCAACCCGAACCCCTGTGCACCGTGTACTTTTGCAGCAGCATATGCTTTTTGGCGATCCCTGAGGCTGTGCTTTGGGCTACGTACAGTCCTGACCCCGAGCAGTATTTCCACTGAAGATTTCCGGCCTACACTCCACGAGTGTTCCGTGGGCTGGTATTTCGTGATTCAGCTCGAGGTCCCTTCGCGATCCCTGGTCCGTTGGCCTGTTGGTCCCTGTGAAGGTAACTTTGACTTTCCTTGGGCTTTCCTGGTTGTTCCAGACGTGCCCTGACTCTCCATAGCTTGGAGAGTCCCCAGGACCTTGCTGGTCCTCACCGTGACTTGTTTCCTCTGCCCGCGTGGGTTGCAGTTGCCAAGGCTTGTTGGAGTTCAATCTGGACACTGTCCCCCCAGCACTCGACATTCTTTGTGGGACAGCTCACCTCCGGACTTTGGTTGTCATCGACATCTCCTGGTCCCCGTGGCTGCAGAGTCAAGCATCCAAACTTTTCACCTGAAGCACCCGACATCGGTGGGCATTCGTCCACTGAGCCCCTGGTCACCTGAAGTGACCCAGACTCTGTCCCCTCTGCTTTCAGGTTCTTCTCACCTCGGATCCAGGCTTGGATTCCACCGGACACTTTTCATCTTCCCGGCAGCATTACTTCTTCGCCTCACGCCATTGAAATCAATGAGCGTTTCCAACACCACTTGACCCCTATGCACCCGGCTCCTCTGGGATAGGTAACACGGGTACCTCGGTACTCACAAGGGTGCTGGCCTTAGAACCTTCCATGTTCCAAAGGGTTTGCTTGAAGTCCTCTCCGAAGTGTCCTTAAACTGTAATTATCCAACCGCGACTTTCCCATAGAGTTGTACGGAGCTCGTGTCTGTGTTCCCACACTACACCCGTCCTCCGTGGGCTCCCTGGGTCACTCCTGTGGGTGGTTCCTTGGGGTCCCAGCGATTCTACATGCTCTAGGCACTATTTCTATTGAAGTCGTGGTTGTTATACCACTTTCTTAGTATATGGTTCTGTCTCCCCCTGTAGCCCGCTGTGTATTGTGCTATTTACTGTCGTTCTATTGATTTAATATTGTGTATCTTGTGCTCTAATCTCATAAAGAGGTTAATAGAGAGTGTTTAGTAATAAATACATATATTTTATATATCTCTTGTGTGGTTCTCCTTTCATTTGGTCATTCAGGAGGTTCTGATCTGGTAAAACAAGCTGCTTTACATTCCTTCGAGGCTTAGCCTGAATGCTGCTCTCCACAGCTACCACTAGGATAGCTTTCTATAAAGGTTGTCTTAAACCTAATCATCAATAAGGGTCGTTTGGACTGGTGCAAGGTGCCCACTTTAATTAGTGGAGAGCATATACCAGGCCAACTTCTCACAGTCTTTTGGGTGTCAAAAGCCTCATTTGTAATGAGCTTATCCTTTTTAAAATATTTCCACACTTTTGGTATTTGCATCTGTAATAAATATCCATCATTGATTGCCATAATCCCACCATAGCTTTTGCTCTGTACATCTGTTTTTTTACCCCTGCAGTGGTTGTGACCAGTTCAACAGGCTCAGCCACATGCACTTTTTAGGAAAGACCAACCGTTTTCACCTCCAAATTGCTATAGATACCAATTTGGTATGGCAGCTCTCTGTACACAGGACCCCTGTGCAGTTGCACAGAGTAAAGATATTAATTTTGGAAGTGAAAAATATATTTTCACACCTACTCCCAAAACATAGCCTGCAAATTTAAACTTCAAGTTTTTTTTATTGCTGCAGGATATAGCCCTACAGTATCAAATGTATTTAAACCTTGCATCTACACATTTTAATAGGAAAGTGGCATATACAACAAATGAATGATTTACTTTTGGTGACATTTTTTCAGCTTGGTGCTCTGTTTTCCTACAGATCCCTTTTTGTGAGAATTCTTCAGGCACCAATCTCGATTAGGAATATTTCCTCATGGTAAACCTATGTTATTACATTACTTGTTAACACTATGGCTGTACTCCATTTTGCCCCCACTGGATCATTTCAACACACAGTAGGAGATAGTAATGGCATGTGGCAAGCAATTTTCCGTGATTTGCGCCAGCGATAGCTGACAGTGCTGATGATCCACATAAACAGCTTTATTGAATTTCCTAGGAACGCAGAGGCAATCAACAATGTAAAGGTGACTTTTATGCATTGGGTGGCATGCCATGTGTTTTTTGGAAACCTTTATTTTTTTTATTTTTTATTGGAATTTAGAAATAGTACATACATGGTCGCATTGCTTAATGTGAAGCGACACATACAAGTGTCGAGTAATGCGCTGTTAACTTAACAACAACCACAACAGAACAATCAGAAGTCAAAGCATCAGTCTCATATCAATATAAAGACACCTAGGCAATATCCCAACCGAAGTTTAGGCCTGGAGTACGTTAGTGCAATCCGAGACATCTAATAGGTACACCATTCATCATATTCTAATGACCTCAAACATGTCCCAAGTTGAGATAGGAGTGTGTTAAGGAGCTAGATGTGTTCTCAAGACTTAATGTATGTGTTTTATCCCCATCTGCCAGGTTTGGTAGGCTAGCATCGTCTGAATATAGTGTGCGTAGCCACTCAAGCACTAGACCCCAGATATCTTTGGGCCTGGAGGCCGTGGGCATTAATTCCCAGAATGTTGAAAGCTGATTTTGACAGAAGTTGACATCCTGTTTCCAGGCATTAACCGATGGGGCATTCCTCTTCCCCCAGTGCATGACAACCCTGCGATTCGCCAATAATAATAGCATAGCATGGAGTTTACGGTCTCCCACCGGAGTATCTTTCACGTAACCCCAGTAATGGTGTGGGTTCAGCTTGTACCCCCAGGATTTCATAGATCTTGCTGAATATGGCTACCCAGTAACTCGTGATGGAGGGGCAGCTCCAGGCCAGGTATAGAAATGTTGCGTGTGTGGCGCTGCACCTCCAGCACCTGGTATCTGGCCGGATTCTCATACGGTGGAGTTGGGTAGGTGTTCTGTAGAAACGGTGCAGAAACTTAAGAAGAATCAGTCTTAACTTGAAATTAGGGGACATCATTTGTAATTGGCTGCAACACAATGCCCACTGCTCATCCGTTACCGGTGGGCTCAGTTCTGCATTCCATCCAAGCAGTGCTTTAGGCTTAGTCACCGGGGAAGTGTTCTGCATGACATTATATAGCCACGTGATGAGCCTGCGCTGCGAAGGTTCCGTTATTATGTGTTCAAGGGCCTGTAGTGTAGGTGGGGGACTGGGAAAAGGGTCATGTAGTTGATGACATATCACACGGATGCAGTGGTACAGGAACACCACGGAAAAACGTGGTGCGGTCCCCTCATGCGCTAATGGTGGGGGACAAAAGTTATCATCTGGATATAGATCCTCAAACATATTCATGCCTGTCTCGCCAGAGCCACATTCCCTTTATCTTCCAATGGAGGTATCTGTGGATTGTGTGTCAAGGGAACAAAAGGGGCATACAGTATCTCCAACTGGGGTCTGTTCTTTAGCCCACTCCCATGCCCATCGCAGTGTTTAAATCGTGTTTATTTCATTTCGGGGACGTCGGTATGGCTGATAGAGTGCTACTTGAAGGGGGCAGGTGCTGCCCTATCCATCTCCACCGCTATGTGAGGCTGAAAAGGGATTGGGTGCAGACAGTAGTGCAGGAATTGGGCCTGCGTGCCGAATTCGTATAGTGGACTGTCCGGAGCACCCAGCCCACCCTGGGCCAGGGGAGTGTTAGAAGTTCCCACGAGACAAGAGCCTGTTTTCCTGCCCACACCAGAGAAAGCAGTAAAGAACGCAATGTTTTAAAAAAGGTTGAGTAAGTGGAAGAGGGAGATTTATAAACATGTATAAGAATTTGGGTAAAACAGTCCTTTTTGCTCCAGCGATTCTCCCAGCTAGGGATAGTGGTAATTTAGGCCAAGTGTCTACCTTTCCCTCCAACCAGGATACAGCCCGTCCATAATTCATACTCCAGAGCTCCTGCTCACTGTGGCTCAGCCAGATCCCCAGATACCTTACCGACCCTCCGCCCATTTAAGGGGATACTCTAACATAAAGGGTGTAGTTCCTTCGGTCAACAGGAAGAAGATTGATTTAGCCCAGTTAATATGGATGCCCGACAATCCTCCAAATTTAAGAATTTCCCGAAGGACCGGGTGTATGTTTTCCACTGGGTTGTTAAAGTATAAAGTGATATCATCCGCATATAGCGAAATGATAAGCCCTCTCGCAGTGAACCCCAACCTCCTGGACGCGTGGTGTTGCCTGAGACGGGCAGCTAGCGGCTCCATAGCAATGGCGAAAAGGAGGGGAGAGAGAAGACACCCCTGCCTTGTGCCCCAAGTAATCAGAAACGGGTGTGTGATGATGCCATTCATCCGATGTCTGGCCGTGGGTTCGGAGTATAGCAGTTGAATCTGTTTTAAAAATGTCGGGCTGATTCCCAGCCTTGCCAGAATGGCAAACAGGTACTCCCACTCCAAAGAGTCAAAGGCCTTGGTGGCGTCTAGGAGTGCCGCAAGCGCTTGTGTATGGGGATCTAAGTAGTGCAGTACTGCAAAGAAGGTACAGAGATTGTGTGCCGTAGATCTCCCGGGGATAAAGCCCGACTGGTCAGGTCTGGTGATTAAAGGAAGCAGTGGCTGTAATCTATTTGCAAGTAGTTTAGCATAGATTTTAGTATCGATATTTATCAGCGATAGGGGGCGATATGAATCCCACTCATTCGGGGGCTTCCCGGGTTTCAACAGTGACAATATGATCATCTCTCGCATGGAGGAGGGAAAAATACCAGTTGCCTATGCCTCTTCGGTGGCATAGTATTGCAGTTCGATATCTCTAATGCTTGTTTCTAAATTTGCGAGGGATTGCCTGATTGATTTCAATACCCTGGCTTGTCGAGCTATGCATTTCCCACGTATTACGACCTTGAAGGTCTCCCATAGTGAGGACTGAGAAGATACAGACCCTATGTTTAATGCAAAATATTCCTCTATGTTTTCCCTTATTTCTTCCTGAAACACCGCGTCCAAAAGGGCATTAGGAAGGAGTCTCTTGCTAAATGCCCGTTGCGGTAGTACCGGGATGGTCAGTTGTAAGTGGCAGGGGGCATGGTCTGATAATGTCCTGGGTAAATATGTAATGCCCGTTGTCCAGGTCGCTATATCTCTGGACACTAGCTAGTAGTGTAGCCTGGACCAGGCATTGTGGTGTGCCATAATTCAGGTGCCCTCAGCTGTGCCAGGGTGCCACTGCCGCCATATGTCAGTTAGGCTACCTTCTGATATGATAGTGTTGAGAGTTTTACTCGATCTGGGGTGTAGCCTGTGAGAGGCTCCCATTCTGTCCAAGGCCTCGTCTAAGATGGCATTAAAACCCCCTCCACAGATGATGGTGTCGCATCCAGTTAGCTTAATTTTCACCCATATGCTATGGAAAAAATCGTCTGATCGGCATTCGGCCCATATATCGCCGCCATAGTCATTCTCACAGTCCCTAAAATGCCACCCAGTATTACATATCTGCCCTCCGGGTCGATATGCGATTCAGTTGTTGTCCTACCAGTCCCTGACCTATTAGTATAGCTACCCCTCTAGCATAATTAGAATATATTGAGGAATAAATGCTTCCCCATCTCTTGTGGTGTAGTTTGGTGGGTGATGTACTGTTCAGATGTGTCTCCTGAATAAAACAGATGTCTATGTTATGTCTGGTTAAGTAGGACTGGATAAGTCTGTTTTTCCTATGATCATTTAACCCTCGGATGTTCCATGTAAGGTTATTATATGACGTTATTTCAATCTGAGGTGTGTGCGGAAGTGTTCAGGGTTACTTCCAGGCTCCGCAGTCATCTTTATACCTTTGCACATACCAATATACTCTAACCCCTTGTATGAGTGTGGGCCTAGCTGCTGAGCCTTCCTGAGGATGTAGTGTGAACCAAAGTATCTTATTGCATGTTGATGTAGTGACGATCTGACCCGAACAGCTACAATAACAACCCCATTCCTCCCTCCACCCACACCAACCCCGCAATTAAGTTGTGCAAAAAAGCCCACCCCTACAAACAAACCTAACTCTGCGCCCTAGCAACAAGCATGGGGGCTAGATATTGGAGCTCTCCCTGGGGGCATGAGTTCACCGGCGTACAACCCTGCCATGAGGCGGGGTGGCCGTTCATTTGAGGAAGAATCAGAAATCAATGATCGAGAGAACTCGCTGCTGGTGGTGATCGCCAGCTTCATCTTTAGTTGTAGTGCCACTAGGATCTGTTGCCACAGCAGCGTGAACTTAAAAGTTCGTACTTTCAGAATGGTCAGGAGGTAGTGGTGTTCTGCGGTTCTCCATTGTGAGGAAAGTTAGTCATTATCGCTTAGTCCAGTGTCTGTGGGACAGCTCCTGGCAGTCTTTGGAGCGCGTTTCTGACCCCCACATGCTTGGCAAATTTCATGGCCAATTTGGCATCTGTGAAGTGGTGCACAGAGCTTGCAGCAGGATACGTTTGACAGGTGCAAATTCCTGTCTAGCCACCATACCACAGGCTTGAAGTCAGGGTAGAACGAGATATTATTTCCTTTATGGTTAATGTTGCCCCGTTCTCTGGCCAAGCGCAGGATGGTGTTGCGGTCGCGGTAATTTAACAGACGGGCCAGGATTGGTCTGCGCGGAGCCCTCACAGAAGGCCTGGGACCCAAAGTACGGTGGGCTCTCTCAATGGTGAACATAGCTGAAAGATCTGGGCCAAACAGTTCACGCAATAGCTCTTCCACAAAGGTTTCCATCTTGGATATCACTGTAGTTTCCAGTATGCCTGTTACCTGAAGGTTATTTCTGCGGGATCGGGCTTCCAGGTAATCGTTTTTGGCTCTAATTATGTTAAGTACTTTGTCCATTTGCAGCAGTTGGTCCTTTGTTTCAACCTGGAACTTGTGGGCTTCAGAGGTACGGTTCTCCAGCTCATCCAAGCGGGTTTCATGTGTGTCAACTTGTTTCTTAACTTGGTCCAGTTGAGAGGTGAGTATATCCAGCTTGTTTTAAGCTGGATTTCATGTCTAATAGGAGAGAAGGGAGATCATCGTTTTGCCCATCCACCTCCTCCCTTGGCCCCTGATCGGCGTCTGTGTCAGCCTCTGCGTCCATGTGTCTTGTGAGCCTCTTATTTTCAAAGGATAGTTTGGACTGTTTAGCATCATGTTTCCCCATTTCGCTAGACGAAGCGGCCCCAGAGCCAGCAGGACTATGGGCTTGATGGAGAATTCACAGTACTTGTATGCATGTGTCACGGCGCCCCTTCCATGTCCGTGCAGGTATTCAGGCTCCTGCCTATGGCTTATTGCTCTCTGCCGCTTGTGTCTTCACACACCATGGAGAGGGGAGTTGCTCACGGACGGTGTGCTCTACACGGTTCTGCCAATCGCAGTGCGGGAGTATAGATTCCCCTCTGCACCCTTTCTGCCTGCGTCGCAAGTGTCGGTAGCCCGGCCAAGCTGAGCCCAGCCGGGGCAGTGCCAGACGGCTGTCAGGCCTTTCCCAAATCACCAGGGGAGATCGCCCAAGACAGGATAAATGCAGTCGGGGCCCTGATCGTGCCCGGCACATGTATTCATATGCGGCTCAGCCCCGCACCCACCGCTGAGTATGCGGGGGAGGGGTCAATGTCGGCGCCTCTGGCAGCTTCAGGGCCTCCTTCGTCGCACCGGCCGATCTCATGTTGAGGCAGCACGGTGTCGGTGCCCTTCAATTCTTTTGCGCCCATCAAGCCCGCCGGGGGGAGCCAAGGCCCCGACTCACCTCGAGCCACCAGGAGCACTGTGGCGCCCTCCCTTCTTCCTGTCCCCACCAGTACGACGCAGCGTCAGGCCCGGCGTATATTGCGGGCAGCTGCCCGGAACTCAGAGCAGGCACGCAGACGAGCCAATGGGGGAGGGCAGTGCATGTTCAGCATATGTGCAGAGTGGAGCCGTATTCACATCTCTGGCTGCCCATCTATACTTTGGTTTCGCGCCCCTCTCAATGGGCCTCGTATCCCTCTGTCTTCAGGACCCAGTCTCCTCCTGCCGCTGCACCAGCGTGTCGCGGCGTCTTGCCAGGCCCGCCCTCCAGGTCCTCTACTCCGCAATCTTCTACCGAAACAGCTGGTCAGCCGGACCCAAACTTCGGCTCCACAGATGCACAACCCACTCACGATTGGACATCTGCAGGTGACAGGTACGTCTGGCTCTTCAATAAGCAGGATTCTTAAAGGATCATAGTACTGCCGGCACAGCACTCTCAACGAGCGGCCATCTTGCTGCTCGGCGAGACCATGCCCCCATGCCACATGTGGTTGGTGCCATTGATGGGACAAGCATTGTCTTTGTTCCACCACACAACAAAGAACAAGTCCACTGCAACAGGAAAAAGTTCCATTCCATAAACGTGCAAGTTGTGTGTGTTACAGACCTGTATATCAGAAGTGTGTGCGCATGCTTCCCTGGATCCACCCACGATTCATTTGTGCTATGCAATAACAGCATACAACAGCAAATGGCACAACTTGGGAATGTGAGGACCTGGCTTGTTGGTGAGTGCTATGCTGAAATGTATGACAACATTTACAAATTCTGCTCTCTAAAAATTGCAATGTAAAATGTTAATCTTACATGATTTTAATAATTTTGTTTTAAAGGAGACATGGTTGTTACCGCCTCTGAGAAATCCAACAATGCCATGGGAAGTACGCTTCAATGAGGCACATATTAGAACTAGGAGGCCTGTAGGGCAGACTTTTGGGCTCCTTAAAGCAATATTTCATGGTCTGGATAAGTCTGGTGGAGCCGTCCTCTACATATTTGATAAGGTGTGCCAAATAGCAATGTTATATTGTATGCTGCACAACATTGCCCTGCGCTGGAACATCTAGTTCATCCCGGATGATGACTATAATGAGGAGGCTCGAGATGATGTTGGTAACTTGCAAAATGAAGATGACAGTGGTGAGGAAGAAAGACATAATCTTACCCAAGATGTCAGACAACATCTTATCATGAGTGTAAGTAGTTGTAAATGTACATGAATAATACATTGCTTCAGGTTTACATACAGGTGAAAGTAAATTTGTGTCAATCGTTAAGCAAGAAGTGTGGCTATATGTACACAGAAGGTGGTGCTTTTCAGTGTGTTTGTTAAATGGATGAGTAGCATGCCTTCTATATGCAAGATTTATTTTTCGTAAATGTTAGGAGAGAAGGTGCCCATTGTAAATACCAACATTGTTGTTCTGCATTTTTGATATGATATTAGTAAGTGTGCTGAATAAAATATTCACATGGAACATACACATTTATGTTATAGGTCACAACACACTGTCATCTTCACTAGCATAAATGAATCACTGGCGCACCTAGAATTGGGTAAGTTGTCGAACTTGTGATGTACAGATGTGGAATGTTTACTACATGAGTCCTGTTTTGGTACTTTGCATTGCTTTAACCATAAAATTTGTAATGGCTGCTGGAACCATTGCAATGTGTGTTTTAATTAATGGCTACTATTGATGTATGTGGATGTATATATATCATACTTTGTGCAAGGTCTGTACCTAAAGGCATTATTAGCAATGTGTTGTGAAAACATTATGAACTCAAGATCAGGTGATTGGTATGTTTAATAAATCTATGTGTCAGCTCAATGATATCGATCTTTTGTTTATTTACTGTGAGCTAAACACTGAAAAGGAAAGGAAATAATAATAAATGTTAAAAAAATGACTGATGGTGCATGTGTAAATACTTTATCACATTGAACACAATTGATTGTTTACGTACACAAGTTATTACTAACCCAGAATATATAATCAATTATTTGAAAACTAATATTGTCAAACAGATTTTATTTCCACAACAACATGTTTGAATGAACAGACTTTTCAAAATAATACATAATAAATAAAAGAAAAGTGAAATTACAGGCACTGAATTGACAATTGTGATAAATGAGATTTATGAAGGTAAAGCGACAGTCTTTTGGAGTTCATGTCCAAAATTGATGATTTCAAAACAAGACAAATTTGTGAAAATATTTTCCCAAGAGGGAATGGTAGTACCTCACAGAAGGAAATTAAGACTTGCACCTTATGGTGGTAGTCTTGATAGAATCCTCTTGTACTGTACGATCCCTCCAGAGGGGGACTGATGGCTCCACAGTTGCAGGTGGCTCCTGGGGTTGCAGGGCCTCCTTTTCTATGGAGTAGCCTGGTGGAGTGTTGTCAGATGTTGAAGGTCGACAGAAAGGAGTATCTAGCTGATTAATTGCCCTGCATATGTCCTGCATATATCCTTCGACCCATCCTGCACCACTCCAAACAGGAGGCACATGACAGATATCTGCCTCTCAATGGGGTCATTGTGCTCCCTTTGCAACTGCTTTATGTCCCCTGCGAGCTGGTTGTTCTTTCTGAGGAGCTATATAACCTGGACTATCTGGTCTTTGTGCCGGGAGGCTGCTCCTATGATGCTCTGGCCAATTCTTTCCCTAAATCTATGGGCATCAGTGCCCTCACTCCCCTGGCCGACTCCTGCCTACACTACCCTGTGGCCTTTGCACAGTGTGCACCATAACACTGGGTCCTGGCTCAATTTCAGATGGTATTGGTGTTGGCAAAACAGGAGCCAGGACTTGGGTGCACACAAAAGATAATGAAAGGAATGTTGGGCCATAGGATGCTGTGACAACTACTCGCTGTGGGGAAGGGGCAGGCACGACATTGCTGGTATGAGGTGTCATGGGTGTCACATCTGATGCTGGGTTATCCTAATGCCTTCCTTAGATTATGACATGCACTGGGTAAAATCTCATTGAAAATACATATGTCATATGTGGTTTACAGAGGTTAAACTCTCAGGTGGAGTGGTAGTGGATTGAATGCATCAAAACTGCAAAGGCACATGTCTTTCCTTTAAATAATTAGACAACCGTTAGCACTCTCACGTGGACATTGAGTGCTTTCTCTAAACTAATGGACATGTTTAATGTTGGCACGTGAGCACGTGCATTTCATCCTAGTGTGCTTTTACAAGCACAACGTGTCTGCAATGCGCCCCACGTAGAATTGGTGGCACGCATTTTCAGCACTCTCGCTTAACAGTATTTAAAGCGTGGAGCGCTCTGCTTTAACGCTTTTCCTCATGTGAAATCGGATTCACTTACCTGATTTCTCCAGCTCCTGTTGGCGATCCAGCTTCCTGCTTCCTTCGTGTGTGGCCAGCGGAGTTCCTCCTTTCCTCTCCAGCAGGTTTCTACAGTGACGGTCGGCTTAGGACGGTGATCAGAGGGCGTCACTTCCTCTGTTCTGGCTTCCGGTAACCTAGCACCCAGGGAAAAAAACAAAAGCACGCATGAACGCTTGGTAATTTTTACTGAATGAAGTATCCACTTTTAATTAAGATTAGTGGAATCATTGTCATAGTTTATTGATATACCTTTATTGTTTACCTTTGCAGATCTATATCTCGGTAATACTTGCACCCAGCATGTTTCTGATAGAATTGTGATATTTTCTGCATTTTGTTTGTGGTACGCTTTTTGTTCATGCGATATAATATATAGTTCATCGTATTGGGGTGTAGAATCCATCAAGTAATGGGTGTGTTTTTCTTTCCAGTACCAGAGTAACCTAACATCCTTACCCAAGTGTCAGGTGTCAGAAAGCGATAAGAAATAGAACCAGGAACCCGAACCAGTTACGCTTCACCTACACAGCCTAGCGGCATCACTATGAATACCTACTACGGCATCCTATGTTTCTTTTTCTTTTTTTGTTGCCCCATCCCCCTTTACCCCTGGAGGGTCACAGGTGGGCAGTGTTCAGTCCATTGCGCCCTGGTGACTCTCTATAGGTATTTGGGGAATTTCCTCATTTGCTTAAGCCTCGTCCAAAAGGAACTATCAAGAACTCAGGTGAGTGGTCCTGACAGAAGGGAAAGCCACTATAATTGAGTTCCTCTTGGGCAGCACTCACCATGGACTCCCTACTTCTTAATTTGACATAAGCTCCTCCAGACCCCGCTCAGTTGACCACAGTAATCCGTGGTCTTCATGTCCAAATGCAACAACTAAAACAAGAAAATATGGCCCTCAGTAGAGTAGATAGATTTTACAGAATGGAGGGAACCTATGCTCAAAGAACATCGACCAGTCTTAGCCACCCCCAAAGTTTGATCAACTAACTTTGCTTCCCCTATTCCAGGCACCTTGCATCCTGGTCAGAATCTCCAAGTAACAGTCATGGCCCCAACTCCTGTACCATTGGCCAATCCTGAACAATTCACAGGGGACAGTAGTCATTTTGCAGCATTCATGAGCCAATGCCAATTGCATTTTTTATGCAAACCGCAGGTCTTTCCTACTGATGCTGCTAAAACTGCTTTTATTATTTCTTATTTAGGTGGCGTAGCAGCCAACTAGTCCATCCCCTTAATAGAAAACAATGACCCACTTTTATATGATTATGTTGCGTTTAAAGAAGCCTTGACTAAATTGTTTGCTCGCCATATATTTGTTCATTCTAGTGACAACACATTATTAAATCTTCTTCACGGCTCCAAATATCTTCTAACTTACATCACTACATTCAATCGCCTTGTCGCAGAAGCACGATGGGCTGAAGAGAAACATACGTCCCTCTTTTATAGAGGCCTTAGAGATGATCTGAAAGATTTTTTGGCCCATTTTGTTGACCTACCAGAAAATTGCACAGATTTTATTGATTTAGTAGTCAGACTAGATCATAGGTTAGGGGAACGAAAAAATGAAATACCCCGACATGACTCCAGAGTTATCCAACTGAAGACAGATAAAAAAGATGTAGGAGAAAAAATGATTGAACCAGAACCCATGCAGATAGGAGGCATTAAAGGACCTCTATCGAGAGAAGAAAAAGATAGATGCAGGAAAGACACCGTACGTCTTTACTGTTGTAAATCAGGCCATTTTGCCTGTAACTGCCCTGTAAACCCCCCGAAAAAAGACAGTGGCCGGCATAGAAACCGTTCATGAAAAAAAGGAAAACTAACGCTCTCAGAGAAATCAGAGATCATTTCTCCAAGAGAAGATGTTACTAGGATCTCACAATACATAACCAATATAATCAATAGAATTCCTAGACACATGACTATCAGAATTTTATCCCCTCAAAAAACACATTGCTTGTCTATGTTGCTCGATTCCGGAGCCACAGGTAATTTCTTCAATTTAATCTTAGCTAAGACATTAGGGATTATACATCTCCCAAAGGAAGAACCAGAACCTGTAAGAGAGGTTGATGGTTCTGCTCTTTCCTCTGGACTTATTCGTTTCCATACCACACCATTAACATTGGTCTGTGATAATGGCCACACAGAAAAAATTATGTTTGATCTGATTGACACACCAACCTTTGGGGTAATTCTTGGTATTCCTTGGTTTGAATGTCATAACCCACAAATTTATAGACTGTCACCCTAGACTCTGCATTTTGTAGAAACCATTGTTATCAGGAGGCACAACATCCCATTACTCCCATACATTGTGAGGCAACACAAAGCTCCCCATTGGATACACTGCCGCAGGTTTATCAAGACTTTTCTGATGTTTTCGATCCAGTGCAGGCTATGCAATTGCCACTCTATAGAATCTATGACTGTAGAATAGATCTCGTACCTGGTGCCATTTTACCCTGCACCAGAATCTATTCACTTACGGAGCCTGAAACACAATACTTAAGAAAATACCTGGACGAACTCTTGGACTTAGTGTTCATACAACACTCAACATCCCCTGTCTCATCACCCCTCTTTTTTGTTGCTGAAAAGAATGGGGACTTGCGGGCCTGTATTGATTATCGAGTAATCAACAAAGCCACAATCAAAAATCGATACCCCTTACCCCTGATACCAGTACTCCTGGATCAGGTACGCGGTTCCACCATCTACTCAAAATTTGATCTGCGCGGTGCTTATCACCTCATACACGTAAAAGAGGGAGATGAGTGGAAAACTGCTTTTCAAACAAAGTTTGGCTTGTTTGAATATACTATAATGCCTTTCAGACTCTGCAACGCCCCAGCGGCATTCCAGTATTTTATTAACAAGGTCCTTCACAAATATTTGGACGTATGTGCTATCGTCTATATTGACAACATTTAGATTTTTTCCAAAACTGAGCAAGAGCACAATAGTCATGTCCGGGCAATACAATCATTGCAAGAACATTCATTATTTGCCAAATTTGAAAAATGTGTGTTCCATGTCCAATCAGTGGAATTTCTGGGATATGTTCTGTCACCAGAAGGGAATACAATGAATCCCCAAAAAGTAGAAGCTATCCTTAATTGGCCCTCACCAACTACTGTCAAAGAAATACAAAGAGTGCTTGGATGTGCAGATTTTTACTGATGGTTCATTGCCAACTTCTCTAGTGTGGTAATACCGATCACTCAGCTGTTAAAAAAGGGGCAAAAATGCATTTGGATAGAAAAAGCTGAACAAGCCTTTCAGACATTAAAAAAGGCATTCACCACAGCACCCATTTTTATTTCACCCAGACCCTGATCAACCTTTCTTTGTAGAAGCGGCTGCTTCACAAGTAGCTATTGGAGGAGTGTTGTCTCAGAAAAACCCTGACACAGTTTATTTACATCCATTGGCCTAGTACTCACAAAAGCTCCTCCCAGCTGAACAGAATTATACTATATTGGAGCATGAACTATTGGCAATCAAGGCGGTTTTTACTGAATGGCGAGATCATCTTCTAGGAGCCAGGCACACATGACGCCAGATCTCCACGGTAAGGGCGGTAGGGCCCAAATAACGGCCTTTCCCAGCCTTCAAATAGAGGGCCCCTAGGTAACCCTCTTCGACCCATTTGATAACTATCCAGGAGAAAGGCGGGGTCCGTCGGGGGGCAATACAGCCATTGGTTCACCACCACCAGCTGTGATGCCCAGTAGTACAGACGCATATCTGGGAGTGCTATACCCCCATCGTACCATCCCTTGGTCAATTTGTTAAGAGCCATACGGGGCGCCTTTCCGTCCCACAGCAGAGTCCTGACTTCTCTCTCAATGCTTTTAAAACATGAGTCGGGGACCTTGTATGGGCAGTTCTGGAGGATATACAAGAAACGGGGGAGAGCCAGCATCTTGTATAGCGCGGCTCGGCCCAACAGGGAAAGGGGTAGCGTTCGCCAGTGTTTGACATCGCTACGTAATCTGTCCAGTGGCGCAGCTAAGTTTCTGGTGTAGAACAGCTTAGGATCGGGGTGACATAGATCCCCAAGTACCGAAAGCCCTCGGCGGCCTTTTCTATATCGCAATCTGGTGGGAGTGCAGGGAGGTGTCCGTGGAGGGCGAAAATCACGGATTTGGACCAGTTAATGGAATATCCCGAATATTTACCAAAGTTAGTGAAGATGTTTAAAAGCCTACGCACTGATCTTGCTGGTGACGCCAGATATAGCAGAATATCATCGGCATAGAGGGATATTCTGTCCTCCCTCCCCTCTGTCCATATCAGTCCCCTTAACACAGGATCTCCCCTGACCCATGATGCCAGTGGCTCTAAGATCAATGAGAAAATCAAAGGGGACAGGGGGCACCCCTGTCTAGTGCCCCTTCTCAAGGACAACGACCTGGAGAGGCGGTTGTTGACCTTTACCTGACCTTTGAGGTCCGTATAGAGTAGCTTAACCCATCCCATGAATTTCGGGCCAAACCCTAGGCGTCACAGCACCTCAAAGAGGTATGGCCACTCAATGGAGTCAAACGCCATCTTGGCGTCCAAGGACAACACAACAGCATCTTCTTCTATGACGTGTTTACGGCCCAAGACATTATGAAGGCGACGGATATTCAATGCCCTGTTGCATTTCGGCATAAAGTCAGACTGGTCAACATGGACCAGTGATGAGAGGACAGGGGTGAGGCGGATCAGCAGGAGTTTTGCGAGGATTTTTCCCTCAGCGTTAATAGGAGTAGCAACTGTCTGCAGGTTTCCCTGGCTTACAGATAACCACGATGGATGCCAATCTTTGATCCGCAGGCAGGAACCCCTTTTCATAGCTCTCATTATACATTTCCCTCAAGTGGGGCACGACGAGCGAGGCAGTGGATTTGAGAAATTCAATGGGGACCCCGTTAGGTCCCATTGCCTTCCCCGATTGTATGCCGTTAATTGTGGAGCCGATTTCCTCGTCGGTGAGATCGACCTCCAGCGCGTCCCTCTCCTCCGAAGACAGGACAGGCAGATGCATATCTGCCAGTAAGTGGCAAGAGTCATCCGCCCTAGATTCTGCAGAGGGCATGTAGATCCGCTCCAGGTGATCCGCAAAGCATCCGCGATTGCTTGGGGGTCTGTTATCATCTGTGTGTTATCAATTTTAAGTCTGGGGACCCATCGTTCTGACTGTTCCCTTTTTTCCAACCACGCGAGCAGCTTGCCCGCTCGAACCCCAAGTTCGTACAGCCTGTGACGTGTGGCAAGTAGTCGTGCACCAGCCCGCTCCCGGGCTAGGGATCTATATTCAAGTTGCTTTATGGTTAGGCTATGTTCCGTGAACTCGCTGGGGGAGCGTGAGTGTGCCGTCTCGAGTTGCAGCAGCTCTCCCTCAAGCTGTTCTATTTGTAGGTTTTGTTTCTTATTGTAACCCATCTTGAGAGCCAATGCCTGACCCTTAACCACCGTTTTGAAGGCCTCCCATATTGTCTGCGCCGAGTCCACCGAACCTACATTCTCCCTGAAATAGTGCTCGGACTGTGATAGGAGGCTCTCTTTTATATCTGGGATCTGGAGCAACCAGGGATTAATAACTATGGTGTTGCATTGTCTCTGATTGTAATGAGTAAATTCCATCCATACTGGGGAATGATAAGAGATGCCCCGGGGCAGACAGGGAGGTTTCCGAAAGTTACCGATATGTACCGATTGAGTCAGGAAAAAATCAATCCGGGAGAGACTGCCATGGGCACCGGAATGGTAAGTGAAATGTGTCAGATCTGGATGGAAGTAGCGCCATATGTCGATGACGCCCATGGCTGAAAGAAATTCCGACATGCACGTGCTAGAGCGGTTCTGGGGGCGTGCCGGGTGTCTATCTACTAGGTCATTTGTGGTCATATTAAAATCTCCCCCTAGAATCAGCGGACCTGACGGGAGGTCTAGCAAGAGTCTTCCCAGGTCGACCAATGCCTCCCTCCCCAATGCTGGTGGGATGTAGGCTGAGACGAAATTGAGGGGCTTCCCTTCCTAGCTAGCCTCCAAGACCGCAAACCTGCCCTGTGGATATGCCCACGTGCGTGTCGGTGTAAGTGCGAGACTTCTTTTCACCAATATACCCGTGACCCTGGAACCGGAAGAGTACCCTGCGTGGACAAGAAGTTTATATCCCCACCGGGACAAGGCTTTGCAATTGTTGCCCACTAAGTGCGTTTCTTGTATCAAAACCAAATCAGGGGCGTGGCGTTTAAGGTATTGCAGCACCAGGCCCCTCTTTAATTTGTCCCCATCCCGTGGACATTCCATGTCAGGGCGGATAGTGAAGTCTCTACATAGTCACCCGCCATCTCACCGTTAGGGGTAGATATGTGTGGTCCCCGGATCGAACCCCGTAGGCAGCCCGGACGCTCACCTGCCTCCCCTTCTGGCTCCCAAAAATGGAGCGGTGTGTGGGAAGACAGAGTTTGAGAAGCGGCCGGAAACCATATTGAGCATGAGTGACGATAAGTTCTGTTGCAAACATCAAACATTGATTGCAAAAAACATAACAAACCCCCCCAGCCCCAACCTCCACCCTCCACCCCCCTCCCTGCCCCCCTGCCAGTGGATCTAAAACTACCCACTCCCCAACAAGGCAGAGTGCCTGTCGCCCCCCCCACAATAACAGAGGTGCCTGGTGGGCAGCCACCCCCGCCCAGATCTGAACATCTTTAATAGGCAAATTGCATTATAAGCATGGAACCCTTCCCAGGGTACACTACCTGGCGAGTACAGTGGAATCTGTGGCACCCCCCCCACTCCCAGAAAGTCAATTTTTCAACTGTGCTGCTGCTAGTTACATGGATCAGTAATATCTCAACGAGACCCCCCATTGAAGGCCCAAAACATTTGCATATGGATACACCACAGAGCATCCAGAGTCACTTAGCTGTGGTGGGGCATGTGTCTTAGAGGTGGGCCAAGGTCCGAGACTTTCTCAGCTCCCAGGGAGCATCTCGGTGTCGTTAGTAGCTGCATCGGCCCGGGATCCAGTGGCGGGCTTCATCCTGTTGTTTCGCAGACCAGTGTGTTTCTCGTTGGTGGGCCTCCCCACTCAACGCCATCCCTCCAGCCAGTCCCACGTCTCCTCTGGGGAGGAGAAGAACCAAGTCTTGCCTTCTGCAACTACGCGCAGTTTCGCCGGGAAAAGCATTGCATATTTAATGTCCCGTTCTCTCAACGCCTTCTTGACCGCTAAGAAGCTGCGCCTTTGGTTTTGGACCTTCGTGGTGAAGTCCGGGAAAATGGATATCACACTGTTCTCAATAGTGAGTGGCGGGCAGCTGCTGGCAGTCTGATGGATAGCATCCCGATCCCGGAAGTTAAAGACCCTAGCGATGATCGGTCGAGGGGGGCCCCAGGCTTCGGCCGCCCCCCTGGAATTCGATGAGCCCGTTCTGTAGAGAAGTAGCTGGACAGTCCCTTTGGTTGTAGGCGGTTGGAGATTAGGTCCTCGACGAAGAGATCAGTGGCCGGGCCTTCAGCCCGTTCCGGGACCCCCAGGATAAGCACGTTGTTTCACCGCACCCGCCCTTCGTAGTCATCCAGCTGCATCTCCATCTTAGCTTGGGAGTCCCGTAGCCGCTGGACTTCTTGCTTGAGTTGGGAGGTTTCATTTCCGAGCTCCGTCGTGACATCTTCAACCTCTTTAACTCAAGCGTCCATCTTCCGAAGGTCCACCTGTATGAGTGAGACCTCGACATTTACTACATCCAGTCTGGTTTCCACGGAGGTGCGCACTCCGTTAATGGCGGCCATGATATCCTGAAGCGTTAGGTCTCGTGGGGCGGGTGGGGACCCCGCCTCGTCGCAGGCCTCGGACCTGGGGGCCCCCTGATCTTCTCCAGCTTTAGACCACGCAAATTTGTCGAGCTTGGTTTGCAGCGAAGTCTTAGTGCCTCTCCCCCCTGCCATGATCCCTCCTTCCTTGGCGGGTGATAGCTGGCGTCTTAGGGGCCGCGACCGGTAATCGCTGCCGCCTGCCCGGGGCGCACACGCCTCCAGGTCCAGGCACTCGCTGGCAGTGCAGAGTAGTGAACGTTGGTGCCTCTGCCCTCACCGCACTGTCTTTCGTGGCAGGAGGGACACAAAGTCACCCGGAAGCGCGGTGCGTCGAGGGGCCCTCCCCCGCAGCCACCACGGAGGCACCCACGCCAGTCACGGGCACAACGCTTCACCGCGCTCCCCCACTAATGTCCCGGGGTGGGGGGCTGCCACGCAGGCCGTGTGAGCTCAGTTCAGGGACCCCTTGAAGGGCCAGGCCAACAAATAGTCCCACGCACCCACCGATCTTGAGACCAACCCAGGAGCTCTCACCTCTTTTGCCACACGGGCCGCGCGCGGGTGCTCCCGCAGCTTTCTTTAAGTTCTGTTCCTGGTGGCCCCCTCTCAGGGCTGGCGGCGTCTCCCTCCGCCTTCGCGGGCACAGAATGGGCTGTTATGTATCACCGGCGGAGTGCCGGAGCAATATCCATGCCCAGGACCCCCCAGCAACGACGTGCTCGCGCCGTCTCCTCGCGAGCCGGCGCGCTGTTTTCAATCACCAGACGGAAATGGAGCACTCTGGCCCGTTCCACTCACCACGGGCAGAGGAGTTCCCTCCATGGACTGCCCCCGAATACCTGACGTCTGTGAGCCTCGCGGCAGGCAGCAGTGATTTGCACTGCCTTGCCTTACTCAATATCTATAAGGCCATCCAAATCCTTGCATAGTGGCTTTGCATGGCCTCATAGATATGATTTTGTAATCTGCGCTGTCGGAGCGTCACAAAAAGCGATGCTCTGGTAGTGCAAGGGGCTCGTAAATAAGACCCTTAGTCTCTGGAATGGAAGTCAAAAATCCTCAGCAGGGCTAGGCAGCGGCTGTGGCCGAAGAGAACTTCAGTTTGTCTGATAGCCCTGGCCAAGACTCGGTGAAGCTGTTGGCTTTTGGCAAGAAAGCTCCAAGTGGAAGGATTTTCAATTTTGTGCCCAGAGAAGTTCCCTCTTCAGTGGATACTTTTCGATCCTTTGCTCAGTTGAGATGTCTAACTTCGGATTTAGTCACTTTTTTCACAGCTCAAATTCTGCCAACGAGGCAAAACTGCTGGCTGTAATCAAAGAGAGATGCATTAGACAGGACACCATTTCCATGAGGTCTGATTTGCTGCTATGGAGAGGAATGTAGCAACCCAAATCTGTGGTCCAGCAGCATCACACCTTTGGATTGGCAAGTTGGTCCCTGTCCCCTGTTGATCCTCAAAGCAGAAAGTTGGCTAAAAGTTTCCGAGTTCCAGGTTTCACGAAACTTTAGGAAGAGTACACTTTGACACCAGACAGGGTTCCAGGACCTTCAGGACAGCATTTGGGGTCAAGACTCACTCCAGTAGAGGCCAGCAGCAGGATCCAGGGCAGGTCTAGTTGGAACTGGTCAGCTGGGCAGTTGCGCAGAAGGCATGTGGAAGCTTGTTGTGTACCAGTAACTCAAACAAGAGGTCAGGAAAAGGCTGGGCACAGACCCCAGGACATCCTGGTCAAGAAAGGAAATACCGTTCCACACCCAAGCCTTTTGTCCACTAGCTCGGAGCACATCTCACCACAGAGCAGCCATCAGCAGTCAAGTGACAATGGACACTAGCAGGAAGGGACATTTGACATAGACACGAAAATGACAACTTTGCAAAAGTATAATTTTTAAAATAGTAATATAAAATCAACTTTGCCATTTAGTTAGATTTCAAATTACTATTAAAACGAATGAGCTCTTGAATAATTTTTCTAGCTGCTCCCAAACTACAATATAGCCTTATAAGTTGTTATAATATATCCCAGTGTTTTCATATGGTAGAGCCAGATCTGCTACAGTGAAAAACGACTTTGCTTTTTTTTCACTGCTAGGACATGCAAAACATTAAATATACCTGTCCTATCATTTAAATATCATGCACTCTGCTCTATGGGCATTTAGGGCTTACCTTAGGAGTGACCTATAAGTACTAAAAAGGGAGATCTAGGCCTGGCAAAAGGGTTTAGTTCCCTTAGCTTTTCTTTCTTATCTTTGGTAGTTGGTGTTCAGAGTGGATGTTGCTTGTATCATTTTTCTAAATGAGTAAAACAATAAATCATCTGCACAAGAGTTGAGTTTCAAGGTCAACGGGCTATGCTCTCCCTCTACGTTTTGTAAGATTAGGCATGAGTTGAGACTGATGAATCCATTGCCTGTTTGTTTACAGGAAACCCATCTGACAAAGACAGAGTCACATAGACTGGAAGGGTTAGGGTTTCAGCTGATAGGGGTGCCTGGGTATGAAAAGCCAGCTAAAGGGGTCGCTATCTTAGCAAGAGGTATCTCTTGAACATTTACAAAAGTACAAAGGAATAATTCTGGGCGGTGGGTCATCGTGAATCATAGTTTTGAACGGGCAACATTTTATTGTGTGCTGTGTTTATGGCATGAATGACGATGGCCCACCATCTCTGCATCAGCTTCTTGTTGAATTGAGTACATGAGAAGATTGTGGTGATTTTAATGTGATTATGTTTCCTAATGTTAATGGTTTGAATAAGTGCAGCGGGTCCCAGAAAGCACAAACTCAATCAGATTTGCATCAACTAGTGAGTACGTATGGGTTGATTGATAGCTGGTGTCAAACACATGCTGCACTATCGGGAATTATGTATTATTAGATACCTTTCCAGTGTCACTACAGGTTGAATATGATATTTGTCTCACGTGAATTTGTATGTGGTATCTCACTCACCTTTTTCCGCGAATATTCTCAGATTATAATCCACTGTGGACTACAGTTGTGCTTACATAAGGCTAGTATGGGTAAGGCAAATATATGGATGATTGATCGCTCTCTCTTGAAAGATGGTTTTGAGGTGAATATATGACTGATATCCTGATTAACGTTTTTTAAATATTCAAGGTTCTGCATCCCCTGCCTTTGTCTGGGACACCATGAAAGCTGTGGTGCTATACACTTCCTTCAACGTCATTCGTAAGAATAGGACGGCTCATAGTCAGGATGAATTTTTAATTTGGAATATGTACATTCAGACGTATAATGTCAAAAAAAGTTTGAGGAAATTATTAGTGAGATATATCAGAGACTTCAAAATGTCAAGGGTAGGCTTCAGACATAACTGTGGGACAAGGTAGTGAAAGCATCTCATACTTCTAAGCTCGGTACCTTTACAAATAGTGAGGATAGGGGTCATATACTAGCACACATACACCACATGACCACTGCTGGGGTGGCAGAGCACCTTCATGCTCGCTTTCAAGTGTCCAGGACTTGGGGAGCAAGACTCACAGCAGTCCAGGTGCTGGGTTCAAGGTGGTTGAAGCCCTCTCTGTCCCTGAGGTTCTGATCAGGAGACCAGACAACTAGCCCTTGGTCACTCTGGTGGTCCTGGGATCCAGATGCAGGTCCAGTTCTTCTCACTCAGGCAGCAGGGCAACAGAGTAGCAGTCCTTCTTTCAGAGAATCACAGCAACCCTTCTGGTTCTTCCACAGGTCCAGAAGTCTCCTGAAGAGTTGGATCTGAGGGTCCACTGTTTATACCTGGTACCAACTTTGAAATAGTGGAACTTTCTACATAATGCCCTTTGAATTCCTTGAAGGTTCCTGCCTCCCCTGCCCTGGCTTCAAATTGGCTGCATGAACAATACAGTGGCTACAAGTCCTTTGTGTGAAGGCAGGCACAGCCTATTCAGTTGCAAGTGGGGGTGTGCCCAGCTCCATCCTCATTCCTGCCAGTTGATGGCCCACTTAGGCACACATAATCCCTCTATTCAGTGGATGTCTGGGAGGTATAAAGTCCAACTGCCAACTACATTCAGGCGTGTGACGTAGGATAGTCTGCAGGCACAAAATAGTGTAGGGCAGGAAAATACCAACTTTCCAAAAGTGGCATTTTCAAAATTGTAACTTAAAATCTGACTTTACCATTAAAGAGGATTTATAATTACAATTTATCTGATCAAACATGGGATTTTCACCTGTTTCCCATCAAAGGTTAGCACGTATTCAATGTAATAAAGCAACCCAATGTTATCCTGTGGGAGAGGTAGGCCTCACAGTATTGAAAAACGAATTTAAAAGTTTTTCAATACCAGGAAGTGTAAAACTTAAAAGTGTATATTCAACATTTTTATTACACTGCACTCATACCTAAGGAGTGACTTAAATGCAATAACGGGGTAGTTTAAGGCTTGCCAAGTCGTATTGGCAGTTTAAAACTGTTTCAGTCTGCAGTGGCCTGGGATATTTTTTAAGGAGCTAATTAAGTGGGAGACGCAATAAGTGGAATAAGTTCATTTGGCAATAAAAATACCCACAGTGTGCAATTAGTATTTTACAGCTTCCAAAAGAAAAAGATAATTGGTCTCTTCTAAATTTTCAGTTCTACTTCAGGTGAGCCTTTGCTGAGCGTTTGTCCCAAGTGGTGATATTTTACGAATCATGGTACTTGTGGTGTTTGTATTTCCAATCTGGTTCGCAGGTGCAGTTCCATGATCCGTTATATTTCAAGCATGCTTGGTTTAAGTTTCTTACGGTATTTGCGCTGGTCTGGAAAAATATCAGATAAGTTTGCAATGGCTCCACTAACATGGTATACATCCTTATGGTTTAATCCATATCTCGCTTCCTTTTCTCACAATCTCCACAAGGAAGGTTGGTGTAGGTCGCATCTGCAATATGTTGGTCAGTTGTGTAGGGTCCTTCGGTTCTTGTCATTTTGTGATTTGGTTGCCCAATATGCAGTGCCTAGTACGAGTATTTTTAAATATATACAGATTAAGAATTTTGTTCATAACAAAATTAAGGATCCTTTGATGTTGAGAAGTATACTCTGTGTTGAACTTCTGTTCGGTACTCAGTGTCGAGGGAGGATCTGTACATATTATAATTTACTAATCACAGATAACCTGGTGCTTTAACAACTAAATGGTCTCAGAATCTTTCAACACAAATCGGAGTTGATGTATTTGTCTAGCCTATTCATCTTAATAATCGGTGTGTGAATATACCAAGACTGATGTATTTATTTCTGGGGTTGTAAAGCAAGCTCCAAATATTTTTGTGTGGTGAGTTAATGGATGACAGTGCATATCGTCTTTTCTTGTAAGGAGATGCTCAATACTGGAGGAGGATCTTTGAGGAGATTTCCAGGGTTATTCGAAGTCCTATCTACTCAGTGCATCTTTCTCAGGTGTGGTTCCCCTTGAAGTAAGGACCTTGTGTTCCTTATGATAATTACTGACAGGATCTAAGTAGCACGGATTTGGTTTGAATCTAATCCACCTTTGGTGGCTAGTTGGTACAATCAGTTTATAGATATTTCTGAGCTAGAGTCTGCCCTTGTTTCGGGGAATGCTGAAAGAAAATATTCATGGCAAATGTGGGCTCCATTAGATGTTGATGGGGCTGTATGCTTGTGAAGGGACTTTGGTTTTGAGGTTTAGTACTTAACAAGCGGGGCAAATTCGATTGCAGGCTTGCCTCTGTTTCTCCTTCATTCTTTTACCCTCAATGTTTTTTGCCATGTGGTTTATGACTTAACTGGCTCATTATTATTTTTCTTTGTTCTATCACTCTGTTGCATTACTTATGTATTGATGCAAAGAAAACCAATAAAATTAATGATAATAAAAAATATAGTGCTGCAGCCCACTTGTAGCATTAAATGTACACGACCTAGATACATGTAGTACCATATATTAGGGACTTCTAAGTAAATTAAATATGCCAATTAGATATATGCCAATTTTGTTATATTTAAAAGGAAGTCCATTAGCACTTTACCACTGGTTAGCAGGAGTCCTATAGCCAATGAAAACAGGTTCAATTTAAGAAGTCAAAATGTTAAGGAAATACTTGCATGAGATGGTTATTTCCAGCACTTACCATCTGACCTGCGAGGAAAAATCTCCCACTGTAAAGAACCATGATGTACAGGTACTCCTGGAGTAATGACTGGAATGCAATGAATTTAATAATTACCAATACAAAAACTTGCAATGTATCAACTAATATTTGTCTAGCAGTTCCATTGCACATCTCCAGTTCTGCTGAAGGATTTTTATGTTCTAGGGAAAGAAGCTTGCTTGTGGTCAAACCTGCCACTTTGTTCATTTTGGAGTAAGCTTTTGAGTCTCGGTTTTTCTCTTCCTTCTTTATACTCTGCTCAGCATCTCTTTGCCAAATCTAACATTTTTGACCTTTCTAACTGGTGAACGCGTCACTTCTCTATACTTTGTTTGACCACTCATTCTTACTTCAGAATATTTTGCTGAGCTGTTCTGTTGCCAGGATCCTCTGAATGACCTGGAGGATGGTCATAGGTACATAGATGCTGATCAGGTTTTAGACATTTTTATGGTCTAGGGTCTTGCTGTTGAGGTAATTGAGCCAGGGTTTTCTGTTTACTGTTTTCGTTCTTTCTCATGTTGGTAACTTTACCTCTCTTCATTTCCTCTACTGCAGCCTTAAGCTTTAGATGCAGGTTAGGTGTTCTGGTACCTCAGGTTTATCAACTTATAGACGTATAGGTTTCTGAAATAATTTTGGGCAACTAATCCTCCCTTTGATAGGGAGAATCGCTGATGAAGTGCTGGTGTTGGATTGGGTGAATACGATGTCAATGATTACCATGATGTGTACAGGCCCGACAACGTCAATACCATAAATGCAATATCAATGTATGCCATAACCTGTGCCCGCACGACCATGCCAGTACCAGTCAATGCAATGTCAATGTATGTCATAACCTGTACCCACACAGTGGCGCTGACCCCGGCGGTGACGATATCAATGTATGTCATAATCCATGCTCAAATGACGATACTGTTACCAGTAAGAACAATGCTGATGTACGTTATGACCTAAGCAAACTTAACCGTGTCAATACCAGTAAGAACAATGTTTATGTATGCTATGACAACTGTATGCACAATGTTAAGGATGTTGATAAAAATTATTTATTTATTTGAAAAGTTTTATAAAGCGCGAACATGACCCGACAGGGTATCAGAGCGCTGTACATGGTCGCCCGCTTTTTTCGGCTAGAGCGGGAAGTTATAATCGAAATCAACGTAACAACAGTAAAAGCAGATTGCAGACAAAGGTAGATCGACATCAGTGTGTTGTGCAAAAGGTAGCTTGCAACGAAGGACAGGTAGCACATAAGATGTGAGCAGCATTTCAAAATGTAAGTGATGTTACAAAGCTATTGACTCACAATTCTATTCATGATCGAGCCTAAAATTACTGACCGGGTCGGTACCAAAGCAAAGTACAACGACGTCTGCAGGATGAACTTTAGCAGTTAGAAAACCCTAGAAAACTATGCAAAAACATTAAAAGCATCAAAGGCAAATGGATAGGAACATCAGCATAATGAACAGTAAGCAGATTGTATCGAGGTAAGGGAGGACAAGGGTAAAGGGTCATTTCAAAAGTTTAAGAAGTTGCAGAACTATTGTCTCCAGTGGCTATTGATGAGCAGGCGTTTGACTTCTTTTTTAAAGGAGGGGTACGAAGAGATTGTTCTGATTTCTGGCGGGAGAGCGTTCCATATTCTCAGTCCAAGACCGGAGAAAGCACAGTTGTAAGTTGTCTTCTTTTCGAACTTTGGGAGTTTTAGCAGTAGAGTGTTTGTACTTCTTAGAGTCCGATTCCCAACCAACAGTTCTAGTTTATTTGCTAGGTAAGAGGGCGTGTTATGGTGCAGAGCGTTGTGAGTCAAGCAAGCTATCTTATACTGGATTCTTGCGTCAATGGACAGCCAGTTCAGATGGCATAGATCAGGTGTGATGTGGTCTCGCTTTCTTGAACCGGTGATGAGTCTGGCAGCAGAGTTCAGAGTGGCTCTTAGAGGTGCCAGTTTGGATTTGGGGAGTCCACCCAAGGTCGCGATTCCGTATTCTAAGCGGGAGATCACCAGGGATTGGAGAGCTTGTTGCAGGTCATTGGGTAGCAGGAACCTTTTGATTTTCCTTAATGTGCAGAGTTGGTAATTGGCTCCTCTTGTTGTAGCACTGATGTGATCCTGCATATTTAGGCATTTGTCCAGAATTAGGCCAAGTGATCTAGTAGAGTTAACTACATGAGGGGTGCAGTTAAGGCCTGTAAGCTGTTTGAGCCAGTCCTGAATGGGCGCCGTATGATTGTGTGGGGTAAGCAGGAGGAATTCTGTTTTGAGTGAATTTAGCAGAAGGTGATTGAGCGATAACCATTGTTGGGTTTTCAAGAGAGCAAGGTTGAGAGTGGCAATGTTTTCCGGTGAAGTCATTTTCATATACAGTTGGGTATCATCCGCATACATATGGTAATGAATGTTAGATCGTTTCAGAATTTCGGCGAGGGGCTCCAGATATAGGTTGAAGAGAGTGGGAGATAGAGCGGAACCTTGTGGGACTCCAATTGAGACAGGAATACTGTTGGAAAGGTCATTGTTTACTTTGAATCTTTGGGTTCTCCATTGAAGGAATTAGATAAACCTTAACACTGTACCTGAGAACCCCATCCTTGTTTCAAGTAGGTCAATTAGTTTGTCGTGTTTGACCGTATCAAATGCTGAGGAGAGATCCAATAGTATAAGTAGGCATGGTTCATTCTGGTCTAGAAGTCTAAGTGCATCAGCTACAATGTGAGTCAAGGCGGTTTCTGTACTGTGACCTGATATGAAGCCAGACTGGAATTGGTCGAGGAGTTGAAAATGATCAATGTGATTACAGAGTTGAGTATGAACATATTTCTCGAGAAGTTTGTATAGAGTCATGATAGTAGAAATAGGTCTATAGTTGTTAGGCTCAGATAAATCTGCCTTAGGTATGGGGATGACTTGACCTATCTTGAGGCAGTCTGGGTTGAGGCCTTGCATGAGGGATTCATGTACGATCTTTAACCAGAGCGGGAAAATGGATGAGGTAAGCTCTTTAAAGAGTTGGGGGGGCAGAGGATCATTGTGGTGATTTGATGGTTTTAAGGTAGTTAATATGTTAAGCAGCTCAAGATCATCCGAAAGTGTGAAGGTATTCCACAAAGCATCATTTTTTGGAGTAAAGGCCGCTGGAGCGATCATAGGAGAGCTCAACCATGGTGAACCAGAGAATGGGGAGTGGAGAGCTTGATTCGGTAAGTTTGGTAAGGAGAGTTGCAGATCTAATTCGATCTTTCTTGTTTTTTCAGTGAAATGGGTTGAGAATTCCACACTGCTTGGGATTGAGTCTTTACGTGTCAAGAGTTGGATAGAGGGTTGGTTCGATTTTTGTTTGATGATTTTTTGGTCTATTTTTCGCCATGTCAAGTTGCGATATAAAGTGATCAGCTTTGGAGTGGCGGATATGTTTGTTATATGCATTTCGAGTCTTCCTTAGTTGTTTGAAGTTAGCAAGAGAATGAGAGGTTTTCCAAGATCTTTCAGTGAGCCTAAGATTACGTCATTCCTCGTTAAGGGAGCTGTTGAACCAAGGTTGAGAATGCTTGTTAGGGATTCTTTTGAGATGTAGTGGAGCGAGTGCATTAGAGATATCCGTCATGGAATGAGTGTAGTGGTCAATGAGATCATCCAGGTTTGTCATGTTGTGGGGCGGTTGAAGAAGAATATTGCTCATAGTGATAAGATCATTTGCATTGATGTTATTCAGATCTCTAGACCATTGTTTTTTTTTTTGAGGTTGACCTTGTCTGATCAATATTTTTCCATGATGCGAAATGAGATGAGGAGGTGATCTGACCAGTCGCCCGGTGCTATATCGTCAAGTTGAATGATGTTATCTTTCTCTGTGATAAGGTCTAGGGTGGAACATTCGATATGCGTGGGCTTGTTGCAGAATTGGGTAAGATTCAAGTCGAATAGGAAGGTCTTGAAGGTGTTTACTAATGGATCATTTTCATTGTTTCAATGCAAGTTGAAGTCCCCAAGGAAGATATGGTTGTGAGATTGGTCGGCGTTCATAGAAATGGACTCCATCATTTGTTCGGTGAACACGTGGATATCTCCAGGGGGTGGTAGATAGAGTGAGGTGTACAAATTATTTTGTCATTGTTCCAGATTTCTAGTTCCAGGTGTTCGAATGAGGAGACGAGTGAATCTGTCTCACGCAGAGACTAGATCGATGGATGCAAGCAACTCCTCCTCCGGTTTTAACTGGTCTGTCCAATCTAATTATGTTGTAGTCTGGAGGGACTAGAATGTCCAGGATTGGTGTAGAAGTTTCCATGAGCCAAAGTTTCAGTTAGGATCAGGAGGTCTAGATCATGTGAGAGGATCATGTCTGCAATATCAGCTGCGTGTCTTGCTGCAGATCTGCAATTAGATAGCATCGATTTGATGTGCGATTTGGTGCGAACGCTTTTGAGGTGTGAGGTTGGGACCGGAAGTAAGTTATCCATGTTCTTAGATCTGAGGTTAACACTGGGTTCTCTAAAAGGATTGGAAGTATATTGAAAGTAGAGGGAGCAGAAATAGAACGGGCTGAATTGTAGGATTGTAGAAGGGACTGAATGTCTGTATCCGTCAGGTAATCGGTGACCCTATTGGATCTGGAATGATTATTAGCGTAGGGCCGAGATTTCCCGTGAGAATTCTCTAGGTTGTACCTTGCTAAGATTTTCCTTTGGGAGTAATTGAGCGTAGAGGAGACGTTCTGATTATTGGTTCCCGAGGTCAAATTGAGATCCCCCAGCTTCTCTATTTTAAAAAAAATGTGCAATAAGATCTGTATGCTGTCTTTGACTAGTTTGAGATCATTCTTGATTTCAAACAGCCTATCCTCACTAAGTGGAGGGTTTATCGAGTTTGAGGTAGGCATGGTGGTAGTTGAGAAAAAGATCCATTGGAAGGAAAAGAGGAAGAGGTAATCGAGGGTTCCTCATAGGAGAGTGAGGATGAAATGGGGGTGTTGACCTGGACCTAGAATTTGGGATTGAAGAGTAGAGATTGGTAGAAGGAGGTGTCGAATTGCTACCTTCCCTGGATGACTTGGGTTGTGCCACTGAAGAGACATGTGGGATGTAGGGAGAATTGCCGGTGAGGGCTTTGTCTGTGGGCGATTTTATATAGGAAGGAGAGGGGGATTTGACTGAGGGCGATTTTATATTAGAGGGTGAGGGGGAAGCATCCCTAAGGTTCACTGTATTGCTGTTATTGCTAACTATAGAGTGGTGTTTCCCAGTCACATGTTTAGAGGGTTCAGGGTGGTACAGTGAGTTGTGAAATGAGCATAAATTAGAGGCTGAATGTGGGCTTAGATTGACCCCGGAGGACGTCCCGCTAGTGCATTGTGTGGGGTCAGCCTGATCTGTGATGGGGGAGGAAGATGTCGCGTAAGATGTAGTGATGGTGGCAGCGCCTTGGTGTTTCTCTGAAGTTGTTAGCGATTGATCTTGTGTCAGAGGTGTTACAATGTTAGTCATCGAGTTTTTAATTCTCATAAAGATATTGTCAAATTGTTCTAGGTTTTGATCCGGTGATTGAATAAGAGTGATCCCATTGTTGTATAAGGAGATGTAGAGTTCACCTTTGAAGGTTGGGGAGGGAATAAAGGATAGTCTAAAGCCATGAGGAGTTTTCTTTATAGATTTGGCACTAAGCATGGATGTAAAGGCTTTCCTCCATTGTGCTCTTCTGTTCGTAAAAAGATTAGGTCATTAACGACGATGCCTTTAGATGCGCATATGTAAGTATCAGATATAAGTGTTTCCGTGTGCCTCTTGAGAAGGTTATATTTGAAGTTCTTAGAGGCGTTTTTCGAAAGGTTAGGAGGGTAAGTAATCTTAAAGGTATTGAGACCCACCGAAGCGAGCAGGACTTCGAAAGGGCTGGTGGTCTTTAGCACCATGGTGAGAGGGAGACCAAGTTAGAGCAGAGTATGAGAAGTGTGGTGGTCAAGAGGGCTTATGAATTTAAGAGATAACATGCATCGGCCTCCACTGTGGAATTTAAATTGACGAATATTGAGTAGAGTAATCCTCGCCTAAATAGCGAAAAGAGCATCCGTGAGCGAGATATAGGGTGTGGAAATCTCTGAGTAGGACTATCTTGTGTATAGTAAAGACACTCTTCTAAGATGGCCGCTCCCCGGTGTAGCTGGATATGAGTCCTACTTTACTTTCATTCAGGGCCGAAATGTTCATAGACCTCCTTTGATTTCAATTATTCCCTTGGGCTGGAGTCCTACCTTACTTTCAGTGGAATTCAGCAAGGTCAGAGTCCTCTTTTGCTTTAAACTGCTTTCTTGGGTCAAAATAGATTTGGGCTGGAGTCCTACCTTACTTACAGAGAAATTCAGCTGTGTCAGAGTCCTCTTTTGCTTTCAAGTGCTATCTTGGGTTACCATACACAAATTGTTGCGGCAGCCATCTTGCCATCGGGCAGGTAGAAAGAGATGGAAAGAGAGCCAACCTCCCTGAGAACAAAGTTAGTGCCCGTGTAAAATATAGCAGAATGAGCTGTAAATTGGGCCAACCACCCTGAGAGCAAAGACAGTGATTGAGACAAAAGCAGCCTACACTCTACTTCGCTATGCCTCCCCCTTCTGCGGCCAGCTTTTTAAGCAAACCCCCGTATGTGTTGTGGGGGCAGTGCATAAGCCAGAGCAAGCCCGAGAAGGACTCAGGAAAGTCTGCATCTCTAGGCAAGTGCAGCAAGAGGGGGCGTGCTGCCATTTCAAAACCCCACTCGGTCCTGAGAAGAGAGCACACCGCTGGCACAGAGTCAGCTCGCCATGCCACTGAGCAAAGGAGGCGTCCCGAAACCCTCACCCAGTCCGCAACCAAAAGCGTCTCCAGCCGGCGTCTGATCCTCCACCCAACAGGTTCCGCATCCGGACATTGTTTCGAGGGCTGTTCAGACCTCGCCAGCACCAGCGGTTGGGGGCAGCGACAGAAGCCGCGGCGAGGACGTCTTCATGGCGATGGGTGTTCCCTCGACCTCAACAAGGGATCCATGAGCGTTTTTGCGCTAAGCAGCGGAGTAGTTGGCAGGGGTTAGTGCAGGATGTTCGCAGATTGTGACCCTGAAACCCTGGAGCTACGCCTTGTAGCTCCGTCTAGGCGGCCATCTTCTTTGTACTTGATACCAGTGACTGCCATATTATTTTCAGGAGTTCTAATGAACTCACATCATTGCTGTCGGATTCACCCAAGGTGATCTCCCCATCAACCCCGAGTCAGAGATACAAGGTTAGACAAGTCCTACGACCCACGCCCATGCCTATCGAATACCAGGTCACAGTTGGGCCTCTCCTAACTTAAATACACGCGCACACCCAGGGAAAACCCTGATCGATCCCACAGATGGATAGTTGCACCAAAAACAAGTCAGAGGAAATGGGCCCCAATAAAACCAGTTTGGCCAAAGGCTTGCGTTCCCCAAAAATACCACAAAGCTAGGTACCACATGTAGATAGAAACACTCAACTACTCAGTACATGACATGCACACCACACGTGGTGATCACGCGCTCCTCATGCCGGACATCTGGACACATACACACTGGCCCACTCTACCTCTCTCCGAGGCTGAGAGCCATCTGTGTCCTTATCAGATGACCCGCGCTTGTTGATTTACAACTGAGATGCTTTTTGGAATGTAGAAAATTGCTTTATTGTTCCTCATGAACTGCATAAAACAGCAGCCAAAACTTTGTACTCGGAGAGACTTTGAGAAGACGCACTCTGTCGAGGTTCTCCTGACCGCAGCGTTTAATTAAACCAACTTGTTCCTGTTTTGCTAAAACGTCTCTTGTCTTTTCATTTATTTAAGGTAAACTCATACTCGAGCAACACTGGCTTACAGCCAATAACACTGCTTCAGTCTGAATGTTACTAGAAGCAATTGAAGAGAACATATAAAACTCCCCATCATTTAAATGCCCAAATCAACTGCTGGTGTAGCTCCATGTTTATTCTGTGTTTGTTCTGTTAACACTGGTATAGAGGAAATCCTATGTGTAATGATATATGTATATCTATATCTATTCATCTATATATCTATCTATATATATACTTCCTGAATACCCCTCAATAAATGGCACCATTCCCAAGGGAAGACACAAGATCAGTATTCTGTATTTTTCTTTAGGCATTATCTGAGGGTATACTGCTTCTAACTGATCAGTTTTGATAGCAATTCAGAAAGTCACTTTATCTAGCTGAAAGGGCACTTTATTGCGGTGGCCGAACTGCTGGTGCAGGAAGCCCATGTGAAACCAGTGGACTCATTTTTGTCCTTGCTGTCGGTAAAACATACTGCAAGAGTCATGTATATATTGTCAATAATTATATATTAACCACCTCAGCTGTTCTGCACTCAGATTCTGTATATTTCCATGTGGAATAGATCCCGCTAACACTGGCCACTTGGTCTCTGAGAAGCTCAAGGGTCCCAGTCTAAGTGACTCTATTACACGTGGCAACTCCACAGCGTCTGTTGCCAGTAACTTATGGGCATCTCTTGACTTTCAGAAAGCACATAATTTGTTAGGTTTCTGGATGGCTTTTATTTGGTTGGCAGCTGGTGTAAATTCTACTAATCTGAAAAATAATTCAAACAGATAAGGTAGACTGGCACCAAAAACTAGTGTTACTTCACCCATGAAACCAGGAACCATGGTGATATGAAATAATTAATCACCTGATCCCGCAAATGTACCCTTGTATGCAAATCACAATCCACCATTATGGCACAGTTTCAGATTGTGATTCAAAGGACAATCAGTAATTAATGGTCATCTCTTTTAATAGTTACATTTAACAAACCCTTCAGGAACAGGGAGCACCAATGCAACCTAACAGAGGAATTTCATACCAATAGTACACAGACACCTCTGTTTTGGTACTCACTTTTATGTGTTCCTCCTAAAGGTACAATGTTTTTTATTGCATCCTGTTGGGCATTGTGCTATGTGACAGGGTCTATTCTGACTACATCCACTACATTTGCCCTGGCTCTAAGGAAGTATAGTTATACTAGTTTAGCATTCAAAACAGGGAAAATATACAGGGTGTGTCCCAAATAATTCTAATAATTCAGAGGTATTTGGTGTTAAGAAGGAAACATTATCTGTCTCCAGTGAGATTATACACAAGAAATCTGAACTCTTTTTCATATGGTTTTACTAGAAACTGTTTTAGTGCAGACTTTATGCAACAATGTTGCAACAGATATTAAAGAAAGTGAGGTGATTATAAATTAACAAAAACTAAATAGTAAAGAAACAGACAGCATACTCAATTATATGACTTCCCTCTTTACTGAGATCTATCTAGTAATCATTAGCTCTGAGAGGTCTGCCATTATGAGGAGTAATTCACATTTGTTGCATCCTGAAAGCCGAAGACAGGCATCCAGGATCCCACAGGTACAAGTTCTGTTTAGGAGAATCCAGTGTGTTCTCAGACAGCATCCTAGGAAAAAAGACAACAAATTTCTTAGAAGTCAAAATGCTCCCCTCTCCTTAATTCTCTCTCGTTTTGATTCTCACAGCCTTTGCAAGAAATCATCCCCCTGATTACTAAGGTAAATTTAGAAAAAACGTATGGGAATTCTTCTACCGTATTACACGTAATATCAACATATGAAAATATAAACTAAAACACACTATCACAACTCTGACTAGATAACACATATTTTGCCACATAAGCAGCAAAAACTCAGAAAATCTTCAAAAGTTGCCACAATGTGCTTCCAAAACATCTAATTTTAAATAATTTTTGGCCATAATATTGTGGTCAAAATATCATGGCTACAAATATATTGTGGCCCAACTATTGAGGGAAAGTATATTGGTGGAATATAATTTTATTTGCTAATTAATAATTCATATAATTTTCAAGAATAGATCATTATCTTTCATGGATTGTGTGTTATTTGGGTGATCTGATCAAGGTTATTAAAATTTCTGTTATTTCATTTAATATTTATAATTTTAAATTGAAATAAATTGTATTGTAAACAATGGGTGAGTCTGATGTGTAATGTTAACTTTAAAATAGTTTTTAATAATGTTATAATATGTTTAATAATGTATATTATTTTTAAAATGTAGATTTAATTTGTATAAAAAAATTGTTATTATTTAATTTCTGTATTATTGTTTAAGGCAGAAATTATATTATGTTGGCTTAGTGAATGTCACCCCTCACAAATATGCCCTTTAACCAATGTTTGTTAGGATGGAGTTAGAGTACAACATCTGACCCCGCCCCACCCAATGTATGAGCTTTCCCAAATGTTTGCTTTAGTGTGGTTAGAATAGCTGATCCAAACCCACTATGTATGTGTTTTCTCCAATGTTTGCTAGAGTGAGGTTGGAATACTTAGTCTGACCATACCAATGTACTTACTTTCTCTACTGTTTGTTAGATTGGTGTTAGAATATTTAATCTGTCCACCTCATTTCACGCCCCTTATCTGTTTTGTATACTGGAGTTTGAATACTTAATGTGACCCCCCACGCCTAATGAATGCACGTTGCCCAATGTTTGTTAGACTAGAGTCAGAATAGTAAATCTGACCCTCTCTCACCTTCAAATATTTGTGTTTTCTCCAGTGATTGTTAGGCTATAGTTAGAATAGTAAATATGACCTCCCCAAAAAACACACTTTCCACAATGTTGTTTAGACTGGTGTTAGAACACTACAATATATGTACATTCTGCTAATGTTTGTTAGATTGAAGTTAGAATAGTAAATATGGGCCATCCCAATGTATGCAGTTTCACCAGCGTTAAATATACTAGAGTTAGAATATTAAATATGCCCCTCCAAATGTATGCATTATCCCAATGTTTGTTAGACTAGGGTTAAAATAGTAAATATGATTCCCATGCATTTATGCACTCTGCACAACATTTGTTAGATTGGAGTTAGAAAAGTAAACCCGACTGTTCTTAATGTATGCACTTTTCTCAATGTTTATTAAACTGAAGTTATAATAGTGAATGTGACTCCCTCCGATATATGCACTTTACCCAACTTTTGTTAGGCTAGAGTAACAACAGCGTATTTGACCCCTTAGTGTATGTTGTTTTCTTAAAGTCTGTTAGATTGGAATTATAAGAGTAAACGTTATTTCTTCCTCCCTAAAAAATGTAAGTATTTTCACTGATATTTGTAGGATTATTCTTACAGTGGATGGGATTCTGCTTTTTATTTTTATTTTTTAATAGTTTAGTGTATGTTTATTAGAATGTGTTTTAGTTCTTGATATCTATTATATTTTGAGTAAGTTATTTTAAAAATGTATTTTTCATGGTTTACTATTTATACAGTGGTTTTTACTTGTTTGTGGAATTAATAACAATGCTACATATTTAAATTGTTTAATTTAGAACATTACTTTTTGATATTTTTCTTTTATATTTAAACATATAAAAATGTACATATGTAATATATATATATATATATTACCTACTGGTGGTCGCCAGTAGGTAGTTATAGTTAGGACCTTATTTCTATTCAAAAAGCGTTTTTTCTTTTGCCAATATCTTTTGTGCCGTTTGACGAATCTTCGCAAAATTTTCAAAACTAATGGCCCGCTCAGGTCAGCTCCTGTCTTGAAAGTTTTGGGGTGATTCGGCAAGCGGGGGCCGAGAAAAAAGGGGGGTCCCAAAACGCATTTCCCCCATGTTAATTTCCATAGGAAACTTTAGACAAGGCTACAGCCCGAACTGCTGATCGGATTTACACCACATTTGGCAAAAAAGTAGCTCTTGGTTCAGAAAGCGCCCCTTTTTTAAATGGTGTAAATCCATTCAGTAGTTTTTTAAATATTAAAGGAAAAAGAAATGTATATATCTGTACGGAGCCTAACCACACATCTCATCGTGAGATCTGATTGGCTGTCAGCACTTCATCCAAGAAGTGTTGGCAGCCATCTTGGGACCAATATACATGATAGCACCCCATTAAAATGCATTGTAGTGAATAGAAGGTTTTGAGGGTCACCAAAAGGAGAACGTATAAAGGGTGATAAGACTTTAGTTACATTATAAATCATTTGTTGATGGTACCATACTAATTTTAGGAATTGTGGTGTGTTCTAAGGTGATTTTACCCTGTGAAAAAGCCTTCTGCTGGGATATCATGAATCATGTCTGAGAAAAAACTTATTTTCTCATACTTTTCCCATAGAGGTTTGGAAGGTGATCTAGAAGCTAAAATGAGAGCATATTTTCTGTAAATTCACATTATCTTTCTCAGTCATGTGAGAATAAAGTCTGACATTCTCAGTAAAACATGTACATCCAACAAGGACAGAGACTATCAGTTGATTCCTTTGTGTTCTACTGCAGCTTCCCAGAGGGTTCTAAAGAACAACTAGAGCACTAACAGTCTTACTTATGACAAAAGTATGGCACATCTGAAGCCATCTTGATTGGAATAAAGTGGTAACACTTAAAACATTTAATTTAAAAAGGAACAAAATGAGGGGGTTCATTTTGCCCTAGAAATTATGATTAGTGCTGCAGAAAGAAAAATTAGGGCACATTTTGAGTGACTTCTCAAATCCTCTTCTATTTCATTAAAAAATTCTGACATGCAGACTGAAACTTGCACTTTCAATACCAGCAGCAGACTTCCCTGGTAAGCAGTAGCTTTACTACAGTGATCTAATGAGCAACTAGAGTGCTAACATTCAGAATTTATGGCAAATGTGTGACACATCTGAATGCCTTCTTGATGGAATCAAAGTAAAAAACTGAAAGTATTTCCTACTGAGGAGACTGTAGTAAATGAGGAAATTAGGAAACTTCATAACAAATAAGTCTCCCAAGATGGCCACCAGAGACAAAAGAGCCCAAATGTAGCACAAATATCACCCAGATGTAGCCCACGTATAGCCCAATGACAGAATATCCCAGAGTGTTCTAAAGAACAACTAGAGCGCTAACAGTCTTACTTATGACAAAAGTATGGCACACCTGAAGCCATCTTGTTTGGAATAAAGTGGTAACACTTAAATCATCTAATTTAAAAAGGAACAAAATGAGGGGGTTCATTTTGCCCTAGAAATTATGATTAGTGCTGCAGAAAGAAAAATTAGGGCACATTTTGAGTGACTTCTCAAATCCTCTTCTATTTCATTAAAAAATTCTGACATGCAGACTGAAACATGCACTTTCAATACCAGCAGCAGACTTCCCTGGTGAGCAGTAGCTTTACTACAGTGATCTAATGCTAACATTCTGAATTTAAGGCAAATGTGTGACACATCTGAATGCCTTCTTGATGGAATCAAAGTAAAAAACTGAAAGTATTTACTACTGAGGAGACTGCAGTAAATGAGGAAATTAGGAAACTTCATAACAAATAAGTCTCCCAAGATGGCCACCAGAGACAAAAGAGCCCAAATGTAGCACAAATATCACCCAGATGTAGCCCACGTATAGCCCAATGACAGAATGTCCCAGAGTGTTCTAAAGAACAACTAGAGCGCTAACAGTCTTACTTATGACAAAAGTATGGCACACCTGAAGCCACCTTGATTGGAATAAACTGGTAACACTTAAAACATTTAATTTAAAAAGGAACAAACTGAGGGGGTTCATTTTGCCATAGAAATTATGATTAGTGCTGAAGAAAGAAAAATTAGGGCACTTTTTGAGTGACTTCTCAAATCCTCTTCTATTTCATTAAAAAATTCTGACATGCAGACTGAAACATGCACTTTCAATACCAGCATCAGACTTCCCTGGTGAGCAGTAGCTTTACTACAGTGATTTAATGAGCAACTAGAGTGCTAACATTCAGAATTTATGGCAAATGTGTGACACATCTGAATGCCTTCTTGATGGAATCAAAGTAAATAACTGAAAGTATTTACTACTGAGGAGACTGCAGTAAATGAGGAAATGAGGAAACTTCATAACAAATAAGTCTCCCAAGATGGCCACCAGAGACAAAAGAGCCCAAATGTAGCACAAATATCACCCAGATGTAGCCCACGTATAGCCCAATGACAGAATGTCCCAGAGTGTTCTAAAGAACAACTAGAGCGCTAACAGTCTTACTTATGACAAAAGTATGGCACACCTGAAGCCACCTTGATTGGAATAAACTGGTAACACTTAAAACATTTAATTTAAAAAGGAACAAACTGAGGGGGTTCATTTTGCCATAGAAATTATGATTAGTGCTGAAGAAAGAAAAATTAGGGCACATTTTGAGTGACTTCTCAAATCCTCTTCTATTTCATTAAAAAATTCTGACATGCAGACTGAAACATGCACTTTCAATACCAGCAGCAGACTTCCCTGGTGAGCAGTAGCTTTACTACAGTGATCTAATTAGCAACTAGAGTGCTAACATTCAGAATTTATGGCAAATGTGTGACACATCTGAATGCCTTCTTGATGGAATCAAAGTAAAAAACTGAAAGCATTTCCTACTGAGAAGACTGCAGTAAATGAGGAAATTAGGAAACTTCATAACAAATAAATCTCCCAAGATGGCCACCAGAGACAAAAGAGCCCAAATGTAGCACAAATATCACCCAGAGGTAGCCCACGTATAGCCCAATGACAGAAGTGTGCAAAACACTTTTTATTTTTTTGTTTTTTTGCAGTTTTATATATGCAGACTGGTCAGGTATTGGAGTGCTTTACATGAGCATTGGTTAAATCACACAAGGACAAATTCATTTTCATTGTAAACATGAGGAGATTAAGTGATTTGACCAGAATCACAGAATGTCGAGCTGAAGCAGAAACTCCAACCTGGTTCCCCAGTTGCAAAGTCTGCAGCTCTGGAAGTAATACCACATCCTCTCCCCTAAGTGCAACATTCAATCAAGTGGTCAACTGGATAAAAAAACATAAAGATAACAGATAATTTAAAAGTGCTTTGTCGCTCTTTGAAAACTCAGAAAATATGTCCTCATTTTAGTTTTTTAGAGCACTAACCATAATTTCGATGCAAATAAGACCCTCTCATGTCTGTAATTTCTAAAGGAAATGCTCTAGGTATTACAGTTTTGATTACATCAAGATGACGTCAGGAGTGCCACACTTTTGTAATAAATATAGAATGTTAGCAATCTAGTTGTTCATTAGGATACTGTTGAGAGGCAGAGGCCAGGGGCACAGACTCAGAAAATTGAAGGCAGGTAGGAGGGTGCTGAGGCAACAATTTGACCACACTGGGCAGACAGGAGGGGCAGTGGCAGCACAACAGACTATGGAGGGCAGTGGAAAGGGGAGCAGGGGCAACAGACCAACAATGCAGGATAGGCAAGAGAGGCTGTGGCAATATAATAGACCATTGTGGGCAGAAGGAAGAGGCAGTGGTAGTACAACCATACATGCCAACAGACCCGATTCAGCCAGGAAACGCCCAATGTTTTTAAGCCCAAATGGGCTTTATTTGATCTGTCTCCTGTCTACAATCTCCTCTTTTTCAATGTAAGTCAATGGGGAAAATCAATACCCCAGTTTTTTTAACAAAATCTCCCTCTTACCAAGTTCAAAATGTTAGCAAGTATGGTACATTGGATCATGTAAGGCAGGAGGAATTGGGGTAGGGACATGGACTCGGATAACAGAGGACAGGAGGGACATGGACAGGTGCACCAAAATGACCTTGCAGGGCAGGCATCAGGGTTTGCAGCAGCACAATACACCACACAGGGCATGCGGGAAGGGAGTGCAGCACAACAATCCATGGAAAGCAATAGGGAGGGGACAGGACCATGCACATGGACAACAGATAACAGAGGGGAAAGAGGCAATGGCAGCTAGCTGACCATAATGGACAGACAGGAGAGAAAGCTGCAGCATAACGGACCATAAAGGGCAGGAGGTAGGGATCAGGGGCATTACAATGGAACAGACAAGCCAGGAGGGAGGGAATAGGGGTCTGCACATGGAAAACAGAGGGCAGGGGGCAAGGGGGCAGGGCAGGAGCAGCAAGCTGACAATGGAGGTCAGGCAGGATGGGCACTAGAAGCAAGACACACTATGGAGAGCAATAGTGAGACTATAATGGCATACACACAGACCATGGAGGGAAGGTGGGAGGGGGTCAGGGGCAGCTAGCTGACCACACAGGGAAGGTGGGAGGGGCCGTGGCAGCACAGAAGACCATGCATAGCAAGCGTGAGGGTTAGTGGCAGCACAATGGCCATGATGGGCGAGAAGGAGGGGGCAGGTGCATGCAGAAAGGACCATGGAGGATAGAAGGAAGGGGTAGGAGCTGGGCACAGACAAGAGAGTTCAGGGGAAGGGGCCTCACAACAGACCACGCGGGGCAGGCAGGAGGAGCAGTTGCAGCACAACAGACCAGGGAGGACAGAAGGGTGTGGCAGTAAAATGGACCATGGAGGACAGGAGGAAGGGGATAGGGGCATGGAACATGGACAGGCAGGGTGGAGCTGGCAGGGACAGGTTACAGTCATCTGACAATGCTAGGCAGGTGGGAGGGGAGTGGCAGCTCAACAGAACACTCAGAGTAGATAGGAGGGGCAGGTCCATGGAACATGGTGGGCAAAAAGGATGGAGCAGGGGCATGCACACAGACATCGGAGGGCAGGGGGAAGGAGAGTAGGGGCAGCAAGCTAAGCACAGAGGCTAAGCAGGAGGTCAATGATGGGGCATAGAATTGGGCAATGGAGGGCAGGAAGAGTGGACTGGGACATCATGCTAAATGGAGGGCAGTGGCAGCACATCAGACAATGCATGGCAGGAGGGAGGAGGCTAGTGCATGGATTCAGACAACAGAGGATAGGGAGGAGGTGGATGGGGCAGCAAGCTAACTGTTCAGAGAATGCGGGAAGGCCAGTGGCAGAACAACGGCCACACAGGGCTGTAATGAGGGAGCAGGGGCATGGACTTGGACAATGGATGGCAAGGAGGAGGGGAGGCAGGAGCAGCAAGCTTTGGTGGGGGCAGCACAATGCCAGGCCAGGCCCTGCTTCCAACCCCCCACCATCCATTGTGATAGGCATCTTACTTAACATTAAAAAAAACTAGAAATTCGCTGAAAAAACAAAGATTACAGGGATGTTATAGTTAGACTCAGATTTCACTCATACAAAACCAGTGAAATTCAGCAGTTATAGTTACCTGAGCTAACTATAACTTACACCCCCGCAATGCACTGCTTATGACCTCAGACATTACATCATTCATGACATGGTCAGTGACATAACTCATGACATCACTCATGACATCTCAAATGAGCTGTGAATGGAATGGAACTATAATCGCTAGAACTTTATTTAGGGATAGTGTGTACATATTAACACCCCTTTTTTTTCTTGTCTTTCGTGTAAGAACCATTATAATATGCAACGTGCCCAGATCAATATGGCCGATAGCCTTTCACTTTAAAGTAATGTGTAGTCCATTGTTTATGTTGATGTTTGCAATCCTGAGTATGTTTATTACGAACAAGTCACATTGACGAACATACAGGTACGGCGGTCACGGGGCAAGATATGCTGAAATGACATTGTGTGCATATTAACACTTGTTTTCTTTTCTTTATTGTATCAATTCCTGAATTTTCACATCGTGGGACCAGGCCAATATGGCCGCCAGCTTTTTGGATTAAAGTAATATGTAGTCCTTTGTTAATGTTGGCAACTGGAGGCATTTGTACATTTAAATAAGGAAGCTACAATGACGTCTTGTATCGTTATCAAGGTTCGGACGAGCCGAAACGCGTGGATCAAGTCCTTTGCAGATTAAATACTTCCAAACTACAACCTGAGTGCTGATTCCTTCCTTGTAAGAGTGAGAGGAGATTGAATACATATGTATAAAATTCACTGAAAAAACCACAGGTTTCAGGGACGTTATAGTTAGAAATTAGCATTAAAAAACCTTAGATATTCACTTAAAAAACCACAGGTTTCATGGATGTTATAGCTAGTCTGACATTTCACTCGTACAAAACCATAGAAATTCAGCTGTTATAGTTAGCTGAGCTAACTATAACTCACGCCCCCGCAATGCACTGCTGATGACGTCACATATTACATCACTCATGACATGGTCAGTGACATCACTGATGACATCACTCATGACATCTCAAATGACATCACTGATGATATCCCTGATGACATCATCCAGTGACTGTGAGTGTTTCTAAAACGTTTAAGAATGTGATATAAATATGATGATTCAGTCAGTGTGTGACTGACTCTATAAGTGAGTGATTATACGTGTCTGGGTGAATGTATGGGTGAGTGACTAATCTGTGTGAATGTCTGTGTCAGTCTGTCAGTTGGTGTGTAAGTGGCTGCATGGGTTGGTGAATAGGTACATGAGTGTCTATATGGGCTATTGATTGGTTGTCTGAGTACCTGTATGGGTGCCTGAGTGTCTGTGTGTTGTGTGACTACCTGCATGGATGTGTGAGTGGGTGATTCACTGGGTGTACGGGTTCATGAGTGCATCTGCGAGGGGCTGTAGGGGTGAGTGAGTGCGCATATGGCTGTGTTGGTGAGTGAATGGATGTCTCAGTGGTATATGTGTGAGTAACTGCATATGTGAATGGCAGTATATGTGAGTGTTGGAGTATATAAGTGACTGTATGTGAAAGTGAGTGCTTGTGAGAGTGGATGTATGGATGAGTGTGTGCTTGTGTCAGTGATTGTATAAGAGAGTAAGTATGTGTTAGTATCTGTGAATAAGTGAGGTGGTGTGTGTATAACTGTATAGGTGAGTAAATGGCATTGTGATTGACTCTTTGGGTGACTGACTAGTTGTGTGAGTAACTCTATGGGTGAGTGGCGATGTGTGAGTGTCTGTATGGGTGTATGAGTGCATATAATTAATAGTGGCTGTATTGATGAGTGACTGCATGTATGAGTGACTGTATGGGTGAGTAAGTGGATGTGTGTGTAGACCTATGAATCAGTGAGTGGGTATGTACTAACTGGTATCGGTGTGTCTATGGTTTCAAGAATGGTAATCTGTATTTTAGAGTGGGTGTATGAAAGGTTATATTAGGGTGTGAGTAGGTGCATCAGAGATTAAGTGGATGATGCCATCAGTGATGTCATCAGTGATGTCATTTGAGATGTCATCAGTGATGTCATCAATGATGTCACTGATCATGTCATGAGTGATGTAATATGTGATGTCATCAGCAGTGCATTGTGGGGGCGTGAGTTATATATATATATATATATATTCACAGAAAAAACCATAGGTTTCAGGGACGTTATAGTTACAAATTATCATTTTAAAAACCTTTGAAATTCACTGAAAAAACCATAGGTTTCAGGGACGTTATAGTTAGTTGCACATTTCATTCGTACAAAACCATAGAAATTCGGCCGTTATAGTTAGTTGAGCTAACTATAACTCACGCCCCCACAATGCACTGCTGATGATGTCACATATTACATCATTCATGACATGGTCAGTGACATCACTGATGACATCACTGATGACATCCCAAATGACATCACTGATTACATCACTGATGGCATCATCCAGTGACTGTGTGTTTCTGTAAAGTTTAAATATGTTTTATAAGTATATTGGCCAAGGTATATTGAAAAATGAGTGGGTGTATAAGTGTGTGGATGGAGGATTTAGTAGGTGAGTGACTGACTGTATAAGTGAGTGATTAAATGTGTCTACTGAATTCATGGGTTAGTGACTAAACTGTGAATGTCTGTATCAGTCTGTCTATTGCTGTGTAAGCTGCTGCATTGGTTGATGAGTAGCTGCATGAGTGTCTATATAGGTTATTGAATTGTTGCCTGAGTATTTGTATGGGTGCCTGAGTATGTGTGTGGGTGGGTGGGAGGTGTGTGACTTTGTGCATACATGTGTGAGTTCTTTATTCACTGCATGTATGGGTTCAAGACTGCATGTGGAAACAGCTGTATGGGTGGGTGAGTGTGTGTATGGGTGTGTTGGTGAGTGAATGCATATCTCAGTGCTACATGTCCAAGTAACTACATATGTAAAACACAGTGTATGAGAGAGTTGGAGTATATAAATGACTATACATGAGAGTCAGTGATTGTGAGAGTGCTGTATGGATGAGTGTGTACTTGTATCAGTGATTGTATAAGAGAGTAAGTATATGTTAATATCACTATGAATAAGTGAGGTTGTGTGTGTATAACTGTATAGCTGAGTAAATAGAAGTGTGATTGATTCTTTGCATGACTGACTAAATGTGTGAGTAACTCTGGATGAGTGGCGGTGTGTGAGTGTTTGTATAGGTGTATGAGTGCCTATAATAGTGTTGTATTAATGAGTCACTGCATGTATGAGTGACTGTATGGGTGAATGAGTGGATGTGTGTGTAGACCTAGGAATCAGTGCATGCGTACGTAGTAAGTGGTATTGGTGTCTGTATTGTTTCGAAAATGGTAGTCTCTATTTTAGAATGGGTGTATCAAAGGTTTTATTAAGGTATGAGGAGGTGCATCAGATTTTCACGTGGATGATGCCATCAGTGATGTCATTTGAGATGTCATCAGTGATGTCACTGACCATGTCATGAATGATGTAATTTGTGACGTCATCAGCAGTGCATTGTGGGGGGCGTGAGTTATAGTTAGCTCAACTAACTATAACGGCCGAATTTCTATGGTTTTGTACGAATGAAATGTGCAACTAACTATAACGTCCCTGAAACCTATGGTTTTTTCAGTGAATTTCAAAGGTTTTTAAAATGATAATTTGTAACTATAACGTCCCTGAAACCTATGGTTTTTTCAGTGAATTTCAAAGGTTTTTAAAATGATAATTTGCAACTATAACGTCCCTGAAACCTATGGTTTTTACATTGAATTTCAAAGGTTTTTTAAATGCTAATTTCTAATTATAATGTTAATTAAACCTATGGTTTTTTCAGTGATTTTAAATTATCATTCCATTCTCAACCTGGTGAAAACAGCCGATATCGCCTATTTTCCAGCAATAGCTTCCGCAAAAAAAAATCGCCACAAATGAGAGCAACAACTAACGCTAATAATATGCAGAGTAGGCGTTCCTGTGCAAAAATAACACAAAAACACCACTTCCCGATATTTTCAACGAGCAGCCAAATCTGCTGTGCGATCCAAAAACAAACTGGTGCTTGTAGTGTTGTAGACAGTGGATGCAACCATGTTACCTCAGGCAGTGGGTAAGATCTCAGTCATGTACCTGTGTCATCGTCCCCTGTAAGCGTAAGCGCAGTGGGCTGGTCCAATGTATGCCACTCCAGCGTAGAAGTATGAATAAATAGGCCGGGGCTCTGGGCGTGGTTCACTTGTGTGAAGGGCAACCCGTCTGCCAGAGCAGCAGCCCTCACCCTGCCAGGTAGCTGCCGCCATGTCCGCCGGCCTCCTCGACACAGGCCCCCTGCGAACACAATGGCACAGAACCGCAGACTTATGTCTGTACAGACTACTGCCTTCGATCTACACTGCGGACAGCAGGGCTCACAATTCAGATGGAGTGGCGATTGCAGATGACGCAGTCCAGTAGGCAAGAGACATTGCTCCCAGTGCAGCCCGCCCGGACCACGCATCATCCAAGAGTCCGCACACGCTGAGTGCCAGAGGTACCACTAACTCAGTGCACCACAAGTCAACGCCACGTGGCCTTATAGAGGCAGAATTCATTAGACAAAAGACATTGCTACCAGTGCGGCCTGCACGAACCACGCATCATCGCAGGCTGCGTACACGCTGAGCGCCAGAGGTACCACTAACTCAGTGCACCACAAGTCAACACCATGTGGCCTTTTCGAGGCAGAATTCATTAGACAAAAGACATTGCTACCAGTGCGGCCTGCACGGACCACGGATCATCGCAGGCTGCGTACACGCTGAGCGCCAGAGGTACCACTAACTCAGTGCACCACAAGTCAATGCCACGTAGCCTTTTCAAGGCAGAATTTGTTAGGCAAAAGACATTGCTACCAGTGCGGCCTGCACGGACCACGGATCATCGCAGGCTCCCCACACGCTGAATGCTTCTGATGCTACTAACTGTGCAGCTCAACTCAACGCCACGTGGCCTTTTCGAGGCAGAATTCGTTAGACAAAAAACATTGCTACCAGTGCGGCCTGCACGGACCACGGATCATCGCAGGCTCCCCACACGCTGAATGCTTCTGATGCTACTAACTGTGCAGCTCAACTCAACGCCACGTGGCTGTGGGCCCTTCCTGACCACTGCCTCCGGTCTACACTGCGGTCAGCAGGGCTCACAATTCAAGATTTGTACCGATGCAAATTTTGTAAGAGACTATAATCCATTAATAAAACCAAATACTCCCAATCTGTGCAGCTAAAGTCAACGCCACGTGGCTGTGGGCCCTTGCTGACCGCTGCCTCTAGCCTACACTGCGGTCAGCAGGGCTCACAATTCAAATTCAGTCTTGATTCATTAATTACAGAGTCCAGTAGGCAAGTAACTACAACGTCCCTAAAACCTAGATAATATCCTTTTAGTATCCTTGCTTCAAGAACTTTTTCATATCAATTGTAGCTTTAGTACAATGACCAAATTCATCTTGCAAGTCCAAAGGAACACTGAATGGCAGTCTACACTGCGGTCAGCAGAGCTCACAACTTGAATTCAGCCTTGATTTATTTATTGCTCACAATTTATATTGACACATGATTTATTAATTGCAGACAGAATTCTACTCTATGTCCTTGGATTTTGTCAAGAGGAAGTCACAAAAAGCATTCCTCGATGTCTGTGCTGACTACTGCCTTCCATCTACATTGCGGACAGTAGGGCTCACAATTCAGATCGAGTTGCGATTGCAGATGACGCAGTCCAGTAGGCAACACACATTGCTACCAGTGCGGCCCTCCCGGAATACGCATCATCGCTAGCTGTGCACACGCAGAATGCTTCTGATGCCCCTACCTCAGTGCACCACAACTGATGGTCCCTTTATGATAGAATCTTTTGTATATGATTTCAGATCTGCTGTCCCTACCTCAGTGTACTACAAGTCATTAAGCCTTTATGATAGAATCTTTTGTGTATTATTTCACATCTGGTGCCCCTAACTTAGTGCAGCACAAGTCATGGACCCTTTATGATTGAATCTCTGTGTGTGATCTGATGATTACTGTTGTACTTGTTACCAGCACCAACCATTCCCCGAGGGCTGGCTTACACTCACCCCACACGCATCCAGCACAGACGTCACTGGACTAGTGACCCTGGTAATAAAAAGGAGTCGAGTGCACGTGCTCGTACCCAGTTCCACTAGCTATCTGTGTCCGTGTGTTCATTATGTATGCAACATGCTGCCCCTGGACCCTACCACATTACATTGTGCTCTGGACAGCGTATGCAACCAACTTACCTTTGACAGTGGGACAAAACTTTGGTTATGTAACTTTGTCTCGGTCATTGTACAAGTACGTACGTAGAGACTGGATGATTAGAGTACTGCAACGAGACTGTATAGTGAATTAATAAGTGCGTGGGGATTGGCGGAGTGATTGTATAAGTACATAGTTTGGCGTACCCTAACTCCGACAACGAGCTTGTATCTAATTGGCTGCCCTCCATGTCCCAAAAACTGAAATTTGGACTTTGCATGCCCAGTATTGCTACAGCTGCAATACTCCACTGAATGTGTAATAAACATTCACATCCACACAGATGTGTCATGTCCACCATCTTTCTTCTGTGGAACTATAGATGAATGTAGGGTCAGTGATTCCCTGTACCTTCCATGTTGGCCATGTTGTGGGACTTGGCTCACAGAGTGACACATTGACGCTTGCCACCCGGGTGACGGCAGCACTACAACAAGAACACCCGTATGCCGCAGTGTTGCCAGATTTTGTAAGCATTCTCTACCCCAAAGACAACCAAAAACTAGCCCAAAGTAGCCCAATATTGCTACTTTAAGGAAGGAGGGGAGGGACATCGTCAAGCAGGCGGTGAATGCATTGGAATTGATGTTGCAGCAGGCTGCCAAGTAAATATTTCTCGAATAAAGCGATTTAACATACTAGTTTGCTGGAGCGCTGTATATATATTTATAATCTAGCAACTAGCACAAACCAAAATTTTACCGCACAACCGTGAAAAATATAGCCCAATTGTGCGTGATCTAGCCCAATCTGGCAACAGTGCCGCATCAGTTGATTCCTCATACAGCTCATGATGGAGCCACGCCCATAGCTCCGGAGTCATTCTTCACAGCCTCACGCAGGACTGGCATACGCCAGGCCAGCCCACTCTGCTTACGCTTACAGGGAAGGACAACAACGCTACATGGCCCAGATTTTCATTGTAGTGACCTGCTGGTCACAGGTATAGTTGTCAGTATGCCACAGCCACTCCCTCACAGCTGGTATACACCCACACCACACCCATCCAGCACAGGCGTCACAGGACATGTGACCCTACCAATAAAAAAGACTGGGCACACGTGCTCTACGACCTTTTAGAGTTGCTCCCACCGCATGCACTGTGATGGCCCGTCTCGGTGCTCCGGACGCCTCATGTAGGCCTGAGCCACCGAACAGGGAGGCCTACCGCCACGTGCATGGCCTCACTGTTCACTGAGTTAGTGGCACCGCAAGGACTGAGCGGGTGTGCAACCTGCGATGATGATAGGTGCACTGGTATGTCCTCTGCCATGGCAAAATCAAGACCCAGCACCAAATGTGAGACCTGTTTGCCTGCGGAGCGGGACTGCATGATGTGGAGGGTACCCTGTCCGCGAAAAGGTGAGCAGTGACGCCTGGGTGCGCAGCGGTGGGCAAATACGTCTGGGCGGCGGAAGTGGATACACAAAGGCGGCACAGCGATTTAAGCGTACGCAGTCGTATATACTCTCCCATTACTAATTCTATACTATGTTTCAGATGAGTGAGCTTGACGGCTCCACTATGTCCCGGCACGTGGTTGAAGACATACCAGTGGCGTAAAGGTGAGCTGTGAGGGTTTTGTCCACAGTGTGGGCACACACTGTCCCTCTTCATCCCTACCTTTCGCTCCCTCACACTCTTTCTCTCTCTCTTCCTCTCTCTCACACTGTATCTCTTTTTGTCTCTCTCTGTCTTCCTCTCTCTCTCACTCTTTCTCTCTCTCTCTCACTCTTCCTCTGTTTCTCTCTTCCTCTTTCTCACACTCTTTCTCTTTCTCTCTCTCTTCCTCTCTCTCACTGTTTCTCTCTCTCTTCATCTCTCTCACTCTTTCTCTCTGTCTTCGTCTCACTCTTTCTTTCTTTTTCTCTCTCTCTTCCTCTCACTCTCACTGTTTCTCTCTTTCTATGTCTTCCTCTCACTCTTTCCTTCTTTTTCTCTCTCTCTCTTCCTCTCACTCTTTCTTTCTCTCTCTCTCTTCCTCTCTCACACTCTTTCTATCTCTCCCTCTCTCCTTTGATGGACGCATGACGCTCAATCTTATCTTGCTTTTTGTCTAACAGGCTGTGATTCATGGATTGACGTCCCCCCCCAACACGGAACTCCCGCCACTCAGTGCCACAACAGCTGAACGCGTCTGCAGCCTGCGATGATGCGTGGCCATCCAAACAATCAACACCCAATCTGAATTGTGAGCTCTGCTTTACCGCGTGTACACCTCAGAAGGTTGCTTCGGCACGTGGTGGACCCTCTTACACACACGGCGGTGGCGGAAGGTAAGCTGTGGAGAATTTCTCCACAGTGTCAACACTCACTCTCCCTCTCCATCTCTTCCTTTCTGTCACTCACACTCTATCTCTCTCTTATTCTCTATCTCTTCCTTTCTCTCTCTCACACTTTCTCTCTTTCTGTCTCTCTTCCTCTCTCTCTCATTCTTTCTTTCTCTCTCTTCCTCTCTCTCACTCTTTCTCTCTCTCTCTCTTCCTCTCTCTCACACTGTTTCTCTCTTCCTTATATCTCACTCTCTCTTTCTCTCTCTCACTCTTTCTCTCTTTCTCGGTCTTCCTCTGTCTCTTACTCTTTCTTTCTTTCTCTGTCGCTTCCTCTCCCTCACTCTTTCTCTCTCTCTCTCTCTCTCTCCTTTGCTGGACGCATGACGCACCATCTTATCTTTCTTTTTCTCTTGCAGGCTGTGATTCACAAATTGTGCAGTTGTATGTACTCTGCCATTACTGATTCCATACTATGTTTCAGATGACTAAGCTTGAGGGCTGCCCTATATCCCGGCACGTGGTTGGAGACACACCGGTGGCAGAAAGGTGAGCTGTGAGGATTTTGTCCACAGTGTCAACACTCACTCTCCCTCTCCATCTCTCCCTTTCTGACACACACACTCTTTCTCTTCCTTTCTCTCTCTCACACTCTTTCTCTCTTTCTCTGTCTCTTCCTCTCTCTCTCATTCTTTCTTTCTCTCTTCCTCTCACTTACTCTTTCTCTCTTCCTCTCTCTCACACTGTTTCTCTCTTTCTCTCTTCCTTGAAACAGAGAGTTACGCGTGTGCAGTTGTATGTACTCTGCAATAACTAAATCTATACTATCTTTCAGATCACTAAACTTGACGGTGCACTATGTCCCGGCACGTGGTTGGAGACACACCCGTGGCACAAAGGTGAGCTGCAAAGATTTTCTCCAGTGTTAACACTCCCTCTCCATCTCTTCCTTTCTCTCTCTCACACTTTCTCTCTTCCTCTCTCTCTCATTCTTTCTTTCTCTCTTCCTCTCTCTCACTCTTTCTCTCTCTCCCTCTCTCACTTTCTCTCTCTCTCTTCCTCTCTCTCTCTTTATCTCTCTCTCTTCCTCTCTCTCACACTGTTTCTCTCCTTGTCTTCCTCTCTGTCTCACTTTGTCTCTCTTTGTCTGACTTCCTCTCTCTCACTCTTTTTCTCTCTCTTCCTCTCTCTCACACTGATTCTCTCTTTCTCTCTTCCTTGTATCTTACTCTTTCTCTCTCTTACTCTATCTCTCTTTCTCTGTCTTCCTCTCTCTCTCACTCTTTCTCTCTTTCTCTGTCTTCCTCTCTCTCTCACTCTTTCTCTCTTCCTCTCTCTCTCTTCCTCTCTCTCACTCTTTCTCTGTCTCTCTATCTCCTTTGCTGGACGCATGACGCACCATCTTATCTTTCTTTTTGTCTTGCAGGCTGTGAATCACAAATGGACCAGCGATGACACGCCACGGCTGTACATAGTTTTATTTTATTTGTTGTTGTTTTGTTTCAATAAAATGTTTTATATGTAAATCTATACATGACTAAGATTCTTAATTCTCCAACCTCACAAGCATCTTTTTATTAATAGTTCGTAGAGGGACACTTCCGGGCCCAAGAAGGTTGTTAGGGGTATGCTGGTGATGTGGGAAGAGGGTGCGTTACCTGCTAATGTGGGGAGACACAGCGTGAAAGGGGTATCTCTCACAGAAAGAGCTCCGGTATGTTTTCAGAAATGCCTCGGACAGATGCCAGCTGACGGACTGAATCACAAAATGGCTTTTCAATGCTCATATAGTGTCACTTATGAACAGTTCGTACCCAGGCTCGCTGAGAGACAACTGCGGCCCGTCCGCTCGACTCACAGAGGAAGAACTACAAGCCGTCCACTCCCAAAGGAACAGCAGCGTAGTAGCTCACAGAGGTAGAGGCACAGCAGCGTACTAGCTCACAAAGGTAGACAGCTGCGAGCCAACGGACTGGCTTCTAAAGGCATAGCTGCGAAGTGGTCATGTTGGGCACAGGGAGCGTGAAAGGGTTCTCTTCCTACTGGTGTCCTGGAGTGGAAGTCGTGCTGCCTGGCGCTCACCTGTTTCTCCTTTATTGTTAATAAATCTTAAACCTTCACTGTGTCCAAATCATCATTACACAGAGCTCCGCTATATTAAATTGCCCCCGGAACCTTTCTTTTATATTTTCACTCGATGCGAGGCAAAAGATGGCTGCTAACAGTTCCTGGTTTGAAGTGTTAGCAGCCAATCAGAGGACACTTCCTGCTTTGAAGTGTTAGCAGCCAATCAGAGGCAAGCTTGTGCTCGGGAGTTAGGCACCGACCAGATATATATATATTTTTTTCCCTTTAATATCTCAAAAACTACTGAACGGATTTAAACCATTTCTACAAAAGCGCGCTTTCTGGACCAAGACCTTTCTCCCTGCCAAATTTGGCGTAATTCCGTTCAGCAGTTTGACCTGTAGCCTTGTCTAAAGTTTCCTATGGAAAATGCATTGAGAAAATACGTTTTGACACCCCCCTTTTTTCTCAGGCCCCCCTTGACCAATCACGCCTAAACTTTCAAGATAGGAGCTGATCAAAAAAGAGAAACTTTTTGAAAAATTTCGTAAAGAATCGTCAAACGACGCAAAAGTTATAAGCAGATGGACAGATCCAGGAGGGGGGCCGTGCAAACCCCCTCCCAACATGATTGAAGCCCCGAGACTGCGGGGACCCCAGCGGGCCCCCGCAGCCCCAGCGAGCCCCCGCTATTATTTTTTAAGAAATGCTCCCGGAACCTAGCCCACCCCGGGGTCTCATTAAAATAAAACACGGGAACCCGCGTCCCCAGCGCAAATTTTAAATGTTTTGTTTGGCCCTGGGGGTCCTTCTGAGACTCCCTGAGCAGGCCTAGGGGGTCAGGGTGTTTCTACCCTGCCCCCTTCTCTTCTTTTCTACCTTTGTTTCTCTGTTTTCTAGTGACTCGCTTCTACCGAGCCACAAGATGGCTGCCAACACTTCCTGGTTTGGAGTGTTGGCAGCCAATCACAGTGAAGCTCGTGCACGGGACTTAGGCTCCGCCCAGATATTGAAACTTTTATTTTTCTAATTTCTCAGCAACTACTGCACAGATTTACACCATTTAAAAAAAAAGGTCGCTTTCTGATCCACGCACTACCTTTGTGCCAAGTTTGGAGTAATTCCGTTCAGTAGTTTCAGCTGTAGCCTTGCACAAAGTTTCCCATGGGAAATTGATTTTTTGACTCTTATTTTTTGAATTTCTCAAAAACTACTGAACGGATTTACACCATTTAAAAAAAAGGTCGCTTTCTGAACCAAGCTCTACCTTTCTGCCAAATTTGGGGTAATTCCGTTCAGCAGTTCGGGCTGTAGCTCGTCGCACAATTTCCTATGGAAATGAACATGGGGAAAACGCGTTTTGGGACCCCCCCCTTTTTTCTCAGCCCCCCTTGACGAATCACCCCCAAACTTTCAGGATAGGAGCTGACCTGGATAGACTTTTTTGGGGAGAATTTTGCAAAGATTCGTCAACTAACGCCAAAGTTATTAGCAAATCAAAAAATGCTTTTCCTATAGAAACTAGGTTGTAACTATAACTACCTACTGGCGACCGCCAGTAGGTAATATATATATATATATATATATATATATATATATATATATATATATATATATATATATATATATATATATATATATATATATATATATATATATATATATACTGCTCTTCATCTGAAACTTGGGAACTAGCCCGGGTTGCCTCCTCTTTTCTTCTTTTTAAAAAAAATAATAATTTATGCCTTAAAGTGCATTTATTATATATAGAATGCCCCTTTTATGGCTCAATACATTAAAAATGTAAATATTAAATGAAGACAGCCCATGGTTTAGCTAAATGTTATATGCAACGATGAAGTCGACTCTACCCCATCTTTTGTGCAATAATTTATTGACATGTTAGGCACAAACTCCCTCTTTAACTTACAGAGCAGCTATCCAATTTTTATTCCCCCCTGTATTTCTGACCCCTTGTACTACTCTGTGGATACTGCTTTCACTATTCTGTGGATGTTGGTTTTTTTTTTCCCCCAAACTCGCGGTAGTTTCGACCGCACCTAAACTCACTGATTTTCCGCGAGCTGCCCCCTTCGTTGGCACGCACCGTGTGATACATGTCACATGACAATACACCTGCATTATCGGCATATCGCCTCATGCCGCACACTAGCAGCTGCTCAGAGGGACATTACATCTACTAGTATACCATACAGTTCCATAGAACCCCTTCATATTCGAAGAAACCATGGCCTACATATATGTGTAACTATATAGATATTACGCACATTAAGAACTGCTGCATTCTTTTCATGGCTGAAGCAAAAAAAATCCCGTGGTCAGCATGTGTAGGGGAACAGAAGGCACACACTGCCTGCATCAAAGAAGCAGAAGGCAAAAAAACCACCCACACATTTTGCCGTAGAACATTATTTTCAACAGGGGCTTTTAATTATTTTCGATAAAGTTTTGTATTCTAAATTTCTGCCTCCATAGTGAATTGGGAGTAGGGTGTGCATTTGGTGTTTTACACACAACTCGTTCATTCTTTGCAAAATGTACTTGTGTTTCTTCTAGCTTTCGGTTGTTTGTCTTTCTGCCTGTCTTTTTCTTTATTTCTAAGAGTGTTTTTTGTTATTCGCTTCCCACCGGTCTTTCTGTTATCATCTCAGTCTGGTTTCACTCCATTTCCCTTTTATGCTAGTATCTGTCCTTCTGCCATCCACTAGCTGCAAACGTTTTTCAATCTATGTATTTTTCTATTTGCCCTCCCCTCTATCTAGAAGCCTGTCTTCTGCTTTTTAAGTCTTTCAACCGACCTATCTTTCCCCCTTTTATCATCCGCTGCACATCAGTAGCGCTTGTCTTTTCGACATTTTCTATCTGTTTTTCTTGTTTTCTCTCTGTCTGCCCGACTCTCCTATGTCCAAGCTGTGCATGGCTGCCCAAATGTGTGGTTGCCATTTTCTGTCTGAGTTCCCATCCACTTGTCATTCCATTTGTCTTTTGCCGAATTTCTTTTTTACCCTTTTGTGTCTGTGTGCCGTTTGCTCATTCTCTGTCCTACTGCTTAATGGTTGTTTTACTTTTCAGTCTGTCTTTTGTCATTTTTTTATTCATCTGTCTGCCTGGTTAAACCTATTTTCTGGCTTTTTTTAACTGCCTATTTTTTTATATTATTGTATCTATCCCTTATCCTGCCTTTCTTCATTTTCCCCTCTTGGTTTACTTGTGTGTATCCCTTCTTTAACTGTCTGCCTGCATTGTTGTCATTCTCTGTTTGCTTTTACTTTTTCCATAGCTAGCTTTTCTCCGCCTTTTATCTGCCTTCCTGTGTCTCTTTGCTGCGTGGCACCTGTCCGTCTGAATATTCGTTCATCCTTTTGCCTTTTTTCTATCTGCCTGCCTCCGCTTTAGCCATAGCTCACTGTAACTGTCTCTTTGTTGTGATTTTAATTTTTTTTATCTGCGTGTTTCCCTTGTTACCTTTCTTTCTGTCTGTCTTTTCTCATTTTCTATCTTTCTTAATCTTTTCTGCCTGCCTTTTGTGACAGTTGACCACTCTGTCTCTTTTCCCCTCCTGCCCCTCTGCCCATCTTTTCCCATTTTCTATGTGTGCATCTTCTCTGTTTTCTACTTTACTTGCCTTTTTTCGAACACTTCAACTGTCAGCCTCCTCACGCCCCCTTGCCTTTTCTATATGTTCCTATTTTATTCTCATTATATATATATTTTTTTCTAATTCTCCCGCTTGTTTTGTACCTAACTCTAAACATTTGTGAAGTCATGCCATCTTGTCCCCGAGCTCTTTGGTACAATGCATGTAGATGCTTAGCAAGTGACAGTACCGCAGGACAGGCTTCTGCAATGGTTTACAAGGCTCACGTCATGGGTCAGAGGGACCTGAAGACAGACCGGCATTTCACAGCGCATATGTGCCCACACAGCATACCTCTCCAATCCCTGCAGCAAGCACGCCAGTGGTGGACCTTAAGATTCTAGAGAAGCAAATGGTACTGCGTGTATCAATATGTCATAAGCCTCTTTTTGTACATCTGTTGGTTCTTTCTGCACTTCACCTCTTTTGCAAATTTCTGCATCCCTCTTGCCTATTTCTGCACCCCTCTTCTCTTTTTGTCCACCTCTCTTGCTTCTTTCTGCATTTCTCTTGCTTCTTTCTGCACTGCTCTTGCTTCTTTCTGCACCTCTCTTGCAAATTTCTGTATCCCTCTTGCCTCTTTCTGCACCCCTGCACCCCTGTTCCCTCTTTCTGTACCTTTCTTGCCTGCTTCTGCACTTGTCTTGACTCTTTCTGCACCTCTGTTGCTTCTTTCTGCACTTCTCTTGCCTCTTTCTGCACCCCTCTTGCCTCTTTCAGCACCTCTGTTGCTTCTTTCTGCACTTCTCTTGCTTCTTTCTGCACCCCTCTTGCCTCTTTCTGTACCCCTCTTGCCTCTTTCTGCACCTCTCCTGCCTCATTCTGCACCTCTCTTGCCTTTTTCTGCAGTTCTCTTGCCTCTTTCTGCACCTCGTTTACTTTGTTCTGCACTTCACTTGCCTCTTTCTGTCCCCCTCTTGCCTATTTCTGCACCTCTGTTGGTTCTTTCTGTACTGCTCTTGCTTCTTTCTGCACCTCTGTCCCAAATTTCTGCATCCCTCTTGCCTCTTTCTGCACCCCTCTTCCCTCTTTCTGCACCTCTCTTGCCTCAGTCTGCCCACCTGTTCCCTCTTTCTGCACCCCTTTTGCCTATTTCTGCAACTCTCTTGCCTCTTCCTGCAGTTCTCTTGCCCCCTTCTGCACCTCACTTGCCTCTTTCTGCACCTCTGTTGGTTCTTTTGCACTGCTCTTGCTTCTTTCTGCACCTCTCTTGTAAATTTCTGCACCCGTCTTGCCTCTTTCTGCACCCCTCTTACCTCTTTCTGCACCTCTCTTGCCTCTATCTGCACCCTTGTTCCCTCTTTCTGTACCTCTTTTGCCTGTTTCTGCAAGTCTCTTGCCTCTTTCTGCAGTTCTCTTGCCTCCTTCTGCACCTTTGTTGCTTCTTTCTGCACTTCTATAGCCTCTTTCTGCACCCCCGTTGCTTCATTCTTCACTTCTCATGCTTCTTTCTGCACCTGTCTTGCTTCTTTCTGCACCCCTGTTGTCTCTTTCTGCACTCGTCTTCCCTCTTTCTGCACCTCTCTTGCCTCTTTCTGCACCTCACTTGCCCCTTTCTGCACTCCTCTTACTTCTTTCTACACCTCTGTTGCTTCTTTCAGCAATTCTTTTGCCTCTTTCTGCACTTCTCTTGCCTGTTTTTGGGCCTCTCTTGCTTCTTTCTGCGCCCCTCTTGCCATTTTCTGCACCCCTCTTGCCTCTTTCTGCACCTCTCTTCCCTCTTTCTGCACAACTCTTGCCTCTTTCTGTACCTCAGTTGCTTCTTTCTGCACTTCTCTTGCCTCTTTCTGCACCCTTCGTGCCTCTTTCAGCTCCCTTCGTGCCTCTTTCAGCACCTCTGTTGCTTCTTTCTGCACTTCTCTTCCTTCATTCTGCACCCCACCTGCCTCTTTCTGTACCCCTCTTGCCTCTTTGTGCACCTCTCCTACCCCTTTCTGCACCCCTCTTGCCTCTTTTTGCACCTCTGCTGGTTCTTTCTGCACTGCTCTTGCTTCTTTCTGCACCTCTGTTCCAAATTTCTGGATCCCTCTTGCCGCTTTCTGCACCCCTCTTCCATCTTTCTGCACCTCTCTTGCCTCAGTCTGCCCACCTGTTCCCTGTTTCTGTACCCCTTTTGCCTGTTTCTGCAACTCTCTTCCCTCTTTCTGCAGTTCTCTTGTCTCCTTCCGCACCTCTGTTGCTTCTTTCTGCACCTCTCTTGCAACTTTTGGCACCCCTCTTGCCTCTTTCTGCACCCCTCTTGCCTCCTTCTGCACCTCTGTTGGTTCTTTCTGCACTGCTCTTGCTTCTTTCTGCACCTCTTTTGCCTGTTTCTGTACTTCTCTTGCCTCCTTCTGTACTCAAATGGGAAGTGCAAGCTGTCAAGTTTAAAGGTCTGCGTGCTCTCGTGACTGAGGTATATGTCTACTTGTATATGTATTCTTACATGTGTTATGCATCTGAAGATGGTAGCTTAAAAGCGGGTAACTTCTCCAATAGGTGGTCAAATCTTCTTAGTTCTGCTCTGTCATTCGGTTGCACAGGCAGATATGTCTTATGTATACATGTGTTATAGAGCCCCTCAAATATACTATTGAATACCCATGTGCCCTGTATTGTGGGCAGAAAGAAATGCATACACCTTCTTTTACACAAATTTACATAGTATGCTGTTTGAAACACAGGTATTTAAGTGTTTGTATGTTTATTTTAATTTAACATGTCACTAGGTAAAAGCATAGACACGCATGCATACCTTCACAAACTTGGTCAGACTTACAACAGTGATATGCTTAGGATTGCTGTTTTATATTTCAAAGGCCTAACATTCTGAGCAGTCGATTAATAGTGAACCTTCAAGAGAAAAGTGAGGTTTAAGACATCTTCGGAGAAGGATTAGTGATTAGGGTTCTTTGTATGAGTCTGTTGTAAGGTGCAGTCAAAGTAGGCCTCTTTCTGCACCTCTGTTGGTTCTTTCTGCACATCTCTTGGTTCTTTCTGCACCTTTCTTCCTCTTTCTGGACTTTTGTTGCCTCTTTCTGCACTGCTCTTGCTTCTTTATGCGCCTTTCTTCATCTTTCTGCACATGTCCTACCTATGTAGGCATATTTAGAAATTAGCATTTAAAAAACCTTACAAATTCACTGAAAAAACCAGCGGTTTAATGGACATTATAGTTAGGAGTTAGCAGTTAAAAAACCTTTGAAATTCACTGAAAAAACTACAGGCTTCAGGGACGTTATAGTTAGTTGGACATTTCACTCGTACAAAACCAGAGAAATTCAGCCATTATAGTTACCTGAGCTAACTATAACTTACACCCCCACAATGCACTGCTGATGACGTCACATATTACATCACTCATGACATGGTCCATGACATCACTGATGACATCTCAAATGACATCACTGATGACATCATCCACGTGATCATCTGATGCACCTACTCACACCCTAATATAACCTTTGATACACCCCCTCTAAAATACAGACTACCATTCTCGAAACCATAGACACACCAATACCAGTTAGTACATACCCACTCACTGATTCATAGGTCTACACACACATCCACTCACCCATACAGTCACTCATACACGCAGTCACTCATCAATATAGCCACTGAAATATGCACTCATACACCTATACAGATACTCACACAACGCCACTAACCATAGAGTTACTCACACACCTAGTCAGTCATGCAAAGAATCAATCACACTCCCATTTACTCACCTATACAGTTATACACACACCACCTCACTTATTCATACAGATACTAACACATACTTACTCTCTTATACAATCACTGACACAAGCACACACTCATCCATCAAGCCACTCTCACAATCACTCACTCTCACATATAGTCATTTATATAGTCCAACACTCACATATACTGCCTTTCACATATGCAGTTACTCACACATGTACCACTGAGACATCCATTCACTCACCAACACACCCATACACACACTCACCCACCCATACAGCCCTTCAGAGATGCACTCTTGAACCTGTACACCCAGTGAATCACCCACTCACACATCTCTGCACAGAGTCACACACCCCCCACCTACCCACACAGACACTCAGGCACCCATACAGATACTCAGACAACCAATCAATAACCCATATAGACACTCATGTAGATACTCACCAACCCATACAGCCGCTTACACACCAACTGACAGACTGATACAGACATTCACACAGTTTAGTCACTAACCCATGCATTCAGTGAGACACGTTTAATTACTCACTTATACAGGCAGTCACACACCTACTAAATCATCCATTCAGACACTCATACACCCACTCATTCTTCAATACACCTTGGCATATATATATAAAAAACATATTTAAAGTTTACAGAAACACACAGTCACTGGATGATGTCATCAGTGATGTCATTTGAGATGTCATCAGTGATGTCATCAGTGATGTCACTGACCATGTCATGAGTGATGTAATATGTGACGTCATCAGCAGTGGATTGCGGGGGCGCGAGTTATAGTTAGCTCAACTAACTATAATGGGCGAATTTCTCTGGTTTTGTACTAGTGAAATGTCCAACTAACTATAACGTCCCTGAAACCTATGGTTTTTTCAGTGAATATATCTATCTATATATATATTCACTGAAAAAACCATAGGTTTCAGACACGTTATAGTTACAAATTAGCATTTAAAAAACCTTTGAAATTCACTGAAAAAACCATAGGTTTTAGGGACAGTTATAGTTACTTGGACATTGCACTCGTACAAAACCCGTGAAATTCCCCCGTTATAGTTAGTTCAGCTAACTATAACTCGCGCCCCGCAATGCACTGCTGATGACGTCACATATTACATCACTCATGACATGGTCAGTGACATCACTGATGACATCACTGATGACATCTCAAATGACATCACTGATGACATCATCCAGTGACTGTGTGTTTCTCTAAAGTTTAAATATTTTTAATATATATAGGAAAAGACGTATTGAAGAATGAGTGGGTGTGTAAGTGTCTGTATGGATGATTTAGTAGGTGCGTGACTGACTGTATAAGTGAGTGATTTAACGTATCGTACTGAATGCATGGGTTAGTGACTAAACTGGGTGAATGTCTGTATCCGTCTGTCTGTTGCTGTGTAAGTGGCTGCATGTGTTTGTGAATAGCTACATGAGTGTCTATTTGAGTTATTGAATGCTTGTGTGAGTATCTGTATGGGTGCCTGAGTGTTTGTGTGGGAGGGGTGTGTGCGACTCTGTGCATAGATGTGTGAGTGGGTGATTCACTGGGTGGATGGTTTCAAGAGTGCATCTGTGATAGACTGTATGGGTGGGTAAGTGTGTGTAAGAGTGTGTTAGTGAGTGAATGTATGTCCCAGTGGTACATGTGTGAGTAACTACATATGTGAAAGGCAGTATATATGTGTGTTGGAGTATATAAATAGCTATAAGCGAGAGTGAGTGATTGTGATAGTGGCTGTATGGATGAGTGTGTGCTTGTATCAGTGATTGTATAAGAGCGTAACAATGTGCTACTATTTGTATGAGTAAGTGAGCTGGTGTGTGTATAACTGTATAGGTGAGTAAATGGCAGTGTGTTTAATTATTTGCATGACTGACTAGGTGTGTGAGTACCTCTATGGATGAGTGGCGTTGTTTGAGTGTCTATATAGGAGTAAGAGTGCATATGATAGTCCTGTACTGAGTGACCGTAAGTATGAGTGACTGTACGGGTGAGTGAGTGGATGTGTGTGTGTAGACCTAAGAATCAGTGAGTGGGTATGTGGTTATTGGTGTTGGAGTGTCTATGGTTTTGCGAATGGCAGTCTGTAATTTAGAGTGGGTGTATCAAAGATTATATTAGGGTGTGAGGAGGTGCATCAGATTATCACGTGGATGATGTCATCAGTGATGTCATTTGAGATGTCATCAGTGATGTCATCAGTGATGTCACTGACCATGTCATGAGTGATGTAATATGTGACGTCATCAGCAGTGCATTGCGGGCGCGAGTTATAGTTAGCTGAACTAACTATAACGGGGGAATTTCACGGGTTTTGTACGAGTGCAATGTCCAAGTAACTATAACTGTCCCTAAAACCTATGGTTTTTTCAGTGAATTTCAAAGGTTTTTTAAATGCTAATTTGTAACTATAACGTGTCTGAAACCTATGGTTTTTTCAGTGAATTTCAAAGGTTTTTTAAATGCTAATTTGTAACTATAACGTGTCTGAAACCTATGGTTTTTTCAGTGAATTTCAAAGGTTTTTTAAATGCTAATTTCTAACTATAACGTGCCTGAAACCTACGTTTTTTTAGTGAATTTCAAAGGTTTTGTAAATGACAATTTTTAAATGTATTAATTGTTATATTAATTTTTTTCATACTGATTTAGTACATTTTTAGAAACAATTTTTTTTTACATATTTTATTTTTTAAATTACATTGTAATTACATTATACATTACATTACAAAAAATACTTTCTCTTAATGAATTACTTTAGTTTAAATACTTTGCAGATAGGCAATAGACTTTTAAGTACAGTAGTTACAGTTGTTGCAATGGGCAACACATTTTCAAACACAATGCAACATTCAGCTCAATGTGAATTTCTAGTTAAATGCAATTAGTTACTTTATGGATTACTTTTCTAACCACAGGACTGGATCCTAGATTCAGTCCTGGTACATCTCCTGTAAACAGTTGAGTAAAAACGTTTTGGTTACAGTCGTGATTTTTAAGGAATATTATTGTATTTTAAAAGTTGACACTTGGAAACTTTTTCTCATAGAATCCCCAATGTTATCCTACGGAAGGAAATTCACTTAGCAGGTAAAAACTGTTATCGTTACTTTTTCTTACTCAGTGTTGGATCCTGGATCCAGCACTGGTGCATCTCCTGTAAACAGTTGAATGAATGCGTTTAAGTCATACAGGCGATTTTTAAGGAATATTTGTAGTTTGTGAAAATCGACACTTTGAAACTTTTCTGCTGAAAACCAGACAATGGATTCCTATGGAAGAAAATATAAGTTACTGGTAAGTACGGTTAAAATTACTTTTCAGGACCAGTACTGGGCTGAAAGATGCAGCACTGAGGTCTCTCCTGATAACAGGTGAGTAAATCGGAATTCGTATTTCGGCTGATTTTAGAGGAATATTTTAAAGTTCCAAAACTCCACACTTAGAAGAATTTCCAAGTGAAACCAGTCAATGTTAGCCTATGGAAGGAAATTCAAGTTACTGGTAAGTACGGTTAAAATTACTTTTCAGGACCAGTACTGGGCTGAAAGATGCAGCACTGAGGTCTCTCCTGATAACAGGTGAGTAAATCAGAATTCGGATTTCGGCTGATTTTAGAGGAATATTTTAAAGTTCCAAAACTCCACACTTAGAAGAATTTCCAAGTGAAACCAGTCAATGTTAGCCTATGAAGGAAATTCAAGTTACCGGTAAGTACGGTTAAAATTACTTTTCAGGATCAGTACTGGGCTGAAAGATGCAGCACTGAGGTCTCTCCTGATAACAGGTGAGTAAATCGGAATTCGTATTTCGGCTGATTTTAGAGGAATATTTTAAAGTTCCAAAACTCCACACTTAGAAGAATTTCCAAGTGAAACCAGTCAATGTTAGCCTATGAAGGAAATTCAAGTTACCGGTAAGTACGGTTAAAATTACTTTTCAGGATCAGTACTGGGCTGAAAGATGCAGCACTGAGGTCTCTCCTGATAACAGGTGAGTAAATCGGAATTCGTATTTCGGCTGATTTTAGAGGAATATTTTAAAGTTCCAAAACTCCACACTTAGAAGAATTTCCAAGTGAAACCAGTCAATGTTAGCCTATGGAAGGAAATTCAAGTTACTGGTAAGTACGGTTAAAATTACTTTTCAGGACCAGTACTGGGCTGAAAGATACAGCACTGAGGTCTCTCCTTATAACAGGTGAGTAAATCGGAATTCCTATTTCGGCTGATTTTAGAGGAATATTTGCACAATGGTGAAGGGAGGGGCGGGGCCTGAGGTGACATCTTTGCAAACGCGCCCGTGGCGCGTTTTAAGTTGGGGGATTAAGTCCCCTTGAATCCTGAGGGTCCCTAGGGGCCAACTAGACCACCAGGAACCTCCAATATGCGCCAGGGGCTGCGTTGCAGAGACGTGTAGAGAGGCCACACCCTTTTACACCTCTCTGCAACGCAGCTCTGTGGCGCATTCTGGATGTACCTGTTGGGCTAGTTGGCCCCCAGGGACCCTCAGGATTGAAGGGATTTAATTCCCCGTCTTAAAACGCGCCATGGGGCCTGTTTGCACACATGTCACCTGAAGCCCCGCCCCTCCCTTCACCACTGTGCAAACGCGCCCCGTGGTGCGTTTTAAGTTGGGGGATTAAGTCCCCTTGAATCCTGAGGGTCCCCGGAGTCCAACTAGCCCACCATATACCTCCAAAAGCGCCACAGAGCTGCGTTGCAGAGAGGTGTAAAAGGGGTGTGGCCTCTCTACACGTCTCTGCAAGGCAGCCCCTGGCGCATACTGGAGGTTCCTGGTGGGCTAGTTGGCCCCCAGGGACCCCCAGTATTCAAGGTGAATTTGTTCCCCCTCTGCAAACGCGCCAGGGGGCGTGTTTGCAGAGTGGTGAAGTAAGGGGGCGGGGCCTGCGGGCCCGATCGTTTTTTTGTTTTTTTGTTTTTTTGTCCTCTGAAGGGGGCTGTGTGGCCCCCTTCCTTTTTCTGTTTTTGGGCCCTGGGGACCCCATCCCCCAGGGCCTTACCCCTTTTTTAATTACCCAAAAAAAAAAACGGGAAGGGGGCCGCGTGGCCCCCTTCCCTTGGCCTGTATTGGCCCCGGGGACCCCATCCCCCAGGGCATGGCCTCTTTATTTATTATTTTGAGGGGGCAGCGTGGCCCCCCTCCTCTGGCCATTTTAAGGCCCCGGGGACCCCATCCCCCGGGGCTGGCCTTTCTATTTTTAAATTTTTTTTTTTCTTTTTTGGGGAGGGGGCCGCGTGGCCCCCTCCCGGGCCACTACTTGCCCCAGGGACCCCATCCCCCGGGGCTGGCCCTCTCCGTTGGGGACTGTGGGGGTCCCCAATCCCCCACAGTCCCGCCGGCTCCCGCGTCCCTTGGGAGCCGGCATTGCTTTTCCACATGGGGAGCAGCTGACATGCTGCTCCCCATGTGGAAAGCAATGTGCTTTGGATATTGGAAGAGAGAGCAGGTTTCCTGCTCTCTCTTCCAATATCCAAGCAGTTTGCTATGGCAGGACGGGAGCCGCGAGTCTCCCGTCCTGCCATAGCAAACTACAGTGTCCCGGGGGTAGGCACCCCGGGACACTGCAGGAGCCGGCCTTGGGGGGTGGTGGTCCCCAGGGCCATCAAGGGCTCCAGGAGGGGGCGCGCGGCCCCCTCCAATTCAGTTCAAAGCCCCGGGAGGTGGTGGTCCCCGGGGCTCTGAGGGTCCGTAACGGACCCCCATATTTAAATGTTTAGTGCCCCGGGAGGTGGCGGTCCCGGGGCGTGTGGGGGGCTGGAGCCCCCCACACAGGTTGTCATTAATTTTAAAAAAGCCCCGGGGAGGTGGTGGTCCCCGGGGCTGCGGGAGGGCTCAGAGCCCTCCCGCACCATTTTTTTCAAAAAGCCCCGGGGGGTGGCGGGCCGGTCCCCGGGGCTTGGGAGGCCCTTGAGGCCCCCACACATTAAATTATCCCCCACCATGCCCCCGGGACTTGGGCCACCCGGGGCCAATTAACTATCGAAGCGCGGAGACCGCGCTTCGATTTTTCTCGGCAGGATTCGCGCACCCTGAGCGCATCCTGCCGATTTAAAAAAATTTTTTTTGCCCAGGTGGTCCTTGTGGGACCCCCTGAGCAAACCTAGGGGTCAGGGTGTTTCTACCCTGCCCCCTTTGTGCGCTTTGCGCACTTGTTTCTGTCCCTCGGTTCTACCGAGGGACAAAATGGCTGCCAACATTTCCTGAATCGGAATGTTGACAGCCAATTAAAATGCAGCTCGTGATCGGGACGGTGCGCGCAGGGTGCGCTGAGGGTGCGCGAATCCTCCGTGCCCATAGATATCACTAACTTTTTACTTTTCATTTTCTCAGCAACTACTGAACGGATTTACACCATTTAACAAAAGGGTTCTTTCTGAACCAAGAACTACCTCTTTGCCAAATTTGGTGTAATTCCGTTCAGCAGTTCGGGCTGTAGCCGTGTCTAAAGTTTCCTATGGAAAAATGCATGGGGAAAACGCGTTTTGGGACCCCCCTTTTTTCTCGGCCCCCACTTGACGTATCATGCCGAGACTTTCAGGGTAGGAGCGGACCGGAGCGCCCCACGAAGTTTGAAAATTTCGCGAAGATACGTCAACCGGCAAGAGAGTTATTTCAAATAGAATGTCGCGGATTTCCTATGGATAATAGGTTGTAACTATAACTATCTACTGGCGACCGCCAGTAGATAATATATATATATATATATATATATATATATATAAGCATTTATATTTAGTTATATCATTTATATCAGTTATTTTATAGTTATATGATTTCATATGGATTAAAAAAAATTAAAGTCACAAAATGAAATTATTATTTGTATATTATATACATATATATATACATTTAAATGTATTACATTTTTTTTACCAATGTAAAGTGAATATTATTGTACTTCACATTGCAAGTATGTTGAGTTGATATTTTGTATCTCAATATCTTTTCCACAACATTTTTGTAATGCAACATTTTTGTGGTCAATATTGTGTCATAAGCAAGCATTCACTATTAGATGCAGAGTGAATGTTCACAATAAAAAACACATGAGCAAGTCTAGCATAGCTTTGTGAAACGATTAAAAGGATATAGATCCTTGGCCACCATTAATGAAGGTTGGAGAATTTTATTTGACAATTGAGCCTTTACCTCAACCACTTTTGATAGAAACTCCAGCATTTCTATGGCCTTTTAATCACTGAAGAAAAAGAGCCAATCTCCTCCATAGAGGACAGAAGGGATAAGCCACGTGAATCGCTGTTTAGAAGGACTGAACAATCTGTAAATTGATGGATGGGCCTGACTTGGATTATTCTTGAGGCAACAACTGTCTCTGTCACTAACGTCATCCTAATTATGCTGAAAGTCAGAAAGCATCATGTCTAATGCATCAAATCAGGGCCAAAAAACATACTTCAACATAGGTAGAATATTTGGGCCAAGTGAAGATGTTCTGCCAGCGACTGATCCTGGAAATCAGAAACCCTCTTTGTTTCCAAGGATAGAATCTGCTGAGATCAAAAATAATGATCAAGCACAGCTAGGGGTACATTTATGATGATTTTGAGTCGCCCTTGTGCCACGCAAAGGGGTGCAAGGGCTATGGAAAACCTAAGTTGGATTTATTAAGCCACGCAAGACCACACCGCTGCTTTGTGTTACTCTGCCCCAGGGAGGTGTTCCATGGTTGGAGCATGAGTGTTCTCATGCATCCACCCATGGATTTTGGTGCATTCTCATATTTACCAACAGTGGTAAACCTGGGACTGCGTCAAAATGCCACATATAACGAGGAGAAATATCTTTATTTCTCCTTGTTTTTCCTCTTTGCAGGTGTGCTGCCTTCTGCAGCACACATGGAAAGAGGGAAACTCCTCAGAGGCTTGTTTTTGTGCAGGAAGGTGCACCAGAGGATCCAACTTTCAAATTTCTAGGGATGTGGGACATCAGTGAGCTTTAAGGCAAAGTTACATACTTTGAACATAGGTGGCCTAGGTTTTTTAAATCCCTGCGTCCACGCTTTAACAAACGTGAAGCTGGACAAACACTTTGGTCTTATTCTGAAAAGCTCATTATTCAGCTAATACCGTGCACTGGAAATGTCAATATCACAGCGTATGGTATTTAACAGGTGCCAAACCTTGAATGTTGCCATTTTTGCCAGCATATTTTTACTTGGCAAAATCTGTCGGTCAAAAATAGATGTGTGCTGTGATTAAACACACATTATAATCCCAATTTGTGTGTATAAGCACTCATTTGTGCAGAAAAAGTATTGCAGTGTTCTCAAGAATGAGAGTGTTTTGTTTATGTTTCAGCCCCCAGATATATCTTCATTTTTGTAGGCAAATGCGGGTTGCCAAAACCCTTAGAGATATATATTTTCATAGAGGTAATTTAAAGGAGTGCAAACACACCATTCTCAATGACTAGAGTCTCTTCTTAAAATAGCAGTGAGTCCCTCAATGACTATTTATCTCAGTGGTATAATCTCACCACTATATTACTAGTAGTCAAGTGTGTCATCATCAGGTCTTGCCTACACCAGGAGGTAGAGTCTCTTATCTGAGATGCATGGTGGGAACTGTGCAAAAGCAAGTTAATTAAAATTGTTGCCACCCCAACAAAAATCTTTTAATTATGAAGCTGGGACAGCCGCAAGTTTGAAACAACATTGAGATATGATGAGGACAATAATCTGTTCTACACATCCAAAGGGTGATCAAAAGAAGGTCGACATGTTACAGCCAACTATCACCCCCTAGAGGTCGATGGCTTTTATCAGGACCAAATGTATATCAGATCCCTCAGGTACCTGGTGGAACATTATCCCCCTGGAACTCTGTGTTACATGCTTTTTGCACAATCATCTGGGGACGTCTATTGGTGTCCCTTGCTACAAGAGAAACGGGCCCCTCAGAAACCGGGAAGAAGGCGGTGGGGATCAGGTTTCACAAATTTTGTGGCGGCAACAGTCTATCGTATGTACGGGGATATTTAACAAGTGTTACTTGTATATTCAGGTCCCACGCCGTACCTGGAGACGTCCTTCCCGATCTGGGGATACATATTCTCACGTCAACTTGTAGGTCTGAGGGGTCTCAGTCAATTGGGACAGTGTCGATGTCAGGCTTCATATGGGATCAGCAGAACTCACATCATTGAGCCTCTAAAGTGTTCATATCTTCTACCCTCCAAAATGCCACAAAATAGGAGGGGAAGGAGACAGAAACAGATTGAAACAATCCATTCTAGAAACATTTCACTGTTTCACTACTTTTTATGATCTGGCCCAACACTGCAGCTTTCACCAGACAATTATGTCAGCATTACTAGAGAGGGGCTTTGGCTCCACCCACATGATGGGAGCTAGGAGTACATGTTTTGATTTGGCAGCGGTTGTGTGCTTCCACAAAAAAATGCCTGCCTTCCACAAAGCTGTGATCATTTTATTTATTTATCCAGCAGTCTGAGATTAAACTTTCAGAGGCACACACATGCCATTGTAATGCTGTTAAAGTGTATTAGACAACTGGATAATTTATGTTTTTTTTTTCTGAAAGGAGCACAGATGGGAGGAGGGCAGTCATTAACATACATGGATTTTTAAGGTCTGGCTTGACAGTGCAACTGTCACCTGACATAACCTACGCCAATATTATTCTAAAATTCTTTGCTTCCACACAAATACATATTTATTCTCATGCTATTTACTGTTATGGTATGGTATGGCATGTTATGTGATATTGATTCATATAGTGTGCCAATCACTGAGAGTGTATCTAGGCGCTTGGGCAGGTGTGTAGGTGAGTGGTCCCCAAGGTACTTATATGAAGAGCCAGGTCTTAAGCTTCTTGCGGAACTAAAGAAGTAAGGAGAAGGCTCTGATGTGTTGAGGGAGGTTATTCCTTGTCTTGGGTAAGATGTAGGAGAATGTGCAACCTCCAGTTTTGCTTTTGCGGATGTGGGGAATGTGTGCTAGTAAGAGCGAGATGGAGCATAGGTATCTGGTGGGTTGGTGAAAGTGTATGAGGCTGTTCAGGTATTCTGGTCCTGTGTTGTGTAGGGCTTTGTATTTGTGCATGAGAGATTTGAGTTGACCGCACTTGTGAATGGGGAGCCAGTGAAGCTTCTCGAAGTGTGGTGTGATGTAGGTGCAGTGTGGGAGGTCGAGTGTGAGTCTTGCAGCAGTATTCTGGATGGTCTTGAGTCTGTAGGAGTTGTTTAGATACCTATGTATTCTGGTGCATTCCCAGATTTATGAGAAATCGGAAACCTGGAAATGCGTCAGAATGCTGCGCCACCCCAGGGGTAGCGTAGCGAGGCGCAACGAGGAGAAATGTTTATGTTTCTCCTTGTTTTTTTCCTCTTTCAAAGCGTGCTGCATTCTATAGCATGGACGCAAAGAGGAAATCACCTCAATTGCTTGTTTTTGTGCAGGAAGGTGTCCCTTTCTGCACAACAACAATATCCCCATGATGCAGGCATCCTTGCACCATGGTGCAAGGGTGCATGCGCCGGCGCATGGCAGCTGATTGTGCGCCAGGGAAGGGGAAAGCACAGGGATGTGACATATTGTTGTAAATATGCAGCATCCCTGTGCTTTGAAAGTGACCTCAGTGCGGCGCAGCCAAATGGCTTGCAGCATGCACTGAGCCACTTTCATTGTAATTATGGCCCTCAATTGTTTGCTTTTGAACAACTGGTTTTTGGACCTCTGCTGGTCTGAGAATCCCTTATTAAACTTAACCCATTGTTGTGGTCTATTTAAAATGCATTTGAGCTGCATCTTCCAGTGCTTTTTAAAATCTGATCAGTTGCTGGGCAAAGCTGAGTAAGATACTCTAAGCAGGATGATTTTAACACATATCACACGTGTGCACACATGAAGGATGAGTGAAGATGACTGTTGTCTGCCTCAGCTTGGCATCTGTGCAAAGGTAGCATTGTGCCAGGTGGGCCCAGTCTAAAGTGTTGTAATACAACTCGAACTCCACCAATCCTTTTGGGTACAACATATGTGTAAAGTTTTCCCTTTGCATACTTTCAGTTAAAACTGTGTTAAAAATGTAACGTTGGATTGGAACATGTTACAGGGATCGCAGTTGCTGCCTTGTGTATATAATTTTTGGACCTGTGATCGGATTCCTTGCTATAATTTTGTAGAAGCACATTTCTCTGAAAACCCTTGAGCTGACTGGGTGAGTTAATGAATGTGCTCTACCACCTGGCAGATCGAAGGACACTATAAACTATAGGCACATTCAAGGGCGAACAAAACTTTCTTGTTGGCGGAATTGGACAGAGTTGGGATCTCCTGTTCATTAACGGATAGGTCCCAAATTCGGACAATGGCGAAGATTCAGACTTTTGTCTCTGCAGCCAAGCAGCTGCTCCCTTCACAGGTTTTGGTTGAAAGATGTCAGTACTATATTAGGATAGAAAAGCTCCAAGAATGATGTGTTCAGATTCTGGAGACAGTTGTCACATTGAATGATATCCAAAATGCTGTAAGATGGTGGGACAGGAAATGGGCTGGTTCCTTTGAAGGTAAGTGAGTGTGGTATCACTAAATTGGGTGAATGTCTCACCAATAACAGAAATCTCCACACCCCCTCAAAAGCCAGTGCATAGACATGGAGATCTGAGAAGTAACCTGCAAAGGGTGGAATAGTGACGATGTGACCCCAGTCAGGGTGTATTACGGGTACAGCCATTCATGACTTGTACTCTCTGACCCTCTCCAGGGCTGATGGCACCAGATCCCTGACTATCTCCCAGGTCTATTGGAGAGTGGATTTACAGAGGGCTCTAAAGGAGAGGGACCTATGATCTTCTGTTTTAATGGTCCTGCTGTAAAGCCTTGAAAAGTAGATGCCATAGACTCTTAATGCTGCACATAGTTACACTGTGGGAGGCTGCGTACCTGGGTGATTTGGGAGTGTAGACCAGTGAGACCGTCATACTTTTGTGCAGGTGCCCCACAAAAGGAGCAGGGACATCCATGGCAATGTTTGGCCACCATTGAGATCATGGCTTCTGCTAAGGGAATACTATTAGTGGAAACAGGTAGCCTACCAAGGTGACAGTAACTGTTTCAGAAATGAAAGAATTAAAAAAAAATGGAAGATAAAGACAATCTAGTTCTCTTATGCATAAACTAAAGCTTGTAGGCTAGAGCCGGTGAGTCCGGAAATAAAAATTAAGTCTGGATGATGTTTAGGAAGCATCTCTAGTGAGAGATCTCATCCAAGCCTGGTTATTTTTTCCAAAAAGCTCATGCCTATGGTCGTAGCTTTGTAAGGTGGGTACCGCTTGTTTTCTCTGTTGGGGATTGCAAGCACACATAAATGGGACCTCACAGATAATGGCCTGGCAGTTTGGTTAGGACTGTTCCACTTCAAACAGGACCAAGACTGATCTGATTTGGACTGACAGCAGTACTCTGTCTAGAATGGGCGAAAAATGATGGACTGAAATGCGGCCCCAAGTTATTGTCAGTGGCTGATACTAATTCAAGCATTCCATCCATCACATTCTTGTTTGATGCCGATTATGCCCTAAATGCAACAGTTATTCACAAACATGGATCCCAAGCTCACTCTGCCATAGGGCTCAAATTAGACCTCACTGAGGAGGGCCAAATAGGCCTAAACTGGTCTGGGGTTGCTGTTTTCCTATCTGGCATGTAACTGGCCTTGCAGTTAAGGTTGGACTGTTCCTTTGGAGCAGGATCAAGACTGATTTGCATAGGGCAGATCTCTACATGGAGTACATACTGAGTGAAAAACGATAGATGGGAATGCAACCTGAGTGATGGTCAGTGGCTGAAATTTATTCAAGCACTAAATGCATCATCTTGTTGTTTGTCACAGGTAATGGGAATAGACAATGTTTTTGAGGTTGGTTGACCCCTTTGATAAATAATTGAGTGTGTGATTTGCACGTTGGTAACTCGGTGCTACCCCTTTAGGGGCATCCAAACTATTATTCCCACTAAAATATTGGAATTTTGTACATAGTATTTAGTTGGTTTTATTAAACTACTTTTCTTACAGAACAAAGAACTCGTTCAATATTTATTTATTGAGTTTTATTGATGTTTAATGCGGAATCCTGAGTGTCCAGAAGTTGATATCAGTTTGGGGATGATTTTGTTCCTTTTTAGAAGGGGCATAACTTCACACTCCTAGCTAGTTTGTTATTATTGGAGAAGAAACATAGCTGTTCTGCATATGGTTAGTGCTGACTGTAGAGGTACAGTGAGCAAAAAAGTGATCTGTGAATATGGTCCACAGTAATTATTAGTGACTAAGATTAATTCACATACTTAACCTATCGCTTTCCTGTATTTAACAGTGCTGTCACAGTGACACTCTTCACTGAGGCCCCTTGAAAATATTTCTCCCAGGGAGCACCAGCTCATCCCCAGGGTCCACTGTGCAACTCATGGACACTAAGGGGCAGATTTACAAGCCCCTTGCGCCACTTTTGCGTCACTTTTAACATGGGAAAAGTGACGCAAAAGTGGCGCAAGGGGCTTGTAAATCTGCTCCTAAGTATACTCTACCCCAACATCCTGGAAACGTCTTCCCGCCAAACCTTCAATTCTGTCACTTGACCAAGTATCTCCTCTCTATTTCTGCATAAATTAAGATTTCTAACATTCCTCTTTATTTAAATTAAATGTTATTGTTTTTATTAGCAGCAGCAAGTATACATAAATACATTACATACAAATTCATTAATATGATTAAAAAAAACCTCGATTTTTAAGGGAACAACAAAAAATTGTCACAAATTAATAATATCTTCCAAACCATACTCCAGCGTCCCCTGTACCTAAAACCGAGCTGCTATCCTATTTGAAGCAAGGAGGCCCGGTGCGAAAGCGCCACCCAAATCCTCCTCCCTTTACTTTTGGCCCTCCTGCCTTTTTGTTCGTAGAGTGCGTTCTCTGAGTTATAAACATGTTCGAAGGGTCCTTTCCATTGCTGACAAGTTGGGGGTTAAGTGTCAAGCCAGGCCGAGGCCACACAAAGCCTAAAAAACGTCATTGCTATAAAAATTTATTCCGCCCCGGCCCGAGCCCGCCATTTGATTCCATCCTCCCCAACAACATAAGCTGAGATGACAGGGAGATATTTATTTTAAAGACTTCGCCTAAGAAACCTGCAATTTCTAAACCAAGGAATTTTAAACAGGAGCATGTGGAGAACATATAAACCAGGTCCGCATAAGATGCATAGCATCTAGGGCAGTGAGTCCCCGTATCCCCGACACATTTAGCCATTTTCGCTGGTGTTATATACAAATCAAAGATTGTTTTGTAGTGTAGCGATTGCAGGTACGAGGCACACTAGATTGACCCACCCAGCTCAAGGGATTTCAGGAAGCCAGAGTCCACCAAATCGAGCCTCGCCTGTCATTTTTCATTATGCTTATCCAGATCGTCTGGAACCCCCTTCAGCAACCAGCCATATAGCTGCGAGATTGGGGGGCCAGTGGTTTTTGTTAACATTTCCATGAGGGGAATCTGCACGAATCCAGCGGCACCCTCACCTTTCTCAAAATGAAATCCTTCAACTGTAAATATTTTTAAAAAACCCGAGGCCCGACATTAAATCAACCCCATACCACCTCAAAAGACGCAATCTGGTTCCCTGCAAGTAGATCTCCAATCCTGCCAAAACCCCCTTGCTCCCATCTGGTTAAGCAATTATCTTGAAATATTCCGGGAAGTTGATCATTCCTAAGCAGGGGAGTATATCTGCTATATCTGCCCACCCCCAGTTTTTTCCAGACCCCCGCCCAGTTTAGAAACGCAGCGATCAGAGTCTTGAATCGAGTTCTTTTAAAGTAGCTCAACTCAAACAACTTCAGCAGGCACCCATTAGCGGTTGTCTCGATCAGAATCTCGTAAATTGAGGGCACATACCCCGCTAGACGTCCTTCAGTTACCTTATTAATAAATAATGAGCCATAGTATTGCAGCGCTGCAGCTAAATATTATAATCTAAAGTTGGGGAGCCCCCAGCCCACCCTATCTTTGGGTATGCACATAAATGCATTAGACCTCCTGGTCTTCCCGTAGGCCCAGATGAATCAAGCCACCAGCCCATCATTTACTTTGAACCATTCATTATTAATCTCCAAAGGAATAGTGCGAAAAACATATAATAACTCTGGCAGAAATATAATTTTAACCAGATTGCATCTCCCCATTATAGAAAGTTTCAGATTGTCCCAGAGGCTAAAATCTTCTTCTTTTTATCAATAATAGGGGTTAAATTTAAATCGATATGTTCCACTTTTGACGTGATACAGATTCCCAGACATGTAGCTTCCTCTACAATCCTGCTATCGGAGGCGGGCGTGTGTCTGTGATATAAACCTGAGTTTTAGCTATATTTAACAGAAACCCTGACTGTCTCTCAAATTCCTCTGCTATCCTTTCCACAGAGCGGACAGCCCTGTCTGGGTCACTGGTGATTATTGCCACGTCATCGGCATAAGCCAGGATTTTAGTATGCCAACCCTGCAGACTGGCGGGCAAGATGTCCAGAAAGGCTTCCAACCACCTGAGGAAGGGATCGATGTATAATGCAAATAACAGGGCGGAGGTGGGGCAGCACTGCCTCGTTCCCCTCTCTATCGAGAAGGGCTCCAACTCAACTCCCATTATTTGTAAGCGAGCTGTAGGTTTAAGATACTTTGCCCGTATTGCATTGATAAAATCCCTCCCAGGCCGTTTGCTTCCATAACCTGCCACAGGTAATCCCACAACACCCTGTTAAAGGCCTTTTCGGGATTGAGCAGGGCGACCCCCAAGGGCTTTGCAAGGACCTCGGCTGCATCAAACAGGGAGATTACCCACCGCACATGATCCAAGGTCCCTCTCCCTGGGATAAACCCATGCTGCCAGGCCGAAACTAGCCACTGCATACACCGGCAGGCCGGCGGCAAAAATTTTAGAGTAAAACTTAACATCACTATTTAGTAATGTTATTGGCCTGTAGGAGCCTATGACTGTAGGATCCTTACTTTTTTTTTAGAAAAATAATTACATTAGCCATGCCCCAGGACCTGGGGTATGGTGCCCCAGCTCTAACTTCATTAAAAAGCCCCACAATCTCCTGATAAATTTCTGCATAAAACACCTTATAAAACTCAAGAGGAATAGAGTCTGCGGCTACGGCCTTCCCAGGTGGGAGGGCGTGAAGTGCCACCATCTGTGTCTAAACCCCGAGGGCCCACGGCAGGGGAGGCTTTGTAAAGATCAGCATAAAATGCCCTAAATGCCTCTCTAACCTCAACGGGGTCTGCAACCATACTGCCTTGCATACTCCTTATCTGACTGATATGCTCTGAGGCTTGCTGTTGCCTCGCCTTGACTGAGCAGAGACGCCCCATGCCCTCGCTATATTCATAGCGATTCTAATCATTAGCCAGGTATTTCACCGTGATTTTCACCGCAGAAGATTTGTTCAGGCGTGCCTTAGTAATAGCTATCAGATTCTGCACTGCACCTTTTCCACAGCGCTTCTCAGGTCTGCCTCCAGAGTACTCAGTTTCTGTTATAGTTCTTTTATATGTCCCCGGCCACGCTTCTGTTTAGCTATGCTAAAACTCAGGGTTTCTCCTCTCACACTGGCCTTGAAGTCATCCTAGACCATTCCCGGAGAGGAGCTCCCTTTGCTAAGATCAAAATAACCCGGGATCCAAAACTTCATATGACTTACATATTCTGGGTCCAAAAGCAGGCCCCTCTCAAAGGTCCATTTTCTAGGCGCTCTACTTAACCCATCTAAAGGGAATTCAAGGATGCCAGGGTTATGATCAGACATTACTCTTGGGAAGAGTTTGACCTGTGCCCCCCTAACCAGCGCTGGTGAGACCAACAAATAATCCAGCCTGGCAAATTTACTGTGGGGTCTGAATAGTAAGTGTATCCAGGCTCAGGAGCTTTCTGGCAGGGCCAGACATCGATCAGACCATTGTCCCTCAACAGATTCGTAAAAGATCTAGTAGAGTGAGGCTTGCTCCCTGCACAGCTTATATCCCTGCCTCCTCTAGATCCATTTAAATTAAGTATACATCTGCTCTTAAAAATGTAAGGTCCTCTTCAACTCATCTCCATTTGCCTTTATCATTTAGCCCGCAGATGTTAATGGTCGCAATACGGAGCTTAGCCATCTCACCCAAAAAATGTACTAACCAACAACAACATTACCCACCAATGTTTATCGGGTCCCGGGTGACAACCCCACCCCGTACGTTTAACTAGGCCTAGTCTCATAAAATCCTGCTTTTCACAGTTGGAGGAGAAGTTCCCCTGGCTACAATTACGGTCATATTGCCACATTTCCTTTTGTAACATAAGATACACAATCAAACTTAGAAGAACTTGCTGCACTTTAATTCCCAAACCAATCAACACCCTTTCCCCCTACCCCCCACGAAACCCCAGCCCCCCCAACCTGAACCCCCCCACCGCCCCTCCTCCCCCCACCACTGAAAGCAGCCAGACCACACAGATCTGTGTGATGGAGACTGGTGATGGACACCGCAGAGCTTCCCCCAAACCCCTTCTCTGCAACCCTCCAACACCAGTAGAATAAAGTACCAGACCATAAGAAAGAGAGAACCTCTGTGCTAAGGTAGACTAAGCACTTCATAGGAAAAACCCCAGAAACTACACAATGCTTCTCTCTGCCATGCCTGCCACTGCCTGACACAGATAGTCTCGGGCTTGAATTTCGGAGGTAACAAATGTAACCATCCCTCTGACAATTGTTTTCCATCTGGCTAGGGCCAGCAAAATGGCTTCAAAGCCTGCATCCGGAAAAGGCTTAATAAACTGCCACAAGCGCCACCTGCGTTCTACCGTTATATGGCAGAAATCAGGGCGTACAAAAAAAAGAGGATTCTCGGAATGTCCATCTCGCCTCTGGGCGAGCCTTCTCAAAAATAGCTTGGCGAAGCAGGAAATTGCCAAAAATAACTAGAATAGCCCTTGGCTGCCTTTGATCTCTACTGTCCTGGACAGGCTTGTTCTGGGCAAATGGAAACGGGTGGACTCTTTGGACTTCTGACTCCCAGTTCCATCCTGAAAGTTCTGGAAAGGCATTTCTGAGAAGGTCCAACATAAAGGATCGGATATCAACCCCTTCCAGGCCTTCCTCGATCCCAAGAAAACAGAGATGATTCCTTCTCTGCGATTTTCCAGTTCCTCCAACTTCCACTGGACATCAGTCAGTTGGGCATCATGCGATTTAGCTTGTTCTAACATTCCTAATGAGCTCTTAGCATTGTGTTCTGCCCATTGTCTCAACATGTCCAGCTGGGGACTTTAATCAATTTCAGTGATTAGAAATCTTAGTACTCTGTGTACACAACGTACTTCCACTTATTCTCACAAAGTAGCACTCTCCCACTATTTAGTCAGGTCATTTTTATAAGGTTTTTCCAATTGATGTAACATTCGCTGTGTGTCATTGTTAGAAATGGGATTCCTGGTTGGCTGAGGTATGCACCCAGGCCAGGCAGGAACCACCACTGTAGTTGGGGTAAGCTAGATACACAATAGGATAACCTGTGCTCACCCTATGGTAGCTTGGCACAGGGCAGTCAGGCTTATCTACAAAGGCAATGTGTAAAGTATTTGTGCAACACACAGTAGCACAATGAATACACCACAAAAAGACTCCACACAGGTTTAAAAATATATACTATTTTTTTAAATAAAAAGACCCAAACAATAATAATCCAGTAAGTAGAACCGGAGTTATGAACTTTTAAAGAATAAACCAAAAACAGTGCTTAGAAGTCAATAGCGCTGAAAGGCTACTTTAGGTCATGCTAGACTAGGGTAAATCCAAAGTTCATGCTGAGCACGATGGAGCGTGGGTAGGATACAGTTACAAATTGGTCCCCCTGGAGTTTTCCCTTCTTAAGCTGAGCCAAGAGCCCCATTCGCGGGGGAAACGGTGGCCGGGAGCAAGTAGAGCATCACTAGCGATGATCCTGTGGGCACGAAGAGTCAGCTGGCTGTTGCAGATGGGGCCATGTAGTAAGTGATGCTTGCTGTGTGAAAAGACGATATTGTAGTGGCTCATGCTGATCCTTCGAGAGAGCAGCGTAGCCCCAGTGCAAACAGGCCCGTTCAAGGTTGCGAAGAACTCAAAGGCTTGATTTCAGGGGCCCAGGAGCTGTAGGTGATGAAAACAGCTGCAGAACCCCAAAAAAAACAAGGGCCGATCCAACCAACCTTAACAATTTTCGCCCTATGTCCAACATCCCGCAATAGCGAAGCTTCTTAAAAAATGTGTTCATGTCCAACTCTGTAACCACATTAAGCAATTCCGCCTGTTTGACCATCACCAATCCGGTTTCTGCTCTGAGCATAGTACTGAATCAGCCCTGACGCATATAGCGAACGATGCTCTAAAAATGTTGGATTGAAACAAATCATGCCTACTAATCCTCTTGGACCTTTCCTCAGCTTTCGATACGGGTAAGCATGACTACCTACTTGACTTACTAGGGCACAAGATGGGATATCAGGGTTTATCTTTAATTGGTTTCCCTAATTTCTTCAAAACAGAACACAAAAAGTCAAGGTAAATCAAGCTCTCTCTAAGATTGCTCCAGTCACACTGGGGGTCCCACAAGGCTCCTCCTTCTCATTCACTATCTTCATCCTACTCATTGAGCCACTAACAGAAATCCTACGGTCATCTAATATCCACTATCATCTATATGCTGATGATAACCAACTGTACTTGAAAATCTCATCCCCTGAAGACATACAATCCCTCAATCCTATTCTTCAAAATACCAAAAATTGGCTGTCATGCAACCACCTCAAAATGAACACTCAAAAAACGGAATTCCTCCTAATCGCCGCACCCAATCAGATACACACTATTAACAATTGGATGAAACAACTAACAGCATTCAACTGCACACCACAAATTATTGAATCAGCAAGATCGCTAGGAATAACCCTTGACTAAAACCTTAACATGCAGGAGCATATTAGTGCCACCACTAAAGGAGTAAACCTCCAACTGAGCCTTCTACGAAAACTAAAACATTTCTTGCCTCAAAACAACCTCAAGTCTGCTGTGCAAGCCCTTGTCTATTCCCAGGCTGGAGTATGGAAGCGCAACCATCTCAGGCCTGCCCAGATTTACAACAGCCCGTTAAGGGCCTCACTTAACTCTGCTGCAAGACTCATCACGGGATCAAAAAGGTACAACCACATTTCCCCAGAATTGAAAGCCCTTAACTGGCTCCCTTATGAAACAAGAATTAAACTAAAAATTACATGTATGACGCACACAGCTCTACACTTCAACGCTCCAAGGTATCTTGCCAATAAGCTCGATTTGTCTGAAGGCTCAAGATTCTCTAGAAGCAATAGCACCCTACTGCTAAAGCCACAGTGGTTCGTCAGGAAGAAAACGTACAACAGAGCCTCCTCTGGCATCACCCCCAGAATCTGGAACTCTCTCCCCCTGAAATAAGACTGATCCCTTCTACTACATCCTTTAAGAAAAATGTCAAACTGCTATTTATGAACAAATTTCTTGAATAGATCATCAGAATACTGTTTTACAAGCTTACTGTTCTTTTATCTGCAAGTATGTTGACTATGCTAATTGATTCGTATGTCTTTGCCTCATTTACATGTAAAGCGCTCTGACACCCGTAAGGCTCACGTTTGTGCTATATAAAACTTTCAAATAAATAAATAAACCCACTTCTGGGATCCAGCAGTTGGAGGGGGCACCTCAGGCAGGGGTAGGACATACAGAAGGCAGAGTCCAGCAGCACCAGCAGAATTACAGGAAGTCTTTTTTGTACCTGAGTCTTCAGAAACAGGAGACAAGCCAGCAAGCCCTTGCAGATCATTTGGAGGGAAGGCAGAGTTTAGCTCTCACTCCAGCAGAGTCAGGGTCCAGCAGGCAGCAGGGCAACAAGCAGAAAAGCAGTCCTTCCAGAAAAGCAGTCCAGTTGAGTCATTTAAGCAGCTCAGCAGTCGTTCTGACAGAGTTCAGTTCAAGATCCAGAAGTGTCTGATTTTAGGGAGTCAGAGACCCAGTACTTATACCCAAAGGTGCCTTTGATGTAGGGGTTGTCTTCAAAGGAACTCTCTGAAATCCCTTTCAACCCAGTCCTATCTACCAGGCCCACCCTGGGGTGTAAATAAGCACTTTGTGTGAGAACAGGACATAGCCTATTCAAATCCAAGTGTGAACCACCTCTCCCCCTTCCTGCCCAGGAAAGCTATCAGAATGCAGATGAGTTCTCTGTCACACTCATCCCATCCTGTGTTTGTGGCTGTCTAGAGGGAATGCACTAAGTGAAGCGGTCACCCAGCCCAGACGTGTATTGGAGACAGGCTGTCAGGCATAAAGAGCAGTAAGTACAGAGAAATGTCCACTTTCTAAAAGTAGCATTTCTAAAACAGTAATGTTAAATCCAATTTCAGCAGAAAGGAAGATTTATCATTACCATTCCAAACAACTCAAACATGAAAAAGCTACTCCTCTCTGATCAGGAATTACAGCTTAAAAGTATATTAAGGAATTCCCAATTCTGGCCAATGAGAGGGCTAGGCCTCACAGTAGTGACAAGCAAAATAGGCTGTTTGTTACTCCCAGGACACGCCAAACAAAGGTTCATCTCCTATCTTTAACTTATATCGCACCCTACCTTTAGGGTTAGTTAGGACCTACCTTAGGGGTGACATATGTAATAAAAGGGGAGTTTAAGGACTGGCAAGTAGTTGTAAATGCCAAGTTGAAGTGGCAGTAAACTACACACACAGGCACTGCAGTGGCAGGCATGAGACAGGTTTGAAGGGCTACTTCTGTGGGTGGCAAAATGAGTGCTGCAGGCCCACTAGTAGTATTTGAAGTACAGGCCCTGGGTATATGATATACCACATTACAAGACACTTACAGTACCACAAATATGACAATCAGGTATACATCAATGTCATCATGTTTAGGGGAGGAGCACATGCACTTTAGCACTGGTTAGCAGTCGTACAGTGCCATAATCCTAAGGCCAACAAAAAGAATCAGTAAAAATGGGAGGAAAAAGGCAAAAAGTTGGGAGAAAGACCACCTTAAGGATGACAGGTCTAACAGTCATCCACCTTATTCGTTTTGTGTGTCCATTTTTTGCCCCCATAGAACTGGAGCATGATGTTTCACCAGTAAATCGTTTCTTTACTGCTGTTTCCCTCATTTTGAAATCCTCTAAGGCCACCATTACTTGCAATCAATCCCTCACTCTGCTTTATCAGTTTGTAACATTTATGATAACAGGATTCTCTGTTCCTCAAACACCACATGGCTAAGGAGGACAATGGCATTTTTTTTACCAGAAATACTGAATGGGGCTAGACTATGAGCCATATGAACATTGTTTCTTGGCTAGTGTTATCCATATACTGGGGCATTATTTTTTGAGTGATGTATGTTGCTATAAATAGTTGCTGAGGACATTGTCTTACATAAACAGTGAGCCCACTTGGGCCAGAATGCAGCTCATGAGCTTTGGCTATAAGCAGTGTCGATATGCACACATTACTAATTTACTATTGGAACTGCTATATGGATCAGATGCGAGAGACGAATAGCTGACGATGTTCTGACATCTGTACCAACAACAGGGAAAAAAAACAAATAATCACAGACAGTGTGTAAAATAATGAGAGAATTGATTACGTTAATGGAATGTATAAGATGACTACATTTCCCTGAAACCAATGGAAAATATTCCTTCTATGTTTTTTTAATGCACAAGATCTTTTTTTGTATATTAAAAACACTTTCAATATGGCATTAAATCCTGTGATCAAGACTAGTCATAGCCGTAATGTGATGTTGGCCTGTTAGTTTGGATGATTGAAATAAACCACTACACTGGTTTCCTGAGTGCTGATCTCTCATTTTATTAGCATTGAGAATGTGTTGTGAAGTTGTGGCGGTAGTGCCATTTTCTTGAACACTTCTGGTGTTCAGGTGCCCTCCGGCAAATGCCATTCAGATGAGGAGGATACATGAATATATAAAATACATATAAAAATATATATGTCTGTTTAAGTGTGTGCGCATATATGTATACACATACACCATAACAATTTGTGTATATACCAACCGAGCACCCGCACTTTATCCTTATGGATAGCTGCTATCGTGCAATCTGCTCATTGTTTTATAAGATTTGCTATTTTGCACTTAAGAGACACACAGACCTAGGGGTACAAAAAGCATTTTGCACTTTACCCTTTTTGTCAGGACAGTGGCAAATTAGGTCAGACAATGTAAACGCTGTCATTCCATTGATAGGTCCCGATATGTAGGGTAAAGCTCTATTCGAGCATGGAGAAAACTCATGGCGCGCGCAGCCCTCCAAATGCAAGGCGGAAAAGAGGGTACAGACCTTATTCCAACACTAATACCCGGTACAATGTGTATTATCTTTGCGCAATGTGGTTTCTTGTTAGTTAGACACTCAGGAAGGGCATGTTTGTCATGGAACAATAAAGTTCATAGAATCGAATATATAAAAATAAGTAAGTGAACAGGGAGAGAGAATACATGTGCAGAAGTTAAATTGAAACAACATACATTTAAATGCAGTGCTATCAAAGGCGTTAATACACTCCAGCCTGTTTCAACAGAAAAAAACAAAAAAATTGAATTGTAACAATGAACTTTAAAGGGGTAGCCAACAATGAGATGTAGTGTTTTGTTTATGTCTATGTGTATCACGTGGTGATAGGAAAGCACTTATATTCAGGTTGGGAGTTTGACTCTACATGTGATCAAGGCAGGGGATCCTGCCGAAACGCGTCATAGCCCTCAAATCTGCAATAAACTAATTTTGGAGAAACTTACCTTGGACTGCTGTGTCGTATTCTGGTGCGAGAAGGTGACGCGCTGGTTTTGTTCTGGATGTCAAGCCGCTGTGCTGAGTGCGGCATTAACGACACGCCCTCGATTTGGAGCCCCACAGAGACTCGGCTGTTCAGTCAACGGTGCGGTGCACAACGTGAGGGGGCCCCCCCCCGGAAGGAAACCAATACGAAAGCCTTGCCCGGACACAAACGGAAGTATTGCCACGGACAGAGCGCCGGAGGACGCCTGGAAGTAGGTAAGTGGCCGAACTGTTTGGGATTGGCAGCGGCGGAAAGTTACGAAGGGGGAGAGGTGCCGTGGATGCAAAGCGCATCCTAAGAAGCAATTCCAAGGGCTCCGGTTGTAATAGTAGCAGCAACGAGGGCTTTCTACCCGACTGCTGAAACGCTGCAGGGTAGTGTGGAGCAGATCATTTAAAGCAACAGACTCACAATTCTGAGACAGCCTTTCGGGAATGGAAGATTAGGTCAGACCGAGAGAGGAGGCTGTTTAAACTGTGTTTGATGAAGAAAGACCAGGAACCAGTGGTCATAACAAGGAGACAGGAGCTGGTGGTAGTACTAAGGGCAACAATGCTCAGACCACTATGCGGCAGTTAGAAAAACTATGGCGCAATGAAATATCTAAATGGTGGGAAACCAGATCACTGGACAAATATCTTGAAGTTGGACGAGTCCCAAGGGGCCTAAGAATATTAATAGCACGACTTTTGAAAACTTAGATCCTGATATGCTGCAAGAGTGGGCCACAAACAGTGCGGAATCCTCCAACAATATGATGAGGATCCTTACCAAATATGCAAGGAAAGATAGAGAAAAAATATTAGAGGAGATTAAAAGGTTACAAACAGAACTGGTAACGTTATCAACTCCTGAGGCAATTGAAAAATTTGAAAAAGACTTGGCAATCAAACTAAGCAAGTATGAAAACACGATAAAAGAGAGAAAAGTGACCAAGTTCACAAGAGACCACCTGGATTACCAGCGGGGACAGATCTATACCTTCGCCAAAAGGTTCGATACTCTACGCAGACAAGAGTTGTCTGGCAACCCTGACCCCTTCAGTAAAAATAAAGAAAAGAAAAAGAACACAGACACGAGCTCGGAATGGAGCTCTGAGGCAGACACGGACCTGGAAGAGATGGGAAATCCAACAGGCAACCAGAACAAACCCTCTACCGTCATCCAGGAGCTGCGTTTTTTAGGTATGGATCGCAATATAACTGCCAGACAAAGGCCATCGAGAGGAGGAAGAGGCAGGGGTTACAACAGAAACCAAAAAGAAAAAGAAGGCGAAGAAGGCGAAGAAGGCATGGAATTAAGGTCGGGCTCCAGGAAGAAGGAGAGCAAACTGAACTAACAAATTGCACGCCCATCACCGTAATAAACCTCTCAGAACTTGAATTGTCGGAGGCGGATTTGAACACTTTGTCATTAGGCCTGTCTTTCTGCAGTCGCAATAACTTTAATTATGCACAAACGTGCATTGACTTTTTCAAGTTTGTATGAAAACTAAAATTGAGCAAGTATTTCAACAAACAAACCCCACGGAAACAACAAGAGCAGAGCAGGTTACAACATGAAATCAAAGGCAATCTAACGGTGGAGGATTTGTACTTGCTCAGAGACATGGATGAATTGGAGAGAGATGCCAACAACCCAGAGGAGGACTCACTCAATGCCAACTTTGTTTACGGACTGGGTCTTGATATTCATGGGACTAGTGCCACGACATTCCGACAAAAAGTCTACTTTTACACCAGTCATGCCAAAAGATTCTATTGATTTATTTGCAGAACGGGTTGTTATGGACCTCAAGGAGTTGGCAAAAGAATCAAGTAAAAACTTCAACAAAAGCATGAGAGAGGAAGAAATAGAGTACGAGATAATCATGAAAAAGATAAAAGCTAGAAAAGACATAGTCGTAAGACAATCAGACAAAGGGGGCAACGTAGTCCTATGTCCTCTTTGCCAATATGATGCTGAAGCAAGATCCCAATTGAAAGATAGAGAGTGCTATCAGAAAGTCCCACAAAGCACTGCCTTGGAAGTAAAAGTGAAGTAACACAAGGAATTGACAAGATGAAGAGGCATGGGGTTGATTTCTGTTGCAGAATTGCAGTATTTGAAAGTAGACAATCCAATGACCCCCATACTCTATTTGATACCCAAAGTTCACAAGGATATGACAAAACCTCCCGGGAGGCCAATCATCTCGGCAATTGGCAGCCTTTTGGAAACCACATCAAGATTTTTAGATCATTTCTTACAGGATTTTGTTAGAACTTTGCCGTCACACATCCAAGACACAGGAGACTTCCTGAAGAAATTACATGAGACTATGTGGGCAGATGGGGATCTGCTAATTACCCTCGATGTCACCACGCTCTATACGAGCATTGCTCACACTGATGGATTAAGGGCGTTGAGACATTTCCTGGGGAGCAGGCCCTTGCAACTTTATCAACATTCTGAAATGCTTTTGAGAATGGCGGAACTATGCCTGGAGAACAATCTGTTTCAGTATGGCAGTGACACCTTTAAACAACTGAGGGGGACAGCCATGCGAATCTTCACATGGGCTGGTGGGAGGAGCGGGTACTCAGGACTGCACACAGAAATGAGTGGGAGAGTAACATCAAGATGTGGGTCAGGTTTATAGAGAACATAAGTCCCTCATGTGTACACTTTTTAGATCTAGAGGTGTTCATAAAGAATGGCTGTCTGCACACTCGTACTTTTATAAAGCCTACGGCAGGTAATTCTGTGTTGCACTGTAAGAGTTTTCATCCCCAAAAGCTAAAACAAAGCATCCCCTATGCGGAGCAGCTTCGCATGAAAAGAAATTGTAGCGAAGCAAGTTCCCTGGCACAAGCCCAGACGGAACTGACAATGAGATTCAAGGAAAGAGGATACATCCAGACCGCCCTAGATCAAGCAGTGGCCAAAGTAGGAAGTATGTCGAGGCAAGAGATACTCTTTGGGGAAAGTAAGAAGACCAGAATAGAGAACAACAAACAAAAACAAGACATTAGGATGATAACCGGCTACAGTGCCTATCATGCTAGGGTGAGAGCCTACATGAATAGGCATTGGTACCTGGTTAGAGGGGATCCCATCCTAAAAAGTTCAATGCCCAGAAAACCACTCATCTCATATAGAAGAGCCAGATCTATGCGAGAACAGTTGGTTAACAGTAGTCCAGAACTGGTTGAAACTGAAAGCTGGCTTAAGGCCAACCCGGGTTTTAACAAATGTCTCAAGTGTAAGGCCTGTAAGCATGGGGTTAACAAAAAAGAACTGCAGTTGCCTCTGATGACCAAACCTTGGAGGATTCCTAGGTTTGTCAATTGTAGGAGTGACCATGTGGTGTACGTGCTGCAATGCATGTGCCCCATGGTCTACATGGGCAGCACCATCCATATGGCCCACGTAAGAATTCTCCAGCATCTGAGAGTGGTCAAAAATAAGGACCCATCTTATCCGGTTGCCCGCCACATAAACGAAGTCCACAGAGGCAGGGTTGAGGATTTAACTTATTTTGTGATAGACTCAGTACCCAAAAAGAGAAGAGGAGGAAATCGGGAGGTCGAGCTGAGAAAATTGGAGTCGCGCTACATTTTAATGCTCGACTGCAAAAGTCCAAATGGCCTGAACTCCGATGAAGGATTACATGTACATTTATTATAATTGGAAGTACTGAGTCAGGCACCTGAGACCTCATGACGGCAGGGCAGTGGTAGTGGTAACGAACAGCCCCAGTCAACAAACGTACTTAGAAATGTAAGTAAGTAAGTCCATTTTTATATAGCGCAGCTACTCACCCTTACGGGTCTCAAGGCGCTGGGGGCCGTAGGGGAAATTAAGTGAGCTATTGCCCAGAGTCACATGGTGCTGAGCTGAGCTGCCGCCGGAGCCGGGGATCAAACCGTGAACCCTGTGCTCCGAAGTCAGCTGCCCTGGCTGCTGCACCACACCTCTCCACTGTGTGAATCTGCTAAATGCTTTTATATGATTTTTGTAATGAATGTGAATAGTGTGTAAATTGTATATAGACATGGGTGTGTTCACGAGTGGGATGGAAAGCCCTGAAGTGTTTTTTTAAAAGTTTAATTTTACAAGAATGCGGAATAAGAACTTTCTACATTGTTTTAACCGGGTATAGTCAGGTATGGTTTTATTCAAATTAACTATAGTGTTTGGGGAAAGGGGAAAGTTTGCGAGTTTGCACATATGTAGTATATGGTTAGGGAGAGAGCACTTGCACTTTACACATAAATGCAGCCAGTACTGTAATTCAAACGTGCCCTTGCACTTTATCTTCATTGGCAGCTGTTATCAAAATTTGCACAATTCCCAAACAAATTGCCATTTTGCACATCAGTGATATATAGACCCTAGGGTCTAATAAATGCTATTTTGCACATGAGCGATTTTAGATTGAAGGAAAAAAGCACTTGCACTTTATCCCTAACTGCAGTTACAACTACAAACTCAACCGAGCACCCGTACTTTATCCTTATGGACAGCTGCTATCGCGCAACCTGCTCATTGTTTTATAAGATTTGCTATTTTGCACTTAAGAGACACACAGACCTAGGGGTACAAATAGCATTTTGCACTTTACCCTTTTTGTCAGGACAGTGGCAAATTAGGTCAGACAATGTAAACGACGCTGTCATTCCATTGATAGGTCACGATATGTAGGGTAAAGCTCTATTCGAGCATGGAGAAAACTCATGGCGCGCACAGCCCTCCTAATGCAAGGCGGAAAAGAGGCTAAAGACCTTATTCCAACACTAAAACCCAGTACAATATGTATTATCTTTGCGCAATGTGGTTTCTTGTTAGTTAAACACTCAGGAAGGGCATGTCTGTAATGGAACAATAAAGTTCATAGAATCGAATATATAAAAAATAAGTAAATGAACAGGGAGAGAGAATGCATGTGCAGAAGTTAAATTGAAACAACATACATTTAAATGCAGTGCTATCAAAAGCATTAACACACTCCAGCCTGTTTCAACAGAAAAAACCAAAAAAATTGAATTGTAACAATGAACTTTAAAGGGGTAGCCAACAATGAGATGTAGTGTTTTGTTTATGTCTATGTGTATCACGTGGTGAAAGGAAAGCACTTATATTCAGGTTGGGAGTTTGGCTCTACATGTGATCAGGGCAGGGGATCCTGCCGAAACGCGTCATAGCCCTCAAATCCGCAATAAACTAATTTTGGAGAAACTTACCTTGGACTGCTGTGTCGTATTCTGGTGGGAGGAGGTGACGCGCTGATTTTGTTCTGGATATATATATATATATATATATATACATATATATATATTCACTGAAAAAACCAGAGGTTTTAGGGACAGTTATAGTTAGTTGGACATTGCACTCGTACAAAACCCGTGAAATTCCCCCGTTATAGTTAGTTCAGCTAACTATAACTCGCGCCCCGCAATGCACTGCTGATGACGTCACATATTACATCACTCATGACATGGTCAGTGACATCACTGATGACATCACTGATGACATCTCAAATGACATCACTGATGACATCATCCAGTGACTGTGTGTTTCTGTAAAGTTTAAATATGTTTAATATATATAGGGAAAGGCGTATTGAAGAATGAGTGGGTGTATAAGTGTCTGAATGGATGATTTAGTACGTGCGTGACTGACTCTACAAGTGAGTGATTAAACGTATCTTACTGAATGCATGGGTTAGTGACTAAACTGTGTGAATGTCTGTATCCGTCTGTTGGTGTGTAAGTGGATGCATGGATTTGCGAATAGCTACATGAGTGTCTATATGGGTTATTTATTGGTTCTATGAGTATCTGTATGGGTGCCTGAGTGTTTGTGTGGATGGGGTGTGTGCGACTGTGCATAGATGTGTGAGTGGGTGATTCACTGGGTGGATGGTTTCAAGAGTGCATCTGTGATAGACTGTATGGGTGGGTAAGTGTGTGTAAGAGTGTGTTAGTGAGTGAATGTATGTCCCAGTGGTACATGTGTGAGTAACTAAATATGTGAAAGGCAGTATATATGTGTATTGGAGTATATAAATAGCTATAAGCGAGAGTGAGTGATTGTGATAGTGGCTGTATGGATGAGTGTGTGCTTGTATCAGTGATTGTATAAGAGCGTAACAATGTGCTAGTATTTGTATGATTAAGTGAGCTGGTGTGTGTATAACTGTATAGGTGAGTAAATGGCAGTGTGTTTAATTATTTGCATGACTGACTAGGTGTGTGAGTACCTCTATGGATGAGTGGCGGTGTTTGTGTGTCTATATAGGAGTAAGAGTGCATATGATAGTCCTGTACTGAGTGACCATAAGTATGAGTGACTGTACGGGTGAGTGAGTGGATGTGTGTGTGTAGACCTAAGAATCAGTGAGTGGGTATGTAGTTATTGGTGTTGGAGTGTCTATGGTTTTGCGAATGGCACTCTGTAATTTAGATTGGGTGTATCAAAGGTTATATTAGGGTGTGAGGAGCTGCATCAGATTATCACGTGGATGATGTCATCAGTGATGTCATTTGAGATGTCATCAGTGATGTCATCAGTGATGTCACTGACCATGTCATGAGTGATGTAATATGTGACGTCATCAGCAGTGCATTGCGGGCGCGAGTTATAGTTAGCTGAACTAACTATAACGGGGGAATTTCACGGGTTTTGTACGAGTGCAATGTCCAACTAACTATAACTGTCCCTAAAACCTCTGTTTTTTTCAGTGAATTTCAAAGGTTTTTTAAATGCTAATTTCTAACTATAACGTGTCTGAAACCTATGGTTTTTTCAGTGAATTTCAAAGGTTTTTAAAATGCTAATTTGTAAATATAACGTGCCTGAAACCTACGGTTTTTTCAGTGAATTTCAAAGGTTTTTAAATGACAATTTTTAAATGTATTAATTTTTATATTAATTTTTTTCATACTGATTTACTACATTTTTAGAAACAATTTTTTTTTACATATTTTATTTGTCAAATTACATTGTAATTACATTATACATTACATTACAAAAAATACTTTATCAGAATGAATTACTTTAGTTTAAATACTTTGCAGATAGGCAATAGACTTTTAAGTACAGTAGTTACAGTTGTTGCAATGGGCAACACATTTTCAAACACAATGCAACATTCAGCTCAATGTGAATTTCTAGTTAAATGCAATTAGTTACTTTATGGATTACTTTTGTAACCACAGGACTGGATCCTAGATTCAGTCCTGGTACATCTCCTGTAAACAGTTGAGTAAAAGCGTTTTGGTTACAGTCGTGATTTTTAAGGAATATTATTGTATTTTAAAAGTTGACACTTTGAAACTTTTTCTCATAGAATCACCAATGTTATCCTATGGAAGGAAATTCACTTAGCAGGTAAAAACTGTTATCGTTACTTTTTCTTACTCAGTGTTGGATCCTGGATCCAGCACTGGTGCATCTCCTGTAAACAGTTGAAAGAATGCGTTTAAGTCATACAGGCGATTTTTAAGGAATATTTGTAGTTTGTGAAAATCAACACTTTGAAACTTTTTTGCTGAAAACCAGTCAATGTTAGCCTATGAAGGAAATTCAAGTTACCGGTAAGTACGGTTAAAATTACTTTTGAGGATCAGTACTGGGCTGAAACATGCAGCACTGAGGTCTCTCCTGATAACAGGTGAGTAAATCGGAATTCGTATTTCGGCTGATTTTAGAGGAATATTTTAAAGTTCCAAAACTCCACACTTAGAAGAATTTCCAAGTGAAACCAGTCAATGTTAGCCTATGGAAGGAAATTCAAGTTACTGGTAAGTACGGTTAAAATTACTTTTCAGGACCAGTACTGGGCTGAAAGATGCAGCACTGAGGTTTCTCCTGATAACAGGTGAGTAAATCAGAATTCGGATTTCGGCTGATTTTAGAGGAATATTTGTATGTTTCAAAAATCAACACTTAGAAGAATTTCCAAGTGAAACCAGTCAATGTTAGCCTATGAAGGAAATTCAAGTTACCGGTAAGTACGGTTAAAATTACTTTTCAGGATCAGTACTGGGCTGAAAGATGCAGCACTGAGGTCTCTCCTGATAACAGGTGAGTAAATCGGAATTCGTATTTCGGCTGATTTTAGAGGAATATTTTAAAGTTCCAAAACTCCACACTTAGAAGAATTTCCAAGTGAAACCAGTCAATGTTAGCCTATGAAGGAAATTCAAGTTACCGGTAAGTACGGTTAAAATTACTTTTCAGGATCAGTACTGGGCTGAAAGATGCAGCACTGAGGTCTCTCCTGATAACAGGTGAGTAAATCGGAATTCGTATTTCGGCTGATTTTAGAGGAATATTTTAAAGTTCCAAAACTCCACACTTAGAAGAATTTCCAAGTGAAACCAGTCAATGTTAGCCTATGTAAGGAAATTCAAGTTACTGGTAAGTACGGTTAAAATTACTTTTCAGGACCAGTACTGGGCTGAAAGATGCAGCACTGAGGTCTCTCCTGATAACAGGTGAGTAAATCTGAATTCGGATTTCGGCTGATTTTAGAGGAATATTTGTATGTTTCAAAAATCAACACTTAGAAACTTTTTCAGCAAAAAGCAGGCAATGATATCCTATGGAAGGAAATTCAAGTTACTGGTAAGTACGGTTAAAATTACTTTTGAGGATCAGTACTGGGCTGAAAGATGCAGCACTGAGGTCTCTCCTGATAACAGGTGAGTAAATCGGAATTCGTATTTCGGCTGATTTTAGAGGAATATTTTAAAGTTCCAAAACTCCACACTTAGAAGAATTTCCAAGTGAAACCAGTCAATGTTAGCCTATGAAGAAAATTCAAGTTACCGGTAAGTACGGTTAAAATTACTTTTGAGGATCAGTACTGGGCTGAAAGATGCAGCACTGAGGTCTCTCCTGATAACAGGTGAGTAAATCGGAATTCGTATTTCGGCTGATTTTAGAGGAATATTTTAAAGTTCCAAAACTCCACACTTAGAAGAATTTCCAAGTGAAACCAGTCAATGTTAGCCTATGTAAGGAAATTCAAGTTACTGGTAAGTACGGTTAAAATTACTTTTCAGGACCAGTACTGGGCTGAAAGATGCAGCACTGAGGTCTCTCCTGATAACAGGTGAGTAAATCTGAATTCGGATTTCGGCTGATTTTAGAGGAATATTTGTATGTTTCAAAAATCAACACTTAGAAACTTTTTCAGCAAAAAGCAGGCAATGATATCCTATGGAAGGAAATTCAAGTTACTGGTAAGTACGGTTAAAATTACTTTTGAGGATCAGTACTGGGCTGAAAGATGCAGCACTGAGGTCTCTCCTGATAACAGGTGAGTAAATCTGAATTCGGATTTCGGCTGATTTTAGAGGAATATTTGTATGTTTCAAAAATCAACACAGAAACTTTTTCAGCAAAAAGCAGGCAATGATATCCTATGGAAGGAAATTCAAGTTACTGGTAAGTACGGTTAAAATTACTTTTGAGGATCAGTACTGGGCTGAAAGATGCAGCACTGAGGTCTCTCCTGATAACAGGTGAGTAAATCGGAATTCGTATTTCGGCTGATTTTAGAGGAATAATTTAAAGTTCCAAAACTCCACACTTAGAAGAATTTCCAAGTGAAACCAGTCAATGTTAGCCTATGGAAGGAAATTCAAGTTACTGGTAAGTACGGTTAAAATTACTTTTCAGGACCAGTACTGGGCTGAAAGATGCAGCACTGAGGTCTCTCCTGATAACAGGTGAGTAAATCAGAATTCGGATTTCGGCTGATTTTAGAGGAATATTTGTATGTTTCAAAAATCAACACTTAGAAGAATTTCCAAGTGAAACCAGTCAATGTTAGCCTATGAAGGAAATTCAAGTTACCGGTAAGTACGGTTAAAATTACTTTTGAGGATCAGTACTGGGCTGAAAGATGCAGCACTGAGGTCTCTCCTGATAACAGGTGAGTAAATCGGAATTCGTATTTCGGCTGATTTTAGAGGAATATTTTAAAGTTCCAAAACTCCACACTTAGAAGAATTTCCAAGTGAAACCAGTCAATGTTAGCCTATGAAGGAAATTCAAGTTACCGGTAAGTACGGTTAAAATTACTTTTGAGGATCAGTACTGGGCTGAAAGATGCAGCACTGAGGTCTCTCCTGATAACAGGTGAGTAAATCGGAATTCGTATTTCGGCTGATTTTAGAGGAATATTTTAAAGTTCCAAAACTCCACACTTAGAAGAATTTCCAAGTGAAACCAGTCAATGTTAGCCTATGTAAGGAAATTCAAGTTACTGGTAAGTACGGTTAAAATTACTTTTCAGGACCAGTACTGGGCTGAAAGATGCAGCACTGAGGTCTCTCCTGATAACAGGTGAGTAAATCTGAATTCGGATTTCGGCTGATTTTAGAGGAATATTTGTATGTTTCAAAAATCAACACTTAGAAACTTTTTCAGCAAAAAGCAGGCAATGATATCCTATGGAAGGAAATTCAAGTTACTGGTAAGTACGGTTAAAATTACTTTTGAGGATCAGTACTGGGCTGAAAGATGCAGCACTGAGGTCTCTCCTGATAACAGGTGAGTAAATCGGAATTCGTATTTCGGCTGATTTTAGAGGAATATTTTAAAGTTCCAAAACTCCACACTTAGAAGAATTTCCAAGTGAAACCAGTCAATGTTAGCCTATGAAGGAAATTCAAGTTACCGGTAAGTACGGTTAAAATTACTTTTGAGGATCAGTACTGGGCTGAAAGATGCAGCACTGAGGTCTCTCCTGATAACAGGTGAGTAAATCGGAATTCGGATTTCGGCTGATTTTAGAGGAATATTTGCACAATGGTGAAGGGAGGGGGCGGGGCCTGAGGTGACATCTGTGCAAACGCGCCCCGTGGTGCGTTTTAAGTTGGGGGATTAAGTCCCCTTGAATCATGAGGGTCCCTACGGGCCAACTAGCCCACCAGGAACCTCCAGTATGCGCCAGGGGCTGCGTTGCAGAGACATGTACAGAGGCCACACCCCTTTTACACCTCTCTGCAACGCAGCTCTGTGGCGCTTTCTGGACGTACCTGTTGGGCTAGTTGGCCCCCAGGGACCCTCAGGATTGAAGAGGATTTAATTCCCAATCTTAAAACGCGCCACGGGGCCTGTTTGCACACATGTCACCTGAAGCCCCGCCCCTCCCTTCACCACTGTGCAAACACGCCCCGTGGCGCGTTTTAAGTCGGGGGATTAACTCCCCTTGAATCCTGAGGGTCCCCGGGGAGGTGGTGGTCCCCGGGGCTGCGGGAGGGCTCAGAGCCCTCCCGCACCATTGTACATAAAGCCCCGGGGGGTGGTGGTCCCCGGGGCTTGGGGGCCCTTAGAGGCCCCCACACATAAAATTAACCCCCCCAGCATGCCCCCAGGACTTGGGCCACCCGAGGCCAATTAACATCGAAGCGCGGGAGACCGCGCTTCGATTTTTCGGCAGGATTCGCGCACCCTGAGCGCATCCTGCCGATTTAAAAAAAAAATATTTTTTTTGCCCAGGGGTCCTTGTGGGACCCCTGAGCAAACCTAGGGGTCAGGGTGTTTCTACCCTCCCCCTTTGTGCGCTTTGCGCACTTGTTTCTGTCCCTCGGTTTTACCGAGGGACAAAATGGCTGCCAACATTTCCTGAATCGGAATGTTGACAGCCAGCTGACAGCCAATTAACATGCAGCTCGTGATCGGGACGGTGCGCGCAGGGTGCGCTCAGGGTGCGCGAATCCTCCGTGCCCATAGATATATATGTACTTTTACTTTTTGATTTTCTCAGCAACTACTGAACGGATCTACACCATTTAACAAAAGGGTTCTTTCTGAACCAAGAACTACCTCTTTGCCAAATTTGGTGTAATTCCGTTCAGCAGTTCGGGCTGTAGCCGTGTCTAAAGTTTCCTATGGGAAAATGCATGGGGAAAACGCGTTTGGGACCCCCCTTTTTCTCGGCCCCCGCTTGACGTATCACCCCGAGACTTTCAGGGTAGGAGCGGACCGGAGCGCCCCACGAAGTTTGAAAATTTCGCGAAGATACGTCAACCGGCAAGAGAGTTATTTCAAATAGAATGTCGCGGATTTCCTATGGATAATAGGTTGTAACTATAACTATCTACTGGCGACCGCCAGTAGATAATATATGTATACTCCATCCCACTCCGACACCGAAGAAGGCACGTACTCGAAGAAGTAAGGTATGGCTTTCTTTATTATATCAGGTCTCACACGACCCCATGGCTAGAGAGACGCGTTTCGGCTTCGCAGAAGCCTTTTTCAATATGTGTATATATTATCTACTGGCTCCCCATGTGGAAAAGCAATGCCGGCTCCCAAGGGACGCGGGGAGCCGGCGGGACTGTGGGGGATTGGGGACCCCCACAGTCCCCAACGGAGAGGGCCAGCCCCGGGGTTGGGGTCCCCGGGGCAAGTAGTGGCTCGGGAGGGAGCCACGCGGCCCCCTCCCCAGAAAAGAAAAAAAAAAATTAAAAAAATAGAAAGGCCAGCCCCGGGGATGGGGTCCCGGGGCCTTAAAATGGCCAGAGGAGGGGGCCACGCTGCCCCCTCAAAATAATAAATAAAGAGGCCATGCCCCGGGGGATGGGGTCCCCGGGGCCAATACAGGCCAAGGGAAGGGGGCCACGCGGCCCCCTTCCCGTTTTTTTTTTTTTTGGTAATTAAAAAGGGGTAAGGCCCTGGGGGATGGGGTCCCCAGGGCCCAAAAACAGAAAAAAGGAAGGGGGCCACACAGCCCCCTTCAGGGGACAAAAAAACAACAACAAAAAAAAAACGATTGGGCCCGCAGGCCCCGCCCCTTACTTCACCACTCTGCAAACGCGCCCCTGGCGCGTTTGCAGAGGGGAACAAATTCACCTTGAATACTGGGGGTCCCTGAGGGCCAACTAGCCCACCAGGAACCTCCAGTATGCGCCAGGGGCTGCCTTGCAGAGACGTGTAGAGAGGCCACACCCCTTTTACACCTCTCTGCAACGCAGCTCTGTGGCGCTTTTGGAGGTATATGGTGGGCTAGTTGGACTCCGGGGACCCTCAGGATTCAAGGGGACTTAATCCCCCAACTTAAAACGCGCCACGGGCGCGTTTGCACAGTGGTGAAGGGAGGGGCGGGGCTTCAGGTGACATGTGTGCAAACAGGCCCCGTGGCGCGTTTTAAGATGGGGAATTAAATCCCCTTCAATCCTGAGGGTCTCTGGGGCCAACTAGTCCAACAGGTACATCCAGAATGCGCCACAGAGCTGCGTTGCAGAGAGGTGTAAAAGGGGTGTGGCCTCTCTACACGTCTCTGCAACGCAGCCCCTGGCGCATATTGGAGGTTCCTGGTGGTCTAGTTGGCCCCTAGGGACCCTCAGGATTCAAGGGGACTTAATCCCCCAACTTAAAACGCGCCACGGGGCGCGTTTGCAAAGATGTCACCTCAGGCCCCGCCCCTCCCTTCACCATTGTGCAAATATTCCTCTAAAATCAGCCGAAATAGGAATTCCGATTTACTCACCTGTTATAAGGAGAGACCTCAGTGCTGTATCTTTCAGCCCAGTACTGGTCCTGAAAAGTAATTTTAACCGTACTTACCAGTAACTTGAATTTCCTTCCATAGGCTAACATTGACTGGTTTCACTTGGAAATTCTTCTAAGTGTGGAGTTTTGGAACTTTAAAATATTCCTCTAAAATCAGCCGAAATACGAATTCCGATTTACTCACCTGTTATCAGGAGAGACCTCAGTGCTGCATCTTTCAGCCCAGTACTGGTCCTGAAAAGTAATTTTAACCGTACTTACCGGTAACTTGAATTTCCTTCATAGGCTAACATTGACTGGTTTCACTTGGAAATTCTTCTAAGTGTGGAGTTTTGGAACTTTAAAATATTCCTCTAAAATCAGCCGAAATACGAATTCCGATTTACTCACCTGTTATCAGGAGAGACCTCAGTGCTGCATCTTTCAGCCCAGTACTGATCCTGAAAAGTAATTTTAACCGTACTTACCGGTAACTTGAATTTCCTTCATAGGCTAACATTGACTGGTTTCACTTGGAAATTCTTCTAAGTGTGGAGTTTTGGAACTTTAAAATATTCCTCTAAAATCAGCCGAAATCCGAATTCTGATTTACTCACCTGTTATCAGGAGAGACCTCAGTGCTGCATCTTTCAGCCCAGTACTGGTCCTGAAAAGTAATTTTAACCGTACTTACCAGTAACTTGAATTTCCTTCCATAGGCTAACATTGACTGGTTTCACTTGGAAATTCTTCTAAGTGTGGAGTTTTGGAACTTTAAAATATTCCTCTAAAATCAGCCGAAATACGAATTCCGATTTACTCACCTGTTATCAGGAGAGACCTCAGTGCTGCATGTTTCAGCCCAGTACTGATCCTCAAAAGAAATTTTAACCATACTTACCGGTAACTTGAATTTCCTTCATAGGCTAACATTGACTGGTTTTCAGCAAAAAAGTTTCAAAGTGTTGATTTTCACAAACTACAAATATTCCTTAAAAATCGCCTGTATGACTTAAACGCATTCTTTCAACTGTTTACAGGAGATGCACCAGTGCTGGATCCAGGATCCAACACTGAGTAAGAAAAAGTAACGATAACAGTTTTTACCTGCTAAGTGAATTTCCTTCCATAGGATAACATTGGTGATTCTATGAGAAAAAGTTTCTAAGTGTCAACTTTTAAAATACAATAATATTCCTTAAAAATCACGACTGTAACCAAAACGCTTTTACTCAACTGTTTACAGGAGATGTACCAGGACTGAATCTAGGATCCAGTCCTGTGGTTAGAAAAGTAATCCATAAAGTAACTAATTGCATTTAACTAGAAATTCACATTGAGCTGAATGTTGCATTGTGTTTGAAAATGTGTTGCCCATTGCAACAACTGTAACTACTGTACTTAAAAGTCTATTGCCTATCTGCAAAGTATTTAAACTAAAGTAATTCATTAAGAGAAAGTATTTTTTGTAATGTAATGTATAATGTAATTACAATGCAATTTAAAAAATAAAATATGTAAAAAAAATTGTTTCTAAAAATGTACTAAATCAGTATGAAAAAAATTAATATAACAATTAATACATTTAAAAATTGTCATTTACAAAACCTTTGAAATTCACTAAAAAAACGTAGGTTTCAGGCACGTTATAGTTAGAAATTAGCATTTAAAAAACCTTTGAAATTCACTGAAAAAACCATAGGTTTCAGACACGTTATAGTTACAAATTAGCATTTAAAAAACCTTTGAAATTCACTGAAAAAACCATAGGTTTCAGACACGTTATAGTTACAAATTAGCATTTAAAAAACCTTTGAAATTCACTGAAAAAACCATAGGTTTTAGGGACAGTTATAGTTACTTGGACATTGCACTCGTACAAAACCCGTGAAATTCCCCCGTTATAGTTAGTTCAGCTAACTATAACTCGCGCCCCCGCAATGCACTGCTGATGACGTCACATATTACATCACTCATGACATGGTCAGTGACATCACTGATGACATCACTGATGACATCTCAAATGACATCACTGATGACATCATCCACGTGATAATCTGATGCACCTCCTCACACCCTAATATAATCTTTGATACACCCACTCTAAATTACAGACTGCCATTCGCAAAACCATAGACACTCCAACACCAATAACCACATACCCACTCACTGATTCTTAGGTCTACACACACACATCCACTCACTCACCCGTACAATCACTCATACTTACGGTCACTCAGTACAGGACTATCATATGCACTCTTACTCCTATATAGACACTCAAACAACGCCACTCATCCATAGAGGTACTCACACACCTAGTCAGTCATGCAAATAATTAAACACACTGCCATTTACTCACCTATACAGTTATACACACACCAGCTCACTTACTCATACAAATAGTAGCACATTGTTACGCTCTTATACAATCACTGATACAAGCACACACTCATCCATACAGCCACTATCACAATCACTCACTCTAAGCTTATAGCTATTTATATACTCCAACACACATATATACTGCCTTTCACATATGTAGTTACTCACACATGTACCACTGGGACATACATTCACTCACTAACACACTCTTACACACACTTACCCACCCATACAGTCTATCACAGATGCACTCTTGAAACCATCCACCCAGTGAATCACCCACTCACACATCTATGCACAGAGTCGCACACACCCCTCCCACACAAACACTCAGGCACCCATACAGATACTCACACAAGCATTCAATAACTCAAATAGACACTCATGTAGCTATTCACAAACACATGCAGCCACTTACACAGCAACAGACAGACGGATACAGACATTCACCCAGTTTAGTCACTAACCCATGCATTCAGTACGATACGTTAAATCACTCACTTATACAGTCAGTCACGCACCTACTAAATCATCCATACAGACACTTACACACCCACTCATTCTTCAATACGTCTTTTCCTATATATATTAAAAATATTTAAACTTTAGAGAAACACACAGTCACTGGATGATGTCATCAGTGATGTCATTTGAGATGTCATCAGTGATGTCATCAGTGATGTCACTGACCATGTCATGAGTGATGTAATATGTGACGTCATCAGCAGTGCATTGCGAGGCGCGAGTTATAGTTAGCTGAACTAACTATAACGGGGGAATTTCACGGGTTTTGTACGAGTGCAATGTCCAAGTAACTATAACTGTCCCTAAAACCTATGGTTTTTTCAGTGAATATATATATATATATATATATATATATATATATATCCAGAACAATATATATGTATATATATTTTTCAATATGTGTATATATATATTACCTACTGGCGTTCGCCAGTAGGTAGTTATAGTTAGGACCTAGTTTAAATACGAAAAGCGTTTATTGATTTGCCAATATCTTTGGCGCCGTTTGACAAATCTTCGTGAAATTTTCAAAACTAATGGGGCGCTCCGGTCATCTCTTCTCTTGAAAGTTTCGGGGTGATTCGTTAAGCGGGGGCTGAGAAAAAAGGGGGGTCCCAAAACACGTTTTCTCCATGTTAATTTCCATAGGAACTTTTGTCGTGGCTACAGCCCGAACTGCTGAACGGAATTACACCAAATTTGGCAGAGAGGTAGCTCTTGGTCCAGAGTGCACTCTGCTTTAAATTGTGTAAATCCGTTCAGCAGTTCCTGAGAAATTTAAAAATAAAAAATATCGATATTCGGTGACAGCAGTGGATCTGCGAACCCTCCTGAGCACGAGCTTGACTCTGATTGGCTGCCAACAATCCAAACCAAGAAGTGTTGGCAGCCATGTTGTGACTCGGTGAAACCGAGTCACAAAAAAACAGTAAAACAAAGATACAAAAACAAGAAATGGGGCAGGGTAGAAACACCCTGACGCCCTAGGCGTGCTCCGGGGGTCCCACAAGGGACCGCCAGGCCCAAAAAAAGCATTTTTTTGTTTTAATTTTCGGCCGGAGTCACGCTGGGTGCGCGAATCTGGCAGAAAAAACCCCAAAAAACGAAGCGCGTGCTCCCGCGCTTCATTTTCCTTAAGCCCCTGGGTGGGCCAGGTCCTGGAGGCAATCAAAATTTATGTAGCAGGGGCCCCCGGCACCCCAGGGACTACCACCTCCCCGGAGCTTTGCTCATAATGTGCGGGGGCTTTTTTAAAAAACTGCGTCGGGGGCTCCCTTCCACGCTGCCCCGGGCACCGCCACCTCCCTGGGGCATCCATAATTATGTGTGGGGGCCTCACGGGCCCCCCAAGCCCTGGGGACTGCCACCTCCCCGGGGCTTAAATATAAATAAAGAAAATGTGGGGGGCTCCTACCCCTCCCCACACTGCCCCAGGGACCACCACCTCCCTGGGGCATCCGTAATTATGTGCGGGTGGGGCCTCGTGGGGACCGCCACCTCCCCGGGGCTTAAATATAAATAAAGTGTGGGGGGCTCCTGCCCCCACCACACTGCCCCGGGGACCACCACCTCCCCGGGGCACTAATTAAGATAATGCGGGGGTCTGTTGCGGACCCCCAGCCCCGGGGACCACCACCTCCCCGGGGCTATTTTCACAAAGGGACGGCCCCCCTTCTGGAGCCCTCCTTGGCCCTGGGGACCGCCACCCCCCAGGGCCGGCTCCAGCAATGTCCCGGGGTGCCCACCCCTGGGACATTTCAGTTTGCAATGACAGGGCGGGAGCACTGCTCCCGCCCTGTCATTGCAAACTTCTGCTTCGCTTCATGGAAGTGAGAGCAGGAAACCTGCTCTTGCTTCCATGAAGCGAAGCAGTATTGCTTTTGCAATGTCGGCTCCCGCAGGATGCGGGGAGCCGGCTGGGACTGTGGGGGCATTGGGTCTCCCTCGCGGTCCCCAACGTAAGGCCAGGCCCCAGGGGATGGGGTCCCCGTGGCCATAACTGGCCTCAGGAGAGGGGCCACGCGGCACCCCACCAAAAGAAAAAAAAAGAAAAAAAGGCTGGCCAGGCCCCAGGGGAAGGGGTCCCCGGGGCCATAATTGGCCTCAGGAGGGGGGCCACGCGGCCCACTCCAAAATAAATAAAAATCAAAGCTGGCCAGGCCCCGGGAGATGGGGTCCCCGGGGCCAAAAGTGGAGCCACATGGCCCTCCTCCCGTCAAAAAATAGTTTAAAAAAAAATAAATGAGGCCAGGCCCCGGGGGATGGGGTCCTTGGGGCCAAAAGTGGCCCAGGGAAGGGGGGCCACGCGGCCCCCTCCAGTAATAATTTTTTTTAAAACACAAAAATAGGGCACAGCCCTGGAGGATGGGGTCCCCGGGGCCGAAAAAGGCCTCGGGAGGGGGGCCACGCGGCCCCCTTCCCGTTTTTTTACATTTTGTAAAAAAAAAGGGTCATGCTCTGGGGGATGGGGTACCCAGGGCCCACAAAATATTACGAGAAGGGGGGCCACCCATACACCTTCTAACAAAAAAAAAGAAAAACTGGCATCTCGCCGGAGGCCCCGCCCCCTCCCTGCACCACTCTGCAAACGTGCCTCCTGCCGCATTCTAAGTTGGGGGATTAAGTCCTCTTGAAGCCTGAGGGTCCCTGGGGGCCAACTAGCCCACCAGGTACCTCCAGTAAGCCCCACACAGTGAGATTGCTGAGAGGTGGTCTGAGGCCACGCCCCTGTTTACACCACTCTGCAAACGCGCCTCTTGGCTCACTGCTGGTGGGGCGATGAGTTCCACATGTGTCCTGGGGAACTCAGGACTAAAGTGGACTTCATCCCCGAGCAGCAGTGCGCCAGGAGGCACGTTTGCAGAGTGGTGTAAAAAGGGGGCGTGGCCTCGGACCACTCTCAGCAATCCAGCTGTAGGGGGCTTTTTTGTGGATATAGTGGGCTTAATAGAGGTACCTGGTGGGCTAGTTGGCCCCCAGAGACTCTCAGGATTCAAGGGGACTTAATCTGCCAGGAGGCGCGTTTGCAGAGTGGTGGAGAAAGGGGGCGTGGCCTGTGTCCACCTGTCAGCAGTCCCACTATCCGGGGCATACTGGAGGTATCAGGTAGGCTAGTTGGCCCCTAAGGACCACCAGCAGTGAAGGGGACTTTAATCCTCATCCAAGAGCGTGCTGGGTAGCACTTTTGCAGACTGGTGGTCAAAGGGGGCGTGGCCTGCAATGAGTACTTACCAATGCTGCTGTGTGGGACTTACTGGAGGTAATAGGAGGGGTAGTTGGCCCCCAAGGTTGTCCTTGGGGGCCAACTACCCCTCCTGTTACCTCCAGTAAGTCCCACACTGTGGGATTGCTAAGAGGTCTTCGGAGGCCACTCCCCCCTTTTTCCACCACTCTGCAAACGCGCCTCCTAGCACACTACGGGTTGGGGATGAAGTCCACTTTACTCCTGAGGAACTTTGGGGGCCAAGAAGCCCTCCTGGTACCTCCTGTAAGTCCTACGCAGCGGAATTCCTGAGTGCTGGTTGGAGGCCCAACCCCCTTTCTCCACCACTTTGCAAACGCGACTACCAGTTAAAGAAGCATTTCTAATGTAATAGGCCTCGCATTTGCAAGAGTTAGGACTATTGGCATTGTAAATGTAAAAGTTTTTTACTAATGTTGTATGGAGTGAAGTGGATGTACGTTGTGTGTAGTGGAATTATGTGGTATGTTGTGTAGTGAAATTATGTGGATAGAAAGTATGTGGTATTTAGTGTATAGGAATTATCTAGAGTGGGATTATGTGTTATGGAGAGTAATTATGTGGTATGGTAGTCTGTGTTGTGGAGTGGTAACCTCAGGTTTAGTCTTCCTCGTTTCCATAGAAGCTAAACTGAACTCAATGAGACAAAAAAAGAAGGAATCACTGAGGAGCACTTCTGGACCTAGTCAGAGGTATGAGCAGGGCCACTGGAATTATGCGACTGTTTGGCTGCACCGACTTTTGCACAATTATACATTTTCCGCATTAGCCACATAATCCATCATCTGCTGCCTAATCTGCAGATTTGTACAAAAAAAGCCTTGTTTCTGGCTCAAACGTTACCAAAAATGCAGCGACAAGTGTTACAGCATGGTGGAAGGTCCTTTGCGAACCTAGAATGGTCACCTCTTACTTATTGCTAAATGTGGGTGTTAAATTGGTACTAATGATGTGCAAGCCATTCTTGCTTCTTTCTGCGCCTCGCTTGCCTCTTTCTGCATTTCTGTTGCATCATTCTGCACCTTTCTTTCTTTTTCTGCACTTCTCTTGCCTCTTTCTGCAAATCTCTTCTACTTTCTGCACCTCTTTTGCCTCTTTCTGCACCTCTTTTGCCTCTTTCTGCACCCCACTTGCTTCTTTGTGCACACCTCTTGTGTCTTTCTGCACCTCTCTTTTTTTTTTTTATTCTTTTTATTAAACAGCAAGATAAGTGACATTTATGATCACAATCCGATGGGATAAATCGAATTTCACATTGAGATACATATACAGTGCCTTTGTACAATATAATGCTTTGAACGTTGGCATAACATCAGCTATGACGTGTTGGGATCTTCAAGAGAGGGGACAATTGGTGGGACACAAATATTACCATGATAATCATTCCACTTGCTCCATATATAGAAGTCCAGAACATAAGAAAAATGGTCCCAGTACACGATTGCATAGAAGAACCACAAAATTACATTGAGTTAAACATAAATTACACAAACCATCTTATTCTTAATGTACAGTGTTGTTTAATCACACTGAACATACAGTAGTTCATAATATTTTCACTGATATTTATAAAGCAGTGCCCCAAGAGGGAAGGGTGGAGGTAAAGTGAATGAAGTGAGGATAGGAAAGTGAGTGAAACGGTGTGCAATTCACATAATCAATTGTTATAAAACACAAAAGCGGCTCATAAAGGAGCCAGATCTTCTTATTGGGTACAAATGTTAGATAGCCATGGTTGTAGACAGGGTCACAGTGATGAATCGCTGTTGGTCAAACTGGCTAGTGTGGTAGATGTCGACGTTTCGACCCCTGGATAATAGTAGGTCAATGTGTCCCTTACGTCGGGGTCTTCTTCAGGACAGGAGTGTAGGTGGGTGAATGGGGGCAGGTTATCTGGAGGCAGAATAGAAAAGCTTAAAAACTGAAAATTCCCATATAGGGAGTGAAATAAAACTACAAGAGAAAGTTTAGATCTAAAAGATTACCATCAGTGGCCCATTCGTTGGGCCTGAGGGGCAAGTGGGCGCGTAGGCTCCAAACTGTAGTAGGCGAGAACAAACACCTGAAAAAGAATTGAGCAGGTTCAAAATACAAATAGGGTCCACTCCTATAGATAAGGAATGGTTGGACCTCTCTAGTGCACTTACTTCTGCGCGTACTCAAAGATGCCTGAATTACGGGTGGGCCACACAGGGTTAATCTGCTGGGCCTGGAAAAATTACTTGTGAGGTCAATGTGGAGGGCCAGATTGCTCCGTACTCAGTCGCTCCTGGGAAAGTAATGACAGAAGGTCGGTTGGTTGCACCAACTCCAAACATTGTGAAACACCTATGTATTGCATATATACATTTGAGCACATAACCAAGTTTACAGATCGAAGACCGAAAAAATCAGCGTTAAGAAAATGAACAGCGTAACGTGGGACCCGTGCTGTTTAAGAAAAGCTGAAAAATACAGTATTGCACCCGCTTATGTAATTGATGCTGGCTGCCCACTTGTCAAACCCCTTTGTGTTTTTCAGGGTGCCCAACTGCTCGGAGCCCCACAGAGGAGTAGCTAGCGTGAGCTTCTGTTCCCACCCCATGCTTCTGTTGACTGCATGCCACACCTGTACCAAATGCTTAGTAGGCCCTGTCAGGGGAAATTTATTGGGCTTAGAGTAAAGGGCCATGTTACAGTTACCACCCGGCAATAACCATTTGTTCATCTTATAACCTGGGTCATCCCAGTGACGGTACGTGCACTGATTGATGGCAGCCGGGTGGGCCGCCCAGTAATATTTTTTAACGTCAGGGAGTCCAATACCCCCGTAATACCAACTCAGGGCTAATTTTGGAAAGGCTATACGGGGTCGACCCTCCCAGAGCAGCTCCCCTTGGAGGCTTTCCACCTCTTTGAAGTGTTTCGCCGGGAACAGATCTGGGAAGTTCTGAAGCGCATAGAGAAAGCGTGGCAGTGACATAATTTTAAACAATGCTGCCCTCCCCAGCAGCGAAAGCAGGAGAGTTTTCCAATTGGCCACATCTCGCTTCAATCTCTGCAGTGGGGGGAGCAAATTACGTTCATAACTAGCTCTTTTCTGCACCTCTCTTGCCTCTTTCTGCACCCCTCTTCCCTCTTTTTGCACCCCTCCTGCCTCTTTCTGCGCCTCTTTTCCTTCTTTCTGCACTTCTTTTGCCTCTTTCTCCACCCCTCTTCCCCCTTTCTGCATCTCTGTTGCTTCTTTCTGCACTTCTCTAGTCTCTTTCTCCACCCCTCTTCCCTCTTTCTGCACCTCTGTTGCTTCTTTCTGCACCTCTCTTGCTTCTTTCTGCACCCCTTGTGCCTCTTTCACACCCCTCTTCCTGCACCCCTCTTGCCTCTTTCTGCACCTCTGTTCCTTCTTTCTGCACTTCTTTTGTTTCTTTCTCCACCTCTCACTTCTTTCTGCCCCCCCTTTTGCCTCTTTCTGCACCCCTCTTACCTCTTTCTGCACCCCTCTTGCCTCTTGCCTCTTTCTGCACCTCCGGTCCTTCTTTCTGTACTTCTTTTGTTTCTTTCTGCAAGTCTCTTGCCTCTTTCTGCACCTCTGTTCCTTCTTTCTGCACTACTTTTGTTTCTTTCTGCACCTCTCTTGTTTATTTCTGTATCCCTCTTGCCTCTTTCTCCACCCCACTTCCCCCTTTCTGCATCTCTGTTGCTTCTTTATGCACTTCTCTTGCTTCTTTCTGCACCTCTTTTGCTTCTTTCTGCACCCCTTGTACCTCTTTCTGCACCCCTCTTCCCTCTTTCTGCACTCCTCTTGCATCTTTCTGCACCTCTGTTGCTTCTTTCTTCACTTCTTTTGTTTCTTTCTGCACCCCTCTTGCTTCTTTCTGTACCCCTTGTGCCTCTTTCACACCCCTCTTCCCTCTTTTTGCACCCCTCTTGCCTCTTTCTGTACATCTGTTCCTTCTTTCTGCACTTTTGTTTCTATCTGCAGCTCTTGCTTCTTTCTGCATGCCTCTTGCTTCTTTCTGCACCCCTTGTGCCTCTTTCACACCCCTCTTCCCTCTTTCTGCACCCCTATTGCTTCTTTCTGCACCTCTGTTGCTTCTTTCTGCACCTCTGTTGCTTCTTTCTGTACTTCTTTTGTTTCTTACTGCACCCCTCTTGCCTCTTTCTGCACCTCTGTTCCTTCTTTCTGCACTTCTTTTGTTTCTTTCTGCAGCTCTCTTGCTTCTTTCTGCACCCCTTGCCTCTTTTTCCACCCCTCTTCCCTCTTTTCTCCCCCTTGTTGCCTATTTCTGCACCTCTGTTCCTTCCTTCTGCACTTCTTTTGTTTCTTGCTGCACATCTCTCGCTACTTTTTGCACCCCTTTCACCACTTTGTATGTTTATTTCTATGTAACATGTCACTCGGAAAAAGCAGCGACGCGCATGCATACCTTCACAACCTTGGTCAGACTTACAACAGTGATATGATTAGGATTGCTGTTTTATATTTGGTAGGTAGGCCCAACATTCTGAGCAGTCGATTGATAGTGAACCTTCAAGAGAAAAGTGAGGTTTAAGACATCTTGGGAGAAGGATTAGTGATTAGGCTACTTTGTATGAGTCTGTTGTAAGGTACAGTCAAAGTAGGCCTCTTTATGCAGCTCTGTTGGTTCTTTCTGCACTTCTCTAGCTTCTTTCTGCACCTTTCTTCCTCTTTCTGGAATTCTGTTGCCTCATTCTGCACTTCTCTTGCTTCTTTCTGCGCCTTTTTTCATCTTTCTGCACATGTCCTACCTATGTAGGCATATTTAGAAATTAGCATTTAAAAAACCTTAGAAATTCACAGAAAAAACCAGAGGTTTCAGGGATGTTATAGTTAGAAATTAGCATTTAAAAAACCTTTGAAATTCACTGAAAAAACCATAGGTTTCAGGGACGTTATAGTTAGAAACTAGCATTTAAAAAACCTTAGAAATTCACTGAACAAACCACAGGTTTCAGGGATGTTATAGTTAGTTGGACATTTCACTCATACAGAACCAAAGAAATTCAGCTGTTATAGTTAGTTAAGCTAACTATAACTCGCGCCCCTGCAATGCACTGCTGATGACATCACATATTACATCACTCATGACATGGCCAGCGACATCACAGATGACATCACTGATGATATCTAAAATGACATCACTGATGATATCATCCACCTCACACCCTAATATAACCTTTCATACACCCACTCTAAAATACAGACTACCATTCTCGAAACCATAGACACACCAATACCAGTTAGTACACACCCACTCACTGATTCATAGGTCCATACACATCCACTCACTCACCGATACAGTCACTCATACACGCAGTCACTCATCAATACTGCCTCTGATATATGCACTCATACACCCATACAGACACTCACATACTGCCACTCATCCACAGAGATACTCACACACCTAGCCAGTCACCCAAATACTCAATCACACTGCCATTTACTCACCAATACAGTTATACACACACCACCTCACTTATTCATACAGATACTAACACATACTTACTCTCTTATACAATCACTTACACAAGCACACACTCATCCATACAGCCACTCTCACAATCACTCACTTTCACATATAGTCACTTATGTACTCCAACATTCACATATACTGCCTTTCACATATGTAGTTACTCCCGCATACACCACTGAGACATCCATTCACTCACCAACACAGCCATACGCACACTCACTCACCAATACAGCCCCTCGCAGACGCACTGATGAACCCATACACCCACTGAATCACCCACTCAAACATCCATGGAGGGAGTCACACACCCCCCCACCCACACAGACACTCAGGCACCCATACAGGTAATCAGACAACCAATCATTAACCCATATTGACACTCATGTAGCTGCTCACCAACCCATGCAGCCACTTACACACCAACTGACAGACTGATACAGACATTCACACATATTAGTCATTCACCCATGTATTCACTAAGACACATTTAATCTCTCACTTAAACAGTCAGTCATGCACCCACTAAATCATCCATTCAGACACTCATACACCTACTCATTTTTCAATACACCTTTGCGTATCTATAATTAACATTCTTAAACTTTTAAAAATCACCCAGTTTCTGGATGATGTCATCAGTGATGTCATTTGAGATGTCACCAGTGATGTCACTGACCATGTCATGAGTGATGTAATATGTGACGTCATCAGCAGTGCATTGCGGGGGCGTGAGTTATAGTTACCTCAACTAACTATAACGGCAGAATTTCTCTGGTTTTGTACAAGTGAAATGCCCAACTAACTATAACGTCCTTGAAACCTGTGGTTTTTTCAGTGAATTTCTAAGGTTTTTTAAATGCTAATTTCTAACTATAACGTCCCTAAAACCTATGGTTTTTTCAGTGAATATATATATATATAAGCACATTTTTCACACTTCACACTTTTTGCACATTAATTGAGAACTGATACTTTGTATGGGTTAACAATGTAGATTGCACTTTACATCTAATCATCCTTAAACCAAATATTAGAATGGATGCACTAGACACTTTACAATCAGGTGGCTAACCTTCATTGTGACCAAATTTCAAGTTATACTTTATAAACAAATCAGGTTCCCAAACGAGGCAACAATGTATTTTACATTGATGAATTGTGCACTAGTCACTTTATATAATGGTTATATTCCATAAAAATTGTTTACATGTGTGAGGAGAAGAATAATATACCATGTATGAGATCAGGGGATACAAGAAACAGAAACTAGTATTGCACAATGCAAACTCATAGCAGTTTAGAGAGCATTCCCCAATATGTTCCCAGCTCAATTCTGCTTTCCTTTTGAAATCTCATGACACTTTCCCTTCTCCCCTCCCCTTTTCTAAGGGGAACGGGTTGAGAAGGTAAATTGTTTTACAAAAATTTTTTGGGGGGGTTTTAAAGGTCAGAAATATATACATATCTCTTTTTGCACTCACACTTTGTACATTAATGAATGGTCTTTACAAACTGTCAAAGTCAAAATGGTAGATTGACATGTATATATACTACCAGTGAGGATTAATACAGTCTAGTCTTTTTTTCTAGTAGAAAGTAACGAGGAATTAGCACTGAGCACTTTAAAAAGACACTCTAGGCTCTAGGTCTCTATGGTCCAGTAGAAGGCTGGGAGCAGAAACGCGTAGACCGTCCTCTACCATTTGTATTTTGCACTATGGTTGAATAAAGCATTTTGGATTACCTTCTGACGTGGTGCTGTGATCCTGCGCCGTATCAAGAGGCTTTGCAGAGGAGCAGAGGAATCATGGACATATATATATATATATATACATATATATATATATATATATATATATATATATATATATATATATATATATATTATATATATATATGTATATATTACCTACTGGCAGTCGCCAGTAGGTAGTTATAGTTAGGACCTTGTTTCTATTCAAAAAGCGTTTTTTCTTTTGCCAATATCTTTGACGCCGTTTGACCAATCTTCACAAAATTTTCCAAACTAATGACCAGCTCAGGTCAGCTGTCTTGAAAGTTTGGGGTTGATTCGTCAAGCTGGGGCCGAGAAAAAAGGGGGGTCCCAAAACGCCTTTTCACCATGTTAATTTCCATAGGAATTTGGAACAGGCTACAGCCCAAACTGCTGAACGGAATTACACCAAATTTGGCAAAAAGGTAGTCTTTGGTTCAGAAAGCACCCTTTTTTTAAAATGGTGTAAATCCGTTCAGTAAATCCTGAGAAATTCAAAAAATATCGATATCTGAGCACCGAGGAGGAGCCGCGACTCCTCCCGAGCATGAGCTTCATTCTGATTTGCTGCCAACACTCCAAGCCAAGAAGTGTTGGCAGCCATCTTGTGACTTGGTAACCGAGTCACAAGAAAACAGTTAAAAAAATGATAAAAAACAAGAAAAGGTGGCAGGGTAGAAACACCCTGACCCCTAGGGCTGCTCAGTGGGTCCCACAGGGCCCAAAAAAACATTTTCTTTTTTAAATCGGCCAAATTTGCGCTGGGCGCGCGAATCCGGCCGAGAAAATTTTAAAAAACGAAGCGCGGGCTCCCGCGCTTCTTTTTCCTTAAGCCCCCAGGTGGGCCAGGTCCCGGGGGCAATGTGTAATTATATAGTGGGGGCCTGCAGGGGTCCCCGCAGCCCCGGGGACCACCACCTTCCCGGGGCTTTATCCATAATGTGTGGGGAGCACACAGCCCCCCACAGCCCCGGGGACTGCCACCTCCCCGGAGCTTTATTTATATATAGGCGGGGGGCCTCGCGGGCCCCCCCAAGCACCGGGGACCACCACCTATCCGGGGCTTTATTCAAATAAGGGCAGGGGGCCTTGCGGGCCCCCCAAGCCCCAGGGACCGCCATCTCCCCGGGGCTTTCACAAATAATTAGTGTGGGGGGCTTGAGCCCCCCTACACTGCCCAGGGGACCACCACAACCCCGGGGCATTGAATATGTAAATACGGGGGTCCGTTGTGGCCCTCCGGGGACCACCACCTCCCCGGGGCTAATTTCACGAAGGGAGAGGGGCAGTGTGACCCCCTCCTGGAGCCCTCAATGGCCCTAGGGACCACCACCCCCCCAGGGCTGGCTCCTGCAATGTCCAGGGGTGCCCACCCCTGGGACATTGCTGTTTGCTATGGCAGAGCGGGAGCACGGCTCCCGCCCTGCCAAGAAGCAAAGCAGAATTGCTTTTGGGCAAGGTGAGCTGCATGTTAGCAGCTCCCCTTGTCCAAAAGCAATGCCAGCTCCCGCAGGAGGTGGGGAGCCAGCAGGGACCATGGGGGCATCGGGGCTCCCCCCACGGTCCCCAACTTGAGGGCCGGCCATGGGTGATGGGGTCCCCAGGGCCATAATTGGCCTCAGGAGGTGGGCCACATGGCCCCCCTCCCCCTAAAAAATAGGCTGGCCAGGACCCGGGGATGGGGTCCCTGGGGCCAGAAGTGGCCTAGGGGAGGGGGGCCATGCAGCACCCTCCCTGGAAAAAAAAAAAAACGAGGCCAGGCCCTGGGGGAGGGGGCCCCCAGGGCCAGAATTGGCCCAGGGGAGGGGGGCCATGCGGTCCCCCCTCCCGGGAAAAATAAAAAAAAATTCTAATAAAAACGAGGCCAGGCCCCAGGGGATGGGGTCCCCGGGGCCAATAGTGGCCCAGGGAAGGGAGGCCATGCGGCCCCCTTCCCGTTTAAAAAAAAAAAAAGAAAACACTGCTCAGGCCCTGGGGGATGGGGTCCCCAGGGCCCAAAAAATACTAAAGGAAGGGGGGCCACACAGCCCCCCTTCTAAAAATATTTAAAAAAGAAAAGCCGGCATCTCACCAAAGGCCCCGCCCCCTACCTGCACCACTCTGCAAACTAGCCCACCAGGTACCTCCAGTAAGCCCCACACAGTGGGATTGCTGAGAGGTGGTCCGATGCCACCCCCTTTTTACACCACTCTGCAAACGCGCCTCTTGGCGCACTGCTGGTGGGGCGATGAGGGCCTCTTGTGTCCTGAGGACCTCAGGACACAAGTGGACTTCATCCCCCGAGCAGCAGTGCGCCAGGAGCCGCGTTTGCAGAGTGGTGTAAAAAGGGGGCGTGGCCTTTGATCACTCTCAGCAAACCACCTGTATGGGGCTTACTGGAGGTAACAGGAGGGTTAGTTGGCCCCCAGGGACCCTCATGAGGAAAGGGGACTTCATCCCACAACCAAGAGCGCGCCAGGAGGTGTGTTTGTAGAGTGGTGGAGAAAGGGGGCTTGGCCTGTGTCCACCTCTCAGCAATCCCACTGTGTGGGGCTTATTGGAGGAAAGAGGTAGGCTAGTTGGCCCCTAAGGACCCCGAGCAGCGAAGGGGACTTCAATCTCCATCCAAGAGCGCGCCAGTGAGCGCGTTGCAGAGTGATGGGCAAAGGGGGCGTGGCCTGTTATGAGAACTTAGCAATCCTGCTGTGTGGTACTTACTGGAGGTAATAGGAGGGGTAGTTGGCACCCAATGATGTCCTTGGGGGCCAACTGCCCCTCTTGTTACCTCCAGTAAGTCCCACACAGTAGGATTGCTAAGAGGTCTTCAGAGGCCACACCCCCCTTTCTCCACCACTCTGCAAACGCGCCTCCGGGCACACTACGGGTTGGGGGTTGAAGTGCATTTTACTCCTGAGGGACTTTAGGGGCCAAGAAGCCCTCCTGGTACCTCCTGTAAGTCCTACGCAGCGGAATTCCTGAGCGCTGGTCGGAGGCCAAGCATTTGCAATGTAATAGGTTTCGCAATTGCGAGAGTTAGAGCTATTGGCATTGTAAATGTAAAAGTTTTTTACTAATGTTTTTTGGTGTAGAGTGGATATACGTTGTGTGTAGTGGAATTATGTGGTATGTTGTGCAGTGAAATTATGTGAATAGAAAGTATGTGGTATTTAGTATATAGGAATTATGTGGAGTGGGATTATGTGTTTTGGAGAGTAATTATGTGGTATTGTAGGCTGTGTTGTGGAGTGGTAACCTCAGGTTTAGTCTTCCTCGTTTCCATAGAAGCTAAACTATAAACTCAATGAGACACAAATAAAGAAGGAACCACTAAGGAGCACTTCTGGGCCTAGTCAGAGGTATGAGCAGGGCACTGGAATTATGTAACTGTTCAGCTGCACCAATTTCCACATAATTAAACATTTTCCGCATTTGCCAAATATTCCATCATCTGCTGCCTAATCTGCAGATTTGAACAAAAAAAGCCTTGTTTCTAGATCAAACGGCTCAAATGTTCCCAAAAATACAGCTTCACGTGTTACAGCATGGTGGAAGGCCCTTTGCAAAGCTGGAATAGTCATGTGTTACTTACTGCTAAATGTGGGTGTTAAATTGGTACTAATGGTGCACAAACCTCTCTTCTTTCTGTGCCTCTCTTGCCTCTTTCTGCATTTCTCTTGCATTTTTCTGCACCTTTCGTCCTCTTTCTGCACCTCACTGTCTTCTTTCTGCACTTTACTTGCCTCTTTCTGCACCTCTCTTGCCTCTTTGTGCATTTCTCTTACCTGTTTCTGCACTTCCCTTGCCTCTTTCTGTACCTTTCTTGCCTCTTTCTGCACCTCACTTGCCTCTTTCTGCACCTCACGGTCTTCTTTCTGCACTTCTCTTGCTTCTTTCTGTAACCTTCTTCCCTTTTTTGCATCCCTTTTGCCTCTTTCTGCTGTTCTCTTGCCATTTTCTGCACCTCTCTTGCCTCTTTCTGCAACTCACTTGCTTCTTTCTGCACTTCTCTTGCTTCTTTCCACACCTCTGTGGCTTCTTTCAGCAATTCTCTTGCCTCTTTCTGCACTTCTCTTGCTTGTTTCTGCACCTCTCTTGCATCTTTCTGCACCCCACTTGCTTCTTTCTGTACCCCCTTGCCTATTTTTGCACCCCTTTTTTATCTTTCTGCACCTCTCTTGCGTCTTTCTGCACCTTTCCTGCCTGTTTCTGCACCTCTCTTGCCTCTTTCTGTACCTCTGTTGCTTCTTTCTGTACTTCTCTTGCTCTTTCTGCACCCTTCGCACCTCTTTCAGCACCTGTTACTTCTTTCTGCACTTCTCTTACTTCTTTCTGCACCCCTCCTGCCTCTTTCTGTACTTGTCTTGCCTCTTTGTGCACCTCTCCTTCCTTTTTCTGCACCCCTCTTGCCTCTTTTTGCACCTCTGTTGGTTCTTTCTGCACTGCTCTTGCCTCTTTCTGAACCTTACTTGCCTCTTTCTGCACTTCTCTTGCTTCTTTCTATACCTCTGTTGCTTCTTTCAGCAATTCTCTTGCCTCTTTCTGCACTTCTCTTCCTTCTTTCTGTACCCCTCCTGACTCTTTCTGTACCTTTCTTGCCTCTTTGCGCACCTCTCCTACCTCTTTCTGTACCCCTCTTGCCTCTTTTTGCACCTCTGTTGGTTCTTTCTGCACTGCTCTTGCTTCTTTCTGCACCTCACTTGCCTCTTTCTGCACTTCTCTTGCTCCTTTCTACACCTCTGTTGCTTCTTTCAGCAATTCTCTTGCCTCTTTCTGCACTTCTCTTGCTTGTTTCTGCACTTCTCTTGCTTCTTTCTGCATCCCTCTTGCCTCTTTCTGCACCCACTTCCCTCTTTCTGCACCTCTCTTGCCTCTTTTTGCACCCTTGTTCCCTCTTTCTGCACCTTTCCTGCCTGTTTCTGCACCTCTCTTGCTTCTTTCTGTACCTCTGTTGCTTCTTTCTGCACTTCTCTTGCCTCTTTCTGCACCCTTTGCGCCTCTTTCAGCACCTTTGTTGCTTCTTTCTGCACTTCTCTTCCTTATTTCTGCACCCCGCCTGCCTCTTTCTTTCTTTCTTTTGGGAAATTCCTTCTTGCGGGGGGTGTTAAACATTTGAAGACGGCTCTTTATCATCCCCAGTCTAACGGTCAAGTTGAGCGCATGAACCGCGTATTGGTGCGTTGTATTCAGTGGGCAATTGACAACAGGTGCGTTGTCATTAATGCTGTCAGATCCATGTTATGGTTCTACCGTACTTCTCCTCACTCCACCACCCAGAATTCCACGTTTGAAATGTTTAGAGGGAGGAAGCCTGCTACTAAGTTGTGCCCGGCCTGGATGTCTAAGTGGGTTAAATTTGGTGTTGATTTGAGTCTTTGGGACGAGAGAGCAAGGCTGAATGTGAGTAAAGCTCAGTCCAATCAAAAAAAATAATTCAATAGCAGAAATAGAGTCAAAGCATGCCAGATTCAAGTGGGAGATAAGATGTTCATCAAGAAAGGTTCTTTCGTAAAAAAATGTGAGAAGAAATATTGTGGTCACTTTGTGGTTGATAAAGTGTGTGGGAATGCGGTGAGAGTTTCTGGGAAAAATTGGTGGAACGTTGCAAAGGTGGTTAAATCTCCCCAAGGTATGATTCAGGAGGATCAGGGAGAGGGAAGTTCCTCTTACACCATACCCCAGGAACTCAAAGTCACCAAGTCTGTTCCAGAGCATGTGGTGCATAGAAGTTGCCACCCCAGATTCCGACAATAATTCTTGTTAGGTTTCCATGTTCTATTATGTGGGATGTTTTTCTTTATGTAGTTTTATTTCATTTTGTTTATGTTGTTGTTCAAGGGAAAGAGTAAATGTAATATTCCTTACTGCCGTTCCGACAACTCCTCTGCCTGTACGGCAGAAAGGAACTTTGAATGTTGTTAGTTTGTGGGCGGTGGTCAGCAGTTGGTCAGAGAGAGAGCGGATCTTTGCTGCGGAGGGTGCGTCCTCCTTTCAGGCAGCTCTGTTTACAGATTATACGAATAAACCTTTCTTACCTGCACTACCTGTGTGTAGTCGTTCCTGCCGTCACTATAAAGTTGCAGAAGGAGCAAAACAGCGGAGAATGAAAAAGAGATTTAAGAGGAGCATAAGCAGTAGAAGAGCTCCAGAAGGAGCGAAACAGGGGTGGAAATGAGAAAGAGAACTGAAGTAAGAGAGATGAGAGGTGTGAGAGAATGGGAGAGAATAGGAAGGAACGAGGCGGGAGCCTCAAAGGCGAGAGAGCATCAAAACTGCGATCTTAAAAATCCTGGATGACATCTAACTCATATTAGATTAAGGAGACATCTGCCTACTGATTTGTCTTTATTTGTTAGTGGTCATTAACAAAGTTGCTCATGACAGAATGAGCCATACCATTTTTGGGGAAATGCCTTTTGTTGGTTCTCCTTGGCTCTCCTCCTCTCATATGACATCAAGGGGTAAAGACAGACACATCTGCAATGGACTCTGGTATTCTCTAGTCCTATCACCTGTGTTGATCAATCTGTACATGGCATCCATCAATCTGATCTTAGAATAATGGTGTGTCACTATTTCTGAATATGTGGATGACACAAAGTTACATTTAAAAACATCTGCTTTTAAGGCCTGCTCACTCTCCATTCTTGGTTTGAATACTTCAATACTTATTTTGATGCCTGAAAATGTCTTCACCCTCAATTCACAATAGATAAAATTCCTCCTCATCCCTTCCAAACACTTATCAACATTTGAATCCTTTCTCCTAAAGGTCTTGGAAAAAGTGGGCTTCTTGCCATCCCACACACTCCCTACCTGCAACAACAAAATAAAAATCATCCTAATGTATTGCTGTTTCTGCAGTGTTTGTTGGGTACATAGCTCAAACAATGCACTGTGTGCAACCGACTCTAAATTGCACTATCCTCTGCATGCACTCATTCTTATAAGTATATGCAGCTTTGTGCATTTTAGTGGGTTTGTCACAAATGACAGTGCTGAAGCATTGGCTGGTCTATGGAATGCCCAATGCGACTCTGATGTTTGCCCTAGATCTTTTAAAAAATACAGGGTTTAGTGATATTTATGCTTCAGGGGTGAGACTTTGTTTTGTCTGTGCTTGATTTCAGATTTGCTTTTTTATTTTCCCTTTCATCCATAGTAAATGTAAAATACATAGGCCAGTGTTTTTGTCTAGCAAAACTAAGAAATAGAATGTAAAACTTCCGTATGTTTACCTTTTAAACCATTAGCATGTTAAAAGAGAAGCACCACTTGGCATTTTGCCCTGTTCTGGCATTTCCAGTAAATAACAACTGTCAAGACTAAAATGTATGTTAATGCTATGTGTTATAAACATACATAAATAACTGGACATAAAACCAGAAGCATACTCACATATTTTGTTTTATTGGGATTGTTTTTTTTATATGAGCAGCTGACCGACACATAGAAAAGCAGCTTAGCTGTTTCAATGAATTAAAGATATGTTTTCTCGGAACTAAGTGTGGTACATTACAGAAATTGCCAAGGACTGTAAAGTCTGAACAGTCTCTGTGGAAGATACTACTTTAAACGTGCACTAGTAGTATACTGGTAAGGAGGCCTCACACCCTCTTTTTCACAATAAATATGGAAAGAGCAAAAATACATCATAAAACAAAATGATACTTTGTATAGATACAATACCTAAATTATTTACAAGCTAACTGGCTTATTTTGCAATCAACGTACACATTTAAGACACATTTTCTTTATACATGTATTTTCAAATCACAATGTGCTATTAATGTAAAGAAATGCTCCTGATAAGCGGACTACGAAAAATTGAAATTCACAAGTGCAACACGGAGATGTTCAGAACTAAAAAGACGTAATTTTTAGGAAAGTACTTTGTTACCTTTATTCTGTTTTTCGTTCAGTTTAATTTGTCTGGTGTGTACTGAGTGCTTAATTGTGAACCCTGCTAATTTCTGCATATAAAGTGTCCGGAAAGTCAATGTAATCACTGACTACTTTGGAAGAATCACTCTCTTGCATTACGAGATCAGGCTACAGATAAACATCCATGCAATCAAACACAAATGGATAACTTTATACTGTCAAGCAAAGCAATCTCCGGTTAAAAACAGATTTAGAATTCCACATTATTCCCATTAAAAAAGAATGTTCTTACAATCCACTTACTAAATGGAACATCACAGCTGCCTGATGTACTGAGGAGGGTTATAAAACAATACCACAGACAGATAGCTGGCTAAGGATCTCATGACCAATTAGCAACAAGCTTTGCTGCTTCTGAAAATGACTAAATTTACATTTTAACGCATACAAATCAATATTTGTGCATTTAAAAATCATTGCATATTCATGCATTATTAGGTAATCAGTGTCTTTTAAGGAATATTTTCAAATCATGCAGTGTTTCACTGCATAAAAAAGTTACATTAAAAGCATAAAATATTATATACTTTATGAATTTTCGTTTAAACACTCACACAAACCTGAATGTGTGCATTCTTTCTTTAAAAAAACATGAGCTTTTGTTATTTGAGGATGCATATTAACAACAAAACAATGATAATTGTTTTAATCATACATCCAAAGAAAGACATCACTGATGAGCTAAAGTTACTTGTTTTATGACAGATTGCGAAATTTAACAGGGGTGGACTAAAGAACATGTAGAGTACATACATTTTATTGAAAATTTGCAGGCCTTCACTGCAAACAAAACACTATATAATAATTGAAAAACAGAATAAAGCTCATTGTCCTTACAAAGAAATGCAATCTTTAAATAACCAACTATACAGATAAAATGCCAGTAAATCCATAGAATTCAGACAGCATTGAAGAAATCCTTGGATTTAATAAATAATATATAATAAAATTTCGTTTAAATATAACTCTTGTCATGTCCTTGCATGGAGACGTTTAATTACCAAAATACGGCTGAGTCCTTAGTGATTCTTACTTTATAACAATGCAACAATATTTTGATTTTTTTTTAAAAAAATGTCAGTTTACAAGTTTACGAAATTTCACACTACCTTTGAATATAATTGAATGGCACATGGTACAAAACCATTTTCAGAGCATTATATAGGAATATGTTCATTGCTTTAATGATATTGTGGGATAGATTATCCCTGGTAAAGAATCAGTATAGAGATTAAAAAATAAAGAAACACAATCAATAAATACTCTGACTATAGATAAATATGCATTCACAATTGCCCCTCAAAATATGTTGGTGGTTTAGAATGCCCTGCTTTAATATGTGTGATTATTAATTACTTTGAAGGGATTTCTGACACTACAATAACAGCAGTATGAAGTATTGAAAGTCAGTGTTCCATAACATTTTGCAGGAGCAATATGGTTTTACTTTTGAAATGGAAAGTCCCAAGAAGCTCTAATATTGAAAGTTCTTAGTGGTCTGCCTTGCAGTGAAATGATTAGAATCTCGAAGCATCGCCTTTGAATACATTATATTGAGTAATTTCCCTTCAAATGCACTGACTAAACATTTGCTAAATGTTAGATTGAAGAAGGGTGCCATAAAAATGTAAAAATCCTGACATTCCCTACATTCAACTTTACTCTGCAAGTCTTTTATTTAGGGATTGGCAGCATAAGAGAAGGCTCCTACAGCTGAAGTAAAGCTATTGTACTTTTTGTGGAAACATTCTGAGAGAACACATTTTATCATTTTGATTACACACTCTGTTTCCACTTTTGAAATATCTGATTACTTGAGCTATGTTTTAGTAGTATTTTTATGATGTTTTCTACATTTGTATTGCTGTATGTTTAATGAAAATATTAGTAATTAGCAAAATAAACATTATGATGATGGCCAATGATTCCAGTATGTGCTCCCACAGAGGGTCAGGCCAACAACACAAGATTAAAAACTATGCACACCAGAAGACGTCAGAGTGTCATTAGAAAAATGTCAAGAAAGTCAGGAACGCTGAGCAAGGTAAGGCAGAGAACATAGGAAAGCCATATTTTTCTGTTATAGATTAAATGTTTCTTCTTTCTCACACAAATGTCTTCATCTCTTTTGGTACCAACACAAGGAGCACCATCATATGGAAAAGCAACAGGAGCAGAACACCACTGCATATGGGTCAATTCCTGCAAATATATATGGATTTGATCACACAAAACTAACATAGGCTCTCATACAAGACTCCTTATAGAAGGCTTTGGCAATGCACAACAATAATTATGGTAAGTATACAGTTTTCCACCACAAGGATATCACTAGCCAAGGGTAGATGATGCTTTGTTAAGGCTTGTATAACACACCTTATTGCCACATCTGCCTTTTGTTCATTTCATTCATTACTGCTTTAGTCATGTTGCCCCACTACACAGTTTTAGGATGCTGTTTCCAATACAGAAATGTTTTCTTCCCTTGGATGACCCCTGTCTCACTTGGCCATAGCCCCGCCTTCTCCCACTGGAGAGATGTTGACTAAATGAATGAGGGTTTCATTTACCTAAACCTACTTCTAATATGGGTATGAGTCCTTACTCACACATACATAAAAAGGAAATAGAGGACCTTTCCCTTACATCTTGTACTTTTTCCTTCAGTTGAGGGTAATCACAGGTTCAGTGCACTGGGTAGAAACCAGGAGTTAACCCTATACTACGCATCACAGAGTTTGCTTCTTTTCTGTAGGTGCATTAAGAAAGGGATGGCACAGATAATTTCTCTTTACAGCATGGGCGACTAGAATTCACACATGAAATGTTGGTTGTTCTTAGAGAGAAAGTCATAATCTTACAAATAAAAAACATGCTCTCTTTCCTTTGATCATATTAGCTGCCCTCTTTGCGGTCTAGGAGAGAATGATGAATCTGGTGTTTTACCAACAAGTGGATAAAATTGTTGGCTTTTGATCTTGCAAATGGCATTCTTGCTGGGTGGTGTAAGAAAGTATTTGACTTGCTGAGTTCATTTCAAGGACTGATTCAGGATTAAACCAACTCAGTTACCCCCTCACTTCATCATAGGAAAAGCTCTGTGAAATATTGTAAATAATTTTAATAAATATAATAACAAATCTTCAGTTATAACCTTTGAGTTAAAGCAGAGAACAAATATATCCTATTCATGAGAAGGCTTATAGCATACTAATAGTCGGAAGAAAGCAATAGAACACAATCATGCTGGGAATTATTAGAAAGCTCTTCTGGTATTTTAATTTTGGTATCTCACCTCCAGGTTGAACTAGTATTGTAAACAACTTTATGTATAACATGTGGGTTAAACCTGAGTTTTGGATTATACTGCAGGTTAGAATACTTGGAGCACACTGACATTATTATTTCAGCAGTGGAACACAGCCATGGATAAAAGTAGACATCACTTGTAGTATAGTACCTGTCTTGTCTGCTTGTTTGTGGTTGCAGTCCAGAGCAATACACTTACGTAGTGAAAAATGCTGAAAGGCTATGCAAGCTTATGTTTGTGTATTAATTTGAAATATATCTGCCATGCCATCACCCATAATTTCAAGAATTTATAAATGCACCGCTTAATAATTAGATATGGGCCTGCTGCCATCAGGTTTCTTATCTCTTATTTTGTGATCTAAATTTGTTTCTGGAGCATTCAAAAATGTTTTAGTTAGATCAAATGTTTTCAACCGATCTAAGGAAAAGAGTTTGTTTTGTGCCATGTGACATAAAAAACAAAATACAAATGAGAAGCAATCTGTGAAAATGCACAGTATGTATAGGAAATGTAGGTAATTCAGAATTTTAAAATATTTTCCTTTCGTTATAGTATACATTTAGGTGGGTAAATCTTATAAATTTTTAAATAGCCCACAAACTAGGCATACCAGTGACATAATTACACTGACAAAGTACAGTATTTCACACAAATACTCGTAGGGTGAACAATAGTTGTTTCTGCAGTAATACTCACCAGCAAAGCCAGTTTAAAGTAGCACATTGCTACAAAAAGCAATACAGTCCATAATCCCATTAGAAATCTTCAACAATTTGTCAGTGTGTGGTTTTTGCACTTATTGCTGCTTTAAAGTAGAAATATCCAAATAACTATATTTGAGTCCTGCATTTGGCACAGCCTCTAAATAATTGACAATGAATGGTTACAGAATAGGTGATAAGACTTTTTTTTACTACTTTAAATTTTATTGTGTGCCATCTTTATCAACCTTCTTCAAGTAAACAATGCCCAGTGTCTAGTTTGATATTAGCTAAATAATTTAAAGTCCTCTTATGGACCTGACTGCAATATATCAGATGCACAGAAATTCACTTCTAGTGGCCCAATTATTTACAAGTAAGTTAGAATTAATAGAGAAGGTTCTGAATAGAGTAGGGTACGAAAAAGGTATTTTCAGAGTTCACATGTTAAGCATTCAAGTTTAGCTCATATCACTTTAAGAGTGGGCCTGATTCACAAAGGTAAACTTCCACTTCTGTGTAAGCCTCCACTTGTTGTAGTAGTTTTACTACAGTTTTGGTATTCACAAACCACAAGCTTAATTTTATTACTAGTACAACTGCACTCGTAGTTTGTGAATACCAAAACATAGTAATGTTACTGCAGTAAGTATAAACGTACACAAAAGTTGAAATTTCTTTGTGAATCAGGCCCTGTGTGTCCAAATCTATTGTATAAATTACAAACACACCTTGTCTGTGACACTTCTGATTGAACAAAACATACATATTTAATAAGCGATTTCTATTAATAATCATTTTATATCAGATTATTTTGGTATCCAGTGACTTAATACCCTGCCCTTTAAGCACTATCAATATTGAGAAATCAAATATATATGCATTTTGTGCAAGTTTCAAAGGTCTTGTAATCAATAGTTTGATGCTTTGCTTCGTTATTTGAAGAAAAGTGGAATTAATGCTAACCACACAAAAGAAAAAACATACCAAATTCCTGAAGCTAACCTAAATGAGCCCTTCTCCCAAATGTGGATTTAAGAAAAAGTTATTTACACTCATACTAAGGCAAAAACTGTGCACAATTTTGTTCACAGGCAAGGAAAAAAGTTAAGGAAGCTCAAAACTGATTTATCTTGCTCTAATCTTGTGAATATGTAAATCATATTATGTAGAAGATGGCTTAATGTTAAAACAAGGATCGTACTGATTGCACTTTGCATAGATGGGATGAAAAGCAGAAAAAGGAAAAAGGATTACATGTGTCAGAGATAAAGAGAATATCTTATACTCTGATTTGGGCATAGACCATCATTTAAACAAGACAAGGAATGACCACTGCAATGTTGAAATTTGAAGTGCATGTAATTGTTGATATCCACCAACTACACCTGTCTATATTTATATATGAATCTATGTCACCTTTTTTTAAAAATGCAGCTCAGCCAGAAGAGTGTCAGTGCACTGTATGTTAAAAAACCAAATGGACCCATGACACACCCTTCCAGAGAATAATAATGCAACTATGGGAAAGGAAAGGTAATGTACCACAGGATGCATAATCTGGCAAAAGTGTTTTCATACAACATGAACTGAGAATGTCAGGAGATGAAATATTATGAGAAGGCCCTGAATGTGTATGAGGAGACATGAAAGTGAAAAACGAATGCCTATGGAAGGAGTAGTGGGCATGGAGGAGATCCAGGTCAAAGAAAAGAAGGAGGGGTTAGAAAATGCGAAGAAAAAGAAAGGGGAGGGCATGTCAAGAGTTCATAGGTACATACAGGGTAGCGTTATATATGTATATATGGGTGTATGTATATTGAAAGGCATTTGGATACCTACTGACTTTAACTTTTAATCATCATCTTTATTCATCATTCATTCACCACATACGACCACATGTAGATATATAAAAGAACAGTGTTACTGAGCCTAAGTGATGAAGGTAAACTAAAACATGGGTTTCTAAAGTGGTACATTTTTTATTATGTGATTTGTGCTTGCTTGCACCATAACAAAGACAGAAGCAGCCTAGGAACCTTGACTTCTTAGCAGGTCTGCATGTAACACCTTAGGAGTGAGATACACAGTTTTGATGACATATGCACTACAGTAGGGGGGGTCCAGTGATGGCCCCAAAGGGCTGACTCCATGCCAAAGTTTCATGGTGATTTTTTGTAGGATAACTACTGGCTAGGAAAACAAGCTCTATTTGATTATGTACACTTATTTTATGTTGATAATTAAAAAATTTGCCATGGATGGTCCTACTAGGCCTACATTGGTCAGACCTACAAATCGAAGGAAATAAAGTTGCATTTATGACTCCACACTTAGATCTGAAGTCACTGATATTTGAGAAATAAAAAACGGAGAGAGGGAAAGGAGTTTCTAAAAGAGAGAGAGAGACCAAAGTGCCCTGCAGGACAATGATGCCATATTCCCTAAGCACACATCTTTCTGGTAAACACAGATCATGAGAAACACATTTACTACTCTGTAATAGCCTTACTGCCTCACCAGTGGCCAATAATGTCTACCCCATTTGTTATGCCCTTGTGACTGTGGCTTGGGTCCTTCATTACAAGGATGGGTATTTACCACAGGTGCAGGTAATATTGTTTACCTATGAGTAAGAACATAATGGGCCCTATTTAGTGTTTGGAAGACAGGATACTTAATTAAACTGTGGCAGATATCCCATCTGCCATAGGTTATAATACACTGCCAAATTTGTGACAGAGTAACCCACCCACCAATCTCTAAATAAGGCCCAATGAGTGCGACTTAATTTACTGCAATATTCAATACAACCTGTGTATTCCCAGATTACTTAAATATCTTCTAATGTCTAAATAGCTGAATTTGATGTTAGCTACTTACTGCCCAGTCCACTGAAATTGTTTTAGCTACATCCATTCGTTTTCCCATTCTATTGGAAACAAGAGCCCAATAAAGAAAACAATCATGCTTCAGCTGAAAATCCAATTAATTCTTTGTGTACCTCATACTTTGCTGGTTTTTGCAATGTTTATGAATGGTATGCTTTGCAGTAGTAGGCAATTACTGCTTGTGTAATAGTTTTGTAATAGATGTTCATTCATGAACAAAAAAATGTAGGATAAATACAGAATGCTGCTCCTCAACCTTGGCTCATATTCAATGGCTGCGATTAGCAACTGTGTGGAGGTCAAGGTGCTGTGCAGATCCCACATATGTGTTTACCAATGTGTACTGACTTCTCTTATCCATTAGATATCAACATGATACCACAATACACACACTTGTATTGACTACTGAGAGACTGCTGATAGCTGCTCACTTCAAAAAGCACACCATAAAGTTGAGTTTTTCCTGTAATAGCACTATCCTTCTGGGATGCTGTACTTCTTGAAATATCAGTGACAGAAGACTGTGTGCCCTATTGAAAACAATGTTATATGGAGCCTAGTGATGCTCATAATATGCTGATTTGAGGCTAAGTGACACAAAACCGCTGTGGTGGTGGAGACTACACTCTACATTTTACAGTAACTGATGAATATAGATTAGGAAAACATTAACCCTATAGATATCTTGTTTTACTACTATACATCAAAATTATCTCAACAATACGACGGAGTCCCTAATTAGGCCTCTTAATTCCTTTGGGGCTGGTAACAATTATTATTGGGGCCATCAGAATTTATCTCTCTTTGTGAAAGTCTAAAGTAATTACTTGGAGAATTCGACCCAAAATTACAGATTCCCACAGTAATTCATTTCTAAGTTATTTCCGTGGTTCCCACTTCAAATTGGCTGGATTTTCCCCAAACCCAGAGTAACATGTACCCCCATTATTGATAACTCCAGAGATAGGGAAATACATCTAATTTTCGAGGCTATTCGTAGTCAGGGCCTCATTATCCTCAACATTCACTCTTCAGAGGCTGAGACTAATCAAAAAGTGGCTATCAGTGTGGTATGTACTGCCATGTAACATCCCTAAGGTTTTAAAAAAGAGATGTTAGCTGTGAAATTCCATTTTAAATTGTTATGTTGTCTGTATTTGTAAAGCACACCATCACCCGGGAAGGTATCCTTGTGCTTGATAAATTGCCTAATTTTTTATATCCCTAAATTCAGTGAATTCAGCTACAAAGTTGAATATACATAGCATTGGTTTAGCTTTTTTAATTTGAAAATTGTATCTGTATATCTTTGATTTAAAAGGGTGCTGGCTTGAACCAAGTTTGGTAAAACCTTATTTTGTAACCATTGCATTGTAGTTTGTTGCAATACTTGAAGTTGTGCCATTGAGACTTGCCAAAGCATAATGGTAGAAAAACATGTATACACGTATATATGGTGAGTGGTCTTGAGAACCTCTAGTTAGAGCATAAAAAGTGAAACTGCACAATATTTTCACTTTACAAAGTAACCCTAAAAGGATCTTTTCATGTATATAGATTTGTTTCTTTCACCAGGTATAAAATTCCTACTTATAGAATGATTTTATAACCAACAAAGTTATTTTAGCTAACTTCACATTACATACAACAATGGAGTAAATCTGATTAATGTTTGACAAAAGACATTGCCCCAAAAAGTTTTGCTTGGTACACAGATAGAGCTGCTGTGGTGTTCCCACTTTTGATTTGATTGCGTTTAAATAACATTTACAGTCCCACACAGATTTTTCACATAAATATAACATTTTTGTGTTAGTTTTCGAGTCCATTGGCACTTAGCACTTCACAAGGAAGGGAAACAGTTTAAATACCTGTGGAATGCTCTATGGAGGTCTGGAGAGGAAACAGAAGTGTGGGATAAAGCGGCTGTAGAGGGGTGAGGACAAATGGCCATCTTCAACTAGACACAATGCCAAGCTGTACCACAGACGGATATCACAAGCTGGCATGAGTGAAAGTGAAAGGACGTACAGAGTGTAGCTGAGAGATATTAGCTTTCCAGCGGTTTCCATCCCGTTGCACATCATCCTGATCTTAGAACTTAAACACAACATCTTTCTTTGCAAAATGCCCACAAGTTTGATATGGCTACAGACTTTAAGAATTTGATAATGTAGAAGAGATGAGCTGGGTTGTTGCTGGTTGTTAGTGCATTTGTGGCACCAGAAATTGTAAGGATTCTCTAATGGAATGTGAAGGAGGTGGCGATACGAGAAGGATCTGTAGCAAAGCCTTTCAATTCTCTAGCAACTAATCACCCGCACACAGTCCCTATACACAAATACACACTGGATTCAAGCTGTGACAAATACAGAAGAAAAAAAGTGAAACTGACATGAAATCGAAATGACCTGTTCTCCTCTCTACTGTGACCTTGGCATGAGAGTGAGGCCTGCAGATAAAAAGAAGTGAAGAGTTTGCCAATTTGTATTATTGTATTACAAATCACTTGACACAACTACCATGCAGGTGTGTTCTCTGGTCCATATTTCAATGTGTGAATTATTCTATATGTAATTGAAACAAGACCTTGGCAGTGATGACTGGTGATGTTATAGGCCCAGATGAATAACTGATTGATTAGGTTCCATGAAGAATCTACAATTCTTGACCCCAAGACGGTTTAGAAGTCAGCCTTCTGAAGTGCATACAAGCGTCACTGTCCATTGAAAGATATATATATAATCAACAGTGCAATAGGGGACAAGAGAAATATTCCAACTCTTAGATAAATTAATGTATGAGAGATATTTTGTAGTCACACTGGCAGATAATGGATATAGTTTGACATCCTGTACTCATGTTGAAGTAACAGCAAGTATTCTAAAAAAAGCTTAGTTTCCAAGTTCCATACACAGCACTTCAGAAGAAAGCAAGTGCTTGCTTTATTTCATTAACTCTGCTTATCAGATTTTTCTCCAATGCGCCACTGCGCGAATTCACAGTAGTAATGAACAACCACTTAATCTGGCAATTTCACTACTCCTTTCAGAAAAACTTCATCTCCTCATTGCTTCTGACACAATGGCCTCTGCAAACACAGTGTCATAAGTTCTCTTCTCAGCAGATGAAGTACAGTTGATGTCCAGTGCTTCCTCTATGTACATACTGTCTTAGAGCACCATATGAGTAATTAATACCGATAGTGCCGCACTGATATACGGTGATCTCAGAGTTGTTTTCCCAATGAAATTTTAGTCCTCTGGTCTCCTAGAGGCCATTGCTATTTCTGTGGCAAAGCGGTGGTTTTGTGATTTCCACCACAGCTGATCGGGACTTGTTCAGAAACTTTGGGGCCCGGCGTAGCAGCCTCTGTGCCTCAGTGAAAGCTTCAGTTAGTTCTTTTTTCCATTGAATAAACTCTGGGTCACTCTGAGAGAAAAACATAAACATAATATTCTCTAAATCAAAACAGATCTAACGGCATATATTAAACAATATAGCTTATAGTTTGTAGGATTATAATTGGAAAACAATCCACTAAACACACTCTTAAATAAGTTAAAATCAAAGAGCGTTTAAATTAATAACAAGAAATATGCAAGCCACATCCATAATCTATGCATATTGAATGTTTGTGTACAAAAATTGCCATTTAAGTGAAACACTAAACAATGAAATTGGTCTACAGTGGAACAGTAATTCCTATCAAATTACTAAATGTTAACAGAAACAGGAGAGCACATTATTAACTGCATAGGTATATTAAAGGGAAAGGACACAGGAAATTGACAAGGAGATTATTTATATCCAACCTGTAATCTAATATACTGTTGTTTTTCCTTGATGTATTTAATACTTCTGCCATAGGAGATGAAAATAGTTTGTAATACATAACTCTACCAGCGACAACTGCAGTGGTTTGCTATCATAGCCCTAGGTGTTTGAAAAGAGGCACAGTGTGTTTTAAGGTGGAAGAGAAGAAGGGAAATGAGCAAATAAAGTGAAAAGAGGGGAAACCGAAGGGATGGAAAGGAAAGAAGGAATGAGAAGGGAAGGGCATAAAAACAGTTACAAAATGTGGTATAGTCTGGGAAATATAAAGAGGTTGTTATTCATTTAATTAAAAAAATATTCAGTGAAATGCAGTATTAGAAACATTTTCATTGCCGTATTTCACAACCATAGTGGAATGAGATGGTAAATTATTCAATATCTACTTGAAATAACATTCCGGGATGTGAACTGGATCATGGTCATATGTAGATAACAAGTGGGAAATCCTTTTGAAATCAGAAAAAACCACAGCCAAATTCAGAGAAATCAACTGGGTAGTATTTTGGATGCTCTTCAAAATTTTAATGAAAAACAATATTTGTATAAATGCTTTTTCATGCAAAGTATTACATTTCTCTTTCAAATGTAAAGGAAATTGTGCCAGTAGCAGGTACTGAAATATGAAACACTTTGGTTTCTATTCACATAGGCATTTTGGAGTATGTAAAGTAGTAATCATGTAGTATCCTTTTATCTACTAGAAGATTAAATGGCTGGCCTATGTCAATAGGAATGAGCAAGCAAACTTCTGGGAAGATCCACCATCTATTTCGGCCACTGTGGGTGGTGGCTAAATCAAGCTTTTGGGAGAGAGTTGCCACCCAGAACAATTTGTCCAGCCACATAGGTGGCCTCAAAAGATGTTTTTTATTGCAGAAATCTGTGCCTAAGGCACAGGAATTCTTAAATTATGTTTGACCTGTGCGTGCTTGCGCTCTTTTTTACCGTTTAGGTACAGGACCCTTCCAATTGCTGTTTACACTATGTTGTGGGACACTGCAAAGTCTGGGCATACTCAATGCTATTCCTGTACACTTCTGGATGAAACCGAGGAACATTTGTTGTTTTTTTGCACAAATTGCACTCAACCCAGAGTTAGGTAGATCGCAACTCTATGTCGCCTTCTGAGCCTAACAAACTGAATGCATGCCCTTAAAATTTGCAAAAGCAAATCCTCGACTGTGATTGTGGTGGTTGCATGCAAATTCCTTTATACAGCCTAGATCATTAGGCATAATTTGTTAGCCAAATCCCAAAGATTTTAGGTGTTCTGGGACCATTCATGTAGCTTTTTAGGAAATTTGTATCACTTTAATTAATATTTTATTTCTGCTTTTTGTTGGAATTGTTGGATTTTACTCAATTTATCTCAATCAAATTTTATCACCTTTCCATGATGTATCTTTGATGTTTGTTTTTATGTCGTGATGATGAAATTAGATTTTCAGTCTGACTCTTTTCCTGGTCATTGACTTTGTGTTACTTGAGATCCTTTATCGGTGAGAGAGTGCCACAATAACGCCTGCCACCAGAGGGCTTCCCTGTTCCCTGGTGCCTCGGTCCAAGCAGAGTGTGTGCCGCTGCGTGGTGCAGCCGCTGGGGCACTACATCGCCCACAGCCCCCTGCGTGCCTCATCAGCTGCTTGGGATTATCCCTACTTAAGGGCTGCAGAGACCCGCTGCATGGGGGACTCTTTTCCTGGTCATTGACTTTGTCTTTTTTGAGATCCTTTATAAGACAGAGAGTGCCACAATAATGCCTGCCACCGGAGTGCTTCACTGTTCCCTCATGCCTCAGTCCAAGCAGGGGGTATGCTGCTGCGTGGTGCAGCCGCTGGGGCACTACATCTCCCACAACCCCCTGAGTGCCTCATCAGCTGTTTGGGATTAGCTCTACTTAAGGGCTGCAAAGACCTGCTGCGCGGGGCACGCGCAGGCCACACCTGGGCAAAGCCAAGGGCGGGCCTGTCTGCACCTGTCAGTAACAGGAAGAGGCAGGGCTAGGCCCCCTCTTTTGGCTGGTTGCGACTGAACTTTTTCTGATCTACTAAACGAGCACAGCAAGTATCCGGAGGTTGTTGTATACCATTTCTTTTGAGCTGCTGACATTGATATTTATCTTGCCCTGACTTTGGTCCTTGGTGTGGACTTTTATATTGACTGCTATTTGCAAAAGAGCCGCTTGGCCTCGGCTTGTAATTCAGTTTGCTTCTCCTCTTTGTTCCTTTTTGTTTCTTGTACTCACCATTTTCAAAAGAGGTCAATTTTTGACTGCGCTTTTCAGTTATCACATGTATTAGACCATGGGGAAAAGGAAGCACCCAGGTTCTACGGCGGTTAAGTCTCCTACTAAACCCCGTCTGTCCATCATGAACTATATTAAGGGTGCAATGGGGGTGATAGAGAAGCAGATCCTTAGTGTGGAGGAAACATTAACCACTTGCATAGAGGAGATTCCCGATCTTGCAAATCCGAGTGAAGTGTCATCAACCGCTACTCAATGCAGCTCTCACTGTGGGGCGAATCCTGTTGTACTCGACAGAGATGAGAGTACCTCTAATTTTATCTCACCATGCACTTTGATTCCTCATCCCCCAACAAAACACCCAAAAATACAGAGTAGCCTCACTGGTGATTCCACTTTGGATCTACGGGGTGGGATTGTACGGGCCAAAATGAAAGCAAACACACAGAAGCATGCAGCTTCAACCAGGTCACCCAGAGTCCATAATAATAATCTGCCTATATTAACCCGGGACCATACTTCTTTGTTGTCATTGGTACAAGAATTGGTAGATCTGGTATTACCGATAGACTAAAACTAATTGAAAGTACCGTACTAACCTGCGTAGAGTTACTGGGAAAGGTACACTTGTATCCTAGTAGCTGCTCCCCGCTGGGGGTCAACACGGATATGCCGCAGGAACACTCCGATAATACTAGCTTATATTTTAGGCACAGTGCTAGCCTTCAACCCCCGTCTTTGACGGCTGGATTACCCATTGCCCCAATGAGCAAAACTCCATCGAATAGTCCCTTGGCTAACCCAGCCCCTCAGTTTCAACAGGCCCCTGCCCTGACAGTCAGAAAGTCTCCTAAGTTCTGCACCCCCCCATCACCAATTTTTATAAAGAACCAGCTTCTAATAATACCATCAATAAATCAGACTCTTTGGATCTACCCCCAGCAGCAACACCATATGTGGTTATTTTGGCAAATGTTCCTGTTCTCTCTACGCCATCCCAAGAATCCTGGGATTCATTGAGAAATAAATCTGTTAATTGGCTAAATACTAGAGTGGGGCTACGGGGAGCCCTTTTTCGCAGATATTAAAATGGTAAGAAGAGTAAAATGGGTTTGTAGGGGTCATAAATTATTACAGGGAGACTGCGTGGTGCTATCTTTTAAAACCCTAGAATTGGTTAAAACTATATTAGGTAGAGCTAGTTCACCATCTTTGAGTCCACACCAAATAGCTGTTTTACCTCTTGGGTTCTTTTACCAACCCCCCACCCAACTCCCTATGCAATTCCATCTGCTGATTAAACCTAAATATCAATCTGTACACTCTAAATTGGTCCAATCCTGTCCTTTGTCATATCCCATTCCGACTTTTAAAAGGTAACATGGTCTTTCTTCTCTGATAGCAGTGGACTGACTGAGTGCAATTGATCGAAATAGAGACTATCTCTGCGAAAGTTTATCTAAAACTTCTATTTATAATACGGGTCCATTGACTGATAGCCGTTTAATAAATCTTTAGACAAATGCCAAGTTGGCTCCTTTGGCCAGTGTGGTGGACCCCCCCATGCAATTCCTATTGCATGTGCCACCTCTGTCCTGTTTTGGAATGTGGCTGGGCTACGTAGTATGCATTAACTTGACAGAGTGGTTAGATTTTGTGTCTGGATTTTTAATTGTATGTCTACAAGAAACGTGGACTGTTAATGGTTGTAAAACATTTCACACTCCAGCTGTCTCTACGAGATGTGGTAGGCCTAAAGGTGGCTTATGCACCTATGTTTCAAATAAGTTGGTTTCCTCAAATTTAGTTGTTACATCTACAAAACTGTTTTATCAAATTGTTTCTATTTTGATTTCATCGTCAACGTTGCTGGTATTTATAAATTTTTATAATAATACCTGTGACCTGGATATACTATCTGTTTTAGGTCAACTTGACACTGACCTGGAATTACTCGTCTCAAATGAGTCAAGAGAAATGATCTTCCTATGGGGGGCAGTTTTAACCTTCGACTGTGCCCATTGCCAGCTAACAAGGTCTGTGGCCTGGTTACTCCCATGAATGATGACATTACCCATTTTTTACATACAGAGTATGGAGAGCTACTCAATGAATTTCTTTTTAAATATGATCTGGGTTTCTGTAATGAATTAAGCCATCGCCCGGTCGATGTAATCTGCACATTTAATGGGAGAGGGGAGAATAGTGTAATTGCCTACTTGCTGTTCCCAAATCACTATTCTGCCTTGGTAACCAAATTTGTTTTACGCGATCTCGCTATGAGTGATCATTTTCCCCAGAGTATAGAGTTGGAAATTAACCTAGACTATAGTCTATGTTACGGTAGATCCTAATAAATTTTTAGAACAACTGATTAATAAACAGAACAGAGCTTTTGATATTTGTTTAGATGAGACAGCAACGGCAACTAAAGTCAAAGAAGCATTTAATTTGATTACCAAGTGCATTAAAGAAGGGCTAACCGCCTATCAGAAAAACGTAGTTGCGAAGACTAATGGTTGGTTCGATTCTGCTTGCTCTCGGGCTCACAAAATGTAAAATTAGCCCTAAACAAGCAACATAGAAGTCCAGAACTGTAGACATACTTACAGGCTTGCCCTAAAACTCAGAAAAAAAGGTCTGAAAGGGGAGGCCAGGGAAAATCTACATGAGGCATGTCGTAATAATGACAACACAGCCTTTTGGCGTGTTATCAACTCCCCTTTTCTAAGAGAAGATGTCAGACCCCGAATTGAGATTGCAATTACAGAGGAAGATTGGTTAGCTCACTACTCGAAAGTATACTATAATATAACGGAGAGCGTTAGCGACTCCTTCCATCTGTGTCCATGGCTGATCCCCCCATGACCACACCTTCTCATAATCAGACTGATCTAAATTTTACCATTGAAGAAGCCACATTGGCACTAAAGATGAGTAAATGAGGTAAAGCTCCGGGTCCAGATGCTATCCCAATTGACCTCTTTAGAGCTAATATCGATCTTTGAGGCCCGCTTCTGACTCTCCTCTTTAGATCCTATCAGAGTGCTGTTTTTTTAAACTCCTGGTCTGAGTCTCATATTATGCCTATCCACAAGAAAGGTGATCGTATTTGCCCTGCCCATTACAGACCCATTTTCCTGCATGACCCTCTAGTTAAAGTGGTTGGCTGCATGCTTTTATGCAGACTACAGTATTGGGCTGACTCTAATAACATAATATCGGACCTACAATATGGATTCCAACCAGGAATTGGGACTACGGATCAGGCTATTAACTTGAATTTACTGATAGGAAAATATGTGCACATTAAATGTGGCAATTTGTTTATGGTATTTGTCGACTTGTCCTCTGATTTTGATTGCATTGTGCACGAAAAACTTTGGACCACCATGCTTACTATGGGTGTGGACACTACCATAGCTAACTTTCTTAGATATTTATATTCTACTAGCACAGCAAGGGTACGTTATGGCCTTAAAGGTGAATGCACTCCGCTGTTCAGCATAAAGAGAGGGGTCCAAAAAGGGTGTTTACTTGCCCTTTTCTTGTTTAATCTGTACATCAACAGCCTGGGTAGTACTCTAGTAAGTAAATGTTTAGATCTTCCCCAGACGATGTGGTGCTTATGCCTCATACTCCGTTCGCCCTACAGCGCCTACTCACAGAATTTGTTCATTATATGCAGAATTTGAGGTTGCAGACCAATATAAGTAAATCTTTGTCATGAAAGTGGGTAAAAGAGCAGCAAAATATTGTAACATCCAAATTGAGAATACTACCATAACTCGCACATCATCTTTTACTTATTTACTTATTTAGGGATTTTATTTGACCGGGAATTCCAGAAGACTCCAATTCGTTAAATCTATCACGGCCTTGCTCAACTTCTCCAGGAAACTGAGCATTAAACACCCAAAAGAGATGATGACCATATATAACTCCAAATGTCGTCCAATTGCAATGTATGGTTCTGAGCTGTGAGGATATGCAAACGTTGACTCTTTGCAACTGACAGAAAACGCCTATTTTAGAAATCTCCTTGCCCTTCCTAAAAGTTGTTCTACCTTTGTCTGTCATTCGAAATTGGGAGCCCCATACTTAGTAGATCTGATAAAGGTTCAGCCAGTTTTGCTTTGACACAAAAAGTAGTCATCCGACCATACGGAGCGCAATCGAGCTATCGCAAGGGATTGCCTTGGATAAGAGCGTGTTTCCAAAATTCCCTGGCTGAAGTATGCCAACCAATTCCTGACAGATATAGGCCATCCTGAATATTTTGATCATCTGGAAACCCTGATCAGTATCCCTAGGAAAGTGTTAAAGTTGGAATGTTTAACACTGCTCGAGGAACTGAGGTTGTCAACCTAAATGCTTGACCATCTGTATTTAAAAACCAGATGATTTTGACTACCTTTGATATACAACCCTATCTAGCAAATGAACACAGTGCCCAACACAGAGTTGTACTGACACGCTTTAGGTTGGATATTTTCCATTGTCTAACCAGTTTTCCTAACACTAACAATTGGTCATGTGACCCAGTGCACTGCCCCTGTGACAACTTATCCAAACAGTCCACTATGCACATGGTGTTTTTTTGTAAATTTTATTCAGATTTGAGGCACCTATTATTAAGCCACTGTTAAAGTCCTTAAATTTTATGCATTGTCGACCAGCTTCCAAATCTGTATACATGTGCTGTTTTATCAAGATTTTTATGGGCGGTTATTGCTCGGAGGAAGCTGTTATCGTGGGAATAGAACACTGTTGGTTCTTTCCAATTTGTATTTGCATTTGTATTTTATTTGTTTTTTAACAGTTTTATTGGCCTTTTATTTTGCATACTGTATATTTGTTTTATTGTGTATTCTTTTATGATTCACCCTGTGATATCAAATAAAGCTTATTTGAATTTAATTGAATCTGTCAATAAACTTTTGACTTACTCTATGGTTGTAACCAGGTATACCTCTGAGCTGAACCTCCAGGACCATTGAAACCTACAACTGGATTTGGCAGTTTGTTTCTCTGTTTGAGACCCCTTATACTTGAAAGCTGCTGCATTCAGATGATTAAGGGATTTCACAGGAATCTGCTTATCTGTGGTAGATTTGCAGAGAAACTGACAGTAATTCAATCATCAGTGGACTAGAGGCAGTTGTGTGGTGCAAAAATGGTTCAGTGTGATCCTCAAATGGAATAACCATTAAAGCATTTCTCTAAGTGCATAGTATCACTGGAGACCTCTCCTGAAGATGTCAGAAAGATTGGTACATGGAAAACTGCTTATAGTGCTTTAAAATAAATTCAAACCAAGAGCCTTATTTCGATTTGGGAATTAGCTGAAAATTCAGACTGACAAACATGGTTTTAGCGGCAACCTATGGAAATGTCTTTTATTACTTGATACACTAAGTGCAAAATGTCATCAATTGAGCAAGAGCTTGCACAAGTTGTATCCAAACTTCTGGATCATAAACTAAATTTGCTGCACCCAGGTTTGTTCTAGTCAGTGGTTTGAAGTTTCATTTTGACAATGCCTTATGCTAGAAGTTCACAACTCCAGATACCAAAATTGAAACCGTCTTCTAGGTTAGCCCCACTGGAGATTTTATTTCAATTTGTGCTCAATGTCCCTCATACCAACTTGTTGAAACACATGACTCTATTCATGCATTATTAAAACAAGGACTTCAGAAGTTCTCTTACGGGTGATTCTTACCTCACACTGGAGTACAAACTGTTTCCCTCCTTTGATTCGCAGCAAAATACACTTCTTGTCTTTTATCTGTGTTTCTTCCACTGACACAATCTGTTCCATGGTCAAAAGGTTTTGCTGCATCATGAAAATAGAAGAAAAATTATACACAAAAAGCATAATTTGCTTTGAGAGAATCATAAAAGAAACATCTAGGCATTTAACAAAGAAAACTGAGGATATATTTGGCTATGTAGGTATGGGTGGGGTAGAAATACAACTACAGGTGTTACATCTAACAATAAAATCACACTGTTAAAATGAGATGTCACTCTGGGTGATTTTCTTTGTATGAAATGGATTTTTTGAAAATCCCACATGATCCTGCTTACCTGAAAACAGGTATTTATTTACATTTGACAATTAGTACTGAATTGTGATCACCAAATGGTCAAGCAAGGTAGATGACCAAATTAAAAAGAGACAACTGTCCAATACTGAATTGTTAGATATTCTTTACCAACACACAATGAATATTGATTAGAATGTAGTGCTACAGGGTGGATGGAGTGCCCTAAAGTATTCTATGTTTTGGAGAATGTACTGCATTTAGTTAGCTGGCATCAGTGGGTTATGGGGATATATTAATGGCATACTGTGAGCTATACTATTGTCAAGAGAGTACCGCAGTAAAAGAAAACTTTTCTGATGTATGTTACCTACGTCAAAGACCAAAACCCAAAGTCGAAAAGATATGTTCAGTTCCACTTGAATTACTTATTCTGCTGACTTTAATATTAGCATTTCCATTTTGGTTTCACTTCCAAAACTATATTCTATTCAAGCTCATGGAGGAGAAAATTGAATCGAAATCAATTGATTGCAGTACATTCAGTTAAGCTGTGAATTAAATAAATGGTTAGGATAATAAAACATTGGTAGTGTTTTTTAAAGCACCATAAACTACAACAGAAATCCACATTTAAAAACACTTTTATGAATAGTTTTTTCTGTGCATTTGATTCTAATATTTATTAGGCAATCGTTTTTTGCCAACAGGTAATAATTCAGTATTTATGAGAACTTAATGTAAAACAAATGTTTCATCAAAATTATATCAGGAATATATTATCACTCTTTACGTTTACCTCAATGTTCTAAGGCATCTTTGAAGTGAACCATGTTATTTAATAGGGACAGACCATTTATGATATCAAAAGGAATTTTAAAACTTCTGTTTAGAAATGTTTAATGGAAGTTGGCCAAATTTGGTATTACCATGGGCTTTGTTTTTAATCTAAACAGTATAAAGAATTCCTCAATTAGGACTCCCCAAGTTATTCAATAACATTCTAATGTAGACACCAGTACCTCTTAAATCACAACAGGCCTATTTTCTTTAGTCCCTCTGGGAGAGGTTTAAAAAAACTAAGAATTAAGTCTAGAATGCATGTCTTACACTTCAGTTTTGTGTGGGCTCACACCATCTCACTGATTCACATAATTGATGTGAGAAAATGATAATTTGTAACTATTTTTGGCATGCATATGTGTTCCGCAACAGTATGTTTCCAGAGTTTACTCAATATAGTATATTTTCTTGAAGATTTAGGAAAATATTTAAATTCGCACAATATCTTTGGAGTTATCTGTTTCTCTTCATGGAAAATATTTTTCCATTATAGGTCTCTCTTTCTACACCCAGCCCAGTGAAATGTGGTTAACTGATGCATATTTCTCCACATTCAACACCACTTAGCACAGGTTAATTTTGGTTTAAAGCTCGAAGTGCAGATAAGTGTGGGAAATGAACTGCAAATATTTTTGAATACCTACAAAGTTATGGCTGTTTCACCTTATTTCCCCCTTCTCTGCCACTCCACAGGAAACGCCTACTTGAATACATTTATACATCAATATGTAACATATACATATAGATATTCCGCATACATGTATTTGGTTTACACTTCTGGAAACGGTGCACAGGGTTTCTATTTGACCAGTAGACGACATAAATGTTTATATACACTAGGCCAAGTGATGGGTCAATGGTTTTCATGAAATTATGCACCTATATTTGATGTGGATGCACTGACGAGTCATTTTACTTTTTTAGAGCAATCATTGGCAATTGAGTGAAAGTGGGCCTAAATGTTCAATATGGTAATATAGCAGTTGTATCTTGTCTGCCAAATGTGTTAGTAAATAATATATAAGATTTCTTCAAAAGCGACTGCAACAAATTTAATTTTTAAGTTATAAATTACATACAAAATGACATCCCAAAATCTTCATGACAATGCTACTATCACACAGCGTTTTGAGGTGACTGCTGTAATTACTTCACTTTAACCTTACCGTTTTTTTTTTTTTAGAAATATGCCAGGACTCCTAAATGAAAAATAATATAATCATAAACTACGCTGGTTTTTTTCAATTGCAAAAGAGTGACTGTTTCTAGTACACATTTTAATGCTGCATTACTACCAAATCATAATGAGACAAAAAAAACAACAAATACATTGCGATTAATTTAATAGCATTACATACATGAGGGGAATAAAATTATTTAAACAAGCTAACTAATTCATATTAGTTAAAAGGTATATACCACACAGGGCTGCTTGCCCCTCCTTTATTTTCAATCCAAGCCACAATTGAACTAAATGCAGTGTGTGAAAGCTTCATAACCATCTACCCAATGGCCTTATGTCTTGATTTTCTTTTTAAAAAACTGAATGTGTGAAAAATTACTGTTGTACAAAAATATTTACTGTCGAATATGCATGCAGCCACAGAATGAAATATGATTCAGTGCTAAAGGAAAAGGATGGCAAGTTAGGATTAGAAAAGTAGTAAGTGTTATAAATTGCAATTAGGAGTTTGTAATTATTTTTTTATAATTTATTTTGCACCATTGCTTTAAAATTGTTGGTGCTCAATGTAACCTCATGATTAATATAATATGAAATGCAAACAATGACCTCACTTGTAACCACACTGTGCATCCACAACCAGCCTGCACAGTAAAAGATTATTTAGAACCTAATCACAGTGGAGAAGGAGCACAAATTATTTTTATCTACACATTTGTAAATGACAACCTTTATGTGTACCACATGTATATTTGGATTTCATTATACATAAAAGATACAATAGACCATAGTCACGTTATATACTAAACATTGATAGAGAAATAGAGGAAGAAATAGTAATAACGAGAGAGAAGTGTGGGAAAGAGAGAGCGAGAGAGAGAGAGAGAAAGAGAGAGAGAGAGACTGACAGACTGTCTACAGTACACAACAAGTAATTGTATATAATGGTCTCATAATGTCATTGAGGAATTTTGTAACATTACATGAAATTGGAATGCCAGATGATTTGTGAATCTCATGACAACACCAACATTGCATTTTTATGCTATATGTTACATGTTTTGGCATTGTATAAAATACAAAATGTATTTTCGATCAGAAACATACTTAATGAAAATAGTTGATTTAAAACTGTAGCATACTGTTTGCTTTTTTTTCAATTGGAGTAAAAACCAAAGATTTACATTATAAAATGCTCTTATCACATACAATCATCATCTAAATTACATGATAAAATAGGAATGTTCTCTGCAGAAAGGTTTGTTTCACAGTTCATCTTCTAACACAGGTATATTCTATTTAGAACCTTCACATAAACATAGTTCACTGTCCAATATTGAACCCTCGGGTCCTCTTTATTTCCACAAATATTCTTACTCGCCAAAAATACAGCATTCATCAGATGCTACATCATTGCCTTTCAGTGCTTTGAAATGTCATTTCAATTCTTTTTGACACATTATTAAACCATTTATGTTTTCTCATTTTCGTTTTTAGCAAACAAAAACATGCATGCAGTTGTTTAACTTTTAGAGATATTGATTTTTAGTGTTGAGCAAATTACCTGAGGATCTGCTGCCAAAGTCTGAACAAAGCACAACACTAAAATATTGTGTACAGCTTGTAAACAGTATAAAATGTTGTTTTTAGAATGTCAAACTCTTTATATTTTGGTATAAGACTATAATTCATTCTCTGTGTGTTTTTCATCATTATTACCATTCAAAGCTATCTCCCGTAGACTTAATAAGTCCAAATCTTTGTGCAACACCTCAAGAAAGCAAAAGACACACAATTGATGGACGGAATGCAGAACAAATCAAAACATTCACCCCCAGTCAAGAGATCTGGGTTAAATCCATCATTCTTTTGCTCACCATGCCACCCCAGTTTAGACCTGGCCATATGCAAATCAGTCTTGACCCTGTGCCTCATGGGAACAGTCCAGCCCGAACTGCCAAGCCAGGTCCTCCCTGGACCGGAAACAAGCATCCTAGGACCGGTTTCGGGGTTTCACCCCTCTTCAGCCAGGATAGCTTGATTCCAGTGGCACAGTGAGCCCAGGACCCATGCCTGGGCATACCCGGCGCACTTAGGGCGAGAAAGCAAAAGACACACAATTGAAGGACGGAGTAATAAAGAAATAAAGAAACAAGTAGAAAGAAAGGACAGAAGGAAGAAAGGAAGAAAAAAAGAAAAAAGAAAGAAAGAAATTAAGAAAGAAAGAAAAAAGAAAGCAAGAAAGAAAGAAAGAAGGACGGAATGAAACAAAGAAACAAAGAAACAAAGGAAGGATTGTTTTACAGATCAGGGTGGTTTATTCAGTAACAACCCACTGAGTATCTCAGCAGCAGCATTCAAAAGTATCACTGACTCCACTGTAATGAGCAGCCTACCTGGCTCACGAAATGACGCTCTTAATGAGTTAGCTCACTGGCTTCAAATGTATCTGTGATTATATTCTAAATTAACTATCTCACTGCAGCATGAAGATAACTGCAATTGCATTTTCAGATACTGAGGAACCCATCCGTTTCTCAATTTGTCTAAGGGTCACAGTATAAAATACTGGATATATTAGAACTAAAACTCAAATTACACCACACCTAAATACAATAAAGCACTTTTTTCTTCTTGGGTAAAGTTTATTAAAAAATCATTGTTGATACCGAGTTCAGGAAAAACCTGCTCTGCAGAATTGTCTGCTTATGAATTCACATCCTATAACACTGAAGATTTCGATTTATGTATTAGAATGGAATAGATATAATTACACTTCACTGCGAGCATAGTAAAAAGAGGACAACTCAATATAGAACAGTGTCAAGTGGACACAATCTGGCGTGCTGTGAATAGCAGCAGTCAGGTAAAGAAAGGCCACTCCAAAAGGAATTTACAACAGCACTGGCTGGAGACAGGAACTGATAAAGTTGGAATATGTCAGTGCTCACATCAAAAGCGTCCTGCTATAACATAAGGCTCTAAACACAAATACAACACTAAATATAAAGTAAAAACAAAAATGCTGGCACTGAAAGGCACTACCTTGAGTGTGGATGTGCTCCTTGTGAAAGAGCAAAATGCAATCACTCAAAGTAAAGATAACCAGTGGCTTAATTAGTCAGACACATTGCCCCATGCTGCCTGCTGTAGTGGGCAGAAGTAAAATGTGAATGACACAACAGACTAATGGATGAGAAGTAGCAAAAAGCCCCTTTAGGTAAGTATACCCTCGTATAATTTTAGTAAAATGAAAAGGTTTTGGCTAAGGTCAGACTTAAAAACAAATGTGTTCAATATTGCTCCAAAGCATTGTGTTGGTTGAAGTGTATGCATTTTAATTATTATGAAGCATTCCAAGCCAGCGTCAGGTTTAGCCCCTTTCGAGAGCTTTAATGAAAGCAAAACGTTGTGATGTCTGGAGATTACTACAGTGAAAACAGAAGTGCCCTAACCCTTTAATTGAAAGGAGATTACATCATTGAAAATGTATCGATATACCCCTCATTTCACCTGAGAACAAGAGATAATGGGGTAATACAGTGCATGTTCCCCTTCTGAGGTTTTATGAACCTTCCACCAGGTTTACCCGGATAAAATTTGTGCTAGGCAAAAAACAATCGATCTGATAGCTACTGCAAAACTTGCAATTCCAATTTGGGCGCAAACATCGGCTCTCGAATCTGGATTGCCACAGTACCAGAAACGAGGCCTTCAATGGTACTCAATTTATTTACCTCAGAGTTCGGAAGACCAGTGTTGACCTTGTCAAACTTGCTCCTGCTGGTGACAGACACATCTCTGCAACAGGTGCTAAAGGTGAGGTGTTGTCCTTATTCAAATTGTACGATAGTTAAATGTACCAAAACACTGTCTTGTGGGCTGCAATGAAAGTGAATTTGTGAAATACAACTCACCCGAGATTCTCCTTCGCCCCTCCATTCCAGTCGGTTTGGAAAAAGGTAAAAATAACGACGTTGCCACTGAGTCAAGAAAGGGTTTCCCAATTTAAGCATATATCCATGCATGATGCAGTCCTTCCCGAATGCATAATCTGAATGGAAATAAACACTGAATATGAAAGAATAATAGAAAACAGCAGATTTTGAAAAGTCATTTGTTAATTCGGAAAGATAAAGTTACCTGTTAAAGCTTATCAAACAGCTCCAAAATATTTAACACGAAATTTGTGCAACAGTTTCCGATTACAAAAGTGCTGGTATGCTACTGTTGTATGTAGATGGTAATATGTAATGTACACAGGCATGTGCAAATTATGGTGCAGGAAGGAAAGAAGGTAATTTCAACAAATGCTTGAGTCTTTCAGGGTTCCATAACCATATAAATAAATTTGAAGTATGTCCCATAAAAAATAATATATCGGGTAGTCCGGACTTAGTGAACCATTAGGTACATATTTTGCTGATTTAGGGTATACCTGTTTTTCGTGGACGAACATAAGCCCTCCCTACTTGGATGATACTCTTACTGGAAGAAAGTTACATTTATAATGGGGGTGTCAGAATGATGTTAATCAACTTGCTGTTCTTTAAAGGGAAACATTTAACTAGTTTGTATCGTATTAGCATGCTTAAAACACTCCCTAAAGTTTATAGTTAAAAAGTACCTTACAATAGCCAGGAAGACAATATTCATACATTTTCTTTGGAAGCCAGGTAAAATTGGGTTGTTTAACATAAACCAGACTCAATAGTGCTGACTAAGCAGACAGGGTAAGACAGAGAGGAGAGGAGCTCGTGAATCAATCAAGGAAGGAGGCGGAAAAATGGAATGTCTACAAGGATGTTGAGACGAGAAGTATCAGAGATTGTCATTTGTTCTATACAGGGCCTATTGCAGTTTTCCATATGTTAGCCTAACTGTGCGCAACTTATGCCGCTTTAGCTTTGCACACATTACTACATAAACACTTTTGCTTTTGTGCTACATTATACTTTCACACAGAACCTGCAGTTGTTTTCTCGTTCTGTTCTTTCCTGGGATTTAGTCTGAACAGCAGACAAGGACAAACAACAATGTCCCTTGTTATTTTGTTCTGGTCAGGCACTCGCTGTGAGAAGTTGGCATGGTATATGCTGTCCACTAATTATAGTGGGCACCTTGCACCAGTCCAAACAACCCCTTATTGGAGATAGGTTAAAGACAACCTTTATTGAAAGCTATCCTAGTGGTAGCTATGGAGAGCAGCCTTCAGGCTAAGTCTTGAAGGAATGTAAAGCAGCTTGTTTTACCAGTCTATAATCTCTTGAGTGACCAAATGAAAGAGGACCACACCAGGTATATATTCAAAATATATGTATTTATTGCTAAACACACCCCTCTAGTCTCTTTATGAGGCTAGAGTTCGAAGTACATAAGTTATAAGTTAGTTATCTACAGTAATAGCACAAATACACGTTTGAGCCCTAGGGGCGTACCAAACCATATACCAATAAAGTGGTATAAGAACCACGACTGAGCTAGACACAGGGCCTAGAGCCTGTAGAAGTGCTTGGACCACAAGGAACCACCCAAGGTAGTGACACAGGGGCCCACGGGGGACGCGTGCAGTGTGAGAACACAGCCGCGAATCGCCGTTGACTTCTATGGGGAAAGTCGCGGTTGGAATTTTAAAGAAAAGGGACACTTAGAGGAGGACTTGGAGCAAACCCTTTTAGAACTAGGCTGTTCTAGTGTCAATACCCACGGGAGCACCGGAGTACTCGAGTTACCTCACCCAGGGGAGCCGGGTGCATAGGTGTCTTTCGGGGTCGGGTTTCGTCGTCGTTTTCAATGGCGATCTGCTGCAAAGTGCTGCTGGCGGCCAAGTCGAAAGTGTTCGGGTGGATCCAAAGGTGGATCGAAGATCTGAAGAACCTGAAAGCAGAGGGGACAGAGTCTGGGTCACTAGCCAGTGACCAGGAAGGCGATGAGCAGATGCCCACCGATGTCGAGTGCTTCAGGTAGGTTGACGGTCGTCTTGACTCTTCAGCCACGAGGTCCAGGAGGCGTTGACGATGACCAGGAGCTGGATTCGAGCTGTCCCACGACGTTTGTCGATTGCAGGGGTGTTGGCGACCGGATTGGACCCAACAATCCTTGGCAACGGCAAGTCTCGTGGAAATGGAAGAAGGACGATGGTGCAGACCAGCAAGGTCTGTGAGACTCACCCAGCAAGGGTAAGTCAGGGCACGCCTGGAGCAACCAGGGAGCCCAAGCAGAAGAAGATTGGCCTTCGCGAGGGCCTACTAGCCAACAGACTAGCGACCGCAAAGGAGCCTCGAGTGGACGCACTTGGAGCTGGCTCACAGGACACTCGTGGAGTGGAGGCCAGTGATCTTCGGTGCAGTCGGTGCTGGAGGCTGGGGCTACTCGGAGCCCAAAGCACAATTTTGTGGGAGACCCAGTAGAGGATGCACTTGCAAATGCGATTGGTGTCCAGGGGTCACGGTTCCACGTTACCCACGACAGCTACGGGCCTCAGCTTTGCTGGGGACTCAGGGCAGCCTCGGGGAAGTCTGGAAATCCACCTCTGGTGATGCAAAGACTTCGGCATCCGGCGGGAGCTTCAGCGATGCAGACCGGACAATTGCTTCTTTGGTGCCTGCCAAGCAGGGGAGTCACTCCTTGATCCCAAGGGAGATTCTTCAGTCCTCTAATCTTGAAGTAGAGCGTCGAAGGTCCAGGATTCTGTGTCAGAGTTTCGTCCAGGTAAATCTAAAGTCCTAAGAACTGGGGTCCCATACTTATACTAAGATAGGGGGTTGGACATACTCTGGGGACCCACCTATGGGAGGGTCAGGGCAGAGGGGTGGTTACACCCCTTTCCCTTTGTCCAGTTTTGCGCCAGAGCAGGGGCTGGAAGCCCCTGAGCCGGTTTGAACTGGGGTATGCACAGGGACACCAAATGTGCCCTCAGTGCAGGACTTCAAAGCACCAGAGAGTGCTCCCGCCCAGCCCCAATACACACTATCCTGTCTGGGGAGGTGGTTACACCTCCCTGGGACAGGAAACCTATTGTCCAGGCCTCCCCTGCCGGAGTTTCGGTCAGCAGCAGGAGGCCAGACTCGTGTCTGTGGCAGCGGCATCCATTTTGTGATGCCAGGGCTCTGGAAAGTCAGTACCGGGTATACCGGTGTGTACATGTCTCTCCCTCTAGGAGGGTGGAATGCTACCCCCGCCGCCAGAACTGGCGGGGGGGGGGGTAGTATTCCAAGATGTTTGACACCAAACACGACATGTTTCCGTGCAGCCATCCCAAAGTTAGCATTTAACGCGAGGTTATAATGCGCTTAAGAGTATATGGTCGGGCTGCACTACAAACAGCATCAGAGAAGGGTCTCCGAATGCTGCAGAGGGGCCCAGCTCATGCAGGGGCACCCTCTCACATAGGAACCACGCACTCTGCCTTCAGGATTGATAAGGCCTGCCATAGGAGTGACTTATAGGTTTATATGTGTGTATGTATGTAGTGATATAGGTAGCCTATATCACAGTAAGGGGTGCATGCACCACCTTACCCAGGCTGCAGTAGCAGACCTGTGGTGTCCTTTGGCTGGCCTTCCAGGGGTGGCACAATACATGCTTCAGCCCCTGGCAGGCCTCTGAGGTACCTATGCCCTGGGTACATAGTATACCATATACTAGGGACTTATAAGGGCACTCCAGATTCCAATCAGAGATGTGCCTAAGGCACATGGAAACCATTTTAGAGAGGAAGCAGCTAGGCTGGGGTTCTGATTAGCAGGGCCCCAGCCAGACTAAAGTCGAAAAACAGTGAAGCATCAGCAAAAAGTGGGGGTACCCATGTGAAGCAGATCCTACTCTCCTACACAACCCCCCCCCAAACGTAGGGACATTAAACTAACCTTGCCCAGTTAAGTCTTCATGTTCTAAGTGGAAGTACCTAGAGAGTCCATCTGCATTGGCATGGTTACTCGCAGGTCTATGTTCCACTGTGAAGTCCATCCCCTGTAGGGAAATGGACCACCTAAGTAGTTTGGGGTTTTCACCCTTCATTTGTTTCAGCCATAAGAGGGGCTTATGGTCGGTTTGAACAAGGAAGTGAGTACCAAACAAGTATGGCCTCAACTTCTTCAGAGCCCAGACCACAGCAAAGGCCTCCTCTCAATGGCTGACCAACGTTTCTCTCTAGGGGTCAGCCTTCTGCTAATAAAAGCTACTGGCTGATCCTGACCTTCATCATTCAATTGTGACAGTACAGCCCCTACCCCCAATTCAGATGCATCTGTTTGGACAATGAACTTCTTGGAGTAATCAGGACTCTGTAGAATGGGAGCAGTGCACATGGCCTGCTTTAGGTCATCAAATGCCTTTTGACAGCTAACTGTCCACTGAACCTTTTTGGGCATTTTCTTGGAAGTTAAGTCATTCAGGGGTGTCACTATTGATCCATACCCCTTGACAAATCTCCTATAGTACCCAGTCAGGCCTAAGAAGGCTCTCACCTGAGTCTGGGTAGTTGGAGCAGTCCAGTCCATGATGGTCTGGATCTTGCTCTGCAGTGGTTGAACCTGGCCTCCACCCACAAGGTGGCCCAGGTACACAACCTGACTCTGCCCTATCTGGCACTTGGTGCCCTTGATAGTCAGGCCTGCTTTCTGCAGGGCCTGCAAAACATTTCTGAGGTGGACCAGGTGATCCTCCCAGGTGGAGCTAAAGACAGCAATATCATCTAGATATGCTGCACTATAGGCTTCCAGACCTGTAAGGACTGTATTCACCAACCTCTGAAAAGTGGCAGGTGCATTCTTCAGACCAAAGGGCATCACCACAAATTGATAATGCCCACTAGGGGTTGAGAATGCTGTCTTTGGCTTTGCATCATCAGCTAGTCTGATCTGCCAGTAGCCAGCTGTCAGGTCAAATGTGCTTAGATACTTGGCTGAGGCCAAAGTGTCTATTAGCTCATCTGCCCTAGGTATTGGATGGGCATCAGTCCTAGTGACTGCATTGAGATCCCTGTAGTCCACACAAAACCTCATCTCTCTTTTCCCACCATTGGTGTGAGGTTTTGGCACAAGGACCACTGGACTAGCCCAAGGGCTATCTGAGGGTTCAATAACTCCCAAATCCAACATCTTCTGGACTTCTGTCCTGATACAGTCCCTGACATGGTCAGGTTGCCTATAAATCTTATTTTTAATAGGCAGACTGTCCCCAGTGTCCACTTCATGAGTGCACCAGGTAGTCTGACTGGGTGTCAGTGAGAATATGTGCCTGAACTGATTGAGCACCTGTCTGCAATCAGTTTGCTGCTGGGCAGTGAGGCTGCCCGTCAAGGCTACACCATCCACTGACCCATCATCAGGGTTCTGTGAGAGCAGGTCAGGGAGAGGGTCACTCTCTTCCTCCTGTCCCTCATCAGTAGCCATGAGCAAGCCCATGTCTGCCCTGTCCACATATGGTTTTAACCTGTTGACATGGAGAACCCTGTGGGGACTCCTGGGTGTTCCTAGGTCTACTAAATAGGTAACCTCACCCTTCTGTTCAACAATGGTATGGGGTCCACTCCATTTGTCTTGGAGAGCTGCTGGGGCCACTGGCTCCAACACCCACACCTTCTGTCCTGGCTGGTAAACAGTCAGTACAGCCTTTTGGTCATGCCAGGCTTTTTGAAGTTCCTGGCTAGCCTCAAGGTTTTTAGTTGCCTTTTTCATGTACTCAGCCATCCTGGAGCGGAGACCAAGTACATAGTCCACTATGTCTTGCTTTGGGGGCTTGAGAGGTAACTCCCATCCTTCCTTCACCAAGCACAATGGACCCCTGACAGGGTGACCAAACAAAAGTTCAAAAGGGCTGTAGCCAACCCCTTTTGAGGCACCTCCCTGTATGCAAATAAAAGGCAGGGCAAGAGTATGTCCCATCTTCGCCTAAGCTTTTCTGGGAGCCCTTTAATCATGCCCTTCAAGGTTTTGTTGAATCTCTCAACTAAACCATTGCATTGTGGGTGATAGGGTGTGGTGAACTTGTAAGTCACTCCACACTCCTTCCACATTGCTTTCAAGTATCCAGACATAAAGTTAGCACCCCTGTCTGATACAACCTCCTTAGGGAAGCCCACTCTTGAGAAAATTCCCAGGAGGGCTCTTGCCACCACAGGTGCTGTAGTGGTCCTAAGGGGAATAACCTCTGGGTACCTGGTGGCGTGATCCACTACCACCAGGATAAACCTGTGCCCAGATGCTGTTTGGGGATCCATGGGACCAACAATGTCAATCCCCACCCTTTCAAAGGGAACCCCCACCACAGGTAGTGGTATCAGGGGGCCTTTGTAGTGCCACCTGCCTTGCCACTGGCCTGGCAGGTTACACAGGAGCGACAAAACTCCTTGGTGTCTTCAGACATGTGGGGCCAGTGAAAGTGAGGGACAATTCTGTCCCAAGTCTTGTTCTGGCCCAGGTGACCTGCTAAGGGAATGTCATGGGCTAGGGTCAATAGGAAGCCCCTGAACTTCAGAGGTATAACCAACCTCCTGGTGGCACCAGGCTTGGGGTCTCTACACTCTGAGTACAAGAGTCCATCATCCCAATACACTGTATGGGGACCACTAGCTTTCCCAGCAGCCTCAGCAGCAGCTTGCTGTCTGAGGGGTTCAAGAGAGGGGCAGCTCTGCTGCTCCTGGCTCAGATCTGCCCTGGAAGGGCCCCCTGTCCCCAAGAACTCAACCTGGTCAGGTTCAAGCTCCTCTGGGACAGTTCCTTCCTCAGGACTGAGATCTTCCCCCTCAAGAGACTGATCTTCCTTCTGAGCCAAGGGGGAAGGCACTGCCTTTACCCTACTACTCCTCTTCTTGGAGGGCACTTGGTCCATTATTCCAGAATCCAAGGCCTGTTCAGTGTTAGACATTTTGGCTTGTGACCTGTTCACAGCAAACACATCTGCAGGGATGCCCAGCATTTCTGCATGGGTCCTGAGCTCCACTTCTGCCCAAGCTGAAGTTTCTAAATCATTGCCAAGCAAGCATTCAACGGGTAGGTCTGCACTTACCACAACCTTCTTAAGGCCAGTTACCCCTCCCCAGGAGAAGTTAACAACTGCCAGAGTATGGTCTGTTCTGACATTGCTAGCATTGGTCACTTGGTACATTTCACCAAGTATAATCTACCCAGGATCTACAAGGTCTTGTGTCACCATGGTGACACTTGCCCCTGTGTCCCTAAATGCCAAAGCCTCTTTTCCATTGATTAAGGGCTGTTGCCTGTACTTGCCCAGATTACTGGGACTCACAGAGGAGGTCACATCCATGCCTCAATCACAGACTAGGACAGCCTGAGTGAGTTCTCTGACTAGGTCAGAGCTCATCTCCTTACCCAGGGTCAACCCTACTAAACCCTTGGCTTGTGTAGTCCCACCACAAATTGTAACTGCACTAGGGGGAGCAGGTGCCTTAGGGGCATTGGTGGGGGCTGGAGTAGAGTCTTTGGACTTGGTGCAATCACTGGTCCAGTGGGTCTTTTGCTTACAGACCTTGCACCATGGTTTCTTTTGGCCTCTTCCCTTGTTAGACTGTGAATCCCCACCTGAAGAAGATTTTTGGGGGCCTTGTGAAGACTTCTGGTCTTTACCCTTCTCCCCACCCTTATCAGAGTTTTTAGAATCTTGCTTCTTAGGGTCACCACCTTGGTTCTGTACCTTCTGCCTCACCCTGGTTCTGACCCATTTGTCTGCCTTCTTTCCCAATTCTTGGGGAGAGGTCAAATCAGAGTCCACCAGGTGCTGATGCAACAGCTGATTTTGACAATTATTAAGGATCTGCTCCCTCATGATAAGATTGTACAATCCTGTGAAGTCACATACCTTACTGCCCAATAACCAACCTTCCAGAGCCTTGGCAGAACAATCAACAAAGTCCACCCAGTCTTGAGTCTGTGCCTTTTGGGTATCTCTGAACTTTAACCTGTATTGTTCAGTGGTTAGGCCATACCCATCAATCAGAGCACTCTTTAAGACTGTGTATTTATCAGCATCCTCCTCTTTAACAGTGAGGAGCTTATCTCTACCTTTGTCTGCAAAGGAGAGCCACAAGATTGCTGCCCACTGCTCCTGAGGGACCCTCTGTACTTTACAGGCCCTCTCCAGTGCAGTTATCCATTTGTGGATGTCATCCCCACTCTGGTAGGGAGGGACAATCTTGCTCAGGTTTCTATGGTCATAAGACCTTTCCCTATCTCTGGGGAAATTGCTGCCACCATGGGACTCTAGTCCCATCTTTTTTCTCTCTTTGTAGAGATCTAGGGACTCCCTGTCTATAGCCAACTGCTGTTTTCTGAGTTCAAGCTGGGCTTGCTCATACTCAATCAGTCTCTTTCTCCTGTCATGAGAGGATTCTCTCCTATGAGAGGAGACAGAGGTCCCTATTGAGGTGTCAGAGTGGTTAGACTCCTGAGAAGGAGATCTAGACCTTCTGGGCACACTCACAATTCTTCCTGGGGGACAAAGGGGAGGTCATTCTGATCCTCCTCCTCCTCCACAGGAGGAATTGGGTTCTCCAGGTCAAGGTCATTTTCACCTTCCTGGCCATTTTCAGAGGAGGGGGGCTGGGTTTCTTCATCCCTGACCCCTTCCTCATCTTCTGCCCCACCCTCTCTGCCTACCCCTTCAGACCCTAGGGGTCTGCTGAGATCATCAGCCAGTAACACCTCTCTGAGGTGTTGGCTGCTGGCACTTTTGCCTGCCTTCAGCTTCCTAGTATTGCATAATGCTCTCAATTCCAAGAATGGGAGTTTATCATAATTGGAGGGAAGAAGCCCACTGGCTTCTGGCAAGGACTCACTGGGTCCTGGCTTTGAAGACATTACTAGTGAGGTGTGGTGTATGCACTACCTACTCTAGTGTGGCCTACTAAACTCTCTTGAGTTGTAGAAAGGGTGTGCTATCCCTTAACACACAACTCTAAGTTCAGTAGAACTTACTGTATACTAAGCTTGATTTATATGTACCTTAGGTACCCTTAGTGGTTTTCAGTTGATCAATTCAATTGAGATTTTCTGGTAAAACAATAGCAAGCTGGAATCCCACACGCTGCACACCAATGTGAGAAGTTGGCCTGGTATATGCTGTCCACTAATTATAGTGGGCACCTTGCACCAGTCCAAACAACCCCTTATTGGAGATAGGTTAAAGACAACCTTTATTGAAAGCTATCCTAGTGGTAGCTATGGAGAGTAGCCTTCAGGCTAAGTCTTGAAGGAATGTAAAGCAGCTTGTTTTACCAGTCTATAATCTCTTGAGTGACCAAATGAAAGAGGACCACACCAGGTATATATTCAAAATATATGTATTTATTGCTAAACACACCCCTCTAGTCTCTTTATGAGGCTAGAGTTCGAAGTACATAAGTTATAAGTAGGGCTCCCGGTTTTCCGTTTAAACGGATTTTTACATATAAATACAGACGGAAAACAAGTTTTCCTTTGTCTGTATCTATATGTAAAAACGGGAAATTACTACCACATTTCGCCAAGCTGCTGTGCTCCAGCAGAGTTGCCTCGCCACGCCCTCTTGCCGATTCTAGGGCTGTGGCTGCCTTCAGTTTTGCTGGAAATTTCTTTCAATGAGGGGTCTTTTGCGCTCCTGTCGGCCTTTGTTTGCTGTCCCAGCCATGTCCGGGGCTCCGCTCCGCCCCCTCGAGTGAGCCTGGCCAGCCATTTCAAAAGAAACGTAAGTACGGGGGGGGGGCTGGAGTCAGTGGCTTATGCAGTTTTGGTGGCTGCAAAAGCAGGAATCGGATGCCAGCTCCCTCCCCTCCCCCCGCCGTGGGACTGCACAGCCTAGCTACGTCAGTGTAGTGATTGTTGAGTTTGTGGCCGGACTGCAGAGCACTACACTGGGTACGTGTGCTGCAAGAACAGTCCGACCACAAACTCGGCAAAGCCTTGCTACACCACTGGCCACGACAGAGAGGTCTGCTGGTTCCTGCAACATGCACCCCAGGTGACTGACACTGCCCCAGCTACAGCTGCCTGTCTTAGACTACCCAGGCGTTCCCCTATATTCCGGTTCACTTCTGGGCCCCAGAACACAGAGGGCTTGAGAGCCTACAGACCCAACACTGATCGGCCAGCTGAAACAACACAAGCCCAGTAATCTATGCAGCACCACCCCTTCTCTATGTAGCAATAGGTAGCGCATAGAGCTGAGTCCGAGGCACATAGATTCGAGTGTAATCACATGGGCCACTTCAAAATAATTCACTCTGGCGCTGCTGTTGTTTGTCCCGTTCAGCTCGTTGTGTTGTGTGCAGCCCCCCTCCCTCTGTCTCACCCTCACAATGCCTGCTACTCCTGTTAATTGTTTTCGCGCTCAGTAAGTGCCTGCACAATGGGGGGTCGTGGCAAGAGGCGCGGTGCCCTGAGCTCCCGGATGATCCACGGCTGCCAGTGCCAGGAGGCCTGCATTGTTCTCAGTGCCCCACCTCCGCAAGGTGAATCACTCTCACACACAGCGCATTCAGCCCCCCTCCCTTCCCTTGGCTCGGGCTGCGCTCTCACTCTCTCGCAGACACACCTGGGGTGGACAGGGGGGAGTGGGCAGCGGAGAGAAGAAACCCAATCCTTGTATTTTCAGCCCGGGCTCCGCTGGAAGGCAGGGCTCAGTCAGACACACACAGCGAAGAGGGTGTAAGTGAGACTCAGAAAAAGAGTATTCGCAGAGTTTGTGACCAGACTGAATAGCCCACAACCATTGCTGTCTCTTCCTTCTTGCCCGGACAAGACAAGGACAGTGTCCAATTCTGCTGCCCCCCCCTCTTTCTTCCTCTTACTCCCTCTCTTTGTCGCGCTCCTCCTCACTTGCAGAAAACCGTGACTGTTCTTTCCTCTCCTTTCTGCCATTCGTTCCCCAGTGAAATGGATCCAAAAAAAGAGGACACTTGTCTTACAAAAGTCTTTTTCTGACATTTTTCTATTCCAAAACGCGGCCTCAGGAGAGAAAAAAGGTTTTAAATACGAACAATAAATACATAACTAAATAAAACAAGACAGAGTAGTCACAAAGTGGCCAGATTGGTTTTATTCACACCCAAACACATTAGCGCCACCTTACAGAGTTTGCCAGTGAAGCGCTACTTTTCTTTTCATGTCCTTAGCTTTCTGAATAATGAGTGTAAAAGCTTTAAGTTGTATTCCCTATGAGTGTTTGATTTTTCGAGAATGTTGTTACTTTTTTCAGGCAGCAAATTACTCTTGTCTAGTGCATAGTTTGAATTGAGTTGCTTCTAGGTGTTTATAGCGGGGCACAATTGGGTTGTAGCTGAAGGGAGTGTGAGTTCCTCTCAGTGGGGCAGTATGGTCGTCAGTGGGGGAGAGGATGTAGCACTCTGTGCCGATGACAGAAACTGCAAGGCTCTGAGACAAATGGCTTGTGATAGCACTTTTAAGCGTATTGGGGACATTCTGCGAATGGCAAAGTTTTCCCATGAATGTATTGTGTTGACCAATAACAACCGAATGCATGTGTGCATTGTCAATTTAAATAAATGTGGAAAAATACTAGCTGCAGCGTTGCCTTCTGCTTGTGGCAAAAATAAATGTGGATAAATACAGATAAAATGCCCAAAAAATAAATATGGATAAATACAGACGGAAATGGCAAAAAAATAAATACCATAAAACCGGGAGCCCTAGTTATAAGTTAGTTATCTACAGTAATAGCACAAATACACGTTTGAGCCCTAGGGGCGTACCAAACCATATACCAATAAAGTGGTATAAGAACCACGACTGAGCTAGACACAGGGCCTAGAGCCTGTAGAAGTGCTTGGACCACAAGGAACCACCCAAGGTAGTGAAACAGGGGACCCACGGGGGACGCGTGCAGTGTGAGAACACAGCCACGAATCGCCGTTGACTTCTATGGGGAAAGTCGCGGTTGGAATTTTAAAGAAAAGGGACACTTAGAGGAGGACTTGGAGCAAACCCTTTTAGAACTAGGCTGTTCTAGTGTCAATACCCACGGGAGCACCGGAGTACTCGAGTTACCTCACCCAGGGGAGCCGGGTGCATAGGTGTCTTTCGGGGTCGGGTTTCGTCGTCGTTTTCAATGGCGATCTGCTGCAAAGTGCTGCTGGCGGCCAAGTCGAAAGTGTTCGGGTGGATCCAAAGGTGGATCGAAGATCTGAAGAACCTGAAAGCAGAGGGGACAGAGTTTGGGTCACTAGCCAGTGACCAGGAAGGCGATGAGCAGATGCCCACCGATGTCGAGTGCTTCAGGTAGTCGTCTTGACTCTTCAGCCACGAGGTCCAGGAGGCGTCGACGACAACCAGGAGCTGGATTCGAGTTGTCCCACGACGTCTGTCGATTGCAGGGGTGTCGGCGACCGGATTGGACCCAACAAGCCTTGGCAACGGCAAGTCTTGTGGAAATGGAAGAAGAACGATGGTGCAGACCAGCAAGGTCTGTGGGACTCACCCAGCAAGGATAAGTCAGGGCACGCCTGGAGCAACCAGGGAGCCCAAGCAGAAGAAGATTGGCCTTTGGGAGGGCCTACTAGCCAACAGACTAGCGACCGCGAAGGAGCCTCAAGTGGACGCACTTGGAGCTGGCTCACAGGACACTCGTGGAGTGGAGGCCAGTGATCTTCGGTGCAGTTGGTGCTGGAGGCTGGGGCTACTCGGAGCCCAAAGCACAACTTTGTGGGATACCCAGAAGAGGATGCACTTGCAAATGTGATCGGTGTCCAGGGGTCACGGTTCCACGTTACCCACGACAGCTACGGGCCTCAGCTTTACTGGGGACTCAGGGCAGCCTCGGGGAAGTCTGGAAATCCACCTCTGGTGATGCAAAGACTTCGGCATCCGGCGGAAGCTTCAGCGATGCAGACCGAACAATTGCTTCTTTGGTGCCTGCCAAGCAGGGGAGTCACTCCTTGACCCCAATGGAGATTCTTCAGTCCTCTAATCTTGAAGTAGAGCGTCGAAGGTCCAGGATTCTGTGTCAGAGTTTCGTCCAGGTAAATCTAAAGTCCTAAGAACTGGGGTCCCATACTTATACTAAGATAGGGGGTTGGACATACTCTGGGGACCCACCTATGGGAGGGTCAGGGCAGAGGGGTGGTTACACCCCTTTCCCTTTGTCCAGTTTCGCGCCAGAGCAGCGGCTGGAAGCCCCAGAGCCGGTTTGAACTGGGGTATGCACAGGGACACCAAATGTGCCCCCAGTGCAGGACTTCAAAGCACCAGAGAGTGCTCCCGCCCAGCCCCAATACACACTATCCTGTCTGGGGAGGTGGTTACACCTCCCTGGGACAGGAAACCTATTGTCCAGGCCTCCCCTGCCGGAGTTTCGGTCAGCAGCAGGAGGCCAGACTCGTGTCTGTGGCAGCGGCATCCATTTTGTGATGCCAGGGCTCTGGAAAGTCAGTCCCGGGTATACCGGTGTGTACATGTCTCTCCCTCTAGAAGGGTGGAATGCTACCCCCGCCGCCAGAACTGGCGGGGGGTAGTATTCCAAGATGTTTGACACCAAACACGACATGTTTCCGTGCAGCCATCCCAAAGTTAGCATTTAACGCGAGGTTATAATGCGCTTAAGAGTATATGGTCGGGCTGCACTACAAACAGCATCAGAGAAGGGTCTCCGAACGCTGCAGAGGGGCCCAGCTCATGCAGGGGCACCCTCTCACATAGGAACCACACACTCTGCCTTCAGGATTGATAAGGCCTGCCATAGGAGTGACTTATAGGTTTATATGTGTGTATGTATGTAGTGATATAGGTAGCCTAAATCACAGTAAGGGGTGCATGCACCACCTTACCCAGGCTGCAGTAGCAGACCTGTGGTGTCCTTTTGGCTGGCCTTCCAGGGGTGGCACAAAACATGCTTCAGCCCCTGGCAGGCCTCTGAGGTACCTATGCCCTGGGTACATAGTATACCATATACTAGGGACTTATAAGGGCACTCCAGATTCCAATCAGAGATGTGCCTAAGGCACATGGAAACCATTTTAGAGAGGAAGCAGCTAGGCTGGGGTTCTGATTAGCAGGGCCCCAGCCAGACTAAAGTCGAAAAACAGTGAAGCATCAGCAAAAAGTGGGGGTACCCATGTGAAGCAGATCCTACTCTCCTACACTCACACCTAGACACAACACAGAAATGCAGCTGTTGTTTATGAACATGTGAACCTTGTCTTATAGGTATGCACAGCAATGTAACACAGAGAGAGAGAGAGACATATATTTCCTGGGGGAAGATCAGAGCTGTATCTGAGATGTAGAACATTCACCTGTGTATGCTAAGGTATGGGGTCCGCTGCTAAACCCAGAGATATTTGCTGCATAATCAGTTTGCTTCTGTAGAAGGGGAGGGGTTAGGCTATTCTGTCTTATAATATGGCAGGGCTTTTTCATAATATATGGTTTATTGAAAATGCTGATGGTATTTTTGATAGGTATTCTGATTATGGCTCGTATAAGCATTTCAGAGCATGATAGTTTAAGTAAACATTTTAAACTTCCTTTGTGTCTCTTTCATATCTTATTGTGGACAAGTATGAGTGTGTGAGCGAAAGGGAGTGTCCTGTCACCGCGATCCCTGAGAGGGTCAGGAGTGTTGTGTTCTGGTGTGTCCATTCACGTTTCTCTCTGGTTATGAGTAGGAGGGCAAGTGAGACCCTATAGCTAGTCGGACTCAGGCTCATGTTACTGAGGTGGTATGGCAACTCAGTCCCTAACTACTGAGGTTCTATGGTCCCAAGCATAGTTCTGTTCCTGAGCAGAATCCCTGCCAAAGATGCCCTTTGCAATATGTGTAGGAAATTGCAAGAAGGAAACTGAAGTAAATAATGAGTTTATGAAAATAAGAAAATAAATGTGAATAAAGAGTATCTGTTTTTTGAATGGATGAATGTGTGGGAGTAAGTGAATAGAGGGTGTGGGCAAAAGGATGGATGGATGAAAGAATGTTGTAACTTTTCTGTAGGAGAGAAGACTTGCACTGCAGATGTCTTGTTGTGCACTTATTGTTTGTAAGGGAGTCTTGCACCACTGATCCCATGTTATATTTGTACAGCAAGGAAGTAAACATTCACGGCTGATGCTCATGCTGTGCCTGTTCTGTTTGCAAGGGAATTTGCACCCTGGCATCCATATGGTGTTTGTAATGGGATCTTTTTGAGCCCACTCATAATGACCTCCTTAGTATGTAACATCAGGTATGTTGTGATTATGCCTATACTCATGTCAAATGTAAAATAACTCCTTTCAAAAGACACACCTATAGAGTTCAGGGTTGGCACTAGTTGATGGTCTCTATTGAATAGGCAGAAGCATGGCATATCTGTTCTCCCTGTTTGCACAGCTAATTCCTGAGACTGGGCTTTAGAATGCCTTTTCTCAAAATTATACTTTGAAAAGTACTTGATTTTATAAGGAACTGTCTCACTAGCATAATCCTGGCTGACGAGGGAGAGCAGTTAATCAAAAAATGCTAGGAATTACTTCTGTCCAGCTCAATGTTATCATACAATTTCTAAAATGTATAGCATCAATTTGTAAATCAGTATGAGAACATGTGCATTCCACGCCAACTTCATTTGTGCACTAATGGAAGGTGTGCATTTCCACCTTAGAGCCCTCAAACGTGGTAAAGAAGTCCTATATTTTGCATCAGGCCAAATCATCAATCAACCTGGAACACATTTATGCCAAACTTCTCAACATTTTCATGCTAATCTAGATCACTTTTTGTTCTCTTTCCTTTGCACAATGAATACAACTTTGTGAATGTTTTTGTTGTATTCCCTTTTTTAATAAATTGTAGTTTGTGCTGAATTAAAGTATTCTAATATGACTTTATGACCTGGTACTATTACCAAATTAGCTTCATAATTTTGTTAAACCGACTTATTTGGGCAAACTATGGGTAACGTAATGGCTAACGTATGGACACCACAGCATTACAGAAATACAGTTCAATCTGAGTCAACCAACCCTGTTAAATAAATAATTCATATCAATCTGTTATCATCTGTAAAAAATCTCAAAATGAAAACTTTTTCGATACTGTGGTGTGGTGCCCTGATACTGTAATGCCTCATTTGTATCACAGTTGATGATTCAGGTGCCTATACATTATAGGATCATAATAGAAGTATGTTCAAGAAAATATTTTGACTTGGGCATCAATGGTAACATTAGAAGCATAATTATTGTTCCATGAACAGCAGCAGTTCATTATGAAATTAATGTAACAATGACCATTGTGATAGAAAAAGTCAGAAGAGGACATTAGTTACACAAAGTAGCTTGTGTAAATAATTGTACACCTTAACGAGATCAGAAGAAATACAAGATTTTTTAACTTTTTCAGAATGTACCATTATATGAATTATTACACTTAATGATTATTTGTGTTCAACAGCTTTTTAAAGAACAAGTGTGTAGAGCAATTTCCTAACAAGGAATTTGACTGCATTTCATACCAATTTCTTAACTATACTAGTCTCCTGAAGAAGTGTAGAATGATGCGAAATGAATTGATTAATAGTAATTGAGTTGAATGAAGAATTCAATAATTATTCTACATTGGTGTAAAAGGAAAATATAAAATGTATTTGAATATCACAAAGAAGCTCAATTTTTGACATTTAAAACCACAATCGTAAATGTTCAGAAGTTGCAAATATAAAGACGTTGTAAGACCTGAGTGGTCAACATAAAAGTCTGTGGTGCTATTCATCTTGGGTGTACTTGGCTCAACATCTGCGGGTACATTTCTGATCCATTGGGACTTTGATGAGTCTGTTCTGTATCTAGGAGACATGCCAGCATCATATTGATAAATAGATATATGCAAATGGCTCATTTGGCTGCTACGTTTCACAGTTTCCCATTTGTTTTAAAAAGCCACTCAGAACAAAACACACATTGATGCAGCCAGAGCTGCTAGGAAGGGCTGCTGTGACCCAGTTGGAGAGACTAGAGCTATGGTATACAAGACAAGTTCTTCAATAGTTTCTCCATGGATATATATCTGTTGAATCCAAGAACTCTTGCAAATTTCCCCACACTTTAATATAATTATCAGAGGATCATACCTCGTATACCAGACACCATTTAAAAGTGAGAAAGTATGACTATCTGTGAGACATCTGTCTAGCCTGGTAGTGTTTAGAAAAATCAATCTATAATAGAACTGCATATTCTTTCTAGTCTAAAATTGGAATTTGGAGCTTATCTACCTACTTATAAATACAGCTTTAGAAATCCTGTAATAACTCCTAGAGGTTCTAGAGCTACATGCATTAAAATTCAAAACAGCACATAAATAGGAACTCTAAATAAAGATATAACATGTACCACTGGATAAAATATTTATAATAAAGAATCATTTGGATGTACAATCAATTGAGCACACACACCATGGTGCGCACTAAAGGCAAAAAACTAGAAAGTCTAACAATCTCAAATATAAAAAAGCAGTGATTAATATGTCACTCTCTTTTTCAATTACTTTCAGACTTTGAAATAAGTTTGACTTAGGAAAACGCACAGTACCTGTGATGTATATTAAGACATAATAAGCAATTTTGGACCACATATTAATGCACTCCTTGGTTTATGTATTTGGAAGAGGACAATGGGCTGATAAATGCTTTCTACCAACCACAAAGAAGACATCAATGTTTCAATCAAAGACTACAGTTTTCATGTGAAAGACAAATTATTTGCACAGTATTAAGAGTCTGGGATAGTAATGAGATTGTGATATGCTGGAACATTCTAATTTGAACTACTATGAGTTACAAAAGAGCATGAAACCAGTGCATTGCTTAAAAATCATTGAGAACGTAAGACGCTAGTGGTGAATAGTGGACCAATTGCCATCACTTTGACTCAAAATATCCTGAAATGTATCAGGTGAATCCACACACACACTGGTGATCGGTTTAAAGGATGTCTTCACTCTCATTATTCATCTCTCCCAGAAAGGAATCATAAGAGTGATGAAACAATTCTATAAATGAAACACATCAGCAAGCAGGAAACCTTCACCTTTAACACACATATGTAGGCTAGATACCACTTGCAGGTAGGTTGATTAAGAGAGAGATACTTCCTGTACGCATTTGATAACTAATCCATCTTTCCTGATAGTTTTGCAGTGTTGAAACTGACTATTGTTTTCTGTTCACCCATCCCCTTTCCTGTAGGGTCCTGTCTCCAGGCTGTACAAGAGATCCCTGGATACAGACATTTGGGGAATGTAGGATCCTAGTGGGAATTCCTGCTGCTCTTACATGGATGTTGGTAGAGCTCACAGATTGCAAAGCCTACAAAAATTTAGTGCCTCTAACAGAAGTTACTGGACCCATTGGAATTATGAGCTCTGCTAAACGCAGACAAAATCTCCAGGTGAAAGTCTGGCCCAAAATTAAGAATTTCCCTGGGATTCTGACACACAATTACAAATTCCCCAGTAATTCGTATTTCTCAGTGGACCCTCAGGCTCAGATTTACTGAGGGCTTGTGTTGCCGTTAAATGAGATTGACTATGTCATGCAGAGCCACCTTGTGTGGTTCTGCGTGGCATAGTAAATCTGGAGAAACGCAAGGCAGCACAAGTTGCTGCCTTGTGTTACTCTGCTCTGGGAAGGAATTCTATGGATGGAGTGTGGGTGTTCCCACGCATTCACCCAAGGTTTTTGGAGCCTTCCCAGATTTACCAACAAGAGCAATCCTGGCAATACCTCAAATTTCTACGCCTTCCCTGGGGACTCACAGTGCTAATCACAAAAGCTTGCAGTTTTTTAAGTCATCACGAGCCCTCACTCTACAAAGAATACAATGGTCACTCATTTTTGTGGCCTATGATTTTATCAACCGGAGCCTCAGAAGGGTAAGGTGACAAAAACACCTAAAAGGAGAAAGACCTGGGTATAATGTTGGCGCTGTCTTGCTTGTGGGTCAACCTTAGATCGCGAAGTGAGCTAAAGTACAATGATGGATTCAACCCAGATCTGTGACTGGGGGTGAATGTCTGAAAAGATTCAGCGCTCCGTCCATCATCTACTTGTGTTTGCTTTTTTCACCCTAAGTTGGCAGGGTATGCCCACACGTGTGTCACTTGCTCACCTTGCCACTGGATTCAAGCTAGCCTGGCTGATGAGGGGTGTTACCCCAAAACCTATCCCAGGATGCATATTTACGGTTCAGGGAAGACCTGGCTTGGCAGTTCAGGCTGGACTGTTCCCATGAGGCACAGAGTCAAGACTGATTTGTATATAGCTGGGTCTGAACTGAGGTGGCAAAGTGAGCTAAAGAACGATGATGGATACAACCTAGATCTGTGACTGGGGGTGTGTGTCTGAAAAGTTTAAGTACTCCGTCCGTCATCTCCTTGTGTTTGCTTTGTTTGCCCTAAGTTGGCAGGGTATGCCAAGATGTGGGTCCCTTGCTCACTTTGCCACTGGAGTCAAGCTAGCCTGGCTGATGAAGGGTGTTACCCTGAATCCGGTCCCAGGATGCTTGCTTCCGGTTCAGGGAAGACCTGGCTTGGCAGTTCGGGCTGGACTGTTCCCATGAGGCACAGGGTCAAGACTGATTTGCATATAGCTGGGTCTGGACTGAGGTGGCAAAGTAAGCAAAAGAACAATGATGGATTCAACCCAGATCTGTGACCGGGGGTGTGTGTCTAAAAAGTTTCAGAGCTCCGTCCATCATCTCCTTGTGTTTTCTTATTTCGCCCTAAGTTGGCAGGGTATGCTCACACGTGGGTCACTTGCTCACTTTGCCACTGGATTCAAGCAAGCCTGGCTGATGAGGGGTTTTACCCCAAAACCGGTCCCAGGATGCTTGTTTCTGGTTCAGGGAAGACCTGGCTTGGCAGTTCGGGCTGGACTGTTCCCATGAGACACAGGGTCAGGACTGATTTGTATATAGCTGGGTCTGAACTGAGGTGGCGAAGTGAGCTAAAGAACGATGATGGATTCAACCCAGATCTGTGACTGGGGGTGAGTGTCTGTTAGAAATGGGGGTCTCTAGTTAGCAGAGGTAGGTACCTTTGATTCTAGTCAGGGTAAGGGGGATACACACTTTAGATAACCCCTGCTCACCCCCTGGGTAGCTTGGCACGAGCAGACAGACTTATCCCAGAGGCAATGTGCAAAGTATTTGCACCCAAAACACACAGTAATACAGTGATAACACCACAAATGGACACCACACAAGTTTAGAAAAATAAAGTATCTCTATCTAAACTCAACAAGACCAAAAGGACAAAAATCCAACATACATGTAATAAGAATATGACTTTAAAAAGGTTTCAAACAACTGTGTCCTTAGAAAACTATGGATTCGTGATTTCTCTCAAAGTACCTGTAGTTGCGACAAAGATCACAAGGCCAAACAGCCGCAGAGATGGGAATCGTCGAAAAACAAAGAGATGCGTCAGTTCCTGAGACCATGGGGAGGTGATGCAACATGCAGGAGAAATGATGCGTTGAATCCGGTCTGTAGGGGGAAGTGATGCGTGGATTCCAGGGACAGTTCTGGTCCGCAGGTGATGCGTCGGGAAAACTTGCAGCACAGGTACGATGCGTGGAAATCCGGGATGCATCGGCGATCGATGCAGCGTCGTCGAGCGGCGCTGCATCAGTTTCTTCAGCCGCTATCTCTCAATGTGTCAGTTTTTGCAGCGGTGACAGGCGCTGCGTCAGTTTCGGCAGCGGTGCGGCGATGCGAGGAGATTCTTCTAGCACAGCGATGCTGCATCAGAAAAACAGCTGCAAGAAGAGCGATGCGTTGATTTTCTTGTAGTTGTGTTGCTTTTCCAGCTCCCAACAGAAGGAACAACCTCCAAAGGCCCAACACAGTCACAGGCACCTCTTGGCAGGTCAGAACTCCCAGCAAGGAAATTCAGGGGAGCTCTGGGTGAAGTATTTGTGTCCTTGAGACTTCAGAACAGGAGGCAAGCTCTACTCAAGCCCTTGGAGATCTTCTTCAAGCAGGGGGACACAGCACACAGCAAAGTCCTTGTCCTTTCCTTGGCAGAAACAGCTACTGCAGGCCAACCCCAGACAGCACACAGCAAAGGGGCAGTACTTCTCCTTAGTTTCTCCAGCTCTTCTCCTTGGCAAAGGTTCCTCTTGATTCCAAAAGTAGTCTAAAGTTCTGGGGTTTTAGGTCTAATACTTATACCCCAAAATGTCTTTGTTCTCTTTGTGCAAGGGTCTCAGAGTCCAGTCCAAACCAGTTCTGTCCTCACTGGTGCAGCATGACTGCAGGGGGTGGAGACAGCATTGTGCAAGGGAGACAGGCCCTATTCAGGGTCAAGGAAAATCTCCTCCCACCACTCTAAAGGTAGACCAGGCTTATTCAGGTGCTAGTGAAAACTCTTCCCACTACTCTGAATGCAGCCCAGGTCTATTCAGCCCAGCCCTGACTTATTCAGTAAAGGCAGGACACACATCAACCCCCCCCCCAGTGACTGTCTGAGAGAATGCACCGACCTAGCCCCTGTTACTCCAAAACCAGACAGTCAATACACAAACAGGCAGAGGCACACAGAATGTTTAAACAAGAAAATGCCTACTTTCTAAAAGTGGCATTTTCAAACACACAATTTAAAAACCATCTTTACTAACATATGTGTTAATAAATTCTGAGTTCAGAGAGCCTAAACTTTATTTCTCTATCTTGTCCCAATGGGGAGTTATATTTATAAGATGTTATAAATAAACTCCCGTTATATCCTATGGGGCAAGATAGCCTTTCAATAGTGAAAAACAAAATTGGCTGTATTTCACTATCAGGGCATGTCACACACACACACCAGTACATGTCCTACCTTTCACATACACTGCACCCTGCCCAGGGGGGTACCTTGGGACTACAATAGGGGTGCCTTACATGTAAGAAAAGGGAAGGTTAGGGCCTGGCAAGTGGGTGCACTTGCCAAGTCGACATGGCAGTTAACAACTGCACACAGACACTTCAGTGGTAGGTCTGAGTTACCTTTTCAGAGCTACTCATGTGGGTGGCACAATCAGTACTGCAGGCCCACTAGTAGCATTTGATCTACAGGCCCTGGCACACTTCAGTTCACTTTATTAGGGACTTACCAGTATATCAAATATGCCAATCAGGTAGAACCAATTGTAACACCAATTTACACAGAGAGCATATGCACTTTAGCACTGATTAGCAGTGGTAAAGTGCCCAGCGTCCTATAGCCAACAACAACAGGTCAGGAAAAAATAGGAGGAAGAAGCAAAAAGTTTGGGGATAAACCTGCAAAAAGGGCCAAGTCCAACAGTGTCTGAAAAGTTTCAGCGCTCCGTCCATCATCTCCTTGTGTTTGCTTTTTTTGCCCTAATTTGGCAGGGTATGCCCAGACGTGTGTCACTTGCTCACTTTGCCACTGGATTCAAGCTAGCCTGGCTGATGAGGGGTGTTACCCCAAAACCGGTCCCAGGATGCTTGTTTCCGGTTCAGGGAAGACCTGGCTTGGCAGTTCGTGCTGGACTGTTCCCATGAGGCACAGGGTCAAGACTGATTTGCATATAGCTGGGTCTGAACTGAGGTGGCGAAGTGAGCTAAAGAACGATGATGATTCAACCCAGATCTGTGACTGGGGGTGTGTGTCTGAAAAGTTTCAGCACTCTGCCCATCATCTCCTTGTGTTTGCTTTGTTTGCCCTAAGTTGGCAGGGTATGCCAAGACGTGGGTCCCTTGCTCACTTTGCCACTGGATTCAAGCTAGTCTGGCTGATGAGGGGTGTTACCCTGAAACCGGTCCCAGGATGCTTGTTTCTGGTTCAGGGAAGACCAGGCTTCGCAGTTCGGCCTGGACTGCTCCCATAAGGCACAGGATCAAGACTGATTTGCATATAGCTGGGTCTGACCTGGGGTGGCAAAGTGAGCTAAAGAACGATAATGGATTCAACCCAAATCTGTGACTGGGGGTGAGTGTCTGTTAGAAATGGGGGTCTCTAGTTGGCAGAGGTAGGTACCTTTGTCCAAATAGGGACCCTTGATTCTAGTTAGGGTAAGGGGGATACACACTTTAGATAACCCCTGCTCACCCCCAGGGTAGCTTGGCACGAGCAGACAGACTTATCCCAAAGGCAATGTGCAAAGTATTTGCACCCAAAACACACAATAATACAGTGATAACACCACAAATGGACACCACACCAGTTTAGAAAAAAAAAGTATCTTTATCTAAACTCAACAAGACCAAAAGGACAAAAATCCAACATACATGTAATAAGAATATGACTTTAAAAAGGTTTCAAACAAGTGCGTCCATAGAAAACTATGGATGCGTGATTTCTCTCAAAGTACCTGTAGTTGTGACAAAATTCACAAGGCCAAACAGCCGCAGAGATGGGAATCATCGAAAAACAAAGAGATGTGTCAGTTCCTGAGACCATGGGGAGGCGATGCAACAGTTCTGTTGCATGCAGTAGAAGAGATGCGTCGAATCCGGTCTGTAGGGGGAAGTGATGCGTGGATTCCAGGGACTGTTCTGGTCCACAGGTGATGTGTCTGGAAAACTTGCTGCACAGGTACGATGTGTGGAAATCTGGGATGCATCGGCGATAGATGCGGCATCGTCGAGCGGCGCTGCGTCAGTTTCTTCAGCCACGATCCCTCGATGTGTCCGTTTTTGCAGCGGTGACAGGCGTTGCGTCAGTTCCGGCAGCAGTGTGGCGATGCAAGGAGATTCTTCTAGCACAGCGGTGCTGCATCTTAAAAACAGCCGCAAGTAGAGCGATGCGTCGATCTTGTAGTTGTGTTGCTTTTCCAGCTCCCAACAGAAGGAACAACCTCCAGAGACCCAACACAGTGACAGGCACCTCTTGGCAGGTCAGAACTCCCAGCAAGGAAATTCAGGGGAGGTGTGGGTGAAGTATTTGTGTCCCTGAGACTTCAGAACAGGAGGCAAGCTCTACTCAAGCCCTTGGAGATCTTCTTTAAGCAGGGGGACACAGCACACAGCAAAGCCCTTGTCCTTTCCTTGGCAGAAACAGCTACTGCAGGCCAACCCCAGACAGCACACAGCAAAGGGGCAGTACTTCTCCTTAGTTTCTCCAGCTCTTCTCCTTGGCAAAGGTTCCTCTTGATTCCAGAAGTAGTCTAAAGTTCTGGGGTTTTAGGTCTAATACTTATACCCCAAAATGTCTTTGTTCTCTTTGTGCAAGGGTCTCAGAGTCCAGTCCAAACCAGTTCTGTCCTCACTGGTGCAGCATGACTGCAGGGAGTGGAGACAGCATTGTAGAAGGGAGACAGGCCCTATTCAGGTACAAGGAAAATCTCCTCCCACCACTCTAAAGGTAGACCAGGCCTATTCAGGTGCTAGTGAAAACTCGTCCCTCTACTCTGAATGCAGCCCAGGTCTATTCAGCTCAGCCCTGACTCATTCAGTAAAGGCAGGACACACATCAACACCCCCTCCCCAGTGACTGTCTGAGAGAATGCACCGACCCAGCCCCTGTCACTCCAAAACCAGACAGTCAATACACAAACAGGCAGAGGCACACAGAATGTTTAAACAAGAAAATGCCTACTTTCTAAAAGTTATCAACACAAAGGAGTTAGGCCCAAGTGGACAAAGTGCAGGTAGGGCCATGTAATAGGAACAAAAGGGGGTTTTACCTGGACCTTGTATCATTAAATACACTTATGATTTACCGTGGAGGTCAAAGATAATTATTTTATTTGACCAAGTTTTTTATTTTATTTTTTACTTATCAAAATTCATTTTGTTTTTCAAATATTCATTCAGTTGCAAACAAAAAAGACACACAAAAATATTAACAACTTTCTATACAAAAAGTCACAAAGACTCAATCATCAAATTAATAATACATGAAATACTGTCATTAATGACAACCAACAATACGACATCACCACCTAATGTACAACAAATACACAAAAAACAAAAGATTATGTGCAATCAAAATATTAAATCAAATAATTAGCATGTGTAATCAAATAATGAATCAAATGATTAACATAGCTTATAGTCACAAAGGGAACGAAACATAGTGTCCATAACAGGGGAAAACAATTTTAAAGCCCTCCGTATGGCGTGATAATTGAATCTCAGTTCCTCAATGTCAGAAAAATGCCAACGCGTTTCAAGTCCTAGGCTACAAATACAAGGACTCTCATCAGGGCTTCTTAATTCAATGCACCTTGTTTCTGCGTGCGATGGTATTATCTGGCGAGAAGCAGCTCCTACTCCGAGCATGCAGAGTAGTGCCCAGCAATATGTAATGGCGTCTGAGGGAGTGTTTGGTTGCTGGTGAATTTTTGTCAGTCAACTTTTGGAAGAAGAAAATGACTGAGAGGCTATGCCTAATTGAGACATGCGGTATTTTGAATAAATCAGGGAGTAGGAGCTGCTTCCAAATGGAGAACGTTTGAGGAAACCGAAGGCACAAAATTAAGGCAGAAAAAAGCTTTGAGCAATTTTCTTCTTTGCCAGATACTCCGCTGCATTCTGACGATACCGGAAGTATTCTTTTCAAGCAGGGAACATATTTTATCTCTGCAGGTTTCTCCACAAAGAGATTCCAAATTGCCTGAAGAAAAACTAATATCTTCTCGCCAGATAATACCATCGCACGCAGAAACAAGGTGCATTGAATTAAGAAGCCCTGATGAGAGTCCTTGTATTTGTAGCCTAGGACTTGAAACGCCTTGGCATTTTTCTGACATTGAGGAACTGAGATTCAATTATCATGCCATACGGAGGGCTTTAAAATTGTTTTCCCCTGTTATGGACACTATGTTTCGTTCCCTTTGTGACTATAAGCTATGTTAATCATTTGATTCATTATTTGATTACACATGCTAATTATTTGATTTATTATTTTGATTGCACATAATCTTTTGTTTTTTGTGTATTTGTTGTACATTATGTGGTGATGTCGTATTGTTGGTTGTCATTAATGACAGTATTTCATGTATTATTAATTTGATGATTGAGTCTTTGTGACTTTTTGTATAGAAAGTTGTTAATATTTTTGTGTGTCTTTTTTGTTTGCAACTGAATGAATATTTGAAAAAACAAAATTAATTTTGATAAGTAAAAAATAAAATAAAAAACTTGGTCAAATAAAATAATTATCTTTGACCTCCACGGTAAATAATAAGTGTATTTAATGATACAAAGTCCAGGTAAAACCCCTTTTTTCCTACTTTCTAAAAGTGGCATTTTCAAACACACAATTTAAAAACCATCTTTACTAAAATATGTGTTAATAAATTCTGAGTTCAGAGAGCCTAAACTTTATTTTTCTATCTTGTCCCAATGGGGAGTTACATTTATAAGATGTTATAAATAAACTCCCATTCTATCCTATGGGGCGAGATAGCCTTTCAATAGTGAAAAACGAAATTGGCTGTATTTCACTATCAGGGCATGTCACACACACCAGTACATGTCCTACCTTTCACATACACTGCACCCTGCCCAGGGGGGGTACCTTGGGCCTACCATAGGGGTGCCTTACATGTAAGGAAAGGGAAGGCTAGGGCCTGGCAAGTGGGTGCACTTGCCAAGTCGACATGGCAGTCAACAACTGCACACAGACACTGCAGTGGCAGGTCTGAGTTACCTTTTCAGAGCTACTCATGTGGGTGGCCCAATCAGTGCTGCAGGCCCACTAGTAGCATTTGATCTACAGGCCCTGGCACACTTCAGTGCACTTTACTAGGGACTTACCAGTATATCAAATATGCCAATCAGGGAGAACCAATTGTAACAACAATTTACACAGAGAGCATATGCACTTTAGCACTGATTAGTAGTGGTAAAGTGCCCAGAGTCCTATAGCCAACAACAACAGGTCAGGACAAAATAGGAGGAAGAAGCAAAAAGTTTGGGGATAATCCTGCAAAAAGAGCCAAGTCCAACAGAGTCTGAAAATATTCAGCGCTTCGTCCATCATCTCCTTGTGTTTGCTTTTTTCGCCCTAAGATGTCAGGGTATGCCCAGACGTGTGTCACTTGCTCACTGTGCCACTGGATTCAAGCTAGCCTGGCTGATGAGGGGTGTTACCCCAAAACCGGTCCCAGGATGCTTGTTTCCGGTTCAGGGAAGACCTAGCTTGGCAGTTCGGGCTGGACTGTTCCCATGAGGCACACGGTCAAGACTGATTTGCATATAGCTGGGTCTGAACTGAGGTGGAATGGTGAGCAATAGAATGATGGGATGGGATGCTACCCCATGTGATTGCGATGGTTAGACAAATTGCAAACATTCCTCCTATCACCTTTTGTGTGTTTCATGAGATTACGTCCATAATCATAACATCGAAAAAATACCACTGTTTGCTTTTATATCATTTTCTCTTGTAAATGTGTATATACCTCAATGTGAATTGTCATAACCTTACCTTCTTCATGACCAAGTTGCTTGTTTTTAGCTCGCTTTCTAGACTCCACCTTGTCTGTGTCTCCGTTGACTGCCTCATAAACAGTTTCTGCAACCTCTTGTTGCCACCGCTCAGATATAACAAGTGGGAAGTTCTTGTAGAGTTCTTGATCACTGTCAAGAAGCTAGTGGGAAACAATTAAAGAAAAGTTGTTTAAATGTAATTTGTTCTTTAGCTTCCAACAAACTTAATGTTCCTATGGATAAGATTGTGTTTTTGTCTGAAAGCACTACTTAAGTACAAACAAGACATGGCAGCAAAAATGTAGCGCTCCGTTCTTTTGTTAGGATCATATTGATCACCTAAGGGCCTAATTTAGGGTGGTCAAAGAAAATCATCTGATTTCTGGAGGAATTGCTAAAACTAGAGTAGAACCCATTAATGGAATCTTTTACCTTGCTCTATCCACATGGTAAAGAACATTCCATCAGTTGATTCAGCTGTGGATTCCTCCAGCAATCGTCATTCATTCTGCTACCATAGAATTCTAATTCTGACTGCGGATCTACAGACAGCAAAATTATTACACAGATCCACTTTCAACTACAGTTGAATCTACAATTACAGTGAGATTGGGACTTAGGGCCTAATTTACATTTTGGCAGATGGGATACGCCATAACAAATATGGCGGATGTTTCTACACTCTTAACTAGATATTCATTTTTAATTATGGGTGACATTTTTCTAATCAAAACTTAATGAACTTGTAGTTACGGTATATAAACTTGAGAGTTGTATCTGCAGTTTGGTTACATATTATCACTGTTTTATCAGTATGCACATATGGTTGCGTTTCAAATCTTTTTAAGATATAGTGAAGTTGAATAAATTAAGTTTTAGGGACCTACGTGAACAGGCTGTGACAGGAAAGCTTTTTTACATTGCAGAGTCCTGTGTACTAGTTCCTGAGTACTGGTTGAAACCAATCCCAAACTATTTGAGCATTAGAAATCAGAATTAAGCATGAATTTACAATGCCTCAGTTTCTTCGAGAGGTTAATTTGATATCTAGATTCATAATGTCCGATTCACATTGGGAAAAGACTGCTCTGTGTATTTTTCAAAACATTATAAAAGGAATTAGTTTAGGTTTAGGCTTCCGGTTAATATTTGAGCTTAGATGAACAAGTTACTTACCTTCGGTAGTGCTCTTTCTGGTGGATATTCTATCAAAACATATTCTCCTTGCCTTTAGAATATTCGTAAGGTGCGGAATTGAATCTGGCGGTTTTCACAGCAGTGCACCCGGGCACTACAAGGTGGCGCCATGACTCAGCGTTGTGACGGGGCAAAGCTGCATATAAGCACCAGCCCTGTGTACCCACATCAGGTCCTTTCATTCTGATCCTTCAAATGTGTATCTGGAGCTCTGCTCCCGTTTTTGTTGGTTGATTAATTATTTCAAGTTTTCTTTTCCAGTTTGCAAGGGATCTATGTCCCCACTGAAGACTACTGGGTTCAAGCCATGCAGTGACTTTAGTAAACAGACATCAGTGACGGACTTGCAAGTGGTCTGCCTCTAGTGTTTGGGCTCAGGGAAGGACTCCAAGATGGACCTCGTGCAACTACCAGGCAAATCTGATAGTCCTGATCACAGGATCAGAGCTTCTTGACAAACAAGATGCGACCCTACTCCCCCCTGCTTGCTGATCACCCATAATTCCAACAGACTGATGTACAATATCTGTTCTTCTGATCATCAATTCCTCAAGATGAGCTCCCCATCCTAGGGTGGAGGCATCCATGATGACAGTTGTTACCATTGGTGAAAGGACTTCCCTTTGGGCATATTTTCTTCCACACTTCACTATCATAGGTTTGCCGCAGTGTCCCTGGAGGCTATGAAATAGCTTTGGAGATCTCCACCATGTTGAAATCACTGCCTGCTGAGGTACTACTGGAGGTCCCTCATGTGCCAGCGTGCATGAGTGATAAACAAAATCCTGGAGGCTAGACGACCGAGCAGGTGTAAGATGGTCAGGACTGGAATGATCGATCTATACTGAAACATTGGAATTATAGTGTGAAAGTCTTCAACTCTCGAGGATGAGGGAAGGCTTGACTCATGTGCTGTCCAGTATTGCCCTCTGAACAGAATACATTGAAAGGGCACCAGGTGAGACCTTCTGAGATGGGCCATAACTATCGTCATCACACTTGTGAAGACTAGGGGTGGGAGCAACTTTCAGAAATTGACTCCAAGGAATTCTGCAGAGTTATATAAAAACTGCCAATGGGCGGAAATCGGCATGTCACGCTTCTCACGCTGTGATTTAGCACTAGTAGTGCATTCCACGCTGAAAAATCAGTTAGAGTGGCACCACGCAGTACACCACAGGATGGAGCTACTCAAGTTGATTTTGCTGCCGCTGAAGTAGGTTTTCTACTCGAGCAGCAGCCTTCTGACCGTATACAATCACGACCACCCGCGTTACATAAATCTTGCCGGATGTCTTCCTAGCGACCGGGTATCGGGCTAGCAGATGCGGAATCTCACTCATGCTCACCAACTTACTGTTCTGGAACCTCACACAAGAAACAATTCTACCACACAGCAATTCGTGGAATTTGCCCGGACCTCTGTGTTACAAGAGTAATGCAGAGTTGACAAATTCTGCCAATTCTACAGGCGGAATGGAATATTCTGCCCACCCCTAGTAAAGTCTTGAGGAGCGGAAGTGAAGCCAAATGGAAGGACTACAAACTGGTAGTATTCGGAACCCACAGTAAGGTGAAGATACTTCTTATATGACCACAGGTTATGGATATAGGTCGACAGACACTATCCAATCTTCCGCTTCCAGTGCCAGCAGTTTCTGAGCTAGGGACAGCATCTTCAACATTTCCTTTTGGAGGAACCAGTGCAGAACCCTGAGGTCTAGGATCAGAGGAAGTACCACGGTCCTTTTTGGGGACCAGAAAATACCGGGAGTAGCACCCCAGGCACCATTCCTGCTCTAGAAAAAATTCAACTGCATGCTTTTAGAGCAAGGAAAAAAACTTCCTGCTGTAGGACACGCAGGTGGTTTGGAAGGAGTACATCAGCTTCAGGAGGAATGGGAGGAGGGTTTTGCTGGAAAGACAGGGCATGTTTCTGGGACCCTCCATGTTTCTGGGAAGGAAAATATCCGCCCTCCAACAGGCTGCTTGACTTCCAAAAAGGGAAAACAAGGACTGCTTCCCTGCACTGACTGAGGAAGAATAGAAGAAGAGGGAGTGGGAGGGAGAGGGGGGACACAGGTTCATCCTTTGCCTCTATCTCTGTACTACTTATAGAGGGGCTTTGCCTCTTGCCGCTGACCTTGAAATGAAAACTCTTTAGAAAAGTATCAATATTTTCAAAATGGCTGATAGTCTCTTGGCTGGTTCTGAAGGCCAATAGATCTGGTAGTGCCCTTACTGTCTTTAAACCTCTACAAGGCTGAAATGGCTTTGCCCCAAAGAGGAGGGAGCCACCAAAGGGAAGATACATCAGTGTTGTCTGGACATTCTGAGAGAATCTAGTGCTGCACAACCATGCATGGTAGCGCAGGGAGATAGATGCCACCATGGCCTTTGCAACTGAGTCTGCTGTGTTCAGGCCAGACTGTATGACTCGCTTGGCAGCAGCTTTACCACCTTTCCCTTGTTCTGAAAAGTGAGCCTATAGATTATTCAACAGATTAGGGATTATTGCTTGTACTGTGTCCCAAAGAGCATGCACATATCTGCTGAGAAGACAGGTGGCATTAAGAGATTTGAGAGCTATGCTCCCTGCAAAGTGCTCCTTTTTTTCTATTATCTGACCAATAGCATGGTGGGAAGGGCACCAGGTGGCAACTTGGAAGAGCAAGAGGCTTGCTCTACTAGGGCTCTCTGATGATGGATGTGGAGACAGGAAAGCCAGATCTCCCAGTGCTGGTCTATAACACCTTGCGATTATCGATCTGTGGACTACAGTGAAAATTGTCGGTGTATCCCAAACTGCAAGAATAAGCTGCGTCAGAACCTCACTAAACGGTACCAAGGGATCTGTAGAATGGGTCGCTGTATGTAGGACCTTGGTGAAGATGTTGGCTCTTGTTTCAGAGGAGGGCAGTCGGAGGTCGAATATCTCTGCTGCCTTTCTGATAACTGAGTGATAGGATGTAACCACAGGTGGAGGAAGTCCATTGTGAGGAGGTATCAAGACCACTGGCATCTTTGAGGCATGAAAAATCTGACTCCACTGTAGGGTGATCATCCCCATCATCAACTGGACTAGGGTCTTCCTGAGGATCAGAGTCTCTGAAGAAAAACCTGCCTTCTTCCACCAGCAGTTGAGTTCCTTGTCTTGAACAGTGATGTGCAAGCCCCATCAGAAGCAGTGACTCCGGTTGAGAAGGGTATAATGCTGATGAAGCCTGTTCAGCAGTAGGAGACAAGCTAATTGCTGGTGGCAGCGTTGGTTGTGGCACTGGTGGTGCGATCTGCGATGCCAACCCCGACACCAGTGGAGCTGACTGCAGCACTGGGGAGGTAATGAGGTCTGGCATCAACAGCCGATCCTGGCTGTTGGGGTGGCGCTGGTGTAGGAGTCACAGTCCATGTAACTGGAGGCAAAGACATGAATGGCATAAAGGGTGTCAAATTGTATTTCACCGGCAAACCTCCCATTTGGGCAGTCTGTGCACCAAAGGGGATGGATCATCCCTGGGTCTGTCCCAGGCATAGGGAATCCCAGGTTAAGCGGATGGGCTTGGACCTTGGAGTTGGCATCGCAGGGGGTAACATCTTTGGGGTAGGTGCCAGGTTCGATGGGGGCACAAGCACCAGATCCTCTATGGTTTGACCCATCGGTTTCTGGTCCAAAGCCGATAGCTGTGGTAAGGCCGGTGGTCTTGGCAACTTACTTCTCAAAGAGGGATGACACCCAAAAACATGCTGCCTCTTGTCCGTATGTTTCTTCTTGGAGGATTTTGATGACGGTGATGACTATGGCGACTTCGATCTTGGCCTGGACTTTTGGTGCCCTTGATGTTCTTCTCGTGGTCTGGCCATGAACATTTTGGCCTCCCTTTCCATTATGGCCTTGGGAAGCATTCTTTGACATGATTATGAAGCTTTCGTACCATGATCAGAACCCAAACATCAAAGGCAGATTTCGTGAGGATCTGTAATGGACATCTGCCTATCACTGTCCCTACATGGTATAAAATCTGACTGTTTGGGTGGAGATATTTTGCTGAAACTGAAGAAAAATTGTGGAAATCATTGACAAGAACTCCTGAGGTAATAGAGAGAGCTCTGGACCATATTGATGATGGAGAAAAAAGTGGAAGGACATCAGCACTCCAACGGGATGTGGTGCTCAGTGCTGAGGTGGAGTCAGCACTCCATAGCAGTGTGGAGAGCTATTAAAGAGTTTTTGGATCCATACTGGTGCCTGACATATTCACAAGGTGAGAAATCTTTAGGTAGAAGTCTCCATCAGAACCGTGGGTTTATTCATGATTGGCTAAAATTTTATTGACAGAAAGCCTGCTCCCAGGAAAGGAAATGCATCACACTGACGAAAACCTTATAGTGGAAAGCATGGATTTATTTATGATTTGCTATGCCTCAACAGAGAGAAGAGGCTTTGCTACCTGATGCTGCAGTGACAAGCTTCTTCCTCCCTGCCTAAGGATTGAAGGGAATTGTCTCAAGCTCTGTTTTGGACTTCTGCTTGTGTATCTTTCTACAAGGCTGGTTGTGCCAGCCTCTTGCTGTCTATAGTTGTTAAGGAACCCAGGATCAGCCAGGGAAGTCTGCTTGCCCCAGTGGAAGCTTCTTCTGGTGGCTGAATGATGCAGAATATCCTGACAAGGAAGAAGCTGCTGCCTACTTTAGTTAATTTCTAAGAACCACTTTAACCATAACATGTTGCCATGGACATTAAACTAGAACTATGGGATAGCTCATGTTACTGAAATCTATTACATGAGATCCGAGGAAGCAGTCTTGGAGATTTAAGGGTGTGCTGTGAAGGGAGCAGGGCTAAAGTAACCTTATGAAGGCACAGGACAATGTGCCCAGTGTAAATGAAACAAATACAAACTCTATCACCTCTACATATTCATCTTACCTTTTTCATCCTCTGAGCCTTTTGCCAGGAACTTCCTCGCTACAGTGGGCAGCTCCAACAGCAACCTGTCGAGGAATTTCTGCTCCATCATCCAAGATGGTCGCACTGTAGATTTATGATCTTCAGAAATGTTTGTCAGTTCAGCAGTTAAACCTGTCACCAGCTTTTATGCAGCCACCAGTGAGTCAGTCGCTGACAGTGGCCCTTCTTCGCTCAACTACATTAGGGAAACTTTCAATTTTTTCACAATTTAATGGATTTGTCATAGGACAATACTGACTGCCTCTTTACAATGTGTTGCTTTTTTAAATTGTTTCCTTCATTTTTTAAATTTTCTCTGACATTTGCATTATTATAACTTTGTATCTATCATGGTTTGGACCTTTTAAGTGGTTTACTTTGTAAGTGTATTGTTGTTTTGGCTCGTTTTTCATATATTCCCGATGCATTCCCTCTGAGAACGTTATTGTTCACGTGAAGCCACCAATGGTGAGTGAGGCTGTTGCTTGCTGAGAGTTAATGTTCGACGTCTAATAAAACTAGGTAGTGACTGGGACACCGTCCCCTGCATGGCTCTGGAGTGTGTGTGCCTGTGCCTAGTGTTCCCAATAGAAAGCTTCTGTTGATTTTTTTAATTTCCATTTTAGCACACACGATAATCATGTGTGTGCACTGACGGTTGCTTGTGACATGGAATGAGCTGCAGAGCCATGCTCTGTGGTCTAGAGGGGCATACCAAATGTGTCTTCTTTTTTCTGAGTATGACAATAATCAGCTTGCCAGGCTGTAGAAGAATTACACTGGGAGCAGCAACAGATTAGAGTGACAGAACAGGCCTTTTTACCCATCAGCTGCCAGTGTGAAATGCCTACTGGGCTCTTTTGTGTTTTTATTAGTCTCGTAGTCCTTTCCAACCTGGTGCCTCACTCCCTCTATGTTGGGCATGGGTGTGCATGTAATGAATGTGCTGCGTATGAATTTGGTACCCCATAATCTGATTTCCTGAACAAAAGTGGTACACAAAAGGAAGGCTGGAGAGGGCCGCAGGCAGCACCTACAAAGCATTCCTGAGGTCCTTTGCAATGGAACAGACACCAGGGTGTGCAGGAGAGGAAATCAGTGGTCTTTTTGAAGAGTTGGATCATTCCCCTGAGCATTCCTACTCCATTGCTCCATAGAAGTGTCACCCCAAGAGGGGGAGTAGTAGTGAAGCTTGAAAGACTCTCCCTAGTTGGTACCATTGTTTTGGGTATAACGGAGAACTCACAACTCTACCACACCATCCTAATGACACTATTAGCACAGATTGTGGCTGGGCCAATCTGGGAGAAATACAAAAAAGTTAGGAACTGCCTCAAACTGGTCACTATGTGGACTTGAGGAGCATGCAAACTGTTAGAACTCAAGACTTAGACCTCGGTGAAGTTTTAGGGTCTGCGACATATGCTTCACTTAAAGGTACAGAGACTTATTTCAGATTCTCTTAATCCTATGGTATCAGAAAGTCCAATCTTTTTTACCTGCAAGAAGTTACCATTGTGGCAACCCTGCGGTTACGCTGTGTTTTAAGGCATTTTGGAGCCTTTCAACAAGAAAAGGCCCTGTTAAACTATGCCCAATAACGATGGCCATTTTCAATCCCATCTTGTATCACAGGAGGATGCACAGTTCGGGCTGCACGAGATGAAATAAAGCCAAGCCCCATGCCAAAAGCCAATAGTTAAGCTTTCTCTGGCTGTAGCAGCAGCATCGTGCAACACAGAAGAGAGCAGAGGAGAAAGAACAAGAGGAGCAAGGTTTATTCTAAGGCATCAAGGTTAGCCTTCCTTTTTTGGGAACTCTGGAACAAATGGCCATAGACTGAAAGACACAATAACAACAATTCTAACAAATCCTGAGCTCATTCTTATTTGGTTACGACTCCAAAACAAAAAAAAGTCGTGCGGGGTGGGGGAGTAGGAGCTTCTCCTATCTGGGCAGCAAATTGTGGAATGCTTTACCCCTGTATTTAAGATCCCAATCAAGCCTTATCCTTTTCAAGAAATCTTTAAAAACTTGGCTCTTCACCCTCTCTGTCAAGTAAGTCATCCGTTTCTCTTAGCTTTTCTTAGACGTTTGCTTAACACCAAGACACCTCGGTATGTGTGCGCTCTGGAAAACTTTAATACTTACCTATAGCTAAAAGGAATTCCGAAGTTTCCAAGCTACAAGTGAAAACTGCAAAAACCTAGAAAGTAAGAAATCTACCCAGCCTATGTTTGCTTACAAAGGAATGGACCTTGTACATTGTACTCTGTCAAAGGCATTTAAGAAAAGGCAAAACCAGTCTTGGTGCAAACTGCATATTAGTGTATTTGCAATAGTCTAATGTATATTAGAGTATTGCAAAAGACATCTTGAAAGAAATATTTACCCCTGTTAAAAGACTCAAGAAGTAATCGTTTGAATAATTTGGAGAGCGTGAAAGTGTGCCTCTCAAGGTAATTAGAATAATATTGATCCTTATTTTGAATAATATCCATTGATGATTATCTTGAGAGAAATAGTCACAGATGCTTATGTATAGAATTTAAGTAACTAATCTTTTGCAGATCTTGGGACCTGGTGGCCACTGTAGTGTGCCTAGAAGTTAAAGAACCACTGACGCCTTGGTACTAAAAAGTGAGATCACAAACACATCTTGTGTTCTTCCTGCAAGGAAACACAAGCACCTGAAGAACTAGAATCTCACACTGGTGATTGCCTCAACTGAAGCCAAAGCGCCTCGAAACGTTGGCACTATGAAGAGGTAGCATACCACATTCAGTGATTTTCATAGCTGTCAGCTAGGGCATCCCTGCAACCAAAGTGGGATCTTCTCTTGGTATAGGTGGCAGCCTTTGTGTTTGGGCCCAATGAAGAACCACCAGCAAGAACCTACGTGCTCCCTAGAAGCAGTGGCACAGAGTAGGCCCCACCTCGCCTGTTTCTTTCATCCCACCATCTTGGCCAAGTCTGGCAACATCAACGGTGTTGGCAGGGCTGAGGTTGAGGTTGAGTCAAGGTCCATGTTCTGTATGGGCTGTGCAGGACCCCACATCACCAAGAGCAGTGTAGCTCCTGTTCACAGCCAATACAAGCGGGCCATCCAGACAGGACTAAGAGACTAAGGTACAATGAAAGGGAACAGTATTCCGGGAAACACTGTGGTGACAAGTATGTGCTAGCACTAACCTTGCGATACCAAAGGGGATGATGGACGGAGCGTTAGAGCAAATCAAACACTCACCCCCAGTCAACTGATCTGGGTTTAATCCATCATCATTCTTTAGCTCACTCCACCACCCCAGTTCAGACATGGCCATATGCAAATCAGTCTGACCCTGTGCCTCATGGGAACAGTCCAGCCCGAACTGCCAAGCCATGTCTTCCCTGAACCGGAAACAAGCATCCTGGGACCGGTTTCGGGTTCATAACCCTCATCAGCCAGGCTATCTTGAATCCAGTGGCAAAGTGAGCAAGGGACCCACGTCTGGGCATACCCTGCCAACTTAGGGCGAACAAAGCGATACCCAAAGGGATGATGGACGGAGCGTTAGAGCAAATCAAACACTCACCCCCAGTCAACTGATCTGGGTTTAATCCATCATCATTCTTTAGCTCACTCCACCACCCCAGTTCAGACATGGCCATATGCAAATCAGTCTGACCCTGTGCCTCATGGGAACAGTCCAGCCCGAACTGCCAAGCCATGTCTTCCCTGGACCGGAAACAAGCATCCTGGGACCGGTTTCGGGTTCATAACCCTCATCAGCCAGGCTATTTTGAATCCAGTGGCAAAGTGAGCAAGGGACCCACGTCTGGGCATACCCTGCCAACTTAGGGCGAACAAAGCGATACCAAAGGGGATGATGGACGGAGCGTTAGAGCAAATCAAACACTCACCCCCAGTCAACTGATCTGGGTTTAATCCATCATCATTCTTTAGCTCACTCCACCACCCCAGTTCAGACATGGCCATATGCAAATCAGTCTGACCCTGTGCCTCATGGGAACAGTCCAGCCCGAACTGCCAAGCCATGTCTTCCCTGGACCGGAAACAAGCATCCTGGGACCGGTTTCTGGCTTACAGCCGTCATCAGCCAGGCTATCTTGAATCCAGTGGCAAAGTGAGCAAGGGACCCACGTCTGGGCATACCCTGCCAACTTAGGGCGAACAAAGCGATACCAAAGGGGATGATGGACAGAGCGTTAGAGCAAATCAAACACTCACCCCCAGTCAACTGATCTGGGTTTAATCCATCATCATTCTTTAGCTCACTCCACCACCCCAGTTCAGACATGGCCATATGCAAATCAGTCTGACCCTGTGCCTCATGGGAACGGTCCAGCCCGAAATGCCAAGCCATGTCTTCCCTGGACTGGAAACAAGCATCCTGGGACCGGTTTCGGGTTCATAACCCTCATCAGCCAGGCTATCTTGAATCCAGTGGCAAAGTGAGCAAGGGACCCACGTCTGGGCATTCCCTGCCAACTTAGGGCGAACAAAGCGATACCAAAGGGGATGATGGACGGAGCATTAGAGCAAATCAAACACTCACCCCCAGTCAACTGATCTGGGTTTAATCCATCATCATTCTTTCGCTCACTCCACCACACCAGTTCAGACATGGCCATATGCAAATCAGTCTGACCCTGTGCCTCATGGGAACAGTCCAGCCCGAACTGCCAAGCCATGTCTTCCCTGGACCGGAAACAAGCATCCTGGGACCGGTTTCGGGTTCATAACCCTCATCAGCCAGGCTATCTTGAATCCAGTGGCAAAGTGAGCAAGGGACCCACGTCTGGGCATACCCTGCCAACTTAGGGCGAACAAAGCGATACCAAAGAGGATGATGGACGGAGCGTTAGAGCAAATCAAACACTGACCCCCAGTCAACTGATCTGGGTTTAATCCATCATCATTCTTTAGCTCACTCCACCACCCCCGTTCAGACATGGCCATATGCAAATCAGTCTGACCCTGTGCCTCATGGGAACAGTCCAGCCGGAACTGTCAAGCCATGTCTTCCCTGGACCAGAAACAAGCATCCTGGGACCGGTTTTGGGTTCATAACCCTCATCAGCCAGGCTATCTTGAATCCAGTGGCAAAGTGAGCAAGGGACCCACGTCTGGGCATACCTTGCCAACTTAGGGCGAACAAAGCGATACCAAAGGGGATGATGGACGGAGCGTTAGAGCAAATCAAACACTCACCCCCAGTCAACTGATCTGGGTTTAATCCATCATCATTCTTTAGCTCACTCCACCACCCCAGTTCAGACATGGCCATATGCAAATCAGTCTGACCCTGTGCCTCATGGGAACAGTCCAGCCCGAACTGCCAAGCCATGTCTTCCCTGGACCGGAAACAAGCATCCTGGGACCGGTTTCGGGTTCATAACCCTCATCAGATAGGCTATCTTGAATCCAGTGACTGGGGGTGAGTGCTTGCAATGTTCAACACTCCGTCCATCATCCCCTTTGGTTTTGCTAGCACTAACCTTGCCATATTTCCTCTGGGAGGGTTAACCCAGAGGAGGGAACCAGAAGTTTGATACCCACCATTTTCCCAGGAGGACAGTGGGCCCTGCCTAGCTTGCATTGGTGATATTGAACACAAACCCAACATGAGGAATAGCATTCTGATATTTTAATGCACTTTACTGTATCATGTAACTGAAGTAAAGTGCGTTGTCTCTTTCAGTAAAAGTACTGACTGGACATTGATTTATGAATTGATAATAAATATTTCGAGTTCTGAATTTCTACGCCCCCACAACCACCACCCCTAAGTAAGCCTTGGACTACTCAAATTCAGTACCTTGAGGGTTAAGTGTAGAGGGTCGTGCTTGACTCTCAGTTTTTAGGCTCAAAAGTAAGAAAAAAGCCCCGGGACATTAGTGTTAAAAAGGGTCTTTTTTTATCTGTGCCCAGCAACCTCTGACTGCTCCTGAACTCCTAAAAGAGATACCAATGTGAATGTATTCAAATTATTGTCCTGACTGATAAACCATCAGCTGCCAGGCAAACACCATTCACGTTATTTCTCTGGTGTGTACATTTCTACAGTAGCGGTGAATTCACACATTTTTAATTCTCATGAATTTACTTTATATTGTCTTCAAGAGAGGTGATTGCAAAGACCCCTGTGTTACACACAAGGGAGTACATTTGAAATAGGGCAGTCAGGTTTTATAAATGCGAAGGACTACAGCCGCAGAAGACGGCCTAGTTTGCATTTTGCATCATGTCCTGGTATACATACTTTCAGCATCATAGAACCTCAGAGAGTGCTGCAGCAGACAGGAACGAGGTACAACCAATGCCACGTGACAAAAGAGTTTGAAGATTTCCACTTTGCAAAACTATCACTCAAATGACAGTTCATAAGTTAGCTATTCTGATAACTTTAAAGCTAACGTACACTAACCTATTCTTTTTAGCAACATTTAAGGCATTTTAATCAAAATTCCTGGGTATTGGTAGCAGGTGATAAAACCTCATGGTTTATTGTTTAAAAAAGCTGACAATTGCAAGCTAATGGTTTTAAGTCATGCAAGAAACATGCAATTCTAGCCACCAATTCGGTGATAAACACCATTCTGTCTCACAAAAGGTCGAAATATGTGCTTCTAGGCAATATTTAATAATAATCTGTGTTTCAGGTACTTCGGAGAACCTTCTGAATCTTTCTGAGACCTCGAAGTCTGTATGTAAAGAACACTATAAACAACGGAGGGGGCTACAAGTTGAAATTTAATGGACTGAATGTGTAGAAGTAAAGTCAGTACCTTAATGCCTTTGGTGTCCTCTTCATCGAATGAACCAATGTCGAAGGCATCGGCTGCATTGACTTCTCCCCGTGGCGGAATCAATGGTGGAGGATACTGAAAAAAACAAAGCCACCACATTGGTGGAATGGATCATTACAGAAGTGTTAAGCTTCATTTACTAGAATTGTACTTATTTACTTTCTTGCCAGATATACCCGAGCTCTCCAGCAGCACATATTTCACTCACTACTTTATGTAATAATAGGTCTCTAGTAAAAAATGCTGTCCTTCAAACAGCGCACATAAGTATGAAGAAAGTTGGAAAGATTAGTTCATGCAATGTTAGTTTATGAAGGCACTAAGAATCCATACGTATTTTTAAAGCCTCATTACATTTTCTAGAAATGTGCAAGTCTTCTAAATTATGAATTTTAAATATTTTTCTACCCGAGCATTGTGTATGTGGCCTATGTTTTGTCAAAGTAATCAGGCCTCATGGAGATAGAGGCAGGTTGCAAACATTGGTTGCAAATTGTGCACCACCTTTTGCAAGCTGCCTGTAATTGTGCAATGAAACCCTGCGAAAATACCCTTTCGCAGGGGTTAACAGAACTACCTATCTGATGAATATTAATGAAGCAGTTTGTTACTTGCAACCACCGGTAATAGGTTATAAACAGAGGGGTGGTGAACTGCAAGGAACATCAGAGTTCCATTACTTCATTTCAATTTCCAAACCTTTCTTTAAAGCAGTTTGTGTCTCTTAAAGAAACAAGTGCTTCCTTAAAAAAAAAAAAAAAAAAGCTTTCCCGTTTGAGGAGACACCGGTGAGAGCATGCAGCGGTCCCCTGAGCCTTTCTATCAAGTGGGGACAAGTTCCCCTGTGCAAATTAGATACTACCTCATTTGAGGTGTTGATAACTTTTCAATAAGTTGGGACCTGTCGAGAATTCACAAAGGAATTCCTGTCAGATGCAAATCCATTTACTACTGTGGATATGTCCACTGCGAGTGAAGAGACATCCGCAGCAGTTATTCTAATTCCCGGAGAGGGAAGGGGCCATTTGAACGTGTGATGCATTTAGAAGCTTGGGAATACTCACAAACCTATGTTTATGGTCATTGCTAAACTGTGATCTAACTCTTCCAACGGTTTATCTCCTCTCCTTCCAGGATGGAAATGGGAATGGATCACCCCTAGACTTGTGGAAGGTATAGGAGAAGGGCTTTCTCCACAGGGGGAAATGTGTTCCCCACAGAAAAGAAAAGTGCTTTTGCACAGGAAGCTACTACTCTTCTTCTGCAGAGATCTCCGCTAAGGACATATATGGCATTCCCAGAAGTATGTCGCAAAAATCTGCACATCTTTCGAGATGTACAACTGAGAATATTAGTTAATAAAAAAAAGTTAATTACATTTGAGCATACATTTACGATGGGAGAGAGCAGGAATGCTACATATTTACAAAGATGCACTGACACACTGTGTGCTGCCTAGCGCCAAAGCATGCACCCTTCTGCCATAGAGCAAGGGTGCCTGTGTTATGGGCTGGATTGTTTTTGTGCAGGAGTTTCTCACCTTCTTGCACAAAAACAATCCTTAGAGATATATTCCACTTCCTATGTGTGCTGCACAATGCAGCACACATGCAAAGAGGAAGAAACAAGGAGAAATAGGAATATGTCTCCTTGTTACGCCGCTCTTGGGTAGTTGCACCATTTTGGCACAAACCCAGGTTTACAAGACTTGACAAATCTGGGTTTGTGTTAAAATACGTGGAAGAGATGCATGGGAACACCCATACTCCACCCATATGACACCTACAGGATGCAGCAAAGTAACACAACGCAGAGCTGTGCGCTGAGTTGTACTACTATGAATTTACTAAACCACGCAAAGCTACATGAATTAGCTTTGCATTGCTTAGCAAATGCCAAAAAGATATTTCATCTGAGCTGTGCCACAAAAGTGATGCAGCCCGACGCAAAATAATAGTAAATCTGTCTTATTGCCTGAGTTTGGATAGCCCAGGGATTACTTTTCTCTTCCCAATCAACCATAGGTACGATGTACTATATTACGAAACCCATCTACTGGGAGCTAAATAATGTGGGCAGATGATGCACTACCCTGGGAAAATAATGAAATCCATTTGAAGGTTCAGCTCACCCAGCCTCTTATGACAATCCAAAACCTCACACACCTAGCCTTTCATATGGAAGCCCACACCCTCCCAGTCATAGCACCCTCAATGCACAGCCACTGTGCTAAAGGGAGTGGTGTAGATCTGATGCCAGTTTATTTACTTGGCGACATTGTCCCTTTCTGGCGTCAATTTAGCACTCATTCAAATTACACATATTTACGCATAGTCTCTGAAAATATTCTGCAAACTTCAGACAAGCTTACTACCAACTGTTACTCAGACCTGGTGCATCTCCTTATAGCTGCTGAAGTATTTTAAATGCAGCCCAGAACCGAACTATACTAACTATATACATCTGCATGTTTTTAGAACAGATTGAGCGGGAGATTTACTAAGATTTTGCGCTGTGTGTGGTCCAAAATCTTTTTTTCCTAATTTACTTTCCATCGCTAAACTTGTTTAGCGCTGGAAATAATGTAAAAGTAATTAGCGTAGCATAGAGCTGTTTCGCATTACTTTGCGCCATGGGTGCGTGCCAAGGGTGGTGCACGGGCGTTCCCATGCAACCACCCAAGGTTTCTCACGCTAAACCCAATTTACTAAATACAGTAGATTGGGCTTAGCATATGAGAAAACTGCACCCCTTCAAACTAAGCGAAAGCATTTCTCCTTCCTTTTCCGACTTTGCGAGCGTACTGCACTGTGCAGCACGCATATAAAGTGGGAAAAGCTTTCCCTCGTGTCTAGGCATAGTATTTTGCACAGTAAGGGTACCTTTCCTGTACAAAACCTATGCTAGACTAACAAACACTACCTAGCACTATGGCGCTAAGGTGGTGCGTGGCGCACAGCAGCTGTAATCAGCGCCAGCGCAAGGGAAAGGGGAGGAAAGAGCCAGACCTTTGAAAATATGGCGCTCTCCTGCTCCTTCCCTGTCGCGCAACGCAGGGCAGCCTCACGGGAGGCTGCGCTGCTATGCGTGGAGATTTGGTAAATCTCCCCCTAAACCTTTAGTCTTATACACTTTGCAACAAAAAAAAAAGATGCGTTTTTATATAGTGCTTTATACCGCCGCAGCCTAAGTGGTCTCTATGCATTATGCATAACCGTTGCTAATTTTAACCAACCTCTAAAGAATGGAAGGATGAGGCGGCCTTGCCAAGAATTGCGCACGTGATAGGAGGGTCACATAACATGTCAGCATCCAGCACTTGCTTATTGAGACATCTTGTCACCTTCTTGAATGTAACAGAAGCACTGGAAACGAGTAGGGTCAATTCAAATAAACTGTGCTTCAAGAAAGATTGATGGCTAATAGTTAAGTCTTGCTGAAGCCAAGATCTATATACGAGCGTGTGTGTGGTAGCTGAGTAGCTGTGTAATGATAGGACGCTATGTACGTCATGAGCCCAGTCATAGAAGGGTTCCGTTGAGGGTGGGGAAGAGAGTGGCAGTTGCTCAGGGGAAGTTGTGAGATGGATGGATGGGGTCTTCCTTTAAGAATAAAGAAACTACTTGAACAACGTCCTCGTAATCCTGGTGAATTTATTCTGGACCCCCCAGAACGCTTCTGGTTATATGGTACGCCACTCATTATTTTGAAACATTGCGCGGTTTTACTTTACACAGATATACCAAAGAATCAAAATTAGCACTAAAACTTAAGTCACTTATTTGAAAGATATTAAGCATAGAAACAAACAATCAATACTGAGTTTTTGACACAGAAAATCAAAGAAGGTATGTTGCGGCAAAATATTTCAGCTTGTACTTCAACAAAAAGACCACTAGAGGGAACTATCTCCCCTAATATCATTTGAACTCCATTAAGGCCAACAAAGCCATTGCACAGCCACATTTCATTTAGGTAAACAATGCGGTAGCTTGGACTGCAGCAAACCAGACGCAGGGGCCTACCTAGCATTCTGTTAATACCTCATGGTTTACTATACTGCAAAGAATCAGAATAGGGTAGGGCAGAGGATGAGCATGCTGAGTCAGCTCCGTATAGTTGCTATACAAGTGCCTTCGAATACTCTGATGGCTGCGATCAATGTGGTGTGTCAGCAAATGATAGTGACAACAGAACAAGGTGTTGGTCATATAATAAAGACCATATAGAACAAAAAAATGGCCAAAGATAGTAGACCGAGGAACCACGATTGTAAAACACAGACTGTGAGTCAAGACATGGAGGTAGATGTCACCTGAAAAGGTGTCAATCTAAATTTTCTCGACATCAAAAATATAATAAAAACAGGTAAAACACCAAAGAAACGTAATTGAAATGTTTATTTGTAAAAGGGTTTAAAAGGTATGGAGCCCTATTTACGAATGGGTGCATTACCCTAGTTTGTGTGTGCTGCACAAACAACAAAGGTGATGCAGAGCGACTCCATTAATACAAACCGAGTCCATTGCATGTGCAAGCACCCACAGAAACTGTTAAACGAGCTTCTAATTTGACACATGGGGTGGCTAGAAAGAAATAGAAGCAATGGCAGAAGTTAAAATGTGACTACTAAGGGAAGACAGGCAATCAAAAATTCACAACAGAATGACCAAAAAGTCGTGAAACTGGCTGATAAAGGTGGCAATAAATTAATGAGTGGACAAAGCAATGTATATTGGTGAAGTCAAGAGATAGCTAAGTGATAAAAACAGATGGGGAGCCTTGAAAAGAATCCCACTAAATATATTAATTGTAACTATGGTGAATTTATTATAATTTGGCAAGCACAACTGCATATAAATCAGAGACGTTTTAAGGCATGGGCAACTTGGGCTCTAGCCCAGGGCCCCAGCTGTTTAGGGGGGCACCCTGATAGATCTGGCTCTGTTCTCCACACAGTCCTGCCCTGATAATTCTTAAAGATATATTGTTTTAAATACCACTTTCTTTTAGTTTCTTTTTAATACGGGTGATGTGTGGGAGTATTTTACAGACATTATGCAGAGAAATGCTGCCTTTATGTTTTTCAAAACCATCAACATCCATTAAAAAGTTCCTTTTAGATCGAAACAGGGCCTCACATTGGAGAAATGGCAGTGGCTTACAGAGATTATTTGCAATAATATTAGTGAGCTGTTGCTGTGTTACAATATTAAAAACACACATCACTATCCCTGAACATTAGATGGGACCATTTAGAATTTAGACTAGTGTGACTGGACAGTGTCAGTGACCAGGCCAAAGACAACATGAAAAAGCTGAAATTAAATCATAAATTCAAAGCTGTTCCAAACAGGGGCCCCCAAAATGAGTTTGACCCAGGGCCCCCAAAATCCTTAAGATGTCCCTGTTATAAATGACGATGAAATAGATACATCAAGACAGATCACCATGTGACACCAACTATATACTTCTTCCCCGAGAAACATAAAAGTTTTAACAATCCACCGGGACGACCAATCTTCTCAGCTGGTGGATCCTTATTCAAACAGATATTCAAATCAGTTATTTTTTACTTGGCAAAGAAGCATGATTTAAAAAAAAAAAAAGTTTGCCACAGATTTACAAACTTTCTGCAGAATCACAGCAAAATTAAAAACAAAAATCTTTTGGACCACAGGCAGACTCTTTCAGGGACCCCACCACCAGGCCTAGGGGCCTGGGTATCCCTAGCCCTGCCCCCATGTTTTTCGTGTTTTTTTAGGACATAGGACTGAGTCTGAAGTCCTAAGATGGCTGCCACCACTTCCTGGTTGATGTAGTAGCAGCCAATCAGATCTCAGCAGGAGATCTCTCGGGTCCGCGGAGCCTTCGCAGGGTGCAATATGCAAAGTTTTTGAGCATTAATTTCTCAAAAACTACTGAACAGATTTACAGTAATTCACAACACCATGATCTAGGTTTGTGCTACATTTGGTTTAAATCTGTTCAGCGGTTTGGGCTGTAGTTGTGTCTAATTTCCTATGGAAAAATTAATGGGGAAAATGCATTTGGGACGCCCTTTTTCTCGGCCTTCACTTGACAGATCACCCCGAAACTTTCCATTGCCAAACTAGTCAAAGAGTAGCACTTTTTTAGAAAGTTTTGTTGAGATTTGTGACACGGCGCCAAAGTTATTAGCAACACAAAACAGGCATTTCCTATGGAAACACAATCCTAACTATCACTACCTAGTGGCAACCGCCACAGGGGATATATATATTAATATCACTGTGACAGTCACCTATGTTTCGTTATAGTTGAGACAAAGTTTCCATAAGAGGTGCGTTTTTTGTTTTGCTAATTACTGTGATGTCGTTCGATGAACCTGCACAAAACTTTCCAAACAAAAGTTCATCAACAGTGGCTCTTTTCTAAAATGTTTTGAGCTGATCCATCATGTGGGTCCAAGAAAAAGAGGGGTTCCAAAAAGTATGATTTCTCATGTAAATTCCCATAGGAAACATTGCTCTCCAATACTTAAAAAAAGCCATAACAACATTACACCAAATCTAGCCTAAGGTTAGACCTTTACATAGAAAGCCTGCTTTTTGTGATTTTGCGACGTTCCTACCACCTACTTTTGAGAAATTAGTGCCTAAAGAGGGACACGATTGGGCATGACAGAATTAAAAAGTTAGGTATATCTGGACTGTAGGTGTTAAGATATGCTTGGACTCACCAATTTAAAGGAGACTAGTCAATTCTGATTGGTTGGCCATAGCATGAACAATATGTAGTGGCAGCCATAAAAAGTCCTAAAAACGATTTAAAAAACAAACATAAGGAGGCAGGATGAGCACACTCTGACCCCAAGGGGTATGTTTTGGGGGGGCAAAAGGGACCCCCCCAATTGGCTGGCCACAAAATGAACAACATGTTGTGGCGGCCATTACAAGACTCAGGGACAAAGTCCCCATTGATTGTATTGAGTGAATGCCAGGTTTTGGGGGTCACAAAAAGGAACATATATAAAGGGCGATAACAGATTTTAGTTGCAATATAAATAATTTCTTGGTGTTGTTATACTCATTTTAAGAATTCTGATGAGTTCTCAGGTGATTTTATCCTGTGAAAAATGCTGACCTTCTGCTGGAATTTGATGGGCCATGTTTGAGAGAAAATTATTTTCTCTCATGATTTTTCACTTAGAGATAATGGAAGAAACTCCTGAAGTTAAAATAAGAGCACACTTTCTACAAGTTGACACTATCTTCCTCAGCTATGTGAAAATAAAGTTTTAATTCTGAGAAAAGCTTGCAGTTCCACAGTAGCAGCAGCCGGTCAGTTGATTCCCCAGCTTCACCACAGTGTTCAAATGAACAACTAGAGTGATAAGATTCTGTATTCATGACAAAAGCGCAGCACATTTGAATGCAATCTTGATGGAATCAAATCTGTAAAACCAAGGGCAATTTTCTACAAAGGATACAGCAATAAATGAACAAAATGAAGGGTTTCTATTTGCCACAGAAATGATGATTAGTGCTCTAGAAAGCTAACAGGATGATACATTTTCTATGGGTTCTCAAATATTTTTATCATCCATTTCAGTAAAACATTCTGACATGCAGATTGAAACATGTTCTTCCAACACCAGCTTGTCAGTTAACTCCATAGTAATTAACTGCAGCGTCACCAAGGAGCTCTACTGAAAAACTAGGGGGCATATTATCAACGGCCAGCGATAATTATCGCTGGCCGTACATAGCGATAGAAATATTATCGCTGGCTATCGCTGAATATTATCGCCATGATAACGCTATATTTACAACGCATAGCGCTATGGCGGTAATATTTCAGCGATAGCGGTAGTTTTCAATGGAACATCACTGGTTTTCCAGCGATGTTCCATTGAAAACAGCGATAACATTGCTGATACGACCCTGTGGTCGTATCAGCATAATCCATCTCCCATTAAAAGTATGCTTTAGTCAGGAATTTAACAGACGTTAAATTCCTGAGTTAAGGCTGAGGTAGAGCGATTTTTTTATCGCTGCACTCTCCTTGTTAATATCGCTGAAGCTGCCTTCACGATATTAACATGTGTTGTTTTCACAGCCACGCCTTCTTTGCATCTCATTAGCGATGTGAGGCTGTGAAAAACGGGCTCTACATCAAGGAAACACGCGCTAGCTTGTCCTTGATGATATTGCGATATAATTATCGCCGCTTTTCGCCCAAAAACGGACGCTAAAGCGGCGATAATTATATCGCCAGCCCTTGCTAATATGCCCCTAGGACTCTAATATTTTGTCTTCAAGATAAACGCAAGGCAATCTCGAACGTCATTTTGTTGGAATAGGAACTGATGAATTTAAAGCCTTTCCTGAGAAACAGGCTGAAGTAAATGAGCATTGAGCTGTTAATGCAGGCATGACACCATCTAGTTAAAAATCTGAAGGGAGGTATGGTCTTTTATTAATTTGAGGCTTAATGTATTTTTAAAGGGTCCAAAAATAATTTGAGAGAATTGTCTGCATTAGCACAGCATCCCCTTTCCTTCCCACATAATCTTCTCAGTGACTTAACAGCTCCCTAATTCAAACATTTTGATAGACAAATATATATTAATATATATATATATATATATAGTGAAAAAAACACAAAGGTTAAGGTGATGTTATAGTTAAAATGGGACACCAGCTAATGGTAAATAAAAACGAAAAACACTAAAATACGCCAGTTATAATGGGTTCAGACCCTGAATCCACACAACACTTCTTCCAGGGTCTGCACATGCACAGATACTGACAGCAAAGACAGTCTCCTGGCAGTGAGACTCATCCTCCCTTTTCAAAAGGGCTAGTGACCCCCCTTGGGTTGGTGTAGTCATGGACTCTCCATTACACTTTACAAAAAAACACCTTGGGGAGGAGGTACTCTAAATGGGTGACATCTCCTTATTGGTACACATCTCACAAGATCCTCAGGCACCTATTGCAAAGACTAGGGTCAACATACCAATTTGCATACAGGCAATGTGTATTCCCTAATATACACTGGATCACGCACACATGCAAATGAGAACAAATACGATTTTGCATTGTAGAAATTATATAGCACCTACTACCCCTATGTGGGGCGCTGATGCAGTTACCCACACTGGTAGCACGAATTCTGTATTACAGAAAAGGCCGTACCACTACAGCAACATAACAAAACTTCACTCGCTGCTGGGCGCGCGGCATTTGGCCATTTTGAACAGGGGCCACAATTTCGCCATAGAAAGCGGTATGCTGTCGATGGACTTAAGCAAGATGCCTAAAATGTGATAACAAACCAGTAGTAGTCCTGTTTACGCTTCATTAGTAAGACTCGTCTAAGTTTATCATAATGACTATTGGGTTTGGGGCTGCGAAGCCCTACCGATGACAGAATGCGCACCATGTGAACACATATAACATACCATAGAAATATCTTTCAAATACCCAATTACCTTTTGTAAATAAACTTGCTGCCAGTCAATTCCTTTGAAAAATTCATGTTCTTTCACTTCAAGAGCACTAAAAATGATAAAAAGGCAAAATAAATAGGTTTGCATTTGGCATTTACATGATTCGAAAAATCTAAATTAAAACAAATTATCAGTATGTACTGTCAGCGATTTCAAGGCTTTCCAACAGATTTCCGATATGCCACATCTGTTGCCAAAAATATTTCCCCTGAATTGAAACTTTAGACACTGGTGAGTTTTGACAAGTCGAGGTTTTAAGATGTTGAGAGCAAGCCAGGCATAAATAACTCTTTAAAAAAACAATAAGCCAAACCCACAACCCAGATTTAGAATCTCGGATGGGTGTCCAGTTTCAACATTGTGGAATTCAAAAGTTCTTTAGGTTAAGCCGCAGGTTTTTATGCACATTTCTGGAATACCTTTGTGAATTTCTTTTTCTCTAACGGAAATACAAGCGTGTATATTTTTGCACATGGAAATAGGAAGCACACGTGTAAATGCTTTTGCTGATATTTTTTTGTCCAAGGAAAATATATTTTTCACATGGGAAAGCAATTCCTCTACAGACCTAACAACTTTATGGGTATTTCTTTCTTAGACACACCCTAAAAAAATCTATTTACTCCTGCCTTGACATGGCCTTTTCGATGAAGAGTTTGTGAACCCCCACAAACATGTAAGTGTGTTCACAAACTCACAGGGCATTCCTGTTCTGTACAAAGCCCAATCCCCACTCCTACTCACAAATTTACTAACACGAAAATATTTTGTGAATAAACCCTTTGAGTCAAAACAAATTTCCGAATTAAAAAGTGAGTTTGAACTAGTAAATAGGGCTAAAAATCTCCAGGTGCCATTGAGCATGGCTAAGTAGGGTGTTCAAATTGTACCCCAATCTTGTTTAACCTATGAGTGATAACATCACTTAGAATTCGATGAGAAGGTGATAACACCATGAAGCAATCTCGGTGCACATGACACGCGATGACGTCACATACCCAAAACAGGGCTGTAGATGTGGTCTATGTGTTACCTCAATCCCTCTTTATGAGTGCATGGAAGAAGAGCTTAAGCCCTTCACAATATTTATACCAAAAAAACTTGAATACCTTGTTGCACTAAGTGGTTCGAAACTAGCTAAATTGGGGTGAAATACTCTATTTCAAAATTCAGTCTTTAAATAAGTAAGGGGCATATTATCAAAGAATAGCGATAAACATCGCTAAGCGCATTTAGCGCGTTTCTGTATATGCCGTCTATCGCCGGATTACATCGCTGTGTTAGCGGCGTATTATCAACGCTTAGCTAACAGGCGATGTAATTCCAGCGATAGAGGACGAAAATGAGAAATAGCGTGTGAAATCCAGCGAAGATTTCACAGCGCTATGGGGCTGCTTGCTGATAGGGGAGTGTGGACCTAAACATACAATCCACCTCCCATTATTAGTATAGCTAAATCAAATAAAAAGCAGACGTTGAATTCCAGCGATAAACGCGGTTAGCGCGTTTTTTTTCATCGCTTCGCGGGTCTGCTGCAGGGTTGTTAATAGCGCGAAGCCGTATCAGCGTGAATTGACATGGAGTTATGGACGGGAACGCCTACTTTGCATGTCATTAGCGATATTGATCGCTGACATGCAAAGTAGCAAGGAAACACGCGCTAACGCTTGTTAGCGTGTCCTTGTTGATAGTGATAAAAAAATCGCCGCTTTTTCGGCGCTATGTGCCGAAAAAGCGGCGATTATACCCTTGATAATATGCCCCTTAATTCTGAAAATCCTATACCACAGTTAGGAACAGCTAAATGTAACCTATTTGAGGTTTTTATGTGACACACAGGTTTCCTAAAGTTTAGGAGTACTAGCACGGGAAGGGGTTTCACTGTAAAGGGGATTACAATAAAGAGTGTGATGGTAATTGTAATAAAAGTGATCATCTATAAGCTTGGCTGAAAGGGTGTAATTTAAGACCATTTCTGTACTTTGAAAAGTCCATCTCAAGTGAGAGAGAGCTATGAAAGTCGAATAACCTTTAGCGAGTGCCCAGTCCACCACATGCAAACTTCCTCGACCACATTACATTAAGAGGTGGGAGAGCTGAAGGATTTCTGACGGTGAGCCTCAGCTGCCTTCACATTTGAAAACATGACGTGACGGCAGGCGCGCAACGCCCATTGGGCTCAAAGGCCTTCAGCCCTCCCCCCCTCCCCCCCGTCGGCTGAGACAGCTTCCCGGGCACACACACAGACAGTTTTTGAGCTTATCGCAGCCGCACCCGAGTACTTCATAAGTCTTTAAAAGACCATTTACGTGTTAACGAGGCTCTGTTGTTTTTTCACCCCTTCATTTACACTATGCCTATTGCTGGGAGAATTAGCCCCCCCCCCAAAATTTTTAGTAGCCCCCCCCCCCTGAAATTTGGCACTACTTGTGCCTCTGCGCGACGGCCCATATACCACTAGACCACCAAGCCATAGCGTTGGTTATCCTATCCTATTTAGGGCAGGAATTCTGTCACTAGATTTGTCTACCCATGCTGAAATCGCTTCAAGGAGGGTACTCCCTGTGTGTTAAGCAAAATAAAGTGTTATTTCCAAGACCATTCTTGAAATACTTAAATGTTCGCCAAGCAGATGCAACATATGTGGTGCGTGCTTGGTAAACCTTTCAGGCTTCATGCCGCTGCTGCAGTGGTGGTTGCTCTCTAAATCCAGCCCTCTAATGACTTGGTGGGCTGGAGGGCTGCCTCCTGCCCTCTAAATCAGGAGTCTACAACCTTTTCTATAACAAGACCTACTTCTGAAGGATGAAGACAGTTCTAAGCTACTGATGACTTTGATAATTGTTGCAATAAGGAGCACATTAGAGCCAATTACAATAGTGTGCACATTTTGTAGAATTACTAGTAGTGGCCACCCAGATGTATGCCACAATATTAGATATATATTTGCAAGATAAATAGATGTGGAGGTAAAAACATACATAAAACTATAGTTATCTTTGTATACTTACCTTCATGATATTCCGGTAGTCTATAGTCTGGATCTTGGCTGGACTATATTTAAAATTCAATATTGAATTAGAACGCCAACCACCTTGACACATGACAGCAGTGTCAGGAAAAGTCAGGTTTTTGCATAATAAAATGCCTCCACATAACCAATGGCATAATAGTCACAACATTAAGTACCTACTGGCACACAGGAAATTCAACAAGCTAAAAGCGTCCACAACTCGGTATGAACTATCATTCAAAGAGCAGTTTACATTTGTTTTGGATTTTCAATCATTTTTGTTTTCAAACATTAGCATAGCAGTTTCTCCAAATACATAATTTTGTATCAAATATGCACATTCCATTTGGGGTTAACGCACTCAAAGAGAATATTGTATTTTTCTTGCAAAGTGACCTTATTCAATATGGCTAGAGTAGACTCTTTGAATTAAGTACTATGCTGAGCTGCATTCAGGGAGCTACTTCCAAGGTAGTGGCGAGCTACCGGTAACTCCCGAGCTACCCTTGGGAGATCCCTGCTCTAAATGATACAGTAAATTGTTTGGTGCATGACCATGGACTACTTTTTAAAACTACTCAGTGGGCCAGGTTCTTGGAAAAAGTTGTAAACCTACAAATACAAGACTACAATCCCACGTGGGTCTAAATGTATGACATGTGAGACTCCATAAAAGTTTCCAGAAATATGCCTGGTAAGAAGTGCCAGTCAAAGGTTTCTAGGTATACTCTTTGAAAAGATTAGTGCAAAGTTTTTTCTCATCCGAAGATATCCATACTTATATTTCCCAAGAAAAAAAGAGCAAATCCAATTGATAATTTTTTTTTATTCTGCCACGGAGAAACCCCTCCCTCTACAACTTTGCTAGTTTTGGGGGTGCTGTCTTTCACTACCTGACCTGGAAAAGTATTTATTCCTATCTTTCACAGGAGAAAATCTCTGAACATTTATAGGGCTTCAATGACTCAAAGATGGTTTTGTGAATACTCACAAACATTTAAGTTTGTGAACCCTCACAAGCTTCCAGGGCAATCCCACCGTGGAATAACCACTCTCTACCTGCAGGAGATTTCCACGCATGGACATCTCCAAGTGAGTAAATCAAGATAAGAAATGCAAAACTGCAACAGATTTGAACTCCTAAATGAAGCAATTTTCACCTATAAAGAAACCTGCAGATGAAAATAGCATTGGGAATGAAGACAAATGTTTTAAACTCATCCATCTGCTTGACTCTTTATCAGTGGAGCAACTGCAGGCAGAGGTGATATGGTCCTTCTGCTTCAAACCCAGGATAAGTTGTCCTTATAGTTCTATACATTTTAACTTAGGAGAAGTGTTAGAGTGAAGCCCACTGAAGATTCCATTATAATTATTGAGGTGGGGCAGGAGAGCTATGAGTAGCTAAGAAATCATGTGTGTTGTCAGGACAGAAAGGAATGCAGCCACATTGCTAAAATGCAGAAAGAAGGTTACCTCATTGTAGAAAGTGACTTCTATATTAAAAACCACGAATTTAGGTGATGGGGAACTTACAAGAGAGGCCCATCTAATGCCAACAGAGTTATCACAGTGGCCCCAAAAGCAGTACCTCCATTTACAGGGCACTGGACACCAAGTAATTTGTTTGAATGCACTGATTTATGTACACAAAGGCAGCCCAAGACCAGCTTGTGATTCCCATGGTCATCAGAGATTCTGATATGTACCTGAGCTTTACTGACATAAATACTGCAGCAAATGATTTAGCTGTCCTGAAGCTATGCCAGAGGTTTCATGTATAAAATAAAGAAGATCAGAGATAACACTTTGAGCAATCCACAGCCAATGTTACAACATTCAAAAAAGGAAGGGACATAACTGAAGGCATTGGGTTCGAGGAGAGAGTAGCAGCTTGAACAACTGCAAGGCTGTTCCACCTAAACCACCAAGCTTTTGGAGATTACAATGAAATGCAATGCAGTCAACAGTTTTGGAAGCCACAGAGAGTTTAAACAATATTAATTCACAGTCCTGGTTCCATGGTGGAGACTGCTCCTCTCTAATATGTATTATTGTGGTTTTGGACTGGGTAATAGCCAGGATGGTAATCAGTAAAGATGGAATTGTTTTTCAGACATGTTGTAAGTTGATTCATCACCGTTATTTCAAGGATCTTTGCCAGGAAGTGGGGATCAACATTGTCTAATAGTTCACTAAGTTTTCCAAGTTTGCATGAGGTATAAGGGTGATAATAGTATGCTTTGCTATAAAGAGTAAAAAGGCATGGATGGTCAGTGTTATGGAAGTAGCATTTGAGATGGCCAACTGCGTTTCTAAGGTAGATGCAGACTCGATGAGAAAGGTAGGGTGGAAAGGGAAAGCTAGGTCGGCTGATTATCTGGGAAAAACTATTTTACCCATGAAAAGGCAATTAGCTCATGACAGAACTGTAAATAAGGGGAAGTGAAGGGTGTGCCTGTATGTATTTAATGTGTATACTGGTATTTTTACACATAGCTGGACATAATGGAACACTGTACATTCAGGGTTAATTGAAATCAATGTAATCTAAAGGGAAACAGGAAACAGAATATACTTAGTGCAAGTTCCGGTTATCACTGGGGCTTCGGGAACCGATGGGAAGTTTCTGGTGTGGCCATCACATCTTTGTATACAGAGACTAAATCTTTAGATGAAATGGTTGAGTCTGTGATTCAGCATGAAAAATATGATTTTTCCACCTGGAGAATATCAATTTTGATAAGTGGCTATGTTATGGGTGTGAGATGCTAGCCAATACCTTTTTGGGAGCCTTTCATCCTCTGATACATTGAGGAGATAAGCATCACAGAACCATTGGCTGAGCAATGATCTTACAAATGTAGCTTTTCTTTTAGCATAAGAGGCATTTTTGCTTGCACCATTTGTTGTTCCTTCGTTCATCCAAACTAAAGATATCCTCTAAATATCAGGACAGAGGATGGAAGATCACTAGAAAATCCATATTAACTCATCCACTTGGTGATCACCTATGTCTCTGGTCGAAGGTGTCTAAATGCAATCAACCTTAAGGGTGAAGAGGTCCATGGCATGGTCAGCCTAAAATGCAAACGTTGGTGCTCTGAGAAGCTGAGGTTTGGTAGTAGGAAAAATAGAGTGGGGCAAAGGGACTTTGGATGGTTGGATTCATGAGTCTGACACTTTAAGGGACAGGCCATTGTGGCAAAGGTTTTTAAGTTTATGATTGTGGAGATCCCATTTCTCGATAGAAAGCCACATTTTCTGTCACAGATCCAGACATGCGAGACATAGGATAAGGAGTAAGCAAAGTTGAATTTCTGGACTGCATACATTTTGGTTTTACAAACTGTGCATATTGGAGTCATATTTGTCTCCACATATTTATCTCAGAACTCCTTAGTGAATTGTGTGGGTTACCTTGTATATTATAATTATTAAGGCTCCTTTCACATTGAATCATCAATTACAGTAATGCTTTCTGTTGTTGTTTCTGGATATTTGAGAAACAGGATTGGAAAGTTCCTGCCAGTCATTGCTCTGAAAATAGATCATCCTCCCTTTCAGCAGAAGGGTATGCTGGTATGTTGTTTAATCCTCCCACCAGATTCTAGAATCTGGCAGTAAGTTTCTTACTGTTTTTGCTAGTTCTCTCAAATTCAAGGGTCATTATTGTTGAAATAATTGCAAATTTTTGTAATGCCAAAAAGATCCTAAAACATTTAATAATTCAACCTCTAATGATATGAAACCCAAGAACGCAATGGTGTTGTTGGAATGTAGGACTGCCCACTTTTCTTACCAGTTCTATACTGTAACTGGTAGAACAAAATCTTAAACTTTGATCGGGGAAAGTGATTAAACCCTGATATACAGGCGGGTTGTATCAAGGAGAGATGCATACATACTTCCACCAAAGCACCTGGCTTTACTGTAAAAACGCACAGACTGTTTTTTGTTGGAAATGACCATTTCTGCAGGGTCACCCCAAACATTATTGCCCTCCTCCTCACACTTTTGATGAATTTATTTTTGCTGGCTTTAGGACTATGATCACTTTACCACTGCTAACTCTCTGCTCTAAAACATGGTAACATTGGCTTATTCACAATTGGCATATTTAATTTACTTTTAAGTCCCTACTAAAGTGCACTACCTGTGCCCAGTGCCTGTAAATTAAATGATACTAGTGGGCCTAGAACACTGATGGTGTCACCCACTTTAGTATTCCTTTAAACATGTCTCGGGCCTGTTACTGCAGAGCCTGTATGTGCAGTTTTAAATTGCCATGTCGACCTGGCAAGCTAAGTCCCTAGTAAAGTGCATTACCTGTGCCCAGTGCCTGTAAATTAAATGATACTAGTGGGCCTAGAACACTGATGGTGCCACCCACTTTAGTATTCCTTTAAACATGTCTCGGGCCTGTTACTGCAGAGCCTGTATGTTCAATTTTAAATTGCCATGTCGACCTGGCAAGTTAACCCTCTTGCCAGACTCAAACCTTCCTTTTTAATACATATAGGCCATCCCTAAGGTAGGCCCCTGCCAGCCCCAAGGGCAGGGTACAGTGTTTTTAAAAAGGTGGACATGTACTTGTAGGTTTTACATGTCCAGGTAGTGAAAAACTCTTAAATTCATTTTTCACTATGGAAATGCACATCTCTCCCATAGGTTAACATTGGGATTAATTAATGGCACTTTATAAGTGTAATTTCCAATCAGTAAAAGATAGACATTTCAAGTTTGGTGTCTTTGGACCCACAATGTAAAATCACAGCTTATGGTAAAGTTGGATTTTAATTTGCAAGTTTGAAAATGCCACTTTAGAAAGTTGCCATTTTCTTACTTTAACCAACTGTGCCTTCTGCCTGACTTTGGAATACACGTCTGGGGTTGGTGGCAGTGGGCTCCCTGCATCCCCTCACACAAAGGAACGGTATGTGTGACTGAGTGGCCATCTGCATGCTGATTTGTCATCTTGAGCAGGATGGGAGGGAGGAGCTGACATGTATGCCTGAAAGGGATGTGTCCTGTCCCCACACGAAGGGTTGCATACCCCCTGTAGTGAGTCTGGAGCCAGGGCATCGAAAACAGGGTCTCTGTGCACTTCAAAGCATCTATTTGAAGACTCCCCCATTTCAAAGGCCCAACTGGACCTCTGACACCACCAAATCAGAACCCTTCAAGAATTGAGGACATTCTACTAGGAAGAAGGACTGCTGCGCTGCTGAAGAACTGCCACTCTACTGCACTGCACCTTGCTGGACTCCTGCTTTGCTGTGCTGAACTGATGCCTGCTGTCCTCTTGCCTGGGTGAGAAGGACTGAACCTGCATCACATGAACCCAGAATCCTGAGTGACTCCAAGGGCTAGATGGCTGGCCTCCTGACCTGAAGCCTCAGGGACATAACAGGCTTCCAACCTACTTGCATTTGCACCTGGACTCTGCCATCTGTGAGTCTACCTAACCAAGTGGTGCCACCCCAGTCCTCGACCCTTGGAAGTGGGCCTAAGGGGCGTATTAGTGAACCGATGAATCTTCTCCGCTGAGGAGCGCATTTCTGAGCAGAACCAATGCATTACCTGGACCTCTGACACCACCAAATCAGAACACTTCTGGATCTAAGGGCATTCTACCAGGAAGAAGGACTGCTGTGCTGCTGGAGGGACTGCCACTTTGCTGAACTGCTTTGCTGCTTCTTGCCTGAAAATGAGAAGGAATGGACCTGCATCTCTACCTCCCAAAACCAAAGTATCTCTAAGGGCTTGTTAGTTTGCCTTCTATTTCTCAAGTCTCAGGGCTATCAAAGACTTCTTTCTTCACCTTGTAACCAGCACCTGGACTCTGTCTATTGTGAGTCTTGCTCTGCCAAGTGGTGCCAATACAGGTCTGGGCCTTGAAATGAGTTTTAAGTGCTACAACCCAGAAAATCATGCATCAACAACATTGTGCCAATCCGAACCGGCGCATTTCTCTTGACACCTGCGCATTCGCAACTGCTATACAAACCACAGACACCGCATCGCTGACTGTGTGTTGCATCTTCCCCTTTTTCTGACACATCTCCGCTTTGTGCTGCATCGCCTTTGACGTTTCCGCATCCAAGTCATTGCTTCCTGTGGGGTGCGAGAGCGCACTTGGGCTACCCGAAGCACGCAGTGTCTCATGAAAAGCACATACACACTTCACTGCACTCCACATCCTGCGAGAGACCATTTCCAGCTGCTGCTTTTAAAATGCGAGCAGTGCAAAAAACGGTAATTTGCTTGTTGAGGTGGAGCAGTGGCAGTGATCTTGTGCAGAGGAGGAGACCACCACAGAAGAGAAGAACACAAGCAAGAGGTAAATCATGGCAATCTGTATCATCAAAAGCTGGCAACGCTTGTACATTGAAACAAATTTTCCAATGCAGCCATCATGTGGCCTTTAGTAATTCTTCATTATTAAAATGAATCCTATCGGTAAAGCAAAACTTACAGGTTTACAGCTGTGCATCTTTTTATTTATTTATTTTTGGGGGCAGAAAATATACTTTTAAGTTGCACCTGTGGGTGACCGGCCATCATGTAGGCAGTAGCGACATCGAGGTCCTATTAATGACTAATGGAAAAGCTAAGTATGGACTAGTCATATACATAATGCTCAGGCAAATGAAAGTGAATCTTGACACTAAATTATGGGTGTTTCTATTATCCAATTCAACAGATCACGTTTTATCGACCACGGGAGGGTACAATGGTAAATCGCCCCCTAGAATTATGCAGGCAGTATAATGATCTCTGCAGCAGACAAGCTACCAACTTGATTTGCTTCTCTGTTCCATTCATTTTTTGCAAATAAGAGCATATATCTCTGTTTGGGGAATAGCGAAACTGACTAGTTGTAATGCTGAGGATACCACTAGTGCTGTGAAAAGATTATATGCTGCCAATGAACTGAACCTCATGAAAGTGGTCAAGTTGACATCAGATTGTGCGTCTGTGATGCTGGACAAGAATTATAGTGTTGCTACTTGCCTTAAACAATACATTCCACATCTAGTTGTGCAGCATTATTCGTCCATCAGGAAGGTTTGGGGGAGTTGACAACGCCTGGAAGAGGGTTCGATGATTATAGAGATGGGCCATTATTGAGGTCTGTCTACACTGTGTTCCCCAGATCACCTGCAAGGAAGTCCAACCTGGATGAAATTGCATTGGTTACTGAATGTGAAGTGGTCTCCTTTTTGCCATTGAATGAAGTGCAGTGGCTTTCAAGGCATTTTGCAGTTGATGCGCTAGAGCATGAGAAAGTTGAGGAGAGTGATCCAGTTGCTAAATAGTGTTAAAAAAAGCTATTGGTCTTAAACTACCATATTTCCCTTGCAGTATTTGGGTGGCTTAGCATCTTTGTACAAACTGTTCCAAAAAAGTTATTTGACCACTGTTGAAGCAGTACGGTATGCAAGAGCAAAGACTGGCCAAATTAAAGAACAGTACTTGGGGACACTGTCTTTTGGAGCAGCATGGTAAGAGATCTGATGGTGTTGTGCAGGAACTGGAATGGCAAGGTTTTGAATTCCAGGCAATAGCAACACAATCACATTTTGATTTTGGGACTGAGAATGTACAAAGACTTGTTGAAAAGTATAAGAAAGTCTTGGTCCTGGGTAATTGTGAAACACCAGATGATGTTGTTTGACAATACTGAGAATATAAATATGTGGTGGCAGAACATGTAAGGGGTGGGTTATTTACCACCTTTCAAGACATAGTGAATTTCACTATGTGCAATGCTGCTAAGTATAGTGTGGTGTCTCACATAGCCTTAGCTGCCGTGCACAGAGACCTTACACTGCTGTACACAGAGGCAAAAATTAGAGGAAACATTGATCCAAGGTACTGTTCAAAGGGCCAAGGCTGGTCTTGTATCTGACCTGCATTCCACCGTGGTTGGTCTGCACTTTTGGTTTTGCCCCAGTCAAGCGCAACCAGATAGCCCCGATTGGTCATATTTATCTATATGCATTACAAGACACTTTATTCTTTAAAAAATTCATATATTGACTTCTACTTATTGGTTTTGTGTCATTTTGGCCTTGTTTTGTTCACTAAATTAAACACTATTTTTCTAACCTGGTGTGGATTATTTGTGTGCGGTGTTTTCACTGTTTTACTGTTTTAAAGTGTTGCACAAATACTTTACACCTTGCCTTCTAAGTTAAGCCTGTCTACTCTGTGCCAAGCTACCAAAGGGTGAGCACATGTTAATTTATGGTGTGTAACTGACTTACCCTGACTAGGATTGTGGTCCCTACATGGGCAGGGTATATACCTCTGCCAATTACAGACCCAATTTCCAACAGTTTTCCTTTCATTTTCACTGATTTATATGCAAACTGAATTCGCTATATTACTTAATTGTGAAAGCTTATGTTTATTGTTGCAGGGAATGCTAGCAGTATCGCTTTTCAGGTCGAGCATTTGAGACCTCTTGTATATACTTTAGTATATATTTATATGTGTATGTCCTTTGTGGGCTCTGGAGATCAGCCCTAGGAATTGTCTGATTCCGCTTAGGGACTTTTTTTCTGTTCAACTGCCTCTATTTAACTGTCTTGATAGAAAACGACCAGTAGAGGTCAGTAAAATACCAGAACTGCTTTCTGCTTGTTCAACTGCCTCTATTTAACTGTCTTGATAGAAAACGACCAGTAGAGGTCGGTAAAATATCAGAATTGATTTCTGCTTAGGGACTTTCTTTTGTTTATTTTTCTGGCAACTGCCTCTATTTAACTTTCTTGATAGAAAACGACCAGCAGACGTCAGTAAAATACCAGAATCACTTTAGCATTCTCTAAATTCCAGTCCATAGAAATTGTCTTCCACGAGCACCCGTAGACAATAATATTTTTTTCAAATCTTGTATTTTCAGTGATATGACCACCGAAGGCCTTGATTTTATATTAAAAACAGAGCTTTGGACTATACCATTTCCGGCTGAAAGGCAATATTTCTCTCCATGTGTTCCTATACCTGCTTTATTTTACAGCCATCTACGTTTAATTAAGTCAACCTCCATCGTGCATTTGAAATACTTTTCTGTTAAATGTAGCTTTTTGTGGTACAGATGAAGTAGTTTAGTTTGTGATATTGACACTGTATATCTTTTATATCACTACTATTCTAAAATAATATATAATGTGCTTAAGTTCAGGGTATTTTTTAATATGTAGGAGTGGTAGATCTTTGTGTCAAAAGTCGTACACATTTTTTTAGGAATTACTCGAGTTGTAGCTTGACGAGATACTTGAGAATTGCTGAAACAACTTAATAAGTTTAGATGGAACCGAAGTAATATAGGTATCGGACCTGTATTTTGCTTTCAGCCCTGGCACTTCATATTTTACAAATTAAGCATTGGATGTAGGCCTTTATTTGGGATTTATGTGGCTGCAGAGTGCTGGAAAGCTAAACGTGGTAGTTGCTGCTTGTTTGATTTATGATAGGCAAGTTTGTTTATTTAATAGCAAATAGTTTGCAGACAATTTATTTAAGGGAAGGAGTTTTTAGAGTGTAGTTTCTCATCGCGTTTTTGATATGCTTTTGGGCATTTTTAAAGTTTTGCTTTTAGCCCCAGCTCTTCATGTTTTACAAATTAAGCACTGGATGTAGGCATTTATTTGGGACTTCTGTGGCTGCAGAGTGCTGCAGAGTAGAACGTGGCAGTTGCTGCTTTGCTATTAGCCCCGGCACTTCATGTTTTACAAATTAAGCACTGGGTGTAGGCCTTTATTTGGGACCTATGTGGCTGCAGAGTGCTGGAGAGTAAAACATGGCATTTGCTGCTTGTTTGATTTTTAATATGCAAGTCTGGTTATTTAATTGCAAATAGTTTGAAGACAATTCATTCAAGGAAAGAAGTATTTAAAGTCTACTTTGTCATCGCGTTTTTGAAGTGTTTTTGGTCATTTTTAAAGTTTTGCTTCTAGCCCCGGCACTTTATGTTTTACAAATTAAGCAGTGGGTGTAGGCTTTTATTTTGTACTTATATGGCTGCAGAGTGCTAGAGCTTGGAACTTGCTGCTTGTTTGTTCTTTAATAGGCAAGTCCGGTTTGGTGCTTTTCTCTTAATCTGCATTTACATTTATTGTGTTTGTATCAAAGATTGCATGCTTTTCAGGAAGCATCTAGGCAGATAGAGCTGAAGAAAGTCTAATGTGACCAACTAGGCATGTTTTGTGGTTGTTGCTATAGAAGTGAGTAATTTTTAATTTAATTGCAAATAATTTGAAGACAATTCATTCAAGGGAATGAATATTTAGACTTTACTTTGACATCGCGCTTTGGACGTGCTTTTGGGCATTTTTAAAAAATTTGCATTTAGCCCCGGCACTTCATGTTTTACAAATTAAGCACTGGCTGTGTAGGCCTTTATTTGAGAACTGTGTGACTGCAGAGTGCTGGGGAGTAAAACGTGGCAGTTGCTGTTTGCTTGATTTTTCATAAGCAAGTCTGCTTATTTAATTGCAAATAGTTTGAAGACAATTTATTTAAAGGAAGGAGTATTTTGAGTGTAGTTTCTTATCGAGTTTTTTTACATGTTTTTGGGCATTTTTAAAGTTTTGCTTTTATCCCCAGCACTTCATGTTTTACAAATTACGCACTGGGTGTAGGCCTTTATTTGGGACTTATGTGGCTGCAGAGTAGAACGTGGCAGTTGCTGCTGTGCTTTTAGCCCCGGCACTTCATGTTTTACAAATTAAGCACTGGTAGGCCTTTATTTGGGACCTATGTGGCTGCAGAGTGCTGGAGAGTTAAACGTGGCATTTGCTGCTTGTTTGATTTTTAATAGGCAAGTCTGGTTATTTAATTGCAAATAGTTTGAAGACAATTCATTCAAGGCAATAAGTATTTAGAGTCTACTTTGTCATTGCGTTTTTGACGTGTTTTTGGTCATTTTTAAAGTTTTGCTTTTAGCTCCGGCACTTTATGTTTCACAAATTAAGCAGTGGGTGTAGGCTTTTATTTAGGACTTATGTGGCTGCAGAGTGCTAGAGCTTGGAACCTGCTGCTTGTTTGTTCTTTGATAGGCAAGTCCGATTTGGTGCTTTTCTCTTAATCTGCATTTTTACTTATTGTGTTTGTATCAAAGGTTGCATGCTTTTTGGGGAGCAGCTAGGCAGAAAGAGCTGGAGTAAGTCTAATGTGACCAAATAGGCAGGTTAGCATAAATTAGCATTATAATAATGCTCTTTATTAAAAACTACAAAACTAAACTCATCAATATGGCGAGAGAGATTGGCATTGCCAATGCTTGTTGAAATAGCATTTCCTTTTGCAAAATAATTGGTATCTGTTATTGTGGTGTTTTGTTCTCTTCTCCACTGTTTGAGGAGGGATGACTGTGTCATTTTCACTCATCCTTGCAGATTTTCCTGAAAGTGCTGAGTTCCCACTCAGCTGCTTGTGGTCAGTTACAATATTTTGCATGCACAGTTTTATGGCCAGGAGTTACACATGAGCAAAAGCTGACCTTTCTTTCAGAGTCACAATTTTGGAGCACAGGCAACAATTTAGAGAAAGTCTGAGGTGTACCAGAGCCCCTCTTAAACTACATAATGATATCCTAGTATGGTCTACTTTCCATGGCAGTGTATATCTTCTTACGCTTGAATTAGAGGAACGTTTGCCTTGAGTTTTATTGATTTCTTTTTCAAATTATGTTAGGTAGCAAGATACTTCAGTTCCAAACTCCGCATCACACACTGAGGTATTAAATCTGTTAACCCTGAGAAAAATCTAGTGATATCTTTGTGAATAGATCTAGACTAGGTGGCAGCAAAAGCAATGTTCGGATAGGTGTTTTGAAAATGCCAATGATTGAAATAATTTGAAATATTTCTTGGGCCCCTTCTGTGGGTAGTATCAGCATGAGACCCATAGTGCTCAGTCAAAGAGATCTGTTTTTCTTTGCCAGAGAAACCAATATCAATCTTGTGGTGTATGGAATGCTGTTTTGAATTGAATCAATCCTTTCAATCTTACAGGACTCAATTTCTCTTCCCCTTTTTCTTTCCTCCTCTACACTGGTTACCTGTGGTGTTCCTCAGGGATCATCATCAGTCCCATAATTTATTTAACATTTACATTGCTACTCTTTCTTTTTTAATTATATGGCTTCAAAATCATGTCCTATGTCAATGGCACTCATATTGTCGCCTCAATAACTGATAAGATTTCATCCACCCTAAATCGCTTTCACACATATTTGTCAGCAGTCGCAAGATAGATGTACTGTAATTGACTCAATTGGCTCTCACTTAATAGCAAGAAAACAGGGATTTGGATATTGGTTACTCATTTTCCATCTAGCCCCCTGCTTTGTGGCCTCCAGAGTTTGGCTCTGCTCCCACTACCTGCACCAGAAATCTACATTTTTCATTGTTTTTTTTTATTATGCTAAGAATGCTTGAAAATCTGCTTTCCTTTCTTCCCATCTTGTCTCATCATAACTCCTCCAGATAGTCCAAAAGCAGTTGCACAGCTTTTTCTTGATCTGTTGCACAGACAGCCCATGCATTATTTTCTCATCCAGCTGCATTGGCTCCCAGTCAGTAAGAGAAGCGTATGCAAAGCTATTTGCTTTGTTTACAGAGCCATCCCTTTTTCTGGTCCCAATTGCATCAGAAACAGACTTTTCTTTACTGTAGTTCACATACATTGTGTTCATCCAATACCAATCTTCCAAATATTCCATGTATTGAACAAAGCTGTACAGCTGGCCATGCTTTTTCATTTCTGGCACACAGTCTTTAAAACTTACATCAGGTTGACCCGAGAGGGATTCCATCCGTAGCCCTTATTAGGTAGAAACTGAAAACATGGCTATTTCAGTTATCATAGTCCCAGCTGCCAGGACATCCCCTCTTGCACTAGCACATGATGTTGGGGTAACAGAGAGCTACATAAGTCTACTATTTGTTCATTCATTTATTCAAGATAATGACCATTTCCTCGAAGGAGGCATGTCTGGCTCTCCTAAAATCCTTTCTGTGAGTAGATGTCATTCGTGCCAAATGTGCTCTGTTCAGAAGGAGGGAGACAGTTATGGGCCCTTAAAAATGACACTACGCATCCGTGCACAAGTACTTGGACCAGTTTGGCCCACAACAGACAAGGATTTGGGGTTTTCATATTCTGATCCTGTTTGTAAATCGCATGCTTGACCTTCTGATCTAGAGATGGCTTAATAATGTCATACGAAGATTGAATTGGAAATAACTTCAAAAATGTCTCAATAAGATTCCTTTTCAGCATGAATGAGAATCAATTGTTTATACTGATGAATGCACAGCAAAGAAGAGAAACATTGGCATTCTATTCCCTCACTGGAGATGTCACTGATTTTCTTGAGGACCTCAGCGAGTCGATTTTTCAAAACCAGGAGACTCAACACCGCATTTCTTCTGAATGGTGTCCCACTATAGAATAAATATGGAAGAAGGCTCACTGGCAGCTTCCATATTTTAAATATCAGACATTTCATTTTGGCCCTGAATTGTTTCCCTTTACGGACTGGAATGGTGTTCAAATTTCTTCAGATTCAAGGGTATCACATGATAGCTTAGAACCAATAACTGCAAGGGAATTGACCTTGTGAGCACTTATTGCCTTGAAAAAGTGATCATTGTATTTTTCATACCAGACTTAATGGACTGCTAATTAAATTAGAATCATAATTTCATAGTCACTGCTCGGATGGGCCCTCAGGGAAAGGACATTTTTGTGGTGTACAAAAAGCTGGCACAAACATCAGTAGACTTGATAAAATGCATGGCCATGGTGTTTTATTATATGGATTTGAATAGACTAGCAACCATCCCATACAGGTGGTTCTCACATGTTTCTTTTGATCAACGATGCATCCTTCAGAAGATGGGCCATAGCATCTACAATTGCACCGTCCAATCAGAATGGTTCTTTTGTTTTCAGGAGGAGATGAGAGCTTTCACGTGCAGCATTATTCTTTGTTAAAAACCTCTGCTTCGCTTGCTTGCTAGAGGGATGAGATTCAAATATTGCTATACAAAAAATGGATAATTCTAAAATGAGGCAAACACAAAGAGATGATGGACGGAGAGCTGAAACTTTTCAGAGACTCACCCCCAGTCACAGATCTGGGTTGAATCCATCATCGTTCTTTAGCTCAATACGCCACCCCAGTTTGGTTGAATCCATCATCGTTCTTTAGCTCACTACACCACCCCAGACGCCGCCGAGCTGTCCCCGCGCTGGAGAAGTCCCGGTCCCAGGAAGGGGGACCGGGCGAAGAGAAGCAAGGAAAGAGAGTGCAGCGGGTCAACGGGGCTCCCGTGAGCGTGAGAGAGCCCCGCATGCAGCAGAGTCCCCGAGAGCGGAGAAGAGCCTGCAAGGTCCCGGTGAGTGGGGCCGATCGGGAGGCAGCGTTGGTTAAAGAGCCCAGTGGGGCTCACCCAGGCATTGTTGGTGCCGTTCGGGCACATTGTCGGTGCCCGTTGCTGCCACAGCTGCCCCGCCTGACAGTGGGCAGCTGCAACGTGGGCGTAATCTTTGAGGTGGAGTCCCAGGGGGACTCACAAGGCACAGTGGTGCCAGTGCCATTTCCAGCTGCCCTGCAAGAGCGCAGGCAGCTGCCACGTGGGGGCCATTTGTTTTACAGAGTCCCAAAGTGGGGCTCATGAGGCACGGTTAGTGCCAGGGCTCCTCTTGCCACAGCTGCCCCGCTGGACAGTGGGCAGCTGCAACGAGGGGGCCAGTGATTTTTGGTAAAGGAGGGGTGAGTGCACTCTATGTTTGCTGCTGAGGCAGCCAGGGGGCCCTTTGCGAGGTCCCTCTTAGAGCCCTGACTTTGCGGGACATAGGGCATTTGAGCCCAGGGGAAGGCCAGTTGGCCTGGGGTCAGTGAGGTGATGGTGAACGGGGCGCAAGGCCCTAATGTGATGCCCCTCACACAATGTGTCTATGCCGATGATTTATGCACCCTGTGTTGATGCCTAATATTATGCACCGTGATTTATGCATAGCGGGGAATATTTACAAGCCCCTTGCGCCACTTTTGCGCCGCCGTTGCGTCACGCATGTGACGCAGCGGCGACGCAAACCATGCGCCGCGTTGCGCTATATTTACAACGTGACACATCTAGGGAGATGCGTCACGTAGTAAACCCCTGCGCCACATGAAACCTGCGCCAGGTTTCATGTGGGCGTACCGGCGCAGGGGGCGTTCCGGCGCAGGAACGCTCGGAAAAGTGACGTAGTGAAATCTACAAGATTTCACACAGTCACTTTTCCAACGCCTGTGCGTCAATCCTTACGCCTGCTTCAAGCAGGCGTAAGGATTGACGCACCATGTTAGGGATAGGGAAGGTTGGAACAGTGCTGGAGCTGCGCCGCGCTTGCGACACAACTTCAGCACTGCGCCAACCTTCCGCCGGCAGATGCGTCACGCATCTGCTTATCTCAGTGCGCACGATGCGCCGCATTGTAAATGCGGCGCATCGGACGTGGCGCAAGGGTAAACTTGCGTGACGCATTTTCTGGCGCATCCCTGCTGATATGCAGGGATGCGCCAGGAACGTAAATATGCCCCAATGTGTTTATGCTGGTGAGGCCTATGGCATAATGTGTTTATGCTAATGAGGTTTGGGCCTAATATGTTTTATGCCTAATGTGATTTATGGGTAATGGGATTTATGCGTAATATTATGCCTAATGTCATGCTATGATATTTTAGGATGGTGTCTAATGCTAATGTGATAATGCTTAGGTCATTATGGAACCAGTAGTACTGGTTGTGTTTTAGATTTACTTACCTGATCTAATGGTTCTGACAGTGGCCCGATTGGCCCTGTCCTGTAAATAATCCCTTGTGAATATTGCCTAGTGCCAGTTGGCACAGTGTATATTGTGTGATTATGTTTCTAATGTGCTTATGATAATACAAAGGCTATTTTTTATATAACCTTGTGTGGAGTTCCTTTTTGTGGTGTGCCTAGTGTGTTGCTGCTGTGTGTGTGTTGCGCAAACGCTTTACACATTGCCTCTGGGATAAGCCTGACTGCTCGTGCCAAGCTACCAAGGGGGTGAGCAGGGGTTATCTTCAGCGTGTAACTCCCTTGCCCTGACTAGAGTGGTGGTTTCTGCCTGGCTTAGGCGCATGCCCTAGCCAACCAGAAATCCCATTTCTAACAGCAGGGTATACCCAGACGTGGGTCCCTTGCTCACTTTGCCACTGGATTGAAGCTAGCCTGGCTGATGAGGGGTAATGAGGTGTGTTACCCGAAACCAGACCCAGGATGCTTGCTTCCGGTCCGATGATGGATTCAACCCAGATCTGTGACTGGGGGTGAGTGTCTGAAAAGTTTCAGCACTCCGTCCATCATCTCCTTGTGTTTGCTTAATGCTAAAATGATTCAACCTTTGGATTTTCCAAACAGTTCAGTGTGTTTGTAAAAACATGACATGAAAATGACTTTTCATACCTCCCATTATGTTCTAACAAGCAGAATAATCCTCCTAACGTCGAGACATTTTACAGTTGACCAGGAACAGACCTATTATCTATGGTGTCTTTCAATCTTTTTTCTTTGAACAACATGTTCCTGGTTATGAAAAGGGGCTTTACTAGCTTTGTAATGTAAAGCAGTTTGAAAATATAAGGGATACCCCTCTTGAAGGATATCCTGATTCCAGGGCCACCTACCACAGTAAGGTCACACAGATCTCATGTATCATCTTCATCAATAATTCCTTCAGTTATGTTGGCTGCTTTAACTTTTGCAGTTTGACAGCCTACCTCATCTAGAGGCTTTCAAGGTCATTTTGAGCACAACTGCACCTGTAGTCTTGAAGTCAAATGTCAGCAGGCTATGATGTGCAGACTGCTGCAGGTCTTTATCCACATGCTGGAAATGATCAGATGTGGAGAAAAGTTAAATGTTAATTGTGTGCAATGACTGATTTGTTTGTTTGCAATACGTAGCTGAGATAGACACAAAGCATGATCCGTGCCTTGTTTGAAGTATAAACAAATTTTCATTTGGCAGAAATAGCCTCCAATGCCTTGGAGATTTTAGTGAGGGGCTTTGGTCTACAGTGTTGATCTGTAACACTTTCATTTGGGCAATGTATCTTCTAGGCCTAAAAAGGGAATGGTGGATTTGAGTTATTGTCATTTACAGGATTAGTCCTGAAGGAAAATGACTGATATTATCTTTAATTTTCTCCACAATCGATGGGGGCCCTATCATGACAGACCTGTTCTAGCTTACACTCTCTGCTTCCACGCTTTTATTGAATTTGTCCAGGGCCCAAGTCTGCACATTTTTCATTTCTGTCAGGCAGTTCTTCTACAGACTTTCTGCTTTCTTTTTATTCCGCATTTCATTTTAAAAACAGCCTCAATCTTTTAAAACAGCAACATTCTTCATCACATTTAAAATGACAAGATTTGTTTTTGGTAAAAATATTTGCTTGTTAGTCCTACTGATGAAAACAAATTTTTCAAGTTTACCTGCAGCTGTTTCTTGGGTGGTGTTTCCTGGAAGACAGTCTCAACCAAACTGGCTATGCATATGCATTTTAAAGTAACTCATGTAAAAACAACAAGGTGATGGATGGAATGCTTGAGTTAATCTCAGCCACTGGCACTTGCTCGGGCCGCAACCCAATCTATCTTTTTACGCACACTTTGCCACCTCAATTTGGACCCAGCCTTATGCAAATCAGTCTTGACCCTGCTCCTCATGGGAACATGAGGTTAATTCAAGCATTCCATCCATCACCCTGTTGTTTCTGCTTTTGATACCTTAAAGTAACGCAAGCCCTATATTTTACCATCTGTTTCATCAGAAACATTTAAACACTGGAATGTTGGGAGCAGCAGCAAAGACAATGGAGTGGATCAGGGTTAATACTGGCTGATACAGACCTTCTCCTCCAATATTCCAATGTTTTCCTCTCTGTTTCTCCCTTTTTAATTAAGAATTTTCTACCTCCAGAGTATGGAATGTTCTCAAAGCATTATAGGCCATTTGCCTTAGGCTACACCAGTTGGTAAAGACCCTCAAACTCACTATAGGCAGTCGCCTTGAGTTGAAACCTTTGCCTCTGATTCAGAGACTTTAAAACCTTTCAAAGCCCTCTGCAGCAGACTATACTGCAATACTACATGTGTGTGGTCAAATATTTATTGATATATGAGAATACCATTTCACCTCTCAGTGAGGTGTCCTAGACCTAACTCCTGATTTCTTTCATAAAATATATTTCACTGCTTTCTGCTACCTGGTGGCTTATATGGGCATTACATTTTGGGAACCTTGGCTTTGGAACTCCCGTGTTTGGTGTTCCTTCATTCAGAAACGTCAAACACAAACTTTGAAGCAATTATTAGCTGATTTGGTACATGATCACATTGTAAAAACGATTGACTGGTCTGGCTTAATCACATTCAAAGCCTTTACTGTCAAACGAATGGGTGAGGCCTCAATTGCCATATTACCGACAAGTAAATTAGCATTTTGGTGCAGTGCTGATTTTCATAATGATTGTGAAGCACAATAATGAGTTTGTATAAGTGGATATCACCGCTCTGCTTCTGCTCTACGTCTGTCAACTCTTTAGTCTCAGTTAGAGTACAAACATCAAAGATCTGAGGGCCAATTTGTAGATATACCAAGTAGACTAGAACATCAAAGGAAGAGAAACCAATCTAAAGAAATACACTGAATGCTTTTGTTTCTCTGTTCTTGGATGTATACCTTTCGAGTGATTGTTTTCCATATACTTGACCTTGATTCCCTGTGCATCAAGGAAAGTGGGACTAGATGAGGTTTCAGCTGCGGTCATTAGGATTGTTGGCATACCTTTGATGGGCTACTATTATGTTTGATTGATTGTTTTATCCCATGGGTTCATAGAACGTGAGTATGTTTCAAGCATTGTTTTACCTTTACTGTCTTCTAAGTAAAGATAAAAAATATGTATAATATTTACTTACAGAAGGTTTTCATAACAGAAAAGTGGTGCATGAAGTGCACCAGTAAGACAGTCCAAAGGCAGTCAATATAATTTGACTACTGATGCTCAGTACACATCTGGCGGACATGCATTATTCACATCAAATAAGATCAGTGCTTAGTGTTTTTATGTGGTATATAGGGTTGAATGTATTTTTGTCAAAAAAAAACTTGGTGATACAGGTTTTGATGATTTGTTTTCGTTAAAGTTATTGAATCAGGTTACATTTTTTTCATGATGAAAACAATCTAGTAAATGTCATTCTTGGTACAAAATTCGAAAAGAAGTTAGTTTTTTACCCCATGCTTTAGATTTGTCACCCTTCCTGACCCTTTCCCTCGCTCTTTTTTCATGACCCTGATTGCCCCCTCATAAACCCCTCCTTCAACTGGCTCCTTTTTAATTCCTTTCGTACACTTAACTCTCAGCCTTCTCAATACCTTTTGTTTCTTTCCTTTAGGTCTTGGCTAGACAGCGAATGCACTGTCTCTTTGAGACATGTTGTTTATTGTTAATGGGCTTGGAGGCTGCCCATTCCTTACCCTGTGACGGCTTTAAATCCGCTATCGATTGCCTGCTTCCTGCTGGCCAGCTCTGTGGTAGCCACTTCCCTCTTCTTGCATATGACCCTAACCTAGAGCATGGATCAAGTACGTGTGTCCTTACAGTGCTAACTCTTTTGGGAGCTATTTTTTTCCGTTTGTTGAGACATGTGCAGAGTGCATCTTTTGTAGCAGACTCTGTCATCTTCTCCCTCCTGTTGTCTTTGTTTGCTTGTTCGCCCTCCCTCCTACTGTTGTGCCCCCACACAACACAATACGTGAGCCGGGATTGCAACTTTTATATAGTGCGAACTCGACCAAAAGGTGTTAGAGCACTTTACACAAGAACACATTCTTTTTGTGTACTCACAGGAAGATTACGTGATTTGCCCAGAATCACAGGATGTTGAGCCGGTGCCCAGACTCTAACCTGGTTTCATAATACCACAGTCTACAGCTCTAGACATAGGCCACTGCCTCTCTCCCTGTCAACTGCACATGCTTGTTTGAATGCTCCAATCGTCTCTTTACTTGATTTTTTGTTAATCTCTGTTTCCCCAGTTCCTGTGCACTTTCAGAAGCAATGAACAATTTGACTGGCAGTACCTTTAACCATACTGACTTTGGAAAGAAGGTGTGAACGTGGCCCAACTCTGCCACACTTTCTGGGGTACCGGTCTGACTTGTGACTGACTTTCAAATGTTACCAGTATTTCAATAGCTAGACATCTTGCATGACTGACTGCCACATCCAGGAAGTATTTCATAGTTAGCAGTCTCTGACTGAATGCCTGTCCCTCCTCACATCCAGAAGTGCGGCTTAGATTGAGGGGGACCAGCTCTGGGCAGCTTCAAGTCTGCGATGCAGAAGGGATGGGGGCACGGTAAGAGGAGCATTGTAAGAAGGAGTGCAGCAAAGGTGTGGGTGGGGCAGAGGCATTGCTGACAATATGCATTTTTTGCCCTGGAAAGCCTGCATTTGAATCTATTCACTCCTGCCCCATATGTATTTCCTCTCTCACCTGCCATCCCCTCCCTGTCCACTCCACATAATTGCGCTCCATGCCACACAATGCCACACCACATAATCAACTCCACATAATTCAGCATAACGCCACACAATTCTATGATGCGCAATTCAACACACAAATCCAAACCGCGTATTCCACTCCACACACCAAATTTCAACAAATTTCAACCTCTCACAATTCCACAACACACAATTCAACTCTATACAATCTCACTCCACATCATTCCACTCCCTTCTACAAACTACAATCCAACAAATTCCACTCCACATAATTTTACTTGGCTCAATGCTACATAATTACACTTCACATAATACCACTCCACGCAACAAAATTCCACTTCACGCCAATCCTCATAATTACACTCCATGCAACTCAATTCAACTCCAGAGAATTCAACTACATGCAACACAATTTCACTACACATAATTCCTCTCCATGCCACACAATTACACTCCACATATATCCACTCAGCTCCAAAACACCTAATTACACTCCAAAATTCAACTCCACACCATGCCATATAATTACACTCCACACAATTCCACTCCAAACTATGCCACATATTTAAACTGCACATATTTCAACTCCACACCACATACATTCACTCCACTCCCCTCCAAACCACATAATTCAACTTCACAATATCCACTCCTCACCATGGCACATAATTCCTATCCACATAACTCCACTTGACAACATCTAATTAGATCCCACAAATTCAGGTCCTCTCCATGCCACATAATTCCACTCAACATAATTCCAGACAATGCCACATAATTCCAAGCCACACAATTCAAATTGACACAATCATATGCAACACAGTTCCACTCCATAAAATTCCACTCATCACCACACTAATCTATGCTACACAATTCAACCCCACATAATTCTACACCACAACACATAATTACACTAACCAGCACCTTTCTACCTCACACCACATAATTCCACCCTACAAAATCATTATTCAACCCCACAACACATAATTTCAATCCATGCCGCTCCACACCACAATGCCACGCCACACAATTCCACTCCATGCCACATAATTACAGTCCACACAATTTCACTCCATATCATACAACATAACACTCCACATAATTCTACTCCGCTCCATGCAACATAAATGCACTCAACATAATTTCACTCACCACCACACAATTCCACATAAATTGACACCACATAATTCCACACCACACAATTCTATGCAGCACAATTCGACACCACATCACTTAATTCCATCCCACACCACATAATTCCACACCACATAATTTGCTCCTCACCAAATAACTCCACTCCACAGGGAAAAAAAAAAGCCAGAGGCAATAGTCTCAAAGTCGACACCTATTGGCTTTGCCAATGCTTGTCTTTTTACCGGGATCCTCCACTGTATGCCCCTTGATTCTCCTATAAGCATTTCTGCATTAACAGTCCCTCCCCAACACCTCGACCAACAATGGCAGCGAGGCCCTCGCCCTTCATCTCATTCTGTTTTTGTCCATGTGCCTACCACCTCATCCCTTCCTCTCCCTTTTTTTTAGTTTAAGTACCTGGTCATCTTTCCAATATTCTTCTTCTGTGTCTGTCTTCCTTTGCTCCTCACTTTCCTGCCTTATATTTTTCGTTCTGGGTTGCAGTATACATAGAAAAAAAGACTAACTTGACCCCTATTTTCTTTGCCCTTTTACCCGCCTTACTGTTTAAAAAAATATTAATATTTCCATTCTTAAACATTTAAGTAGTGTAAGAAATGTTACTGCTTTTTGTAAATACCATGTCTGGGATTGCAGCCCAGTCTGGTATACTTATTTCCACAAAAATCTTCAGATTTTCGAGGAAATGTATTTTCCCTCATTTTGCCAATTCCCTAAAATAGAGTTTTGTGCAGCTGGTTTTGTCAGACTTGTGTTCTCCCTTTTGAGAATTTCTGAAATTGAGGTAGAAAATTATATGATACTGAGGAAGTGAGCCAGGAGGGTCAGAGGGATGTAACAGTGACCACCCTGATGAGGGAGCAGTGGTACTGAGGACCAGATGTGGAGGATGGAGTCACTGGGGACTGAGGAGTTTACTGGGGAACTGAAAACAGAATGAGAGGGCACATAGAACTTTATGGGGGACAGCGGTGCTAGGGACCTCACATTGGGAGTAGGCACTGAGGAACAGATTGTGAATGAGAAACTGGACCATGAAGGGACTGGCTTTAGAGGCATTAAAGACCAGATGAGGGAATGCACTATTTATGTAAAGTATGGCTCTTTATGATTGCTGGTTTCCATGTAGAATGGGACAATGCAGTTTGACTTTAATTATTTTAAGAGGCCATTAGTGGACGCTGTGAGGAGTTATAAGGATGCACTTAAGAAAAATGATAGCATATTAAGAGGCAAGAAAAGAAAAAGAAGATGCTCTTATTAGTACCCATGATGAAAAGCCTGCTTTTGCTTGAAAGCTGCATGCAAAGGATGTAGCATGTACAAGTTATTAATAAGAATAGTAGTAGTGGACCTACCCGCCTCCTTGACATCCGAGCCTCTTACTAACATCACGCTGGAGAAGCCCTTCCAGAAGTTCCTTCAACTCCGGTGTAAAGGTATCAGGCAACTCTACATTCTGTGAGAAGATTGGACAGAAGGAGACAAACATGTTAACATAAATTTACAGCATAGAGTAGAAAAACACGTATTCTTAAAGTATATTTGAAAGTTTCATATCGGAGTTTTCAAATCAGGTCACCAGCGTTATGGGACATTTAACCCACTCAATGAAAATAAATAACAGGAGTGAAGCTATTTTGCTAACTCTTACCATAGTGAGTGTCATCCGGTCGATCTCATGTTTATCTTTGGTTTTGTGCTGCCGGAAAGGACTATGACTGTTGAAAAAATGTACAGGTTATATTAATAAACGACCAAAATACTTTATTCAGCACATCTTGTATGACACGTATTTAAAATATAGCTACTATATGAAGAGAACAAGAATTTGCAAAGCTTTCGCAAGCTTGTGAGATTTATTTTTGTATTGCAAGTATGTAGCACAAGAATATTAAAACAAATATATCCTAAACATGGCTACATATGCTCGAAACAAAAATGTAAATTTAAAAAACTTTCACTGATGTGGCTTTTTACTAGTGATTTGTTTTAAATAACAACGCTTTCAGTGGTGGCATGCATTTTATTAATATTGTTCGTGAAGGAGACAAGATTCTGTGGCCAACTAATTAAGCACTCTAAGTTACAGCTTCCCTTCATAACATCAGTTTTAAAAAAGAGAAGAAAAGTAATTTTAAATGCTGATTAGATAAATAGCAAGTATTTAAAGGTAATATAACACAAAAATAAAAAGCACTATTGGAACTAGAGTTGTCACTAAAGAGTAAGAGCAAGGAACTATTTTTAGACGGATGTGAACAATGTGCACAGGCATTGAGCCCTTACTCAAATTGAAGTGGATAAAGTAGGTTGGCCCATTGTCTCATGAATTATGCTGTGGATATTTTGCAACAAACACGCTGGCATTTAATGTTAAGTTGCATGAGAGGTCTTAAGGGGCAGTGGAAAAGGAGAGGAAAGCAGATTGGCTGGGTTACTAAATAAGAAAAATACAAGATCTTGCAAAACAAAAACAAGACTTTTGAAGACTTTCAAAACAGAGGGAGGGAGTGTGTGTGCGCGTATTTGTCTGTGTGTATGTACAAATATCTGGTGAAATCCTACAGCCACCTCACTATACCCGACTGAAAGCACTTGTATTCAACTATTTATCAGAAAATATATTTACTGAGGGGAGTAACACCCCAAACATCCCCCCTGAAGCAACGCCCCTGATGAAAATTAGAACGACCATTGGACGAAGCCTGCTGACAAATAACTCCTTTGTGTGTACATTAACAATACATTTTTGGGAAAAACAAAAGTCTCGTGTGACAGCTAAAGCTGTCTCAAAAACCAGACCTAAAAATGAATCTCAAACTATCTCAATATAGATGCTGTATTATAGAAGAGCGATACCATCACTGTAGTTCTGGTTGAAAGCATTAGTTCATAAGCTGCGCTTAATTTGAGCCGGTGCTTTCCGGTGCTAAGCACCTGAACTTAATTGGTTTCCGGTGCTCGGCACCGGCACCTAATTGTCAACACCATACACAGAACAGTCTACCACATGGTGGCGATGCTCATCTAATTCAGAGATGAGCAGAACAATGGTTGTTTAGAAATACAATATACATTAAAATTGCTAATTACCTGCCTCCCCAGCCATTCCTTTAGCTTTGGGGACCTGGAACATTCTGAACTGTACCATTTACATGCGAGAGAGATGGTTAGTAGTTGTTTTGGCAGCGATGACAAGGGCGATGGGTAGTGCAAGCTGCAGTGGCCTCCTGGTCAGAGCACTGGCACTTAATATTTTACAAATTAAGCACTGGTCATAAGACAAGTGCTTTTCATCACTTTGACCTTCTTTGACAAATCTTCATGAGAATTCCAAAACAAGCATACATGGCGGTGGTCTGAATCCTATAAGGATTTGTGCAGATTTATCAGGGGGGAGAACTTACACAGCTGAAAGCCACACTCTGCACTCAAGCTCTACTGTGCTTACCACCAGGCTGTGCGCGGGAAAACCATTTATCTCCTGTCCACTAGTCAACGTCACAGGCCATTCCACAGAGTGCTGTTGGAAGGGGCACTGTACAGTTTTCTCATCAATAATTTCATTGCAAATGTTGCAGTGATATTATCAATGATGTCATAGAAGATATCATGAGTGATTTAATATGTGGGGTAATTAGCAGTGGATAGCTACGGCTTGCATTATAGTTACCTTAGGGGATGAATTATAGCCACTTGAGATCATTGTAACTGGTGAATTTCTGTGATTTTGCACGTTTAGAACTTTACTCACCTTACCTAACTATAACATGACTTTAACTTTTTTTTTAACGTAAAGCAATATTTTTTTTACCATACGTGTGTCCCGGGAACCTCAACCCCTCCTCGAGCCCATACTCTATGGCCATTACTTAAATTTAGAGGGAGCACACAACCCCCCTCTCCAAGCCTTAATAGGCCCTTGGGCCTAATTTCTTAGAAAATGGGAGGTGACACACGATCCCCCTCCAGGAGACTTAATAGGCCCAGGGACCACATCAACCTCCATAAATAAGAGGAGGCCCCCCCCCCTCCCCGAGCCTTAATAGGCCCTCGGGACCCAATCCCCCTGAGCCTTAATAGACCATGGGGACCCCATCCCCCAGGGTCTAATTTCTTAGAAAAGGGGAGGGGTCACACAAAACCTCTTCCGAAGCCTTCTTAGGCCCCAGGGGCCACATCCCCTGGGGCTGAATTGGATGAAAAAAAGGGAGGGGGGCCTCTCCCTGAGCCTATTGTGGCCTCGGGGACCCTATCCCACCAGGACCTGTCTTAATTATAGGTGGGTGCCCTTGTTTCCACCGGGGGCACCCATCAAGCAGCAAGTTGGGGGCATGGGGTGGAGCCCCAGGCCCCACGCCCCAGCCGGCTCCCCACATACTGGGGGAACCGGCCTTGCTCCCACCCGGATGAGAGAAGCTATTTCTCTGCACAGCCTCAACGAGGGACCTCCTGTGATGTGCCTCGGCTGGTGCACTGGGGCACAGTACTTATAATAAAAAGAAGACAGCTCCTGCATGGAGCCAGAAGGGCCGTGGGGCCCTGGGGCTTCCTCCACAGACCCCCAAAAAAATAATGGCCTGGGGTGCCCTGGGTGGAAAATGGGGCACCCCTTACTATAAATAGAAAATTGCTGGCTCCTGTGGAGCCCCATGAAATGGGACCACTTGCAGGGAGCCCGTGGGGGAACAGGGGCCCAGGGCTCCCTCCATAGACCTCCCCCCAAAAAATAAACAGTGGGTGGTCTGAGTGCGGCCAGCACACTCAGAAAAAAAAGTGAATAATAAATGAGCCGCTCATATATTATTCACTGCTCCTACTAAGGAGATCACTATAATACCCTGAGAGGGCTATTTAAATATTTTTGTCTTTTAGCTTGGTTATGTCCCATATTTTGGAGGAAGATGCTAGATGTGCTTTATATATATTGAAATGCTCACCCCTTGATAAAGCCAATAGGCTTACTTTTTATATTTTAATGTTGCAGAAGGCCAGGTGTGACGTACAGTTGGCTGCTTAGAATCCAGGACTGGTTGAAATTATTGATGGCAAAACTGTGTGTGGTGGTATATTAAGGTAGAGGCACACATACACTTACATTCAGGTTACAGTGGGTGTCAATATTTCATAAGGTTCTTCAGATTTTTGTCCTCGATATTCCAACATACAAAAGGCATTTATTACAATGGGAGGTCGTTTTTTGTGAACCCAAGCGTGTACAGAAAGAGAAAATGTACTATTCATCTTTAATTGTGTGGTGATTATGGAAAGACTCCCTGAAATCATTGGAGCTGACCTGCCTTTATTCTTCACTTGGGTAAAAGTCTATAACCCAAATCAGGGTCGGACTGGGACAGAAAATAGGCCTGGACACTACAGTGAAATAGCCCACATTAGCAAATCAGAGATAATAAAAATGGCACACATTTGGAAATTAGCTCAGTTTTAAACTTGCAAAGACAAGCTGTGTATATGTTTTGCACGTTATGTGAGTCTGCATGCATTTGTGCATGCTACAAGCAATGTTTGTGTTAATATCAGAGAAATCAAGAGTAAAAACTGGGCTACTAGACCATAAAACAGTCCCACAGTCAGACAAACAAATAACTCATACACTGACTTGTCGGCACAGCCAGATTGCCCTATATGCAAGACCAACCCTGACCAAATGAAAAGAGCATTCTATGTTGCAACAGTGGTTACAAGCTCCACCGCCAAAAATCCATTTAAGTGACTCCAACCAACAACCCCAAAAAATCATTGAGAGCATCAAAAAAATTTAAAGAGAGGTTCAACTAATGTTTGAGTAAATATGAGATCTACACCTATGACAAGCAGATGAAAAATTGCATATTTTCACCTGGAAGAAAACCTACACCTCCAAGCTGCCAAACAGGAATGGACATTTTAACATGCCATTGCAGCTGCAACTCCGGTAGGAGACCCATGCCACAACCTGGGGGTCAGGAACCCACTGCAGTTGCGTCCAGGAGCTGGTGGGGGATCCTTTTATGTCCATGAGGCTTAGATCAGGAGACCTATAGACTAGCTCGTTGAGTCACTCTGAGGTCTTGACTTCAAGATGAGTTTGCAGGTCCATTTCTTCTTGTCCAGGCAAGAAGGCAGCAGGTCAGCACAGCAGGGCAGCAGTTCCTTTAGAGCAGCAGTCCAACAGAGTGGCATTCCCCGTAGAAGCATACCAGTCCTTCTTCCTTGCAGTGTATCCACAGGTCCAAAAGTGTACTGAGGTCACTAGGGAGTGGTGGCATTGAGGCAGCATTGGTAAAGTTGGGGATTAGTCATGTGCCAGATGGAGGAGGGAGTGCACAGGAGGCTAAACGATAAACAACTTTTTTGTGGCATCATATGCCGGCTACAGTACACCCGTACCCCACCTCACCTGTTCTCCAGATCTCAACCAGGAGATATCGTCCTCATTGAGGGGGGCAGGAGCTCCACTGTGATGCTCTCGTCAGAGGGCACTATCCCCGTGCCTCAGTTAGCAGTGAAGCTGGCGGGATGGGATGGTTCCATCATTCGTATCGCCTCCGACTGCCCCATGCCCAGGTGCTGTGGACAAGCAGAGGGTGCCTGCAGAGCACTGCCCTGTGCCCAGGAGCTGAAACAGGGAGTTGTTGTTCAATCTCCTCTTCTCGGCTCGATTCATGCACTTCAAGGTTATCCACTCTGTCGCCAAGGGCGTCCACATACCTTCGCGTCTCTATAAGTTAATCCGAGATCTCCTTTTTCATAGTCTGAAGGTCTTCCCTCAAAGAAGCAAACAGAGCCTCTATGAATGAGCGAGTTAGAGGGGCCTCCGGGTTATCGGCATCGAGCAATGGTGTTGCCTCTGCAGCCCTTGAGGAATCATCTGGGTATGAGCCTGGAGTCTTAAGCAACATCTCCCTCACGGAGCGGTCCTTCTTCCCTTTTCTCGTGGCCATGACTTTTGAGAATTTTGGATAGTCACAGCAATCGGGGTGCGTGTTCACACTGCCACAGAGATAGCATGTCAGCCACAGGCAGGTGGGAGGAGTACTGCAGCCAGGCCCAGGCAACAGGGGAGGGAGGAAGAGTCCCAAAAATGGAGGTCGCAGGGTCCACGTCAGCCCACGTCAGGACAACCACTGATAGGCGCTGCTGGGCAATGTCCAATGCCACACTGTCCCCTCAATGCAATAGTGACCCAGGAAGCCAATTCAAGGTCACCGTGTCGGTTCACTCCGAAGGCGGCCGGCTCAATTGACTCCCTCATGTAGCCGCCTGGCAACAGTAAGCACGCCCTGCAATCAGCTCAGGGACCCAGGCCAGTCCATCCAAGCGAGGCTCACAAAGCAGGCTAGCAATTTAGTCCCCAGCCAAGCTCAATTAGAAGATGCAAATGGTACAGCACACAGCTTGGTGGGTAAGCACTTATCTGTACATAGAGGAACTCCTCAGCCTCCAGCTCGTTGGTGCTCCCTCGTAGCTGCAGTAGAGCGTTGTGTCAATTTAGCCCTGAGGGCCAGGTTGGGGCACCCGGGGCCTCATACAGTAGCACCCAAGCGTGGGTCAGAAGGGCCCATCAGCATGGGTCAGAAGGGCCCATCAGCAAATCCCCTCAGCGTCACCCACAGTCATTCCTCCGCCGGACCGCCAGCATAGAGTAGGCCGCGCCAATCGGCCCAGCAGCTGGTAGTCGCAGTGCGGGGTTGGGCCCAGGCAGCCCCGTGGGCAGCCCCCGCCTGGCGAGATTACCGTACCAGAGTCACAGTAGGGCAGAACGGGTAGTCTCCGGCCACGATGGCCATCTGGGGCATCCTTGAGCAAGCTAGCCCCCCAGCCACCGCTCACTCCAGGGCACTAAGGCCCTCTATCCAATCCACCATTTGGGGCAAGGGCAGGAGCTCCAGCAGCTTTCTTGCCTCTAGCTCTGCTCCCCAGGATCAGGGTCCAGCCTCAGGTCGGGACCCACAGCTGCCAGGCCCGCCCGTCCGCCACTTTGCAGTCCCTCAGCGTTGAATGGGTGCTTGTCAGCGGTCCCGGATCCTTCAGGGACAGCGCCACACAACAGCTTTGCAGATGAGCCCCGATCCAGGCAGGGGGCCACGCACTACACCCGGCAAGATTGGCTCAGCCTAGCAGTGCCTCAGCTCCCTTCAGGGGGTGGAGCCAATAGAGGCTGGGGATCCAGGACGCCAGGGAGGCCACACCACATTATGGTAGGCCCGGCTCCAGCGAAGCGGATCTGTTGATGCGGTGTAGTGCCAGCGCTCCCCGAGTCGTCTCCCAGGGGTGTCCTCCATGCAAATTATACCATCAACTCCAGCTATACAGAAGCTGGAACGTGCGGGCCCGGAGATCTGTATCGGAGAGACAGAGAGATGCATCTCACCTGATTTCCATCTTGACCATGCCTCATATTACCATATGAGAGCACAAGAACTTTAGCATTGGTTAGAAGTGGTAAAGTGCACAGAATATTAAGGCAAGCAAAAATGAGATCAGCACAAAAATGGAGGAGGAAGGCAAAATGTTGGGTGGAAGACCACCCTAAGGTTGACAGGTCTAACATAAACATTTGTGTAAAGATACAGTAGAGCGAACACACTGCAAATTACTAGTGGATATTCGAGCTCTGAAAATCATTGGGAGAACACCTGTTCTGGACTGTAGTGCAAGTCAAAACATATTGTTAATTTAGACACCTGCCTACTTGGCAGTGTTGGTAAAGGTATTAGTGACAGCCATTATTCTTCATGCAAAGAGACAATACCAGAAGTTACATTACCAATGATATCACTGGTGACAGCATACATTACATCATACATTACATCACTGATATCATCAATGGATTTTCCACAACTTTACCCAATTCTGCGGAGTCGAGCCCTAGGAATTCTCTATAAATTCTGTATGGCCTTTATACACCCCTTTCCTATCCCCACATTCTCGAGGGCGGCCCATAGGTAATCCCACGAAACCCTATCGAACACCTTCTCCGCGTCAAGTAGGATAAGTGCCATAGGGTCTCCAGTGACTGCGGTACCATCAAACATGGTGATAACTCTAAGAATATGTTCAGCCGTTCCTCTGCCTGGGATGAACCCATGCTGTCGGGGTGAGATCACCATCCCTATAATGTTACTAAAGCGATTTGCTAAAATTTTTGAAAAGATCTTTGTGTCACTATTCATAAGACTAATGGGTCTTTAACCCTTTAAGTGCGCCCGTCGGCCAACGGCCGTCGCAAGCACTACCTCGGTAGTGCTGCGCACGTCCGTTGGCCGACGCGGCCCCGCCCACTTAATGGAACGCCCCGCACCGCGATGGAATTGCCGCCGCGGTTAAGGTGATAAGATCCGGCCTCGTTAGGGGGCTTCCCTTTCTTTAAGAAAATAACTATATTAGCTTCTGCCCATGACACCGGGGGTACTTCCCCTTTCTGTGCCTGTCGCATTACCTGTCTTAATTCATCCCCCAAAACTGGAGAAAAAAAACTTTATAAAATTCTAATGGGATTTGATCAGGTTCCACAGCCTTGCTGGAAGGGAGTTCCTTAAGGGCTCTTTGAATTTCCTCATCTGTAAATGTAAGCTCTAAGGCCTCTGCTTCTTCCTGTGAGAATGTCTCAGCAGTAAGTGATTCTAGGTATTCCTTTATGTATTTTGGTTCCTTATGTCCCTCTTCCCCATATAAATTTTCATAGTACCTTTGAAATACCACACGTATTTCCCTGAACTCTGTGACTGCCTCGCCCTTTTGATTTTTGACCTCTGATATGTGCCCCCCAGCAATTTTTTGTCTTGTCCTAGTGGCAAGCATGTGCCCAACTTGTTCACTATATTCTAAGTTTGCCTCCAGGCCAGAAATTCTTCTGCTGTTCTTACTGCCACAATTTCTCCTGCCGCAGCTTTTACTAACGGCAATTTCTGCAGAATCCCTTCTATACTTAAACCAATAGCCCTAACCAGATCTTCTTCTGTATCTAACATTTTGCTATACATGGTATTTAAGCGTTGTCTAACTTCTTTATTCCGATTCAGAGAGTAGCTCAATGTTTCCCCTCTAACCGCAGCCTTAAGAGCATCCTACACCATCCCGCACCTGGCACGGCCCCTGTTAACCTCCAAGAATTCCCCAAGCCAATTATTCATATGTTGAACATAGTTAGAATCTTGAAGCAGGCCCCTCTCGAATGTCCAAGTGTGCTCCGGCGTATCCACCGCTATGCTTGTTATCTCCAAGACCAAGGAATTGTGGTCAGACGTAGCCCGGGGAAATTTCTTAATGGTACAAGTTGTAAGGAGGCAGTGCAAAACCAAGAAGTAATCCAGTCGCGCTACAGCTCTATGTGGTGCAGAAAAGTATGTGCTACCCCCCTCTTGTGGTTTAAGTTGTGCCCAAGCATCAAAGAGCCCGTTGTCTTGCATCATTTGAATATGGGCCCAATGTACTTTTTTTTTCAGGCCTGTATAATTTCCTGGGTTTCCCTTCCATAGCCCTCCATACCATTTATGTTTAAATCACTGCATACAATAATCGGTAGAGGCCACTTGACCAGTTCTGAATTGAGAAACTCAAACACTTCAGGATCATCACCCGTAGATCCATAAATTGTGCATAACGTAAAATTAAACCCCTGCAATTGGCATTCAATAATTGCCCAACGACCTAGTCTAGCAGTTGAGTGAGTTTTAGTTACAATCCCCCCCTTCTGAGCCTATATCGCCACCCCGCGCGTTCTGGTCCCCTGCGTGATATATGCTATCAATTGAAACCCCAGCTGCTCTAAGAGATTTTTTCTCGTCCCCTCGATGTGCGTTTCCTGTATGCAGACTATATCGGCATGCAGTATCTTAAGCTGCTCCTTAACTCTCCTTCGTTTTGCCGGGTCATTCAATCCACATATATTAATCGTTGCTATCCACATGCTAAGTGTATTTTCATACCCTGTTCCATCACCACTTCTCTTTCTCGCCATCCCTCCATGGTTTCCTCATATGATGGTGTTTAGTTTTTTTACCCCCAGTCCACCCCTTAGGGTGGTCCTCCCGCTACCCTGCTCCCCGCCAACCCCCTCCCATCGGGACCCACCCCCTCTGCCCCCTCCCCCCACCTACATTGTGAGACAAGCAGACCAAAGGTCTATGTGATGGAGCCTGTGAGTCAGCCCCCCTTGCTACCGTCTTGCTAAATTTCCCTTTTTACCTCTCCCCTCTTTTTTTTTTTCTTTTTTCCAAGTGTTACCCCCTTGTGAACCCTCAGACTAATTTTGACTCCCGGTGCTTCCCCTTTAGATCAGCCCAATAAAAAACTTTGCTGCTTCAAGCTATCAGGCCAAAAGGATGGAGATTAATCACTACCATTAAGTTTTCATTTTATCAATATATTCTTTAGCTTGAATGTCTGAGGTGAAGACTCTTGTAGTGTTCTTGTATATGATCTTCAGTCGAGCTGGGTTCATTAGATAAGATTCAGCCCCTAAGGTTTGACATGGTTGGATCAGTTGCCTTAGTCTCCATCACCTTTCCACCATGACATGGCAAAAGTCTGGTCTTGAGAAGAAGGACTGGTCTTCATACGTTCGTCTGGCATTCGGCTGGGCCTTTGCAAATACTTCCTCCCGGAGCAGATAGTTCCCAAAGTATATTAGTATTGCCCTCGGCATTGCAGTACCTTCTCTACCAGGCTGACTTTATTTCTTTAAGCTCAGTGGGAAACGATGAACCCGTTGTATTTCTGCTTCCCAATTCCAATGCTGAAGTTCAGGAAAGGCTCCTTTCATTAGCTTCAGTATGTAGGCCCATATATCATTGCCCTCTGCACCTTCTTTTATGCCAAGTATCCGTAGGTTATTCCGCCTTTGCCAGTTCTCGAAATCTTCCATCTTCCATTGAAAATCTGCGAACTGAGCTGTTTGGGTCTCTGTTCGTGCTTGGGTTCTGGTCATATCATCTTCCAGCGTTGCAGTTCGCTCCTCGACCGTCGTCAACCTCGAGTTTATGTCTGTACAGGTTTTAGCCATTTTCCTTACAGCGCCCTGGAGCTTCTTCGTTGCCAAGGGATTTTTCTTCCCATCCAATCGGGTCTCTTCTTAAAATTGCTTGATGGATTCATAGATCAGTTTCAAGGAGGGTTCTTCAGCTTGTGACGTTCTTGCATTGGTGTTAGCTTCTTCCTGCCCCGAAAGATCTGGGTAAACTTTTTGGGTAGCAGAGTAATCCCATTTTAAGCCAGGGTTTACATTAGACCTGGCGTTCTCATCTACCACCCATTCAGTTGGTTGAGAGTCTTTATGCTTTTTAGAAAGCCTCTTCCTTCTTACCACTGTGCCTGGTCCCAGCTTATGGCTACTCAGGCTTGAGCTGGAGAGCTGAACATTGCTTCCATCTTCAGAGTCACAGGAGCCGATATCAGAGCAATCGGTCAAAGAATTTTTTTTATCGCCGAGCTCTTGAGTATCTTCCAGCCCCTTAAGACCTGTTGCCTCCTCAACTAGCACACTAGTATCTAGAGCTGTATTAACTGGGGCTTGTTCCTTTGCCAGTGAGGAGCGGGTTGCATCATGGTATTGATCCGGAGTGGCTAAGACAAGTTGCCCAGGCATGGGTGGTGAAATAGATCTTTGATTATTAAGATTTTCAGCCTTCCGGTGGCAGTTTCATCATGGATGGCATCCACTCGAGTTATTGTCAACTGCATCTAGGGTATTTTTTTCCGTGTTATCCAAGCTTGCTAGCTGAGCCTTCCGTTCCCTGTGATTGACCATCGCATCATTAGCATCAACAGTGGGGGCCGCAATTGTAGAAAAGAATTCAGTAATGCTTTGTTGTTGCTGAGCCTGCACCTGCACCTGAGTCTGTAATTGTAACTGTAGTGGTGGTTGCGACTGCAAAATAGACTCTGATTGGCAGTCTTTTTTTTTTTACCCCCATAGTGCTTTCCGGGGATTCAGCTTGTCTTTCAGCCTCTTTTATTTCTCCTTTTTTAATACCATTTTGTTTTACCTTCAGGGATACCCTAGTGCTGGAGTTTGGGCAACCACCTGGCTTCCCTCCCTTAGCTCGCTGTATCGGGATGCTGGTGTTTGCATCTGCACTTGCCTGGCCCTCAGGAGCCTTCAGGCGTGCCGCACGACTTGGCTTGGGAGGCATCTTCCCTTCTGGCTTTCCTTTGGCGCGGCCCCATGCCGTGAGCTGTCCGGTCCTGTCAGTCACCTCGGCCCCTCCTCTCCTGCAGTCCAAGGCAGCCACCGACATGAGCCGCAGCACTCTCCGTGTCCCCCGCACGCCTGCCAAAATCGCCCTTAAGGCTGCCTCAAGGGTCCGCAAGACGTCCGCGGCATGAGCCTCCGGCCGGTGAGTCTTCACAGGGAGCATATGCTTGCTCGATTAGGGTTTGTAGATCCTTCTATATCTCCCAATGCATTAGGTAGCAAGGGGCGACCAGCGCAGCCGTTTCAGTCAGGCGCCATCTTGTCTCCAGAAACTAGTGCCTCTTGTCTCCAGAAACTAGGATTTTCCATACATATGTTTTCTGATGCCTTGGAATATTGGCAGTGCTATTGTAGACTTCCAAATACAAATTAATGTCTATGAAAACATTTATCTTAAGCAGGTGTAATTGCAGAAGATTTTATTCTCTATATTCACACAGATGCAGTAAAAATGTATGTCGTCAATTCCACTATTGGTAAATTCAGGTGTCACATTGTTTTCTTCCCAAAATATTGCATATATCGTTCACAAAGTCCTCTTGAAAATTATACATTTACTTCTAATGTATCATTTTCTTCCTGTTGGTAAACATGCATCCAATCTATTAGTTGAAGTTTAGTAGAATGTAAAAGGCTAACTATGTACCAAATATTTTAACCTAACCAGCTCCATTTAATACATGTCTAAATTAGAACAGATTATCATATTGGACAACAATAGACTCAAAAGGCTACATAATGTATTAATTTTGTTGTTACCATCTGCATCCAATCAATATATTACTGAACCAACAGATGTTTTTCATTCTTCCCACAGAACATACCAACAGCCAGCATGCTATTTTAGAACATGATATGATATGATATTTCAAACAGACCCAACACAGCATTGATATGTATTTTGCCTGGCTATCAAATCACAGCAGTTGCCAACAATATGTGCTGCATGCTAATATACTGAAGTATACAAAAAAGTGATAGATAAAATGCTTAACTTAATCTCAGCCACTGGTGATTACTCCGGGCCCCATCCCTGTTCATTGTTATTTTGCACACCACGCAACCTCAGTTTGGACCCAGCCATATACAAATCAGTCTTGACCATGCTCCAATGGGAACAGTCCAGCCCAAACTGACAGGCCAGGTCCTTCCTGAACCAGCAACTGAGTACCGGTTTCGCTCTAGTTAGGGCTCATCAGCAAGGTATAATTTTGTCCCAGTGAGTGAACGGGACACACCTCTGGGCATACCCACCCCCTTACGGTGATACACTAAAGTATACAAAAAGTGACTGAAGAGTCCCAATCAGGGTGAAACCAGTCTTGGGTTGTTTGTGTTCCAGGAAGACCTGAGCTGGACTGTTCCTATTGGAGAAGGGTCTAGAATGATATATGGCAGGGTCACAACTGAGGTGGCATGGTGGGCAAAAATCGGACTGGAGTGCACCCGAGCAATTGCAATTGCCAGTGGCTGAGATTAATTCAAGCATTCTATCCATCACCTTGTTGTTGTTGCAGTTGCCACCCTAAGTGCAACAGGCATGCCCAGACTTGAGTTCCGTGCTCACTATGCCATTGGAACTAAGCTACACCTTACAGAAGAGCCCCAATCAGGATGAAACATGTCTTGGGTTGCTTGTATTTTGGTTCAGGGAGGACCTGGCCTGGCAGTATGGGCTAGACTGTTCCTATTGGACAGGGTCAAGGCTGATTTACATATGGTTGGGTCAAAACTGAGGTGGCATGGTGGGCAAAAACGGTCTGGAGTGCGGCCTGATGATTGCCAGTGGCTGAGATTAATTCAAGCATTTCATTCATCACCTTATTGTTGTTACCTATTAATATACAGCAAACTATATTTGACAGAACACATGTACATCAAACACAGATAACCTATACAGTTGCCACTCAGGGGGTTTCAAACAGCCACAGCCATTAGGAAACATTAAAGAAAACACTCAGTAGGACAGATTTGGAGTTTGGGGACAGGGTACTCTGTTGCAAAAGGCACAAAGTACTGTGCCGACCAAACTCTTGGTCCATCCTTTCATTTAGAGACAGGTGGACTGGAGGCATTCTGTCGACGGAGCCCCCATTGAAATACTTTCCCCGATGGCTCAGCAAAGTAACGGCAATCAGAGGAGGGGCATTACACCATCCGTCCTATTTAGGGTCGATGGTGTAATGCCTTTTTTTCTAGTCTGTCACCAGCAGGAAAAACCTGGCAGTGAGGGACAGGAAAAAATTTGAAATGACCGCCACAACCCGAGAGAAAACTCCCACAATTTGGGCCATTAGTTTATCACTTGGGAGCTTGCTTTAGAAAAGTTTGAAGGCCACCCACCCTCGATGATGGTATCATTTGTCAAACTTGTCCTACATTGACAGCAGTTCCTGTCAATGTAGAGAGATGTCTGTGGGGCCATAGGCAATCCTAAATGTTTAGAGAGAAGGTGATGTCCTCCACCATCTTGACAGAGTAAACTATGTCTGCCAAACTCTAAATCAGCCCCATAGTCTGCTATATCAAATCACTGTCCTGTAATTTAAAAGCAGTACCAAGCTCAGATGGCCTCTACCACCTGGGCAAAGTGTCATAATATTTATCTAAGAAGCATGCAAGCATTCGGTGAAGCCCCCTGGCCTCATGTCTCTGGGACAGTGTTGGACTGGCTTTTAGGGCAGTCTGGAAGTCAGTGTCTGCGCTGCATTTATTTTGGTCCCATGGACCATGATGGTGCCAGAAAATCTAGCCCAAACACTGGCCCTTTCAAGCTGGTCCATCTGGCAGTACCAGATCGTCTCAAAAGCCAGTCTAACACTGCTCTGACACTGTTATCATACACCCAAATACTAATGAGCCCAAATCGCCAGTTGTGTTGTTACTGTAACTAAACACACCACTAGGTAATTCCAGACCTGTAATTTGTGTATTCTTGCTGCTCACTCTTCTCTCTGACCTCCCAGTTTCACCCTGTATACTTCCTTCCTCCTTCCCTTGATTCCATAGCAAAAATCAGTCATCAGAATGGTCTTGTAAACACAAAAAGTTCCAACTTTCAAATGTAAAGTTCCATAGATTTCAGAGCTCCTATTTATCTGGTATATTCCACATGCATTTTGAAATGCGTGTGTATATGAATATATGTGATATGTGTATAGCACAAACCTACCTGAGGATGAGAAATGTATTTCCATTTTTATCAACTCTATCTTTCTGACTTTCGCTTAATCTCAAAACGGCTTCAATATTTTACCTTTGGAATCACTAGGAGGCCTTAACTGACCATGTTACCATCAAGACAAACGAACATCAATAACTTCCTTTCCTGTGAAATCGGCATTTCCTTCAGATGTTTCCCTCTTACTGAGTACTTTCTGTCTGGTATTTGATCCATGCTGTACATCAAACGCCATTTTACATCACACAAAAGCTGACCTATATTTCAGATTTTCAGACAGGCAGCAGAGGTCTCTCCATCTATAGTTATTCTTTTTACAACAACTAAAACTATAACTTATTAAAGCATTGGGCTATTGGGCAAGGTCAGTTGTAAGTGTATGTTTATGATCAAATTTACCTTATTTACGCCTTTTAGGGATCTATATGGGGAATCCTCGCAGGTGTGAACCCTTTAACTATTGTAGATTTCTCCACTATACGTGCAGAAGTATATCCCAGTCAAGGGCAGGGAAGTAGGCATTCCACAGCATGGTTTGCATTGGAAGTTTGGGAACGACCACAGACATGTATATTTGTGGGCATTCCCAAACTCCAATAAATCCCTTTCCATCCTGGAAATGTTTGTAGATTTATATCAGCTAAGTGTCCTAAATATCCCTTTCAAAGATGGAAAGGGGAACAGATCACCACCAGACCTGCTGAGAGGGTAGGCGAAACGTTTTCCCAAAGGGAAAAAATGTCTGCAGGGAGCAAATTGCACAAGAAGCTCTTATTCCACAGGTAAAGAGTTCCATTAATGAGCACTATGCACAGTATGAAATTTGAACTTTAGGGGAAAGTCACATCACATTCACCAAGTTCACCTGGAACCCTCCACCTGGAGCAGCTTTTGAGGATTACATAGGGGAATGTTTGTGAATTCCCCCCCAAAATAATCAAAAGTATTGTCATGCAGAGATATAAATCTCGACTCGCATTTCCATGCTTTTTTCTCTGTGAATAGATTTCATGGTTAACTGTGATCTAAACTATTAAAAATGTGCAAATAAGAGAACAAATGTTTCAATAGTACAAGGCTGATTTGGCGTAGGGTGATAATGGAAAATACTCTGAAATTTAAAGGAAATGCTAGATCTAGAACAAAATCAACTGGGTGACTTTACTCGAAGATGCTATTTCCATGGTGGGAGAACTTCCTCTGGTGGATGCTCATCCAGATTTAGCACCTTCGTCTGAAACTGCAGAAGATTCTTTTATTTCAACTCCAAATCACACAGGAGATATGTAAGGTGTACCTATTAAGCACATTACATTCTAAAACAAATGCTAACATTGATATCGGCTATGTTGAGTGATCTTTCTTTCATATCAATGTTACCACACTACACGGATGCTCTAGTAGATTGTGGTTGCGGTGCAACAATGAAATATAATTTTTGAGGTCTGGAATATCAACGAGGAATATTGTGGTACCTTAATATTGCAGACAAAATATTAAGAACCAAAATATTGAAAGGTAAATGCATAGATGGAAGGATAGATTTACTATTTTTAACTCCACAACTACGAACCTTGAAGATAAATATAGACATGTATACTCAGCGGCAGTTCCTCCATAGGAGTGCCACACCGCCCACACTGCGGTGCAGAAAGCTGGAAAAATAAAATGGGAATAAAATCCTTTTATTACCATTTTATTTTTCCAGCTTTTTGTCGAACTGAGAGGGCAGGATAGGGCCAATGTGTCATTGCTGCTGATTGGGAGCAATGACGAAGGGGCCCCTTCAGTATGAATTGCACATGCCGGTTTGGCCGGCTACCTTGCTACGGCCAAACCGACATGAGCAATTCAAACTCTCCAACCCAGCTGTCTTAAAAAGCTGGGTTGGAGAGCAGGCACAAGCCTCCAGTGCCTTTCGGAGTGCTAAGCAGCCTGCTCCAGCCAATCCAGATGCGTCACTCATGCTGCTTCACAGCATGAGAGCAGCATCTGGATTGGATGAGGCAGTTGAATGTGTGCTGTCAACTGACGCTCGGAGGAGTCTGGAGCCAGGGACTGGAGAGCATCGAGGGCATGCTGCATGATAAGGTAAGTAACTTTTCTTTTTTGCTTCTTGGATGTTTATTTGAATGTGTTTTTGTGTTTTAATGTAGTTCTTTAATGTATGTGTGTGTGTGTGTGTTGTAATGTATGTAGTGATATCGCCCCACCGTATTTTTGTGTCACCAACCACCACTGTGTATACACGCATATATATATATGTGTATATATATATATAGGAAGTCCAATACTCACTCCCAAATCTGAATGAGTCCGACACAGCTCAGGGTAAAACAAATGGATTTATTCAGCAACTTAATCTCAGCGCGTGGTTCTTTGAGTCCAAGAAACGCTATGGCAGACGCGTTTCAGCCGTAAGGCTTTCATCAGTGCCGGTTTCAAAGCAGGTCCGTTCACCTGGGGGTCATTTAGATCTTGTGATACTGCTGTTACCACTCCCAATGGCTTGATGTCTCAGCCCCTCCTCTGCTTTAAAGCTGTATTACACCTCGCACTGCACTTCGACCTGCTGCATGCTGCGACCAGTGGTCCAATCTGGATACCCATTAATTAAGTGGGATAATCCAAACACCCGGTGGTGTCCCAATCCTGTTGGCTCACAGACCTCACTCCACTGCAGCTGCCGATTTCCATGAAAGAAAGTACCAAGGCTGAAACCACTTGTCACCCCTGCAGTATGTACTATATATATATATATATTACACACAGGAAGAAATATCGAAGCCCATGTCCTTGAAAACAGCGTTTTTATTTCACTCTGGGAGACTGCATTCTCTCACTTTCCTTACGCGTTTCAGCTGTTAGTCAGCCTTGATCACAGGTGAGCACAGTCATACTTAAAATATGGTAGGCCTTCAAATCCCAATGCCATCACGTGACTTTTCATTTAAGCCTCTATGTCCCGTAATGCACTTGAAATGTAAGTACAATTTACTGACTTGTAAAGTTGCACTTTATATTGTGCTTAATAGCGTTTAAAGGACTTCACAAGAAAATATTGTTCAAGTGCACATATTAAATAGTCACATTAGTCACGAGTTGCAGAGAGGCATCTTTTATACTTGCTGTTGTGCTTGAGATAAATACAGCCGTCATCTCCATAAAACACATGTTTTCCAGGAAAATGGTTAGAGGAGACATTTCTCCTCCAGTCTCCCTTTCACACCTCCGTGCAATATAACCAGACAAAATCCATCATGTTTGCAGGCAGAGGCGAGCGGGACATGCTCCCCAAATGATCTGAACAGATCCAAACAGAATTCTCCACTTTGCTGGGAGCCCCCATCCCTGCAGGGCGGCTTCGTTCTGGACAGGCATGGAGCACCCTGTCACTTCTAAATCACACACAGGAAGAAATATCGAAGCCCATGTCCTTGAAAACAGTGTTTTTTTTTCACTCTGGGAGGCTGCATTCTCTCACTTTCCTTTCGCGTTTCAGCTGTTAGTCAGCCTTGATCACAGGTGAGCACAGTCATACTTAAAATATGGTAGGCCTTCAAATCCCAATGCCATCACATGACTTTTAATTTAAGCCTCTATGTCCCATAATGCACTTGAATTGTAAGTACAATTTACTGACTTGTAAAGTTGCAATTTATATACATATATACACACATATATACACACATATATATGTATCTATTTGTAAATCAGATTAGGTTTGTTGCTGATTATAACAATAACAATAGATCCACTGATAGACAATTAATGAATAAACACTAGGGTATTCTAAGAGCAGAACCAGTACTGAAATCAGGGATAGGATCTCATATAGGTGTAACATACATAGGGGTGGTTAGAGGTCACAGAGTTTCACTCTGCAGAACTACGTGAAGTTATATAAAACTCTGCGAGATTCTGCGGAGTTCCGTGAGTGGGCAGAATTTGGCACGTCGCGCTGCTTGTGCTGATTTTTAACGCTGGGAGCTTGTTCCACTCTGTAAAATCAGCACGAACAGCACCATGTGGCGCACCAGAGGGTGCTGCTTTTTTCTGGCTCTCAAGTAGAATTTCTACACTAGCTGCAGTTTTCTCAATGCGAACGGTCCCGACCTGTTGCAACAGCCCGTGTTGAGAAACTTTCATCTGTGGCATTCGAGCGCCTAAAAATCATGCCGGGGATGCAAATTCTCGCTCACACTCGGCAACTTAACATTGACGAGCCGCGTGCGTGAATAAACTGTGCCACACAGCGCTTGGCTGAGTTTTTCCGGATACTCACGTAGACCAGACTGGGCAAAACTATGCAACCTTCACCAGCGGAATGAAATTTTCCACCCACCCCATATCAAGGAGAGCAAGAAAATTGAAGGACACATCAATACATTGTCTTTTTCAGAAAACCACCAATTACAAATGGGTCAACAGTGCAGGTGGTTTTCATAAGTGTGGACGATGCAAGGCATGCAAGCATTCTGCAAACTGCAGGATGTAGACATCACGTAATGTGAGTGAAAGAATGAATTTATTACATGCACAACAGCATATTCTGTTTACATACGGAAATGTCCATGTGACTTGTGGTATGTGGGTAGTACAACTTTCCTACTAAAAAAGACAATACTAGAACATTTTCTAGCCATTAAAAAGTGTAAAATATTTTGGTATTGACAGTATTGACAAACCATAGAGATAAACAGAAACTGCTTTGCATGTCTGAATCCCCCTTTATCACTAATTTGGATACTAAGATTCCGGGAGGTTTGAATAAATATGAGGAACTTGCGGTACATCTATAATCAAGAACAGCATCTCCTGGGCCAGGCATGTATTTAGAACATGTGTCTTGGGTCCATATCTGTGGTGCAATGGATTATGTTTATCATACACACATATATATAAATAAATAAATATATTCACTGGAAAAAACATAGGTTTCAGGGACGTTATAGTTAGAAATTAGCATTTAAAAAACCTTTGAAATTCACTGAAAAAACCATAGGTTTCAGGGACGTTATAGTTAGTTGGACATTTCACTCATACAAAACCAGAGAAATGTGGCCGTTATAGTTAGCTGAGCTAAGTATAACTCTCGCCCCCGCAATGCACTGCTGATGACATCACATATTACATCACTCATGACATGGTCAGTGACATCACTGATGACATCTCAAATTACATCACTGATGACATCACTGATGACATCATCCAGTGACAGTATGTTTCTGTAAAGTTTAAATATGTTTTATATATATATAGGCCAAGGTGTATTGAAGAATGAGTGGGTGTATGAGTGTCTGAATGGATGATTTAGTAGGTGCGTGACTGACTGTATATGTGAGTGATTTAATGTGTCTTACTGAATGCATGGGTTAGTGACTAAACTGTGTGAATGTCTGTATCAGTCTGTCTGTTGGTGTGTAAGCGGCTGCATGGGTTGGTGAGTAGCTACATGAGTGTCTATATGGGTTATTGATTGGTTGTCTGACTATCTGTATGGGTGCCTGAGTGTCTGTGTGGGTGGGTGGGGTGTGTGTGACTCCCTGCATGGATGTGTGAGTGGGTGATTCACTGGGTGTATGGGTTCAAGAGTGCATCTGTGAAGGGCTGTATGGGTGGGTGAGTGTGTGTATTCCTGTGTTGGTGAGTGAATGGATGTCTCAGTGGTACATGTGTGAGTAACTACATATGTGAAAGGCAGTATATGTGAGTGCTGGAATATATAAATGACTATATGTGAGAGTGAGTGATTGTTAGAGTGGCTGTGTGGATGAGTGTATGCTTGTGTCAGTGATTGTATAAGAGAGTAAGTATGTGTTAGTATCTGTATGAATAAGTGAGGTGGTGTGTGTATAACTGTATAGGTGAGTAAATGGGAGGGTGATTGATTCTTTGCATGACTGACTAGCTGTGTAATTAACTCTATGGGCGAGTGGCAGTGTGTGCGTGTCTGTATAGGTATATGAGTGCATATGATAGTGGCTGTATTGATGAGTGACTGCATGTATGAGTGACTGTATGGGTGAGTGAGTGGATGTGTGTGTAGACCTAGGAATCAGTGAGTATGTATGTAGTAATTGGTATTGGTGTGTCTATGGTTTAGAGAATGGTAGTCTGTATTTTAGAGTGGGTGTATCAAAGGTTATATTAGGGTGTGAGGAGGTTCATAAGATTATCACGTGGATGATGTCATCAGTGATGTCATTTGAGATGTCATCAGTGATGTCATCAGTGATGGCACTGACCATGTCATGAGTGATGTAATATGTGATGTCATCAGCAGTGCATTGCGGGGCGCGAGTTATACTTAGCTCAACTAACTATAACAGCCGAATTTCTCTGGTTTTGTACAAGTGAAATGTCCAACTAACTATAACGTCCCTGAAACCTGTGGTTTTTTCAGTGAATTTCAAAGGTTTTTTAAATGCTAATTTCTAACTATAATGTCCCTGAAACCTATGTTTTTTTCAGAGAATTAATTTCTAAGGTTTTTTAAATGCTAATTTCTAACTATGCCTACAGAGGTAGGACATGTGCAGAAAGAGGAAGAAAGGCGCAGAAAGAAGCAAGAGAGATGCAGAAAGAGGCAACAGAAGTCCAGAAAGAGGAAGAAAGGTGCTGAAAGAAGCAAGAGATATGCAGAAAGAACCAACAGAGGTGCAGAAAGAGGCCTTGTTGCAAAGTCATCCTGTGCCCTGGCCCCCCTCCCCCAACTTTTTGCTGACTGGTACTGGTGGTAACTGACTCTGACTGACCCTGGGCTCTGCCTAACCAGGCCCGGAGCCAGTGCTATGTTGAAAGACACTTCGAATACAGTGAAAACACCTACATACACTAGGGTACACTATGGGTTGGGGTACCACTGTGATTGGTATGACCTCCCCTGTAAGGCCCTAGTACATAATAGGGCAGGGGGATTAAAACTACCTCTAAGTCCCTAGCATATAATAGGGCATGGCAGTTTAGAGGCCAGCAGCCCTTTTCTGCACTTGCATGTGTGCACTGCAGAGCCTGAGGTCAGTTTCAAAGTAGCCTTGTGTGTGCAGAAAGAGGCAAGAGAGGTGCAGAAAGAGGGAAGAAGGGTGCAGAAAGAGGCAAAAGAGATGCAGAAAGAAGCAAGAGAGGTGCAGAAAGAAGCAAGAGAAGTACAGAAAGAAGCAAGAGAAGTACAGAAAGAAGCAACATAGGTGCAGGAAGAGGGGTGCAGAAAGAGGCAAGAGAAGTACAGAAAGAGGCAGCAGAGGTGCAGAAACAGGCAGAAGAGGTGCAGAAAGAGGGAACAGGGGTGCAGAAAGAGAGAAGAGGGGTGCCAAAAGAAGCAAGCAAGAGAGGTGCAGAAAGAACCAACAGAGGTGCAGAAAGAGGCAAGAGAAGTGCAGAAAAAAGCAAAAGAGGTGCAGAAAGAGGCAAGAGGGGTGCAGAAAGAGGCAAGAGAGGAGCAGAAAGAGGCAAGAGAAGTTCAGAAAGAGGCAGCAGAGGTGCAGAAACAGGCAGAAGAGGTGCAGAAAGAGGGAACAGGGGTGCAGAAAGAGAGAAGAGGGGTGCCAAAAGAAGCAAGCAAGAGAGGTGCAGAAAGAACCAACAGAGGTGCAGAAAGAGGCAAGAGAAGTGCAGAAAAAAGCAAAAGAGGTGCAGAAAGAGGCAAGAGGGGTGCAGAAAGAGGCAAGAGAGGAGCAGAAAGAGGGAACAGGGGTGCAGACGGAGAGAAGAGGGGTAACGAAAGAAGCAAGCAAGAGGGGTTCTGAAATTTGCAAGAGAGGTGCAGAAAGAAGCAAGAGCAGTGCAGTAAGAAACAACAGAGGTGCAGAAGGAGGCAAGAGGGGTACTGACTGAGGCAAAAGAAGAGCAGAAACAATCAACAGAGATGCGGACAGAGGCTAGAGGGGTGCAGAAAGAGGCAAGAGAGGTGCAGAAAGAGGCAAGAGAGGTGCAGAAAGAAGCAAGAGAGGTGTAGAAAGAACCAACAGAGGTGCAGAAAGAAACAACAGAGGTGCAGAAAGAAGCAAGAGCAGTGCAGAAAGAACCAACAGAGGTGCAGAAAGAGGCAAGAGGGGTGTATATAGAGGCAAGAGAAGTGCAGAAAGAAGCAAAAGAGGTGCAGAAAGAGGCAAGAGGAGTGCAGAAAGAGGCAAGAGCAGTGCAGAAAGAACCACGAGATGTGCAGGAAAAGGGAAGAAGGGTGCAGAAAGAGGCACAAAGGGTGTAGAAAGAAGCAAGAGAGGTGTAGAAAGAAGCAAGAGAAGTGCAGAAAGAAGCAACAGAGGTACAGAAAGAGGCAGGAGGGGTGCAGAAAGAGGCAAGAGAAGTGCAGAAAGAAACAACAGAGGTGCAGAAAGAAGCAAGAGCAGTGCAGAAAGAACCAACAGAGGTGCAGAAAGAGGCAAGAGGGTTGCAGAAAGAGGCAAGAGAAGTGCAGAAAGAAGCAAAAGAGGTGCAGAAAGAGGCAAGAGGAGTGCAGAAAGAGGCAAGAGCAGTGCAGAAAGAACCACGAGATGTGCAGGAAAAGGGAAGAAGGGTGCAGAAAGAGGCACAAGGGGTGTAGAAAGAAGCAAGAGAGGTGTAGAAAGAAGCAAGAGAAGTGCAGAAAGAAGCAATAGAGGTGCAGAAAGAGGCAAGAGGGGTGCAGAAAGAGGCAAGAGAAGTACAGAAGGAAGCAACAGAGGTGCAGAAAGAGGCAAGAAGAGTGCAGAAAGAGGCAAGGGAGTTGCAGAAACAGGCAAAAGAGGTGCGCAAAGAGGGAACAGGGGTGCAGACAGAGGCAAGAGAGGTACAGAAGAACCAACAGAGGTGCAGAAAGAGGCAAGAGGGGTGCAGAAATGTGCAAGAGAGTAGCAGATAGAAGCAAGAGCAGTGCAGAAAGAAACAAGAGGTGCAGAAAGAGGCAAGAGAAGTGCAGAAAAAAGCAAAAGAGGTGCAGAAAGAGGCAAGAGGGGTGCAGAAAGAGGCAAGAGAGGAGCAGAAAGGGGCAAGAGAGGTGCACACAGAGGCATGAGGGGTGAAGAAATTTGCAAGAGAGGTGCAGAAAGAAGCAAGAGAAGTGCAGAAAGAAGCAACAGAGGTGTAGAAAGAGGCAAGAGGGGTGCAGAAAGATGCAAGAGAAATGCAGAAAGAAGGAACAGAGGTGCAGAAAGAGGCAAGAGGGGTGCAGACAGACAAGAGGGGTGCAGAAATTTGCAAGAGAGGTGCAGAAAGAAGCAAGAGCAGTGCAGTAAGAAACAACAGAGGTACAGAAGGAGGCAAGAGGGGTGCAGAAAGAGGCAAGAGCAGTGCAGTAAGAACCAAGAGACGTGCAGGAAAAGGGAAGAAGGGTGCAGAACGAGGCACGAGGGGTGCAGAAAGAAGGAAGAGAAGCGCAGAAAGAAGCAACAGAGGAGCTGAAAGAGGCAAGAGGGGTGCAGAAAGAGGAGAGAGAAGTGTAGAAAGAAGCAACAGAGGTGCAGAAAGAGGGAAGAGGGGTGCAGAAAGAGGCAAGAGAAGTGCAGAAAGAAACAAAAGAGGTGCAGAAAGAGGCAAGAGAAGTTCAGAAAGAGGAGGCAGAGGTGCAGAAACAGGCAGAAGAGGTACACAAAGAGGGAACAGGGGTGCAGAAAGAGAGAAGAGGGGTGCCGAAAGAAGCAAGCAAGAGGGGTGCAGAAATTTGCAAGAGAGGTGCAGAAAGAAGCAAGAGCAGTGCAGTAAGAAACAACAGAGGTGCAGAAGGAGGCAAGAGGGGTACTGACAGAGGCAAAAGAAGAGCAGAAACAAGCAACAGAGATGCGGAAATAGGCTAGAGGGGTGCAGAAAGAGGCAAGAGAGGTGCAGAAAGAGGCAAGAGAGGTGCAGAAAGAAGCAAGAGAGGTATAGAAAGAAGCAAGAGAAGTGCAGAAAGAAACAACAGAGGTGCAGAAAGACGCAAGAGCAGTGCAGAAAGAACCAACAAAGGTGCAGAAAGAGGCAAGAGGGGTGCAGAAAGAGGCAAGAGAAGTGCAGAAAAAAGAAAAAGAGGTGCAGAAAGAGGCAAGAGGAGTGCAGAAAGAGGCAAGAGCAGTGCAGAAAGAACCAAGAGATGTGCAGGAAAAGGGAAGAAGGGTGTAGAAAGAGGCACAAGGGGTGTAGAAAGAAGCAAGAGAGGTATAGAAAGAAGCAAGAGAAGTGCAGAAAGAAGCAACAGAGGTGCAGAAAGAGGCAAGAGGGGTGCTGACCGAGGCACAAGAAGAGCAGAAACAATCAACAGAGATGCGGACAGAGGCTAGAGGGGTGCAGAAAGAGGCAAGAGAGGTGCAGAAAGAGGCAAAGAGGTGCAGAAAGAAGCAAGAGAGGTGTAGAAAGAAGCAAGAGAAGTACAGAAAGAAACAACAGAGGTGCATAAAGAAGCAAGAGCAGTGCAGAAAGAACCAACAGAGGTGCAGAAAGAGGCAAGAGGGGTGCAGTTAGAGGCAAGAGAAGTGCAGAAAGAAGCAAAAGAGGTGCAGAAAGAGGCAAGAGGAGTACAGAAAGAGGCAAGAGCAGTGCAGAAAGAACCACGAGATGTGCAGGAAAAGGGAAGAAGGGTGCAGAAAGAGGCACAAGGGGTGTAGAAAGAAGCAAGAGAGGTGTAGAAAAAAGCAAGAGAAGTGCAGAAAGAAGCAACAGAGGTGCAGAAAGAGGTAAGAGGGGTGCAGAAAGAGGCAAGAGAAGTGCAGAAGGAAGCAACAGAGGTGCAGAAAGAGGCAAGAAAAGTGCAGAAAGAGGCAAGGGAGTTGCAGAAACAGGCAAAAGAGGTGCACAAAGAGGGAACAGGGGTGCACACAGAGGCAAGAGAGGTACAGAAGAACCAACAGAGGTGCAGAAAGAGGCAAGAGGGGAGCAGAAATGTGCAAGACAGTAGCAGATAGAAGCAAGAGCAGTGCAGAAAGAACCAACAGAGGTGCAGAAAGAGGCAAGAGAAGTGCAGAAAAAAGCAAAAGAGGTACAGAAAGAGGCAAGAGGGGTGCAGAAAGAGGCAAGAGAGGAGCAGAAAGGGGCAAGAGAGGTGCACACAGAAGCATGAGGGGTGAAGAAATTTGCAAGAGAGGTGCAGAAAGAAGCAAGAGAAGTGCAGAAAGAAGCAACAGAGGTGTAGAAAGAGGCAAGAGGGGTGCAGAAAGATGCAAGAGAAATGCAGAAAGAAGGAACAGAGGTGCAGAAAGAGGCAAGAGGGGTGCAGAAATGTGCAAGAGAGTAGCAGATAGAAGCAAGAGCAGTGCAGAAAGAACCAACAGAGGTGCAGAAAGAGGCAAGAGAAGTGCAGAAAAAAGCAAAAGAGGCAAGAGGGGTGCAGGAAGAGGCAAGAGAGGAGCAGAAAGGGGCAAGAGAGGTGCACACAGAGGCATGAGGGGTGAAGAAATTTGCAAGAGAGGTGCAGAAAGAAGCAAGAGAAGTGCAGAAAGAAGCAACAGAGGTGTAGAAAGAGGCAAGAGGGTGCAGAAAGATGCAAGAGAAATGCAGAAAGAAGGAACAGAGGTGCAGAAAGAGGCAAGAGGGGTGCAGACAGACAAAAGGGGTGCAGAAATTTGCAAGAGAGGTGCAGAAAAGAAGCAAGAGCAGTGCAGTAAGAAACAACAGAGGTACAGAAGGAGGCAAGAGGGGTGCAGAAAGAGGCAAGAGCAGTGCAGTAAGAACCAAGAGACGTGCAGGAAAAGGGAAGAAGGGTGCAGAACAAGGCACGAGGGTGCAGAAAGAAGGAAGAGAAGCGCAGAAAGAAGCAACAGAGGAGCTGAAAGAGGCAAGAGGGGTGCAGAAAGAGGCAAGAGAAGTGCAGAAAGAAACAACAGAGGTGCAGAAAGAGGCAAGAGAAGTTCATAAAGAGGCAGCAGAGGTGCAGAAACAGGCAGAAGAGGTACAGAAAGAGGGAACAGGGGTGCAGAAAGAGAGAAGAGGGGTGCCGAAAGAAGCAAGCAAGAGGGTGCAGAAATTTGCAAGAGAGGTGCAGAAAGAAGCAAGAGCAGTGCAGTAAGAAACAACAGAGGTGCAGAAGGAGGCAAGAGGGGTACTGACAGAGGCAAAAGAAGAGCAGAAACAAGCAACAGAGATGCGGAAATAGGCTAGAGGGGTGCAGAAAGAGGCAAGAGAGGTGCAGAAAGAAGCAAGAGAGGTATAGAAAGAAGCAAGAGAAGTGCAGAAAGAAACAACAGAGGTGCAGAAAGAAGCAAGAGCAGTGCAGAAAGAACCAACAGAGGTGCAGAAAGAGGCAAGAGGGGTGCAAAAAGAGGCAAGAGATGTGCAGAAAGAAGAAAAAGAGGTGCAGAAAGAGGCAAGAGGAGTGCAGAAAGAGGCAAGAGCAGTGCAGAAAGAACCAAGAGATGTGCAGGAAAAGGGAAGAAGGGTGCAGAAAGAGGCACAAGGGGTGAAGAGAAAGAAGCAAGAGAGGTGTAGAAAGAAGCAAGAGAAGTGTAGAAAGAAGCAGACAGAGGTGCAGAAAGAGGCAAGAGGGGTGCAGAAGGAAGCAACAGAGGTGCAGAAAGAGGCAAGAAAAGTGCAGAAAGAGGCAAGGGAGTTGCAGAAACAGGCAAAAGAGGTGCGCAAAGAGGGAACAGGGGTGCACACAGAGGCAAGAGAGGTACAGAAGAACCAACAGAGGTACAGAAAGAGGCAAGAGGGGTGCAGAAATGTGCAAGAGAGTAGCAGATAGAAGCAAGAGCAGTGCAGAAAGAACCAACAGAGGTGCAGAAAGAGGCAAGAGAAGTGCAGAAAAAAGCAAAAGAGGCAAGAGGGGTGCAGAAAGAGGCAAGAGAGGAGCAGAAAGAGGGAACAGGGGTGCAGAAAGAGGGAAGAGGGGTGCCAAAAGAAGCAAGCAAGAGGGGTGCAGAAATTTGCAAGAGAGGTGCAGAAAGAAGCAAGAGCAGTGCAGTAAGAAACAACAGAGGTGCAGAAGGAGGCAGGAGGGGTACTGACAGAGGCAAAAGAAGAGCAGAAACAAGCAACAGAGATGCGGAAAGAGGCTAGAGGGGTGCAGAAAGAGGCAAGAGAGGTGCAGAAAGAGGCAAGAGAGGTGCAGAAAGTAGCAAGAGAGGTGTAGAAAGAAGCAAGAGAAGTGCAGAAAGAAATAACAGAGGTGCAGAAAGAAGCAAGAGCAGTGCAGAAAGAACCAACAGAGGTGCAGAAAGAGGCAAGAGGGGTGCAGAAAGAGGCAAGAGAAGAGCAGAAAGAAGCAAAAGAGGTGCAGAAAGAGGCAAGAGGAGTGCAGAAAGAGGCAAGAGCAGTGCAGAAAGAACCAAGAGATGTGCTGGAAAAGGGAAGAAGGGTGCAGAAAGAGGCACAAGGGGTGTAGAAAGAGGCAAGAGAAGTGCAGAAGGAAGCAACAGAGGTGCAGAAAGAGGCAAGAAAAGTGCAGAAAGAGGCAAGGGAGTTGCAGAAACAGGCAAAAGAGGTGCGCAAAGAGGGAACAGGGGTGCACACAGAGGCAAGAGAGGTACAGAAGAACCAACAGAGGTACAGAAAGAGGCAAGAGGGGTGCAGATATGTGCAAGAGAGTAGCAGATAGAAGCAAGAGCAGTGCAGAAAGAACCAACAGAGGTGCAGAAAGAGGCAAGAGAAGTGCAGAAAAAAGCAACAGAGGAGCTGAAAGAGGCAAGAGGGGTGCAGAAAGAGAGAGAAGAGCAGAAAGAAGCAACAGAGGAGCTGAAAGAGGCAAGAGGGGTGCAGAAAGAGGAGAGAGAAGTGAAGAAAGAAGCAAAAGAGGTGCAGAAAGAGGCAAGAGGGGTGCAGACAGAGACAAGAGGGGTGCAGAAATTTGCAAGAGAGGTGCAGAAAGAAGAGCAGTGTAGTAAGAAACAACAGAGGTACAGAAGGAGGCAAGAGGGGTGCAGAAAGAGGCAAGAGCAGTGCAGTAAGAACCAAGAGACGTGCCTGAAGAGGGAAGAAGGGTGCAGAACGAGGCACGAGGGGTGCAGAAAGAAGGAAGAGAAGCGCAGAAAGAAGCAACAGAGGAGCAGAAGGAGGCAAGGGGGTGCAGAAAGAACCAACAGAGGTGCAGAAAGAGGCAAGAGGGGTGCAGTTAGAGGCAAGAGAAGTGCAGAAAGAAGCAAAAGAGGTGCAGAAAGAGGCAAGAGGAGTACAGAAAGAGGCAAGAGCAGTGCAGAAAGAACCACGAGATGTGCAGGAAAAGGGAAGAAGGGTGCAGAAAGAGGCACAAGGGGTGTAGAAAGAAGCAAGAGAGGTGTAGAAAGAAGCAAGAGAAGTGCAGAAAGAAGCAACAGAGGTGCAGAAAGAGGCAAGAGGGGTGCAGAAAGAGGCAAGAGAAGTGCAGAAGGAAGCAACAGAGGTGCAGAAAGAGGCAAGAAAAGTGCAGAAAGAGGCAAGGGAGTTGCAGAAACAGGCAAAAGAGGTGCGCAAAGAGGGAACAGGGGTGCACACAGAGGCAAGAGAGGTACAGAAGAACCAACAGAGGTGCAGAAAGAGGCAAGAGGGGAGCAGAAATGTGCAAGAGAGTAGCAGATAGAAGCAAGAGCAGTGCAGAAAGAACCAACAGAGGTGCAGAAAGAGGCAAGAGAAGTGCAGAAAAAAGCAAAAGAGGTACAGAAAGAGGCAAGAGGGGTGCAGAAAGAGGCAAGAGAGAGGAGCAGAAAGGGGCAAGAGAGGTGCACACAGAGGCATGAGGGGTGAAGAAATTTGCAAGAGAGGTGCAGAAAGAAGCAAGAGAAGTGCAGAAAGAAGCAACAGAGGTGTAGAAAGAGGCAAGAGGGTGCAGAAAGATGCAAGAGAAATGCAGAAAGAAGGAACAGAGGTGCAGAAAGAAGCAAGAGGGGTGCAGAAATGTGCAAGAGAGTAGCAGATAGAAGCAAGAGCAGTGCAGAAAGAACCAACAGAGGTGCAGAAAGAGGCAAGAGAAGTGCAGAAAAAAGCAAAAGAGGCAAGAGGGTGCAGGAAGAGGCAAGAGAGGAGCAGAAAGGGGCAAGAGAGGTGCACACAGAGGCATGAGGGTGAAGAAATTTGCAAGAGAGGTGCAGAAAGAAGCAAGAGAAGTGCAGAAAGAAGCAACAGAGGTGTAGAAAGAGGCAAGAGGGGTGCAGAAAGATGCAAGAGAAATGCAGAAAGAAGGAACAGAGGTGCAGAAAGAGGCAAGAGGGGTGCAGACAGACAAAAGGGGTGCAGAAATTTGCAAGAGAGGTGCAGAAAGAAGCAAGAGCAGTGCAGTAAGAAACAACAGAGGTACAGAAGGAGGCAAGAGGGGTGCAGAAAGAGGCAAGAGCAGTGCAGTAAGAACCAAGAGACGTGCAGGAAAAGGGAAGAAGGGTGCAGAACAAGGCACGAGGGGTGCAGAAAGAAGGAAGAGAAGCGCAGAAAGAAGCAACAGAGGAGCTGAAAGAGGCAAGAGGGGTGCAGAAAGAGGCAAGAGAAGTGCAGAAAGAAACAACAGAGGTGCAGAAAGAGGCAAGAGAAGTTCATGAAAGAGGCAGCAGAGGTGCAGAAACAGGCAGAAGAGGTACAGAAAGAGGGAACAGGGGTGCAGAAAGAGAGAAGAGGGGTGCCGAAAGAAGCAAGCAAGAGGGGTGCAGAAATTTGCAAGAGAGGTGCAGAAAGAAGCAAGAGCAGTGCAGTAAGAAACAACAGAGGTGCAGAAGGAGGCAAGAGGGGTACTGACAGAGGCAAAAGAAGAGCAGAAACAAGCAACAGAGATGCGGAAAGAGGCTAGAGGGGTGCAGAAAGAGGCAAGAGAGGTGCAGAAAGAGGCAAGAGAGGTGCAGAAAGAAGCAAGAGAGGTATAGAAAGAAGCAAGAGAAGTGCAGAAAGAAACAACAGAGGTGCAGAAAGAAGCAAGAGCAGTGCAGAAAGAACCAACAGAGGTGCAGAAAGAGGCAAGAGGGGTGCAAAAAGAGGCAAGAGAAGTGCAGAAAGAAGAAAAAGAGGTGCAGAAAGAGGCAAGAGGAGTGCAGAAAGAGGCAAGAGCAGTGCAGAAAGAACCAAGAGATGTGCAGGAAAAGGGAAGAAGGGTGCAGAAAGAGGCACAAGGGGTGAAGAAAGAAGCAAGAGAGGTGTAGAAAGAAGCAAGAGAAGTGTAGAAAGAAGCAACAGAGGTGCAGAAAGAGGCAAGAGGGGTGCAGAAGGAAGCAACAGAGGTGCAGAAAGAGGCAAGAAAAGTGCAGAAAGAGGCAAGGGAGTTGCAGAAACAGGCAAAAGAGGTGCGCAAAGAGGGAACAGGGGTGCACACAGAGGCAAGAGAGGTACAGAAGAACCAACAGAGGTACAGAAAGAGGCAAGAGGGGTGCAGATATGTGCAAGAGAGTAGCAGATAGAAGCAAGAGCAGTGCAGAAAGAACCAACAGAGGTGCAGAAAGAGGCAAGAGAAGTGCAGAAAAAAGCAAAAGAGGTGCAGAAAGAGGCAAGAAGGGTGCAGAAAGAGGCAAAAGAGGAACAGAAAGAGGCAAGAGAAGTGCAGAAAGAAGCAACAGAGGAGCTGAAAGAGGCAAGAGGGGTGCAGAAAGAGAGAGAAGAGCAGAAAGAAGCAACAGAGGAGCTGAAAGAGGCAAGAGGGGTGCAGAAAGAGGAGAGAGAAGTGCAGAAAGAAGCAAAAGAGGTGCGGCAAGAGGGGTGCAGACAGAGACAAGAGAGGTGCAGAAAGAAGAGCAGTGTAGTAAGAAACAACAGAGGTACAGAAGGAGGCAAGAGGGGTGCAGAAAGAGGCAAGAGCAGTGGAGTAAGAACCAAGAGACATGCGGGAAGAGGGAAGAAGGGTGCAGAACGAGGCACGAGGGGTGCAGAAAGAAGGAAGAGAAGCGCAGAAAGAAGCAACAGAGGAGCAGAAGGAGGCAAGGGGGTGCAGAAAGAGGAGAGAGAAGTGCAGAAAGAAGCAAAAGAGGTACAGAAAGATGCAAGAGGGGTGCAAAAAGAGGCAAGAGCAGTGCAGAAAGAACCAAGAGATGTGCAGAAAGAGGCAAGAGAGGTGCAGAAACAGGCAAGAGATGTGCAGAAAAAGGGAAGAAGGGTGCAAAAAGAAGCAAGAGAAGTGTAGAAAGAGGCAAGTGAGGTGCAGAAGGAGGCAAGAGAACTGCAGAAAGAGGCAAGAGAGTTGCAGAAACAGGCAAAAGGGGTGAGGTACAAAAAGAGGGAAGAGGGGTGCAGAAAGAGGCAACAGGGGTGCAGAAAGAGGTAGGAGAGGTGCACAAAGAGCCAAGAGGGGTACAGAAAGAGGAAGGAGGGGTGCAGAAAGAAGGAAGAAAAGTGCAGAAAGAAGCAACAGAGGTGCTGAAAGAGGCGTGAAGGGTGCAGAAAGAGGCAAGTGAAGTGCAGAAAGAAGCAAAAGAGGTACAGAAAGAGGCAAGAGAGGTGCAGAAACAGGCAGGAAAGGTACAGAAAGAGGGAACAGGGGTGCAGAAAGAGGCAAGAGAGGTACAGAAAGAAGAAAGAGGGGTGCAGAAAGAGACAAGAGAGGTGCAGAAAGAAGCAAGTGAGGTGCAGAAAGGCAAAAGAGGTGCAGAAGGATGCAAGAGAGGTGAAGAAACAAGCAAGAGAAGTGCAGAAAGACACAGGAGAATTGCTGAAAGAAGCAACAGAGGTGTAGAAAGAAGCAAGAGATGTCAGAAAGAGGCAAGTGAGGTGCAGAAAGAGGCAAGCGAGGTGCAGAAAATGACAAGAGAACTGCAGAATGAGGCAAGAGGGATGCAAAAAAGGGAAGAAGGGGGCAGAAAGAAACAAAAGAAGTGCAGAAAGAAGGAACAGAGGTGCAAAAAGAGGGAAGAGGGGTGCAGAAAGAGGCACGAGGGGCGCAGAAAGAAGCAAGAGATATGCAGAAAGAAACAAAAGAAGTGCAGAAAGAAGGAACAGAGGTGCAGAAAGAGGCAACAGGGGTGCAGAAAGAGGCAACAAGGGTGCAGACAGAGGGATGAGGGGTGGAGAAAGAGGCAAGGGGGTATAGAAAGAAGCAAGAGAGCTGTAGAAAGAAACAAAAGAAGTGCAGAAAGAAGGAACAGAGGTGCAGAGAGAGGCAAGAAAGGAGCAGAAAGAGGGAAAAGGGGGGCAGAAAGAGGCACGAGGGGTGCAGAAAGAAGCAAGAGAGGTGCAGATAGAAACAAAAAAGTGCAGAAACAAGGAACAGATGTGCAGAAAGTAGCAAGAGGAGTGCAGAAAAAGAGAAGAGGGGTGCAGAAAGAGGCACAAGGGGTGCAGAAAGAGGCATGAGGGGTGCAGAAAGAAGTAAGAAAAGTGCAGAAAGAAGCAACAGAGGTGCAGGACAAGGGAAGAGGGGTGGAGAAAGAGGCAACAGAAGTGCAGAAAGAAGCATCAGAGATGCAGAAAGGGGGAACAGGGGTGGAGAAAGTGGCAAGAGGGGTGCAGAAAGAAGCAAGAGAGGTACAGAAAGAAATAAAAGAAGTGAAGAAAGAAGGAACAGAGGTGCAGAAAGAGGCAAGAGAGGTGCAGAAAGAGGGAAGAGGGGTGCAGAAAGAGGCACAAGGGTTGCAGAGAGAAGGGACAGTAGTGCAGAATGAAGCAAGAGAACTACAGAAAGAAGCAACAGAGGTGCAGAAAGAGGCAAGAGGGGTGCAGAAAGAAGCTAGAGATTGACAGAAAGAAACAAAAGAAGTGCAGAAAGAAGGAACAGAGGTGCAGAAAGAGGCAACAGGGGTGAAGAAAGAGGCAAGAGGGGTGGAGAAAGAGGCAAAGGGGTGCAGAACGAAGCAAGAGAGCTGCAGAAAGAAACAAAAGAAGTGTAGAAAGAAGGAACAGAGGTGCAGAAAGAGGCAAGAGGGGTGTAGAAAGAAACAAAAGAAATGCAGAAAGAAGGAACAGAGGTGCAAAAAGAGGGAAGAGGGGTGGAGAAAGAGGCAAGTGGGTGTAGAAAGAAGCAAGAGAGCTGTAGAAAGAAACAAAAGAAGTGCAGAAAGAAGGAACAGAGGTGCAGACAGAGGCAAGAAAGGTGCAGACAGAGGCAAGAAAGGTGTAGAAAGAGGCGCGAAGGGTGCAGAAAGAGGCAAGTGAAGTGCAGAAAGAAGCAACAGAGGTACAGAAAGAGGCGTGAGAGGAGCAGAAACAGGCAGGAAAGGTACAGAAAGAGGGAACAGGGGTGCAGAAAGAGGCAAGAGAGGTGCAGAAAGAAAAAAGAGGGGTGCAGAAAGAGACAAGAGAGGTGCAGAAAGAAGCAAGTGAGGTGCAGAAAGGCAAAAGAGGTGCAGAAGGACGCAAGAGAGGTGAAGAAACAAGCAAGAGAAGTGCAGAAAGACACAGGAGAATTGCTGAAAGAAGCAACAGAGGTGTAGAAAGAAGCAAGAGAAGTGCAGAAAGAGGCAAGTGAGGTGCAGAAAGAGGCACGCGAGGTGCAGAAAGGGGGAACAGGGGTGGAGAAAGTGGCAAGAGGGGTGCAGAAAGAAGCAAGAGAGGTACAGAAAGAAATAAAAGAAGTGAAGAAAGAAGGAACAGAGGTGCAGAAAGAGGCAAGAGAGGTGCAGAAAGAGGGAAGAGGGGTGCAGAAAGGCACAAGGGTTGCAGAAAGAAGGGACAGAAGTGCAGAAAGAAGCAAGAGAACTGCAGAAAGAAGCAACAGAGGTGCAGAAAGAGGCAAGAGGGGTGCAGAAAGAAGCTAGAGATGGACAGAAAGAAACAAAAGAAGTGCAGAAAGAAGGAACAGAGGTGCAGAAAGAGGCAACAGGGGTGAAGAAAGAGGTAAGAAGGGTGGAGAAAAAGGCAAAGGGGTGCAGACCAAAGCAAGAGAGCTGCAGAAAGAAACAAAATAAGTGCAGAAAGAAGGAACAGAGGTGCAGAAAGAGGCAAGAGGGGTGGAGAAAGAGGCAAAAGGGGTGCAGAAAGAAGCAAGAGGTACAGAAAGAAACAAAAGAAGTGTAGAAAGAAGGAACAGAGGTGCAGAAAGAGGCAAGAGCGGTGCAGAAAGAAACAAAAGAAGTGTAGAAAGAAGGAACAGAGGTGCAAAAAGAGGGAAGAGGGGTGGAGAAAGAGGCAAGGGGGTGTAGAAAGAAGCAAGAGAGCTGTAGAAAGAAACAAAAGAAGTGCAGAAAGAAGGAACAGAGGTGCAGACAGAGGCAAGAAAGGTGCAGAAAGAGGGAAAAGGGGTGCAGAAAGAGGCACGAGGGGTGCAGAAAGAAGCAAGAGAAGTGCAGAAAGATGCAACAGAGGTGCAGAAATAGGGAAGAGGGGTGCAGAAAGGGGCAAGAGAAGTGCAGAAAGAAGTAACAGAGATGCAGAAAGAGGGAAGAGGGGTGGAGAAATAGGCAAGAGGGAAGCAGAGAGAAGCAAGAGAGGTGCAGAAAGAAACAAAAGAAGTGCAGAAACAAGGAACAGATGTGCAGAAAGAGGCAAGAGGAGTGCAGAAAGAGAGAAGAGGAGTGCAGAAAGAGAGAAGAGGGGTGCAGAAAGAGGCACAAGGGGGGCAGAAAGAGGCACGAGGGGTACAGAAAGAGGTAAGAAAAGTGCAGAAAGAAGCAACAGAGGTGCACAAGGGAAGAGGGGTGGAGAAAGAGGCAACAGAAGTGCAGAAAGAAGCAACAGAGATGTAGAAAGGGGGAAGAGGGGCTTGAGAAAGAGGCAAGAGGGGTGCAGAAAGAAGCAAGGGAGGTGCAGAAAGAAACAAAAGAAGTAAAGAAAGAAGGAACAGAGGTGCAGAAAGAGGCAAGAGAGGTGCAGAAAGAGGGAAGAGGGGTGCAGAAAGAGGGAAGAGGGTTGCAGAAAGAAGGGAAAGAGGTGCAGAAAGAAGCAAGAGAACTGCAGAAAGAAGCAACAAGTGCACAGAAAGAGGGATGAGGGGTGGAGAAAGAGGCAAGAGAAGTGCAGAAAGAAGCAACAGGGATGCAAAAAGGGGAAACAGGGCTGGAGAAAGTGGTGAGAGGGGGCAGAAAGAAGCAAGAGAGGTGCTGAAAGAAATACAAGAAGAGCAGAAAGAAGGAACAGCGGTGCGAAAGAGGCAACAGGGGTGAAGAAAGAGGGAAGAGGGGTGCAGAAAGAAGCACGAGTGGTGCAGAAAGAAGCAAGAAAGGTGCAGAAAGAAGCAAGAGTAGTGCAGAAAGAAGCAACAGAGGTGCAGAAAGAGGCAAGAGGGGTGCAAAAGAGGGGTGCACAAAGAGGCACGAGGGGTGCCAAAAGAGATGTGCAGCAAGAAACAAAAGAAGTGCAGAAAGAAGGAACAGAGGTGCAGAAGGAGACAACAGGGGTGAAGAAAGAGGGAAGAGGGATGCAGAAAGAAGCACGAGTGGTGCAGAAAGAAGCAAGAGAGGTGCAGAAAGAAGCAAGAGAGGTGCAGAAAGAAGGAAGAGTAGTGCAGAAAGAAGCAACAGAGGTGGAGAAAGAGGCAAGAGGGGTGCAAAAAGAAGGAAGAGGGGTGCAGAAAGAAGCAAGAGATGTGCAGCAAGAAACAAAAGAAGTGCAGAAAGAAGGAACAGAGGTGCAGAAAGAGGCAAGAGAGGTGCAGAAAGAGGGAAGAAGGGTACAGAAAGAAGGAACAGGGGTGCAGAAAGAGGCAAGAGAGGTGCAGAAAGAGGGAAGAAGGGTGCAGAAAGAAGCAAGAGGGGTGCAGAAAGAGGGAAGAGGGGTGCAGAAAGAGGGAAGAGGGGTGCAGAAAGAAGCACGAGTGGTGCAGAAAGAAGCCTGAGAGGTGCAGAAGGATGCAAGAGCAGTGAAGAAAAAGCAACAGAGGTGCAGAAAGAGGCAAGAGGGGTGCAAAAAGAGGGAAGAGGGGTGCAGAAAGAAACAAAAGAAGTGCAGAAAGAAGGAACAGAGGAGCAGAAAGAGGGAAGAGGGGTACAGAAAGAGGCAAGAGAGGTGCAGAAAGAGGCAAGAGGGGTGCACAAAGAAGCAAGTGAGGTGCAGGAAGAGGCAACAGAGGTGCAGAAAGAGGCAAAAGAGGTGCAGGAAGTAAATATGATTTGCAGAAAGAGGCAAGAGAAGTGCAGAAAAAGAAATAAAGGTGCAGAAAGAAGCAACAGAAATGCAGAAAGAGGCAAGAAAGGTGCAGAAAGAAGCAAGAGTGGCTTGCACACCATTAGTACCAATTTAACACCCACATTTAGCAATAAGTAACAGGTGACCATTCTAGGTTTGCAAAGGACCTTCCAGCACGCTGTAACACTTGTTGCTGCATTTTTAGTAACATTTGAGCTGTTTGAGCTAGAAACAAGGCTTTTTTTGGTCAAATCTGCAGATTAGGCAGCAGATGATGGATTATGTGGCTAATGCGGAAAATGTATAATTGTGCGAAAGTTGGTGCAGCCAAACAGTCGCATAATTCCAGGCGCCCTGCTCATACCTCTGACTAGGTCCAGAAGTGCACCTCAGTGATTCCTTCTTTTTTTTGCCTCATTGAGTTCATAATTTAGCTTCTATGGAAAAGAGGAAGACTAAACCTGAGGTTACCACTCCAGAACACAGACTACCATACCACATAATTACTCTCCATAACACATAATCCCACTCTACATAATTCCTATACACTAAATACCACATACTTTCTATTCACATAATTTCACTGCACAACATACCACATAATTCCACTACACGCAAAGTACATCCACTCCACTCCAAAAAACATTAGTAAAAAACTTTTAGATTTACAACGCCAATAGCTCTAACTCTTGTAAATGCGAGACCTATTACATTACAAATGCTTCTTTAACTGGTAGTCGCGTTTGCAGAGTGGTGGAGAAAGGGGGCTGGTCCTCCAACCAGCGCTCAAGAATTCCGCTGCATAGGACTTACAGGAGGTACCAGGAGGGCTTCTTGGCTCCCAAAGTCTCTCAGGAGTAAAGTGGACTTCATCCCCCAACCAGTACTGTGCCAGGAGGTGCATTTGCAGAGTGGTGGAGAAAGGGGGGGGCGTGGCCTCCGAAGACCTCTTAGCAATCTCACCGTGTGGGACTTAGTGGAGGTAACAGGTGAGATAGTTGGTTCCCAGGGACAACCTTGGGGGCCAACTACCCCTCCTATTACCCCCATAAGTCCCTCACATCAGCATTGCTAAGTTCTCATAGCAGGCCACGCCCCTTTTCCCCACCACTCTGCAAACGTGCTCCCTGGTGTGCTCTTGCATGGGGATTAAAGTCCACTTCGCTGCTGGGGGTCCTTAGGGGCCTACTAGCCTACCTGTTACCTCCAGTAAGACCCACACAGTGGGATTGCTGAGAGGTGGACACAGGTCACGCCCCCTTTGTCCACCACTCTGCAAACGCGCCTCCTGGCGCGTTCTTGGTTGGGGGTGAAGTCCCCTTGCCTCCTGAAGGTCCCTGGGGGCCAACTAGCCCTCCTGTTACCTCCAGTAAGCCTCACACAGCTGGATTGCTGAGAGTGTTCCGAGGCCACGCCCCCTTTTTACACCACTCTGCAAACGTGTCGCCTGCCCACTGGGGATTATTTAAATGAGCAGCATGCAGTTAATGGTGCCAAAATGAGCGTTTCAGTGCATTTCCCTTCGTCATCCTATGAATAAGGAGCTATTGAGCCCCGAAACGCGTCAGGAAAATGAGAATAATCAGAACGGAAATGTCGTTTTTTCTTGAATAAATGGTTTGTAACCACTCTGCTGCTGTGCGTGTCTTTGCATCAGGGCGATGTTTGTTGGATTTGAATCGCGGCAGTCCGGCCGTGGAGGGTGTGCCACCAGAGAATTGCAGCATGGGGCCCAGGAGGCTTGGAAAGATGCCAAACCTTAAAGCGGCGCAGCAGAGAAGTTGATAATAAACCGGCAATTTTAACTGAGGTCCACTGGGACTTGATGCATTTTGAACAAAGGACTTTTAAATTGCGCTGATCCCACTGTGGAGGAATATGTGCTCAAGAAATAAAACTACAGGTACCAGCATGCTTGACATTGTGACTCACCTGAGAGGCCCACTGGGGATTATTTAAATGAGCAGCATGCAGTTAATGGCGCCAAAATGAGCATTTCAGTGCATTTCTCTTCGTCACCCTATGAATAAGGAGCTGTTGAGCCCCGAAACGTGTCAGGAAAATGAGAATAATCAGAATGGAAATGCCGGTTTTTCTTGAATAAATGGTTTGTAACCACTCTGCTGCTGTGTGTGTCCTTGCATCAGGGCGATGTTTGTTGGATTTGAATCACGGCAGTCCGGCCGTGGAGGGCGTGCCACCAGAGAATTGCAGCATGGGGCCCAGCAGGCTTGGAAAGATGCCAAACCTTAAAGCGGTGCAGCAGAGAAGTTGATAATAAACCGGCAATTTTAACTGAGGTCCACTGGCACTTGATGCAGTTTGAACAAAGGACTTTTAAATTGCGCTGATCCCACTGTGGAGGAATATGTGCTCAAGTAATAAAACTACAGGTACCAGCATGCTTGACATTGTGACTCACCTGAGAGGCCCACTGGGGACTATTTAAATGAGCAGCCTGCAGTTAATGGTGCCAAAATGAGCATTTCAGTGCATTTCTCTTCGTCATCCTTTGAATAAGGAGCTGTTGAGCCCCGAAACGCATCAGGAAAATGAGAATAATCAGAACGGAAATGCCGGTTTTGCTTGAATAAATGGTTTGTAACCACTCTGCTGCTGTGAGCGTCCTTGCATCAGGGTGATGTTTGTTGGATATATATATATATTTTGACTAAGATATTGAGATTCTCTACTTAAGAGTCATAGATTCCTTGACCCACACCTTCAGGGAGCTCGGGAATTAAGCAATGTAATGTTGGGAAATGGTCCAGGCTGGCCTTCCTCTTTCACATGTTTTTGTACATTATGTTCATGTTTGTGCTCTCAAGTTAACTAAGTGCGTTTCAACACTCTACACATACAACATTCACAGTCACTCTTACTTGGGAAAGATAAACTGTTTACTCACCCTCTTAGAAGTTTGAACAGCATACAACCTAGAGAGAACCAGTCAGCGCTGCTATCATAGGCAGTTCCTTTCTGTAACACTTCAGGAGCCATATATCCATGTGTTCCACTGAAAAATGGGTGAGAAAGAGCAACATTTGACTCAAAATATTGAAGACCAGCTAGAACAAATATCATAAATATGTTTTTGTACCTTTCCATTTAGTCCTATATAAAACACAAACTTAATATTGAAGAATGTCTCTCAGACAAATAAGTCTATTTATTTAAGTAAAAAAGGAGATTTGTTTACAGAGTAATTTATGCCACAAAGTTCTTCTTTAGCAAATGTGAAGCCATATGAAAATTAATATTGAAGCTTATCAGTAATATACCTTCACTGAAACCTATATGTGTGGGCGAGTTGGAGAATTAAGGCTCAGGAAGGCAACATCAGCATCAATTTCGTTAGGTGTGTAACCCATGGATTACTGTTAACAATTCATATGTGACACACCATCTAAAATATTCAATATGACTGAAAAATATGCAAATAACTCCTACTCAAATTCATTGTAAATATAAGTATCTTGTGACTAATCATTATGGATATTCTAAATGTCAAACTGTGTTTAAGCCATCCTGGAAGATCACATGGTCCTTCTAGAGCAAAACATGTGCGTACATGTATTTTTATGTAGTTTAAAACAAGCACAACAAATGTTACCACATACATGTCTTGTTTTGGCTATAGGTACACATTTTACAAAATTATGAATGTGAAGCAAATATGCCTCAATAAGGTAAAGTTGCAAGTATAATAATCAGGTTTGCAGATATACAAATACCTTTACACACACACCCCCACACACACACACACACACACATGCACACCCTATCAATATTTATTTAATCAATGTATAATGTTTATAGCATTTTGTTTTATAATACTATATCCAGCTCACTTAAACAGCTATCACTTAAGGCTAAAAACGTTGCACGTAGTAAAAACAAATAAGTATTAAATGTTAAAGAGACTTAAAGGTAGCAAAAGCGAAAAGCAGAATACAAAAAAGTGATACATCAAAAAAGGTTGTAATGATTCATGAAAAAATAAATGGGTAAGGGATGGATTTGGAAAAGGTTTAGTATTAGAGTAAGTTATGGTGTTAATGAAGGTGGAAGGTAAAGTGTTATGGTTAATGTAGAAAGTAAGTAGTAAGAAATTTGATCCATCTTAGAGGTTGAGTAGAGCAATTGAAGGGATATGTGATGGGACAATATGTTGTAAAAATGGTGTGGATAAAGTGTGGCATGGGATATTTTTCCCTGCAAAATGGCAGATACCACATGGTGTAAGGGAAAAAGGTTAGAGTTTAGAAGGGAGTAACAGTTATGATTCAGGTTATAGGTGAATGTATGTCTATGTAAGGCAGATCTAATGTATTGTTACAGTGTACACACACAAATAAATTATTAAGAGTTGGCAAGATTCATTAATTACTTTGATATGAAAACATTATGAATAAATCTAATTATTGGGCCAACAATCTAAAAAAAACTGTGTTAATTATAGACAAGCTGACACGTTTGGAATGGCGTGTTCAATAAAAATGATTTTAAGAGAACTGTTTGTATGCAGATAAAAGCTTTGCTAAGAATAAACGTCTAGAGTAGGGTGAGTACTCTGACCTAATTTGACTTTTGCCCATCTTTAACATTGTTTATCATTTTTGTGCGTCATAAATTTCTGCATTTTAGAATGCACTATGTGCCAATATTAGAATATGGCAGTAATTATAAACTTCTGCCAAAAATATTGACTTGTCATTTGTTTGAAGTAATGAAGATAATGCATATTGTATTCACTTGTTATGTAACTGTGTAGAGTAATGAGGCTTCGATGTACTTATTTAAAAAGATTCTTTTGAAAAATTAAATTCTCCCGTCCAATGTAATTTGTCACTATATAGTTACATTTCTGTATTTATGGTAGAAAATATTAGCGCATGTGGATACCAAAGCTTGGTGGTAGACCTCTGTTTTAGTTTCTAGGAACTCGAGGCCCACTCCCTTATTTTTAAGTGTATTATTTTTATTTCATACATTATTATATTTTTAAGTTACTTACAGTAATACATAATGGAACACTTGTCTCAATTGGTAAACAAGTCTATATTTTACGAAGACATACATGAAAGCAATGACTATTTTATTTCTCAAGATTTTATTAGTTTTCATATACAGAACAGATGAAAAGAAAAAGACAAAATGAAATTAACTTAACATAAAGATAATGTATGAGGAAAATAGAAAGAATTTTAAAAGAGAGAGGGCCTGATTTCGAGTTTGGCAGACTGAGTTTAAATCATTGTTATGGCGGTAAACTTTACTCCCGCCACACCTAGGGTCCTCCACTTGCCAAATTTAGAGATGTCCGCCGACCCAGCAGACACATCCTAACATTGTCATCATCATGCCGGTTCTTGTCAATGTATTAAATGTTTGACCAAAAGCTCTGTCAGCATAATGATGCCATCTGTCAAACCTTTAAAATGTTTTTGTATTTTCAAAAGCAAAATACTAAATCGGGATGTTGTTTTTGCCCCTTACCACAAAGTTTTACCCAACGGAGATGGACAGTGAAAACTGGCCATTCAACCGCCCACTCTAAATCGGGCAAGGGGGGCAAATGACCAAACCTCCATTGACCCTTACTGCGTCAGGCTGTCATAGGAGTATATTAGTGACAAAGATGGAGTAGTCACTGTTGCTTACTTAAGGTCTGCCCATCTGTTAATCAGGTGAGCGGACCTTCATTTCAGTTGAGAGGATACTCAAGTGCATTTGCTTTATCATTGAAATCTATAACTAGTTATATGTCCAGAGTGCCAAGAAAGTCCACAGTTATAGAGTGTAGTAAAATGCCTCTTTTTGCATGATGAGCCCAAATTTTTGTACTGATACTTCTGTTTTTTGACGATGTGTATTCAGACTCGGCTAACTAAGCTCCAGTACATGTGCTCTGACCCTTAAAAACATTTGAATTTGGCTATATTTCTAATTGGCAAATTTAGCACACTTTAAAGCCCCTAGAATATGGTACAAAGTGTACCCAGGGCCTGTAAGGTAAATGTCACTGGCAGACTGCAGCATACATTGTGCCACCCACTACAGTGGCAGGGCAAGCATGACTGCAAGCCTACCCCAGTAGCCTGTCTGTGCAGTTTTAAATCTGCAAATAGAACCTGTCAGAATAGCTCCTTTTAACAGACCTAAACCCTCCTTTTAAATATGAATATGTCACCCCTAAGAAGGCCTTAAGGAAACATAAGGCAGGGCGCATAGTATTTAAAGCTAGGGCATGTACAAGTTAAATGTTGTAAAGCGCGGCTACTCACCCATGAGCATCTCAAGGCGCTGGGGAGGGCGGCTCCGTAGTGTGTTGGGGTCATCTGAAGAGCTAGGTCTTGAGGTCCTTTCTGAATTGGAGCAGCGTAGGGCTTTCAGGTTGTGGCTGCGAGGTAGGAGAAGGACTTTCCACCCGTTCTGGTCTTGTAGATGCATGGCGCGGAGGTGTTCAGTGATGTGTTTGTGGCGAGGGATGTCTAGGATCATTCTGGCTGCGACGTTCTGGTCGGTTTGGAGCTTGCAAAGGAGTTTTTTGTTGATTCCGGCATAGAGGGTGTAGCCGTATTCCAGTCTGAACATTTTCCGGAGTATGCGGAGGGTGTTGAAGCAGGTCGAGGATACCACGTTGACCTGGAGGTTCATAGTGAGTGATGAAACTAGTATGATTCAGAGGTTTGCGCATATGTTGGGGTGGGGGGGTTTCTGATGGCGGGGGCCACCAGGTGTCGTCCCAAGCTGAGGGGGTGGAGCCAAGGATGAGGACTTCTGTTTTCTTGGAATTGAGTTTCAGGCAGCTGTCCTTCATCCAGGTGGCGATGGCTTGCATCCCTTCTTGGAATTTGTGCCTGGTGATGTTGGGTTCCTTGGTGAGGGGGAGGATGAGCTGGGTGTCATTGGCATAGGAGACGATGTTGAGCCCGTGGTTTCTGATGATGGTTGCGAGGGGGGCATGTAGATGTTGAAGAGGGTGGGGCTGAGGGAGGATCCCTGGGGTACTCCACATCTGGCCTTTGCTGATTCTGAGAGGCAGGGCGGGAGTCTGACTCACTGAGTTCTGCCTGTAAGAAATGAGGGTATCACTTCTATGGCCTTTCCTTGGATGTCGGCGTCATGGAGTCTGGTGGCTAGAGTGCGGTGGGAGACGGTGTCAAAGGCATCTGAGAGGTCCAGGAGGATGAGGGCTGCCGTTTGGCCCTGGTCGAGGAAGGTGCAGATGTCGTCAGTGGCAGCGAGTAGGGCGGACTCAGTGCTCTGCTTGCTGGGGAATCCAGATTGGGAGATGTCTAGGACATTGTTGGCTTTGATGAAGTTTGTTAGCTGGGTGTTGATGGCCTTTTCGATGACTTTGGCTGCGAATGGAAGCAGTGAGATAAGCCTGGAATTCTTGGGGTCCGTCGGGTCTGCGGAGGGTTCCTTCAGGAGGGGTTTGACTTCAGCGTGTTTCCAGTCATTGGGGAATGTGGCGGTCTCAAGGAAGCAGTTGATCGTCCGGTGAAGTTTGGGTGCGATGGCCAGGGGGGGGGGGGAGGCTGGGGTTTGAGGGTGCTCTGGAGTGGATGCTCTTCATGGTCTTTAAGGTGTTTTCTGTCGTGAATGGGGTACAAGTGATTAGGGTCTGTTGTGTGGCGTCGCTGGGTGTGGGGGCAGAAGTGATGCAGAGGTCCTGGTTATAGAAGTTGTCGTAGAGTTTCTTATTCTTGAGGTGAAAAGGTATGTTGTTACAGAGGCAAGGTCCCAAAAGCTATTTTCACCTTAGCAGGGGTAGCTGTTTCATAGGAAAGCACTGGGATAACATATTACATTTAATAATGTTATCTCTGCCTAGGAAACAGTTAGGAAGTTCAATCTTGGACTTTTCAAAATATCACAAGCCCACCCACAGGCTAGTGCCAGGCATAAATGTGGCATCCCACACACTGGGCACCCTCTTGAGAACAATCCTGGACCTCGGGAAGACAGAAGAAGGACTGAGCCTGCTGTTGAGACCTGTGAGGCAACCTGAAAGCCTGGATCTGCTCTATTTTGTACCCAGGAAAAATAATTGGACTCCAAGGGCCAGTTAGCTGAACTCCTTTTAAACTACAGGGACACAAAAAGCTGCTGAAAGCTCTTTTCTGGGAGAGCCCAGCTAACCGGTTCCAACTGGACCAGCCCTGGACCCTGCTGGTGGCTTCTGCTGAAGTGAGTCCTGGCCCCCAAGTGCTGTTCCTGAGGTCATGGAAATGAACCTTGGCTGTGCCAAAATCTACTCTTCCTAACATACTGAAAAACCTGGACTTAGAAGTAGAACCAGAACAAAACTGCAAGTAAATCCGATGAAGGTGCTTGATGCTGGGCCAAAGATTCATGTTGCCACCATTCATCTATTTCAGCAGGACCTCGTGGAGACGGTATTCAGCCTTGTGGAGCTCTATAGCTTGCAGCCTTGCCCTGCTGGAGTAATGCAAGTTCTATAAAGCTGACTAAGCCCAAACGTAGAAAACTCCATTTTGCGAAGGCACCAAAAATACCCGGCCAGCAGTGGACCTTCCTTGGGCACGGATTTTGAATTTCTCCTGTTCTGAACTTTCCCTTCATCTGGCCCTGTGGAGTCCTTCTTGGCCACAGCCTGCTGCCTTGCTCTGTTGCATATTTTTGACTTCCATTTCAGAGGCTAAGTCAGAAGGTAAACCTTCTGACTAGTATGAAACTGGTTTCTGTCTCCGTCCTGTGCTCCATCGTAGTCGGCCTTAAATTAAACCTAAGTACCAGTGAAATGCAACCGTTCAATATATTATTATCTATTTTTATAAATTGGAATGGGATTTTTATTGTGTTTTGTTTTTGACTTTTAAACTGTTTTGGTACTTTTAAATGCTTTACACATTTTCTTAAATTTAGTCTGCCTGCTCTGTGCCATAGCTACCAGGGATGGAGCTCAGGTTTAAATTATTGAACCCTTTGAAGGACCTAACCAGAATAGTGACATTCTTTCTTGCGGTGGACTACCACCCATCCTAACTAATAATCTACTTTCTCACACAAAGTTTTTCCTTGGTGTACATGATGCTTAGACGTCTAACCTGGGATTTACCTTTATTAAGCGGGTAACTTGAAACAGCTGAGATCAGTCATTGACCAGAGATATCAACATGATTGGTGAGGATTAAAATAATGTATGCATATGAGGCTGATTTAATAAGCAATGACTCTCTTACCTTTACTTTTTGAACTCTACTTCTTTGTACTAGTTTGTTACGTACAGCTTGACAAAATACCCCTATTGGACAACTTTCCACTTGAAAGCTACAATTCCAAACTCCAAGGTACTGCCCTGTGTATTTTAAACAGAAACTAACTCCACAAACAAAAAGAAAAGAAAAGAACATCTGATCAAAGAATGTGGGATTCAAATATAGACACTGAAACACTTGTGAAGCACAATTAAGAAGAATCGTTGAAGAGCTTTTGGAGAACCACAGCTGCTCATCTGTGCTTATATTCGATGCTTATTTCTCGAACATGTTGTTTAGTAGAAACATTAAAGGTCTGTAACACAAAATGATGTATCACTGATGAAAGCTGACTTTTAGAGGTAGGCTCACAGCACAAATGTGTGCGAATTCAAAAAGTGCAGGACTATGGATGGGTCCCAGGAACAACACAAGCTCAAAAATCCAGTGCATGGATTAACTCCACTGAAATGTCGGAAAGAACTGAAAAGATAGATCTTTAAAGAACACTATATCGTAACAAAGTAACAGGCCACCGCTACTCTTGGAACCCAGCTTTCCTCCAATCACTCAGTGGCAGCTCCTCCGCTAAGGCAGAGGAGCGTCGCCCCACTGAGCAATTCAAAAGGGAAAAATAAAATGATAACGCAACGTTATTATCATTTTATTTAACAGTACTGGCTCAGTTGGTTGGGGGCAGGGCAGGGCTGTTTAGAGCTAGGGGAGGAGTGGGAGGCACTTCCTAAGTGCCCATGACATTTTGGCCGACCCTCTCGGGCCGGTCAAACAGTCATGCGCACTTTGCATGTTCTCCACCCAGGCTACATATAGCCTGGGTGGAGAACATGCCCAGCCTCCCAGCCCCTGTCTGAGCACTGATTGGGCAGGGGAGTCTGGGAGGCTGTGTGCTTCCTGGTTCCTGCTGCCCGGGAGAAGAAAAGAGGACGGAGGAAAGGCTGCGGCCGGCCAGCCATATCCATGTAAGTGTTTTTTTTTATTCCCTCTGCTCCCCGCTGTGCCCCCCACCACACCACCACCATTTGGTACCAGCCGCTACTGCAATCACTCACTGCTCAATTACTGTATTCTTGCTTTGACCCTGTATAGCGCTTTACTCCTTTTAAGCTGGGTTTGCACTATAAAAAAAATACTATATAAATGCATGTATACACATATAAGGTAACTTGCCCTCGCCTCCTGGTAATTGAACCTGGCCAGACCAGAACAGACGCCAGAAAGCAACAAAAGGCCACTTTATCTTTCTCCAAGTTGCCAATCCCGAAGGCTGGCCTTAAATTGGCCCTTCCTCAGAATTCTGCTACTCTGCAGAAACGATACAAAGCTTGGACAGTGCTTGTTTCGGGCAAGAACCAACCTTAAGAAATAAATATCATCAACTCGCATGGTAGGTAGGGGTGACATTCATGTCGAACCTCAATGTGAGTGATTATATTATATGTTGGCAGTGCACTTGCATTTAAGTAATTCAAAAAGAGATTCCTCCTTGGGAAACGTAGAGCATTTTACAAATGTGTGCAATTCACAATTGCAGGCAGGGGTATTTCCATTTGTGTTCGGAAGCGCTTAGTAAATCCAGTGTTAAAATCAAAATCCTATGAAAATGTTAACGCTGAAAATTCACTTTAGTATTTTTACATGTTTTCAGCGATTAGAAACATTGTCATCATGGCAAACTGCACCTTTCGAAAACATACATTTTGTAACGAGGCTTGTTTCAGTTGCTTTCATACAAAGAGTATTTAACTCCCCACTAAACTTGACATGCTGTTGCTGAATTCCTTGTGTTGGGACGCTACCTGCAAATAAGAATATAGGAATATGATTCAGACGAGATTATTCAGTTTTTTTTACATTGGTTATTTAGTCCGTGGGTGGGTTAGTGTCAGTTTTAACATACAACCCTGGGCTCAGATTATCAAAAGGGGCTCATGGACCGGTTTAACCTTGAGCTCACCATGAATGGTAATGGCATGAGGTATTCCGGGCCATGCTCTCTACCTGTGGTGGCTGGGGAGATTTGAAAGGGGTGGGGCATAATACGTGCCAGCTGTTCACCCCACTTTTCCAAAATTGGCCTTGAGAGTCTCTCATATGTTGCGAATTACCATTATTGTGCCAATGCCAGCATCTTGTTTTGGGAAGCCACTTATGCGAAGAATTACATACAATATTCCAATACCAGAATTTTGCCATTGATACTGCCCGTAAGCCATACATCAAAAATTGCCTCCAGTATTTCAGAGCCGTAATTTTATCATGGTTTGCTTCCCTAACCTGTTGCCCCCCATCCCTAATATGCCATGGCTGCACTCACTGATGCAAAGAAAAGGCTCCAGTGTGCTAGCATTTGACATAAGTGGCCCACTAAGTCAGGTATTACTTGCATTTTTCCTTGGGTGTCCTCCCTTATGCCAAGAATTATCTCCAATGACCCAGCACCAGCATTTTGCCATGGGTGCCTCTATGTCAAAGGTTTCTTCCAGTGTGCAAACACCATCAATTATCAACAGGGTCCCCTATGCCAAGAATTGGTTCTAGTATGTAAGGGCTCGCATTTGGCCCTGGGTTCCTTTCCTTATGCCAAGAATGATATCCAGTATGTCAGTGGAGCCCTGTTACCTTAGGTGCCGCCATAAGCACAGAATTATAGTGAGTATGTCATGGTCAGCAGCAGACTCTCAATCAAACAAACAAACAAACACACTCTTACTTACTCTCACTCATACCCTCTCACATTCACTATCGTACCCTGACTAGCTCTGAATCACACTCAAACATACTAGCTGGTTCTCACTCTGCTTACAAACACTCACCCTTTCACACTCACTGACTCTGGGCCCTGGTGCAATTGCACCTGCTGCACATTTGATAGACAAATCCCTGACTCGCATCCTTTCCCTCTCACAGTCTCCAATGACTCAAGCCTTCTAACGCACTCACACTCCTTCAATCACTTCCTTGCTGTCAGTTACATGTATTAATACTCTCAAACTCAGTTTCTCACTCACTTTCACTCCATTGACACTCTCAAATACACTCACACACACTTTCATTCAGTCTCATTCACTCTGAACCACTCCCAAAAACACTCACAAACACATACACACTCATACACAGAGAAACACATTTACTTACCTTTCTTCTTTCGCTGGCAACTCAGAAGCCTCATGGCAGCAGAAGAGCAGGAATCCAGAGCTGGACATTGGAACTAGCAAGCCATTATTCTCAACGAAGAGGCAGACAGAGCAGCAGGTTTGAAAAGGGGAAGACCCACACCAACCCCTCTCCCTGCTTCTTGAGGATTGAAAGCAGAGATATATAAGAAGCTGGGACAGTAAAGGAGGTCCTGCTCTTGCTGCTCTGTGTGGTTTCTCATTTGTTTCAGAGATGCACTGATGTACGTCCCGACAGCCATATTTTAGCAGATATAATTTTCTGCTTGAGGCATGTGCAGTATGTCTGTAAGTAAAATGGATTTTGCCTTATTGAGGGGATTGTACTTAAAGCGCCTCAGACATGTGCAATCCAGAACCACAGACTGCCCTATTTTTAAACAGCAGTGCCTCCGTCCCATTAGCTCTTCCGCCCCCTCCTCCTGTCATCAGGAGCCTGGAGACAAGGCCAAGAGGGCTCACCTGTGCACTGACAGTGTCCATGTAAACACAAAAGTTGTGTTTCACTATTCAGTTAATAAGCAGATGTGGCAAGGGGCAGTAAGTGGCATTTAATAGCCCCCTGATAAGGATCCGCCACTGCTCTACTGTGAGCGTTCAAATCGCATATGCAGGCGAGTGTGCTGCAGACTATACTGACAATCTTGCATGGGCTTACCCCGGACCTTGACTCACACTACCAAACTGAAGAATTGAGCGATTACGGTCCTTGAGAGGCAGTAAGCCTCGTTCCTATGTTATCTCTAAAGCAGCAGGCTCTCTTTTAAGAAAGATGGAGTTGGGGTGGGCCGTGGTCTGGCCACGATTGCAGATGGCCGCTTAGTTTCGGAGCTCCGTGAGACGGGGAGCCCCGAATAGCGACCGCAGCCTCCCGGACACCATCTACGAGTTGACACTACACCCGCATGCAGCGGGAGGCAGCGACCCCGACTATGGGCTGAGAAAGGCGGGGGCCTACCTGCGCATGGCAGACCCCAGCCCACAGTGTGGACGCCGCCCGGCGCGGGAGCGTGCCCACGGCCATTTCCTGCAGGACCACAGGCGTCACCCCTGGTGGGTGCCCAGACGCTCCCCCTCGGGGAAAATTTCGGCACAACGTGCTGGGCCTGCCCCCACCCCCAAGGGTGTGGGGCCGATTCTGTGCTGCGGCGGTGTGTTGCGACTTATGCGGTGATGCCCGGAACGACCGGGCATTGCTCTGGAGGACTGTCCGCTCCCCCTAGGGCACGTCTCCGCTCCTCTCTTTTCACCTCAGCAGAGGGGTGGGACCTCTGATAGGCACGGCCCCCAGCACCATCAGTGGAGATAGCGCATGGTGGGAGTGCCTACCTGCTACAGGGGAGCCTCCTCCCCCGTGTATGGACACAATCAGCCTCAATTAGGTCACCAAGGCGAGGCCACCTGCCCCAGGAAGTCCGAAGACCTGCCAACACACTGGGGTGGCACACTCTCAGCGATACAGGACTGGCACTATGGACTTCAACCCCCTTCCACTGGAGGGTAAGACACTCAGACATCCCCACCGGAGAGCGGGTGGACACCCTTTTCACGCACCGCCATCCTTGCTGGACCCAGCACTCACCAGGTGGCCCTGGAATGGGCCTATCACCCTCTGCTGCTCACAAGATCACACGGGCCCTCCTGTGGGCCTGCGCTTTGGGGCATCCCCCCAGGCCACCTACACCCAAGGGCCATAAGAGAGGAGCCACACTTCCCTTGCGGCCGAAGGACCAGATACCAGCAATAGTCTCATACGACGAGAACGTCAGCCACCCCTTAGCCTTAGACTCTCGAGAGAGCCACAGGTCTCACCCAGAGGACCCCACTCCGGGCGCTATTTCTCACTGTTCTTGATAGCTCCTGAGAGCCCTACTTCGATTTAGGCGTCACCCGCACCCAACTGCGAGGCTGGGCTGGTCCGTGGGCACCCCTGGGACTGAACGCTGAGCTCCTGTAACCTCCCGGGCTGGGACATCCCCTTGGCCCTCTTGTGCTCACAGTTCACGCTCTCAACCCTCGGCAGGCTGTCTGCCAGCCCCCACCACCACCGACACTGGCCGTAGCTGCTCCTTAGGACTGAGGATACCACTACGGCTGAGCCCCCCCCGGCTGCCTGCTCAGTATAACACCCATTGCACTAGGGCCATCAATGCTCTACCATGCCCACTCATCTGAAGAACTCCATGGACGAGCCGGGGATGCCTTCTGGCAAAGTGACGGGAAAGCCCGCATGCCAGCTCCTCTTTACAGAAGCACTGGCCCAGGGATGCCCTGCCCCAGGTACGCAGAGCTCAGCCTCTCCGGCACCAATGCCATCCAACCCTGTACTGACAGCCCCCCCCAGACCCCACAATGGGACGGATACTCCAGGAAATCGCGGCAGTGGGGCGACGACTCGAAGAAATGGAGGCTTCCATCTCTGTTCTCACGACTGAAACCAACTCCGCACGGACATTGCCAGATTCCAGAACCAGGTAGACTGTCTCGCCTCACACGTCGATGCCGTGGAAGAACGCCTCAATACAATGCCTGATCGGGACCAAGAACTCCTCCTCCTCCGAAGCAAAGTGGTGGACCTGGAGGACAAGAGTCGCCGGGACAATGTCCGCTTCTTTGGATTCACGGAAAGAATTGAGGGGTCGGATGCCAAGTCCTTCCTCAGAGCCACCCTCCCGAAACTCACAGGCCTCACCTTTGACCCCCCGCTGGAGATGCAGAAAGCCTATTGCATAGGACCACCCGGCTCAGGAAAGAATGCACGGCCACGCAGGCTTATTGCTTGCTTCCTACGCCATGAACAGGCCCGTCAACTGCTTATGACGACCCGCACTACTGGCCCGCACTCCTTTGAAGGCCGCGAGATCCGAATGGCGGTGGACTTTTCAAGGGAGACAAATGATCACTGCAAAGCCTTACTCTCTCTCAGACCCCACCTGCAGCAACTAGACATCAAGTACGGCCTCTTCGAACCCGCATGCATGCAGGTCACTAAAGACGGAATCTCCAAAGACTTTTTCAATCCGGAGTATCTTCATCTATTCCTGGACAGTATCACTCCCCAAAGAATGGAGCTTGCCTCACCCCCCGAGGTCAGTTTGTCATGCCTATCATCAACTTCCTTGCAATCCTCGAGCGCCCTTCAGCGCCACTCGGGCCTCTCCCAGAGCAGAAGCAGAGACCCGGACCGACCTGCTTGCTCCCAGGGTGACAGAGCACAGGCCCTACAAGCAGTGGCAGCCATCACGCATGAAAGTGGCAGGTACAAGTCACGCTCGCCCTTGAAACCCGCTCGGGTCGAGTAAGGCCCATAATGAACGACAACAGCTCACGCATTATACACATGATGGGAGGACTGGAGCCGGATGCCCCGCCACCCACCAGAGGAGAAGCCCGGCTGAGTACCCGCTTCTATGTCATGTTTTGCATGTTATATACTGTTCTCTTTTTTCCCCTTTCCGGTGCTACCCCTCCCTTTCTACCCTTTTTCCCCCTTAGAAATGTAATCATGAAAATGCCTTTAATGTAATTGTTGAGTTGTATACCAGCACTTCCTGCTCTTCATGTTCCACGTGATTCGCATGGCACCCCCCTCTTCCCCTTGACTCGGCACACTGCTATTGTTAAGCACTCCTCCTACAGAGTGCAGGATTCGCATTTGTACTGCCGATAAGTGTTGTTTCAGTAGGCAACCGTACCGCCCCTCTCACCTACATTACTGCCCACTGAGGCACCACAATGACCCCCCCGCTCCAGCCTGGCAGTCTGACACTGGCCGCACGCCCAAATCTTTCCCCCCTCAGTCAGCAAACAAGCAGACCTGAACTGCGAGACAGCAACCCCGCCCCCCACCCTGCCTCCCCCTACCCCACCCCCGCCTGGCCAGAACAACCCCACTGACTTCCCTCCTGACATAGACCACGCCGGCAGCACGATCGCCCTACATCCTCCAGGCCGGCAATACTGCCGTACTGACATGCCCTTCAGGGGGCCCGGGCGCCCGACGGGGCTCCTCTGACGTGCACGGCCCGAAAGTTTAGACCCACAGAGAACAGCCCAACCCCTTCTCCCTCAGTGCTGCGCTATCTCTGCGCAGCCCACTGGATCGCCCATCCCTTCTTGCACACCCCAGATATCTTTGTTTCTAGCCCCTCTCCCTCCCTTCCCTCCCATCTCTCCACATACATATAGGTACTCTCTTCTCCACAGGCCCCCATTCCACCGAGAGTCGCCTGTGAGCAGCCCTCTCTCCATCTGAGCCCGCCCTGGCCCGGACCCCCACCCCTGCCCCTATATTTACCCTACCTCCATCTCCACTCATATTGTTCCTGGCTGCCCTCTACCCTGTGTAGCGCCCACCTCCCCACTTCACCTTCTAATCCAACCCTCCCCTCTTATTCATACGCCTTTTACCCCTCCTTCTACCCCCCACCGGCTTCCATCCCCCACCAACCAACAGATAACAGACGGCGATGACTGCTACCTTTTCCTCCCGCCCACTGCGCACCATCTCATAGAACGTAACAGCCTTATCCATTACATAAAAAGTAAGAAGGTACTCTGCTACCTGCAAATGAAAAGAGTTGACGTCATGCTCCTACAGGAGACACACCTTGATGCCCTAGAATCGGTCAAATTACGCAGCGACTGGGTGGGCAAGGTTATACATAGTGACGTGTCAACACGGCCCCCCGAAGAGGGGGCCATCCACGGAAATGTGGAGTGGCCATACTCATACGGAAATCCCTGCCCGTGACAACTGTCAAAACATGGACCGACCCGGACGGCAGATATGTCCTTGCCAAGTTGAGGCTTGGTGACAAATTCTTGTGTGTTGGCTCGATATATGCTCCGACAGGTGCTAAACGCTCCTTTCTCCTATGCCTGAGCTACTTGCTGGTGAAAATGGGGGTGTCCCACTATGTAATCGGCAGAGACTGGAATCTCGCCCGAGATGCAGTCCTTGACAGAACTGGCCCCCTGGATAGGAGTAATGATGGAGACAGAGCCCTCTTAGGATACATATCGTCAGACCACAGACTGGTTGACCACTGGCGTCTCTGCCACCCCGCGGACAAGAAATATACTTTTCTCTCATCCGTCCATGGAACTCTGTCTAGGATAGACTGCTTTCTGGTATCCCACCCAGTCATCGCACTTACCAGCGAATCCTGCATCCTGGAAGCTGCCCTGTCCGAACATTTCACGTTTTACTGGCTCTTGACATGGGACTTGCCTCTCCAGGCCGCAAATCATGTCGGCTGAGTTCCAGAGGTACCGCTCGCCCCAGGGAAAAGCCCAGCTGTGGTGTCATCTTACAACCTACCTGGTCAACAATAGGACGTCCGTTAACTCCAATAGGATCGTATGGGCCGCCGCGAAAAGCGACTATACGGGGGCAATTGATGAGAGACGCCACAGAAGCAAATAAACAGGCAACAATCCACCGCACCGAACTTCCAAGAGCAGATCCAATCCCTCACGTGCCAGTACTCCTCCGATCCCACTGTGTCCAACCGCCACTGTCTGGAGGTGGCCCAGATGGCCCTCAATGGCCTCTACACCTCTAAGGTAGAATACTTCCTTCAGCGTCTAAAAGGCAGACACTACGAACAGGGCGAGAAGGCGGGCCGTCTACTGGCACCACAACTGAGGCAACGGGAGGCACTGATGGCTATCCCTGCCATTCGGGCCGAATCCAGTGAGATCCTCACTAAACCCCAGGGCATAGTCAATTAGTTTGCCTTGTTCTATGAGAAGCTCTATACCCCAGAGGACCCGCCCACCGACGACCAACTAGCCACCTATCTTGCTGGAATCAACCTACTACGCCTAGCAGACGAGGGCAGAAAGCTACTAGAGGGAGACATCAGTAGGGAGGAAATAACAACAGCCATAGCCAATCTGCCCTACCACAAATCCCCGGGAGAAGACAGGTTCCCCGCAGAATACTACAAATGGTCTGGAGAGGAGGCAATAGATACCTTACTCGCGGCCCTAAACAAAGCGGAACGGACTGCATCCCTGGGCCCTATCTCTAAAAGAGCAGTGATAGCAGTCATACCCAAGCCAGGCAAAGACCCACTTTCGTGCAGCACCTATCGCCCTCATAAACGGAGACATTAAAATTATGGCCAGCATCCTGGCAGCGCGATTGCGTAAGGTCATACCATCCCTCATCCACCACACGCAGGTTGGCTTTGTCCCGGGTCGTTCCTCCAGAAATCACCTCCGTACGCTGTCGCTATGGACTGCACAAGACCTACCGGAGGATGTGGTAGCTCTCTCTGGATGCGGAAAAGGCATTCGATCTCATTCACTGGGGCTTTCTCTTCGCCAACATGAAACGCTTTGACTTGGGCGACCAATTTATCTCCAAGGTCCACCTACGCTATGACCATCCCGTGGCCCAGATTAACTGTGGAAGGTTTATATCGGACGCTTTTCGGATCCAGAGGGGTACCCGCCAGGGCTGCCCCACTCTCCCCCCTCCTGTTCCTGCTGCCCATGGAACCCCTTGCCTCTCTCATCCGCCATTCACCGCAGATTCGGGGCATACCCATTGCAGGTGGCACATCCAAACTCTATCTCTTTGCCAATGATATTCTCCTCACGCTCAGGGACCTTCCGCACTCCCTGCCTGCCCTACTGGAGATAATTGGCAGGTTCGGAGCCCTGTCCGGTTATAATGTGAACTGGGACAAAAGTAAGGCCCTTCCACTCTCCCATGGTACAACGAAGGCATTGATCCACGGATATCCCTTCCGTTGGCAGCCATCACGACTCAAATACTTTGGGATCCTGGTCAACCGAGGCCTGAAAGGCATGGTAGCTGATAATCTGACACCCCTCATAACACAAATGAAAACAGATTTCGCTAAATGGTCTCTCTTAGGACTCTCCATGTGGGGTAGAGTGCAGGCTGTGCGGATGGTCACTCTACCTCACTTCACATACACCCTGGGAATGCTGCCGATTTTGACACCCCTAGCTACTCTACACTGCATAGACGCCCGTATCCGTGCCTTCGTCTGGGGCTCTACCTGCCCCGTCTTGCTGCAACCAAACTTATAGCCCACCCCTCCCATGGGAGCTTGGGTCTACCCGCCCTAGAGCACTATTCCCTGGCTCTCCACCTTTCACAGCTGACGTATCTACTCCCTAGCACTCCTGACCCCCTCAGTGGGCCATGACGGAATGCTCGCTCCTTGGCTGCGACGACAACCTTGATTTCCTTTACAAAGACCACATCCCCTAAACCCGGTGATGCAGGCCACATACAAGACATGGCACCGCGCCCATCGTCTCTTGAGAGTAAGCCACCAATTGCACTCTAAAGCCCCACTATGGGGAAATGACAGTATTCGCATAAACGGGCGAGCACTTCACTGGCCTAGCTGGAAGGAGAGAGGGTTTCGAACGCTGGATCAAATCCTCCTAAACGGCGAGTTGAAACCCTTGGATCAGCTCAGAGGCGAATTTGGACTCCCCCCGCAACAAGCCTGGCAATACTTACAACTACAACACTGCCTGAGACGATGCTTAGGCCCCCACCATTGGTTGCTCGAATCTTTGCCTATTCTGGATTTCCTACTGACATGGGGTCGTCATAAGGGAGTGATGTCTGGATTATACGGCACACTGACTAACCACTTACACTCTCAACCCCTCCTTAGTAGTCTCCGCGAGAAATGGCAGACACGCCTACATATCACCGTGCCAGATGAGGATTGGTCAGACATACTAGAAGCCATTGATCAAGGTGCCAGGGAATCCCGGATAAAATTCTGCCTGTTCAAAACTTTACATGATTGGTACTGGATGCTTCTAAAGCTACAAAGGCAGGGCTGCTACCGCACTCCAACTGCTGAAGATGCCCGGGTGTGAACAGCGACCTTCTCCACATCCTATGTGACTGTCCTTCTATACAGCGCTACTGGTCCTATGTAGGTGACACTTTGAGCGAGACAATGCCCCTTCGCCTCCCACTTACCCCACCCACCATCTTACTCCACGATATTAATGACTCCCCCAAGCTTACACGCCGCAGCGCCACCTACTCACCACACAGCACTCGCTACAGCCAAAATCTGCAATATACGACAGTGGCAGTCCCCTACCCCTCCCTCACAGGAGGACTGGATGGTGGCAAGGGTACAAACAGTGTCACACAAACACGTTATATACGGCCTGCAGGATCAGGAGGAGTTATTCCTGCAAACATGGACCCCCTTCCTCCAAGAGACCCCTCCCTGAAACCTATCTGTTGCTGCCATTCCTGCCCCCCCTCAGCCATATCCCCCCATGCCTGCCCCTCCCCTCCCTCTGGGCCAGGAGCCAGTTGTTACGGCATTCTATCCCATACCCATCCTCAACGACACTGCTCACCCCGCACCACCTACTCTTATGTTTCGTCCCGTCTCCCCCTCAGAGACCCGTCCTAACTAACCATCATTGGGACCTGACCTTCCAGGGGTTACCGGATACCGTGGGTAACGCATAGCATGCTTCTACTCTCGCCTATGAAATGTAAAGGGATAACCCTGTGTCCCTCAGAACCTGGGCATGTATGAAATGGGGTGCAAACAGTTGTTCCTAGGACTAGGCGAGAGTAGAACTACAATTGGTTCAGTCGGGAAAATCAATCAGTGTTCCGTAATGAATATGTATCAAGAAACACACCAAGAGAATTAATATTTGATTTACAAAATTAGTATCTTATTCTTTTTTCTTTTTATATAAGCAAGCCTGTCACATATACATATTTTTCATTGAAAACAAAAATGTTACTTAATGGTGAATAAGTGATCAAGAGGTGACAAAGTGAAAAAGTGAATACCATATATCCAGTGAATGGATTATAAAACAATATGTACAGTGTCTGAATCAGTTAACATCTGTCCCTATATAAAATAATCTCATATTCCCTAAACAGAATCCTTTTTCTACTCTAGGGCGAGGAGAGCATAGGGCAGGGATTGTTATGAGGCGTTGACGTTTCAACCCAGGTACGTGCGTGACTCAACCAACGTCACAACGGGTCTTCTTCAGGACAGAGGAAAAGGACAGCCTATATGGGTAAACAATGATTCAAACATGAATGTGGTGTGTTTCAAGGGGCAAAATAATATATAGAGCGGTTGGTCAGAATGACCTACCAATTGGGCTGGTGTTCAATTCCACGCGAAGTTCTTGATAGCTATATATCAGATCCACCGTCAAGTTGGATTCTGTAATCAAAGGGAGACGATGGAGGTGAAGTGATCTGACATGCCCATTTACGTTTGAACTTAAAAGGTCCTAATCCCACCTCCAAAATGCTACTTTATATTTTATTTCGGGCACTATATTTTGGACAGCATTGTATGTATAAGATCCAAACCTTCAGGGTGTTTCCTTATGGCATACATTGCAAATACAAAAAGAACAATTGATGGAAAGAATGTTGAACAATGTCAAACATTCACCCCAGTGCAGAGATCTGGGACTAAATCCATCTGTTTTTTGCTCCCCATGCAATTCCAGTTTAAACTCAGCCATATGCAAATAAGTCTTGACCTTGATCCTCATAGGAACAGTCCAGCCGAACTGCCAGGCGAGGTCTTCCCTGGACTGGAAACAAGCATCCTGGGACCGGTTTCGGGGTTTCACCCCTCATCAGCCAGGCTACCTTTACTCCAGGGGCATGGAGAGCATGGGACCCACGTCTTGTCATACCTGTACCACACGGGTTGGCAAATTCAAAAAGAACAATTGATGGACAGAATGTTGAACAATGTCAAACATTCAACCAAGTACAGAGATCTGGGCCTAAATCCATTGTTTTTTTTTCTCCCCATGCCATTCCAGTTTAAATCCAGCCATATGCAAATCCATCTTGACCCTGTTCCCCATGGGAACAGTCCAGCCCGAACTGCCAGACCAGGTCCTCCCTGGACCGTAAACAAGCATCCTGGGACCGGTTTCAGGGTTTCACCCCTCATCAGCCAGGCTAGCTTGACTCCAGTGGCATGGAGACCACGGGTCCAAAGTCTGATCATAACCGTCCCATTCGGTGTGACAAATGCAAAAAGAACAATTGATGGACAGAATGTTGAACAGTGTCAAACATTCACCGAAGTACAGAGATCTGGGCCTAAATCCATCGGTTTTTATACATTGCAAATAGCCAAATAAAAATTAAGATTAGATGCGGAATCTACCTACACATCTGTATTTGCGGTGCATTGTTCATTGCATCACTACCATATTAAACCCACCCTATCAAAACGGTTTAAGCTAACTCAAAAGATGGAGAGAGATGAGGGTCAATAAAACAAAACAGGGCAGTCTTTTTCATAAGGGATGTGTGAGATTTGCAATGCTACCTGCCTGATCCTGAACTCAGGGTAGGAATATAATTACATTCCTTGCTGTTTCTGGCTGACTCTCTAGTGCAAGACTCAAATTCAGTGGAAGACAAATGTGTTTGTTATGTAGTTGAAAGCAAAACTAAAGATCTGCTTGTGTTATGACAACAAATTGGCATCCTAGTTTATTTGCACATTAGAAGTATAGGCTTGAATACCAGCTTGTCAGAAATGGGGTCATTAATTTGCGAGGAAAGCACTGTTACAAACTAATTAAACCCCCAGAGATGTCAGTGCTAAATTGAAGCAGTACCAACAATTTAAAAGCAAAAAACATTAGACAATAACATTTGCAAATCAATTTGATCAAAGAAGGAAACAAAGTGAAAATGACGTAATTCCAAACACCCCTGATACAGTAAGAAATAAGGAACCATTGACCCCCTTACTCAATTCGTCTATCACACGCTGTAGTTCAAGCCATAATATAAGGGACCGACCCTCGTTAGAAAACATATACAGCATATTCAAGCCTCCAAAAGGAAAGAGAAACCACACTCAAAAATCCAAGCCATACAAATCATGAATCCCACAACTATATCAAGGAATGCCATGATAGAATCCAGTACAACCTGCCCACGTGTGATCAACTCGGTCAAGGAAAACGTAAGCAAAGTAAGTGGCAACCTTGGCATAACTCACAGCTATAGCCAGGGAATCAATGATGTCACCCGTGTAAGGGTCAACGAAATTCACACACAACACAACACTAGCATCCTTCTGAATCCATCCCTGAATCTTCCAGAGCCTACTCTGGTTGAAAATGCAATGGAAAGGGGAGCAGACAACGTGCCGCAGTGTGACCCCTTTAATTATAACAACAAATTGGATTTTATCCCTTACTACATCTCAAGGGGAAACCACGACATTCTTAACAGAAGTGTATTGCTTAAACTCTTTAAAGCCCTTTCTCCCCTGAGTCACATTAATACCAGTGACATAGTTTAGTATAGAATTCAAACAGAACCCGAACTTTATGGGTCAAGAAATCACAACAGCTACGTTTGCAGATAACTCCCTCATTGAGCAAATCTGGCAGCAGAGGGATCCATTTGCCAAGTGGGGCATCGAGCTTAAAAAGATCGTCCCCCCTCGTTATCCCAGCCCGTAACAACCGCCAAATCATACAGTGGGCATCTGTATGGGAGCTAAAGGCCCGGACCACAACAACCCACTAAAGGGTACAGACCCCTTGGCTAGGAAAATTACCATCACCTTCATCCATCCAGAAGCCACTAAGCCCTCGGGATCCCGGCATCCGAACTCGGCCGGAACGTCCCTTGAAATGGCATGAACGAATTCACCTGCATCCTCATACTTCCTCCAGGGCTGTAATATCTGCTCTTGGAACGTGCATGGCCTAAGCACGAAATTAGAGGATCCTGGTTTTATAGATTTTATTACACAGTACAACATTCTCCTCTTCCAAGAAACATGGCAGTTAAACCCCTCACCTATAGTAGGCTACAAGGAATTTCTGAATTCGGCCAAGAAAGTCACCAAACATGGGAGATCAAAAGGGGGCCTTTCCACTTTCATCTCGACCGATATTCCATGGCACGCTTCCGCCGTAGATCTCGATTCCACCTGGTTGCTATGTGTCAAACTCGATGCCCCGCCTCTTAAGAGTTTGCTCATCCTTAATATCTACATTCACCCAGCATACAAACAGAAGAGGTCAAGAATCAAACAATTAATCGCATCACTGGGATCATTAAAACTCATGTACCCGGACGCTAACATCATATTGTCAGGGGACTTCAATATGAACCTACTGCAGGAAAAAAGGTACCAAAGGACCCCCACAGGCCTCTAATCGATGTGATATCCTCGGTAAGAGATGCGCGGCTCATCTGGCTGACCTTTCAATGTGTGTGCTTAATGGTCAAAGCCTGACAGACTGCCCCGCGGCATACACAAGGATCTCTCAAAAATCAGCCTCAACCATAGACTACACATTCACGGACCATGATTTTTTTCAGTATATGACGAATTTTCAAATCATCGATAGGGCAGAGAGTGACCATCAACCGCAATCTTCCACGCTGTTAAGAAACTTTGCCAAACCAACTAAAGCCAATGCGCTGTCTCAAGACACGCAATGCTACAATCTCAAACGCCTTATATGGAAAAAGGACAGTATCAGTGACATCATGGGCACTTGCACCAGCCTTTTGGAGAAATTTAAAGCCGAACCCTTAAGCATAAAGGCCTGGGAGACCTTTATTTAAGAACTAAATCATATATTTTCTAACCAGGCCTATGGCAGTAAAACAGGAAGACCACCAGGGGCAGCTTGGTTCACCAAAAGTCTTAGGAAACAAAAACAACAACTAAATAAACACCTAAGACAATTATGGACCCGGAACCCCGATTCCTCTCAGGAACTCCTGTTTTTAATCTCAAAAGCAAGAAAAGACCTAAAAAGGGACACCAAGGCGGCCAAGAAAGAGTTTCACGAACAACTCTGGGCGAAACTCCATCACTCCTGCAAACAAAGAGATTCCAAGCTCTTCTGGGGAATCATCAACCAGCTAACAAACGGCAGGAACCGACATCACAACTCAGACATTATGGAGGACACTTGGAGAGCACATATCAAACTCTTATATAATGAAATACGAACTCCAGGCACTGCAAACCATGGATCTTCAACAGGACTCGACATCCTCAACCCCGAACCACCTGAATTCTCCCCGCGGATCTTACAAGTGCAAGTTCTAAAAATTATAAAAAATTTAAGACCCGAGGGCGCACCAGGGCCTAACGGCCTGCCAAATGCCCTGTTTCGGCACGATCCTTCATTCTGGTCCGGTCTCCTCACTCCGCTTTTTTCCCAGGCTATAGCCTACAGCACAATCCCAGACTCCTGGTGGGGAAGTATCCTAAACCCAATACATAAGTCGGTAGCTCGTTCTGATCCATCTAACTATAGGTTGATAGCATTAATTGACGTAGAGGCAAAAATGTATGCATCGAATCTGTTGGCAGACTTAGAGGACTGGGTCAGCCGAATAAATCTCATTCCTCACACGCAAACAGGATTCCGGGCAGGGATGGGTACCCTCACGAACATCTCCGCTGTCACCCTTTTAGCCAACCAAGTCCTTACAAATTCTAGGCCCCTGTATGCATGCTTTATCGACCCTAAAGCGGCCTTCGATAAAGTTTCGAGAGCTAAGCTTTGGGCAAAAATGCAAAATTGGGGGGCACCATCCAAACTCCTGGAGGCCATAATCAACCTGTACTCACGGACTTGGGTTCAAATATTAAAGGAGACGGGCGCAGTATTACCCACAAGATACCAACTTGCAACGGGCTAAAACAAGGGTGTGTGTTAGCCCCCTGCCTATTTAACATCTACATCGCCGACCTCGATAAGCATCTCCGGTCAATTCAATCTGATCCCCCAAAATTGGGCAATACATCCACACCTTGTCTCCAATACGCGGACGACATCGTTTTATTAGCTCAAACACCAGTAGGCCTGCAGCGACTAATTACCAACCTAGGTGCTTATACCACCTCGGCCCTACTAACTATCAACCATCAAAAAACGAAGGTGATGTGTTTCTCCAAACATTCCAAAATAACGAAAAACCGCAAATTCACCTGGAAACTGGATGAGCAACCCTTGACCCGGGTGGATTCGTATAAATATCTAGGTTTTCAAATAGATCGTAACCTCAATTTTAAGCCACACCTGGATCAAGGACGTACGAAAGCTAAACAACTGCAGTTCGCATTTAAAATATTAAAAAATAAGCTCATAGGCTGCTCCACTGGGCACTTGTTAAAAGTCATTGCTGCTAAATTTCTGCCCTCCATATCATACGGCTCAGAAATCTTGAATCTTAAAGACACCACAGTTCTAAACACAGCACAATCCACTTTCTTTAAGAGATTGTTTTCAATCCCTAGACATATTTCACAAGCTCAAATCCGATTAGAATATGGCCTAAAAAACCAGATCCCCGACAGACAAGGTGCACTAGTTATGTACTACTGGAGGATGAAGGATAAAGTTTGCCGAAGATAACACCCTAGCCCATCATTGTTGGGTAGAAATCGAAAACCAAGCCAGGCTAAACAACTCAATTATCAAAGTTCTGAAGGAATCCCTCTCGGCATTGCAACTAGAGGAGGCCTGGCTCACCCTCACAACTTACTCCACCTTCAAATCCTTAGTGAACAAAGCAATCAAACGGATTTCTTTACTGACAGATAAAACTGCCTTTTCAAAAAAACATCATGCATGGGCAGTGATTCAAGGATACCAGACGCTGAAACCTCAACCATACTTGTTTGATCACTTTTCTCACCAGAAAAAGCATTATTTGACGTTGCTGAGGCTAGGGTCGTTCCCAACGAAGGACCGGACTCCGAAATGAAAATATTCCTGGGAATCCAAGGAATGCCGCCTGTGCGATCAAGGGGACGAGTCATTACTGCACCTAATTTGTATCTGCCCCTTCCTATTAGAAACCCGAAAAATGGTCCTTCGGGAAGTCCTAAAGAAGGAACAAATAAGAACTTGCAGAGCCGCAGTCATCCAATGTCTTGGAGGGTCATCTATCCAACTGCCTTGCAGAGCCATAAACTTCCTGAAAATTGCGGCAAAAGAACTGGACAATAAAAAGTAAATCAACTTAAGTAGCCATAGCACATACAGTCTATATATATTGTCTTTTTTTACTGCATTGACAGCACGTCTTAACTTTTTTAACTCAATCAGTTTCAACTGTTTGTAGAACGATCTTCTTGCCTTGTCCCTTTTTATCACAAGTTTTTAAAATGTACATTTAATGTATTCTCCTTTAATGGTGGTTTTTCCACTCTTTTATGATTTTTTACGAAATCCAATAAAAGTATATTTGATTGATTAAAAAAAAATCAATTTAGAAAAATATTTCAAAATTAAAAAAAATACTGAAATCCTCAAAATGTATTAAGGGGAGCCAGGGGAATGATTTCATTCAAGTTTTAAGGAAAAAGCACCTTGGAAAAAGTCAAGAACTATAGAAAAAACAAACAGTGGACCGGGACCAAGCTGCAATTTTCATGCTGACTATGATGGAGTGGAGGTCAGATACACCAAGAAGGCTGTCCTGGCCAAAGGTTTTACCTTTAGTCTTTGTCTTCAACTGCAGGTAAAGATTCTTTTGTAACACCCTGAAGCCCCTAGCACCTCATGGCAGTTTTCTGGGCCTCAGGTCTTTCTCCAGCCAAGTCAATCAATCAATCAATCAGGGAATTTTGAAGCACGCTTCTCACCAGTGAGGGTCTCAAGGCGCTGGGGGTGGGGGGCTGCAGCTTTGAGTCAGCCGAAGAGCCAGTTCTTGAGGCTCTTCCTGAAGGTGTGCAGAGTGGGGGAGCGTCTGACGTTGATCGGGAGCTCGTTCCAGGTCTTTGCCGCGATGTAGGAAAAGGCTCTTCCACCTGCTCTTGTTCTGCGGATGTGCGGGGTTTGGCTGAGGGGAGTTCGGCGGAGTAGAGGTTTCTCTTGGGTACGTGGAAGGAGACTCTGTCGTTGAGGTTTTTGGGTCCGGTGTTGTGTAGGGATTTGTAGGCGTGGGTGAGTAGCTTGAAAGTTACTCTCTTCTCGACTGGGAGAAAGTGGAAGTCTGGCAGGTGTTGGGTGATGTGATCATGCCGTGGGATGCCAAGGACGAGTCTGGCTACGGTGTTCTGGATGGTCTGGAGTTTGTGTAGCAGGGATTTGTTGATTCCGGTGTAGAGGGTGTTTCTGTAGTCCAGTCTGCTAGTTATGAGTGCGTCAGTGACGGTCTTTCTGGATTTTGGGGGGATCCATTTGAAGGTCTTGCGAAGGATGTGGAGGCAGTTGAAGCAGGTGGAGGCGACGGTGTTGATCTGGCGGTTCATGGTGTGGGAGGAGTCGAGTATGATGCCGAGGTTCCGGGCGTGGTCCGTGGGAGTGGGGGGGTTGCTGAGGGCGGTGAGTCACCAGGTGGTGTCCCAAGCTGAGGGGGTGGCCCTAGGACGAGGACTTCTGTCTTCTCTGATATGAGCTTCCGACAGCTGCTGCTCATCCAGGATGCAACATCTTTCATTCCTTCCTGGAAGCTGAGTCTGGTGGCGTCGGGTTCCTTCGTGAGGGAGAGGATGAGCTGGGTGTTGTCAGCATAGGATACTATGCTGAGTCCATGTTGTCTGACGATGGCGGCGAGAGGGGCCATGTAGATGTTGAAAAGCGTGGGACTGAGCGATGATCCTTGGGGTACTCCGCAGTTGATCTCTGTGGGTTTGGAGAGGAAGGGCGGGAGTCTGATTGTTTGGGTTCTGCCGGTGAGGAAGGAGCAGATCCAATCGAGGGTGGTTCCCTGTATGCCGGCGTCGTGGAGTCTGGCAGTGAGAGTCTGGTGGGAGATGGTGTTGAAGGCTGCGGAGAGGTCTAAAAGGATGAGGGCCACAGTGTGGCCTTGGTCGAGGAGCATGCGGATGTCGTCTGTAACGGCGAGGAGGGCGGTCTCGGTGCTGTGGTTGCTGCGGAATCCAGATTGGGAAGGGTCGAGGATGGCGTTCTCCTCAATGAAGTTGGTCAGCTGGGCGTTGATGATCTTCTCCGTGACTTTGGCCGCGAAGGGAAGGAGAGAGATGGGTCGGTAGTTTTTCAAGTCTGTCGGGTGTGCAGAGGGTTTCTTGAGGAGGGGCTTGACTTCTGCGCATTTCCAGTCATCGGGGAAAGTTCCGGATTTGAAGGTGGCATTGATGGTGCGTCGTAGCTCGGGTGCTATGGCGGCGGCGGCTCTTTTGGAAGATGTGCGGTTGGCAGGGGTCCATGGGGGCTCCTGAGTGAGTGCTCCTCATGGTCGTGGCGGTATCTTAAGTGGTGACCGGAGTCCAGGCAGCGATGGTAGGCTGGCTGTCGTTGCTGGAGGAGGGAGTGGTTTCTGGAGTCTGTTCGCTGAAGTAGTCACAGAGGGCCTTGATTTTCAGATGAAACTAGGAGCCAAGCTTGTTGCAGAGGTCCTGGGAGGATGTGACGGGAAGTCTCTTGCAAGGTCTAGCCCTCTTTAGTCAGATGGATCTCTTGGAGTCAGAACTCCTTCTGCTTTCTGTATCCCTGAAGAAGGTAAAGAAGAGGCCAAATGCTTGACCTCTGTCGAGCAGCACCAGTCCCAGGGGGCCAGCTGGATTAACAAGTATTCCAGTTGTTGTACTTACTCAGGGGCCTATCTACTATCATGCATTTTGAAGTATGTTTGGAAGTTCTACAATAGTTCTACTAAACCACTACAAAATGCTATTAACAAACCTACTATTGTAAATCTCAACCTCTACCATTTTTTCTATGGAGAGATACTTACTCATGTAAGTTACTACTTAGCCATAAGCTTGTTCCAATGTCCAGCACAAACAGATTTTGGAGAAGGACTCCTTGCCGCCAGGGTGACATCCACATCATCGGGAGGTAGATTTAATGCTGTCAACTGTTGCTGCTCAATCTACATGCATGAAGGTGTTGATTTCAGAGGCCCATGTGCAAGATTCTGTCCTGCTAATGGGATGAAACATCCTTCCAAAGCAGCAGCCTGATCGGCGGACAGATGCTCATGCCCAGAAGCTCTGGGTACCACACTCTCCTGGCCCAATCCGGAGTCAGAAGGATGCATTGTACCAGGTCATTGAATGGCAGGTAGTGCCTGTGGGCCTGCAAGGTAGGGACATGGAAATAGGCAATCTTCACCGTCCAGTCACTTGGATCCAGGGTAGACAGAACCTGGGCCAGCATGAGCATTTTAAATTTGTCCTTCCTCAGGAAGAGTTTAAGGGATTGCAGCTCTAAGATAAGGCAAAGGCCTCTGCCTTTTTTTTCATCATTAGGAAATAATGGGGGTAACACCCAGTTCTCTGAGGCTGGGAACCTCTCTATGAATCCTTACTCCAAAAGAGTCTGAACATCCTGCTGCAAAATGAATAAGTAGTTATTCTATGTTACGTTGATTTGTATAGGGCACTAATCACCCGAGAAAGCCACTCTTATGTAGGTGGAATAGTCAGAGAGGTGGAAAGGAATGGTAGTGTGTGGCCCCATTGAACTATCTGCAGGACCCACCTGCTAGATGTTATGGTTTGTCACCGGTGAAGAGAATGAGTGATCCTGCCTCTCACTGGGGTTGTCGTGTGCCACTAAGGACAAACTAAAGAGGCTTGGAGGCTGCTGCCTGAGGGCTGAGGACATGGGAACTTTGTTGCCCCTCCTGGTCTGGACACTGTCTGATAGATCCCCTACCCTGATGTTAAAAGGCCCTGGGCGCCTGTTGTTGCGGTGGTGGGCCTTGTCACTGTCTGAAGGCAAAGTCACTAATAATGCCTTGAAAGGGGTGAAATATTGATGATATTGCCTTGAGGGTGTGGATAGACTGAGCGTGCACAAACTAGCTCTACTCTCTTTAAAGCACTCGAGGGTCGGCCTTATTGCCAAATAGGTGAGACCCGTCAGTCATATCTATGAATGCTGCCCGAACATCACCGAGAACTCCTAGATCTCTTCCATGTGACACCGGAGCACTACACAAGTACCAACCTCTCTGCCTAAGCAGTCGGTCATTCCAGGCCTAACCGGGTTATGTACTTGCCCGCATCCTGGCCATATTGTCTAGGCTGTGCCAAACTGGAGGGAATGAGCCAGAGTCCTAATGCTAAATTCTTAGCAACTGAATCTTATAATGCCTGGAAGTATTTTCGCAGCAAACAGCTGGTGTTGACTGTCCTGAGGGCAAGGATAGTGGAAGCAAACATCCTCTCCCCAAATGTCTCATTTCCTTTCGATTCTGTCAGGGGGGGTCTGTCGGGGGGGGGTAGTGGGAAAAGAATTTAGGTTTACCCTGATAGAGGAGGACTGTGCTACCCGGCTCTCAGAAGTGTGAGAAAGGCAGGATCACCAGGCGCGGGCCTGTGGTGACGTGCTACCTCGTGCTCATAAAGGTATTGGTTAAGGCTTGTTAAAGAGGTTCAGATGAGGAATTTTGTGGCCTGTAAGGATGTTAGTCTTTACCTCAAAGGAAGGCAACTGTAGATTTAATACTTTGGTTGCCCATCTCATGACCAAGGCAAATGAAGTAGACTCCTCCATGGAAAGGCTACATGCAGTTCACTGGCCTTTACTAGGTCCATAAAAAAACTGTTGTAATCATATTGTGGGGAGAATTTATCCCCACCATCATCACCAGAAGCAGTTTGGCTCTGGTTAGTCTGATCCAGATAGTTGCTGATGCACAAGTGTGTGGTTCATAGGCAAAGGCATTGTTTTACAGAGTCAGAATGTATTGGGGGCAAGCTGGGTGTGAAGGGACTGAACTGGAGTGTGACTTCTGCCAATGCTGAGACGCATTTGGCTCAGAGTCAGACAGCACTATGGGCTCAACATTCTCCTCCGACATCAGGGGCGTCAATGCTGGCATCAACACAGCAGGAACAGGCATAGATCATGGCATGGAGTCAGCTCCCAAAGCAGGTTCAGGAGGCACAGATGGTGCCAAGGGCAGACCCACCAGTGGTAAGCTGATTGGAGGCCTCCACGAATCGATGGGGACCAAAGGTGCACCAGAAGCAGACAGTATAGTTCCGAAGATGTGGAGCATGGCATTCATAAATGACTATCGGTTGTGGCATTGCTGACGAGCCCAGAAAAATAGAGTGCCTCAGGATCAGCTCCTCTGTAGGAGATGACTTACCTAAAGACTTGGAATGCAATGATGACCTATTGCAGGACCAGCCACGAGGGCGGGAATGATCCTGTGTCCTTGATTTAAATCGGCTTTTATGCTATTTCCTTCTGTGCTCGGAGACATACAGATTGAATTTTTGGTCCTAGATCAACTTTGGGTGCTTCGGGGCAAACTACTCGCACAACTTGTAGTCCTGGCCTGGCCCCAAACACCAGAGACACACCTCATAGGACTCGTCACAGACATTTACTTGCATCACTCCCTACAGCACTTAATCCTTGTATTTTGAGGCTGGATATATTCTCTTGCAAACTGATAAACTATTTAGGAAAGAAAAAAGCTTGGAGTTTGTTGTGGGTCCACGTACGAAAGCGCAACTAATGACAGTGCACTTGGTGGGAGTCTATATGCAGTTGCATGATGCCACCTCCTGGCACCTAGGGGCTATACTGAAAAATTGTCCGAATCTGGTCTGAGTCTGGTTCCTGTGGATATTTTAAAGGTGGGGAATCTGTGGTTAGAAGTAGCTACCAGAACTTAGTCATCATCAGATATTTGAGTCTGTCAGTACAGGGCTGGTCCATAAGAGACAGAGGCAAATCTGTAACTCCATGCTGACTATCCTTGAAGAAAGGAATACTTTTTACCATACAGAGAGGTAGACTGCCATGGAAAACAAGGGCAGTGGCTTCACATCTGTAAGCATGAAGCAAGAGACACTAGCGTATTTTTAGAAACAGAAATTATTAGCATGTTACTAGCATTTTCTGAGAGGCTTGCTACGTGAGAGAGAGAGTGCCTCTAGTCCATCGTTTAACCGTGGTGAGAAACTGGATAAAACTGGAAGAAAGGAGAACTCAGCATCAAATCCTGGTGAGATGCTAACTCTGCTTGGTCACGAATTAGCTACTAAACCTGCAACTCCATGCAGGGTGACGGACTTGCTTCTACATCAGTCCTGGAAAGACAGATCAACCATAACTGTACGGAACACTACTAAAGTTATAAAAAAGAAGCAGATGCCACACCACCTGAGCCCATATACCACTAAAACATGAAAGGCACCAGGCATCAACAAGTGGTGAGCTAGAGGGCAGTCAGGTGAGCCGACCAAAACAGTTGTTTTGCACTGTACACAGTTCACAGTGGGTACTCACGGTTCTGAAAATTGTGGTGCTGATGCATCGCAATATATCTACTCTTCATCATGAGGAACATTGTTACTTGTGGATACTTGATGAGGCCTGGGGGAGAATGTGAGTTTTCTTATTGGAGCTTCTTTTTTACGCCAATGGGTTTAGTGCTGCAGAAAAAACAAGCATTGGCAACGCCAATTGGTTTGGCCTTTCACATAGCTACAGTACCTCAAGTAATTTCTACATGTCCTTCTTGTGTCAGGAGCAATAGCTCCAAGTCTTTAACAAGGCTGGAGCCTTTCAAAACTTTACTCAAAGTCCCTTTCAAGTGAGAAGCACTTGCTTAACAAGTCTGTTACAAAGCTGCAAAAACTCAAGTGGTCATTAAATGTCCCTCTTGAGTAAGAGGCAACTGCTCCAAATGTCGTTCACAAAATTGAGGGGGTGTGGCTTCAACATACAAATTTACATATACACTTTTGCTACTCTAATAAATTGTGGTTGTTTTCTAGAGGATAAGTAAATATGCCAACGCTGGTATAGGCTGATGAATCAATATTACTGGTGCTAGTAGTCACTGGTTAAGTCAAATGCATTCAATTGCATTGCTGGGAAACTGTTTTTTGAGTGGCAATATATTTGTGTCCCAGTAGAATGCCTACTGCATTATGCCCTGGTAGGAATAAGCAACATTGCAAAATGCAAATTAAGAAAAAAGCTTCAAGGTTGTATATATATATATATATATATATATATATATATATATATATATATATATATATATATACATCATGCTCCGGCCTGGTTCCTTTTACAAGAGGCACTCGAATGCTGACACGGGCCCCAAGCACTGCCCGCCTCACAGGTATGGAAGCATGTCCTTTCTGATACCTTTCACAGCTCCACAAAACTCGAGCCTGACGCGTTTCGAAATTAATTCTTTTTCAAAGGCTTGTAGTGCAGAGAAGAACCACGCACACCACCACACTGCTGCTCGGCATTTCCCTTTATTGCGCGCCCCTATGGGCTGCTTTACATAAGCCTGCGCACTTAATGCTGGGAGTTGCAGTTCAGGTAAGGTGCGTGCAATATTCTGCTGAATGTTTAAAACTCACAAAAGAGCCTCAGTCAGGAATTTCATCCTCATCCTTTGCCAGTCATTCCACATATCGAAGATGCTGAATGTCATCCCCGGTGGCCCCCAGTCCTTCAGGGGTGGTGCACTCTCGGCGGCAAGGGCACCGCCTATACATCATGCTCCGGCCTGGTTCCTTTTACAAGAGGCACTCGAATGCTGACACGGGCCCCAAGCACTGCCCGCCTCACAGGTATGGAAGCATGTCCTTTCTGATACCTTTCACAGCTCCACAAAACTCGAGCCTGACGCGTTTCGAAATTAATTCTTTTTCAAAGGCTTGTAGTGCAGAGAAGAACCACGCACACCACCACACTGCTGCTCGGCATTTCCCTTTATTGCGCGCCCCCTATGGGCTGCTTTACATAAGCCTGCGCACTTAATGCTGGGAGTTGCAGTTCAGGTAAGGTACGTGCAATATTCTGCTGAATGTTTAAAACTCACAAAAGAGCCTCAGTCAGGAATTGCATCCTCATCCTTTGCCAGTCATTCCACATATCGAAGATGCTGAATGTCATCCCCGGTGGCCCCCTGTCCTTCAGGGGTGGTGCACTCTCGGCGGCAAGGGCACCGCCTATACATCATGCTCCGGCCTGGTTCCTTTTACAAGAGGCACTCGAATGCTGACACGGGCCCCAAGCACTGCCCGCCTCACAGGTATGGAAGCATGTCCTTTCTGATACCTTTCACAGCTCCACAAAACTCGAGCCTGACGCGTTTCGAAATTAATTCTTTTCAAAGGCTTGTAGTGCAGAGAAGAACCACGCACACCACCACACTGCTGCTCGGCATTTCCCTTTATTGCGCGCCCCTATGGGCTGCTTTACATAAGCCTGCGCACTTAATGCTGGGAGTTGCAGTTCAGGTAAGGTACGTGCAATATTCTGCTGAATGTTTAAAACTCACAAAAGAGCCTCAGTCAGGAATTGCATCCTCATCCTTTGCCAGTCATTCCACATATCGAAGATGCTGAATGTCATCCCGGTGGCCCCCAGTCCTTCAGGGGTGGTGCACTCGGCGGCAAGGGCACCGCCTATACATCATGCTCCGGCCTGGTTCCTTTTACAAGAGGCACTCGAATGCTGACACAGGCCCCAAGCACTGCCCGCCTCACAGGTATGGAAGCATGTCCTTTCTGATACCTTTCACAGCTCCACAAAACTCGAGCCTGACGCGTTTCGAAATTAATTCTTTTTCAAAGGCTTGTAGTGCAGAGAAGAACCACGCACACCACCACACTGCTGCTCGGCATTTCCCTTTATTGCGCGCCCCCTATGGGCTGCTTTACATAAGCCTGCGCACTTAATGCTGGGAGTTGCAGTTCAGGTAAGGTACGTGCAATATTCTGCTGAATGTTTAAAACTCACAAAAGAGCCTCAGTCAGGAATTGCATCCTCATCCTTTGCCAGTCATTCCACATATCGAAGATGCTGAATGTCATCCTCGGTGGCCCCCAGTCCTTCAGGGGTGGTGCACTCTCGGCGGCAAGGGCACCGCCTATACATCATGCTCCGGCCTGGTTCCTTTTACAAGAGGCACTCGAATGCTGACACGGGCCCCAAGCACTGCCCGCCTCACAGGTATGGAAGCATGTCCTTTCTGATACCTTTCACAGCTCCACAAAACTCGAGCCTGACGCGTTTCGAAATTAATTCTTTTTCAAAGGCTTGTAGTGCAGAGAAGAACCACGCACACCACCACACTGCTGCTCGGCATTTCCCTTTATTGCGCGCCCCCTATGGGCTGCTTTACATAAGCCTGCGCACTTAATGCTGGGAGTTGCAGTTCAGGTAAGGTACGTGCAATATTCTACTGAATGTTTAAAACTCACAAAAGAGCCTCAGTCAGGAATTGCATCCTCATCCTTTGCCAGTCATTCCACATATCGAAGATGCTGAATGTCATCCCCGGTGGCCCCCAGTCCTTCAGGGGTGGTGCACTCTCGGCGGCAAGGGCACCGCCTATACATCATGTGATGTCATTTGAGATGTCATCAGTGATGTCATCAGTGATGTCACTGACCATGTCATGAGTGATGTAATATGTGACGTCATCAGCAGTGCATTGCGGGGGCGCGAGTTATAGTTAGCTGGACTAACTATAACGGGGGAATTTCACGGGTTTTGTACGAGTGCAATTTCCAACTAACTATAACTGTCCCTAAAACCTATGGTTTTTTCAGTGAATTTCTAAGGTTTTTTAAATGCTAATTTGTAACTATAACGTCCCTGAAACCTATGGTTTTTTCAGTGAATTTCAAAGGTTTTTTAAATGCTAATTTGTAACTATAACATGTCTGAAACCTACGGTTTTTTCAGTGAATTTCAAAGGTTTTTTAAATGCTAATTTCTAACTATAACGTGCCTGAAACCTATGGTTTTTTCAGTGAATTTCAAAGGTTTTGTAAATGACAATTTTTAAATGTATTAATTGTTATATTAATTTTTTTCATACTGATTTACTACATTTTTAGAAACAATTTTTTTTACATATTTTATTTTTTAAATTACATTGTAATTACATTATACATTACTTTACAAAAATACTTTCTCAGAATGAATTACTTTAGTTTAAATACTTTGCACATAGGCAATAGACTTTTAAGTACAGTAGTTACAGTTGTTGCAATGGGCAACACATTTTCAAACACAATGCAACATTCAGCTCAATGTGAATTTCTAGTTAAATGCAATTAGTTACTTTATGGATTACTTTTCTAACCACAGGACTGGATCCTAGATTCAGTCCTGGGACATCTCCTGTAAACAGTTGAGTAAAAGCGTTTTGGTTACAGTACTGATTTTTAAGGAATATTATTGTATTTTAAAAGTTGACACTTAGAAACTTTTTCTCATATAGTCACCAATGTTATCCTATGGAAGGAAATTCACTTAGCAGGTAAAAACTGTTATCGTTACTTTTTCTTACTCAGTGTTGGATCCTGGATCCAGCACTGGTGCATCTCCTGTAAACAGTTGAAAGAATGCGTTTAAGTCATACAGGTGATTTTAAGGAATATTTGTAGTTTGTAAAAATCAACACTTTGAAACTTTTTGCTGAAAACCAGACAATGGATTCCTATGGAAGAAAAAAATAAGTTACTGGTAAGTACGGTTAAAATTACTTTTCAGGGTCAGTGCTGGGCTAAAAGATGCAGCACTGGGTTCTCTCCTGATAACAGGTGAGTAAATCGGAATTAGTATTTCGGCTGATTTTAGAGGAATATTTTAAAGTTCCAAAACTCCACACTTAGAAGAATTTCCAAGTGAAACCAGTCAATGTTAGCCTATGGAAGGAAATTCAAGTTACTGGTAAGTACGGTTAGAATTACTTTTCAGGGTCAGTGCTGGGCTAAAAGGTGCAGCACTGTGTTTTCTCCTGATAACAGGTGAGTAAGTCGAATTCGGATTTCGGCTGATTTTAGAGGAATATTTGTATGTTTCAAAAATCAACACAGAAACTTTTTCAGCAAAAAGCAGGCAATGATATCCTATGGAAGGAAATTCAAGTTACTGGTAAGTACGGTTAAAATTACTTTTCAGGACCAGTACTGGGCTGAAAGATACAGCACTGAGGTCTCTCCTTATAACAGGTGAGTAAATCGGAATTCGTATTTCGGCTGATTTTAGAGGAATATTTGTATGTTTCAAAAATCAACACAGAAACTTTTTCAGCAAAAAGCAGGCAATGATATCCTATGGAAGGAAATTCAAGTTACTGGTAAGTACGGTTAAAATTACTTTTCAGGACCAGTACTGGGCTGAAAGATGCAGCACTGCGGTCTCTCCTTATAACAGGTGAGTAAATCGGAATTCGTATTTCGGATGATTTTAGAAGAATATTTGCACAATGGTGAAGGGAGGGGCGGGGCTTCAGGTGACATCTGTGCAAACGCGCCCCGTGGCGCGTTTTAGGTTGGGGATTAAGTCCCCTTGAATCCTGAGGGTCCCTAGGGGCCAACTAGCCCACCAGGAACCTCCAATATGCGCCAGGTGGCTGCGTTGCAGAGACGTGTAGAGAGGCCACACCCCTTTTACACCTCTCTGCAACGCAGCTCTGTGGCGCTTTCTGGATGTACCTGTTGGGCTAGTTGGCCCCAGGGACCCTCAGGATTGAAGGGATTTAATTCCCCATCTTAAAACGCGCCACGGGTCCTGTTTGCACACATGTCACCTGAAGCCCCGCCTCCCTTCACCACTGTGCAAACACGCCCCGTGGCGCGTTTTAAGTTGGGGGATTAAGTCCCCTTGAATCCTGAGGGTCCCCGGAGTCCAACTAGCCCACCATATACCTCCAAAAGCGCCACAGAGCTGCGTTGCAGAGAGGTGTAAAAGGGCGTGGCCTCTGTACACCTCTCTGCAAGGCAGCCCCTGGCGACATACTGGAGGTTCCTGGTGGGCTAGTTGGCCCCCAGGGACCCCCAGTATTCAAGGGGAATTCGTTCCCCCTCTGCAAACGCGCCAGGGGGCGCGTTTGCAGAGTGGTGAAGGAAAGGGCGGGGCCTGCGGGCCCGATCGTTTTATTTTGTTGTTTTTTGTCCTCTGAAGGGGGGCTGTGTGGCCCCCTTCCTTTTCATGTTTTTGGGCCCTGGGGACCCCATCCCCCAGGGCCTTACCCCTTTTTTGTAATTAAAATTAAAAAAACGGGAAGGGGGCCGCGTGGTCCCCCTTCCCTGGGCCTGTATTGGCCCGGGGACCCCATCCCCCGGGCATGGCCTTTTTATTTTTCTTTGGAGGGGGCTGCGTGGCCCCCTCCTCCAGGCCATTTAAGGCCCGGGACCCCATCCCCGGGCCGGCCTTTCCATTTTTTTTGTATTATTATTTTTTTTTTTGGGGAGGGGGCCGAGTGGCCCCCTCCCGAGCCACTACTTGCCCCGGGGACCCCATCCCCGGGGCTGGCCCTTCTCGTTGGGGACTGTGGGGGTCCCCAATCCCCACAGTCCCGCTCGGCTCCCCGCGTCCCTTGGGAGCCGGCATTGCTTTACACATGGGGAGCAGCTAACATGCTGCTCCCCATGTGGAAAGCAATCGGCTTTGGATATTGGAAGAGAGAGCAGGTTTCCTGCTCTCTCTTCCAATATCAAAGCAAGTTTGCAATGACAGGACGGGAGCCGCGAGGCTCCGTCCCTGTCATTGCAAACAGCAGTGTCCCGGGGTAGGCACCCCGGGACACTGCAGGAGCCGGCCCTGGGGGTGGCGGTCCCCAGGGCCATCAAGGGCTCCAGGAGGGGGCCGCGCGGCCCCCCTCTTAAATTGCACAGCCCCGGGGAGGTGGTGGTCCCCGGGGCTATGGGAGTCCGTAATGGACCCCCACATTTATTTTGTAAGTGCCCCGGGAGGTGGTGGTCCCGGGGCGTGTGGGGGCTGGAGCCCCCCCACCTTATTTAACATAAAAAGAAGCCCCGGGGGTGGCGGTCCCGGGTGGCAGCGGGAGGGCAGAAGAGCCCTCCCGCACCATTTTTATATAAAGCCCGGGGGGGTGGCGGTCCCGGGCTTGAGGGGCCCTTGAGGCCCCCACACATAAAATTAACCCCTCACCATGCCCCCGGGACTTGGGCCACCCGGGGGCAAATGCAATCGAGCGCGGAGACCGCGCTCGATTTTTCTCGGCAGGATTCGCGCACCTTGAGCGCATCCTGCCGATTTAAAAAAAAAAAATTTTTGCCCAGGGGTCCTTGTGGGACCCCTGAGCAAACCTAGGGGGTCAGGGTGTTTCTACCCTGCCTCCTTGGCGCTTTGCGCACTTGTTTCTGTCCCTCGGTTCTACCGAGGGACTAAATGGCTGCCAACATTTCCTGAATCGGAATGTTGACAGCCAGCTGACAGCCAATTAACATGCAGCTCGTGATCGGGAGGGTACGCGGACCCTACTCGGCCATAGATATCACTATCTTTTTACTTTTGATTTTCTCAGCAACTACTGAACGGATTTACACCATTTAACAAAAGGGTTCTTTCTGAACCAAGAACTACCTCTTTGCCAAATTTGGTGTAATTCCGTTCAGCAGTTCGGGCTGTAGCCGTGTCTAAAGTTTCCTATGGAAAATTGCATGGGGAAAATGCGTTTTGGGACCCCCTTTTTCTCGGCCCCCGCTTGACGAATCCCCCGAGACTTTCAGGGTAGGAGCGGACCGGAGCGGGCCACAAAGTTTGGAAAATTTTGCGAAGATACGTCAACCGGCAAGAGAGTTATTTCAAATAGAATGTCGTGGATTTCCTATGGATAATAGGTTGTAACTATAACTATCTACTGGCGACCGCCAGTAGATAATAATATATATATATATATATATATATATATATATATATATATATATATATTTAATATAATATATATATTCGAAACGAAACCTCACATGTACATCGCCATGTGAGAAGCAAGCCCTCCAAACAGGAGTGAATGAAGATGAGTTCTTTATTTCAACAGGTATCCCACAAGTGAAGCATTACGCATTTCGACCCAGCCGGGTCTTAATCATATGCTAATTGAGAGGCTTAATTGCTGGTGAGTTTAAATACACTGAGCTGATTAAACAGTGAGGAAGGACTCCAATTTCAGATGTTATATTCATATACTCAAGTTCAGTTTTGCAGTTCTTAATTATCAGGCGAAGCAATATATGATTTCAGAGTATGGATTTTGATAAAAGAAGACCGATCGCCCAATAATTAAGAACTGCAAAACTGAACTTGAGTATATGAATATAACATCTGAAATTGGAGTCCTTCCTCACTGTTTAATCAGCTCAGTGTATTTAAACTCACCAGCAATTAAACCTCTCAATTTGCATATGATTAAGACCCGACTGGGTCGAAACTCGTAATGCTTCACTTGTGGGATACCTGTTGAAATAAAGAACTCATCTTCATTCACTCCTGTTTGGAGGGCTTGCTTCTCACATGGCGATGTACATGTGAGGTTTCGTTTGGAATGTAAAGCGGTGACTCCGCTGTCAAGCCCTGACCCGTCAGGCTAGGCGTCCTCTTTGTCAGTTTCTCGTTTGGATCATATGTTAATGGATGCCCGCCGGGTGCCTGTGATTTGCTGTGGAGGATATGGCTGAGTTGGTGCCACTGCTCGCAGGAGGCTCAGCCACTGCTTGAGCGGGAGACCTGCCTGTTATTCGTTTAAAGCGTCTTGGGAGCAGCCAGGGTTTGTGGGGGTATTTAACACCGACACAACAGGAGTGTTGACATTGGATACATCAAACTACAGGTACCCAGATGATGACTGTTCGTCACAACAAGTGCATGAGGAAGAATGTTTTGATTGTAATACGAGGAAGTGTTAGTCACTTAGCCCTACACGGAATTGAATCCTTTTTGAGGCTATAAGAGTGCGATATCTCTCGCAAATTCGATTAAAGGCATCTATGGACTTGGTACTATTGGATGGGCATACGAATGCTTAGAAACATTTGCAAGGCATTATGGACTTTGGAGTTTTGTGACTATAGGGGCACTATGATCAGTATGAACATACTCGAACATTTTTATTATGAATGCATTAGCAATATATGATTTCAGATTATGGATTTTGATAAAAGAAGACCGATTGCCCGATAATTAAGAACTGCAAAACTGAACTTGAGTATATGAATATAACATCTGAAATTAGAGTCCTTCCTCACTGTTTAATCAGCTCAGTGTATTTAAACTCACCAGCAATTAAACCTCTCAATTTACATATGATTAAGACCTGGCTGGGTCGAAACGCGTAATGCTTCACTTGTGGGATACCCGTTGAAATAAAGAACTCATCTTCATTCACTCCTGTTTAGAGGGCTTGCTTCTCACGTGGCGAAGTACATGTGAGGTTTTGTTTGGAATGTATAGCGGTGACTCCACTGTCAAGCCCCGACCTATCAGGCTGGGCGTCCTCTTCGTCAGTTTCTCATTTGAATATATATATATATATATATATTTTTTTTTTAATTCAAGTAAAGTTAGATTCTTTAATGTAAGTAAGATATTTTATATATTTATATAATATCTTACTTACATTAAAATAATCTTACTTTACTTTAAAAACCTTAGGAATACACCAAAAAATACCAAAGGTTAAAAAGATGTTATAGTTAGGAGAAACTGTCAGTTAAAACTTAACATTATAAACTAACAATACCATTGACACTCATTAGTTATAGTTATCTCAAGTAACTATAACTCATGCCCTAAATTAACTGTAACTCGCGACCCCACCACGCACAGTGTTGCTATTAATGAGGTCAGGTGTTGCAGTGATGTTATCAATGATGTCATAGAACAAGTAATGAGTGACGTAATTTGTAAGGTAATAGGCGGTGCATGGAGAGGGTGCGAGTTCTATTTACTTTAGGGCATGGGTTACAGTTACTTGAGCAAACAAATTCAGCCGGCTCCTGGGATGTGTGCAGATAAGGAAGCAAAAAAATGGCATGGAATGGCATGGGGAGCAAAAGAACAATGGATTTAGGTCCAGATCTCTGTTTTGGGGTGAATGTATGACATTGTTCTGCATTCTGCCCATCAATTGTTCTTTTTGCATTTGTCACCCCGTGTGGGACGGGTATGCCCAGACGTAGGTCCTGTGCTCTCCATGCCACTGGAGTCAAGCTATCCTGGCTGATGAGGGCTGAAAGCCCGAAACCGGTCCTAGGATGCTTGTTTCCAGTCCAGGGAGGACCCGGCCTGGCAGTTCGCGCTGGACAGTTCCCATTGGGCGCAGGGTCAAGACTGATTTACATATGGCTGGGTTCAAACTGGAATGGCATTGGGAGCAAAAAAACAATGGATTTAGGTCCAGATATCTGTACTGGGGTGAAGGTATGGCATTGTTCTGCATTCTGTCCATCAATTGTTCTTTTTGCAGGTAAAGGAGCTGGCAGGCCGGGAAGATCCTGGGACTCCCCCTGCTGCTTCAAGGCCTACAATTGCTGCGGGTGTCCCGGGTGGCACTGGGGCACCCACAGAACTTTTCTATTTGTGCCTTGTAATGGCTCAGGGAGGGTGGCCCATGCCCTCCTCCCCTTTAAATAATGATGCAGCCCATGGGGATGCGATCCCTCGGGCTCTGCAATGGCTCAGGAAAGGGAGCTGCACACACCCTCGAGCGCCTTGAGACCCTCGCGGGTATGTAGTGCGCTTTATAAGTGACATGATTGACCCTCCCCTCTAAATAATGATGGAGCACCAGGGGATGGAGTCCCTCGGGCTTGCAATGCCTTCCACCAGACCAAGGGGGTCATAGTATCCCTACCATGCCCCCCGTATGATTTAAAAAAAATGTTTTTCAGAATGGGTTCTGTACCACTGGGATCTTATTTTTTGATCTGCCGGCTCCACTGATCATGCGTGGCGTGAAATATATATAATTTGTGAACCTTAATTTCTGCTAAATTTAGTGTAATTCCATTTAGAGGTTTTTGCTGTATCCCCGTTCAATTTTCCTAAAGAAAATTGCATGAGGAAAATGTGTTTTAGGGCCCACCCTTTTTCTCAGCCTTCGTTTGATGAATGAACCCGAAACGCTCCATGAAGAAGCTGGGACGGATAAGACAATTTTCATTTTGTGGAAACTTGGTTCTAACTGTAACTAACCAGTGGCTGGGTAATAAATATAAATATATATATATATAGATATATATATATATATATACACACACACACGCACACAAACTTGCAATCCCTGAAGTCGTTACTAGAGCCTCCTCTGAGTCAGATGCAAAATGTAAAGGATTCTTTCCCAAAGTTGCAGTTCCTCGAGGCATTGCTAAAGAGTCCCTCTAGAGTCAGATGCAAGGACCTGCATTTACTCAAGGCATCACTAGAGGGCAAACCCAAGTCAAATGCAAAAGAAATGAAATTCTTTCATGAACCTGCAGATCCGCAAGTCGTTACTCAGGTCCTTTCGAGTCTAATGCAAAAGCATTGAAATTCTTTCACAGAGCTTCAGTTTCACAAGTCATTACTAGATGTCCCTGCCAAGTAACCCTGGGCGTAGTTCGCGTAGTAGCGCTACGCGTAGCTACGCGAAGTGCACTTCGCACTACGCGAGCTACATGTAGCACTACGCGAACTGCGTAGTGCGGTAGGAAATGCTGTTCGCAATGATTGCACAGTGCCGGATGCTTGTCCGCACTGTGCAATCATTGCAAACGGCATCTTGCACAGTGCAAGCGGTCGTTTTCTGCTGCTCGAGTAGATTTGTACTCGAGCTGCAGTTTTCTCAATGCAGACTGGTAGTTTCTCATCGCGAGCGGTCTCGAGCATACGCGACCACTCGCAATGAGAAACCTGACCTCCCCGCGTTGAGAATCTCGCCGGGAGGTTTATTTTCCACGCTCGCGATCGGCAACTTGATGTTGCTGATCGCGAACGAGGAAAAAATCTCGCCGGGATGTCATTTGCTCGCTCGCGGTCGCCAACTTGACGTTGAGGACCGCGAGCAAGCAAAAAATGCCCGCTACGCTACGCGTTTTTGCACTGTGCTACGTGCAATTCGCGTAGCGCGTAGTTGCGCAAACTACGCGAGCGTAGTGTAGTTTTCCACCCAGGCTTACTGCCAAGTCCGATGCAACTGCTGCAAAAGACCGTCACCAAGCTGAGGGGTTGTGGCTTTAACATATACATTTGAATATACACTTTTGCTAATTTAATATTTTGTGCTTCTTTTCTCTAGGATAAATTAATCTGCTAAAGCTGTTTGCAATATGGTTCAAAATTACAGATGTCAATAAACTTCTCTATTTTTTAGAAGTAAGTGATGGCACCCTTCTATATGTAGGAATAAACATTCATTGGCAACGCAGGTGCCTTTTTATAACTGTTCTTGGATGTATATGTTTAGGTGGTTGTGAAAGGATGTGTAATAAAGCCTCCTAAAGTGAATGTATTAGTGGTAAAAATGGGTTTACCCAAAAATATATGGTGTGGGCAATATTGGAGTACCAACTGCCCAATGTAGTAGATACAGATGGTTAACTGAAAATTCATATGTATTTATATAATGTTTTGTAAAACATCAGGATGTCAGTTTTTAAGTATAAAGTACTAGAATTCATGAGTAAGTGCCTTCCAGCTTATTCTTAGCAAACTGACTTTTGAGTCATGCTATACCCAGTTACTTATTTTAAAGCCTACTGCGCTATGCTTTAATAAGAAGCAGCAAAATGTCAATGTCAGTGGAGCAACACAATAGTTGGTAAAAGGTCTTAGATAGATAGATAGATAGATAGATAGATAGGATACATTGGATAGATAGATTGGATAGATTGGATAGATGGATAGATGGATAGATAGATAGATATTTGTGCTTCTTTCTGAAGATAAATTAATTTGCCAAAGCCAGTTTGTAGCAATGATTCAAAATTTACAGATTTCTTTTTGCAAAGTAAGTGATGACACCCTACTATCAGTAGGAACCAGCATTCATTGTTCAATAGAAGTGCTTCCTTACAACTGATCTTGCCTGTTTTGGTCAGTGTGGAAGGGTGTGTAATCAAGCGTTCTAAAGTAAATGCATATGATAGATTCTGTGTTTGGAGTGGGCATTATTTGAATAATAAATGAGCAATTTAATCAATAGAGATGGTTGACCAAAAGTTCTTACATAATGTTAAATTACATTTCTTTGTAAAACATCAGACTATCAACTTTGAAGTATAAAGTACTTGAGCCCAGAGTTAATAAACCATGTGCTGTGTCAAAGGGAGAGAGAAGAAATACACCATATGTACTAAGATATGGTGCACTTCTGTTCTCTCATTGTGCTAACGCATTTGTGGCAACCTAGTGCCAACACAGGCACCCTTGCCCAATGGCACAAGGATGTCTGCATTGTGGTCAGGATTGTTTTTGTGCAGGAAGAGATACCTTCCTGCACAAAAAACAATCCTTAGAGGTTCATTCCTCTTTGTATTTGCGCTGCAGAATATTGCATGCATGGAGGAACCAACGATGAGAAATTGCAATATTTTTCCACATTTCCCCAGCTCTGACTAGGTGCACCATTTTGGCATCAAGTCTGATTCACTGAACTTAGTAAATTTGGATGTTTATCAAAAAACATTGATGGATGCACGGGAAGGCCAATGCTTCACCCATGTAATGGCTGAAGGTAAAGCAAATTGTGCAGCACAGTGCATTGTGTTACTTTTTGAAGGAAATGTGATTTAAAGTCAAGATCTACGTGACTTGGTAAATATCCACTAACATTTTGTGTCATGGCTATTCCAAAAACATGACGCAACTATGATGCAAAATGTTAGTAAATCTGGGCCTAGAAGTCACTAGTAAATTTAAATGCATTCTGGCTTTTGAGTAATGTGATACATGTTAGTCAATAAATCCAGTCGCTTATATTAAAGCCTGCTGCCCTGTGCTGTAGAATGAAAAAGCAAAATGTCAAGGTTAGAGAAGCAACATAATACATAACACTATATACATACATACATACATACATAAATACATACATACATACACACACACCTCTATTGTAGTAAGTCATTCCTAGATGTCCCTCTCATGTCAGATACAAAATCCTCAAAATTCCTTCCAAGAGCTGCAGTCCCACAAGTCATTAATAGAGGTCCCTCTGAGAAAAATGCACAAGCATTGACATTCTTTCATGAAGCTGCAGTTCTACTAGTCATTACTAGGTATCCCTCTCAAAGTCAAATGCAAAAGCATGGAAATTCATGCAGTTCCACAAGTTGTTACTAGGTGTCTCTATCAAGACAAATCCAAAAGCATGGGAGTTCTTTCAAGAAGCTGCTTTACCCCAAGTTGTTACTAGGTGTCCCACGCAAGTCAATCACAAAAGCATTGACATTTTTACATGAAGCTACAGTTCACTAGTTCATACTAGAGGTCACTCTCAAGTCAAATGCAAAAGCATTGTAATTGTACCCAGAAGCTGTAATATTACTAGTCGTTACAAGAAGACCCTCTCAAGTAAAATACAAAAGCATTGAAATTACATGAAGCTGCACTTCTGCTAGTCTTCACTAGGTGTCCCTCACAAGTCAAATGCAAAAGCATTGACATTCTTACATGAAGCTGCAGTACCACTAGTTATTACTAGAGGGCCCTCTCACTTTAAATTCAAAAGCATGGAAATTCATACATGAAGCTGCAGTTCCATGAGTCATTACTAGGTGTCCCACCCAATGGAAAAGTATTGGACTTGTTAAATGAAGTTGCATTTCTACTAGTCGCTATTAAGTGTTACTCTCAAGTCAAAAGCATGGAAATTCTTACATGATGCTGCAGCGCCACTAGTGGTTACTAAAACCCCTCCCACTCAAACTATATGCCAATTCTTCAAATTACCTTCACCAAGCTGATGGGGTGTGTCTTTAACATATAAACGTGCATACACACTTTTGATATTTAATTGATGTGTGCTTGTTTTCCATAGGATAAATTAATTTACCAAAGCAGGTTTGTAATAATGAGTCAAAACTACAGATTTTAATACATTTCTTGATGACACCCTAGTATATTTAGGAACTGCTATTCACTGGTAAGTACAAGTACCTTTAGGTATTTAATTTTTGGTGTGTGTTGCGATCATTTTTTCTTGTCACAGACTTTCATTGCTCTTTTCTGGCATTAGAGGACAGGTCAAAATGTGCTAAACCAGGTCAATATGTGATAAACATGCATACACATGGGCAAATGTGCGAAATTGGGAGGAGACGTGGTCAAGCCCCTGTGTAAGATGAAAAAGATGAAAAGCAGCAAAATATTTCCTGAAGCTGCAGTTCCACAAGTAGCTCATAGAGGTCCCTCTCAAGTCAGATAAAAGTGCTTGAAAGGTCAGCCACTAACCTGAAGGGATATGTCTCAACCTAGAAATTTGCATATACAATCTAGCTACTCTAATGACTTGTGCTCATTTTCAGTAGGATAAATAAATATACAAAAGATGGTGTATAGTGAGGAATCAACAAAACAAATTAGAATAAATATTTTGAGAGCTATATAAATAGTTGATAAAACCCTAATATACATAGGGAAGGACTTGTGTCTAAAATATATTATTTTTGGGAAAGTAATTTGTAGACTCTGTGGCTTGGGCTTTGCATTGACACTGACATTTTGCATTGACACTGACCTAAAAGGCTGTCAGTTTTCCTCTGTTCAAGCTGACTGAGGTTGGAAATGTTTCACATTACACAAAACGTGCAATACCAGCTATTTTCCTTCTCAATATGATATTAAAGTTGTGCTGTCTATGTAGCATTAAATTTGGGATAAAGGCAATGACCAGATAACTTGTAGTCAACTCAAGATGTGACTCGTGGTCATTATCTCACTCCGTCCATTGTAAATGCATCGTGTGCATTGTATTTTGTTTTATTTATTTATTTATATATTTATGTATTTATTTATAGGTGCTCCGGCTGCCATTCAGTTGCAGAATGAAAGCAGATGGATGTTGACAGTGTGACACTTCCCACAACGGAGTCTCATTACAAGTCAGCAGAATATAATAAAATATTCAGGGGCAGATTTACAAGCCCCTTACGCCACTTTTGCGCCGCCGTTGCGTCACTTTTGTGACGCAGCGGTGGCACAAATCATGCGCCATGCTGCGGGGGATTTACAACGTGATGCATCTAGGGAGATGCGTCACGTTGTAAAGCCCTGCGCCACATGAAACCTGCGTCAGGTTTCATGTGGGCGTGCCGGCGCAGGGTGGGGGCGTTCCTGCGCAAGGAAGCCCCGTAAAGTGACGCAGTGAAATCTACAAGATTTCACGGAGTCACTTTACGTCCCTGCTGCGTCAAATCCTTACGCCTGCTTCAAGCAGGCGTAAGGAGTGACGCAGCATGTTAGGTATAGGGCACCCCTGAGCAGTACTGGAGTTACGTCGCACTTGCGACACAACTCCAGTACTGCGCCACCCTTCCGCCGCCAATGCGTCACACATCTGTTTATCCTTGCGCCATGATGCGCCGCATTGTAAATGCGGCGCATCTGTGGTGGCGCAAGGGTAAACTTGCGTCACGCATCTTCCCTGGCGCATCCCTGCTGATTTGCAGGGATGCGCCAGGGAACGTAAATCTGCCCCTCAGTGACTAAACATGACGTCACTCGGCAAGTCTTGCAGCTGAAAGACCTCCGTTGTTTTCACAGCTTCAAACTGAAAGACCTTCACGCTGTACCGGAAATGCCAAGTATTGGTTTGAGCGCAGTCTATAGGATGGCCAAACTTATCAGCTTTGTGCTCATCGAACTACAGTCATGAACAAGAAGGGGACGATGGAACGGTGGGGGATGTAGAGATTTGAAGACGAATGCAAAATTTCCCATGAGCGAGGAACGATACAGAAACACTCCGTTAGCAAAAACATACCACCGAGTAAAAGATGAAAAGGTGCATAGCAGATGTCTTCCTTTTTCTACTTAATTGAAGTGTTACGCGTGGGATCGTGTGAAATGAGGGCAGCGAAACGGCCCCCTCAAGATCCGAAGCCAGCTTTCAAAGCTAGCTGCCCAGTTACACTGAAGAGGTCTCGCTTGACTGGAACACCACTCTGGGGAGATGCTAATTCTTATCCATCTTCTCACTTTCATTCCTGAGCCATCTTGAGCAAAAGATGAAAGATGTGGTATATTTTCCTGTGTGCTCCTTGGAGGGAGGCCCAGTAGGGTATCGGAGCAGGAGCTCCATCACCTTTGCCAGATGCTTCTGGCAGTAATCACAATCAGCTATGATTGGGCGACGAGCTTTCTTAAAGGGGCTATCCAGTTTAGAGAAAGAAAACAAATTAACACGATTTGTTCTCCTAGTACTGCATGAATCTATACAAATCACGAACAACCGTCATTTTAGAATGTTATTTTGTGTGTTGAGGCCAGCTGGGGTTCTGGAATGTACTGTGACGTCATTCATCGGATGGTCTTTTATAGGAACGCTGTATGGGTGTGAGGAACGACTTCTAAAACTACTCAGCATCCAGTACATCCACAGTGTGCCTATAGAGGACACTGCATTTACCTAAACTAATGGCAGAGCATGTATTGTTCACTGGCACTTCGCCCAGTGAATAACAGATACTATCACCCAATTTATGGCACTCAACCTTGGAAGGATGACAGGCTGCCAGCCATGCCAGGTTTCGAACTTATCTGTAGATTAATGCAGATGTAGAGAGCTTATTATCTGATCCATTTTACCAGCATTAAATCTGATCTCTTGCTCCAGACTAAAACCTCGCTATGTGTCTTTTGCTTACTGGTTGGATGAAGTCAAACAGGCAGAACAGGGCATCTCATGATGGGATAATTTGGGTCCTCATCTCATTATACGAACCTGCAAATGTCTGCCATGATCAGCGTTCCACTCCTATTCCATATTCCCAAGGCTCTGCCTCGGTCTTCTGTCACCGTGGTCAACAAATTGTCTCTGAGCCCGACACTCTGCCTCTCCCTGAGACCCTCACCCCAGTATCATCTGCACCCCCGAATAAACCTGCTTGTGGGACTAGAGGCGACAAAGCAGATGCTGCATTGGCCCCAGCAAGGGCTGCTGAGGAGGTGTGTGTATTCAAAGAGCGGGTGCACATGTCGCTAACTTTGTGTGCTTGTTACTGAGCATATTTTCATTAGTGATGGTGCATGTGCATGTATTTTTGGTGATGCATGTAAGTTTTCATTTTGCTGAAGCATTGATTGTGTGCCCATGTTGTTCTGTGCATGTCTTTCCTCTGTGTGCCTAATTGTAGGAACATGTATGAAAGCCCTATCTCAGCTCTCTGGAATAAATAGTGGTCCTACCCAATTTAATGGTGAGTATTTTGCTCCTTTTAATTTTGGGGGTTTTCCTAGAAAATTAAGAGAGCCCATGGCATAGTGGTACCCCGGGACTTGTGTGGCTCCCAATACCATAATATCGGCCAGCACATAAGGTTTGCCTATCGTGCAATATTGTTGGCCCAATAGGCTTTATTTTGGCCTTGAGTGGTTATGACTACCTGGCATTATGTGGATTTTCTTGACATTATTGTTGCCACCGCCCCCTCTTGCATAATTGCTGTCCTGGAACAAGGATCCCTCGCTTAGAACTCTGTGGGCATTTGCCAACTATTTTGGCCAAAACCTAGCATAAGGAAGGATCCCTGGGTATCCCAGGGCATTACAGATATGTATCTGGGATGTGTGAGCAATTGAGGCAGATTATGCCCAGGTTTGGCAGTATCACATGTGAATAGTTCATGAAAATGGCAAACTGGTATTTGGGGATCACACCTGGGAATTTACTAAAACAATATGAGACTATTATACTTGGGGTCAAATAACAAGATGTTGCTTGAGAAAATGGTCTTACCCCCTTAACCTAGTATTTGGCAGCAAATATTGTATGTTTTCAGAAAATGTGAATTTGTTGTTTTTGAACAGAAATATTATATTTCTGTAATAGATTAAATTTGAGTGGTAATTCATGCTGAGTTGGGCACACGTTGCTAGGGCTATTATGTCTTATGGAGGAGGCCTTTCAGAATCTATATTCACATAGCTTGTTTTGAGATTATCAATACTGTTGTCTGAGATCAGAGCCTCGAGGTCTGCCCTGCTGCTTGAGCCCTTCTCTTCTCCTTGAACATAGGACTTCCAGCAGTGATTCCAAGGGTTAGATGGCTGGCGGCCTGATCAGGGCCTCAGGGACAGGAAAGGTTCCAACCATCTTAAACACACACCTGGACTGTGCCTGAGTGAGTCCTGACCCTGCAAGTGGTGGTTCTCCAGTCCTGTACCTTAGGAAGTGGTGCTAAAAGCCCAGATAGCCCAAATCCAAAACTAGGAATATTTTTGGCCGAAAAGTGCTCAGAGTCCCGAGAGAAGACCAAGACCTACCTGCTCGTCGATCCACCCAAAGTACATCACCGGTCGGCCTAACTTTGCAGCAGCTCCCACTACGTTCTTCTCCACAGCAGCTAATCTTGTTCAGTGGCTCCTCACATAAGGGGTATCTGGCCTCTTGGAGCCCTCATTAGCTATAGCCTGCAGCTTCGTCTCGCTGGAGATTTTTGACTTCCAAAAAAGAGTGACAGAGTATACACACTACAAACATAATAGTCCGGCTGCCCGATTTAATATTGGTGGACCATAGGTTTGGCTATGGTAGTGACTATTCCATCACCACCATAGCAAACCCCTTCGATGGCCCAATGAAGTAAAGGCCAACGGCGAAATGGCAACATGTCCGCCTGCCCAATCAGGATGGGTGGACATGTAGCCATTTTTCACTGTCCATGACCACCAGGCAAACCCTGCAGGGAGAGACAGTAAAATGTAAATAATGCCCCCTGGCCATGGGAGATAACTCCCACGGCGAGGGGGGCATTATATTTTAATTTTGAAAAAGAAAATCTGGACGTTTGGTCCCTGTGGTACAGTACCACGTAGACCAAGATTCAAAGAAATACTCAAATCTGATTTGCTGAGGGAGCTTTGATCCAAGTTGCGAGGGCATAGGGACCCTCACGTATGTTAAAAAAAATGTAAGTACTTTTCTTGGTACCGTTGTACTTCCAATGGGCTCAGCGTGAGCTCGTTGAGGTATGGTGGTACCAAAAAAAAATAATAAACAATAAGACAATAGCAGTCTCCCAGAGGCTATGTGCAGCGAGCGCCCTGTCACAGTTTGAGAGTTGACCATGGCTACAGACCAGGCTCTGCAGCCCACCTTGGTGTGCACAATGGGGGTTGGCATGCACAGTGGGATTTAGGTGCTGCGTGGGGGTCTGGCCATGTGAAGTAGATTTCGCCCTCACTACATTGTGCCCAAAAAAATAAATTCTCCTTCAAATTATAGTGACATACGGTAATGTATAAACATAGACAACTTAATTTTTTGTTTTTACCCAACAAAGGTAGTTCTAACAAGAGCATTTTTATTTCGTCATTTTTAACTTTTTGTATTTCAACAAAAAAAAAAAAAAAAAAAACACAAGGGATCATTACTTGGGTCCAAAGAAACAAAAAATGACTTATTGCAGTCGGCCTGATGTGCAGCCACCTGCATGTTTTCACTCTGCTTCCACACAGAAATAATGATAACACATTTAGTGCAGAACAAAACAATTTTAGTTGATAGAGGGGTCACATCCTACTGAGTGGCAAGGACTTCTAGTGATACACAGTCACCAGGTTGTAGAGTCGAGATTGAAGCAGAAGATATTGATGCCCCTGCATTGAACTGCTGTCTTCTCTTTGCAGCATTCAGGTGCTTGCTGTGCCACGTATTGAGGTGCTTTATCATTTCAAAAATATTACACATAAATAGTATCCCTGCTGAACTCCTTCTGGCAGAAATTAAATTTCACCAGTTTCACAGACACTTCCTCTTCTGCAGGTAAAATTGAAAAGAATTGCAAAGTGATGGAGTCCAGAGAGGTCCTCTGCTGCTCCTCCTCATCCTGGTATCTGGTCACCTTCAGGTACCATCTGTAGTAAAGTACAGCAGTACCATTTTCTGGTACTGCAGTATTGTTGCACACAAAAATGCAGAAGGTGTAATAAAATCAACAATTTATTTTAGTTATTTGGGTCTATTGGGAAATCCCTAGTCTCAAACATAAAACAAAATTACTCCTTAATAGAATTTTTTTTTTAAAACTTCTCATCCAGGGGCACACCAGAAAAGGAAGTTAAGGCCAGCAAGAGTAATCCAGCTTTTTATCATTGATTGAATAGGACCCACTGTAGTACCACGGTACCAAGCAGACATAATTTTGTTTTGTTAAAAACTAAAGCAGCCATCTCATTGGTCACTCAGAGTACAGTACTAAAAAAAAAAGCCCAAAGCCATTCAGAAAAAAAAATTAATTTTCAAGAACATCATTACCATATTGGTGCTTTGCAGAGCCACATTGCTGTGCAGATAATACAAGTGCATCATGGTATCTGAAAACATACCACAGCAGCAGCCACAAGCCACACTATTGCTACATATTGTAAATACTGCTTGCAAATTGTGGTTTCTGGAGAGACAACAAAATATGTTTTGCCAAAGTCATGGAAGATCACCTTAAAAGGAACATGAAGAGTTCTTAGAAAAATTTAAGAAATAAAAAATTGTTATATAAAAACTAGAAAATACAGTAGTCTACCACTGTTAAAAAAGTTTTAAAAAAACTTCAAAAAAGAATACCAAAATGAAAAAAGGTTTTAAAAACAATAAAAAACCAAAAAATAAACATAGGGGCCGATTACGATGGCGGACGGACTGGAGTCCGTCCGCCATCGTGGTGGAGACCGGGACCGTCCGCAATACATGCGGTGGTCCGTCACACCAAATCAGGATGCGACCACCACCATGGCGGTCGCATCTTGAATTTTAACATTGCGGAGGGTGCTGCTGACAGCAGCACCCGCTGCGAAGTCAAAATGGCATGTTGCGCATTTCACTGCACTACGTGGCAGGCACCACACGGTGCCTGCCACTTGGTGCAGTGAAATGTTGGGGGGGTACCATGGGTACCCCCCCAGTGCACCCACAACTCCCCCCAACACAAGGGGGGCCTGCAACGGGCCCCCGAAACCAATCTCCACCAGCCTTTCAATGGCAGTTTATCCACCATGGAGAGGCTGGCTGGAGACAGCATCGTGATCTGGCGACGGTGCCTGCTAGGCACCGCCACCATTTCATTGCTGCAGACCGCTCCGCCAGGCAATCTGAACAATTGCCTATGGCGGTTCCGTGGCGGACGGTCTTTGCGTCGGCTGCGGTCGCAGTCTGGATCCCACCGCCATCGTAATCTGGCGGTGGGAAAATCGCAGTCGGATGCGGGAAGGACCGCCATTGCCGGGCTGGTGGTGACGGTCCTTCCGCAATCGTAATCGGCCCCAAAGTGTCCACAGGCAAACCTCTAGATCCATCCTCTTCTTCACACAATTTGAGGTTCTGTGCAGAGGGGTCAGGTTTGGTTGCCTGCAGATGGCTGGGCACAAGGTCTGGCCTGACTGTGGATAGTCATATGTGATACACAGTTGGCTTGACCACCCTAAGAACATGTTACACATGCTGCTTTTAGAATATTATCATAAAACCACAAAATGTCACTGAAAAAACAAAGGTTAAAGTGACACTATACGAAAACCAATTATAGAGAAAGGGAACAGTATGTGGGAAAGGCCCTCAGTTTCCCCGAACTGATATACATATACCAAAAGTGGAGGGTGTCTTTCAAAACAAGCAGTCACTATGCCCTGCTCCTTAGTGCTCACTAGGCACACTACATGTGTTCTTATAGAACCCTCACCCACATGCTAATAATGTGGTATGCTTCATCATCAAGTCCTCACCCGGTGAGGTACTCACCACCAGGTGGGCTCAACTTCGCAGTGGGAGGGAGCACTTTGATATTCTCTATGTTCTTATTGGGATCTTGAGACAGCAAACATTAAAAATATCTCCAGGGAACCCTAACCCAATTCTTTAATAAGAGAGGCCCTGTAATATGGTTAAAAACATAACATGACAAAATAGGCATTTACTGAGCCAGTGTGTCAGTTTTAGGCTGGCATGTTTCATCTACTTCACAAGATGTGCAGAGTTTTTCAAGAACCTCTAAGACCCAAGTACTCCTAACCTATAATGAGAAGTAGTTATGTATTTGCGTGCATTCCATGCACGATCAAGTAGGTACCTAACCCTTCTATACAGGGTGATTTGATTGAAAACTGGATATTATCCACTACAAAAATCCTAAAAAAGGAAAAGGAACATGGAAACAAAAATGTCTGTATTAGAATATGGGTAGTTTAAACAATGAAACCCACACACTGCATTATACACTCTAAAAGAGCGAGATCTGTAACCTAAGAGATACCATCAATAAGCCAGGATAAGTGAACTGGTGTGACGTAAAGTAACTGTAACAGCTAGAGTTCAGAATATCATGCAGTCATCTTATAATCCAAGTGTATTGCCACAGTGTATCACATATCCATGCACAAAGAGGAGAGTAAATACATGAATGTAAGTCATCAGGCTCCTAGTGTTTTAGGTGGGGGACATACGTGGTGAAGGAGATTGTGTAGGCTTCATGGGAGCAAATGTGGGGGCTTGCTGAGATCAAACGTCACATACTGTGAAAACATGGGAGAGATAACCATACATTACTAGCAAAGAAGAATAAATATATCAACAAATAACCCATTACTTACTGCACCAATGCTCAGCTGGGACTTACTGACCTAGCTCCGGGCCGCATTTCCCAAATGTGGTGGAGAAACAGCTCAAGCTAGTCCTTAAATAGTGCAATGTGTGCTCTGATGATCAGTGACACCCGAGTCTTTTGAGAAAAATGGATCTTAGCCAGTGTGGATCATAGCAGCTATCTTATAACAGGTTTAACTGTTAAATGTACTTATTTTTCTATCTCTATTCCTACGTCCAGGCACGGAATTAATTGCTACTGACAGATAAAATGTATTTCCCAATCCTTGCAATCCTGACCCAGAGATGGAATCACTAATACGGACTCAAGTCACATTATGGCATACTGATTCACATTGTACACACAGAATGCTAGGGTGACATATCGGAGACACATTGACATTCCATCTGCACATGGGCTCACATTCTCGATTTTACTGTTTAACTTTTTCCAGGAGACAAATTAAGTTACCATCCCACACATTAGTCTATTTCCATCTATTGTATGTATTGGAATGTATTGTTAATCCTCTAAATGACTACTATGCTGCTTCCAAAAATTAAATTATAGATTTTGTACTGACAGTATTAGATGCCCTTCAAGAATTTCAAGATGGCTGCCATGCTCCCACGTTTCGGGTAGGATTAGTTACAACAGCATTCCAGTCTGAAGCGACTATGCAGGTCTGCAGAAAATTTCAAGATGGCCACTGCATCGCCGCTCATTAGGGTAAGCCATCAAATACAGCCGTGACACACACCTTTTTTGTTTACATGTATATTTATGGCTTTCTCCTCTGCATTTTGTGAATCCTTTAAGAAATTGGGTTACTAGTTGCGGGGGGAGGGTGAAACCCTATTCAAGCAGCAACCACACTCCTTGTCAGGGTGAGGCACAAGCAAACCCCAAATTGTGCTCAACCCTTTGGTAGCTTGGCACAGAGCAGTCAGGCTTAACCTAGAGGCAATATGTAAAGTAATTGTGCAACACTTCAAACAGTAATAAAGTGAAAACACAACACAAGAAAAATCCCACACCAATTTAGAAAAATGAGCAACATTTATTAAATACATCAAGAGCAAAGCAACAAAAACCAAATCAGTAGAACCAAAGATTTGAAAGTTTAAAGATTTCAGTGAAAATAGTGCCAAAAAGCACAAAGTGTCAACTGTGGTTATCCGGGCACACCGGACTGGGACCGCGATGGTGCGTGGGCTGGCTACAGGGATGCAGTTAGGCCTGCTGAACAAAATACCTTAAATCCTCGTGCGAGGTCTGCACAGCGTTGTTTGCGAGACTTCATGTTGTCCGGCCTAGGTTCTGATGAAGCTGTGCGGTGAGGCTTTGTGGGGCTTTGTGTCGCTTAGCGTCGGTTCCGGTAGGCTGTACATCATAGCTTGGAGGGGTTTAGCGTCGCTTTACATCAGTTCCAGTGAGGCTGGCAGAAATGCTGCAAGGCTTTACGGGGCTTTGCGTTGCTCACCGTCAATTCCGATGAGGCTGGCAGCTGCGCAGCGGTGCTTCACGTCCGTTCTAAAGGGGACCATAACTGGGCTTGGCATAGCACCTTCAGGCCCACTTCTAAGGGTCCAGGACTAGGATGGCACCACTTGTGAGGGCAGGGCTCACAGATGGCAGAGTCCAGGTGCTGGGTTCAAGGTTGTTGGAAGCCTGTTATGCACCTGAGGCTTCTGATCAGGCTGCCAACCAACTAGCCATTGGAGTCACTCTGGTGTCCTGGGTTCAGAGTTACAGGTCCAGTCCTTCTAACCCAGGCAAGAGGGCAGCAGGTCAGCACAGCAGAGCAGCAGTCCTTCAGAGTAGCTGTCCTGCAGAGCAGCAGTCCAGCAGAGTGTCAACCCTTTCAGCAGCACAGCAGTCCTTCTTCCTAGCAGAGTAGCCACAATTCCATAAGTACTGGTATCTGAAGTCCAATATTTATACCCAGTTGTGCCACTGAAGTGGGGAGAAGCTTCCAGAGGCATGCCTTTAAAGTGCACAGGTGCCCTGCATTCCTTGCCCTGGCTCCAGACTAACCACACGGGGAATGCAGCCCTTTGTGTGGAGGCAGGATGCAGTCTATTCAAGTGGAAGTGGGGCTGTGCCAGGCTCCTCCCTCTCATCCTGCCAGTGATGGCCCATCCTGGCACACCTAAGCTCAACATTGTGTGTGGTTGTATAAAAGGAATACACGAAGCCCAACTGTGAACTATACACAGTCATGTGACTCAGAGACAGGCTGCAGGCACCAAATGACTAAGGCAGGAAAATGCCAACTTTCTAGCATTTTCAAAATTATAATTCAAACTCACCATAAGTTAAGATTTTTCATTATAATTCCAAGGAAAACAAACATGAACTGATTACCTGTTTGGAAATTACAGCTTGTTAAATGTAATAAGATAACTTCAATGTTGTCCTGTACAGGAGGTAGGCCTTGTAGTAGTGAAAAACAAATTTAGGAGTTTTTCACTACCAGGACATGTAAAACTTAAACGTACATAGCCAACTTTTTAAATACACTGCGCCCAGCCCTTCGGGGCAGTCCACAGCCTACTATAGGGGTGACGTGTATGTATTAAAAATGAAGTTTCGGGCCTTGCAAGAGGTGTATTTTGCCAGGTCAAAATGACAGGTTAAAACTGCACACACAGGTTGCAATGACTGGCCTGGGACATGTTTAAAGGGCTATTTTACTGGGTCGCACAATCAGAGCTGTAGGCCGACTAGTAACATTTAATTTACATGCCCAGGGCACAGGTAATGCTAATTTACTAGGGACTTACACGTCCGTTAAATATGCCAATTGGGTAGAAGCCCATTCTACCATGTTTTAGGGAGAGAGCGCAGTGGTAAAGTGCGCAGAGTCCTAAAAGTAAACAAAAATGGGCTCAGAAAACAGGAGGGTGAAGGCACAAAAATTTGGGTATGACCCTGGTGAAAGGGTCAAGTATAACAAGCCGCAGGGTTCTGCATTGTCACCGACCCTGTTTAATATATACGTCACTCCACTTGCCAGACTCATCAGAGACCATGGGTTCTCTCTGGTTTCGTATGCGGAAGACTCACAGATTGTCATCTCTGTATCTAAACATGTCTGAGTCCACTGCCGTCAGCTTTCATGCTTGTCTGACTCACATCATGAGCTGGATGAGTTATAACTACCTTAAGATCAATATGGACAAAATGGAGGTGATGGAGTTTGGCAACGGTCCATCTCTGTGGAATAAAACCTGGTGGCCGACAGAGGCGGGTGAATGTCCCGTTCCATCTGACAAAGTTAGAAATCTGGGGGTCATCTTCGATGACCAACTTAATTTTGCGGCCCAGATTAACCGTGTAACTTCTTCCTGCTTCTTTGTATTGAAGCTTCTCCGGAAGATTTTCCCCTTTATCCCGCAGGAACTAAGGAAAACGGTGGTAGTGGCCCTTATTCTCTCGAGGATAGATTACTGCAATGCGCTTTTTATAGGCATTGATAAGGCGCAGAGGGCAAAATTACAGTCAATACAAAATGCGGCTGCTCGTTTATTACTACACATTCCCAAAGGCCATTCCACCTCTGCGGCCATCAGGTCACTACACTGGCTCCCGATTCAGCAACGGGTAGAATTCAAGGCCCTATGCCTGGTGCATAAGGCACTATATGGCGGAGGGGCAGCTGATTTTCGGAAATTTTTCTCATGGTATACTCCCATGAGAAACCTTAGATCTACAAATACGGGTCTCATCTGTATCTCGAAAATTCGCAGAGTAAGATGGGGAGGCAGAAATCTATCATACTGTGCAGCCAAGCTGTGGAACCAGCTGCCTATTAACATGAGATTACTATCGAATAGGCTGCTGTTTAGGAAATTGCTAAAAACCTGGCTGTTCCCCGCAATCTAAGGCCTGATATAGTTGTTCCCGTTCCTCTATCTCACCTCTCAGCGCCAAGACACCTCGGCATTCGAGCGCTTTAAAAAACCATATCCTATCCTATCCTATCCTGTATTAGTGACTCCATCTATGGGTAAAGATCGAAGGATCGGGCAATTCATTTTATCCATCACTAGCAATTAATGCAGCGCCTGGACATAGGACTAGGGATAGAAACACAAGTACATTTAGCAGTTAAACCTATTATAAGATGGCAGTTGTGATCCATGCCAGCTGAGAGCCATTTTTCTTGAAAGACTACAGGTGTAACTGATCATCAGAGCACACATTGGGCCATTTGCTAGAATATTCATTCTTCTTTGCTAGTAATGTAGGGTTATCCTTCCCATGTTTTAATAGTGTGTGACCTTTTATCCCAGCAAGCCCCTGCACCTGCTCCGATGAGGCTTGAATAATCTCCGCTGCCACGTATGTCCTCTAACCTTTGTGTGTGAATATGTGATGCACTGTATGAACAAACTTGGATAATGAGATGACAGCATGATATTTTGAACACTAGCTGTTGCAGGTACTTTAAGTCACACCAGGTCACTTATCCTGGCTTATAGATAATGGTATCACTAAGGCTAGAGATCTCACTATTTTAGAGTGGCTCACTAAATGCCTCTATGTGTCAAGTTATGTTTTTAACCATTTCACAGGGCCCTTCTTATTAAAGAATTGGGTTAGGGTTCCTTGGAGATATTTTTAAAATTTTCTGTCCTAAGATAATAGAGAATATCAAAGTGCTCCCTTCAACTGCACGGCTGAGCCCACCTGGTGGTGATTACCTCACCAGGTGAGGACCCGATGATGAAGCAAGCCACATTTTTAGCATGTGGGTGAGGGTTATATAAGAAAAAATGTATTGTGCCTGGTGAGTACTAAGGAGCAGGGCATAGCAAATGTGACATTATAGTTAGGTAAGAAAATAATATCTTAACACATAAAAAAAAACTGAAATTCATTGACAAAACTCAAAGGTTACTGTGGCATTATAATTAGGTCTTGAAATGCGGTAAACCACTGAAAACTGTCAGTTATAGTTTAGTGAAATAACTAGAACTTGTGCCCCTCATACATTGCCTACAACATCACATATAACATCACTCATGGCATGTTAAATGACATCATTGAAGACTTTGCTGATGTACCTCATTCACCCAGTCTGTTCTGTGCACTGCCTTCAGCAGGCCCTGCAGACAATGCCCTTCGGATATGCTCTGGGATGGAGGGATATGCAGTTGCAGGGCCTGCCCAGCCCAGCACCAGGCTTAATTTATTATCCGCTAAATTTCATGCAGTTTCTTCACACAGTGCCAAATTACCAGTGAATAAATCTTTTTCTGCCCCCATTTATCTTTGCCCTCCTGATGGATCTGCTCAAAACTAGCATTTTGATTCACACAAAACAATTTGTTGTATGCAGCCTTATTATATCCACTTAATGGGAGCAACTTTGAGAGCTCTGTCTTATTTTTCTTTTTTCCCACTCTGAATACACTGTTTGACACTAAGGGGCCGATTCCGATCTCGGCCGGTAGGGCTCCGAATCGGATTCGGCTTAACCGGATCCGATTCGGAGCCCTATTTCCCGACCGATTCGTACGCGCGTCCGGGCGAGCGAGTACGATGCGAATTCTCCGACCGACTCGTCCGGGCGTCCCGACCGCTCCGACCGACTCGTTCCCGGGTCGAACCGCACCGACCGACTCGCTCGGACTCGACTCGCACCGCGCAATGGAGATGTTCCCCGGCCGGGTGAGTACGATGCGCGCCGCGAGCAGTCCGACCGAGCCACGCACTCCGGCTCCAAAGAGCAGTCGGAGACGTACTTTGGGGGTCCGTGTCGGACCCCCCTGTATGCGTAGCCGTGCGAGTCGCACACAGGGGGGACCCATGGGTCCCCCCTACCTGTGCGTGTACGGCGCGAGTCGCTTCGCCGCGTACACGCTGTAGGGGGCACCCTTGACCGCCTCGCACCCATTGAGTCAATGGGAGCCCGCGTACGCGTTGTACGACCGGCTCCCATTGACTTCAATGGGAGTCCGACCGACTCGAGTCCGATGGCATACGTGCGCATCGTACTCGTTCGGTCGGGCTGCCAGAGTCCGATTCGGTCGGAAATCTCTCCGAGCCCGGCTCGGTCAGAGAGATTTCCGGCCCGAATCGGAATCGGCCCCTTAATAGGAGAAGGATTGAGGCGTCTGAAGTATAAATGGGAGAACTATTCCACCTCTAGTGGCCATCATCACCTTTGCAACTCAAAAAGTTATAAAAACAATTTTCAATTCAATTTCCATTCGAATGAACTCTTAAAATTTAACTCTGTATAAGTGGTCATCTTTAATATGTAATACCTTATCTACAGCTATGAATTTTTCTTTATTGCAGTTGCACCTGTAGAATCAATTAAGATCAGCTCACACAACCATTTCCAAACTACTGCTTGAATTTTGTGATGCAGCAATTATGACTCTGCTACTTCATTCTGAATTCAGTAGATTCTCCTCCTGTTCACTTTTAAATTTAACATTTAACAAAGCAATCAATTTGTATATTTGCAGATCAGAAAACTTGAGAATGAAAATTATTTTATTGTTCTCAAGCTTTATTTAAGGTTTGTTTCCAAATCCAAAAATCCAATATAAAATCAGTTTATTATGGAGCTATATTCTTCTCTACTGCGTGCAAGAGTAATTGACAGCCCATTACTACAATTGGATATTCCATATATAAAGTCTTTGTCTGGACCATTTCAGATCCCTCAACACTCAATGGATTTGAAGGTTTAGAGTTCTTGACTTTTCTTCTGGGTTTCCATTTTTAATCTAAATTATTTTAAAATGTGTTCAATTCTCAGCACCCTTGTGTTTTTGTCTCTCTCTCATGGTAAGTCATCACATAGTACTTACCTGCCCTTACTCTTACACTAAAAGCCATACATTTATTACAACATTATTGTAGTTCTTTGCCACTCAAGTCTTTACTGGCGCAATTGAGGAAATAGATGTAGTGTGCCAATCACAATTGGAGGATGTTATGTTATGCTTATTTGTATGGCATATCACCCAGTTGGTAATCCTGGCTTCTAAGAAGGGTGTTGCAGCCCTGACTGAAACCTACTGGAACAGCCAGGTTTTTAGTTTCTTGAAAAATTCTAAGATGGAATTGGTGGCTCTGATGTTGAAGAGGAAGTGGTTTCAGCCTTTGGGGGATGCCAGGTAGGGAAATGCAAGTCCCCCAGCACTGGCTTGGTGGATGTGGAGGACGTGGGTGAGGAGGAGAAGGCTGGCCCAGCTGCCTGATTAGTGTGTGGAAGTGTATGCAGATGTTGAGGCATGCTGGGGCGCTGATTGTGTAGTGCTTTGCAGGTTTGTGTGAGAACATGTTTGTCGCTAGGGAGCCAGTGGGGGTCCCTTGTGTATTCCTCCCAGGGAGTCACACAATAGAGAGCTTGGGTGTTGGCAGTATGGGCCATCCAAAGCAGGATGGGGGGGAGGAGCTGTGCACAGCCCCACTCGAACTTCTAAGCCTTTGCTTCAGCTCCCACAAAAAGGACTTCACACTAGCCTATTGTGCCTTCAGACAGGGTGGGTCCAGGTCAGGAAGGCAGGAAATTACAGACACTTCGGTGAGGGGAGAGCTCCAGCCATTTCTTCCACTTCAAAGTGGGCACCAGTTATAAAAATAAGACCCTCAGATCCACTCTTCAGTTCACTTCTGGACCTGCGGAAGGACTCCCAGAGGACTGCTCTGATGTCTCTCACCTGCAGTGTACATTTGAAATCTGCCCTGCTGAACCAAGAGGACTGCTGTGGTGCCTGAAGCCTGCCCTTTGTCTTCTGAGGACTGGCCTGCTGCTGAAAACCTGCTTTCCAGGGCTAGGTGGCTGGCCTCCTGATCAGAGCCTCAGGGAGAGAAAAGGCTCCAACCATCTTGAACCTGCTCCTGGACCTAGGCAGAGTATGTCCTGACCCTCCAAGTCCAACAAGTTCCCTACTGTTGCACAGACTGGAGTGGTAATAGTAAATCTTACCCCTTCTAAGTCCAATTCTTTCACTACTGTTGCTCAGACTGGAGTGAAAATAGTAGATTTAACCCCTCGGAAGTCCAATGATTTCCCTACTGTTGCACACACTGGAGTGGGAATACATGTATTCCCTCCAAAGTCCAACGCTTTCCCTACTGTTGCACAGACTGGGATGGGACTAGTAAATCTTACCCTTCCGAAGTCCAACACTTTCCCTACTGTTGCACAAACTGCAGTGGAAATAGTAAATTTAATCCCTCCGAAGTCCAATGCTTTCTCTACTGTTGCACAGACTGGAGTGGAAATAATAAAGTTAACCCCTTCGAAATTCACTGCTTTCTGTACCGTTGCACAGAATGGAGTGAACATAGTAAATTTAACCCCTCCAAAATCCAGCGTTTTCTCTACTGTTGCACAGACTGGGGATGGAATAGTAAATCTTACCCCTCTCAAGTCCAATACTTTCCCTACTGCTGCACAGACTGGAGTCAGAATAATATATATCACCCCTGCGAAGTCCAACGCTTTCCGTACTGTTGCACAGACTGGAGTAGGAATAGTACATTTTACCCCTCCGAAGTACAATGTTTTACCTACTGTTGCACATACTGGAGGTGGTATAGTAAATCTTACCCCTCCTAAGTCCAATACTTTCCCTACTGTTGACCTGTTTGGAGTGGGAATTTTAAATGTAACCCCTCTGAAAGCCTACCCTTTCACTACTGTTGCATAAACTGGAGTGGAAATAGTATATCTATTATTCCCAGACTTCAATACTTTTCTTAATATTGTTTAAATATATCCATTATCATTATTTGGTTATGTTTTAATTTTATTATATATTTTTTAAGTTTTATAATATTTTTGGGGGGGGATTTTATATTTTTTTATATTCAATTGATTTAGTAGTTTATTTAATTTTTTGCAGTTGATTTGTTAATATTTTTCATATATATAAATATATACATTATATATATAAATATATACTATATATATATATATATATTTCATTGACTTTCCCCTTCAGAGAAAGAAACGGCACTCCAAGATGGAAGAGTATTGATACTGTTTAATCCATTAAAACACCCCGGACAGGACGCGTTTCAGTTGTACACAACAACCTTCGTCACCTGAAAAGCTCCATTTAATACACAATATATGCCTTTTTAAATGATAAACATAAACAAAATACTATTCGGTTCACTGCATGCAGCTCCATGTTAATAACAAAAGTCAAGCACTGCGGGGTTAAGTTCACATATGAGGCTGAAATAGCCAAATATCGCCATACATATCCATTTCCATGTATTATTACTTGCAGCAATTCAAACATGCACACGTAAAAATAGCTTTTATACATCTGCTTAATTTGATATCAGCACATGTTGCCCTGACCGTGTAAGCACGCTAATGGAGCTGGTCTTTATAGATCAGATTTGTCAATATTGTAATGCTCAGAAATTCTTCCGGTCCTGGCCAAAATTTCGCATGGCCATATAAAGCAAATTACGGGCCTCTGATGGCCCGGGTACGCCGTCTGGGGGAGTGAGAGAACAAGAAATTGTTCCCGCTCCCCTCACCCCCTTTTAAGGGGGGGCGCAGGGCAGACCAGTCAAAACCGGCCTGCCCCAACGTACTGGAATCGCGCTGAACCGGAAGCACTAAAGTGCTTCCGGTTCGCGCACCCACCGGGCACAGCCATTGGTTGTACAGGGGAGGTGGGGCGCCGCGTCATCAGTGCGCGCGGCGACCCCCCCACCTCCCCCGAGCCCCGGGGCCGAGCGCGACCGCCATAATGGCGGCACGCGCGAGGTTCGAGCTAAGCCGTGCCCAAAATCATAAATTACAATGAGTCATAGTACGTGTGCTACAACCCGAGGTATTCTCCATAGTATGTGGCTGCTGCAGGAGCCTGAAGGAAACATCACTGTTCAAATAAAGACAAAACAAAATGGCTAGTATAAACCATTTATGCAGCCTCAGATGTATAATGATAAAAGCTCGGTTCTTTCGTTGTCCGCAACCAAAGTCATTTGTAAAAAGCCATTCTTTTTTACCTTAGTGCCTCATGCTGACAATCATTACCTTTGGGAGTTTACTGACAAAAACGAACCAACTCCTTCCTTTCTCTTGTCACTGAGGCTGCATGTTGATGTTAGCTCTCTATTCCAGTGCATTTCAACTGTCAAAAAATGTAAGTAGACTTCCATCTTCCGCCTCTAGGCCGCTGCCTCGGTGCCCAGCTCCGAAATACAAAGTCATTTCAGCAAAGGGTGCTGACTTGCAGGTGTAGAAGGCTCTGTCAGGAGCACGCAAGGGCTCTCCACAATGAGCCCCTACCCCCACTTTGCCTGCTTCCACATTACCAAGATTCCATGCCCCCGGGGGCGAGCCCACTGGCACACTGCTATTCCCAACAAGTTGCGGTTAAGACGGCTTGCAACGAAACGCTGGTGGTGCACGTAAGAGCGCTACGGCTAGCGCTTGCAAAATTCAACACTGACTTTCCCCTTCAAAGAAAGAAATGGCCCTCCAAGATGGAAGAGTATCGCCACTGTTTAATCCATTAAAACACTCCGGACAGGACGCGTTTCGGTTGTACAACAACCTTAGCCACCTGAAAAGCGCCATTTTGAACACACTATATGTGCCTTTTTAAATGATAAACATAAACAAAATACTATTTGGTTCACTGCATGCAGCTCCATGTTAATAACAAAAGTCAAGCACTGCAGGGTTTAGTTCACATGTGAGGCTGAAATAGCCAAATATTGCCATACATATCCATTTCCATTTCTAGGTATTATTACTTGCAGAAATTCAAACGTGCACACGTAAAAATAGCTTTTATACATTTGCTTAATTTGATATCAGCACATGTTGCCCATACCGTATATGCACGCTAATGGAGCAGGTCTTTATAGTTCAGTTTTGTCAATATTGGAATGTTAAAAAATTCTTCCGGTCCTGGCCAAAATGTTGCATGATCATAGAATCATAGAATCATAAATTATAATGAGTCATAGTTTACAATGAGTCATGTTTTAATTTTATATTATTAGTTTATATATATATTTTTTAATTTTTATAATACTTTTAGGAAATGTATTTTTGGGGGATTTTATAGTTTTTTTTATATTTAATTAATTTGGTAATTTATTTAATGTTATGCAGTTGATTTGTCAATAGTTTTCATTATATATATATATATATTTATATATATATATATATATATATCTTGCATCAAGCACTTCCACTTTAGCCTGCATTCTTACCACCAATCACGCCTATCTCCACGGCGGAAAGGAAGTAAGCGGCACAGCTTCTTGTAGGAATCCCTCCATGTCTTAACAAGGGCCTATCATTTTGCCCTGAACAACACTTTGATATAGTGGAAATCAAGATTCATACCTACAAATTTATCAGAAAAATCAACCTTGCCAAGTACTTTGTGAAAACGGAACTCAAATCCGACCAGGCCACTATGCGTCAGGACTGTTAAGGCCTCACAATAGAACCAACAAGTGATGTTAAGCTACTGTTTGACTTGATGTATGACCTGAAAGATGATGACCTAACAGAAACTCAGATCTTGGAACATTTGGAAGTGTCTAGTAATGAACACAATCATAGCCTCTTCAAACCCAAATCCAAGTTTTGTCCCACTCTGGCTCCTGGCAACAAAGTCGATATCTTCCATGAAGCAGTGATAGCTGACTAGGAGAAACTAAAGAATAAAAGAAATGACAATAAACATGAAAATCTGTCCTCAGCAGAGAGAAGGGCACTTGATTGTCTAGCCACCAATGACTGATTTTTAAACTGATGAACAAGGGAACCAATATTGTAATCCTTAATAAGAGTGACTACATGAGAAAGGCATACAGACAACTACAGGATAACAGCAGCTGTACAAAATTGTATACCAACCCAATTGACATCATGGTCAAAACAATGAACAGTAAATTGAGAGGGTGGTATGAGGAATCGCTACTCACTAATATCAATTCTTATCAGTTACTAGTCCTATCATGCCTGCAATCTATTTCCTGGCGAAGATCCATAATACACTGATCAATCATCCCAGCAGACCCATTGTATCTGGGTGTGGGTTGATCTTTGAAAGTGTTTCAAGATATGTATATCACTATATCTCCCCTACTGTAAAGACTCTGACATCATACATTAAGGACTCTGGTGATTTCCTGAGTTCAGTATCTGAAATTAAATGGCTTTCTCCTGGTGACCATAGATGTGGTATCCCTGTTCACTTCAATCAAACATGACATTTGTCTCAATGCTGTCCAATACTTCTTGAGGCAGAGGAACATTATAGAATCCAGGCATTCTGCAATGCTACTGCAGATGATAGAAATAAGCCTTTATAACAACATTTTTTTCTTCAACCATCAATTTTATCAACAGACCTGTGGAACTGCATTGGAGGTTTCCTTCTCCCTCAGCTGTGTGAAGAAGACCATAGGCTGGTGCGAGAGGGAAATCGCTTGGAGTGACAAACATGAGTTTTACCTCGCCAATGTTGTCATCTGTTTGAGCTATGTCGATGACCTACTCCTAATCTGGAGCGGTGCTCAAGAGGAATTCCTAGAATACTTTGAGGTCATCAATAACGACTGTGGTTTAAAATTCACATATAGCTTGAATACCAAACAGATAGACTTTCTAAATGTTTGTGTTTAGATATATTGTAACAAATTGGAAATCATGACAGGAAGCCAACTGCCAAGAACAGAGTGCTACATGAGACCAGTTTCCACTGCAAGGCCCTAATCAAAAGCATCTAGTTTGGAGAGTTTTTTACGCACAAGGCTCCAGTGAGAAGGACATGGAAGTACAATTCAAGGAAGTAAAAAGGAGATTTTACCGCAGGGGTTTTCCATCTTCTTACATGAAGCCAAAAGGGACAAGATGAATACACAAACACAGATACTGATGGATAACAACTTGAAAACACAGTCGGAGATAAATGCTGAAAGGTTGAGGTTGATCATGACATACAGCAAGAAAAGCAATGAGATCAAGAACATTTTTCAGAGACCTTGGAACATTGTACTGAGTGACAGCAACATTGCTAAGGTTGTAGGCCCAAGACCTCAGGTCACTTACAAAATAGTCTGCTCCCTAAAGGACAGGCTGGTCAAGAGTCTCTTTGTAGACAATCAACCCAGCAATTGGCTGGAGAAACAAAGCAAGGGGTTTGTGAAATGCAACAACTGCAAGGCCTGTATGATTGGCAAAAGTTTTAAGACCTTCAGTGACTTTAAGGGAGACAGATAACCATTGACTAAAGGATCACATTCAGTATTCACTTTGTAGTATAAACTATTGAATGCATATGTGGGCTACAATATATTGGAAGTACCGATCTGTCCCCTAAAGAAAAGAATACTGGAGCATATTCAGGCCATACAACAACGAAACTTGAGCTATGTGTTTGCCAAACACTATGCCCTGTCACACGACAATGACAGAAAAACCATTACACTGTGGCACATGTGATAAAAGATGAAAGGGGAGGTGGCAGAACCTTGTGACTGCGCAGAGTGGAGAGAAAATCCATCATTAGACTATGAACTAAAGTACCAATTAGTTTGAATGCAGATGAAGAACTGCATGTACACCTCTAAATTTAAGTGCTAGGCTGATAATACATTGTTGATCTCCTTTCTTTTCTCATCTTTTCTAATTTGTGTAAAGTTTCGTATCAATATATTGGATAACATTGTATCAAGCAAATTTTGACCATGCAATACAGGCACATTGTATTTGTACAAACATTGGGTTACCAATCATTTGACACCACAATATATTTTAGATCCCTTCATTTGTGGGCCTTTGAGTCTTAGGAGAATGGGTTTTAGTATTGCTACATACGGTATATTTTGCAACACAGGATATCAGAAGACATTATAGAGAACACTTGGTTTTTCATATACACTAGATTATGTCATGTTGCATTTTTCCAAATTGGGAACTTAGTCAGCCCACCCTCCGAATACTACACCAGAACATTACTTTATGATTGGCCATTGTTATAGATCTATCTAAATATTAGTTGTGAGGGCTTATTGGGGGGTACAACTCAGGCACTTAGCGATTATGTTTGTCAATTCTTGGTGACCCCTTTCCTCAGCATGACGACTCCTCTAATATACATTGACGCTACGGCACTCAGCCATCATTGTTATGCCATATGCATACCATACATATACTGTGTAGTTTACTTTAACATGGGTTTGGGTTGCGGACTCGATTTGCCACTGTTGAAAACAAATAGTGTTCTAGTAACTCTGATATTACAATACTGTTTGCATTATTGAATTTTTTCTATGCCCGTTTGTTGAAATGAAGCAAATCATGTGAGTAAATATTGTCAGCACATGGTTTTAGTGCACAGAACTACAAGTCCCAGAATTCCTCAATGTCAGTAGGACAGGACTGCTTATAAGTTGACATTAAGGAAGGACTCACTAACCGTGAGCAAGACTTGCCCAGAGTCGAAACGCGTTTGTGTTTGCCATTGCTTCAATAAAGTCATGTAATTTGTGAGATACTGGAGTGAAGTGGCATGCTTATTAAACATATATATATATATATATATATATATTCAATGAAAAAACCACAGGTTTCAGGGACGTTATAGTAGTTGGACATTTCACTAGTACAAAACCAGAGAAATTCGGCCGTTATAGTTAACTATAACTCGCACCCACACAATGCACTGCTGATGACGTCACATATTACATCATTCATGACATGGTCAGTGACATCACTGATGACATCACTGATGACATCTCACATGACATCACTGATGCCATATTTCCACTTAGAATACAGTGAAAACACCTACATACACTAGGGAACACTATGCGTTGAGGTACCCCTGTGATTGGCATGACCTCCTCTGTAAGGCCCTAGTTCATAATAGGGCAGGCGGATTAAAACTACCTCTAAGTCAGAGGTTCAGAAAGATGCTTCTTTAAGTAGTAGTCTCGTTTACAGAGTGGTGGAGAAAGGGTGCTGGGCCTCCGACCATCCCCCGGGGCTGGCCAGCCGTTTTTAAAACTTAAATTGGAGGGGGGCCGAGTTGCCCCCCTCCTGGGCCACTTCTGGCCCCGGGGACCCCATCCCCCGGGGCCGGCCCTTTGCGTTGGGGAACGTGGGGGGAGCCCCAATGCCCCCACGGTCCCGCCGGCTCCCCGCCTCCTGCGGGAGCCGGCATTGCTTTGAGCAAAGGGAGCTGCTGACATGCAGCTCCCCTTGCTCAAAAGCAATCCTGCTTTGCTTCGTTGAAGCGAGAGCAGGTTTCCTGCTCTCGCTTCAACGAACCAAAGCAGTGTTTGCTATGGCAGGGCAGCATAGCAAGCGGCAATGTCCCGGGGGTGGGCACCCCGGGACATTGCAGGAGCCGGCCCTGGGGGGTGGCGGTCCCCAGGGCCATCAAGGGCTCCAGGAGGGGGGCTGCGCGGCCCCACTCCCATCATTTTCAAAGCCCCTCGGGGCTCGGGGGTCCATAACGGACGTCCTATGTAAATATTAGTGCCCCGGGGAGGTGGTGGTCCCCGGGGCAGTGTGGGGGGGCAGGAGCCCCACCCACACCAATTTATTTGATTTAAGCTCCAGGGAGGTGGTGGTCCCTGGGGCTTGGGGGGCCTGCGAGGCCCCCGCATATAATTAGCAATGCCCCGGGAAGGTGGCGGTCCCCAGGGCAGCATGGGGGGGTGGCAGGAGCCCCCCCATGCATTTTTGTTGAAGCCCCGGGGAGGTGGTGGTCCCGGGGCTGCGGGGGCCCCTGCGGGCCCCCACATACAGTATAAACATTGCCCCCGGGACCTGGCGCACCCGGGTGCTTACAGATAACGAAGCGCGGGAGCCCGCGCTTCATTTTTTTGTTTTTTTGGGGCCGGATTCGCGCACCCAGCGCGAATTCGGCCATTTAAAAAAAAAAAAATGCTTTTTTTGGGCTGAGCAGGCCTGGGGGGTCAGGGTGTTTCTACCCTGCCCCCTTTTCTTGTTTTTCAACCTTTTTTCCACTCTTTTCTTGTGACTCGGTTACCGAGTCACAAGATGGCTGCCAACACTTCCTGGTTTGGAGTGTTGGCAGCCAATCAAAACTCAGCTCGTGCTCGGGAGGAGTCGCGACTCCTCCTCGGTGCTCAGATATCGATATTTTTCTTTTTTGAATTTCTCAGGTACTGAACGAATTTACACCTTTTAAACAAAAGAGTGCTTTCTGGACCAAAAGCTACCTTTTTGCCAAATTTGGTGTAATTCCGTTCAGCAGTTCGGGCTTTAGCCGTGTCTAAAGTTCCTATGGAAATTAACATGGGGAAAACGCGTTTTAGGACCCCCCTTTTTTCTTGGCCCCCGCTTGACGAATCACCCCGAAACTTTCAAGACAGGAGCTGACCGTAGCGGGCCATTAGTTTTGAACATTTTGCGAAGATTCGTCAACCGGCGCCAAAGTTATTGGCAAATCAAAAAATGCTTTTCCTACCTACCTACCTACTGGCGACCTCCAGTAGGTAATATATATATATAAATACACACACATATCTATATATATATATATTAATATACACACATACATATATATATATATTCCAAGTTCCTCGTCTCACACACGCGTCCCTTGACTCGGGAAAAAGACGATGCGGGCCCAATTTGCTGGTGCTATGTTGTTATTTTGTTATGTGCCCTGCACCAACCGCCATTACGCGTTTCGGCCTTCCAAAGGCCTTGATCACATGATATATATCATACATATATATATACACATGCACACACATATATACATAGACACACACATATATATATTCATACACACACATATATATTTATCCCTTTTCGTGTTCCACCAAATGCTGTTGATATATATATGTATAGGTAAACATAAACACAAATAAATGTGTGCTTCTTTATATAAGTATATATTTATATATAGTATTAAATATTATTACATATTAATGTTATACATTATAAAGATTTACTATTTTAAACTATATATGTATATTAAAAACAATCTTTTTTGTTTTTTAACGATATTAGTGTGAAACCATCTTTTCCCCCCAATATTTTTGTACTTAAAATATAAGCACACAATATTTTTGTAATCGATATTTCTGACACAATATTTTTGAATCACGATATTGTTGTTTTCAATATTGTCAGTGATCCGGTTTATTTAGGGACTTTTTGTGTTTCACCCGGACACAAGTGGTTGTGATGGATGTCAAAATACACTGACGTTGACACAAACCTTACCGGCAGGCTAGTTATCCAAAGATGAGTCAGGGTTGATGACTCATAATAAATTGCTCTATTTAATGCTACACTCTGATTATTATCAGCCAGATCCTCGAGAATCTGATTTTCCTTTATTGTTTTACGCTTTCAATATGGCTGCAATTAGACTGCAATTCTATAAATGCCAAGTTTCAGTGAAGGAGCCAAAGTAAGTTTTTAACAACGTTGACTATTAAATTGTTGGCACTGAACATGCACCAGAAGCCTTCTGCATTCTCTAGCATACGAGTATATTTGGGCTTTAATTGTACTGCGGAACAAATGGCCTTCGAAAAGTCTTTTGGTGCTATTTTCAGTAAAGTATCTATTATGTGCGTGGGCTAAACACAGCTTCTTTAAGTCAAGCATTAATTGCTTATTGTGAGCCATGAGAGGCTGGATTGGTTTCCGTCCAGGCTGAGGTAACACATCAGCTGTTAAATTAGAGACACCATCTCGAGCTAAGAACAGCCCTGAGAGCCATCTCACACTTTTCACAGCTCGCTCTTGCAACGAAATATCTGAGCGCCATCGTGAACTCAAACAAAATCACCTTCCTGAAAAACATTATCTTGGCTACACGGCTGAAAGGTGTTGAAAATGCTCAGACATATGGTCTGGCTGGCTTGACAGCACAGCTGTCACCAGACAAATATGTGAGCAATACTAGTGAGAGCCTTTGGATCCGCCCACATGTTGGGAGCCAGGAGTACATGTTTAGATTGTCAGAAGTTGTGTACTTCCACAAAAAAGTGCTTGCCATCCACACAGCTGAGATCATTTTATTTATCCAGCTGCCTGAGCTTGAACCTTCAGGGCAACCCACATGACGTTGTAATGCTATTAAAGTGTCTTAGATGACTAGATAATTGAAGTTATTTTTCTCTGGCAGCAGCACAGATGGGAGAAGGGCAGTCATTAACCTATATGGAATTTTAGATCTGGTTTGGTAGTAAAACTGTCACCTGACCTCTTACCCCACACCAATATCATTCTACAGTTCTTTGCTGCCACACGAATACTTATTTATTCAATTATATTTTCTTGTAAAGCTTCAAATTACCATACACTATTGTTTTAAAGCAAGGTTTATTGGCATTGCCAATGCTTGTTTTACTACTTATAAGAAGTACTGCGATGGAAACGTTTTCTCCTGTGCATTCTACAAATGAGGATATACCCACCCATCACGTGTTTTGTACAGTCTGCTGTGCCCTGTCTCAAGAGATGTGTTCCTTTGAGGAATTTGTTTTATTTTTTGTGGTTTTAAATTAATACGGGAAAGTCCCCAAAGGACGTCACAGGGCCAAACAGATCACAGGGCCAAACAGTACTTTGGAGCTTTTTATATTTGGTACAATGGTGTAATAGCTTACAACATTGTGCAGCTTATCGAGAGCTGATAATCAATACGTTAAGACAAGCACAAAAGAACTCGCAACAAAAAAGGAGTTTAGAATAAGAGATTGCATTTTAGGCAAAATGTTCAGTTTACATGGAGGGTTACACTTAATAGTAACTGACCTATGGGGTGGGCATTTTTTACTTGACTATGTATGATTCCATATTTATACAAACATTATAAAACATCATTTAGGATGAGCCGTCTGATTAATATATATGGATCTGAACTTTGTAAAGGTGCACGAAGTTGCGTATTTTTTCAATAAATTGCCTCCTATTTGGTGGGAATTATGTGCAGCGTGAAATGCGGGTGGCCAAAACCGACATTTTTTCCATGCAAATGCATATATAAAGTGCAAAATTCACACAAGATACCAACAGAAGAATGAGTATAACATTTATATTTTTCTACATGACTGAGGCACCTGCTGGTGAAAGTTATGCAAAATGACAGAGTCAAACTTTTGAGAAATTGTAAAAAAAAATTGTGACACAAAAATCAGGAATATCGCTATTTTCACTGGTGTATTTCCAATACTGCCCTGGCCTAGTTTGGAGTTCAGATCTTTTTTTAAATACATTATTTCAAATATTGCCATGGCCTACTTTGTTTCAAATATTGCCCTTGCCAAGTATACATTTTAATGTGATATTTTAGGGTTGGCAGATGTTTGGGGAGTGCCCAAAGTATTTCTCTAGAAGTTGATTTTATAGACAGATCTAACTAATGGACTGATCACATGTCAGCACAACACACAGCATACAACTGGTTGTCTGTCACATTTTGGTATTAGCCCATGGCATTCTGTGGCCATCTACATTTTACTGTTAGACATTTTAATTTGATGAACAGGGTAAAGTAGTCCATTGGAAACATTCATAGTTTCCCCAATCCCTAGGATAGAGAGGCATTGTAGGTAGGGTAGCATAATAGGCAGCTGAGACTTCCTGCCTGAGGCCCAATGCTCTCTCCAGATGCTTCTGAGACTTCCTGTCCCAAATGATGACACGGAGTTGGGAGGGAACCCATCAGGAAGTGCAGAGCCAACTGGAAGCTCCATTCACCATGATTGGGACATGAATTAGACAAGGGTGTGTGGATGTTGCTGATAGACACGTGTGATTTACTGTGTGTGCATTTGTGAGTAGTGAGCGTGCAAGAATGAATGAGCATGAACTGTTTGTGTTCAGCTATGTCTGCCTGCTTGCTACTGGGCAGGTGGTCTATGGAGACTCCGTCTACACTTGTCCCAATAACTTGATAGAAATCAGGACAACAGACTGATGGTCCACAGCAGGTATTTTGACAATATGGAAATTTGGTTGGCGTTCTCCAAGAGCATATCCCTTGCTATTCAATCCAGAAAAGGGAAAACACAATTCCATTGCACAGGAAATGTTCTGTGGGTGTGCGTGGTATTGCACAGTCAAAATCAAACTTTGTTATTTGAAGCAAGTCGGCCTTTAAACACAAGCCAGATTACATGCGTAGGCAGCAAGGTATCCAGATGTGATTTTGCTCTTTTATGTGATTACAGACCAGAAAAAAAGTTTCCTACACTCCTTTTGAGCTTGCATCCAGGATACTTCCACACCTCAATTTGCTGGCAACCAAATACAAATATTATCCCGATGCACTGCACATCTTCAACACCTAATGATATCCTACTGCCCCTCTGTCTCTCTACACTGAGCAATATCTCATGTCTGCATAATGTGGCTGTCCCATATGAATATCCTTCTCAAGATCATAGCCTTCATGTTTTTCGCATAACCTTATTATTGCCACCAAACCTAAAACGAAGAAAGATTCACATCAGGCCATACTCCAGAATGCATGTAAAAATACCTCAGAGATAATATTCCTCACTGGAAAATACAAAATAAAACTACAGTCATATGACACAAATCTCAAGCCATGATGGCCAACTCAGAAATTGCAATCAGTGACAAATATAGCTTAGATTGGAATCCATTAAACTGACCAACTCCTTTTTTTACTAAGGATATATCCTCCTTGCCAATACACCCTGCTTTTTCATCGTAGTTTTCAAAGAAAATAAAAACCCTTATTGGAAAATAGTTAGGGCCTGGTTACGAGTTTGGCGGTGCGGCACCGTGTATGCCCCGCTGCCGCACTACCAAACACGTGGTCGGGCTGCCCACCAGATTACAAGTGTTTCCTGTGTCTCTCGTGCTTTTTTGTTTGATGTTCCCACGGTGGTGCCTCAGAAAATTGGCACTGTGAATGGGAACGCCAAAAACAGGTCCTGCATGGCATGGACTGTAAAGTCCATGCTGTGCAGGAATTAGTGTGCATGCACACAGGGGGGGGCATATGTTGTGCCCCCTGTGTGCATCCTCAGGGCGGGAGGCATCAGGGTGCCCTGTAGGGCCCCCTTTGTTTCCTCTCCGCCATGGTTTTCATGGTGGTGGAACCGCCATGAAAAACGTGGCAGAGAGGAAACTTGTAATATGCTTGGCGGGACTGTGGTGGTCCTGCCAAGCATATTACTGCCTCTACACCACCGCACCACCGCCAGAGAATGGCGGTTCCCTGGCAGCTGCTATGGAGCAATGGCAATCCGACCGCCCAAATTGTAATAGGACGGTCGAGAGACCGCCATCGCCGCGCCCCCATGACTCTGGAGGTCCATGGATCACCAGACTTGTAATCAAGTCCTAAGTATCTCAAGTGAACATTCCCGGCCTGTGCTATAACCTTGCATGAAAATAGGAAGGCCATAGTCTCATCCACGGATTTGTTTCTTATTTCAGTTTTAAAATACATAAAATACACATATACTATAATGCACACCATGTATAAGAAATCAAACTAAAAGTCAAAGAGAAGCCAAAACAAATCATACATAGAGTAAGGTTAGAACACTGCATGCTCTGTAGCGTGACGCTGCATCCCTTCTCGCACAATAAATAGGTGTTGTTTAGGAAATCACTAAAATGCTCACAGCCTTTTCTTCTTTCCAATTTAGCTTAAAGCTAATCAATAACTTGCAAATCAAAATTCTATCACACATCATAAATCAGTAATCAATGACAAATTTAATTTGCCTCTTTCCTCATGAAAAGTGCAGTAGTTCACAACAATATGCTGTGCGGGCTCTATTCACCTACTGGTGGCTAGCTTCAATCCATATAGGACTGGGTCCTCATGCATTTGGAGCATTTAATATTTTTGCATTTGATGGTTCATTTTGTAAAGACATCATATCTGCTTCTATAGCATGTATAGACAATGGAGACTGCAAGGTTTTTTATGAATAATAATGTGACAGATTAAATAAACCCTCATATCCTCGCATACCAATCTCAATAACCTCACCACATTTTTTGTTTCCCTCAAGGATATAAAAGATTTATCATTATGAATATTAGTGCTATTTCTGCTAACTACAGGATAACTAGCTCATCCTTCTCTATCCACAACTTTCATCTCTCAGATATCTCCACTATCACCAAACACATCCCACAAAAGGAAATCAGACTGCATGATGTCAGCTTAAACCTAGATAGTCTGGACAATAAACTGGGACAATTGTACTCCTACATTCAATCAATCAATCAATCAGGGGAATTGTAAGCGCACTACTCAACCGTGAGGGTCTCAAGGCGCTGGGAAATACTATCCCGCGCCTGACCAAAATACTATCAAAATCCACAGACCTGCCCGTAGCCACCACTCGCCTGCGATGAGTGCCTAATTTGTAAAATAATACATGCCAGAGTCCTTCTCAAAATGCAACTGCAGCTTGCACCACCCATTGCCAATGCCAGGCCTCTCAATGTCAGCATCAACACAACCATTAACCATTACAAGTCTACAAGTGATCAATGGCATGGACGGTTGATATAATTAATTTTGAATGAATATTGAATTATGAACCACTCATTTACAAAAATAGACAAAGAGAACTACCATGTGATGGGCGGTCATAAAGGCAGGTTGTTTAGAATTAAGTGCCGATGCTGAGCACCGGCAAACACCGGCTCTCAACACTTCATACCTCTGTCAACCAACCACCAGTTTTTTATCTGCCCTCTTCTAAGACTATGTGTTTCATGCTATTCCTCTCTTGGACACCTGGTTCTTCTCACCATGTATATCACTATCTTACCACTAGGAGACACTTGGATAGAACTGAAAAAAAAACTGGTGAGGGCTTCCTTCATCCACCAGAAGTCCCTTAAATGCAAAGTATATAACTTGATAAACTCATCGTCAGTTCAATGCCTCACTGTGAGAATTACAGACAAGAACCCAAAGCCACTGAAGTTGAACATCTTGAACCACATTGTTAGCAGAAAAGAGAGTTCATCAGTATTTCCTGGGAGATTCAACCCACTGGGCAATAGACAAACCACCATAAATACTTCCCTCCAGATAGCAAGTTCTTACAACATCACATCTACCCTACCCACAGTAAAACCTCAATCCCTGACGTAATTTTCAAAATGAAACACCATAAAATTTCTAACGCTCTTGATCTGTTTTTTTTTCCTAAGCCTACCTCACCTTGTCCCCCCAATTCTAAACCAGAGATGGAAATGGTATAATTTCGAGACCTTGTTAGACCCAGTGTTAGACCTGGCCATTTTGACAGGTTTATCCCCAAACTTTTTGCCTTTTGCCTCTTATTTTTCTGACCCCGTTTCTGTGGGCTGTAGGATTCTGGGCACTTTACTACTGCTAACCAGTGCTAAAGTGCATATGCTCTCTGTATAAATTGTGACAATGATTGGTTATCCATGATTGCCATTTTTGATTTACTGGTAAGTCCCTAGTAAAGTGCACGGTGTGTGTCAGGGCCTGTAAATCAAATGCTACTAGTGGGCTTTCAGCACTGGTTGTGCCACCCACGTGAGTAGCCCTGTAAATGTGTCTCAGACCTACCACTGTAGTGTCTGCGCGCGCAGTTGTGAACTGCCATGTTGTCTTGGCAAGTGCACCCACCTGCCAGGCCCAAACCTTATCTTTCCTTACATGTAAGGCACCTCTAAGGTAGGCCAAAGGTACCCTCATGGGCAGGGTGCAGTGTATGTGAAAGGTAGGACATGTACTAGTGTGTGTGACATGTCCTGATAGTGAAATATAGTGTGTTTCATTTTTCACTGTTGAAAGGCTATCTGTCCCATAGGCTTATAATTGGGGTTGCACTGTACCATGTTTACATGTGTAACTTTCCATTGGGACAAGATGGGAAAATTATGTTTGGACTCTCTGAACTCAAAATGTATTAGTGCACCTTTTGGTAAAGGTGGTTTTTAAATCCTGTGTTTGAAAATGCCACTTTTAGAAAGTGATACACAACACAAGAAATGCCAATACTGATCACCATTCACTCATACATTCATTCAGAGATCACACAAACCAATCGCTATGATCCAAAAATGAATTGTTTAATTCTTGATTTCAAATTTTTTGTTTTGTTTACATACAATTACTTACAAATTTTTGATTTGTTACATAAACGACTTTTGTAATATTTGAACATACACTGGAATCACAAAAATAACGTACAAATCACATTACAACGTACATAAACAATACTAAGACCAAAATTGACATGCAAAGCAGTTGTAGCTCAGGTTCTGTACAGTTTTCAACCTCAGTGATAGCCTAATACCCCTGAATGATATCTTGCTAGATAAGGTTTGTAAATCTTCTCAGAGGTAGCGGCCAAATAGTGACCCTACTGGGCTCACTCTAATACTTTTACAAGAATAACTTGCTTTTGAGCCAGAGTGGTAACGCATAATCTTGTACACTTATTTGGCCAAAGAAAAACTGTTGACACGTTTCGAACCCCAATGTGTTTCTTAAAGGGTTTTCCTCAGGACACAGAACATTTAGAGAGCTCCGTCCTTAACTGACACTCTAATGTGATTTTCTTCCATAACAAACCGTTTCTAGACAAATGGAAACTGCCACCAATGGCACCAATTTTGAGAAAACGCCCAATCACTGGACCCGCACTTCTCCTTGTTTTGAAACTGTGTTCTTTATTGTTTTTGTGCGAAGTACATTTGTCAAGCCATGGCATCCATAATTGCCAAGTTGCGGGTTAACCCGCAACTTGGCAATTATGGACGCCATGGCTTCACAAAAGTACTTCGGCAAGACCGCACAAAAACAATAAAGAACACAGTTGCAAAACAAGGAGAAGTGCGGGTCCAGTGATTGGGTGTTTTCTCAATATTGGTGCCATTGGTGGCAGTTTTCATTTTTCTAGAAACGGATTGTTATGGAAGGAAATCACATTAGAGTGTCAGTTAATGACGGAGCTCTCTAAATGTTCTGTGTCCTGAGGAGAACCCTTAAGAAACACATTGGGGTTTAGCAAGCGTCAAAAGTTTTTCTTTGGGCAAATAAGTGTACAAGATTATGCGTTATCACTCTGGCTCACAACCAAGTTGTTCTTGTAAAAGTATTAGAGTGAGCCCAGTAGGGTCACTATTTGGCCGCTACCTCTGAGAAGATTTACAATCCTTATCTAGCAAGATATCAGTCAGATGCATTAGGATATAACTGAAAACTGTACAGAACCTGAGCTACAACTGCTTTGTATGTCAATTTTGGGCTTAGTGTTGTTTATGTACGTTGTAATAGTGATTTGTACGTTATTTTTCGTGATTCCAGTGTATGTTCAAATATTACAAAAGTCGTTTATGTAACAAATTAAAAATTTGTAAGTAATTGTATCTAAACAAAACAAAAAATTAAAATCAAGAATTAAATAGCAATTCATTTTTTGGATCATAGCAATTGGTTTGTGTGATCTCTGAATGAATGTATGAGGGAATGGTGAGCAGTATTGGCATTTCGTGTATTGTTTATTAGTATATGGCCCGGCCTTACTGATTGAGGGCCAAACCCTTTTGTGTTTAGTACTTTTAGAAAGTGAGCATTTTCTTACTTCACCATTCTGTGTGCCTCTGGCTGTTTGTGGATTCAGTGTCTGGTGTGTGGGTTTGTGGATTCAGCGTCTGGTCTGGGGTGTTGATTCCAGCGCTTTATGAATCCCGTACATACATACATACACAGGAGCTGAGATGTGCATTCACTCTAGACAGTCACTGAAAAGGTGTGCCCTGCCTTGCCTGGGTGACTCAGCGCAGGGCTGAATAGACCTGGTCTGCACTTTAGAGTGGTGGGAGGAGTGCTACTTACACCTGAATAGGCTGTGTCTCTTTTTGCACAATGCTGTCTCCGCCCCCTGTGGTCAAGCTGCACCATGGAATGCAGAACTGGTTAGGACTGGGTTCAGAGACCCCTTGCCACAAAGAGAACAAAAACATTTTGGGGTATAAGTATTAGACCTAAAACCCCAGGACTTTGCATTACTTCAAGGAACAAGAGGACCCTGCCAAGAAGAAGAGCGAAGGACTGTGTGAGGAGTGCTGCCTTTTATGAGTGAGGGGTGGGTTGGCCTGCAGGTGCTGCTTCTGGTGGAGGAAAAGGGCTGACTTTTTTTGCCCTGCTGTGGCATCCTGCTTGTCAAGAATGCCCAAGGGCTTGTGTGCGCTGGCCTCCTTTTTTGGGAAATCTCAGGGACATAAAAGATTTCTAGTAAAGGTCCTTGCTGGGTTTTAAAGTGTCCTGCCTGGGAGGAGTGCTCAAGAAACTGCATGAGGAGCGCTACCCCTGACTTGTGTGGGGTGGCCGGCCTGCAGTTGCTGCTCCTGCATGGACTGGGCAAAGGACTGAACTGATCTTTCCAAAAATTACTCTAAAACTAGAGTGCATGGTGAGCGCTTTGTTGACTTGCACAGAGCGCGTATAACGCGTAGTATTCTTTTTCCCCTTGTGTTTTCGGACCAGAGCGTGGTGAGCGCTTCAACATTTCCATTTTAAAAAAAAACAAATTTTTGATTAGTTTCAAAACTGCTAATAGTCACAAACATTTGTTTTCATATATTTCAGTCTTGTTACATCAGGTACATGAATACATAAAATGATAAAATGGCATGTTTTTTTTATGCCAAAATTAAGGACATATACTCCTCCTTGGAGAAGTCCAATGCTGGAAGCTCAAAGCCAGATCTTCCATCGGATCCCTTGGTAGTTCCTATGAAGGATTGCCGTTTGTGCTCCTTTCCTCCTATACTTCAGGAGGAAACGGAGTGGATGTTAAGTGGAATTAGGCCTGGTTCCCCACTGGAGCCCTGTCCCCTGAAGATCCTGAGACTGGGAATGGAGGCTATTGCTCCACCTTTGACCTCAATCCTTAACACTGTCATTACCTCTGGCCAGTATCCCACTGCGTGGAAAACTGCAGTGGTTAAACCTCTTCTAAAAAAGCCTTCTCTGGACCCTGCGGAATTAAAGAACTACCGGCCTATTTCCCTGTTGCCTGTCCCAGCAAAAATCTTGGAGAAACATCTGAACCTCCATCTTAGTACTTATTTGGAGGATCATCAGCTGCTCGATGGCTCACAACATGGGTTCAGAAGTGAGCACAGTACTGAGACGGCGTTAACCGTTGTATTCAACAACATTCGACAACAGGTTGACGCTGGTCATACCACCTTACTGATCCTTCTGGACCTGACGGCAGCCTTCGATACCATCTCTCCTCTTAGATTGGCTGGGAGGCTCCGGGAAATAGGGATTGAGGGCCCTGCCCTTAACCTGCTTACATCCTTCCTCATGGAACGGTCACAAAGAGTTAAGCTGGGCCAATTCCTCTCCGCTCCTAAACAGCTTTTCTGTGGAGTCCCCCAGGGATCCTCATTGAGTCCTACCCTTTTTAATATCTATGTAGCCCCGCTTGCCAATGTCCTAAGATCTTTCGGCCTAGAAGTGTTATCCTACGCTGATGACACTCAAATTATGATCACCATCACTGAGAGTGTCGAAGCGTCAGCAGCAAACTTTAAAAACTGCATGCAGGCGGTGGCGTCATGGATGGTAGAGAACTACCTAAGACTCAATGGGGATAAAACTGAGATCCAAATTTTCGGAGATAAACAGGAGATTTGGTCTAAAGCCTGGTGGCCAGATACGCTTGGATCTTGCCCTCGCCCTGGCCTTAGTGCCAAAAGTCTAGGCATCATAGTGGACACCTCCCTTTCTCTGGGCCCCCAAATAAATAGAACATTCTCTACCTGCTTCGGGATGATAAGGACTCTCAAAAAGATTTTTCAATTTCTCTCCCTCCCCGCGCGGAAACAGGCTGTGGTTGCCCTTGTGCTGTCTAGATTAGATTATTGCAATGCCCTTTATGTAGGGTTAAATAAGGGACTCCTATACCTACTTCAACTTGTGCAGAATGCCGCTGCCAGGCTGGTGATGGGCCTTCCTAAATTCCATTCTGTATCGGCTACCATCAGAAGCCTGCACTGGCTTCCACTGGGCCGGAGAATTGTGTTTAAAGCCCTGTGCCTGGTGCACAAGGCTTTTTACAATAGTGTGTCAGAAGGCATTAAAAAGCTGTTTCGCAGATATGTCCCCGGCAAGCAGCTAAGATCTGCCAGCAAGAATCTGGTGATAGTTCCCAGGTTCAGGAAATCCAGATGGGGGAGAAGGGCCTTTTCGCTGGCTGGAGCCAAATTGTGGAATTCCCTTCCTCCTTCAATTTCGGCTCTGGAACTCCATTCTTCATTCCGTAAGGCCTTGAAGACTTGGCTCTTCACCAGCTTGAATCTGTAAACCCTTCACCTATGGACCTCTCTGATCCTGATTCCTTTCCGCAGCGCGTTGATGCTCCTGGGCTAAGTCAGCGCTTTATAAAACCTATATTCATTCATTCATAACGATTTAATGGCGATTCAGTCACTCGTGTCAAGAGTATACCCACCATGTATTGTCATCTCCATCTCTTTAGTCGGAGATACACAAGTCCCCTCGGTGTGTGTTCCATTTGCTCCATTTTTTATCCCCTTTCCTAGGACATCCTCTTGATTTAAACACCTCCTTTTCTGCAATGATACATTTGTCTAGTTCGTTTGCCAAATTTTTTGTCGATGGTCCCTCTGCCACCCCCCACTTCATTGCTATTGCACGTTTCACTAACGTATAACCCAGAGTAGCCAGTTGTTGTTCCACTTCTGTGAGGTCAGTCGCCTCCCATATATTAAGGAGCCCCAGTGGTGGTGTGAGGTTTATCTTTTTCCCCAGTGCATCCTGCATATGTTTTGTTGCCTTTTCCCATATAAGTCGTATTAATGGACAATCCCATATAGTATGGTAAAATGTTGCTGTTAGAAATGGGGGTCTCTAGTTGGCAGAGGTAGGTACCTTTGACCAAATAGGGACCCTTACTTCTAGTCAGGGTAAGGGGGATACACACTTTAGATAACCCCTGCTTACCCCCTTGGTAGCTTGGCACGAGCAGACAGGCTTATCCCAAAGGCAATGTGTAAAGTATTTGTACCAACATTCACAGTAACACAGTGAAAACACCACAAATGGACATCACACCAGTTTAGAAAAATAAAATATCTTTATCTAAACTAAACAAGACCAAAACGACAAAAATCCAACATACAGAAACTCAGTAGAATGTCTTTAAAAAGGGTTGTTGCAAAAATAAACTTGTAGATGATAAATGCGACAATTTAGTCTCAAAGTACCTGGGATGCGTAACGCAAAGCAAACAAAAGGGGCGCAGAGAAGGCGATGCGTTGATTCTTCCTGCTATCCGGGTCCGATGCGACAAGATGGCGCCTCGATGCGTTGCGATGATCCGGTGCGATGCGACAAAATGGCGTCTTTGTTGCGATGCGACAACGTGGAGGCGATACGTGCACGCCCGACGGCCGTGCGGCGAACTCGGTGGTTTTCTGAGCCGCGACAGGCCCTGCGGCCCGCTTCTCCGGTGTTGCGGCGGCGATCAGCGGCGGTGCGCTTCCTCAGCGATGCGACGACCCTGCGACACGCTTCTCCGGTGATGCGACGGCACCCTCTGTGGCGGCGGCACGCTTCTCCGGTGTTGCGGTGGCGAACAGCAGCAGCGGCGTCACGCTTCCTCGATGATGCGACAGTGGCTGCTGCGGCGGCGTCACGCTCCTCTCTCGTTGCGTCGCGCTTCCAGCTCCCACCAGCAAAAAGGCCTCACACACAGTTACAGGCTCTCCTGGCAGACTGGAACTCCCAGCAAGGAAGATCAGGGAGCTGGGGGTGAAGTCCTTTTGTGCCTGGGACTTCAGAAACAGGAGGCCAGCTCTTCTCAGGCCCTTGGAGACTTCTCTTCAGTTGGACACAGCACTCAGCCAAGTCCTTCTTCAAGCAGGGGGGACACAGCACACAGCACAGTCCCTTGGTCCTCTCCTCAGTGGAAACAGCAAACTGCAGGCCAGACCTAGACACACTTGGGCAGTACTTCTCCTCATTCTCTTCAGTTGATCTTCGTTGGCAAGGATTCCTCTTGATCAGGAAGTAGTCTTGGAAACTTTTATATCCCTGTGTTTCCACAACAGGAGGCCAGCTCTTCTCAGGCTCCTGGAGACTTTCTTTTCAGGACACAGCACACAGCAAAGTCCTTTCTTCAAGCAGGGGGGACACACCACACAGCAACGTCCTTCTCCTTCCTTTGGCAGAAATAGCAATTGCAGGCCAACCCCAGACACACTAGGGCAGTACTTCTCCTTCAGCTCTTCAGCTTTTCTCCTCAGCAAAGGTTCCTCCTCGATTCCAAAGTAGTCTAAATTTCAGAGGTTTCAGCTCTAGTATTTATACCCCAAAAGTCTTTGCTCTCTATGTGTGAGGGGTCCTGGACCCAGTTCAAACCAGTTCTGGGGGCACTCTGCCAGTGCACATCTCCTTCCTTTGTGAGTGTGGGCCAGGGCCATCAGACGCACCGCAGGAGGTGGAGCCAGCATTGTGGAAGGCAGGCACAGCCCTATTCAGGCACAGGTGCTACTCCTCCCACCACTCCAAATGCAGGAGGTCTATTCAGCCTAGTGCTGATTCACCCAGACTCCTGGAGCCACCCCAGCCCCTGTCACTCTCAAACCAGACAGTCAATCCACAAACAGGCAGAGGCACACAGAAAGGTTGAACAAGAAAATAGCCACTTTCTAAAAGTGCTATTTCCAAACACAGAATTTGAAAACCATCTTTACTAAAAGATGTTTTATTAAATTCTGAGTTCAGGGATACCAGACTCCAATTTTCTATCTCACTCCTATGGGGAGATATGCTTGTAAAATGTTACAAAGCATTCCCCATTCTGTCCTATGGGCAAGATAGCCTTTCAATAGTGAAAAACGAAATTGGCAGTATTTCACTATCAGGACATGTTACACACACTAGTACATATCCTACCTTTCATATACACTGCACCCTGCCCAGGGGTGTACCTTGGGCCTACCATAGGGGTGTCCAATGTGTAAGAAAAGGGAAGGGTAAGGCCTGGCAAGTGGGTACACTAGCCAGGGCAAAAGGGCAGTTAACAAACTGCGCACAGGCACTGCGGTGGCAGGCCTGAGACATCTTTTTAGGGCTACTCATGTGGGTGGCACAATCAGTGCTGCAAGCCCACTAGTAGCATTTGAATTACCAGCCCTGGCACACTTAGTGCACTTCACATTATTAGGACCTACTCGTAAAACAAATATACCAATCATGGATAACCAATCACAATAACAATTTACACAGAGAGCATATGTACTTTAGCACTGATCAGCAGTGGCAAAGTGCCCAGAGTCCTATAGCCAACAACCACAGGTCAGGAAAAACAAAGGAGGAAGAATCAAAAAGTTTGGGGATAACCCTGCAAAAAGGGCCAGTTCCAACACAACCCCCTTCCAGCCTAAAGCCAGGGTAGACCAATCGATACCTCGATGGGATTCCCTGCTTGGGGCGATAGAACACGGAACCTGGCGCGAACAGCAGGGGTCTATTCCTGTTCTACGCCTTCCTGAACCCAGTTGGATCCCTCTATCTATACTCTCAGGGCCCACTAGGCTAACCCATGGGGGACCCTTCTCCTCACCTGGGGACCCCATCTGTGCAGCGCCTAAACTTACTTTGCTCACAGATGTGTCCGCTCTGGTAGACATTACCCACCTGGCCAACACAGCGGTGTAGCCCAGTCCACCCCCAGGGTGTGACTCCAGCCCCCCTCCCAGGGGCAATTCTGTCCACCAGGACAACCAGCCACAGGGGCCACTGACAGCTGTCAGTGATGAGAGCCAGGCCTCATGCCTGTCAGGCCTCTCTAACCTCTGTGGCACCAGAAAGTGGGGGGCAGTAGCCCCAGGTGCCTAGCACCTTTTCTCCACTTTCCCTCCTGCCAAGTCAGGTATGGCATCCTGACACTGGCCCACCAGCCCAGGGTCCGCACCCTCAGGACACAACTCTCCTACCAGTTCTGGACCTCTCTCCTGCAACTGGTCTCCCAACCTAGGATCTAAACCCTCAGGTTGAACCGGGGTCAGAGGCGAGGAATCCCTCCCTTTGCACCCCCTTCCAGAGTTCTGCACCCTCCCACCTGGAGTGGTACCCCTGGAAGCCAAACCGGTCAGGACACTGCTTACAGATGTCCTTCCCTCCAGGTCAGGCAGAACCTGAACCTGCCCTCCCAACCTAGGGGCCAAACCCCATGGCTGAGCACTTGCCTGGCACGCCAGGACTTCTGGGGGTGCACACAGCTTCCCCCCGAGGGTAACACATACCTCATGTGTTGTGTGACAGTCTGCCTGGCGCAGATCTCCCGACCCCTGTCCATCTGACAGTGCGCGAAGATCCCCCAGGCCAGAAGTGGTGTCACCATGGTCACTCCTAGGAGGCTCAGCCCTTCTGGCTGGCCCCTGACCCACTGGTTCTCCCACTGGGGAACACATCCCCCTCTCACCCCTCAATCTGGACTTCTGCACCCTCCACTTAGGAGCGGCACCGCCAGACACCAGAACCACTGGAGCTCCATTTACAGACATGAGACATCATGCGTGGATGACTCAAGGATCAGATCAAAAATAGAACCAAAAACAAAACACAGTATGTGGTTGCGTAGTGGTCTGCACTAAACTAGTGATGTACACCAGTCACTGTGGGTCAAGTACAAATTCAAGTTCAAATCCTCACCGTTGACCACCAATGTTAGAAATGGGGGTCTCTAGTTGGCAGAGGTAGGTACCTTTGACCAAATAGGGACCCTTGCTTCTAGTCAGGGTAAGGGGGATACACACTTTAGATAACCCCTGCTCACCCCTTTGGTAGCTTGGCACAAGCAGACAGGGTTATCCCAAAACAATGTGTAAAGTATTTGTACCAACACTCACAGTAACACAGTAAAAACACCACAAATGGACACCACACCAGTTTAGAAAAATAAAATATCTTTATCTAAACTAAACAAGACCAAAACGACAAAAATCCAACATACAGAAACTCAGTAGAATGTCTTTAAAAAGGGTTGTTGCAAAAATAAACTTGTAGATGATAAATGCGACACTTTAGTCTCAAAGTACCTGGGATGCGTAACGCAAAGCAAACAAAAGGGGCGCAGAGAAGTCGATGCGTCGATTCTTCCTGCGATCCGGGTCCGATGCGACAAGATGGCGCCTCGATGCGTTGCGACGATCTGGTGCGATGCGACAAAATGGCATCTTTGTTGCGATGCGACAACGTGGAGGCGATGCGTGCACGCCCGACGGCCGTGCGGCGAACTCAGTGGTTTTCTGAGCCGCGACAGGCCCTGCGGCCCGCTTCTCCGGTGTTGCGGCGGCGATCAGCGGTGGCGCGCTTCCTCAGCGATGCGACGACCCTGCGACACGCTTCTCCAGTGATGCGACGGCACGCTTCTTCGGTGATGCGGCGGCGAACAGCAGCAGCAGCGTCACGCTTCCTCGATGATGCAACAGCGGCTGCTGCGGCGGCATCACACTCCTCTCTCGTTGCGTCGCACTTCCAGCTCCCACCAGCAAAAAGGCCTCACACACAGTTACAGGCCCTCCTGGCAGACTGGTACTCCCAGCAAGGAAGTTCAGGGAGCTGGGGGTGAAGTTCTTTCGTGCCTGGGACTTCAGAAACAGGAGGCCAGCTCTTCTCAGGCCCTTGGAGACTTTTCTTCAGTTGGACACAGCACTCAGCCAAGTCCTTCTTCAAGCAGGGGGGACACAGCACACAGCACAGTCCCTTGGTCCTCTCCTCAGTAGAAACAGCAAACTGCAGGCCAGCCCTAGACACCCTTGTTCAGTACTTCTCCTCAGTCTCTTCAGCTGATCTTCGTTGGCAGGGATTCCTCTTGATCAGGAAGTAGTCTTGGAAACTTTTATATCCCTGTGTTTCCACAACAGGAGGCCAGCTCTTCTCAGGCCCTTGGAGACTTTCTTTTCAGGACACAGCACACAGCAAAGTCCTTTCTTCAAGCAGGGGGAACACAGCACACAGCAAAGTCCTTCTCCTTCCTTTGGCAGAAATAGCAACTGCAGGCTAACCCCAGACACACTAGGGCAGTACTTGTCCTTCAGCTCTTCAGCTTTTCTCCTCAGCAAAGGTTCCTCCTTGATTCCAAAGTAGTCTAACTTTCAGGGGTTTCAGCTCTAGTATTTATACCCCAAAAGTCTTTGTTCTCTATGTGTGAGGGGTCCTGGACCCAGTTCAAACCAGTTCTGGGGGCACTCTGCCAGTGCACATCTCCTTCCTTTGTGAGTGTGGGCCAGGGCCATCAGACGCACCGCAGGAGGTGGAGCCAGCATTGTGAAAGGCAGGCACAGCCCTATTCAGGCCCAGGTGCTACTCCTCCCACCACTCCAAATGCAGGTAGGTCTATTCAGCCTAGTGCTGACTCACCCAGACTCCTGGAGCCACCCCAGCCCCTGTCACTCTCAAACCAGACAGTCAATCCACAAACAGGCAGAGGCACACAGAAAGGTTGAACAAGAGAATAGCCACTTTCTAAAAGTGCTATTTCCAAACACAGAATTTGAAAACCATCTTTACTAAAAGATGTGTTATTAAATTCTGAGTTCAGGGATACCAGACTCCAATTTTCTATCTCACTCCTATGGGAAGATATGCTGGTAAAATGTTACACAGCATTCCCCATTCTGTCCTATGGGCAAGATAACCTTTCAATAGTGAAAAACGAAATTGGCAGTATTTCACTATCAGGACATGTTACACACACTAGTACATGTCCTACCTTTCACATACACTGCACCCTGCCCAGGGGGGTTCCTTGGGCCTACCATAGGGGTGTCCAATGTGTAAGAAAAGGGAAGGGTAAAGCGTGGCAAGTGGGTACACTAGCCAGGGCAAAAGGGCAGTTAACAAACTGCGCACAGGCACTGCGGTGGCAGGCCTGAGACATCTTTTTAGGGCTACTCTTGTGGGTGGCACAATCAGTGCTGCAAGCTCACTAGTAGCATTTGAATTACCAGCCCTGGCAAACTTAGTGCACTTTACTAGGGACCTACTCGTAAAACAAATATACCAATCATGGATAACCAATCACAATAACAATTTACACAGAGAGCATATGCACTTTAGCACTGATCAGCAGTGGCAAAGTGCCCTGAGTCCTATAGCCAACAACCACAGGTCAGGAAAAACAAAGGAGGAAGAAGCTAAAAGTTTGGGGATAACCCTGCAAAAAGGGCCAGTTCCAACAGTTGCCTCTTGGTGACATCCGCGGAGACATATTGCATCTTGTCTAGTCCCCATTTTAGCTAGTGTGACCCCGGTGAGATAAGTTCTATGTAGGATTTTTAATTGAATCAGACGGAGACGAAGAGGGATGGCTGCTTCCCTTGGGGACATCAGTGCAGTTTGCAAGTCATCTTCTTCAATGTGCCCTATGTCAGCTTGCCACCTGTCTTGGAGAGTACGAAACGGGTCTGGCACTTTATTACACAGTTTCCGATATGTTAGTGATACAGCTTTGTTTAAAATCGGTTCAGAAAGCAACCGATCCTCCAAAGGGGACGATTCTGGTAGGTTTCCCATGTCCGGGAGTGCTGCTATGAGGGCATGGCGGATCTGTAAATAGCGAAAGGCCTCCCCTTGAGCTAGTTCATATCTCTCCCTTAACTCCTTAAATGTGAGGATTTTGCCCTTTTTCACTAGATGGCCTATAGTGGAGATTCCATCAGTGTCCCATTTATCAAACCCAGGTTGGTTACATAAAAGTCCAAGTTTTTGAGTGGACCATAGTGGTGTGGCCTGGGTCAGTACATCTGACCAGCCAAGAAGTCTAGTAGCCTGGCGCCAGACTTCCACTGTGTGGGCTGTTGGGCCCAGGTACCGCCCTTTCCGGACTTTCGTATATAGAGCTCCTAGGCACCTCTCCCTTCCCATCTGATATCTGTCTAACAAGTATGCAGGGTCCATCGGGGAGCGATACATCCAGTGATTCACTACCACCAACTGTGAGGCCACCAATAGTAGAGTCGTATATCCGGGAGTGTGATCCCTCCATCATACCACCCCTTAGTCAATTTATGTAGCGCTATACGAGGCGCTCCTCCATCCCACAGTAACGTTCTAACCTCACTTTGCATCTCTAAGGGTCAATCTGGGTACCCAGCGCTCTCCCTGTTCTCTTTTTTCCAGCCATGCAAGCATTTTCCCTGCCCTGTCTCCCACTTCATACAGCTTGTGCTGTGTGTGAAGTAATCTGGCCCACAACTGCTCTCTGGCCAGGGTTCTATATTCTAGTTGCTTAATGGTTAATTGGTACGTGGCGGCCTCAAGCTGTTGGAGTTCACTTTCAAGCTGTAGTAATTGCTGTTGTTGTTTTTTAATGTATCCCACTTTGAGCGCCAGTGCCTGCCCCTTCAGCACCGCCTTGAAGGCCTCCCATATGATCTGTGCTGAGTCCACTGATCCGACGTTTTCGTTAAAATAGTTTTCGGTCTAAGTGAGTAAGTTCTCTTTTATATCCGCAATTTTAAGCAACCAGGGGTTAAGGACTATTGTGTTACGTTGTCGCTTATTGTAGTGTGTGAGCTCCACCCACACCGGAGAATGGTCCGAGATGCCTCGTAGTAGGCAACGCGGGTTTCGAAAGTTTCCGATGTCCGCCAAGTGTGTCAGAAAATATTCTATATGGGACATGCTTTTATGTGCATTGGAATAAAAAGTATATTGGGTCAAGTCCGGCTGTAAAGAGCGCCACACATCTGTTAGTCCCATGGCCTTCGTGAACTCTAACATATTTGTACTGGGGCGTGTCTGGGGGCACCGTGGTTGTCTGTCTATGGTCGTCCATGGTCATATTAAAGTCCCCACCCAGAGCAAGGGTTCCTATGTGGAGATCTACTATGATTTTCCCTAGGTCTATAAGTGCCTCTTTACCCAGCGCTGGTGGAAGGTATACCGAGACTACGTTAAGCGCTTTCCCTTCCCAACTTGCTTCCAGAACTGCAAACCTTCCCTGGGGATCTGCCCATGTACGTGTCGGAGTGAGTGCAAGACTTTTTTTTCCTAGGATACCTGTGCCCCTAGATCCTGAGGTATATCCCGCGTGAACCAGGAGTTTATACCCCCATTGCGTGAGGGCCTTACACTTATTTCCCACCAGGTGCGTCTCCTGCAACAGAACCAAATCAGGGGCTTGTCTCTTAAGATATTGTAGCACAATGCCCCGTTTTATTTTATCCCCCATCCCATTTACGTTCCAGGTCAGGACGGATAATGATGTTTCTACCAGATTTCCCGCCATGGTTCTTGTAAATAGATAACACCGGAGCTCTAGGGCATATCGTATAGAGCAACAATTTCATCATTCACCATTGCTCACGAATTCGTGAACATGAAGTGATGGTCGGGCATATATGTCTTAAATTGCAACGTGACCTTACTCCCTACATATGCGGAGAGAATATTTGTGACTGAATCTAATTTTCCGAACTGTGTGACTTGAATACAAGAATAAAACATTTCCCCCCTTCCCCCATCCCACAACTCCCCCCTCCCTGCCAGTGGATTTCAAACTACCCACTCCCCAACAAGGCAGAGTGCCTGTCGCCCCATCCCCTATTTGAAGGTGCTTGGTTTACAGCCCCTTCCCCCCGCCGAAATCTAGATATGACAGTAGTTGAGCAGTAGTTTGGGGGTAGATCCCGTTCCCCCCTCATGTTTTAAGCCACTAATACATTTTTTTAGCAATTGTCCCCATATCTGGACAGTTATATCAAGGTCCAATAGGCAAGATTATGCTATGGGGGGGTGCCCCACGGTTTCTCACTTATACCACATTTCTACATCAAAGTCACTTAGCTGTGGCGTATGTTTCCATGTCTTAACCAGGAGCGTGTTGTTGCTTCAGCTTCGTGATGTCGAATCTGTCTGTTTAGTGGCAGGATCGCCTCGTAGCCCGGCGCTGTGCTCCACGCTGTTGGTCCGGGGTCCACCGTGTCTCTCCTTGTGCGGTTTCTCCACTCGGCGCCAGCCCTCCAGCCAGTCCCACGCGTCCTCAGGGGAGGAGAAAAACCATGCCCTGCCGTCCGATTCTACTCGAAGTTTTGCTGGAAAGAGCATGGCGTATTTCACCTCTTTTTCTCGCAACGCCCGCTTAACCGCTAGAAAGCTGCGGCGTTGATTTTGAACTTTTGTGGTAAAGTTCGGGAAAAATGAAACTACACTATTATCCATTTTGACCGGTGGGGTGGCACGGGCAGCTTGAAGTATGACGTCACGGTCTCTAAAGTTAAAGATTCTAGCTATGATCGGCTGTGGGGGAGCACCCGGCTTAGGCTTCCCCCCTGGGAGTCGATGAGCTCGTTCGATAGAAAAGTAGTTTGAGAGTCTCTTTGGTTGCAGATGTTTCAGGATTAAGTCCTCCACAAATAGATCCACTGCAGGGCCCTCTGAGCGTTCTGGAACCCCCAGAATATGCACGTTATTTCTGCATGCCCTACCTTCATACTCATCAAGTTGCACTTCCATTTTGGTTTGCTTTTCTTGTAGTTGGACCACTTGTTGTTGAAGCAGGGTAGTTAGTGTCCTTAGTAAGTTCCGTTGTGGTGTCTTCCACTTCTTTTACTCTTGCATCCATCTTCCTAAGGTCTGCCCTGATGAGGGAGACCTCAATGTTCACTGTGTCGAGGCGAGATTCCAGGGACATTCGCACACCTGTGATTGCCGCCATGATATCTTGTAGCGTTAAGTCCTGCTGCGCTTGGGGGGTTTGTGTCGTGTCTTGGACCTCCAGGTGTGGGACGTCCCGTTCTTCCCCGGCATTCGCCCAGGCAAATTTGGCCAGTTTATTTTGCACCGTTGTTTTAGTCCCTCTCCCTCCTGCCATTTTCAATCTTCAGTGGAGAAATGAGGCCCGAGCGACCAGGGATCAGACCCAGTATTCCCCGCTGCCTGCCCGGGGGGATACTTCCCTCCAGCAGCCTATCAGGTTTCCTGGTGTTCTGACCCTCACTTAGTAGATGAGAGGGTGAAGGACAGGGTGTTGTGCAGGGCAGGTGCGTGTACCGTCCTCTTATCGACACCTGTGGCCTCAATGTAACACCCCGGGTCTCCTCTCAGCTCCCCTCGCCGTCTGTAGTAGGGAAAGGAATTGGATTCTGGCGGGATTGGGCGTGTGGTGAGCCCGCCTTCACAACAGTTTGACCCCAAGGACGCTTCTTCTTCATTGAAGGGTGGTGTGTCCTATGAGCCTCTCCTCAGCTATAAACAACACTGAGGGTCCCAGAGCAGTACCCGGGATCAGTGGCAGATGGCTGTTTCCATGCAGTCGGCCATTACCCTAGCCCCCTATTTCCACCTGCGCAGGTCTGCTGTTATTTAGGACCCTGGGCAGCCTGCTGCTCTGCAGGGGTATTCCGCCGCCCTCCTCACACCGAGCCGGCAGCCCCTCTTCAAATTGCAATCGCTACGCAGGTAATCATTGTCCTCAGGCCTCCCGGGGGATGCCCTTTCATCATCAGCGCTCCGGGCCCACCACCCCTTTCACGCTCTGTACTCTTGTCGTGGCTGCCCGCTGCACTTAGGTCCCTCCGGGGCCTCGCCTAGGGTCTAGGGCTCATCAGTCGTCACTCACCGCCTCAATATTGCTCAGTTTTTTCCTTTTTTGTCTCGCACCCGGGCCGCCGGTGATGATGTCCCGCGAGGCCCTGCACACCGGGGCCTCTGTTGAGACGCCAAGCCGGCCCGCCTCCTTCGAGCCTGTTAGGCTGAGCCCACCTCCCCAGCGAAGGGGACCCCAGGGTGTCTGCGCCCGGTGCGCGTGTTGGTCTGCTATGTGCCGCCCGGGCTCTGCCGATTTCTCCAGACGGCTCTGCTGGTGGTTCTTCAAGCTCCCGCACACCGCCGCTTCCCACAGCTTCAGTCTGTAAGACGAGGATTCGCCGCCATGTTTCCCCGAGCTCCGGCCGCCTCGAGACTTCCCCCCTGCCCGTCGACTCTCCCGGCCGGGGATTGCACGCTATTTATCACCCTGGGGGTCGGGGGCCGGGGTCCCCACAGTGCGGAGGTAGTTTCTCAGGATTACATTCAGGATTGATGTCGGATATTCGGCGAGGGCTCCGGAGCCACGCTAGTGTGTGCCCATTGCTGTCGGCTGCTAGCCATGCCCCCCAACATTTCCATTTTTAAAGAAGCGCCCCACTGATCGTGGTCTTCTCATCGCCTCTTTTCACCTGACTGCAGCGGGGCTCTGCTACATTGCCCTGGGCTGCAGGACTACACGCCAGCCACAAGGAAATCCAGCCAGGCCGCTCCCCGTGTTGGTGGGGCAATGTTCATGTTCCAAGTGGGTGGGGCCCAACCGCCAGAGAAGACCGGAAAGAAGAGCGTGGCCCGGAGGGCACCAGAGCTGCTGCATCGTTATCCCGCCCTAAGCCCAGTTGCCCGCCTGGATCAGTAGCGGCTGCACATGATGAAGGGCAGCCACAACTAGCCAAAGCCCTGCCTGCACCAGGATACTCTCCAAAGGGGAGAGAGCAATGCGAGTAGGCTGGAGAGGGGTGGCGGGTTACTTTGGCAACCAGGAAGTTGACCTGCGCGCACCTCAGCGAGGAGAGCTCCGTGTGCAGCCGGGAAGGTGAGACCTGAGCCTTGAGAGGGCTCGAGACCCGCACAAACAGCCACATCCAGGACCGGGCATCCCGACTTCGTTCTGGCTGCACCTCGGTCCTGGGGGCAGCCATGTGGAGCTGATGAGGGGAGGGGCGAGGTCTCCCCACAGGGCCATTATGTACTGAGGCTGAGGAAGGTCTCTGCGTGTGGTCTCGCTGCAGCTGCCCCTCAGTGCCATCACAGGCAGCTGCACTTTATTCAAATTACGTATGCGGGGGACCAAGTGAGGTCTCCCCACCCATGGGGGCATCTTGGCTTTTTGAAATCATCCCAGTTGCCCCTAACAAGAGGGCAGGCGCTCCTGCCCTCTCCACTTCTGATACCTGGGACCCGCATTCACGGAAGATACTGTGGATGCTTCACTAGCTGCATTATTTAGGCACAGTGGTTTGTGTGCTGATAACCAGGGTCTGTGTTGCAGGTCCTTTTCAGATGCACAGCAGTACTGTTCTATTGACATGGGCAATATGTCTGTCTATATATTAGTGCCCCACATGTAAAGCAATGACACTTGCCTAGTGGCACAGTGTTTCCTGTGATTGTGGTCTGTTGGTTACATGCATTTTGATGACAAGTGCCTAGTGGCGCAGCAACTGGTGTTATGTGGTATAATGTGTTATTATATGCCTTGTCTATGACAAGCGCCTAGTGGCGCAGTAATTCATGTTATGTGGTCTAATGTGCTTTACATGCTACACAGTGATTTATGGTCTAATGTGTGTTGTGTGTTAATAATACATGGACATTCTTGATATACCCTTGTGTGCAGTCTCTTTTGTGGTGTGCCTAGTGTCACTGGTGGGTGTGTGTGTTGCACAAACGCTTTTCACATTGCCTCTGGGATAACCCTGACTGCTCTGCCAAGCTACCAAAGGGGTGAGCAGGGTCTTGGGTGTGTAACTCCCTTACCCTGACTAGAGTGGTGGGTTCTGCCTGGCTTAGGTGTAAACCCTAGCCAACCAGAAACCCCATTTCTAACACCCGGCATCCTTGGTGTGGTTTTCCCCTGGGTTTTTTGCCTTCAGATCTCCTGTTTTTACTGACTTTATTTTTGCTGGCCTTAGGACTCTGTGCTCTTTACCAGTGCTAACCAGTGCTAAAGTGCCTGTGCTCCTTTCCTAAAACAAGGTAACATTGGCATATACCCAATTGGCAACTTCAATTTACTTGTAAGTCCCTAAGAAGGTGGCACTAACTATGCCCAAGGCCTTTAAATGAACTGCTACCAGTGGCTCTGCAGCACTGATTGTGCCACCCATGTAAGTAGCACTTGAAACATGTCTCAGTCTTGCAATTGCAGAGCCTGGGTGTGCCGTTTTAAACTGCCATTTCAACCTGGCAAACTAAACCCTTTGCCAGGCCCTAACCTTTCTTTTTAATACATATGTCACCCCTAGAGTAGGCCCTGGATAGCCCAGAAAGGCAGGGTGCCATGTATTTATAAAGTTGGATATGTATTTTTAAGTTGTACTTGTCCTAGTCATATTTCACTACTGCCAGGCCTACCTCTCCCATATGATAACATTGGAATTAATTACCCTATTACATTTTAGATGCAATTCCAAACTGGGAACAGGTTACCCCATCATCTTTAGTGTCTGTGGAATCACAATATAAATTCCTAACTTATGGTGAAGTCAGATTTTAACTTGCAGTTCTGAAAATGCCATTTTAAGAAAATTGCCATTTTCTTGCCTTAGCCATTTGGTGCCTGCAGCCTGTCTCTGGGTCACATGACTAGGTGTGAGTGACAGCTGGACTTTGTGGATTCCTCCTAAACAGCCACCCACATTGGGGAGCTTAGGTGTGACTGGATGGGCCATCACTGGCAGGATGGGAGGGAGGAGCTGATCACAGTCACACTTGCACTTGAATAGGCTGTGTCCTGCCTCCACACAAAGGGCTGCAAACCCCATGTAGTTAGTCTGGATGCAGGGCAAAGAAGGCAGGGCACCTGTGCACTTCAAAGGCATACCTCTAGAAGCTTCTCCCCACTTTAAAGGCACAGATAGGTATAAATACCAGACCTCAGACACCAACTCTTCTGTACACTTCTGGACCTGTGGATACTCTGCAAGAAAGAAGGACTGATGTGCTGCTACAAGGACTGCCACTCTTCTGGACTTCTGCTTTGGAGGAACTGCTGCTCTGCTGTGCTGACCTGCTGCCAACTGTCCTCTTGCCTGGGTGAGAAGGACTGGACATGCATCTCTTGAACCCAGAACCCAGAGTGACTCCAAGGGCTAGTTGGCTGGCCTCCTGGTCTGAAGCCTCAGGGACACAACAGGCTTCCAACAACCTTGCATCTGCACCTGGACTCTGCCATCTGTGAATGTTACCTGCCAAGTGGTGTCACCCCAGTCCTGGAACCTTTGTTGTGGGCTTAAGGTGCTCTGCCAGCCTCTGTGGATCCAGCAGAACCACTGCATACTCCACTGCTGCTTGTATTGGACCCGTTGCAGAGACCCGCATCGCTGCTGCAGTCCACATCACCTTCTAAACCATTGCTAATCAATGTATCCTTGATGCAGGCCCTCACATTTCTCGGCTGCCACAGCCACAATGACGATACTTGACTCTGCATCGCAGCTCCGCAGAATTGACGCATCACCCCGACTGTGCGCCACATCCTCGACACCGGACTTCACATTGCAAGCGCCATCGACGTTATCCTTAATGACAACGCAGGCCCTCGAATCGGCTGTGTGACTCATTTTCGACGTGGATCTACACAATGTTCTATAAAACATGATTTAAGGTACTGTGTTCAGTAGGCCTGACTGGGTCCTATAGCCAGCCCATGCTCCTTCACGGTTGGCCTTAAGTTCCGTCATGACCAGATATCCACAGTTGACGTTTTTTGATTTTTGGGTCTATTTTCACTGACAACTTTAAAATTAAAAAATCTCTGGTTGTATGTAGGTGGGATCCTTTTTGTGTGGTGTTTTCACTTTATTACTGTTGGAAGTGTTGCACAAATATTTTACGCATTGCCTCTAAGATAAGCTTGACTGTTCTGTGCCAAGCTACCAGGGGGTGGAGCACAGGTTAATTTAAGGCTGGATCGTGCATCACCCTGACAAGAATTGTGATTGCTGCTTGGTTAGGTATCACACCCCAGTCAATCAGTAACCCAATTTCTTACAGACCTTATCACACTCACAACTCACACTCTCACAACTAGCACCGAAAAGGTAATCTGATCTACCCTTGAAATAATACATACAAGCACAGGCATGCAAAGATGTGCAGACTATTTGTGCTGGAATGTGCCTGTCTCTTTAAGTGCCTCCAATGCTTTTGAACCACCGAAGTAAGGTAAATTAATTATATCTTCCATAGGCGCACTCCTTCAATCTCTTATCCTAGTAAAAAGAGAAGCCATACTTTATCCAGAGTGAGAAATTGCAACATATTTATTGCTGAATATTTAATTACTGTTCAACCATAAAGTGTGAATATATATAAAATGTTTAGAAAAGATTCACAGTGGCAAATAAAAAGCCCAACAAAACCAATGTTTCACCTGAATTTTTCTTTCAATGACTGTGCCCTGTTTTCTACCAAGGTTGTGATCAATTGGTTTATTCCCCAAGTTTGAGGTGCTGGTGTCATCAAGCACTGTACGTTTGGGAATTGAGAAACATAAGAGTCACAGAATAGGATGGTAAATGCACATTTGTGCAGACCTACTGGCTTTGTCAATGCTTTTTCTCTGGTTCTTTTATGTTTCTGAAACTCCAGGTGGAGTCGCTGTACATTTCTGATTAATGGAAATTCCACCAGAAACAGTCAATCTAGTTCACTATGTTTGATAAAGCACATCTCTAATTCGTCATTCCAATAATACCTGGATATTCTACTAATAACCATACCTTTAAGCCCAGGCTTTAATTCATGTGGCACCAAGAAGTGATATATGTACCATTTTGGAGCCTTTCACAATCTCATGAGACAACACTGACGCAAGCCTAATTGCAGCATTGACAAGATCCTGGTGTAAAAAAAAAACAACAACAAAACTTTGTATGTTTCTATCTGACCAATATGAATGAAATGTAAATTGAGCCTAAATGTGAGTTTATTAGGGACAGAAGGGCATGGGTATCCGATTTGTGCATCTGTATTGTGAAAACAGACCGTGCCCCTTTTGGGAGTAATCACCATCATTTAGAACAAAGTATATTGACACTGGGTGAAACAAGATTATATTGGCATCTCTGTAAAAAGAATACTGGGTTGGCCAGCTTAAAAGCATATACCCTTAGCACAAACCCCTACCTAATGTAAGTTACATGGTGAGACAATGATATATGGCAGACACAACCCCTGCATCTTTTACCCCAAAACAATTTCATTACAAAGCAGAAGAGCAGCTTCAGTTAAATGGGCCTATCACGGGGAACTGCCATAACTCTATTCACCCGGTCAGCAGTGCCACTGAGTGTCTGCACTGCCCTTTTAAACTGCCACTGGCCTCTCACATTAATTTTCAAAACCCCAAATCTTATAAAATGCTCCTGCTAAATTGCAGGTCGTTGCCAAAGCATGCGGCGGAAATCTGTATCCTCTTGGAAGAAGAAGAGCCAGAGGTTCTGTTTTTGACTGAAACTTGGCTCAACCCAGGGTCGGAACCCGAACTTGTCCAGGCTCTCCCCTTGGGCTACACCATCCAGAGGCTCGATCGGGCCTCAGGGAAAGGTGGCGGGATCGCCATTATTCACAAAAACCACCTTACCTACCGCACATCTGGAAGTCCAATACCAGACTGTGAGAACCTTGCTTTTGCCATAGGTTTCACACCCACGCTCACCCTGTTGGGTATTCTAATATATCGACCCCCTGGGCCCTTGGGACAATTCTGTAAATCCTTGCCCGATCTGGCAGCCAACCTAGCTAGTACCCCTGCCAATTTTACTTTATTGGGAGATTTCAATCTTCATTTTGACGATCTCTCACAGGTGGCTGCAGCGGAAATTACAAAAGAGCTCGCAGCCTATCAGTTTTTTCAAAAAGTTGCCAATCCTACTCATCTGAAAGGGCATTTATTGGACCCTATTTTTTCCAATCTGGAAGACCTAGTCAGAAGTAACCCCATCCCAGTACCATGGTCCGACCACTTTCTCATCCCATTTCTTTGGACCCCCAACTCAGCAGTGTCCCACTCTAAGCCAATTAGCACAAGGTCACGTCCCTGGCCTAAACTTGCGAAAAACAATGGATTTCAGAACTAGAAAAAACAAAGCCAGTGCCCAACTCTGATGCTGTAATAGCTAATAAGAATTTTAACAAGTGGATACAAAGTTCCGTAGATCTGCTCCTCCCCATAAAATCTACCTAGACTAAAATAAGAAGCAATAGAAAGCCATGGTACTCCTCAAAACTTCGGGCTTTAAAACAAACTTGTAAAAAGCTCGAAAGAACTTGGAGGAAGGACTTCTCCCCCGACAAGAAATTGAAATATAGGGAGGCTATCAAACTATACAAAGATGAAACTAAATCAGCCCAGGCGACATACTACGACGATAAAATTTTGGCAGCAGCTCATTCCGCGCGCGAGCTTTTTCGCATCGCAAAATCACTGCTCAGAGTCCCCACTCCCCCAGCGATCTCCGACACCTCTGGTTCACGCTGTAATAAACTAGCAGACTTTTTCCTTAACAAAATTCAAACCTTCTATACTTCATTCTCCTTGACAGAGAGTCAAATATCGGATATTAGTCCCCACAGCACTGAACCTCATTTGGAGACAATTCCTTTGTTGGACCGCGAGGCCTTTGATAGCATTTTATCTCAGGTGAAAAGCGGGTCGCCCAAAGACCTAGCACCTCTCAAAATCCTGAAGCAGGTTGCCGGAACCGTCTCTCCCATTATTTTGGAGTTGATCAACGCCTCACTTGCTTCCGGAGTAGTCCTCCCACCTTGGAAAGAAGCTATGGTGAAGGCACTCCTAAAAAAACCTAGCCTTGACCCGGACTCCCTGTGAAATTATCGTCCTACTTCACTTCTCCCAGGGATCAGCAAAATAGCAGAAAAACATGTTAATGCTGTGCTGTCTGCCTTCCTAGAGACGCATAATCTCCTTCACCCGTCACAGACGGGCTTCCGCCCACTTCAAGGAACAGAAACGGCCCTGCTCTCAGTAGTCGAAAAGTCTAAAAACATCTTGGATGCAGGAGGCACCAGTGTGGTCATTCTTCTTGACCTCAGTGCAGCCTTCAATACGGTCAACCACCAAATCCTGGTCCATAGACTCAGAAGACTGGGGCTGACCGGGGCCGCCCTGGCATGGCTGCAATCCTTCCTGGCCGATAGATCATTCCAGGTCTTCGAGGCTGATGTGGCCTCAAAACAGGTGCCACTCCGCTGCGGAGTTCCCCAGGGGTCATCCCTGAGTCCCACCTTATTTAACATTTATATGTGCCCGTTAGCGGAGATTGTGCTGCCATTCGGGATACACATAGTGACCTATGCAGACGACACGCAACTCGTGGTGGGCCTCAACCATGCCCATAACTCTCCTCCCAGCCTTCGTCCGTGCTTGGAAGGGGTAGCTAAATGGATGAATGACTCCTTTTTAGGTCTCGCCTAGCAATGCAGCGCAAAGCGCTGCTCGCTATGCGAGATCTATTGTTGCCGACTTTTGCTCCGATGCGGGACAGGAGATGTGCACGCGCATGGTGCGAGCAGAAGTTGTAATAGCGCCGCAAGCCGTACGCGTGCACATCAACTGTCTGTGCCGAAACTTAAACAGACAGGAGATGTGCACGCGTACGGCTCGCGGCGTTATCACAACGCCTGCTCGCACCATATGCGTGCACATCTCCTGTGCAGGCAGCCGATGCGCACGCTCACGGCGTGTCTTCAGCGTCGTGGTACGGGCTGGAGGCGCCCTTCCGAGAGGAGCACGAGCGGCGCATTCTGCCAACATGGAAAGTTCTGGAGAGGCGCTGCTAGAATCCAAGTCAGCGACATGCTGTGGGTTGAGGTAAACCGGCCCGTCCTTGTTAGGTCTCGCCTAGCGATGCAGCGCAAAGCGCTGCTCGCTATGCGAGATCTATTGTTGCTGACTTTTGCTCCGATGCGGGACAGGAGATGTGCACGCGCATGGTGCGAGCAGAAGTTGTAATAGCGCCGCAAGCCGTACGCGTGCACATCAACTTTCTGTGCCGAAACTTAAACAGACAGGAGATGTGCACGCGTACGGCTCGCGGCGTTATCACAACGCCTGCTCGCACCATACGCGTGCACATCTCCTGTGCAGGCAGCCGATGCGCACGCTCACGGCGTGTCTTCACCGTCGTGGTACGGGCTGGAGGCGCCCTTCCGAGAGGAGCACGAGCGGCGCATTCTGCCAACATGGAAAGTTCTGGAGAGGCGCTGCTAGAATCCAAGTCAGCGACATGCTGTGGGTTGAGGTAAACCGGCCCGTCCTTGTTTTTTTTTTGTTGCCTATGGTTTATCGTGGTGTTTTGTGTCCAGGTTTTTAGGGCTCGTATAATACAGCCTTGGTAATGCTTGCCTACAGAGAACACCCCTCCCACCTCCCAAACTGCATCAAGCGGCGATCCCCATGGCCATTTATTTATTTAATACAGCCTCGGTAATGCTTTTTAAAATATGCAAGTTGCTGTGAAGAAAGTAAGACTAACTGTGGATCATAAACAAGTTTCAAATCTCAACCCAATACCACCGAGCTCAAAGTCAGCCGCTCCAAGCACACTGCCCCCCCTCCTAAACCGTTGCCGCCATTCCACCCCTGCGGGCCAATGACTCCTGAACCACGCCGAGACCCAACTCACCCCACCCCACCCCTCCAAGGTCGGCTGTTCCGACCATAACCCCCCTAGAAACCCCGCCATCACCCACTGTCTCTTTACACCACCCCACTGCGCTCCCAAGCCCTAGTCTCCATCCTAAAATTTTATTGCACTTGCGTCGTTTCCTTGCGTGAGCGCGTGCTGCTCCTTGAGGCTGCACCCCCAGCCAGGCGCATGCTGACCCAAGCTGCTGGCCTTTGTCACCCTCTGCCAGCAAAACACGGATGTGCTAAGGAGGCCTGAACTCCACTTCTTCAAGCAGTGGATTAAAAGGTGAGAGGGATTTCGCGGAGACACGTTTAGTGGGTGTTCTGGCCGCTTTTACGACATATATTTAGGGTCAGCACCGGTGAAGAGAGGCGCATAGAGGGAATGGGGACTACAAATTTGGCAAAACATCTTCGAAACTATGACTACCTACCAACTTTTAAAGTTACTGATGGACTGGACCCCTCCCAGCCCCCTCTCTTTAACTCTTCTAGCACCCTCTCTCGGCCCCCACCTTCCGTCTTTCTCGCCTTGCCTTCCATGTCTGCATCCTCTCACCCTCCCACCACTTCCGGGTGCCTCTCCACTCGGGTTCACTTGGCAGCCTCTCTCCCCTGCTTGGGCCTCTCTCCATCCGTCTCATCACTGCCTTCTTCTTTCCACTTCTTACCTCCATTAACCCCCCCTGCTTTTCGTTCTCTTTCCCCTCATTGTGTCTCTCGCCCTTTTACTCCTCCTCCTGACTCTCTCCTCGTTTCATTCTCTTCCCCCCTCCCCGAGACCATCTCTCCTTTCTGTTCACCCCATCTCTAGACTGACACCCCTGCCATGTGGCCTCATCTGCCCCTACCTTTGCCTCTATGTCCATCGGTGATACCTGGGGAGCAGCGCCGGGGCGTGGAGCCCTGAGGCTCGGGAGCCAGGGAGCAGCCGTGGACGTCAGTGCACCCCTCAGTGAGAAGCTTCACTGCAACCCAGAGGTGGGACTTTACCTATGACAGCGCTGCGGCACAAATTTCATCATTACCACCATCAGGAGCGAGTGTGACAGCTGAGCACACGGTGCGGATGACAACATGTTTGATGTCACACTTTCAGCCTCTTAACCCTGTTCTTTTCATCGTGTGCAGCTTGGTTCACTGTTAATGCTTTACGCCTAGGGCCTTAATTCATAAATGCCTCTAAGGTCAAATGTCATGAAGGTTTGTGTTTTAATGAGTTAATATGGCCGCATTTGTCATCTTGTGCTGCGCTTGATCCTGCCGTTTGGTCATTCTTAGCGCTGTAAAGAAAGCTGCTGTGACTGTCTCAAATCCTCACCTTTTCAAACTTAGCAGTAAGACAAAATGCAGAGACAGCCCAGAAGGATTCATATCGGTGACCTGCCCGTGAACTCACAGATCTTTGCAGTCAGCCTGTTAACCCACTGAGCTATCTTACCAACTGACTAACAGGAAGCGTATGAAATAATTATTATTACAAACGAGAGCATACCATTGTAGTGGCATACCCTGCACCAGAGGGCATTACGTTCATGTCTCTGATCTGACAATGGCACATGACTATAGTTATTGCCATTTTGCATTACACCATTTAATTAATGCTTCACGAAAGGAAAAAAAAAAACAATAACATTTACAATGCCAATAGCTCAAAACAATGTCATTGCGAGACCTATTGCATTGTAAATGCTTGTTTAAATTAAACGGGGAACAAACAGAGATGGTGATTCTTGGGAACTTGTCCCCCGTTGATCTTAACATAATGTGGCCGGCCGCTCTGGGCCCAGTCCCGACCCCCAGGACCCAGATAAAAAGCCTGGGTATATGGCTTGATCCAGACCTGACTTTCAAGGTCCAGGCACGTAATGTGGCGGCCTCATGTTATGGCATCTTAAAGATGCTTCGTAAGGTTCTTCCCCTCCTCCCTTCACGGGCAAGGAAACTCATGATCCAGGCACTTATTTTGTCGCGTCTCGACTACGGGAATGCCCTTTATTTAGGAGCCCCATGTGCAACCCTCTCAAAACTTCAGATGGTACTAAACTGGGCAGCCAGAATCCTTCTGGATATCCCGAAACACCAAAATCAGCAAAACCTGCTTTTAAGTCTCTCTACTGGCTACCTATCAGGGAGAGAGTTCATTTCAAGGCAATGTGTATTGTCCACAAGTCGCTTTCCGGAAAGGGCCCGGCCATCAATCACTCAATTGTTCGGCCCTACCGTGCTAACAGACGCCTCCGCTCAGATGACCTGCACCTTGCCACTGTTCCTAGGATTAGGAGAGCTAGAAGTGGGGGTCGTTTGTTTTCTTACAATGCAGCTAAGCTCTGGAACACTCTCCCTCTTCACCTACGAAAGGAACCCAACCATCTTGCCTTCCGTAAATTGTTAAAAACCTGGCTATTTCCCTAGATCAGCTGACTTCCACTACTTGCCGTCCTCAGCGCTGGGATGCCTTCGGATAGCCATGCGCTTAACAAATGTATTTTTCATTTCATTTAATTTCACAGTGAGAATGCTTGCCTTTTTGCACAGCATGCTGCAACAGTTTCAATGTGATGCACCTGTTCTCGGAAGTCAAATGTGTTCCCTTTACTCCTCTCATTTCATTGCAATGTTGCAGAGCACAGCCAGCCATAGAAGGTAGGGACATACTATATATTTATGATTCCCCCTACTATACATTAAGCACTCAGCCCTGTGGCCTGCTAGACACAGTAAGGGGTGAAATATTTAATGTATACAAGTCGTTTTATCTAAATAGCAGGGCAGTGTCCTATGCCATGAGGTGTTTCAGGATGTAGCTAGCCAGGCCATACTGGTGAACCAGGAGCAAAACTTTTCCAGTCATACACATAGCTGGTGTAAATCTTCAGTACAGACCACATTTTACATTTAGCCTTCACGACACTGGTGAACTTCCTGTGCCAACTTACTAATGCTTTGCCTCAAAGATAAATAAGGCAATTATGTGTAGCCGATTCTTTCCCCGTCTTATGGGGACCGAGCACATGCACAGTGAGAGTGAAGGGCTGTTTCACAGTACACAGGGTCACAATACCAGAAACAATACTCCATAAGAAGGTGAAAAACTCATGGATAGAACACAGAGAGGAGTCATTGGTACCACCACTCATTCAATTCAATTAAACCATTCTACACAACAAAAAGCAGACACCTCGACAAAAGGTGCTGAAAGAACAAATGCCACAATCAAAGGTACGGCAAAACCACGTGATGAATCTGCTCCGAACTGTATGCCCAAAGCAAAAATGGAAAACAGTTTGGTTTATTATCAGTTCAATAACACTGCAAGCAGTGCACCTAAAAAGTACAGAAAAAGTGAAAGGAAAATCATACAGACGGGAAAATTCAAGTTCACACTGTAAAACGCCAATTCTTCTCCCTTAATTCGCACAACGATCGCTACCATCACAAAACGTCTGCTTTCTAGCCATTGTCATCGGGGCAGTGTTACATAATACACACAGGAGTCACATCACTGTACTGTGCACTTCCAGTACCTCCCGTCAGTGGCGTTCCACTCGTTTGTTTGTGTTCTCTGCTGGGTGGCCAAATCTGTAGGAAGAGTGCTGGGGGGTGCCCGGCACTTGACAACTCTGGTGGCTAGGGGAATCCGCTGCAATCTCATTTTGCACATTAAATGTAGGGTCCTTCCGAGAAGGGACAATGTAAGAGCACATTGAAGAGACAAACGATGCCTCGCAACATGTTGAGGATTATCCTGCAGCCCCATGTGAAAGGGCCTGCGTCACCCTTACGCCTGCCATGAGGCGGGCGTAAAGTTTTGACGCATTGGCATCCTAGAAGTGGCGCAGCGAAATCTCATAGATTTCACTGCGCCACTCCTACGACCCTTTCATGCGGGGGAACGCCCACCCTGCATACATTATACCTGACGCAGGTATAATGTAGCACAGGGGTTTACGAAGTGACGCCTCTACCTAGATGCGTCACTTCGTAAATATGGCGCAACATGGCGCATTATTTACGCCGCTGCTGCGCCACTAAAAGTGATGCAAAGGCGCCGCAAAAGTGATGCAGGCCTTCATAAATAAGGCCCTTACTTCTTTCTTTTTCCTGTGCTGATTTCCATAGAAATGTAATGAACCCCTTCATGAACATTCACAGTGCCTAGATAACATTATCTCAGATGGGGATGACACATAAGAAGCAGGCCGCTCAGCATCCTAGAAGGACCACGTGCAGACAAGTGGAATGCTGGCATATTTTTGCTTGTTAGAGGACTCTGGCATATCTGTCTCCATTATTAGGTCTATGTCACTCACGACCACTGCAGGATCCTCTGTAAATAAAAACCACTGTGCAAGAGAGAAAATGGGAAATTCATCAGGTGGCGGGAGATATGTGGAATTTATGTGGGGCCACTCATCACCAGTACGATGTGCATGGGATCACAGGCAATACCCAAGATGCTCTTTGCTTGGACCATGTCAGAAGTGCTGGAAAAGCCACAGAAAGAACAGGACTTAGCAGCATCTGAGTGCTTTCTAACTTCCACAATACATTGCTATGCACCGTGAAACACATAGCCACAGATCCTTTATGATTACGGGTATTACACCACAGCCATTTATAATAGATGTATACAGAAATAATTACCAATCCAATTCAATCCAATCCAATCTTTCTTTATTTCATTCCGTGGACCATAAAAGAACATTACAAAAACATACGATATATAAAAACAGATTAAAACTTTAAAACCCAGTAAAACCATGATAGAATTGATACAAGGACAATTAAAAGATCAACCAGCATTAAGTCCATTACTGATTCCTAAAAAAACCTTGTGCACCCACCACATAAAAGTTAAAAAACGAGATACAGCATAAACAATTGGCATTTGAGTGTTATACTTCAGGAGCCTAAATGTTTCTTTAAACGCTTTGTGCCCAAGTTCCTACACAGTTGTGCCAGCCATCTTTGTCATATTTTTTTATATCTCGGGCAAAAAAAAAAATACATGGAGTTCGGTCTCCTCTTCCGTACTGCATGCAGGGCACTCCAAAGCAGAGCTGCTGGTCCATTTGTTAGAAAATGCATGCAGAGGGAGAGAACCGTGCCTGAACTGTACATAGAGTTTCCTAGCTAGGGCTGCTTGTATTTCGTCTAGGCATGGCTCCAAATTATAGGTATCCTTTATATTCACAAAATTGACTGTGAGAGAACCGGTGGCAAGATTTTCATGGAGTTGGGCAAGTTTACCCCCCCCTGTAGCTACCAACTAGTTGTTTTCGCGAGATTGTAGTACAGACTACCTCCAGATTACTCCAAAGGCTATCTCTACCTATGGTGTGAAAGCCTTCCTTGATGTGTGTGAACCATGTCAGTTTACCTATACTGGGAAATCCCAATATTTCTTGTAGCTCTGTCCTATATTCAGCCAGTTCGGGGGTCACCTATAATCGCCGCCAGAATATTAAGGGTCTACAGCCAATTTGCTCTACAATTGGTTTCACCCCTAGGTCCAAGCGCAGTGGGACAAGTAGGGAGCTCACTGGTAGGCCGAACAACTGTCTAAAGAGATTATTCTCGGTCTTAATAATGGTCTTGGGAAAACGATGCCCCCAGAGTTCGGCCCCATACATTGCAGCACTCCTTAGTTTTTTTTTTTTAGATCTCTATAACAGGTCCTACTGGCTTATGAAATGAGTTTCTGTATAGCTTGGCCAGCCCGCCTGCGGTCTGGGATAGCTTAAGACTTGAATTATCCATTTGTGGCCCCCAATCCATTTTTTCTGTTAAGGTAAGACCTAGATACTCAAAGTCAGATACCCGCTTGAGTTGAATACCATTCATGTGCGGGCTAGGATGGGTTGTGTGAGCGGAGTTGAAGACCATATATTTTGTTTGCTGTATATTGATCTCCAACCCCCTATTTCTACAAAACTTGCCAAAACCATCCAGGATTCTCTGAATACCCATTGGTGATTTGGAAAGCAGGAGGGTATCATCTGCAAACATCATTGCCGGGATTAACTTGCACACTAGTTTAGGAGCATCTATGTCCTTCAACCTGCTCAGTGCACCAACCAGTCCATTGATATAAATACAAAACAGGGTGGGAGCCAGCACACAACCCTGTCTAACTCCTCTGTTTATTGGAATGGGCGGAGTGAGTTCTCCATGCTTCCCATGCCTGATTTGTGCATAATTGCCCTCATGCAGTCTTCTTAACATGTTCGGGAGATAATAGGGAATTCCAAGGTCGCTTAATACCACCCAGAGGGTATCTCTTGGCACCAGGTCAAAAGCACTTTTGAGATCCACAAAGACCAAATATAGTCTACCACCTTCCAGATGCACCGTTTTACAATAGAGGAGTTGGAGCCTAAATATTTTGTCTATAGTGGATATTTTTCCCTGAAAGCAGCTTGGAGAGGACTCATAGCTGTATGTTCCTCCAACCAAGTCTGTAAGCGATCCAATAAGGTCCTTGCAAAGATTTTTTGTGTTACGTCAATCAGACCGATTGGTCTATAGTTGATGGGCAATAGTGGGGACCCTTTTTTTACACTGGAAGAATCTCAGCTCCAGCCCAAGTTGCAGGGAATGCCATCCTTTGTAAAAAGAACAATTGATGGACAGAATGCAGAACTATGTCATACATTCACCCCAGTACAGAGATCTGGGCCTAAATTCATCTTTTTTTTGCTCCCCATGCCATTCCAGTTTGAACCCAGGCATATGCAAATCAGTCTTGACCCTGCGCCCAATGGGAACAGTCCAGCCCGAACTGCCAGGCCAGGTCCTCCCTGGACTGGAAACAAGCATCCTAGGACCAGTTTCGGGGTTTCACCCCTCATCAGCCAGGACAGCTTAACTCCAGTGGCATGTAGAGCACGGGACCCACGTCTGGGCATACCCATCCCACTCGGGGTGACGAATGCAAAAAGAACAATTGATGGACAGAATGCAGAACAATGTCACACATTCACCCCAGTACAGAGATCTGGGCCTAAATCCATTGTTTCTTTTGCTCCCCATGCCATTCCAGTTTGAACCCAGACATATGCAAATCAGTCTTGACCCTGCGCCCAGTGGGAACAGTCCAGCCCGAACTGCAAGGCCAGGTCTCCCTGGACTGGAAACAAGCATCCTAGGACCGGTTTCGGGGTTTCCCCCCTCATCAGCCAGGATAGCTTGACTCCAGTGGCATGAAGAGCACGGGACCCACGTCTGGGCATACCCGTCCCACTCAAGGTGACGAATGCAAAAAGAACAATTGATGGACAGAATGCAGAATAATATCATCCATTCACCCCAGTACAGAGATCTGGGCCTAAATCTATCGTTTTTTTTGCTCCCCATGCCTTTCCAGTTTGAACCCAGCCATATGCGACTCAGTCTTGACCCTGCGCCCAATGGGAACAGTCCAGCCCATTGTTCAGTCCAGCCCTTGGCAGTTCGGGTTGGACTGTTCCCATGAGGCAAGACTGATGTGCATATGGCTGGGTCCAAACTGGGGTGGCGGGGTGAGCAAAAGAACAATGGATTAAACCCAGATCTTTGTGACTGGTGGTGAATGTTTGCATTGTTCAGCATCCCGTCCATCATTTGTTCCTTTTGCTTTTGTCGTCCTAAGTGGGAAGGGTATGCCCAGACGTGGGTCCCGTGCTCACTGCGCCACTCGATTCAAGCTAGCCTGGCTGATGAGGGGTGATGCCCCAAAACTGGTCCCAGGATGCTTGTTTCCGATCCAGGGAGGACCTGCCTTGGCAGTTCAGGCTGGACTGTTCCCATGAGGCACAGGGTCAAGACTGATTTGCATATGGCTGGGTCCAAACTGGGTTGCCGTGGTAAGCAAAAGAACGATGGATTAAACCCAGATCTTTGTGTCCGGGGGTGAATGTTTGCATTGGTCAGCATTCCATCCATCATTTGTTCCTTTTGTCGCCCTAAGTGGGAAGGGTATACCCAGACGTGGGTCCCGTGCTCACTGCGCCACTGGATTCAAGCTAGCCTGGCTGATGAGGGGCGATGCCCCGAAACCGGTCCCAGGATGCTTGTTTCCGGTCCCGAGAGAACCTGCCTTGGCAGTTCTGGCTGTACTGTTCCCATGAGATACACGGTCAAGACTGATTTGCATATGGCTGGGTCCAATCTGGGGTGGCGTGGTGAGCAAAAGAACAATGGATTAAACCCAGATCTTTGTGACTGGAGGTGAATGTTTGCATTGTTCAGCATTCGTCCATCATTTGTTCCTTTTGCTTTTGTCGCCCTAAGTGGGAAGGGTATGCCCAGACGTGGGTCCCGTGCTCACTGCGCCACTGGATTCAAGCTAGCCTGTCTGATGAGGGGCGATGCCTCGAAGTCTAAGGATGCTTGTTTCCGGTCCAGGGAGGACCTATCTTGGCAGTTTGGGCTGGACTGTTCCCATGAGGCACAGGGTCAAGACTGATTTTCATATGGCTGGGTCCAAACTGGGGTGGCGTGGTGAGCAAAAGAACAATGGATTAAATCCAGATCTTTGTGACTGGGGGTGAATGTTTGCGTTGTTCAGCATTCCGTCCATCATTTGTTCCTTTTGCTTATATCCCTTGTAATATACCATTAAAAACAAACCCACAGATATGGCCCCCCGATGTTAGGCTCAGCACGGAAAACATCCTCAGGTATCTTGTCCAGACCTGGAGCTTTACCGGGAGCTATTTTTCTTACGGCACTGATAACTTCTGTCAGGGTCAACTCAGGGGTCTCAATGTGGGAGTTTTGTGATGGCTGAGTTGCTGGAGTCCGGGTGCTAACCTCAGTCTCCAGCGGGGCATAGAGGGCCTGGAAATGTTCTTTCCAACTATCAGCCGCTATACTGGGCTCTAGAGCCGCCTTTCCATTGCTACTACCAGTACGTACAATGTTCCAGAAGGCTTTCATATCCTAAACCTCTAGGGCCTGTTTCAGGGATGCCCATTGGTCCATTTCCCTGATTTTTTTGCGAGTGCAATGGTGTCTTTATAAAAAGCCCTCGTAGTTCTGGCTTGGATTCTACTCTTAGATTTTATGGCCTCTGTCAGGGCCCACTTCACTTCCTGACAGATGCGGTTAAACCAGGACTGCATTACCTTCTGCCCCCCCCCGGGTGCCCACTGGCCAGAATATATCCACCAGTTTAGTGGTTAATGCCTCATGCATCTTAGCAACTACTATTGGGGATGCAACAATACCATCTGCAGTTGATAACTTTGTTAGTTCCAAAAGGGTTGGTATGATGGATTCATATAGAGAGGCCATTCTTTCAGGCGATTGTTCGATCCATATCCATCTTATTTTTCGCCTACCATTGGTGAGTGATAGTCTATCATCTATCGTTGTACAAGGGTCAGAGTTATCCCCAGCGTCTGATGTAGGAAACTGGCTCTATATATACTACACCAAAATGAGGTATAGTGTGTATAGAGTCCAGGTGACCCCAGAGGTAGGCAGAGGCTAAAGTTAGATAGAACCTTACTCTCTATTTGTGGTAGAGTGGTCGAGCAGTAAGGCAGTATCAGAGGACAGTGTTAAGCATTTGATGTACCCACTCAGTCAGCAAATGAATTCACACACTCAAGAACTGAACTCTAGGACAATTGCTTTTGTATAAAAATATATACTGTTGTTTTATTTTTAGAACCAAGCAAGCCTGGCACAGGTAAGCATTAAATACTTTACAGTAATAAGTTGCTGGATGTAGAACAGTTTGAAAATGCAATAGGAATTGTACTTTGATTTACAGGGATGCAGTAGGTTGCAATACTTAGCAAATACAGTACATTGAAATGAATAGGCTCTTTCAGTAAATTACAGGTCAGTTACTCTTTACGTTACTTTTCTAACTCAGTGCTGGATACCTAGATTCAGCACTGGGACATTTCCTGCAAACAGGTAAGTAAATACGTTTTGGTTATTCGTGCGATTTTTAAAGAATATTTTTAGATTTCAAAACTCCACACTTAGAAACTTTTTGGAAGAAAATTGTCAATGTTATCCTATGGAGGAAAAACAGGTTATCGGTTCAAAGGTAAGTTATCAACTGTGGGAGTTAAGGTTCTGGGGTTAGACTCAGGGGTCCCCCAGGGTCAGTGATGCACTCTTGTTACACCCTCAGCGGCACTAGGGCGGCCGGGTGCAGAGTGTTGAGGCCCAATGTTATCCAATGGGGGATAGGGGGCCTCCGGTTGGTGGCTGCTGGCAGGCAGGCCACTGGGTTGTGGGAGCAAAGCTCCTAGGGTTTAGGTCAGGGCAAATGGGGAAACAAAGTAGCACAAAAGGTGCACCCTCAGCGGCACTGAGGCGGCTGGGTGCACAGTGCTGTTTCGACGTCGGGCGCCCTGTAGTTTTCAATGGAGAACCTCCGGTTTGCAAAAGCACTGCAGGCAGGGAGACGAAGGACTTCTGGGTGCGACCACCACTTCGAGAGGTAAGTTGGGAAGTTAGGGGTTGGTTAGGCACTGTTGGTTAGGGCACACAAGGCCGTGGGGCGTCGGGTGAAGGGGTGCCTTTTGGGGTCGGATCTTCTTACCAGCTCTGGGTCACGGTCAGGGGGGCCTTCTGGATTTAGGCTGCAGGCGTCGACTGGAGGCTTGAGGCAAGTCAGGGGTCACCGGATCTCGGGTCAGGATCGCCGGGGTGACTTCCTTGTGGTGTTTTTCCACTCGAGCTCCTGCCGGGTTCTGCGGGTGCAGAGTGGGCTGGTTTCGCGGTCTCCGGCTGCTGCCAGAGGTTGCAGTTGAACAAATCTGGTGTTCATGGGAGAAGCAGTCTTTGGAAGTGAAGGCAGACAGGTCCTTCGGGGTTTTTGAGGTTGCTGGCTGCAGGACACACCGGGATTTTGCAGGAGCAGGTTCGAGGGGAGACAGGCCTGTAGGGCTGGGGCCAAGTCAGTGGGCGTCTTCCTCTTGTTAGCTGGCTGCACGGCTGTTCGGTCCTTCTTCTTCTTTTCTTCTTGTCGTTTCTGGATCTGAGGAAGCAAGGTTCAGGGTGCCGCCTAAATACTAGATTTAGGGGCGTTACAGGAAGGTAAAGGGCAGGGACTAATGGGTCCCTTCCCTGGGGTGGGTACACCCCTATCGTGCCACCCTCCAGTGGTAGGGGGGCAGGAGCCTGTCCCTGGTTGGTTGGGTCCCCCCATCCTCAAGATGGCGGGGACTCAGAGTTGTGCTTCACCTCGCCTCCCCCACCTGAGGGGTGGAGTTGGCAGAGGTGGGCACACCTCTTTCCCTCACTTGTTTTTCCCGCAGGTTCTACCACCCAAAGTGGGGGGTAGAACCAGTGGGGACCAGTTGCTGAAAGCAGCAAATGGTCTGGGGAGGCTCACAAAGGCGGCATGCCTTTGAAGCTTCCCCTTCGTGAACCCTGCCCATCCTGGGGAGGAGGCTTGGCACCTCGTCCCAGGATGTGCATTGTTTCAGGCCCCGAGAGCAGCAGGCTCTCGACCCAGGGGTCCAGAAACATATCTGTTGGTGGCAGCCTAAGCAGCCACTCAGTCGGGACACTAGAAGTTGGTCGAGTTTCAGGGGCATCTCTAAGATGCCCTCTGTTGTGCATTTTACATTAAATTCCACACTGGCATCAGTGTGGGTTTAATGTGCTGAGAAGTTTGATACCAAACTTCCCAGTTTTCAGTGTAGCCATTATGGTGCTGTGGAGTTCGTAATGACAAACTTCCAGCACCATATACTCTTAATGGCAGCACTGCACTTACAATGTCTAAGAATGGACTTAGACACTGTTGGGGTACAGGGCTCATGCACCTGTACCCTCACCACTGGTATAGTGCACCCAGCTAGAGGGGTGGCTGATCTATGCCAGGGCAGTGCTTTGTAGGCATGGCACACAGGGATGTGTGCCATGTCGACTCTTCACTTTTTTCTGCACCAAGACACGCAGCCTGCAAAGGCAGTGTGTGAGTGAAAAGGTGCAGGGCCTCTAAGGGTGGCACAATAAGTGCTGCAGCCCTTAGGGGCCTTCTCTGGTCACAGTGCCCTGGGTACCTGTGGTACCATTACCCGGTGTGTCCTGCAGCCAGCAACCTCAAAAACCCCGGAGGACCTGCCTGCCTTCACTTCCAAAGACTGCTTCTCCGGTGAACACCGGATTTGTTCAACTGCAACCTCTGGCAGCAGCCGGAGACCGCGAATCCAGCCCACTCTGCACCCGCCGAACCCGGCCCGAGCTCGAGTGGAAAAACACCACGAGGAGGTCACCCCGGCGATTCTGACCCGAGATCCGGCGACCCCTGACTTGCCTCAAGCCTCCAGTCGACGCCTGCAGCCTAAATTCAGAAGACCTCCCTGACCGCGACCCGAAGCTGGTAAGAAGATCCGAACCCTAAAGGCACCCCTGCACCCGACGCCCCACGGCCTTGTGTGCCCAAACCAACGGTGCCTAACCAACCCCTAACTTCCCAACTTACCTCTCGAAGTGGTGGTCGCACCCAGAAGTCCTTCGTCTCCCTGCCTGCAGTGCTTTTGCAAACCGGAGGTTCTCTATTGAAAACAACAGGGCGGCCGACGTCGAACCAGCACTCTGCACCCGGCCGCCTCAGTGCCGCTGAGGGTGCACCTTTTGTGCTACTTTGTTTCCCCATTTGCCCTGACCTAAACCCTAGGAGCTTGGCTCCCACAACCCAGTGGCCTGCCTGCCAGCAGCCACCAACCAGAGGCCCCCTATCCCCCATTGGATAACATTGGGCCTCAACACTCTGCACCCGGCCACCCTAGTGCCGCTGAGGGTGTAACAAGAGTGCATCACTGACCCTGGGGGACCCCTGAGTCTAACCCCAGAACCTTAACTCCCACAGTCGGTAACTTACGTTTGAACCGATAACCTGTTTTTCCTCCGTAGTGTGGAGTTTTGAAATCTAAAAATATTCTTTAAAAATCGCACGAATAACCAAAACGTATTTACTTACCTGTTTGCAGGAAATGTCCCAGTGCTGAATCTAGGTATCCAGCACTGAGTTAGAAAAGTAACGTAAAAAGTAACTGACCTGTAATTTACTGAAAAAGCCTATTCATTTCAATGTACTGTATTTGCTAAGTGTTGGACTTGGCCCTTTTTGCAGGGTCATCCCTAAACTTTTTGCCTTTCTCCTAGCCTTTTTTCTGACATGGTGTTGGTGGTTTTAGGACTCTGGGCACTTTAGCACTGCTGTCCAGTGTAAAGTGCGTGTGCTCTCTGTGATAAACATGGTAAGATTGGTCTACACCTGTTTGGCCTATTTAATTTACCTGTCAGTCCCTTGTAAAGTGGTATCTCATATTACCAGGGCTGGTAAATTAAATGCTACTGGTGGGCTTGCAGCGCTGATTGCGCCACCCACCAAAGTAGCCTTTCAAACCTATCTCAGGCCTCTGCCATTGCAGAGCCTGTGCGCGTAGTGTTACTGCCGCTGTGACGTGGCACATAAAGTGTGTGCCATGTCTGTGACCCCCCTTTTACTGCATATCAGTCACCCCTAAGGTAGGCCCTAGCTAGCCCTATGGGCAGGGTGCATTGTAGGTAAAAGGTAGGACATGTACCTTAAGTGTGTGACATGTCCTGGTAGTGACAAACAGCCATTTTGGTTTCTCACTACTGTGAGGCTGCCCTCCCATAGGAATGCATTGGGGATTCCCTGATAGGTGTTTCAGTGGTAATTCCTGATATGAGAGGAGCAGCGTGGTCGTTTGGTATGTTTGGAATAGTGATAATAAATGCTACGCTATGGTGTGCGAAGATTTATTATAACTATTTTAGAAATGCCACTTTTAGAAGTTGGCATTTCTGTGTGCTATGTGTCTGCCTGCCTGATGTGAATTGCATGTCTGGCTTTTGAGTGACAGGGGCTGGTGAGGTGTGTGTAGCTCCAGGAGGGGCAGGGTGAGTCAGCACTAGGCTGAATGGGACATCTGCATTGGGAGTAGTGGGAGGAGAAGTCCCTGGTCCCTGAATAGGTCTGTGCCTAGCCTGTACAATGCTGGCTCCGCCCCCCTGTGGTGTGTCTGATGACAAGCCCCCACATGACAAAGGGGAAGAGGAGCCTTGTAAACAAAGTGCTCCAATTCCCCCCTGAACCAGTTTTGGCTGGTTCCCCCAAGCCCTGTGCCAGGGCAGACAAAGCCAAGATGTAATATAAATATAGGGGCTGTGACCCCATGAATGGGGAGTTGTTCCTGTGCTTGGGGGGCTTGCTGCTGCTGGGCCTCAGGAGGAACTGCCACGTGGGACTGCCTCCCTGCTGGAGGGCCCTGTGTGCTGGCCTGCCTGGGCCCAGCAGTGCCCCTTGGACCTTTTTTGGAAATCCAGCGCCTCGTGAGCGCTACATTCAAATTGCCAAAGAGGAGAAGGAAGGAGCCGGTGGCTGCAGCGCGAGGCTGTGAGGGAACCCCGGCGTGTGGGATTCCCCCTGTGCTGTTTGTTGGAGCGGGAGCCCACCCCGCACTGGTGCGTCTCCAGCGGGTGCCCGCCCCGCGTTTCTGCATCTTTAAAGAGCGGATGCCCACCCCGCGTATTTGTGCTCTAACGGGAGCCCACCTCGCATTGGTGCATCTCGAGCGGGTGCCCACCCCGCAACTGCTTTTATCTGAAGCGGGTGCCCACCCCGCACTTTGCCGAGAGAAAGACAGGAGCCGCCGAAAAGCACCGCTGCGGCCCGGAAGCCAGGCATCTTGCCTGGTTGGGGGCGGAGCCTCCTGCCGCCAAGAAGAAAGTCGCGCCGGAGCCTCGCAGGCTCCATGACAGGAGGAAGCAGTGATGCCGGAAGCCAGGCGGCTGTTGCCTGGCTGCGGGCGGGGCTCCCCGTACTACGGAGGAGAGCCCCACGTATTGTGAAGTCGAGGACTGAGCCTCACAGGTTCACCCATGAAGGAGGACTCCACAAGGCTTCGCAGAGGAGTCCCCGCGCAGCCCCAGCAAGTAGGGGCTGGATCCACTTGTGCAGCGCGGGTGCAGAAAGAGGAGCGGAGTCCACGAAGGAGCCCCGGTGAGTGGGGGCTCTATGTTTCACATTGTTGGTGCCGATCGGGGCACATTGTCGGTGCTCATTGCCACAGCTGCCCCACCTGACAGTGGGCAGCTGCAACGTTGGGGCACTTGCCATTTAGGAGCCCCAGTGGGGGCTCAGTAGGCACAGTGGTGCCAGCGCCATTTCTCCTGTGGGGGGCACATTGGTTTTTAAGAGTCCCGGCGTGGGGTTCAGGCGGCACAGTGGTGCCAGGCCTTTTTCACAGCTGCACCGCCCTGTCTACGGGCAGCTGCAAAGTTGGGCACAATTGTTTGAAGAGTCCCAGTGGGGACCCCGGAGGCACAGTTAGTGCCAGTGCCAGTATTTCTTTGGGGGCATTTTGGTTCTTGAAGTAAAGGAGTGAGATACACTCCTCTGCCCCAGCGCTATGCGCACTTTGCCTCGCTGCATTTGCAGCTACGCCCTGACACTTGGGACATAGGGCATTTGAGCCCCAGAGAGAAGGCCAGTGGGCCTGGGGTCAGGTTTGGTACCTGTGTGTACCAGGAGGGCGGAGGCCCTAAGTGAAGGTGATGTATGCACATGGGGAATGTTACAACGGTGCACTCCTAAATGTGAGTATTGCGTAATGTGTTTATGCTGGTGATACCTAATGCTTAATGTGTTTATGCTGATGAGGTGATTGCATAATGTGTTTATGCTAGTGAGGCCTAATGCGTAATGTATTTATGCTAATGAGGTTTGGGCCTAATGTGTTTATGCCTAATGTCATATTATGATATTTTAGGATGGTGTCTAATGCTAATATGATAATGCTTAGGTCATTATGGTACCAGTAGCTACTGGATGTGTTTTATATTTACTACCTGCATTGTGATGGTTCTGACAGTGGCCCAATTGGCCCTGTCTTGTATATAATCCCCTGTGAATATTGCCTAGTGCCAGTTGGCACAGTGTATATGTGTGATTATGTTTCTAATGTGTTTATGATAATACAAAGGCAATTTTTTATATAACCTTGTGTGAAGTTTCTTTTGTGGTGTGCCTAGTGTGTTGCTGCTGTGTGTGTGTGTTGCGCAAACGCTTTACACATTGCCTCTGGGATAAGCCTGACTGCTCGTGCCAAGCTACCAAGGGGGTGAGCAGGGGTTATCTTCAGCATGTAACTCCCTTGCCCTGACTAGAGTGGTGGTTTCTGCCTGGCTTAGGCGCATGCCCTAGCCAACCAGAAATCCCATTTTGTAACACTAAGTATTGCAACCTACTGCATCCCCTGTAACAAAGTACAATTCCTATTGCATTTTCAAACTGTTCTACATCCAGCAACTTATTACTGTAAAGTATTTAATGCTTACCTGTGCCAGGCTTGCTTGGTTTTAAAAATAAAACAACAGTATATATTTTTATACAAAAACAATTGGCCTAGAGTTCAGTTCTTGAGTGTGTGAATTCATTTGCTGACTGAGTGGGTACATCAAATGCTTAACACTGTCCTCTGATACTGCTTTACTGCTCGACCACTCTACCACAAATAGAGAGTAAGGTTCTATCTAACTTTAACCTCTGCCTACCTCTGGGGTCACCTGGACTCTATACACACTATACCTCATTTTGGTGTAGTAAATATAGAGCCAGTTTCCTACATTGGTGGATCAGCGGTGGGATACACAGCTTTGCATTTGTTGGACTACTTGGTTACCACCTGATCACATGACAGAACTCTTAAATTGCCTTTAGAATTCTGATTTTTTCAAATTGGCATTTTTGCAAAACTACTAAAAGTCTTGTTAGGGCCTTGCTTAAGTCCCTTTAGAATTTTAGAAAATAAAAAGTCACTGTAGTCAAGGGTAGAGGGGTTAGAACTTTTTTGTTAGAATGTCTCAAAATAAGAACCCAGCTACTAGTGAAGATAACCATAATGACATACAGGACATGGTTGAGGAGCTTGACCTCACCCTTTACCTTCACTTGTGTTTCAAGGAAGTAAGGTCCTTATGTAAAATTAAAAACATACCAATGGGTCCCCATCCAACCAAACAAAAGCTCCAGGAGCTGTTGGCTGAGTATGCAAAGGCCCACCCCTCTGAAAATGGTGATGACCAGTCAGAGGGAGAAGGAGGTGAGGAGGATGGAGATAGGTGCCCACCTCCACCGCTTCCTAGGGAAGGAAGGGACCCTGTGCCCATACTTCCAAGAATCAACCTCTGGGGACCTAGAGGCCACACAGGTGGCTCAGGTTCTTGTGAGGACATTGAGGACAACCTCAATGAGGAGGACATCCTTTTAGCAAGGCTGACCAAAAGACTGGACCTAAAGACCAGACTCCTGGCTTTAGAGAAAGAAAGAAAGGAGATGGGTTTAGCACCCATCAATGGTGGCAGCAATCAAAATAATAAGGATAGAGAGCAATCTTATGATCCTAAAATCCCCAAAGGGATTGTCCCTAAATATGAGGAGGGTGATGATATCACCAAGTGGTTCACAGCCTTTGAGAGGGCTTGTGAAGCCAGAAGGGTGAAGAAGACTTTCTGGGGGCACTCCTTTGGGAACTGTTCTCTAGTAACTGCAGAGACAGACTCCTGACCCTTTCTGGGGTAGATGCTGGGTCCTATGACCTCATGAAGAGAACTCTGATTGAGGGATTTGGACTCACAACTGAGGAGTACAGAATTCGATTCAGGGGGCTCACAAAACCCAAAACCAATCCTGGATTGATTTTGTAGACTACTCAGTAAAAACACTAGGTGGCTGGTTAACTGGAAACAATGTGCATGACTTTAATGGAATTTACAACCTGTTTATGAAGGAACACATATTAAGTAATTGCATTGATGAAAAGTTGCATCAGTACCTGGTAGACCTAGGTCCACTTTCTCCCCAAGAATTGGGAAAGAAGGCAGACCACTGGGTCAAAACAAGAGGTAACTAGGACGCCCACTGGGGGTGACCAAAAGAAAGGGGTTACAAAGCCTCCCCAGAGGAAAGACAGTGAACCCCCTAAAGATAAAAGTAAGGAGTCCCAGGTAGCCCCCCAAAAACCTGTCCAGGAGGGTGGGCCGAAAGACACCTCACAAACTAAAACAGGGTACCAAAGTAAGAATTGGGATCCCAACAGAGTATGGTGTCACAACTGTCAAAAGGCAGGACACCACACCAAGGACCCTAGCTGTCCTAAAAACAAAGCCCTGAGTGTAGCTCCAGGGGTTGCCAGTGTAGCTTTGGAGGATGGTTCCTCAGATGAGGAAGTCCTCCTAGCCTTCAACTGGAAAATGGGCCCAAAAGGTGAGCTGGAAATTCCAGAGGGGAGTAGACACTTCCACCACCTACTGGTGAATGGAATCCCAGCCACTGCCCTGAGAGATACCTGTCCCAGGGGAAACAAAAAGAGTAAGGACTGTCCCAGGGGGTGTCACTGTTAGGCCTGTGGCTGTAGTGCTCCTAGAAGTAGCTGGGACCCTTATATGGAGAAAGGTGGTAGTCAGTAAAAACCTCCCCCTTGATTGTCTCCTGGGGAATGACCACCCAGAGGTTGGTCTGAGCCAAAGAGAAGTACTGGACCAATGCCAGACCTCACCCAAGAAACCTGGGGGGGCTCAACCTGCATTTAGTGCAGCTACGCCCCAAAAGAAAAAAAAGAAACAGTGTAGGAAAGGTGGGCAACTGTTAGCCACAGTACCAGTGGGCCAGGGAGATTCTATCCCAGTAAGGGAGAACTCCAAAATTGGCACTGGTGAAGTCCCCCCTAGCCAACAAAAAGACATGACTAGTCAGGCAACTGTCCAGCCTGAGTTGGTGGCTCCTCAGCTGGCAGAACAGAGGGTGGAAGAAGGGTGTTCACTACCCAGTGTAGTGACCCCCCATCCTAAAACAGCAGTCAGGCAACCAGATCCCAAAGAAACCTGTAAGGTAGCCCCTTCACTTACCAGTGAGGAGCTAAAGGTGTGGTTCTGGGCACTGACAGCTGTCAGTAGCCTCTGCTGGGTGTTAGCCTTCATGGCAGCACTGTCCTTGGCATGGTGGCCTAGCCCCCTGCCAAATAGCAAGTTAGGCCCCCTGACCCTATTGGTCATGGTGGGGTTGCTCAAGCTGTGGGTAACCTCTGTGGGTAAGCTGGGCTTTGCCCTAGCGAAGTTAGAATTTGCAGAGGTAGACACATCTGAACCCAAACTAAAAAAAGTGGGGGGGTTACTGCAACAGAAACCCACTTTCCTACATCTGACAACTGCAGTTCCAAGGTTAGAGCATTATGATCGCTGTCATGCCGAAGCAAGACAGCGAAATCAATGACCCTATCCCACATCCTAGTTTCTACCAGGATGTAGTCTAGGATAGAAGAGTGGCCAACCCTTTTAAAGGTGTGTTTCCCAGGAGAATCATATCTGGTTCGGCCGTTGCAGGCTTGTAGGGAGTGATTTAGGGTGAGCGACTTAATCTGAAGAGCCAACGGTGCCCATGCCCTGATTGAAGGGATATTAAACTCAGGGATAGCCCAAAGCACATTCTCCTCAGTGGGTGGTGTATCATTAAAATCTTTCATTGGCTCAAATTGACAGTTAAAATCACCTCCTATAACTACCAAAACATTTTTGGTGAATCTAAGGATTAGTCGGTCTAATTGATCTAAAGTCGAGGATTCTTGACTAGTCCTCACGGGCCTTGAATAGACATTAACCAGAACTATTTTGAGGTTTGGTGAAAAGGTGAGCATGATACACAAGATCTCATCAGAAAAGGACTCCAGTTGAGTGACCGTACAGCCTAGATGAGAACCTACCTAGATACACAGCCCCCTCAAAGGGCCTTCCCCTTCCCCTTGAGGAAGCAGCTGTTTTGAAGGTTGAAAACCCCATATGTGATGTTTCCTCCGTTGTCCATGTTTCCTGGAACATGCATATATCAAACATGTCAACAAAATCCCCCCAGTCGGGACAACTCAGTTTGCTCTTAAGACCTGCAACATTCCAGTGAAAGTATCCTTAGTTTGTTTGTTTCATATTGTCTAACTAGGGTACCTCCCTGGGTTTCAGGCTCCAATAATAGATCTTTCCCAGATTAATTACCTTCAGACCAGATTTGGCTACTGGGAGTACAGTTAGCATCCAGAGTATCAGAGAACAGAGGCAAAACTGTACACTTTTCATAACAGACTGCTATCAATAGCAATGTATTTCTGCCTCAGAGTCAAAGTCAATCTTAGTCATTGTTATTTTCATATGACTCAGCCGCATTACCTTGAACTCGCCCTGAGGCTCCTCTCTGTGCTCCTGAATCCTACTGTAATGAAAATCGGGCAGCGAGTGCAGATAAAATAAGCTTGAAAATTGTTCAACATATGAATGCTATAAAATAGGAATAGCAGAGTCATAATGGTGAAAAAGTGAAAGAAACAGATTACTGTATAAGTTTCGGAATTACCACTTGCTTATATACGAGATGAAAGGAAACAAGCACTGGCAAAGCCAACGGGTCTTGCCTTCCTGACCGATTGGCTTTGCCAATGCTTTTTGTGATGCTGTGCAGCATAGTAGGAAAAGCAAAATGCTCCTTGCTGATGCTGTGGTGTGGAAATGGTTAACTGAGTGACCTCACAGATATGTACATTTCTTTGTAAAAATATATATACTACTTATAGTTTAAAAATAAATAGATATTCTTATAGGTCTGCTTAAAAAATGTATATAATACTTGTGGTTAAAATATAAATATTATTATATGCTTAATATTCATATAGGTCACGGCAGAGTTTATATATAAGTTATTTGATTATATGATTATGGGTCTCTCGTTAATTTTATTTTATCTACCACAATATGTAAATATGATCCCAACAATTGTATCTATAAGTGCTTCACTATTGAAATATTTGGAGAATAAGAAATAAAAATAAATATAAATAAATAAACAAATTAAGAAAAAGAAATTATACATAGGAAATTCGTTTTATGTAAAGCAGCACTTGAAAGTCAGAGTTTCTAACTATTTATCCATATATGTACATATGAGACATTATATAATACAACTTTATATCTCTATATTATTTTCCAAAGACATATATAACTTTCTATGTAATTACGTATCTAACTACTGTAGTAAAATAAATAAATGGGGGCAAATAACCTTCAACTCTCACCAATTCACTACTCTGTCGCATTCGATACCTCTTTCATTATAGCCTCTACCTCCTCTCACTGATTTATCCCAAACCTCATTGTACAACTATGATCTCCCTAATAACCCTTCTAGACTCTTTCCTCCTCTATCCCTCTTTTGACTCATCCGAAACCTCATACCCCTATGATATCTCTAACAACCTTCTCTAGACTCTTCCCTCTTCTATCCCCCATTTGACTAATTCCAAACCTCATTCTACTACTATGATCTCTCAAATAAACCTTTCTAAACTCTTCTCTCCTCTATCCCTCCTTTGGCTCATCCCAAACCTCTTTTTACTAATATGATCTTCCAAATAACAATTTCTAGACTCTTCCTTCCTCTATCCTGCCTTTATCCTATTCAATCCAACTAACAGACTCCCATGTCCATCGCTTGAATTAACACCTTTGTTTTCCCTATATTACTCCATCACTAATCCACTTTGGGTTCCGGATTAACATACTACTCATTGAAAAGTGCTTCAATGTCTTGCGTAGGGTAGTAACCACTATATAAATACTACTACAATTACATGTTTTCACCCTGCTGTATCCACTGCACGTGTGGAGATGTATTAACATAGAGAAGTACAAAATTGTATTATATAGTTCCATAGCCTTGATCGCTTTTTATTTTTAAAGTCTAAAAAGAATTAGATTTACGCACATGCGGATTGCAACCTTCCAGACGTTTGTCTGCTGAATAACCATAGGTTCAGGTTAGAAAGTCTGGGTACACCTGTGATTGTAAAATCAACTATTCTCTTCATATATTACTTTATCTTAAATAGCATCAACCCACCATGAAGCCAAGTTTCACCTTGGAGCCTCTTGATGGCTGTGATAGAACAGTATGGGTACCCCATCTATGCCTTTCAGATGCCAGTGGAAAATGGTGGTTGTGTCAACAGTGTAGTGCCCTAGTGTCAGGACTGTGTGCCGGAAAGAAGAAAGAGTATATCTTTTTTTCAGTAAAGGTTGTCAAAGGCCTCCTTGAAATGTGCGAGGCAGAATTCAAATGGTTCCCCTGATGATGGAGTTAGAATCCCTATTTTCCTTCTGGTTTCCTCCTACATAATGTTGAATTGGAACTTTCACCTTTGTGGGAGGTTCAGAGATGAATCTAATACCCAGATATTTCACTTGGCTATGGTGTTTCTTCAAGGGCATCCAGAAGTCATACTCTAGCAGTTCTTTAGTCTTGATCCAACAATCCTCTATCAGAGGGCCCTACTGGGATGAGACATTCGTGGGACTGCCATAAACTCTGGGATGCTCCTGGTTAACAATGATCAAATCCCAACTAAAGGAAGACCCTTCTGAGATAGAAAGGTCGTCTTTCAAACATTTTCAGATCTAGCTCATGAAGAGGTAACCCTCACTCACATTTAACCTTTTAACCCCAATGCATTTATCAAGTATTGAGAAAGCCTTTCAGAACCGGCATTGTTTTCAAGTAAATCTATTAGTATACAAGGAACATATGCAAACATTTTCTTTTGTTGCTGTAAATCAGCACTAACAACAGAGAAAAAGGGAGCAAATCGATGTACACTTAGACTGATAGTCAAAAACAGGGTTGTTGTCTGAAATATCAAGCAGGGAATATCGAGTTAGCAGATTATTCTAGCCAAAATACCGAGGAGGTAAGTATACATAGGAAAGTAAGTATTAACGTGCTATTGCTAACTCCACATCTACATACCTTGAAGAAAAATAAATATAAATATATATATATAAGATTGAGAAAGGCTGCTGTGTCAGCCAAAACGGGTCTTCCTGTTTGCTGGGTCGGAGGAGGCCCTATGGAATAAAAAAGCCTTATCCTAGCACTCCTCGTGTGCGTGCTCTCTTCTTTGTGAAGTAGGGGTTGTTTGGATCTATATATATATATATATATATATATATATACATATATATATATATATATATATATATATTTAAGGTGCATACAAGTGGAGTTGAGTATAGTAAACCTCTATACTTATCTATATATATATATGCCTACCTGTCGATATTTTGGTACTCGAAAGTTTGGCTAAGATATTCTGATAACTCAATATCCCACAACTCCAACAAAATGGAATTATTTTAGAATGAGACAGACAATTAAAAATAAAATGAATAAAAGTTTAATTTTCTAACGTTCAATACATTTTCACAGCTACCAGCTCATTAATGTAATTTTATTTTCATCTTCTTTATTCCACTGTCAAAAATGTTGCTTGGTTTCTGGGTTTGAAAATATTTTTAATTCAGGGGCATCTCCCCTTTTGTTGTCTTGCTGTTTTGGGCACTCAGGTTTGTAAAAACCTTTAGTGATCATGTTCCTCCCTTGCCCTCCTTTAGTGTTTCACCATGGGGAACTGAATGTTGCTTTCATTCGTTCCTGCAGGTTGTCATCACAACAAAGTAATCCTTTAATGAAAAATGTAGAAAAGGAATTAAGTCACTGGACTGAGAAGAGGATGTAGGGTCTCATTACCAGTGCCTGTGGACGATGTGATAATTATTGCAGTTTATAAAATCTGATACCCTGGGGATCAGAACTTAACAGGTGTGGTAATTAGCTGTTATTATAAGTCTTATTCTTTAAAATGGGGCATAATATGTGGATTTGAGTGTTATGTGCATGTACGGTATTAACATAGCTGACAAAATTTCAGATTGCTTATGTGTGACATGTAGATAATTTTAGTGAAATTATGAGTGACATTCAACGACTATGAGTGACACTTTCTCATGTGCAAAAATCAAGCACTGAAGACAAGGGAAACATAAATATCAGAAATTACAACCATTGGAGCAACGAGAAACTCTAATAAGATCTTAAAACTGCTATAAAGCACCAGAAATGAAAGGGCACCTAACAGGAGTCAGTCCAAGCTCTCCACGTGGGACCTCTATTAGTTAATACAATGAACCAGAGAGCCACAGAATTGAATCCTGGTTGGTGCAGTAGAGAATAGTGACTTGACACAGATCTCCCCTGAGAATCTTTATAAATCAGTTAAAGACTCATGTGCTAGTGAATTTATATTGTGCACCTCGTTGGGTACCCCCCCAGAAGAAGTAATAAGTGCTTTTAACACTATCTCCCTTAGAGTAGGAGAATTTTTAAGTGCCCCGATACGTAGCACAGCTATTACAACCCTGAAATGGTTTGACTCGTCCTGTTCGTTGGCTTCAAGAAAATTGCGGGAGGCCCTTGACGAGAGTCCTAGGAACCAGGTTTTGGTTAGAGCGTGCCGCAAAGATTATAAATCGAAGTTAGCCAAACGTAAATCTGTTTTGAAGGATGAAGCATGGAGGGAGCTGTCAGAAGCTAGTACCCTGAAGAATAGCTCCAGGTTCTGGAGTATTATTAATAGACCTTTCTTAGTGCATGATGAGGGTGGGGACTTAGGTGCACATATTACCGAGGACGAATGGGTGCTCCACTTTCAAACTATGTTTGATAGTCCGCTAGAGCAACCATGTCAGCATGGTCAAGGGGCAGATGTACCGATGTTAACAATCAAATTGGGGGAGGTCGTGGAGGGCATTACCGGCCTGACAAGTAACAAAGCCCCGGGGCCAGACGGTATCCCCCCGGACCTTTTTAAATCTGATGTACCCTTTTGGGCCCCGGTGCTTACAGCAGTTATTAATGCAGCTGTTAAGAAAGGATGCCCGGAGTCCTGGGCTATCTCGACAATCGTGCCAGTTTTTAAAAAGGGTGACCGAGTTAGTACACACTGTTACAGGCCCATCTCGTTGTTGGACTCAGTAGTTAAGGTGCTGCGTCGTGTGCTACTTGATAGGCTGACTACCTGGACTGGACAGAGAAACATGAGATACTCTCAGAGGTACAGTATGGGTTCCGTCCAGGCCGTTCAACAATCGCCCAATGTCTCAACCTAAACATGATACTTAATAAGTACACGGTGGCGCGATTTGGCACAATCTACCTAGCCTTCATGGACTTGTCCTCCGCGTTTGATCATGTGAATAGGGCAAAACTGTGGCAGTCCATGAAGGTTTTTGGGGTTGATGCCTCGGTCGTCCACTTCTTGGCTGACCTTCACCGGGCAACCAATGCTAAAGTTAGATTTTCAGATCGGCTTAGGGTGTCCAGGAACTTTGATATTAAAAGAGGTGTACGCCAGGGGTGTATTTTGCCACCTTTTTTATTTAACCTTTATATTAATGATTTAGATAAAGCCCTTTTATCAACCGGGGTAGATTATCCAAGCGCAGGTCGTCGTGGCCTCCCTGTTTTACTCTATGCGGATGATGCAGTCCTTATTTCCAGGACTGCTAGGGGGCTCCAATCTCTGCTTGTCGCCTTTTCTGATTTTATGTCAGAACGTGATCTAACCATTAACAATTCAAAATCTTTTATTATGGAAGTGGGGACACGCCCGAAAAAGAGCTTTCAATTCAGGGTAGGTACAGTTAAGGTACCCCGAACCAATGTTTTTTCTTATCTCGGGGTTATCCTGGACGATCAGCTTAAATGGGGCCCGCTCAAACAAAGGAAGAAGGGGGATCTGGCGCGGGTGAACACGGCTATCTTCAACTTTGCCTCTAAATTGGGCAATAGACCCATTTCTGCCCTGTTGAAGATCTACCAAGCTAGGAGCGTAGCCACAGCCTCATACGGGAGTGAATTATGGGGTACATTGCCACAGATGTTTTTCAGGTAGCTGAGAATTTCTTTTAAAGCGCATGTTAGGTGTACCCCAGGGCACGCCCAATTTGGTGGTACACGAGGAACTGGGGTACCCTATCTAAGCGATTCTTTGGCACTTAGACCTTTGACTTTTGGCTAAAAACTTGGTTAAACGAGGGCCTATCACTCTGCCATTTGATCTTAAAGGACTGCATGTCCCTGGATCATGCGCTTAATATACCTTGGTTTAGATACATTAAGCATTAAGAGTAGTTTTGAAAAATTGGGACGAGCTGAGCTTTATACTAACCCTGATTTAATAACCAATAAAGATGTGAGGATAATAAGGGAGTCCTTTATCAGTCTAAGAAAATTGGAAAGGGAAGAGCTGGAGCTGCGGAAACCCAGCATCCGTAAATTTTTGATGTTAAAGACGACACCTTCAGCCGAGCCGCATCTCCTGGGGTTTTTATCTATTTATGAACGGTTTTTATTGACAAGGTTTCGCTTGGACCTCTTTCACCTCCTGCTGCCTTCCCCAGGGGGTGTAGCAGAGGCCAGCAGCTTGCATCCTGTGGCTGCGACGGTGAGTCTCCACAGGACTTGCTACATTTTATGTTTTTCTGTAAATTTTATGAGGTTTTGAGGAAGTCTTTTTTAGTCCCCATTTTAAAGAAGCTGAATTTTGCTCATGCGCGCCCAGCTCTACTGTATCTCCAACTGCTCAAGGACGATTGTATTTTTTTCGTCGTCAGTTATCTGAAATCTGTGGTGAAGTCCAGGGCTTGTTTTGACTAAAAACGTTGAGTGTTTTTGGACTTATGTTTACCATTTTTAAGCTTTTACTTGTTCTTATAAAAAAGGACTCCTCTATTAAGGGCATCTATTATAAAGGGAAATTTATTGACTTATGAACTGTATTTTTACTGAACTGGATACACGGTATTACGTTGTTTTACTTTGATTAATGGTGCTGCTCACTTATAATTTTATAATATCCAATGGTTGTATCACCCTGTTTTAAGGACATTATGTTATAGTACATCAAGGGACTGCTGATGATAAACTGTGCTTCTATTCTGAACTTTTAATTATTTTTATGTATTGTCAACTTTTATGGTTTTATATTTCTAAAACCGAATAAAGTTTATATTGATTGATTGATTGATTGACTTGTGTATGTTTAGTGCTACAAGGACCCAGTCTGTGACAGGAAGCACTGTGAACATCCAAGTAGGGTCTTTTAAAAGCACACACATCCCAGCTTAGCTGGTAGCTACCTTAAAAATCCTCTCAAAAAGAATAAATGTGTGTCATCAGGAAGCAATTTTTTTTATAACTGTCCTTTAAAAGCACACACTTCAGAGCTCAGCTGGCAACTCCTTTACAATACCTCTCACAAAGAATAAATCTGTGCTGTCAGGAAGCTTCAAGTGATTTCATTAATTAAAGCCAATACCGGCTTCTAAGTACCGTTTACATTGGCAGAATGACTGGTTGTGCACATTTACATTTCTTTCAAGCAGCAGACACCCTGGCAGGAAAGCTTGTTAAGCTGTCTGTGCCTCCCTCGGTGTCACAGCACAGAAGGCTCCCCGCCTTACACTTAAGCATTTCAAATCTCGGAATAAACAACCCGAGACTGTTGCCGTTTCACAAAAAGTAGGGCAACTGTTTTTCTAAAAACAAAATAGTATGAGCATGCCATGCCACTGAAACCTCCCCCTGCCTCCACTTGGACCACTGAACATAACGGCGTGCATCTGCTTTCACACGTCGCCTTTAGTTAGACATTGATAATCACATACAGGACCACTACATTTTTCCTACACATGAAACAATGTGATTGTAATTTGAGAAGTTAGTAAATAGGTAAAATGTGCAAGTAATCTGGCCGGTGCCTAATAGGCAGGGAATCTTTCGTGATACAATTTAATAAAACACCAAAACAGTTTTTGAATAATGTTTTCAGAAGGGCAAACCATGGTCTATTAATTTTCCTGACTGTTTGAGAAATCAAATGCTTTTTTTTAAGCACTCACCCGACACTGCCTGGGTGTCTGGTGCCTCTGTACTGAGAGTGACAGTGATAATCAGGAACAGCTCAGTGCTGGTGCGGCAGCAGGTTGGCCTCCAGAATGAACAACCAATTGACTGTAGGTAGGTGCACCATGGGCAAACCTATCCTTGCACGCTGCACCCAGTGCACACATCCCCACTTTAACCAGCAATCACATGCGCGGTGAGGCAGTCGATGGTTCAGACTTGAGCAGACGCCTGAACCATTAAGTTTTGCATGCGCTGCATACCCCAATTGACAGGGAAACCAAATATGTCAAATGCACGCCAGGCCCACCCTATGTGGATTCGGCGACTCCTTCTTTTGCTTCCACTTTGATTGGAACATATACTCTGCTGAAGTGATGCAAACTGTCAACGCTGCAAGAAAGTAAAGTGGTTTATTTTATTAAGGATTAGCAGCTAAGCAACTAGGATAGTAACCTCACTCCAGGCACTTACTTCTTTCACGACACGTCACGAGTGAGGCACGCAGCAAATTCGGTGACGCTCCTGGTAGCTGCAGTGACTTGGATATCTGATAACTGATTCACCCACCACCGCGTGCCACAGCATTACTGTCCAATGAGTACTACAGAGACAGTGTGGTCAGACACACACTTTAATAGGTGGAGCTGGGAGAGTACTCATTGGATACAATGACCGTGACATCAGTTGTAAAAGTAATGCTGCGGTGCACGGTGTCGGGTAAATCAATTATCAGTGTTATATTGTAACAGCAGCTAGAGCTCTGTGAACAGCTGAGCCAGCCCCCAAGCCTACCAGGAGTAGCACTCACCATGGCAGCGCTCAGAAACTCCATCTTAAATTCAGTCAGTAATGGTGCATTAGCAGCGCTCCCACTTTGACAGCTCAGGAGGCACTATAATCCGGGACTTTGCATTTCGGTGAAGTGATGCGAACAACCACACTGAAATGCGTTAGTCTAACACCTGATGTGTGGTATTTGGCAGGGCTGTATTAACCTGTCATTACATACTGGCTGTGAAATTCATGACTACTATTTTATGTATCCAGTTTCAATGCGTTCTGAAATTTTTATCCAAAATGCGCATGCAACCATGTGATCCTACTAGTTCAGCAGGGTCAACTCGATGTTCTAATACTTGTTTCCAGCAAGTTCTATCAAATACCGATCTGAGTATAACCCAGAGAATGCTGAACTATCTCTTTCTGCATTCAAGAATATATTTCAGAGGGTATGCTTGATAATCTGGTTCTCTAGCCGTTGGGTGCTGGGTATACATATGTCAGGTATCTGTAGCTCAATCACATCATAATTTAATTAGAACTCGCAGAGGTATCTAAAAACTCTGCATGATTCCACGGAGTTCCGTTAGTGGCGTAATTTTGGTACATCGCACTGCTCGCGCTGCCCCGTGCCCAGAAAACCTTCTGTATCAGGCAGCAGCTTGTATATTTTGGAGACAAGACCACAAGAGCTCTCGGTGGTAATAATGCGTCTCAGTGCTGTCAGGGAGGAATGCTCCTTTAGAGTTTGGGGTTAGAGGGCCTAAAGACCATGCCTCAATCTAAAATACAAGAATATGTCTAAAGAAGCTGTCCCTCCCCTATGTTCACATTGTTCTAGTGTCATAAACCTTCTTTCTTCATATAAATCTTCAATTTTCATCAGCCCAATCTGCCGCAGGTGTTGTCTAGCATTGGATTCCATAATAGCCATTATTGTTGGATTATCATGCAAGGGGATATCGGGTGAGTAGTTTATGCTAAGTGGTATTCAGAGGCCATGCCCCCTTTTTCCACTACTCTGTGGACCAGTAATGAACCAATAATGGCCCTGGGGACCACCACCCCCCAGGGCCGGCTGCAGCTATGTACCAGGGTGCCTACCCCTGTGACATAACTGTTTGCTTTTGTTTGGCGGGAGATTTGACAGCTCCCCGCCATGCAAAAACAAACACTCTGCTTACAGTGGGCGGGAGCTGTAAAAATGTTCCAGCTTGCTGGAAGTGGAGTTTTCATCTCTTTCCCTGCCTGCTGTCAAGTGGGCAGGGAAAGAGTTGAAAGATTGCTCTCACACGCAGGAAGCTGCATTTCCAGCAGCTCCCTGTGTTTGAGAGCAATGTCGGCTGACCCAGGAGGTGGGGAGACAGCTGGGAGCATGGGGGCCTTGAGGCTCTACCTGCAGTCCCATAGTACACTGTGTGCACTGGGTGGGCTCCAGGGCACCCCGTGGGAAGGGGTACCTGGGGATGAAATCAGCCCGAGGAGTAGGGCTGCGCAGCCGCCCTCCCCCATTCAATATATATATATTAAGGCCGAGCCCTGGGGGATGGGGTCCCCAGCTCCGAAACCGGCCTGAGGAGAGGGGCTGCGAGGCCACACTCCCCATTCAACATATATATATATATATATATTAAGGCCGGGCCCCAGGGGATGGGGTCCCCGGGGCTGAAATCAGCCAGGGGAAGGGGACCGGGCAGGCACCCTCCCCCATTAATGTATGCCCCTGCTGAGGGATAGGGTCCCCGGGGCCGTTCTGGTCCTGATGCACATTTCACAAGAATTAAACCTCAACAGTAAGCATGTACACATGCCTCTGTTGAAACTCCACTTCTATAAAGGACAAATGATCCTATCTCCTGGGCTTGGCGAAGGCCAAACAAATGTGTGGTTCTTGGTAATCCCATAATGAAAAACAATCTGAAATCCTTCGTGCATGTGAAAGCATTGATCTATTGGAGTGCAATGGGTATGTGACTGTGACGAGTGGGTTCTTTGTTGTCCTCTACTGGTGACAGCAGAGTCCATGGTTCTCCCTTTAAATTGCTAGGAGTATGCAAATGTGGAAATCACTTGGATGCTTTCCCATTTGGCCCCGCCCGCCTTAGTAGTAGCCAAAGGTCTTCCTGCCTTTGGCCAGGGTGATGGACCGCACAACAAGCGTTCCCCCAGCGCGTTTCCCGCTGATTTTGATGAGGGGTTCTTGATGCTGAGGAATTTGAGGACATCTCCACCAAGCAAAGAAGCATTTACTTCATATAGTTAAGAGGAAGGACCCTTGTTTGGTGGAGATTTTCCTCTTTTAGTCTTGTTGGTTTCTCTACAGAGGGATTCATGATATCACATATTTCTGGATAAAGATGCACCAGGAACATTTACATTGCCAAAACACACACAAGGTCACTGGTGACATTTCCTTGTGCTCCATTATGCAGCTGTAGTGTAGAATGCGTGCTGGACATTTACCCAAGGAGGTAGTACTTAGAAATTAACCACTAGAAAGAACTCTACTTGGGTAGATATTTTGCGTAAAACTGTGGACATTTGTTAGATAAATGGGCAGATGTTGTTCCTTTGTGGCAGAGTCACTCACAAAGCTACTGACACACAGACACTTAGACACCCAATCAGGCACTCACACATCCACTGACAGACCCACTCAGACAATCGCACATACACTCACAGACGTACTCAGACACTCATGCAGACACTCATGCACCACTCACAGACCCAGACAGCTACTCACACACCCATTCAGACACTCATGCACCCACTTACAGACCCACTCAGACACTAATGCACCCACTTACAGACCTATACATCCACTAACACAACCACTCACAGACCCACTCAGGGACTCACACACCAACTTACAGACCCACTCAGAGACTAACACACCCACTCAGACAGTCATGCACTCACTCACAGACTGACTTACACACTCATGGAGGCACGTGTAAACCCACTCAGGCAATCTCACACCCACTCACAGACCCAGACACTCACACACTCACTCACACACTCAGAGAGACACTTATGTAGCTACTGCCAGACCCATACAGACACTCACACACCCATTGAGACACTCATGCACGCCTTCATTCACCCACTGAGACACGCATGCACTCACTCACACACTTACTCTCAAGGGATACAGGTTACAGTTAGAAAACAACATTAAAAATACCTTAGAAATTCACTGGAAAAAAACCAAAGGTTACAGGGACGTTATAGTTAGGAAATCGAATTTTTTTTAAAAACGTTGAAATTCACTGAAAAAAACGAAGGTTACAGGGACGTTATGTTTAGGCTCAGATTTTACTCATACAAAACCAGTCAATTTCAGTAGTTATAGTTACCTGAGCTAACTATAACTTATGCCCCCGCAATGCACTGCCTAGGACCTCACATATTACATCACTCATGGTCAGTGACATCACTGATGACATCACTGATGACTTCATCCACAGAACCACCCACACACCCACTCACACCCCTATATAACATCTTATACACCCACTCATATACCCACACAACCACTCACATAGCCATTCACAGACCCATACAAGTACTCACACAACCACTAACTCATCTATAGAGCCACTCACACAACCAGTCACTCACCCATACAGCCACTCACACAACCACTCACTCACCAATACAGCCACTCACACAGCCACGCACTCACCCATACAGCTACTCACACAACCACTTATTCAGCCATACAACCACTCACACTGCCAGTGACTCACCCATACAGCCTCTCAACACAGCTATTCACTCACCCATACAACTACTCACACCCCCACACAACCACTTACATACCCATTCACATATCCATATAACCACTTACACAGTTGCTCACTCACCCATATAGCCACTCATACACTCACTATCCAAAACAGCCACTCACATACCAACTCACTTAACCAAATAACCAAACAGCTACTCACTCACCCATACAGCAACTCATACACTTACTCACCCAGCATTACAGCCACCTACATATCTACTCACCCATCCATAGAGCCACTCACAGAGCCACTCAGTCACTGATACAGCCACTAACACCCACACTCATCCACCCATGCAGCCACTCACTCACCCATACAGCCTCTCAACAGAACCACTCACACACCCACTTATATACCCGTTCACACATCCATATATGCCTACTCACTCACCTACACAGCTACTAATACAGACACTGACTGTGCAATACAGCTCCTCACACACCCACTCAAACAGCCACTTACCCATACACCCATTTTCACACCCAGTCACTTACCCTTAGAGTCACTCACAGTCACTGAGTCACTGATACTGCCACTCACACACCCACTCACAGATCCATGCAGCCACTCACACACCGCTCAATCCCCAATACAGCTACTAACACACCTATTCATTCACCAATACAACCACTGACACAGGAATTCACTCACCCATACAGCCACTCACACAGCCACTTAGTCACCCATACAGCTACTCACACACCCACTCACATGATATATGTTAGAAATAGTATCATACATTAGTAGAATACAAACTATACTAATTTAACTTCTCCATCACTAGATGGTGTCATCAGTGATGTCATTTAAGATGTCATCAATGATGTCATCAGTGATGTAATATGTGAGGTCATAAGCAGTGCATTGCGGGGGCATAAGTAGCTCAGGTAACTATAACTGCTGAATTTCACTGGATTTGTATGAGTGAAATCTGAGACTAACTATATGTCCCTGTTACCTTTGGTTTTTTCCAGTGAATATTACCTACTGGTGGTCGCCAGTAGATAGCTATAGTTAGAACCTAGTTTCCAAAAGAAAAGTGTTTTTTGATTTGCCTATAACTTTGGTGCCGTTTAACGAATCTTTGCGAAATTTTCAAAACTAATGGCTCACTCATTTCAGCTGTTGTTTTGAAAGTTTCGGGGTGATCCAAAACTTAAGACACAGCTTCAGCCAGAACTACTGAACAGAATTGCATCAAATTTGGCAAAAATGTATCTCTTGGTTCAGAAAGCACTCTTTTTGTTAAATGGTATGAATCCATTCAGTAGTTCCTGAGAAATTTAAAGATTTCTCAGATATACAACTGTGGCCGTGGTGGCTGAGATCTGATTGGTTGCGAACACTTCAAACCAGGAAGTGTTGGCAACCATCTTGTGACTTAGTTGAACTGAGTCAGAAGAAAAAAGGTGAAAAAACAAGACAAGGGGGTAGGGTAGAAACACCCTGACCCCCTAGGCCAACATTTTTGGTGGGAGTCACCATGGATCTGCGAATCCCACCGAACATAAAAGAAACCAAAGTATGGTCTCCCGTGCTTTGTTTAATTAGGCTCCTGGGTGGGCCAGGTCCCAGGGCAATTGAATTAGTAATGCGGGGGCTGCTCGGGCCCCCTCAGCCCTGGGGACTGCCACCTCCCCAGGGCTAATGTATTGTAATGCAGGGGACCAGGCGGCCCCCCCACAGCCCCGGGGACCGCCACCTTCCCAGGGCACAAATTAAGAAAAGAGGGGAGTCCAGTGCAGACCCCAGGCTCCAGGGACCACCACCTCCTGGGGCTACAAAGTAGATGGGAGGGAGCCGCCAGGCCCCCCTCCAGAAGCCCTTCATGGCCCTGGGGTCCGCCACCCCCAGGCTGGCCCCAGCAATGTTCTGGGGTGCCCACCCCGGGACATTGCAGTTTGCTATGGCTTGGCGGGAGCCCTTCTCCTGACACTGTCCTGCCAAGCCATAGCAAACTCTGGTTCGCTTACTGGCAGCGAGAGCATGAAAAAAATGCAGGAAGCGGGGAGCCGGCAGGGACCATGAGGGCCTTGAAGCTCCCCCTAGCGTCCCCAATGACATGGCTAACCCATGGGGGATGGGGTCCCCGGGCCAATATCGGCCGGGGTAGGAGAGCCGCACAGGCCACCCTACCCATTTTAAAAAAAATTTTTTTAGAAGGTTAAGGCCTGGCCCCAGGGGATGGGGTTCCCGGGGCTGAAATTGGCCTCAGGAGGGGACCGCGCAGCCCCCTCCTTCAAATGTTTATTTTTTGTGCGGATTTGCAACGGGTTTGCAAATCCGGGAAATATTTATAAAGAGTATATATGTTTAAAAATATATAACTTTCACTGTTGGGTTATAGGGTGGCTCTAAGAAGAGACGTTTTGTTCATTATGACTTTGTTGCAGCTACATGTAAGTGCGGATGGACAGCTTGAGGTTGTTGAGAAACACCCTGTTCCCTTCATCTGTGAAGTGAACACCATCAGTTCTGTAGATGTCATGCATGTCAAAACGTAGATTGTTGTTATAGATAGAGCCCATGTTATGGTCTCTGAGGTAAGCAGAAACAGCTTTATTAACATGCTTCCTAGCTTTTTCAATCTGTGGACAGAATTGATTTGACCACTTCCATTTCTGTCTTTGGCATATATTAGTGTATACAAAGACAGTGTGAGGGAAAAGCAACATCAGTTGTGCAAAGGTATCCTTCATTAGGATTTCCAATCCTACCCCAGTCAATGTGCCTAGGTCATGGCCACCACAGTGAGGTCAGGGGGTTGGAGATGCAAAAAGGTTTTAACCAAAGGCATCAATTGGTGCCACTTTAATCCGCTCTGTGCAAAACATTTAATATCCACATTATGCAAACCTAGGTCTTTGTCAATACCTCTGTGTTCAGCATACCTTTTGCTCTAGAAAACATAGTTCTGCCCTACAATCCATACTGTAAGCATTTTGAAGGCATGTGTGGAAGGAATCAAAAGACATCTGTAGCTGAGTAAGTCAGTTGGTACAATGAGAGGTATCTAAAATGGTGGAGAAGATGTTGTTTTAGAAAAAGCAGATAAGTGGCTTTTCATAAAAATTGTGTACTCAAAAATAGGTTGAATGTTACTTTGCAGAACAAGTATCTTTCTGATTGGTTATGGAAAAAAGTTTGAAATGTACAGTAGACAGGATAAGCTAATATTTTGCAAGAGTCAACCACACCTGCTATTTGCATTTGTAAGCTAGTGTGCTGAATTAAAAAATATGGTGAACTTGTGACCTGCTGGTACAGTTGAATGTTGCAGAAACTGTTACTATGGAAACTAAGATTAAGCAGAATGGGGGAAGGGTTGAAAGTTAACTGTACTTTTAAAATATGAAATGGAAAGTTATATATATGTGATATGCTTGTAAATTAAGCTTTCCAAATCAGTACTATGTTTAACAGTTGTATGTTCTTAAAAAATAATACTAGTATTATTGGAAATAGGTTTTTGAACTCATGTAAAGGTTTGCGACGGTACACTACGGCACCGCGGTGGAGTCGCGACTCCAGTAAGTTACAGAACCAGATTGGGCACTTTTAGAAGACAGTAATAAAGGGTTAATATGTGTATCCAACAGAAATGGGTTTTAGAATTTAAAAAAATGAAGGGTATATTTTGATTTGTTACTTACATTCATTTCTGTGCAAAATGAGAGGGAAAATTTGCCATTACTGGTTTAACCTTGTTGAGAGAGGTGCATCACATTTATTGTGTGGGAAAGAAAATTAGTTAAGAGTTTCTGATATTTTCATATAATACAATAGTATTTCAGAGGTGAGTTACAAATGTGTAAGGTGTGTTATGTATTGTGTAGCAGTGCTTCAGTGTTTGTAATGACATGTGAGGTTTAAAATATGTTACTAAATGTAGGAACCTGCATTGTAGTCTGTATAATTGTAGTGAAATGAAGATTGGAAATAGGTTGTGCATACTGATATGCATCCTCCCGGAGTCTGTAATGAAAGTAGTACAGAAAACTGAGGTTTAAAACATGTTGGCAGTTTATTAACCTGTATCCCAGTCCATATAAGTCTATGTCTGGGAAACATCCATTACAACGCAGGCATTACAATGCAATGCCTTTACAATGCAGGCAATACAATGCAAGTTCCATTAAAATGCAGGCTATTGGAACGCATGCTATTAGAACGCATATGCATCACTGACCAGCACCTTACTTGAGGTAAGCACCTGGCAGTGTTATAATAATAATGTTTGTTCTAATGTTACATGTGTTGTAATAGCTTGCATTGTACTAGCATGCCTTGTAATGGAAGTTGTGTTATAAAAGTCACATTGTAAAAGTATGCGTTGTAACATCATATATTAATGAAATAAGGTTAAAAGCATGCAGTTTATCATACCTTTGCACAAATCTTGTTAGAGCTACTACAGCATTCAGTTGCAGAAGCCTGGATCCCATACCTAGGTAGGCATCTCAGCAGCACTTGAATATAGAGTTCAATACTTGCCTGCCCTTGTATAATGAGCAGAAAGTTAACCATACATCTTCGTCTACACAAATTTAGAGAGCATGTGGTGTGCAACAGAGGAATTTTAGTATTTTTAGGCTTCTATTGTGAGCTGTAAGTGAATAATGAAGCTGCAAGAGAAAAGTGAGGTTTAAAACATGTTGGCAGATGTATTATTGTATATTCTAGTTCATATGAGTCTCTGGAAAGGTACACTTGAAGTAGGCTGTATAAAATTAGGTGTCTGCTTTAAACGGAAAGTGTACTCTGTCAAGTTTGAATATCTGCTTGATATCATGTCTGAGGTATGTCTCTACTTCTACATGTATTCTGACACGTGATGAGCAGCTGATGACCCTAATTTAAAAACGATGCACCTTAACATACAGCTGGCCAAATGTTGTCAGTGCTACTACAGCATTCAGTTGCAGAAACGTAGATCTCTTACCTAGGTAGTCATCACAGAAGCACTCAAATACAGAGTTCAATACCCGCCTGCGCTGTATAATGAGGAGAAAGTAATGCATACTACCCGTTCACTCATCTATTCACCCAGGCACTACTCATGAGTCATACATTCACTCAGATGCTACCTATGCACTCATCCAATGACCCAGGCACAACCTATGCATCCATGCAATCACCCAGGCACTACCCATGTGTTTATCTATTCATTCATGCACTACCAGTGCAGTTATCCATTCAGCAAGGCACTACCCATGCAGTCATCCATTTACCCACTCACTACCCATGCAGTCAAGCAATCACCCAGGCACTATCTATGCACTCACCCAATCACCCAGGCACTATCCATGCACTCATCCATTCACTCAGGCACTACCCATGCACTCGTCCAATCACCCAGACATTACCCTTGGACTCATCCATTCAATGAGACGCTACCCATGCACTCCTCCAATAACCCAGACACTACCCTTGGACTCATCCATTCAATGAGATGATATCCATGCACTCATCCAATCACCCAGGTACTATCCATGCAGTCACCCAATCATCCAGCCACTATCCATGTACTCATGCATTCACTCAGGCACTACCCATGCACTGATCCAATCACCTGGGCGCTACCCTTGCACTCATTTTTTCAATGAGGCGCTACCCATACTCTCCTCCATTCACTCAGCCGCTACCCATGTACTCATCCATTCACGTAGGCACTACCATGCACTTATCCATTCACTCAGACACTAATCTTGTACTCATCTGCTCACCCAGGCACTGCCCATGCACACATCCAATCACTTAGCAATGACCCATGTACTCATTGAATCATCCAAGTACTATACTTGCGTCAACCAATCACTGACGCTCTACCCATGGACTTATGCAATCACCCATATGCAAAAGAAATAGTAGATGGACGGAATGCTGGACAATGCAAACATTCACCCCCAGTCACAAGGATCTGGGTTTAATCCATCATTCTTTTGCTCACCACACCACCACAGTTTGGACCCAGCCATATGCAAATCAGTCTTGACCCTGTTCCTTGTGGGAACAGTCCAGCCCGAACTGCCAAGCCAGGTCCTCCCTGGACCGGAAACAAGCATCCTGGGACCGGTTTCAGGGCATCACCCTTCTTCAGCCAGGCTAGCTTGAATCCAGTGGGGTAGTGAGCACGGGACCCACGTCTGGGCATACCCTTCCCACTTAGGGCGACATATGCAAAAGAAACAGTAGATGGACGGAATGCTGGACAATGCAAACATTCACCCCCAGTCACAAGGATCTGGGTTTAATCCATCATTCTTTTGCTCACCACACCACCCCAGTTTGGACCCAGCCATATGCAAATCAGTCTTGACCCTATTCCTTGTGGGAACAGTCCAGCCCGAACTGCCAAGCCAGGTCCTCCCTGGACCGGAAACAAGCATCCTGGGACCGGTTTCAGGGCATCACACTTCTTCAGCCAGGCTAGCTTGAATCCAGTGGGGTAGTGAGCACGGGACCCACGTCTGGGCATACCCTTCCCACTTAGGGCGACATATGCAAAAGAAACAGTAGATGGACGGAATGCTGGACAATGCAAACATTCACCCCCAGTCACAAGGATCTGGGTTTAATCCATCATTCTTTTGCTCACCACACCACCCCAGTTTGGACCCAGCCATATGCAAATCAGTCTTGACCCTGTTCCTTGTGGGAACAGTCCAGCCCGAACTGCCAAGCCAGGTCCTCCCTGGACCGGAAACAAGCATCCTGGGACCGGTTTCAGGGCATCACCCTTCTTCAGCCAGGCTAGCTTGAATCCAGTGGGGTAGTGAGCACGGGACCCACGTCTGGGCATACCCTTCCCACTTAGGGCGACATATGCAAAAGAAACAGTAGATGGACGGAATGCTGGACAATGCAAACATTCACCCCCAGTCACAAGGATCTGGGTTAAATCCATCCACAACATCTAACCAACATGTAACCTCTATCTGTATATATGCTTGTTTTTAATACTACAATGAATTTTAAAACACTATTCGTTTTTTTCTTGTTTAGGAGGAAAGGAAGGGACCTAATCCAGGGTGAGAAAGAGGATCTTGGTTCCCTACCCTTTTCTTCGTGGCATCACGCCATCGTGATTGGATTACAGCATAAGATAAGACTGTTGATTTTCTTTGTTTGATATGGTTGTATTAATTTATATTTCGGCGCAGAATTACAGACAACCAGAACATGGACAATCTTGCTCTCCTTGGGAGAGTATGGGAGACCATGATGAGCATATTGCAAATCTAAGCCACTTGGCGAGTAGCAATGTAACAGAATACACGTTGTACTACAACCTAGAAACGCATATCGTGCTTTCATCCACATGTATAGATGGAACGCGTATTTAGCCACTAAGGCGCAATATCACACATACAGAGAACTTTATTGACAAACGGATTTTCAACAATCTGTACAATCTCGTTTTCACTAGACACTTTGTCGTACTCGAACACTTGGTATAACGAAGTTCAGCGAACAAAAAATCTATTATTTCATATGTAGAAAGCCATGGAAACCAATACGGTTCATTTCACATATAACTCTATATACAAGCTGCAATGTATGCATGGCCATACATAGAACCGTGTCAATGGTGCCTGCCTTTGCTATTTAGAGCATTGAGTAAACTATTCAGAACAGAATTAATATGGCCGATCTAACAACCTCCCGAAATGAGCCATCACTGTTGAGAATGCTCAAATACACAGAGGGTCAATGTTTCAGTAAGAATAACTCACTAAGATGTAATGTAATATTTACCATTACAAAATGGATGCCACTTTAACACTGTTTTAAGTGCATTATATGTATTGTCCTCTGTTTACGTCCATGAACTTGTATGTAAAACAGGCGCTGACTCAACACGCCAGTGTGTGATCAAGACTGCCTTGACAGTTGAAATGCGTAACTGGCAATAAAATCTATGGTATTGCAGATATCCTCAGTGTGCGCCTACTTGGTCTTTTGGAAAATTAATTAGCCGGTGGGCTCCGCTGGCGAAGCGCACTACCTATCAACGGGTTGCATGGGGGCAGGAAGGAGCAAATCGGGCGATCGAGTATTTATGTATATAAAATATGTATATATATATTTATATATATAGAGAGAGAGAGTAAAACAAGCAAAGGAATCAAGTACGTTAAATTTAGGAATTAGCATTTAAAAAATCTTAGAAATTCACTGAAAAACCAAAGGTTACAGAGAAGTTATATTTAGTAAATAGCTTTTCAAAAACCTTTGAAATTCACTGAAAAAGCAAAGGTTACAGGGACGTTATAGTTAGGAATTAGCAATTAAAAAACCTTAGAAATTCACTGAAAAAATACAGGTTTCAGGGACGTTATAGTTAGGAATTGGCATTTAAAAAATCTTAGAAATTCACGGAAAAAACACAGTGATGAGTGATGTAATATGTGACATCATCAGCAGTGCATTGTGGGGGCATTGCGGGGGCACGAGTTATAGTTAGCTCAGCTAACTATAACGGCTGAATTTCTCTGGTTTTGTATAGGTGAAATATCAGCCTAACTATAACGTTCCTGTAACCTGTGTTTTTTTCCGTATATATTTTACCAACAAATGATTTCTCTCACAGCGCGATCTCGACCGGTGCTGGTCTGCTGAAAGGAATCTAATTATGCTTACATTTTTACCACCAAAGAAACTGACTTGCACTCCAGGAGTTTTAGTTGAAGGGCTTATTTAATAGCCATCACCAGTCACAAAACAACGCGTTTGGACCAGATTGGTCTTCATTGAAAATGTAAGTTTGTCACAGGTAAGTGTATAATATATCCATATATATATATTAAATTAAGTTAGATGTAGGGCGTAATAATTGTAGGGTCATAAATAAGGGCCCACAGGGAATGGAACGAGAGTTATCAAACGGATCTTGTCCATCATTTCAGCCTTACATATTACAGAGCGTCAGCAATTTGGTGCTCTGAATTCTGATTTTTAGTGACGGTAAGGACAGGTACCTGGTTTTAATTAATTAATCTTTTTCACCACATTTGGAAAGGGCACTTTTATATTCACTTATTTTAACCATGGACTACAAAGGAGATTTATTAAACTAGCATTTAAGCTGTTATAGGTCTAAACTGACATCATTGATATCTATATGGCAAATGTATTATCTGATTTTGAAATGTTTATGTATTATACAGTTATTTTACAGTTATTTATAGTGTCAAAAATATAACAGTTTATCCGGCATTTAAGCACAGCAAGAAGTTTATATATGAAATATGTCTTCTATGTCCATTGTTTAATTAGTTGCACTAGCACTTTAAAAGGTGGTTGTATAGTCTAAGCTTTGTCATGTGATCAAGGCCGCTAGTTCGGCAGAAACGCGTCATGGCAGACTATTTTTGGCAATAAAATTATAATTGCACTTACTTTGGGTCCGCGCTCGTTTCCTTGGAGGTAGAGTGGCAGCGAGGTGTTGGATATATATATATATATATATATATATATATATATATATATATCACAGCTCCGTTGTACACAAGGTACAGCACTCGCGGGGGAAGTTTTGACCAAGTTTATTGGCAAAAAACACACACAAGACGCGTTTCGGCGACTGCCTTCCTCAATATATGGATATATTATACACTTACCTGTGACATACTTACATTTTCATTGTAAAGGCATGCGTGGTAAGGCATATGTGTGGTAAAAGTTTGCGTGGTAAAGGCATATGAGTTGTAATGGATGCGTGGTAAAGGAATGGAATGATTAATTGAAACCGTTGCAATAATTTACTTAAAAATAGAATGAATAAGCAAAAGAGCCAAATTGTGCATTTTTACATTAACATAGTTTCACATAGAAAATCAATAAAAATAGGTTAAAATTTGAGGAATGGCGTCACTGAGATATTGTGGTTCGAAGTCCCCAGCAAGAGAGCCAAAAATGGGAGTGTTTTGTGTGCAAAAGTAACAATAGCGGGATTTCAAGAGCCATTTTGTACAATTAAAAAACAATGGTAGCAGCAACATTTAATTTGTAGCTCGGTCAGCTCATCTGCTGCAGTTTTGATAAGAGGCTCGTCCACCCGAAGTTGTCTTTAAGTTTCTGTGGTCATGCCACTGTATTATCGTGTATTGGTTATTTATCTTTTATCTTTGTGTCCACTATGGTCAGGAATTTTACCAGACAGCAACTCAGCTGGACGTCCTCTCCAGAGAAGCTTGCTATCACTGCTTGTCTGCAAGACTGTATGTTTTTCCTGTTAAACAGTGGTCTAAGTAATTCTTGACGCTCCCTTACTAGTTCTGTGCAAATAGTTAGGAGGTGCAGGATGTCCTCCTTCCCTTCCCCGCAGAGTCGGCAGGTTTCTGGCATCGGAGGGCGTAACCACGGCAGCAAGTGGAATGCAGATAGTAGTATACCTAGGTGAAATTTCAGAAACTTCTCTTTGATGGCCTTGGAGAAGCCGATGTGAAGGTACGTTTGTGGCAACATTTTGGTGTAACTCTGAATAGTGAATCAGCCGTGTGCTCTCTCTGACAGGATGGCTTTATCCTGTAAAAGAGACTCTCTTTTGACAGTTTTGTTGACTAGTTTGTTGAAGCTCACGTAGGTCCCCGATGTCTCCCCGAGGCCACGTAGGCCTAGGGGATCGAGCGAGTCTTCCAGCTAGCGTCTAGCTAGGCCTGCCTCCTTAGCTTGCAGTTCTTTCCATAAGTAGGCATTTAGGGTTTGTGGATCCCCCTTTCTAATTTTATACCAACTTTTAATGTATGCTCCTTTGCGGGCCAGTTCTTGTTTTGAATCCCAAACTCTAATCTCAATTGTGCGGGGATGTATATCTCGGCAAACCATAGATCATTTGTAGTGCTCTTGCTATAGTGCCATCCAGTATTTCTGCGTCTCGCCCTCTCATGGCCTCACTTCCGTAGGTGATAGATGGTGCAAGTTTCACCTGTATCACCCGAATCAGTGAGGAGAAACTTGTGCCAGAAATCTTATGTTTCAGATTTCTTGTAATATGTGACATCATCAGCAGTGGATTGCAGGAGCATTGCGGGGGTGTGAGTTATAGTTAGCTCAGCTAACTATAACGGCTGAATTTCTCTGGTTTTGTATGAGTGAAATGTCAGCCTAACTATAACGTTCCTGTGACCTGTGTTTTTTCCCCGTGAATATATATATCTGAAGCTGCCCTGCTAGGGTCTGGGGCCCCCGAAGTCAGAGCACCGTTGTGTGGTTTATGGATGTAAGGGGGCCTGACTCGCTTGCCTCTGCTTTTGAAAGACGGAATGCCTTCCAAAAATAATACAAAGTGGAGACGAGTAAGGGAAGTGAAGTGAAACTTTTCAGATTCATGGATTCTTCGTGAATGAAGGTACACTTGTTTAATTTTAACCCTTGGCATGCTCGCAATCTGCTGAACTTTAATAACATTTTTTGCGCATGGAACTGCCACAAAAGAATGGATATTTAACTGCAACATTTGCACGAAGGGATTGGCAAAGCTGCAGAATATATAAAATGGGCTGATTGATGTTCTCTGCTCAAGCGCATGAAAATGACACTGAGACTCCACAGAACGCCTAATTAAGGAGCCTTTAAAACACTTGGTCATTTCAAGGAAGCACAAACTTTTATTTTCCCATGAGCAACGCTTGGAAGTAAAGCTGAAACGCGTTGGGACGGACATTAATGCTGCATGCCGAATGAATTTACATGGAATAAAGTGCCTGGATTCCCCAGAATTTGGCTTCAAGGTCCTTCTTTGTCGGAGGAGGTTTTGTTGGATGTTAAGGTGGGAGGCTCTGTGCCCGCCGCTTTGAAGCTGCCCTGCTAGGGTCTGGGGCCCCCGAAGTCAGAGCAATGTTATGTGGTTTATGGATGTAAGGGGGCCTGACTCGCTTGCCTCTGCTTTTGAAAGACGGAATGCCTTCCAAAAATAATACAAAGTGGAGACGAGTAAGGGAAGTGAACTGAAACTTTTCAGATTCACGGATTCTTCGTGAATGAAGGTACACTTGTTTAATTTTAACCCTTGGCATGCTCGCAATCTGCTGAACTTTAATAACATTTTTTGCGCATGGAACTGCCACAAAAGAATGGATATTTAACTGCAACATTTGCACGAAGGGATTGGCAAAGCTGCAGAATATATAAAATGGGCTGATTGATGTTCTCTGCGCAAGCGCATGAAAATGACACTGAGACTCCACAGAACGCCTAATTATGGAGCCTTTAAAACACTTGGTCATTTCAAGGAAGCACAAACTTTTATTTTCCCGTGAGCAAGGCTTGGAAGTATAGCTGAAACGCGTTGGGACGGACATTAATGCTGCATGCCGAATGAATTTACATGGAATAAAGTGCCTGGATTCCCCAGAGTTTGGCTTCAAGGTCCTTCTTTGTCGGAGGAGGTTTTGTTGGATGTTAAGGTGGGAGGCTCTGTGCCCGCCGCTTTGAAGCCGCCCTGCTAGGGTCTGGGGCCCCGAAGACAGAGCAACGTTGTGTGGTTTATGGATGTAAGGGGGCCTGACTCGCTTGCCTCTGCTTTTGAAAGACGGAATGCCTTCCAAAAATAATACAAAGTGGAGACGAGTAAGGGAAGTGAAGTGAAACTTTTCAGATTCACGGATTCTTCGTGAATGAAGGTACACTTGTTTAATTTTAACCCTTGGCATGCTCGCAATCTGCTGAACTTTAATAACATTTTTTGCGCATGGAACTGCCACAAAAGAATGGATATTTAACTGCAACATTTGCACGAAGGGATTGGCATAGCTGCAGAATATATCAAATGGGCTGATTGATGTTCTCTGCGCAAGCGCATGAAAATGACACTGAGACTCCACAGAACGCCTAATTAAGGAGCCTTTAAAACACTTGGTCATTTCAAGGAAGCACAAACCTTTATTATCCCGTGAGCAAGGCTTGGAAGTATAGCTGAAACGCGTTGGGACGGACATTAATGCTGCATCCCGAATGAATTTACATGGAATAAAGTGCCTGGATTCCCCAGAATTTGGCTTCAAGGTCCTTCTTTGTCGGAGGAGGTTTTGTTGGATGTTAAGGTGGGAGGCTCTGTGCCCGCCACTTTGAAGCCGCCCTGCTAGGGTCTGGGGCCCTCGAAGTCAGAGCAACGTTGTGTGGTTTATGGATGTAAGGGGGCCTGACTCGCTTGCCTCTGCTTTTGAAAGACGGAATGCCTTCCAAAAATAATACAAAGTGGAGACGAGTAAGGGAAGTGAACTGAAACTTTTCAGATTCACGGATTCTTCGTGAATGAAGGTACACTTGTTTAATTTTAACCCTTGGCATGCTCGCAATCTGCTGAACTTTAATAACATTTTTTGCGCATGGAACTGCCACAAAAGAATGGATATTTAACTGCAACATTTGCACGAAGGGATTGGCAAAGCTGCAGAATATATAAAATGGGCTGATTGATGTTCTCTGCGCAAGCGCATGAAAATGACACTGAGACTCCACAGAACGCCTAATTAAGGAGCCTTTAAAACACTTGGTCATTTCAAGGAAGCACGAACTTTATTTTCCCATGAGCAAGGCTTGGAAGTAAAGCTGAAACGCGTTGGGACGGACATTAATGCTGCATGCCGAATGAATTTACATGGAATAAAGTGCCTGGATTCCCCAGAATTTGGCTTCAAGGTCCTTCTTTGTCGGAGGAGGTTTTGTTGGATGTTAAGGTGGGAGGCTCTGTGCCCGCCGCTTTGAAGCCATCCTGCTAGGGTCTGGGGCCCCCGAAGTCAGAGCAACGTTGTGTGGTTTATGGATGTAAGGGGGCCTAACTCGCTTGCCTCTGCTTTTGAAAGACGGAATGCCTTCCAAAAATAAGAAGGGGTGGGAGCACACTGCTGACCTCCCAGCACAGTTCGCCCCTTAGCATTCTGGTAAATGCAGTTTGTAGTGCATGCTTACTTGGTATTTTTCTGGAGTGTTCCACCAAAGTTGGTGCAGATTAGTGCTGTCATCTCTAGACACATGTGTTTCTGGATTTTATCCGTCATCAGTAGAGATCAAAAACGATTTTCTTCTGGGGTTGCTGAGCAGGCTGCCACAATTGTTACAGGTCTCAGTACCTCTCACAGGCGCACAGGTGCATCTCCACTAGCTCGTCAGCTCAATGGCTCAAGGGAGCCTTTTCAAACAGGAAGGGTGGAGCACACTGCTGACCTCCCAGCACAGTTCGCCCCTTAGCATTCTGGTAAATGCAGTTTGTAGTGCATGCTTACTTGGTATTTTTCTGGAGTGTTCCACCAAAGTTGGTGCAGATTAGTGCTGTCATCTCTAGACACATGTGTTTCTGGATTTTATCCGTCATCCGTCATCAGTAGAGATCAAAAACGATATTCTTCTGGGGTTGCTGAGCAGGCTGCCACAATACTTACAGGTCTCAGTACCTCTCACAGGCGCACAGGTGCATCTCCACTAGCTCGTCAGCTCAATGGCTCAAGGGAGCCTTTTCAAACAGGAAGGGGTGGGAGCACACTGCTGACCTCCCAGCACAGTTCGCCCCTTAGCATTCTGGTAAATGCAGTTTGTAGTGCATGCTTACTTGCTATTTTTCTGGAGTGTTCCACCAAAGTTGGTGCAGATTAGTACTGATGACGGTTAATAAACCAGAAACACGTGTCTAGAGATCAGCACTATCTGCGCCAACCTTGGCGAAACACTCGGAAATATCGGGGCGAGCTACAAGAGACTGCATTTACCAGAATGCCAGGGGCGAACCTTGCCTGAGAGGTCAGCGGTGTGCTCCGACATCCTGTTGTCTATTTAAAGGACTCCCGTGAGTCATTGAGCTGACGAGCTCGTGGATGAAGCACCTGCGCGCCAGTGAGAGGTACCGGACCTGATATAATGTTTGGCAGCCTACTCAGCAAACCCCAAAATACAAGACTGTATTCTCTACTGATGACGGTTAATAAACCAGAAACACGTGTCTAGAGATCAGCACTATCTGCGCCAACCTTGGCGAAACACTCGGAAATATCGGAGCGAGCTACAAGAGACTGCATTTACCAGAATGCCAGGGGCGAACCTTGCCTGAGAGGTCAGCGGTGTGCTCCCACATCCTGTTGTCTATTTAAAGGACTCCCGTGAGTCATTGAGCTGACAAGCTCGTGGATGAAGCACCTGCGCGCCAGTGAGAGGTACCAGACCTGATATAATGTTTGGCAGCCTACTCAGCAAACCCCAAAATACAAGACTGTATTCTCTACTGATGACGGTTAATAAACCAGAAACACGTGTCTAGAGATCAGCACAATCTGCGCCAACCTTGGCGAAACACTCGGAAATATCGGAGCGAGCTACAAGAGACTGCATTTACCAGAATGCCAGGGGCGAACCTTGCCTGAGAGGTCAGCGGTGTGCTCCCACATCCTGTTGTCTATTTAAAGGACTCCCGTGAGTCATTGAGCTGACGAGCTCGTGGATGAAGCACCTGCACGCCAGTGAGAGGTACCGGACCTGATATAATGTTTGGCAGCCTACTCAGCAAACCCCAAAATACAAGACTGTATTCTCTACTGATGACGGTTAATAAACCAGAAACACGTGTCTAGAGATCAGCACTATCTGCGCCAACCTTGGCGAAACACTCGGAAATATCGGAGCGAGCTACAAGAGACTGCATTTACCAGAATGCCAGGGGCGAACCTTGCCTGAGAGGTCAGCGGTGTGCTCCCACATCCTGTTGTCTATTTAAAGGACTCCTGTGGGTCATTGAGCTGACGAGCTCGTGGATGAAGCACCTGCGCGCCAGTGAGAGGTACCGGACCTGATATAATGTTTGGCAGCCTACTCAGCAAACCCCAAAATACAAGACTGTATTCTCTACTGATGACGGTTAATAAACCAGAAACACGTGTCTAGAGATCAGCACTATCTGCGCCAACCTTGGCGAAACCCTCGGAAATATCGGAGCGAGCTACAAGAGCCTGCATTTACCAGAATGCCAGGGGCGAACCTTGCCTGAGAGGTCAGCCGTGTGCTCCCACATCCTGTTGTCTATTTAAAGGACTCCCGTGAGTCATTGAGCTGACGAGCTTGTGGATGAAGCACCTGCGCGCCAGTGAGAGGTACCGGACCTGATATAATGTTTGGCAGCCTACTCAGCAAACCCCAAAATACAAGACTGTATTCTCTACTGATGACGGTTAATAAACCAGAAACACGTGTCTAGAGATCAGCACTATCTGCGCCAACCTTGGCGAAACACTCGGAAATATCGGAGCGAGCTACAAGAGACTGCATTTACCAGAATGCCAGGGGCGAACCTTGCCTGAGAGGTCAGCGGTGTGCTCCCACATCCTGTTGTCTATTTAAAGGACTCCCGTGAGTCATTGAGCTGACGAGCTCGTGGATGAAGCACCTGCGCGCCAGTGAGAGGTACCGGACCTGATATAATGTTTGGCAGCCTACTCAGCAAACCCCAAAATACAAGACTGTATTCTCTACTGATGGCGGTTAATAAACCAGAAACACGTGTCTAGAGATCAGCACTATCTGCGCCAACCTTGGCGAAACACTCGGAAATATCGGAGCGAGCTACAAGAGACTGCATTTACCAGAATGCCAGGGGCGAACCTTGCCTGAGAGGTCAGCGGTGTGCTCCCACATCCTGTTGTCCTTCCAAAAATAATACTAAGTGGAGACGAGTAAGGGAAGTGAACTGAAACTTTTCAGATTCACGGATTCTTCGTGAATGAAGGTACACTTGTTTAATTTTAACCCTTGGCATGCTCGCAATCTGCTGAACTTTAATAACATTTTTTGCGCATGGAACTGCCACAAAAGAATGGATATTTAACTGCAACATTTGCACGAAGGGATTGGCAAAGCTGCAGAATATATAAAATGGGCTGATTGATGTTCTCTGCGCAAGCGCATGAAAATGACACTGAGACTCCACAGAACGCCAAATTAAGGAGCCTTTAAAACACTTGGTCATTTCAAGGAAGCACAAACTTTTATTTTCCCGTGAGCAAGGCTTGGAAGTAAAGCTGAAACGCGTTGGGAAGGACATTAATGCTGCATGCCGAATGAATTTACATGGACTAAAGTGCCTGGATTCCCAGAATTTGGCTTCAAGGTCCTTCTTTGCCAGAGAAGGTTTTGTTGGAGATATATATATATATATATATATATATATATATATATATATATATATCCAATGCAACAGACTCAGTTTTTTAACTCTTCACCAACGCACTGGGGTGATTTGATTTTACGACATTAAGGACCACGGCACCACCCACTTGGGTATTATATTTTTACCTAGAGACTGCTAATACCATAATGCATCATTGGCTTACGCCGAAGGAGGCGGGAGCATACGCCCACTGAGGCGGGACTCTGATATTAAAAGCAGGTGCTCTACGTAATGGAGGCCGTGTTATCCAGTTTTGTTGGGCTTGTGAACAAGGGTTTAAGCCCGAAACGCGTAGACCTGTTTGTTATGCGGATGGACTGCTGAAAGCTGACTCTGTTGGAGCCCTCATTTTAGAAGTCAGCCCTCTGGGAGGGCATCCTCACTGGGGGTAACCTGTTTGTTTGGGTTTGATATATATATATATATATATATATATATATATATATATATATATATATATATATATATATATATATATATATATTATACACTTACCTGTGACATACTTACATTTTCATTGTAAAGGCATGTGTGGTAAAGGCATATGTGTGGTAAAAGCATATGTGTGGTAAAAGTTTGAGTGGTAAAGGCATATGAGTTGTAATGGATGCGTGGTAAAGGTATTATGTGGTAACGGCCGCATTGTAAAGACTGTTTCCCATTGATAGCTGCAGAATGACTATATTTATTACCAAGAGTAGTGCCATACCAATTCCTATTGCATATAAAGGAAGTCTACTATCTTCATGGTACCAGCCATTGACATACCTCGCCTGTGCCACTAAACAGTATCATTCAGAATCAGGGACTGCAAATCCCTCCCTAGTGTAAGGGTGTGTCAATGTGTCCCAGGTGATCAATGGCTGTTTATTTGACAAAATACATTTCAAAAAAGGGGTTCTGATGGACCTGAAAAATTGTTTGGAAAAAAGATATATTAATTGGGACAAGAAAACCACCTTTATAACTGAACTTTTCCCGCTAGTGAAATAGGGAGGGCTTCCATCTGGTCCCATTATCCTGTATTTTAATAAAGTCTGGTTAATCTTTCTCGAAACTGGAAAAAAGACTAGAGTGTTTACCAAATAGTACAATATAATCAGCATATAAAGAGAGGATATAGCTGAATAACTGTTATACTTTGGGTATATTGCTCTTTAATTGCAAAAAGATAGGGTGACAAGGAGCACCCCTGTCAAGAACCACTACTTCTCCTTATTGTAGGAGTTAATAGTCGATCACTGGGGGATGAAACCTGATTGCGCCGGTGACACCAATCCTCTCTCTAAAATACATTTCTAAATTGTGACTTCTTGGCTGATACCCATGAACGCTTACTACAGCTTACAATTTATTTTTCTCAGTTTCTGCATTTTGTTCCATCAATATTGTTATCTTCAAATGCATTGAAACCACCCTCCTTTAACAAAATCGGCATAGGAAAAATGGAACATTGAAAATTAAGTAGCAAAGGAATAAAGAAACAGATTATCCATACAACAAAACGTAATTGACACAAAATTCTAAAATTGTAGCTCAAAGAGCTGTTAGCCGAAGAAATCATCCAAGTAACTTTCTGACCCCCTCACATAAAACATGGCTAATAATCTTTTATTTTAACATTTCCCGCACCAAGACCAAGTCTATCCTCCTCAAAGCCGTTGCACCATACCGGAAGGTAAAATCCTGAGTTTCATAAATTAGATTGCAAAGAATCTCCCCAGAAATATACAAAGTACAAGATCATGGAATGGTATCAGAATATTGTGCCCTAGATATTGTCTGACAAAATGTTTGTGTTCTAAATATCATAAAAATATCGCCCACTGAAGTTAATTATAGATAATATACAGCAAAAGGAGAAATAATTTGAAAACAATATTTAGGTCAAAATAGTTAAGTCAGCCAATATGTTTGTGATCCTATTTCTGAACTGCAATCCAAGGTAATAGTGGCCAGCTTCTGCCTCATCATAATCTTTTTTTTTAGTACTGCGAGACTTCAGTAAGCTTAGATATCAAAATCGCCACCAACAAGGTAAACAAAGCATTAATGAATTTAAATGTTGGCAAGACTGCAGGCCCAGGTGAAATTTCTCCTGAATTTTTTAAGTGATGTGCAGTGGCCTTGGCTTATTTTTCATTATCAGTCATTTATGTAGCATCCTATCGCCCACTGCTATGGTACTGCAGTGCATTTGGGGTAAATTTACAAAGGTCCTGAGGTTTCCATTATGGGCCTTACCAGTCTGCTTATGAGTCTTCTCATGTGGTATATGTGCCCATTGCCAGGCATAGGTTGTTTTATAGGCAGCTAGTGAGTGAATGTACTGCCTTCTGGCCTACAAGCCACTTAATTGCATATTTGATCAGAGTTGGGTGTGTATGTATTCTGTTGTAAAAAGGTATGGGGTGTGCTCTGGAAGCACTATCCTGTGCATATTGAGACTTGATTCTGTCTTACACACGAAGCACCAATACCAAATGTACTGGTACTTCTAAGGTGTGGAATACTGTGCCATTAAGAGTTAGGGCCTGATTACGAGTTTGGTGGTGTGGGAGCAGTATGGCTCACCACAGCCCCACACTGCCAAACTCGACTGCCGCCTGCCCGCCAGATTATGAGTTTCCTCGTAGTCTGACAGGTGGTTCTTTGGCGTTCCCATAGCGGTACCTTTCAAAAAGGTACCACAATGGGAATGTCAAAGCAAGTTCCTGCACGGCATGGACTGTTAAGTCCATGCCGTGCAGGAACTGGGTGTGCATGCACAGAGGGGGGGCACACCATGTGCCCCCCCTGCATGCATCCAATGGGCCATGAGGCGCTAGAAGGCCCTGTAGGGCCCCCTTTGTTTCATCACCGCCACCCTAACAAATGCGGTCTCACCGCTGCAGTTAGGGTCGTAGTGAGAAAAATTGTAATATGCTTGGCGGTGCCGCAGCTGCACTGCCAAGCATATTGTTGCCTCAAGACCGCAGCGCCAGCGCTCGTGGATCCCTGGCAGCGTTCCACTCACGGTCCAACTGCAGTGAACTTAATAGGCCGGTCAGACCATTGGTGAGGCAGTCCCCGACTGCCATCGCACCTCCACCATTGGTTTGGTGGTCCGGTGGACCACCAAACTCGTAATAAGGACCTTAGACCCTAAGAAAAGGGGATTACAATTAGGAATTTATTTTTCCACGCAGATATGAACTGGTCTTGCCTCATTTCTGGTCAGTTTATCCCTGCATATTAGCCCTGCAATGAGCAGGTGAAATGTGTATGTAAAACCACAGGAGCCACAACTATCTTACATACTTGTAATTCCCCATTTGGACAGTAACTCCTGTTAAATACCAATTCAGCAACGGAGGGCTACATGTACACAGGACATACGTACAGTATCTATGCTATTAACACGCTAATCCATACTGAAATTTTGTTGATATAACATACAAAAACAACGGTGGAGTGTGAATGGTTTGCAAATATAAGGTTTTTATTTTGGCTACTGATTGGGATGCCTGAGGATTTCCTTTATATGTCAATGTGGTTCTACCGGACAAAATACACAGTTGCACTGCATAGCCGTATCCCCCTTCATGATAACCACTTTCAGTTGGATCCCTAGGTCCTACCCACTCAGATGTCTAAAACCGGCTTCGCCTTCCCTACTGAGGCTCACTGGAGTTATATAAGCCGTGTCAGGGGAGTGACTGGTTCTCCACCATCAGGGCCTTCCATATGTATTCAGTTAGTACTTGCATTCTGTCTTACAGACCACACCTGCACCCACCAAACTGTTCTGAGGCTACCACAAGTTCGTTAGTAGGGGTTTTCAAAACCCAAAATACGATAAATAAAATGAAAGCATTGTGGATAAACAATACACTTTAAATCTTTAAAGCCATTCATATAGGCAGAGTACATAAACATAAGCAGTGGCTGTAAAGAAGGCAATGTACATGCTTATTTGTTTGATACCTTGGAAGGCTTGGGTATGGCATTTGTAAATCCCACCCCAACAAACACAGAAATACTTTTTTTCACCAATATCAGATTACAACTTTAAGATGTTGGCTATTAAAAAAAGAAGCAAAGACAGGTTCATGAGGTGATTTCATGCAGAGGGTAGGGAGAAGTGGCAATGTATAGCCTTATTATAATACTTTAAAAAGAACCAATCTTAATGGCCTGTTCTACTTACACACTGGCATGTGGCTTCTTTTTAGAAAAATCACAGGCAAGTCCAAGATCTGATATCCGTACATGCCCATGCTCATCCAACAAGATATTTGCAGGCTACAGAAAGAAGGAATTTAAGTAGTGCATTAATGTATGTTGTGTAATACTGTGCCATAGCTTGCTAATATACACCAGTAATATTAGTAACATTAATGCATTTGCAGAGTGGTGTTCAACAAACTCAACTTTTAGTTACAGCTGACAATCTGCACTGAGCAATAACAACAGCCAGATGAAATGTGATGCTTTCATTTGACGTGTTTGTATACGAAAATCCTTTATTTATGTGTATATATATATATATATATATATATGTATATATATATATAAATATATATATACATATATATATATGTTCACGCTCCTTTCCTCTCGTAATCCTTGATCGGAAAAGCACTCACAGGGGAACTCCGTTAATACAAATCCTTTATTCCACAAAAGCCAACATGACGTGTTTTGGCTTACGCCTTACTCTTATGTTTTCATAGTTTAGCGCCGTTCAAGCAGCAAGCTTTATTTAAAAAATTTTTTTTAAAAAGAAATTTCATTAAATTAATCACGTGGTTATGCGTCACATGACGATAGCGATATGGCCATCAAAAACGGACTGGTGTTATTCAACATAACAAATGCGCCATCTTTAAACATTTGTTACTAAACACTGTCATATCACAGATGCCTTGTGGTTACTAAATAGAGCACCACAATTCGACAATCTTAAAACGGTATTAAATGATTATAGCTATCAAGCCGTGTATCGGCCTTACCGCTACTATGTTGAAAGTATACATGGCGCCGTGTATCGGCCTTCATACCAAATCTACTTATTTATTCAAAACATAGTAGCACTGAATCTCGCCGCCAATCGGCATACTCAATTACCCATTTATAGACCGTATGAAACATTTTTGTAAACATACATGGCCTATCGCTACACTACCTATAGCCATCATCAATATAAACATAAGCATATCTTTACATTTCAGTGTTTCAAAATATTTGTAAACTCTGATTATCCAAATTATCTTTAACAGTTACAATGACATATCTTTGAGCCCAGAGCAATCTGTAATGCATTAATCCCCGAGATGTATCGCCAACTCTTCCCCAACATTCATCCCTTTGGGGGTCTTAGTTTCCAAGTCTATTATATATCTAGATTCAAGTCTTCGTAACCTCATTATCCTATCACCACCCCGTATGCTACTGGGGACCTGGTCTAAGCCAAAACATCGTAACAGCTCCCTGTTACTACCATGTTGCTCGGAAAAATGTTGTGCTACTGGATACGTGGCATCTTTCTTACCTATCGCCCTCATATGTTCTAAAACTCTGATCTTCATGGGGTGAATAGTACTGCCCACGTACCTTAATCCACACGGACATTCTAGGCAATAAACTACATGTGTTGTATTACATGTTAAAAATGTATTAATGGTCTTAGGTTTTTTAAGACCAGGAACTGTATATACAAGTGTTCTCCTACTTGCTATGCAGGCCTTACACTTGCCGCAAGGATAAAAACCCCTTAACTCCTTAAGGGTCCCTCCTTTACTTAGATTTGGTTGGGGAAGAGTTGGCGATACATCTCGGGGATTAATGCATTACAGATTGCTCTGGGCTCAAAGATATGTCATTGTAACTGTTAAAGATAATTTGGATAATCAGAGTTTACAAATATGACAGTGTTTAGTAACAAATGTTTAAAGATGGCGCATTTGTTATGTTGAATAACACCAGTCCGTTTTTGATGGCCATATCGCTATCGTCATGTGACGCATAACCATGTGAGTAATTTAATGACATTTTTTTTTTTTTTTTTTTTAAATAAAGCTTGCTGCTTGTACGGCGCGAAACCATGAAAACATAAGAGTAAGGCGTAAGCCGAAACGCGTCATGTTAGCTTTTGTGGAATAAAGGATTTGTATTAACGGAGTTCCCCTGTGAGTGCTTTTTCCGATCAAGGATTACGAGAGGAAAGGAGCGTGAATATTGTACGCGGTTGCACCTCCGCGTTGGAAGCACCCGTCCGTGAGTGCGATGGTTGTGGTGCAAGGGAGCGTTGATATATATATATGTATATATATATTTTTTTTTTTACTGAAAAAGCCAAAGGTTAATGTAACGTTATAGTTAGGTGTGCTAAAAACAATTAAACGTTAGAATTTCACTGAAAAAAACAAAGGTTAAAGTAACGTTACAGTTAAGTGAATTTCTCAGTGACAACATTAATGTTTTGAACTAAAAAACACAGAAATCCAGCAGTTATAGTTAGCAGCACTAACTATATTTTGTGCCCTCACCATGCACTGCTTATGACCTCACATATGGCATCACTCATGACATGTTCTATGACATCATTTATGACATCACAGATGAAATCTCAAATGACAACATTGATGACATTACTGATGACATCATCCAATAAGTGTGCTAGCAAATTTTATAATTTACATAGTGGCGGGCAAGTATAATATTACTTCTCTACCTAATTTTGTACAGCATGGATCCAGCTAATGAGTGTAAGTGTTTGAAAAACACATCTGCTCCTTATGCACCAAAGGTGTGTAGAGTTATTGAACAAGCTTTAAATCTTTGTATTCAAGAGGAACTCTCGGTGCAGGTGACAGTTGACGACTTGTGTTCATTGGGTTCCACACACGTTTTTTGGTACTGCAGAACATTTTTTCAACAGGAGTAAGATTCTACATAGTAGATAATAGTAGATAATAACTTTTGTAAGCAGCCTTGAGTTATTAGACAGAATTGTGACAGCATGACAATTTCTACATAACTTAGAAGAGTGTGTGCACTAGGCAGTAATCTATATACATATGCTTGTTTTGGTTGAGAAGATGTAAAGTTTTCACGACAGTATAAAGGGTGCAAATCGTAGGATGTTTAGCACCTCAGATCTTGGTTAATTTTAGCAAATAGTGTTTTTTTTACAGCTGTTGCATAGAGTCTACACTGTTCTTAGTAGATACCTTTTAATAATCTGTGGTGTGTTTCTTATGAAAGCTTCACTGTTAGCAAACTGTGTGGTATAAAGTAAACTCTATCCATAGAGTAAGCAATGTTTACAGTTCCCAGTTCTCTACTGATATCAACTTCATTTCTCAATGTAGGTTACGTGAGTTTCAGGTGCTGGATACAGATAAAGGCTTTCCATAGTAGGTCATTTGTTTTAGAACTGACATTCACTATTTTTAGGAACTTGGCTTTATTTGAACAGTTGTATACAGATTGAACACTGTACTTTATGAGGGTTTTGTTTTCTGTATATCTGAGGATGATTGTTAATGTGAACTATGCTAGCTGAAAAGTGTATGGTATAAGGTCAATGCGGCTCATAATGCATGCTTTCTACACCTAAGGGATTTGTATCTGTGATGGCAGTAAGGATGGCTGATATTCTCCTGAGATATTTTGTACTTACTGTCAGGTCTCTAATGCGTTAGTAATTTATAGACCAATATACGGGAAAACGATCCTGGGATGATGTCATCAGTGATGTTATCAGTTATGTAATAAATGAGGTCATAGAACATGTTATGAGTGATGTCATATGTGAGGTCATGAGCAGGGCATGGCGGGGCGCAAGTTATAGTTAGAGCTGCTAACATTTTTAATTCAAAATGTTAATGTTGCCGCTGAGAAATTCACCTAACTATAAGGTTACCTTAACATTTGTTTTTTTCAGTAAATTTGTAGGTTTTGTTTTTTGTCAAAGTAAATTAACCATTTTTTGAGTGTATCTATGGTAGAATAACTGAATAATATATCCTGTGTGTGGACATAATTTTGAAAGTTAATGGCTTTGTATTGTAATATAAAAGCAAAATATTTCTAAAAATTATTTCTGAGTATAAAACAGAGTAATACAACAGTATTTGTTTTGAGCTTGAGACATCCTCTCAGCAAGTTCATTAATATTTTAATACCATACTTTTCATAGCCTTTGTGCCTGTTTTTACATTAAAGTCATAATTATAATTCAGAAAGCTAGTGATCCATTTTTGCAATATTGTGTAATATCAGTTTACACTATGACAGGTGTGCATAGTAGGGTATGTGGATGGACTGGCCTCTCCTGAGACCTCTCTCTCACATGACAGGCATGCTTAGTAGGGTGTATGGATGGACTGTCTTCTCCTCTGAGATCTCTCTCTCAGATGACGGGTGTGCATAGTAGGGTATATGGGGAGCGACTGACCTCACCTTTGAGACCTCTCTCTGAAATGACGAGTGTGCGTAGTAGTGAGTGAGGCGGGACTGGCCTCTTCTTTCAGACCCCTCTCTCAGATGACGGTGTGCTTAGTAGGGTGTGGGGAGGGGCTGGCCTCTCCTTTCAGACCCCTCTCTCAGATGATGGGGGTGCATAGTAGGGTGTGGAGAAGGAGTGGCCTCTCCTTTCAGACCTCTCTCTCAGATGACAGATCTTCGTAGTGGGGTGCATGCAGAGAGACTGGCCTCTCTGCCGAGACTTCTCTCTTGGATGACAGGTGTGCATAGTAGGGTGTGGGAAGAGCCTCAACTCTACTCATAAGTCTTCCCAAGCCGATCGTCGTAAATAGTAGACTCTGATAATGTCCACCTCCGGTAAGACTCCTTCCTATAGTAACAAATGTACATACTACAGTGTATTCATAGATCACCTACTGCATCCTATTTTTAACAATTCCGCAAGGCTCTTGTGAGATTGTAACATTTAAAAAAAAAAGGAATTAACCCCCTACTCATCATAGTACTTATGTCTTACACAATTCCTCTCAATAACAAGGGCCACAATATGCATTTCTACTAGTATGTGTGCACAGAGTCAAAGAAGGTGACAGAAGGTGCACTAACAGTGCTCCACATCGAGGTGGCACACAGACAGAGCACTCTTAAGGGCACTCCAAAGCAATGACTGATAGGGGTCAGACGGACCTCCCGCCAAGCAACCCACTCTTCATACAGAGACCAATTCATGTCTAGTGAAAAATGGAGCCACGGTTTCTAACCAAATCACTGTCTTTCACTGATGCATTGCCCTCAGAGCCGGCACAAACTCTCAGCAATAACACGTGCACTAAGGAAAGTGCATTTTTTGTGCGATTCAGTACAATGTCCAAGTCTGCATGCACCTAATTAGGTGAGTGAAGTGTCACACACTGGGACAGTGACCCAATAGGTAATTTGAGCCCGGGAGTGGAGGAGCTTAATTTACTTCAAGCACCTTTCTAGTGCTCAAACTCAGCTGCTGCAATTGCTGGAAGAATGTCCCTTGTGTTGGCAGATTTGAACTCGTAAGGCTTTAGGAGGACCAGGTGGTGCAGGCCAAGAAAATTCAGTTATGTCTTTGACTTAGAACGTCTTCCAGGTTGTTAGCCATCATCCATGAAGACACCTGATTGCCTGTTTTTTGGTCAAGTTTAATGAACAGTTTAACTTCTGTTAGAAAAGTAATGAGAACTTGATCCGACAAGCAGTGAGGATGCTCCTCAGAGATGAAAAGGGTAGGTGTCTGAGAAAAATAATCTGGATTAAGCTAAAATTGCCCATGTCTTGTTAGACAAAAGATACCTTCAAAGAAAATGTAATATCAGAAAGTAAATATTTTTAGAAGTTGTGGACTGCATTAGGAACTGATTTAGATTTCAGCAGATGGGATACGCTGTCACAAACCTGACGGATATCCCGTCTGCCATATTACAAATGCCAAAGGATATAATGCACTTATAGTACGGTGGACAGGATATTCAAAGTCTAAATCAGAACCTTAACAACAACACCCCTTTTATTTCAGACCTGAACCCGTAGGACCTCATTATGAATGACCCATTAATTCCAATGTTCTCATTAACAGGATTTACTGGGCACATGAGAATTATGTGAATTATGAGTTTAATTGAAACACTGCTAGCAAGTCGTATTCCACCTGGAGATTTCATCTGCTTCAAGAAAGCGATGCCTCTGGGTGGAAAAATGGAGAGAACATTCGGACATCGGCACTGTAAATCCGATGTATACATGTTACTCTCCAAACACTCATAAACCCTGCTTTCCCCACCTCAAAAATTATCGTGATCTTATATAACTGTAAAAATAACTGGAAATAGCGGGGACTTTTATGGGCCTCTTGTAATAAATGTGTGAGTATTGTTTTTGTTCTGCAAACCATTTTGAATGCACCTGAGTGCACATAGGTATCTGCAGAAATGCATGCAAGAGAAAACATTCTACAATACTGGGGTCATGTAATGGATCTTTGTGACGTGCATATCCATGTGTCTTCACAAATTTTCAAAGTAATTGAGAAATAAAAAGCAAGAGTAAAGTAGGCTAAACAGAACATATAAATTCAGGCAGAAAACAGCTGTTGAGTGTCAGAGTACTCAGAAGCAAATGGTTTCCAATGTTCACTGGGGCCTTAGGGTAACAATGCATTTCAGAGACAAAAGCCATGTTTCTGAAAACGGCAACCCACCAGTCTTTCAATCAAATATTTCTGCCCACAGTAGGAGACACAGTGCTCTTAATGTACATTGTAAGGCTGGATCAATCGACAAGACAGCCCATTAACTCTTGGTGTAACATACTGAGAAATGTTCAGTACAGATATGCCTGCTTTGCTGTCTTTCTCTCTCCCTCCATTGGAAATTTGAGGATATTATCATTTTAAGAATTTTAGGTAACAGGTTAATATTTCCCAACTTAATGGTACTCAATTTAACAATGTCAGGTGGTTGGATGGCTTAGTCAATCTTGTGGAATTCAAACTTGTGACAGACAGCTCCGACACATCTCAGGAGTGAACGTTCAACTCACTGAGCCACCAAACTGGCTATGAAACGCCCCCCTGGCTCTGTACTTTGCTAGCTTAGCATAGCTAAATGCTTTACCTCTGCAGAAGGCCAATTATTAACTTTAAGACTTGATTATCATTGCTCCAACTTAGCCCTAAGCATTATGATTTTTGCTCATTCTGTCACAGGGATGTCCTAGGTGGATCCCAGAATTCCCATGCTTGCTTCTCCATCTTCCTTTGTCCCTTCCAGTTCTTCAGCATCTTGACATCGGGGCTTAGAGCTTGGAAGCTAGAGCTACAGCAGTAGAAGCATTCCCAGAAGATCGCTATTTGTATCGTGACACAGGGTGGCTTTGATAGTCTAGGTCTTGCTCTGGTTGCCATCTTCCTGATGGTGTGTTACGAAAATGTTACACTCGAGATTCTGGGAGGTGATAGTCGGGGATGAGTACTTATCTAGGCTTTATGCCTCTACGTTAATGTGGCAAAACGCAGTGAGCAAGGCCTTTTACAGCTCCCTCCCAATCACTTTAGTGTTACAAAGTTTCCAGGATCTACTATAGAAGCCTCTACCAGAAACTGAATATAATGGCTATCAACTAACCAGGTGTGCTGGTTACTATTGTTCAGGTAGAAATGGAGACCACAGCAGTTCAAAAAACCTTGTTTATGAATCCTTTATTAGCATGCAATTCCCCAGCCAGGTGTAAGGTTTTCATAAGAAAAGTTCTGTTCCATTCCCCCTGCAGCAGGACACAGCCTTCCCATTTTTCTAGCCTTATTTGAGGACAGAAGTTGAAGCTTTGCTCCAACGATAAATGGCTTGGTCTCTAAATCTATTTGAGAGCCGGTGAGACTTCCAGAAATAAGCTTTATTTTTGGATAATTTTGTATCAGGAGAATAGTATTCTATAATAACCGGCCGCGCCTATAAGCCATCAAATAAAGTTAGCCTGTGTTTCAGCCAGGGTGAATTTATTGAACAGGCCACATGTTCAGCCCTAAAAAAAGTGTCTAAAGGGAAAAGTGTTTTGTTAGATGGATGGAAGTCTTGCCTGTCTTCCCAGGTGCCAGATATCCTCATTTAGGGGGTCATTACGATGGCGGAAGGACCGCCACCGCTGGGCCGGCGGTGGCGGTCCTTCTGCCATCGCACTGGATTTTCCCACCTCCCAATTAGGATTGCGGTGGGTACCACGGCGGACGGAAAGTCCATCCGCCACTTCACCGCCAAAGGCAATCGGTCCGATTTCCTGGCGGGCGGTGCAGGGTGCCCAAAATGGTGGCGGTGCCTAGCAGGCACCGTCCACCAAATTAGGATGTGTGTTTAAACCGGCCTTTCCATGGCAGCGGTGCCGCCATGGAAGGGCTGGCGGGGATTGGGTTTGGGGGCCCGTTGTGGGCCCCCTCTGTGTGGGGGGAGGGTGGTTGTGCACTGGGGGGTTCCCATGGTACCCCCCTGCATTTCCCTGCACAAAGTGGCAGGTACCACGTGGTGCCTGCCACGTAGTGCAGGGAAATGCACTACGTGGCATTTTCGCATTGCGAACGGTGCTGCAGCCAGCAGCACTGTCCGCAATGTTCAGGGCCCTGGATGCGCCCGCCATAGTGGCGGGCATATCCTAATTCACTTAGCGGGACCGCTGCCTTACCGGCGGCCGGTCCCCAGCACCGCAACAATGGCGGGCGGACTGATGTCCGCCCGCCATCGTAATGTGCCCCTTAGTACTGACTGGGATGAGCAAGATGATTCTGACAAATAAATACTACCAGCTGGTAATCAGGCCACCTATAAAGCGACTGCAAATTTGATTTTTTAGATGTCATTAAAGCAATTTAAGCTTTGTGTCCCCTGTTGTCTGGCAAAGTAGAAATGCATTGGTCCCAGTCATGGAAATATTAATAATTTGGTAACCTGCAAAGCAAGCATGCATTCAAAGACAAAGCAATTCTAGCAATTTGGCCTAAAAGGTGAGGATAAACGGTGTTTATTCACTGCAAAACTGGATTGTTGTACAAAACAGTTTGAAGACCACTGATAAAAATTATAAACACGTCTGTGCCCAGACGACCACAAATACATTGGACAAAGCCAGCTTCTTACCTTCAAATCTCTGTACACAACAAACCTATGATGCATATGCTCTAATCCTAAAATGATTTCCGCAGCATAGAACCTCATCTCCTTTTCAGAAAATACCCCATGCTGTGAAAGATGGTAGTGCAAGTCTCCGCCTAAAATTAAAAACAATTATATATTTAAATAAGTAAACACATCTCCTTGAAGTACCTGCAGCAGCAAAAACAAAGGTATACATGAGTTGTGTCAAATCTTTAGGGGAGACGACAATTAACCATCGTTTAAAAGGTGCTCCCTTCAGATGGTAAGGAAAGAGTTTCAGGAATTATTCTCCAGTACAATTAACTGAGAATATACATTATCACAAAATAATACTGGGTTACTTCAAAAACTGGAACTATTACTCACAGCAAGTAGTAATAGCTAGAAGCCTATGTATCACGTGCAAAACTAAAGTTCAGTTTCGGAACGATATGAATAGACCTATGAACATTATCATCATAAATAACTGTCTTTCAGCATAGCCATAAAAGTAGACAATAAATAAACATATTTCGTACACAGAAAAACCACAGTAATAACAGGTAGTCACATTAAACAACTTATTTACGTTCATTTCAGACAACAATTACTATTCAATTAAAATGGAACCCATTACAAATAATATTCACTATAAAATATAGTTAAAAGTCATGATAAAAAGCCTACACAGTCGATTAAAACCTTTAAGGACCTTTGGCATTATTAGCAGCAATGGTGGCTCTCCTTTTTGGCCACATCAGGCCCAAGAATTTGAAAGTGGCAGATACGTACAGCAAAGATGGATCTGTACGTAAAATTCTTAGTGCTACAAGTTAGCTAACAGTGCCCAGCTTCCTACAGACTGGTGCAATCCCAACAGAGTGAAGCTTAGCGAAAACGAACAAACAAATAACACATGCAGAATGTTCTCTTTTTGTCCTTCACAGAATGGGCAATCCACCCTGCCAACACCCTTCCATTTCACAGTAAACGCTTTTACAGGGATTGTGCCCACTCTAAATTGATAATAGAGCTTTCTGTCAAGCCGGACAGTTATGAAATCCTAATATTGCTCATACCTATAGGCCAGCCTAAAATGTTATAAATTTCGCTAGTAAGTGAGACATTCCTAGCTCTCCCCTCTTCCTTATGCAGGACATAGGCGCAATAATAGTTTTTCATAACTTCCTTTGGTGGAATTTTTCCAATCTCCGGGTGCAGACCAAGCTTCGGAACGATATGAATAGACCAATGAACTTTCAACATTTTGATCTGATCTGTAAGAGCAGGCATTTAAGGAGTTAGAAAGAAAATTATCCAGTTGCGTGAGAACTAACAATACCCTCAAGGATTCTTAGGATCACTTAAATTTTAGGTCCTTTTTAGGTCTCGCCTGGCAGCGCGCATGCGCTGTGCAGCGCGCATGCGCTGCATAGGAAAAAGACCTTTAGCCATTGCTTCCCTTTTTCAGGTAAAAACGTGCACGCGTTGCATTGCTTTGAATGGCAACGCGTGCACGTTTGGCGATTCCCTTGCAGGAGCGAGCAGCGCCATCTGGTAGCAATTATCGCGCTCGCTCCCGCAAGGGAAACGCTGCGCCTCCCTGCTCTCGGCCGCACTCCCCCCCACCCCCTACCTGCGCGAGGCACGCTTGTTTTGAGATTGCGATGGTAATGAGCAGGGGATGTGATCACAGGAGTCATGAATTACCTTGGGTTGTCCATAAGCTGGGCTATTAAGAGCCAATGATGCAATTAGCTGTGGTGTTATGACCCCGGTGTTAAAACCCGGGATGTTAGAAGCCGGGATATTATGAGCCAGTGATGCAATGAACGGGGGTGTCATGACCTGAGATGTTATAAGTGGGGATGTTTTGGGCCTGTGCTGACCTGAGGGGGCCCTAGACCCAGGACGCTCTTGCGCCAGGGGTGTCTGTATGTGCCTCGCCAGGGTTAGAAAGCGCTATGTAAATGCAATATTGCCACTCCCTCGTCTGCAGGCCGCAAGAAGCCCCCCTCACTGCTCCAGCAGGAGGGGGAGGGGTTCCTTATTTAATACATGCATCTCCTCATAAAATATATATAGTCTAACACTAACCACTGCTGTGGGAGCGGATGTGTTATCGCGTCAGGAGTCCAGACGGATAACAGGGAGGTGACAAGCCCTGAACTACTCATCTTCTGCAGCGCTTCCGCGCCCTCACTTCCAGGTGCTTTAACACTAACACTCTCCAAAGGCGGCAGCTCCCACCCAGTCTGAGTGCAAAGTGCAAAGTGGGTGTGTACTTTGACGTCTTTAGCGCTTTAATGCATACGGTGTACCCGGAGCAAATGATTCATACTCACAACGATAATAATAGTCATTGTTGTTTTTGTTTGGAGATTAATATTATTACTGTTTCGTGATTGATATTATTACTGTTTCATTATTGATGTTATTGTTATAAGTATATTATTATTATGATTGCATCACGTTGCGCCAGGTCCCCCGTGCTGAAACGAGAGTGGTTCGGCCCGGGAGCCCCTCCGGACTCTCACATGGCCTGTGCCACGAGCCGTCGGACAGTACACAGCCAGCGCGCGCTGCTCCAGATGATAAACAGTGTAATGAGTTTGTAATGAGATTAGGGTCTGGCCCGTCCCGCGCGCTGCCTGCCCGTGTCCCTCTGCAGCAGTTCTGTGGGGTGGTCTGTGTTGCAGTAACAGCAAACAGACCCCCTTGCACCCCAACCAGTTGATCGCGTGGCCCTGACCCCTCCTCTTTGTGATCATTTGGCGCAATGCTTTATGGGCTGAGCCAACCCGAGCCCCCTCCCATTCACCCCCCCCACCTCCTCAAACTCCACCCCCCCCCCCCTCAATTTACCACTTGGAGGCAGTAAGCCCTCCCGGGGAGCACGCCCCCACACCCAGGGAAATGCCTCCAGAGTACAGCTCCAGTGCGCAGCCATCAATCACAGACAGAAATGAGTTCCCATCAAAGCCCAGTCCAAGGCAGAGGCGGCAAATCCATCATTTCAGGCCTTGCTAATATCAGGAAGTGTCTGCCCGAGGCTGGCCCCTTACTGGACTCGAGCCCTCCTCAGAGCCAGCATCTGACTTGAGCCGCAAGGGGGCACCACTTACTGGTGCCCGCGTCAGCGGTGCACTGTGCACAAAGACGAGCAAAAAGTGCCCTGTGCACCAGCAAACTCGTTTCCCCGACTTTCACCGCGGCTCTTATTACAACAAGCGATATTCTCACACAGAACGGCACTGGCGAATGGAGGTACTCTAAATACAGTAACGCATACATCAACACGTGGAAGATAAACCATAGCTTAAATCATGAACTAACACAAAAGACGAAAGACACAATATGAAGAATAACATAATAACAAGAAAAAATACAGGATATTTAACATAAAACATAGACATCACTTACTCAGCTCAAAAAGAAGAGAAAGGCATTCTATAACATAACATGCAAAACTCAGCACGCAGAAGATGCAATAAATAGCACAATACATAACACAGGATCTAGACCATGACACCTAACAAAAAGGAAAATAACAGAGCCTATAAAATATAATAACGAAATCATCAGATACAGCACTTAACATAAAGCACAATAAAACGTGTACGTGTAATATGGTACATTCAACGGCATAAGGTATAACAGCATACATCAGCATAAGATATAGCAACAGAAAGTGATACATTGTTAATAACAACACTATAATGATAAATAAGTATAAGGGTTCACAGCGACATAATACGACATAAACAGTTAACAGATAAAATATAACATCATATATGGCACACAATATAAACGATCTAAAATATCACAGCATTTCGAACATCATGTTTAAAGCGAAACAACATAAACACAACAACCATGTCTCAACATAGGCGTGGGCAAAGTTGGCAACTCCACAGGGACCCCACCTTCCTTTGGGAACCCTTTGTAAAGTGCCAGTTCTCGTTTTCTCTCACATTTCAGCTGTTTTGTGTGAAAGTTTGAACACATCATAGTACTGATTGGCACCCTGCAGGTTTGCAATATGCAGGCTTGAGTTATATAAAAACAGGCAATAAAACTCAAAGTTGTTCCGAGCAGGGAGGCTCAACATATTTCTTGTCCAGGGCCCTAAAACTCCTTAAGATGAAACTGACCAGAATCACCAAGAAGGATCACAACACTATATATTACGCAGAAGATTTTAAGGATGACACGTGTGCCCCATGTGGAGTTTCTCGTATGCACCTCGACGGTGGCGGGGATACGGTTTTAATGTACGTTGTGTAGTCTAAACTCAGCGGCAGCTGATATCAGCGCAGATTGGTTGTTTTGTCCCTTTTAATGGCCTTGCTTGGATGGGGTTTTGTCCTTTCCTCGATCGCGCGCCGGCAGGTTTTTAAAGTCGAACACTTTAATGTTCATGGATAGAAAAGTTTTAGGTTTCGATCCTTTTAATCAGCGCGTTTGTTTTGTTTTTTGTTTTTTCCGGCTCGCTCCTTTTATTGAGTATTATTATCAAAGTGTTTAAGCTCACTCATTTTAGTGGTCGTGCTGGCATGTTTTTTTGGGCTCTCTCCTTTTATTTACTGCTGTGTCTGCTGAGGCTTTCTGCCTCCCTCTTTCATTGGTCGCGCAGCGAGAAAGTTTTTAGACTTGTGAAAACTGCTACTGACCTGAAACTCCTTGTAACAAGCATTGGCATAGCCAATAGGTCTCGCCTTTGAGACCTTATAAGTGTTTAGTTATCCAGCACAATATCATTGGGGCAACAACATCAAGTGTTGCATGGCTAAACACTTATAAGGTCCCAAAGGCGAGACCTATTGGCTATGCCAATGCTTGTTATATTTCCTTATGACTTTTAAACTCCTGGAGTCCAACGCAAAGACCCAATTCAAAAATGTGCATGAGTGCTTTGCACTCTTCTATGGTGTGAATACCAGCTTATGACAAAACATAGGTTTTGAGCTTAGTGTCTAATTTATAAAATAAATAAATAGGTGCAGGTGCCCAAAATTGTTCTAAGGCCACCAATCACTATCAACACCCATGCAGTCCCTCTCACCGTAGGTCTGGTCCACATCCAGCACTGGTGCTGTGGCAACACCCGTGCCTACATATCCACCGCCCTAAGCCTTTGATGCTCGCATTACCCTACCGCAAATGGTTCTGTTGGTGGTAGCAGGGATCTAGGATTTGTGTGTGTCTGTGTGTGAAGGAAGCTGTAACTTTTAGCATAGTCTCCAATGTGGTTCTGCTAGTTTACTTAACTCACATAAACCAAAAGCGTGCAACATGCTTCAGTCAATTAATGAGTATTACAACTGAAAAACCAATGTATTTTGCAAGTTGTTGTGAGGAGCACAATCAATAGCTCGCACAACAGCCCTGGAAACCATAACTCACCAAATGCAAGGCCCATGACCTCACCCGTAATGAAACAGATGCAATTATTAAAGTAAATCAACTTACAGTTGAGATTACGTATCAAATTACCCATACCACTTTGAAAGAGATGATGGTTAATATAGTATCATTAATTGGTTTGATTAAGTGTTGTTGTTTGATTACGTTTCACTTTTAGGTGTTCTTAGTTATTCATATAATGAAGGCATTAGCATTGCATTTGGTGTGCAAGTTATGGTTTGCATGGCTGTTGTGCAAGTAATGGACTCTACTCCTAACCATATTTGCAAATGTCAGTGTTATTTTAATTTTAATTTTCAACCATAACTACACCTTAATTGTCGTTTTTATGTGAATTACTCAGATTGCTTTAAAAATACATTGAGGTGTAATAACCACCACTAACTATAAATTCACTTTAATCTTTTCAATAAATGTTTTTTGATGCAACATCCAAGAGTTCTGTGCACCTATCTCCCTGTGGGCAGCCATACACAGCTGCGCTGTGCGTATCGGAAGGTTGACCTCAGGGCCATGTTTCCAACCATGCCCTATGTCCAGCCCTTCATTGGCAGCCAATACCCACAGTCAGCCATGTGCAACAGGGGTTGGCAAGAGGCCTGGCCTAGGCCCAGGTCCTATGCCCAACACTCCAGGGGGGGGTCAAACTCTCACTGCGCAAGTTGAAGGTCATGTGCAGCGAAATTGGCCACAATGCTTAAGCTCCTGGTCCTGAACCCCACCCTACGCAGGTGACAAACCACTGCTTCACATAGCCTAGGGCCAGTGCAGTGGGAACTGCCACAGGACCTGTTCTCAAGCAAGCCCCCACACCCAATTAATGGCGGGCCTCCAACACACACAGCCTTTGGTCATGCAGAGCAGGGATTGGCTGCAAGGCCTAGCATTTGGCCAGGCCTTGCACACAACTCTCCTTGGGCACAGGGCCAGTTTTATCATTGGGGGCACCTGGTCAACAATCTTTGCTGACACCACCCAAATGACGTCCTTCTCCACAGATTCCCTCACTAACACCCTCCATCAGTTCCCCTCATCTCTCCATAGGCCCTCTCTAACAGTTTTTTTGAAATACAAATGTAATCTGCATGCTACATGTTGTGCCTTGCAGCAGGCCCATTAACCCTCTGTGCTATGATGAGTCACAAGTGTGACTAAACTAAAACACAAAACTCTCCAGTAAAAACCTTAATCATCAAAGCTATCTTGCACTTATTATCTTCTGGACTTTTCTGGGCACACAAACATTTCTGAAAGATGCTGTTGTCTCGCCTCTCATGCCTGACCTGTCTACTCTGTCCACCAGAGCTTAAATGGCACCTTCTGCAACAGCAAAATTTGCACCACTCTAAAGCCAGCCCCTGCACCCGACCCTTCACATGCAACCAACCCACGCCTTTGGCCATGCGCTACTGGGCATGGACCGCTGGGCCTGGTCTATGGCCAGGCTCTGCTGTCACTCACTCGCATGTAGCCAACCCTCACATGTGGCTGTTCACCAAGTTCTGCATTAGTAGTCCAAATCCCATGACAAAAATCTTTTTTTTTGTTTCACACCATGGTAGTAATCCCTTTGGCAGTCCCCCACAGGGGGAAGCAGGCCAGGGTAGGTTCAACCTGTCCCCTTATCTCCGTTAATTTTATATTTTGTAAACACGGTGGTCAGTGCACCAAGTTGAGTAATGGCAGTTGCAACAGAAATGTTTCTGTTTTGGTTAGCCAATCAGAACATGGCAGATGTGTGAATCTGCAATGCACGAAGGGAACTATTCATCGATTTGCTAACCCTTAGAGGATCTGCAAATTAACGATCATGAGATCACCAAAATGAAAACACTTCAAACCCAACTCAAACATCTTTTTAAACACCAATTTCGGGAAAACCCCTACAAGGATTTACACCAAAACAACAAAAGCACAATCCTTTTTCTCTGCATATGGCATTTGCAGGAAAGTGAGTGCATATTATTTCATGTACTACCTTTTTCCACTGAATTTTGCTGACCTATTTCTAAACAGCTTCAAACTGAAACTGCTATGACCTTTTAAGTAATTGGATGACTACAAATTCTGGCTTTTTAGGAAACTGTAAAAAATGAACCTGTTGCATAAAAGTCAGATGTCACATGTGAGTTACAGTGTGGTCTTACACCATGGGTACTCACAAACTTCCTGTCGGGGGCCAAAATTACAGTGTGGTTTGTGGCTGAGGGCCGCACTGGTAGGGGTGGGGTCAGTGGGGGGCGGGGCTAGAGTACTATCATCACACACCCTGGATCTACTACTCATAGTAGTCACTCAGTCTCTCTGTCAGTCAGTCTCTCTCAGTCATAGTCTCTCTCTCAGTCACTCAGTCTGCCTCTCTCTGTCAGTCTCTCTCTCTCTCTGTCAGTCAGTCTCTCTCTCTGTCAGTCAGTCTCTCTCTCTCTCTCTGTCTGTCTCTCTCTCTGTCAGTCTCTCTCTCTCTCTGTCAGTCAGTCAGTCTCTCTCAGTCAGTCAGTCTCTCTCAGTCAGTCTCTCTCAGTCAGTCTCTCTCTCTCAGTCAGTCTCTCTCTGTCAGTCTCTCTCTCTCTCAGTCAGTCTCTCTCTGTCAGTCAGTCTCTCTCTGTCAGTCAGTCTCTCTATCAGTCAGTCTCTCTCTCTCTGTCAGTCAGTCTCTCTCTCTCAGTCAGTCTCTCTCTCTCAGTCAGTCTCTGTCAGTCAGTCTCTCTCTCTCAGCCAGTCTCTCTCTCCGTCAGTCAGTCTCTCTCTCTCAGTCAGTCTCCCTCTGTCAGTCCCTCTCTCTCTCTCTGTCAGTATCTCTCAGACAGTCTCTCTCTGTCAGTCAGTCTCTCTCTCTTATTCAGTCTCTGTCAGTCAGTCTTTCTGTCAGTCTCTGTCAGTCAGTTTCTCTCTCTCTCTGTCAGTCAGTCACTCTCTGTCAGTCAGTCAGCCTCTCTCTGTCAGTCAGTCAGTCTCTCTCTGTCAGTCAGTCTCTCTCTGTCAGTCAGTCTCTGTCAGTCAGTCTCTCTCTGTCAGTCTCTCTCTCTCTCTCTCTCTCTCTCTCTCTCAGTCAGTCTCTCTGTCAGTCTGTCAGTCAGTCTGTCTCTCTCTGTCAGTCTCTGTCAGTCAGTCTCTCTCAGTCTCTCTCTCTCTCGCTGCTAGTCTCTCTCTCTCAGTCTCTCTCTCTCTCTGTCAGTCAGTCTGTCTCTCTCTCAGTCAGTCAGTCTCTCTCTCTGTCAGTCAGTCTCTCTCTCTGTCAGTCAGTCTCTCTCTCTCTGTCAGTCAGTCTCTATCTCTCTGTCAGTCTTTCTCTCTCCCTCAGTCAGTCTCTCTCTGTCAGTCTCAGTCAGCCTGTCTCTCTTTGTCAGTCTCTCTCTCTGTCAGTCAGTTTCTCTCTGTCTCTCTCTCAGTCAGTCTCTCTCTTTGTCAGTCAGTCTCTCTCTCTGTCAGTCAGTCTCTCTCTCTCTCTGTCAGTCAGTCAGTCTCTCTCTCTCGGTCAGTCAGTCTGCCTCTCTCTGTCAGTCTCTCTCTCTGTCAGTCAGTCTCTCTCTCTCCCTCTGTCAGTCAGTCTGCCTCTCTCTGTCAGTCTCTCTCTCTCTCTGTCAGTCAGTCTCTCTCTCTGTCAGTCAGTCTCTCTCTCTCTCTCTCTCTCTCTGTCAGTCAGTCTCTCTCTCTCTGTCAGTCAGTCTCTCTCTCTGTCAGTCAGTCAGTCTCTCTCTCTGTCACTCTCTCTGTCAGTCAGTCTCTCCCTCTGTCACTCTCTCTCTCTGTCAGTCATTCTCTCTCTCTCTCTGTCAGTCATTCTCTCTCTCTCTCTCTGTAAGTCATTATCTCTCTCTGTCAGTCATTCTCTCTCTCTCACTGTCAGTCATTCTCTCTCTCTGTCAGTCAGTCAGTCTCTCTCTGTCATTCTCTCTCTCTGTCAGTCAGTCAGTCTCTCTCTGTCACTCTCTCTCTCTGTCAGTCAGTCTCTCTCTGTCACTCTCTCTCTCCGTCAGTCATTCTCTCTCTGTCACTCTCTCTCTCTGTCAGTCAGTCTCTCTCTCGCTGTCAGTCTCTCTGTCAGTCTCTCTCTCTCTCTCTGTCAGTCAGTCCCTCTCTCCCTCAGTCAGTCTCTCTCCCTCAGTCAGTCTCTCTCTCTCTCCCTCAGTCAGTAAGTCACTCTCTCCCTCAGTCAGTCTCTCTCTCCCTCAGTCAGTCAGTCTCTCTCAGTCAGTCAGTCTCTCTCTCTCCCTCAGTCAGTCTCTCTCTCTCTCCCTCAGTCAGTCTCTCTCTCTCCCTCAGTCAGTCAGTCTCTCTCTCCCTCAGTCATTCTCTCTCTCTCTCTGTCAGTCAGTCTCTCTCTCTGTCAGTCTCTCTGTCAGTCTCTCTCTCTCTCTGTCAGTCCGTCCCTCTCTCCCTCAGTCAGTCTCTCTCTCCCTCAGTCAGTCTCTCTCTCTCAGTCAGTCAGTCTCTCTCTCCCTCAGTCAGTCAGTCTCTCTCTCTCTCTCCCTCAGTCTCTCTCTCTCCCTCAGTCAGTCTCTCTCTGTCAGTCTCTCTCTGTCAGTCTCTGTCAGTCTCGGTCAGTCTCGGTCAGTCTCTCTCTGTCAGACTCTTGCCACTCGCCACTCTCTCTCTCTCTCCTCTCTCTCTCTCTCTCTCCACTCTCCTCTCTCTCTCCCCACACTCTCTCTCAACTCTCTCTCAGCTCTCTTCTGACACTCATAATATTGGGTTTACATTACCTGCAAGGTCCGCGGGCCGCCAAGGAAGGCCTGCCGGGCCGTACTATGAGTACCACGGTCTTACACCAACCTCATCATGGATTCCAAAAGCATGGTATTAGGGCTGCCTCTTCAACCGCGAGCTACTGTAAGCAGATTCTGCAGCAAATACATGTCAGATTAAACTTTACTGGCATGTCCCTTTTAACATCAGCTGCCTCACCTATAGAAAGTGAATTGATAATGTGTTACGGTCAGACATCCCAAATATTGAGATGGCCATGAACCTGCAGTAATAAGATTCAAAGTACTATTTCACTGTTACATTTCAACACTGAAAATGTCTATTTAAGATTACAAATGGCGTTTCATAAGTTGACACAAGAAAGACATAAAAAAATCCTCCTCGACCATTGTCATATTTATCTAAGTTCCTACTCATCGATGAACAAGGAGGTCATGTAAATATTCTTCAAAGATTATTCATGATAAGTGTTTTACACCTCATATTGTGTAAGCTCCAAAATGGCTTATCAACAGTGACAGTAATAGATTTTTTCAAGAATGCACAGGTATGATGTGACTTCGATCAGAGAACAAGGAGCTTTGGGAGCTGAGATCTTCGGCAGGAAGGTCTGGCAAGGGTAATTAGTGGATACCCACTTCAAATGTGATGAGGAGTGAAAAGGTAGAGCAGATGAGTAACAACAAGGGCTGGCAGATACTCCCAGAGTATCATGTGTGTAGTGAACTGGGCTTTGGTGTGAAGCTTACTTTTGATGGTGGCCTGCTCCTAGCCATGCTGTCTCCTGTCTTACTAGGAAGTAGTCTGGGTGCATTAATTGGATATCCAGGAGTAGGAAGGGAAATGTTCTCATTATCAAAGTACATCCCTTTATTTGGGAATGTTATGTTATATTAAAGTTTCTTATAAAGCGCACATACACCGATTGGTTTCTTGGCGCTGAAATTAAGGTATTGCTGGAACCCCATATATTTAGTTGTCTGCAGAATCTAGTTATAAGCTTGGGTAAATAGCCAAGTCTTAAGAAGCCTACGGAATCTAGAGAATTCAGTGCAGGTTCTTATGTCTAAAGGAAGAGTGTTCCAGAAGCTGTGTGCCAATACTGCAAACCTGCAGCCACCTATTCGCTTCCGTTCCGGGAATGCAAGGTTCCACACATTTTTGAAGACCCGCCCGGGTAGTGCCTCTGGGATAGTGTAACCCTAAGTTAGAGTAAGCATTGCAAAATTGGGAAAGGGCCCCCCACTAGACCTTGCTCCCTTCAACGCTCTCGTCTTCCTCACAGGGGACACTGGTCTTAGCAAGCAGGCAAAGGCTGGTGCTCCAGGCTCCAGGGCAGGTAGTCTTGGATTCCCTAGTTGAAGTCGCCTCACCCAGCAAGGAGACTAGCAGGGCTTGGCCCCCAGTCTTGGTCACGGGCAGAAGTCTTGCAGAATTTCCCTCCTAACACAGCCCATCTGACTGCTTTTCAGATGACAATTTTTGGGGTCTCAACCTCCCCTTCTTAAAGTCCATTTCCAGACACCAAATGTTATTTAGGGTCCGAGTTGAAATTTTATGTTGGGGTTCTGCTTCTTTTGAAGTGCAGGCTCCTTTGTTCTCTCTTCCTCTTGAAAAGCAGTCTGTCACAGGAGGGATGTCTCCGAGGCGATAGTAGCACAACACAGGCCATGGGTGTGACTAGAGTTCAAACCTGGATGCCCGCCACAGTGATATGTGCATTAGCTCCGCCCTCTCTTCATGATTCTCTTATCAGCCCCATCTCCTTCCTGATATGTGCCCAGGCCCCTTCCTTGTGACCTCTCACTGAATCAAAGAGCACCCTCTGAAGTATACAGGTGAGACCTTGTCCTCCCTTTCTCAGTTTGTGTCCCTGCCAGCTTACAGGAATGCAGCAATCCACAAATTTGTCTGAGGGGATCTCTCTATCTCCACTCCATGTCTCACCATGCAGGCCTGGGTCTCCCAAAATGAAACCCAGGGCCCTCCATGTGTTATACCATCCACAGGCACACATACACCCAGTGCAAGTATACTGCATATTCACACTGCACAGTACTCCATTTTCGATGTACTGTACCATTCAGAGGCACACATACAACCAGCACTTGCATTTAATATATGTGCACTGCCCAGCACTGTACCCTCTATGTACTGTACCACTCATAGGCATACATACACCCAGCACATGTACTTACCAAGCACACACTGCCTCCTTCATGTATTGTATCACTCACAGATACACATACACCCAGCACATGCATTTATTCTGCACGCACTGCACTCCTCATGTATTGTACCACTCATAGACACACATACACTCAGCACATGCACTTATACTGCATGCACTGCACAGCACTACATCCTTCAGTTACTGTACCTGTCTCAGGCATATGCACCTCCAGCACATGCATACACCATGCAAGTACTACTCAGTACTGCATTATCCCTTATGGCACCCTCCCCTTGCACACATACAACCAGAATAGATACACCACTTCTTCGAAGTGCAGCACTTCACACCAAGCTGAGGTAGGCCATGGGTGAGTTAAGTATACAACAGCGGAATCTTACAGAGTGAATGAGCCTATAGATCTCATTTCAGTGACACAGGTTCAAAAGGGCCTGTTGACTCCTACTGACCTCTACACAGTATGCTGCCACCATTGTGCTCATGCTGCTTAAATCCTGGTGAAGGCAGTAGCCTTCCGCCACTATAAGGGTAGCACTTTTGGCGCCCCTCCCGGAACAAAAAGAACGGAATCTGTGAGACAGGCCTATGTCATGGTACACACACATGATCCACATTTGGCTATGACAACAAAAATCAGCACTAGGGATCCAGACATAAGTACAGTTGGGCACTCAGGGCATGGGTGCACGTCCACTACCATGCAGAAGACTTTGCAGTCCCTAAAATAATAGTCTCTTATACAATTTATTGTCATTGTTGATTGTGGAGAGGTGCTATCACTCATGTCCAGTCAGCAGAGCTCATGATGTCCCTCGTTTCCATCAGTAATGATAATAAATCTTAAATTGCACGCCATTTTTTTTTGGCTCTTCTGCTTTGACTCTACTTAATGACAAAGTTGATGATCAGTCTCTCCTCCAACTTTGAACTTGTAATGGAACCTCAGTTAAAAAGATTCATCTAAATCCTTCCTATATTGAGGTTTTGGTGTTTGGTCACAGTAGGAATCTTTAGCCCTTGATTCTCGCACACAGTGGTGGCTAAAAAAAGCTACAGATAACTGCAGCCCTGCAAGCAGCCTCTTTTCACTTTTGGTCCCTCAGAAGTCTTATTCACTCTGTGGCTTACTCACAGAGGGTAAGTGCACTATTTGCCTTTTCAAGTGTTAACTATGCATATGACAAAAATGTGCTTCCTGCTATTGCTTTATCTATTGATTACAAAGACTGCAGAATGAGGGACTCTTCAGGGAGAACACATTTTTCCTTTCACACATACATTGGATTGACTCCCAGAAGACCTATGTGTGGAATGTAAAATCATGCATCTGCCATATTAGGCTTTCTACATGCAATGGGAAAATGTTGCCAAAAGAAAGCTATACTAAAGCCTCCAAGAAAACATGCCTGGCACCAACCTGTAGATAATCTGCCACTCTTGCTAATCTCTAATCAAATAAAATGCATTAACCAAACAGGTAAAGACCTTGCTCTTACCAAAACAGGTTTACTTCCGTCTGTTAATTCTCCTTTACGGTCTATGCACCCTACGTAACATATGGTAGCATAAAAATCAAGGAACTTGCATAAAGGACTCATACTAATTACTGCACTAAGCAGAGATGTCTTTATGCATGGGGAAAGTAGGCAATTGCACAGGGCCCCAACTTTCAAGGGGCCCCTTTGGAAAGAGAACTGTCTCTCTATTTGACTTGTCTATTCAGTTTCTCGATCTAAACCTCTCTCCCTCCCTACCTACATCCAATTCTGACATAGTCTATTCAACCACGTGTCAGGGCAAGACATCTATCAACATTTTTGCGACCCTTTTAACATATAATTTATTTATAAATTATGTTTCGGCATCATGCAGGCTTGAATTAGCAGGGAAACTGTTAATAAAATTCAAATTAATTCCATATAGGGTGCCGATATGTCTTTCCCAACATCCTTAAGATGACACTGGTGCTAAGTACAAAGGTATGTTTACTCAACAATAATCTTACTACTCGGTAATACGTCAACATTCAGAATTAAAGTGCAATAAAAGAGTAATACCTTTAGATTACATATCATTTCTGGGCCTTTCTGTGCACGTTTTTCCCCTACACGGATATCAACTGCGGAGTACCCAAGGGATCATCTCTCAGCCCTACGCTCTTCAACATCTACATGGCCCCCTTCGCCGCCATCGTCAGACAGCATGGGCTCAGCATCGTATCCTACGCCGACGACACACAGCTCATCCTCTCACGCAGATTCCCGAAGACACCAGACTCTGCTTCCAGGAAGGAATGAAAGATATGGCAGCATGGATGAAGGACAGCTGTCTGAAGCTCAACTCAGAGAAGACCGAGGTCCTCATCCTCGGACCTTGCTCCACCGCCTGGGACAACACCTGGTGGCCGGCCGCCCTCGGGAGCCCACCCTCCCCCACCGACCACGCCCAGAACCTCAGCATCATCCTCGACTCTTCCCTCTCCATGAACCGCCAGATCAACGCCGTCGCCTCCATCAGCTTCAACTGCCTTCGCATCCTCCGTAAGACTTTCAAATGGATCCCCCCAGACTGCAGAAGGACCGTCACCCACGCACTCATAACCAGCAGACTTGACTACGGCAACGCCCTCTATGCCGGAATCAACAGAACCCTGCTACACAGACTCCAAACCATCCAGAACGCCGCGGCCAGACTCGTCCTCGGAACTCCACGGAGAGAGCACATGACCCAACACCTACGCGACCTCCACTGGCTCCCTGTCGAGAAGAGAGTCACTTTCAAACTCCTCACCCACGCCTACAAAGCCCTCAACAACATCGGACCCAATACCTAAATGAGAGAGTCTCCTTCCACGCACCCAAGAGAAACCTCCGCTCCATCGACCTCACCCTGGCAGAAGTCCCCCGCATCCGCAGAAACAAAACCGGAGGTAGAGCTTTCTCCTACATCGCAGCTAAGACCTGGAACGAGCTCCCGGTGAACATCAGACGCTCCCCAACCCTGCACACGTTCAGGAGGGACCTCAAGACCTGGCTTTTCGACTGATCCGGAGCCGCCCCCCCTAAGCGCCTTGAGACCCTCACGGGTGAGTAGCGCGCTATATAAACCCCTGATTGATTGACTAGCTTATCGGTAGGCATAAGGCTAAGTCTGTTTTAAAAACGCGGTTTGTTCACGCACAGAATTGAACTAGTTCATGCAGTTGTAAATATACTTTTACAAGTTATGCCCTACTGATCTCCTTGAAAAATAATGTCCTTGTTTTTTAAATAGTAAATGGTTTGCAGAGTAGACAGTATCTTCAGCTACTTAAATGTCAAGGTTAAAAAGAATCTCTGCTGGGCAAGACAAATATGCGCTCTTATCAGACTGATATGAACTCCCAAAGAACAAATTCAACTTTTGCATTTTTGTATTTTATCTTACAACATCAGCCTACTTAGAAGAATCCTCTTTGGTGATGCAAGCTGTTCGCTGCATATGCGCATGAATATTTGAAATGTGGACGGCACATGGTTATTGTGAAGGCGAAGCGAACCATCATTCAAGTCATAACTTGACCTTCACAGAAGTATGAAAAGAATTCCTTTATCTTTGGCTTATGGAAGTTAATCAACTAAAAAGAAACCCGGACATGAACTGTTGGCATATGTCTGCATTGGATCAAAGTCGCTTCAAGTGTGGTACCAAGACATCACGGATCCACATAGATAGCTCAAGCTTTTGCGGCTACGATAACTTATGCAGGTGTGACAGATGGCGTGTTTTTTACACGGTATTACGCTAAGTGCAAACCTGCTACGGCTTATTACAAATGGCGTACGTTGTGCACCTAAAACATTGAAAAAGTGCTTATTTAGCGCTTGTATGACTTTTATGTGTGCGTTGTTTTTTTTGTTTTTTTTTAAGTTGCACAATGGTATACAGTTAATTAGTTGTATGCCAAAGTGCTACTATAAATTAAAAAATATCAAAACCTCTTTTTTGTTGTTGTGTGCTGGTACAGATCAGGGAAAGCGCGCATTCTGCACGAATGGAAATTCACAAAGAGAATTTGTTCATGAATAAAATGAGACGAAAGTGCACATGTTCACATTCGGCTGCACAGATTGTGCACTGTGGTGTGTCAGTGTGCACGGTTGGTTGAGGTTCCAGCCCCTCCCTCATTCTCACTGAGATGCAACAGTGGTTACACCTGTTTCTGGTCTTATTCCACTGCAATAGTTTGATCTAGTGCAGCTCTGCCATAGTAAAAGAGGCAATGCAGGCAGAGGGATGGTGACCAACTTGCCAAAGCTGAATACCCGCAAAGGATGCAGACATAGAAAATGGACTACAATTTGATAGTCAAAATGAGTGTGTGCTTTGGCGATTAGTATTGAAAAGAACTAGAATTTGTGATTGCGTAATATATTTGCAAGGTATACACTAGCGATTATATTTTAGTATTACTGGCATGTACTTGAGTGAAGAAATGACGGTCAAGCCCAAAAAAAGCGAAAATTATATTTTGTAATTAGCAAATGTAGTGCACATCGTTTCTGAACTTTGTAACTCCGGAATGGTTAGAAAACAATGTGTACGGTCTAAAGGGTATTCATAAATCTGAACATCATGTAATGCACATCTTAAAGATAAACGATCAATGAAAACGCGAAATTCTGACGCTGCTCTTATCATTAAGTTGGGGGGGGCGAGATTTAAATGTGACATGTAAATATTATCAATTTAATAAAGAATGTATATTCAATATTCATAATGTACACCACTTGTCTAGCTGAAAGTACAAAACACTGTGTTTGTGGTGCATCAGCAGGGGCGTTTAAATATTGATGGTGTTTGAAAGGGTTGGCATGATCATTACTAACAGATACAGTGCCAGAATTACAAAATGTTTGCCTGTCTTGCACACGAAGAAACACAAGCAGGGCCTCTGCTTCTTTGCCTTGAACAGAGTATTCCACGACTGCTGAGAAGAGAAGCTGCTTTGTGCTGGTAGATAGCAACACATGAGTTGACTGACCTAAGGCCTCCTCACTACAGAGTGAAGGATTGGTTCAGTGCTGAGAAACATTACAAGTTTAAATGTCACAATAAGGATGTGAACATGGACGTCATTTGAAGGTCTCCAGGGGTTGCAGCTGTGACCCCTGGCTTGCAACCCCTGACTCAGAGGTGGCAAAACCAGTGCCTGGAACACCATGGCAGCTCGTCTCTATGTGCGTCATTTGGGGATCTACACTTACTGTTTTCTGTCATTTTTTCATTACGCTTATAGTGAATAATATTAGATTATTCACTATTAGTCTAAAAAAAAAATGAAGTACAGTTAGCCGGAATATGACCTTCCCTGGCAGCTCAGGTAAGTCTAAAATTATTTTTAATTTATGTTGTGTGCGTGCTTGCAGGTGAGAGTGGGTTTATGTGAGAGAGAGAGTGTGTATGTCTGAATGTGGGTGCATGTGTAAGCATGTGCGTCTGAGCAAAAGTGACGGTCAAAGGCTGTGTGATGTCACTTCCGCCACTACTAGCATTTAGGTAAATTGATGTCCACGGATGTGAGAGAACTGTGTGCATTTATCTGTTTGCACTATTCGGTTGCATTGTTCAATGCAGCATATAGGTGGTTGGACCAGGCAAACTGAGCGTGGACAGCCAGACCTGGCAGGGTGGCATACATTTGGAAGGTAGTAACATTTCCTTTGATTCTCATGAAGGCCTCTGTTGCCAACACTCAGTTAATAAGTAAATAAAGTATACTCACCGCAAATACCCTACACATCTTGTCAAGGGCCAGGCACTGGGGGCTGGGTAAGAGTCACCAACCACCCATCCTATGTTGATGACATGGTGTTATCAACTTCAACCAATCGTGATATTTGGTCTACGTCATTTTACATGTAGCACTGCAAACGCTTCAGACCCATACTCCTTACAAACATTCAGAATGCCTTACGGCCATACTAATAGCAAGCTGTGTGATTGATAAATGTAAATTTCATAACCTAAAAGAAAGGGTGAACCTACAACTCCCAGAATTCACAACAGTGTTGGATGATGGCATCACATATGATAATGTACACTGATGTTGAATATAGATGAACAAATTTACAGCCATAAACTCATGTTTCTTGTACAGAAAACATGCATTTACACTTATTTGCTCAATGTAAAATACACTGATACGTTGTAATTCAATGTGCAAGCAAATATCCTTCCAGGTGTACATTGAAAATGTTTGAGGGGGTAATGCCTGCTGTCAGTACATGATGTATTAACTTGGATCTCAAAACAAGTCTTAGAGGAACTCTGCTCAACCCCTGGTGGCATTACCACAAGTAACAGGGAATTCTCTAGAGAAATGCATCTAAAGTTCAAGCAGTGCCAATAATTTTAAAAAACAGTGAAACATTTAACGAGCAAACAGACTCCCAAATCATTGACATCGGATAAAGGGAACCAGAGATATGAGCTTTTAAAGTTTTGAGGCAATAATTGCCCAGGAAAAGTTAGGTGCCATTGAAAGAAATCTAAGTGTGATTTCAGGCCGACCACAGAAGCAGAGAGGTTATATATATATATCAAGTGAGTTACCCTTGTTTGAGTTCTCACCTTCAGAGCGAGGGCCTGATTTAGAATTTAGTGGACAGGAAACTCTGACGCATAAGCGAGGGAGTACCCTGTCCACCAACTATTCCATCTGCCCACCTCAATTAGAGATGGGAGGACTGTGAGGTTTCTATTGATGGATCCCCTATTGGCTCTATTGACAGAAAGCCTCCTCCAACAGAGTAGGGGCCATTGGAGGAAGGACGATACACCACTCACTCTATTTAGGTGTGTTTTTTCTGTCCGTCACTCCCAGGTTAAAACCCTGCATGTGAGAATGACTTACTTACTGCTTGTATGCCAACTGGCATGTATGGCAGCAAAAGACGATCTAAAACAGAGGCTGGCATGGGTCACTCAAATTCAGATACATCACCATTGATCTGCTCAGGCCATTGGCTTTGGCAGCAAAGGCTCCAAGCTGGAAAGTGCTGCCAATGCTGCTTCACTACTGGGATACATTTTCCACCTTGCCCTGGTTCAATGTTTCACCTTCACACTTAATTAGTTTGTTTCTTACAATCCTACAATGGGGCAAGCCTGGATGCTTTAGCCAGGTAGGGCTCTTAGACACTGGATACCTTTACTGTGAAGTCTGCTGACCCAGTTTTCAGCACAGCAAAATGCTCCAAGCAGGTGGACCATGTTTTTCTTGTCCCCCTTGATTGGAACCTCACTGGTAAACATCAGCATCCTGTCTTCCTCTTTCAGAGGAGGAAAAGTGACCTACACTTGTCGAAGTGCCGGGAACTTTCTTTCTGATAAGTCCTGCAGCCCTTAGATCTTCAGGGCACTAGCTCTCCTTAATCCTCTGTGGTCAGCTGGGCCATCTTGGAGGCAGGAGTCTTTTGGCTTTTTGTGCCCCTAGAGCAAGTAATCAGGAGGCAAAACATGTGAAACTTGGAGAGCAGTTCCAATTCCGTGGAGCCAGTATGAGTGAGGAGTCCATATGCTCCTGATTCTTCATTTATCCAGCAGGAGACTTTCAACTGGGTCTTCTTTTTCAGATGTAGTCTTTTCAGGTCCAGGTATGTTCCGATGAGGTGATGGCGATCGGAGAATTTTACCTACCTAATCAATCTACTTCTTGTGTTAAGTCCACCATGTTTTTGCAGCCCTTCCTCTTTGCTTTACTGTAAAAGTTATATCTCAATATAACTGAACCCTTCTTCCCTCTGAAGGAGCTTCAAGCAAGCCACCAGACACATAGATAAGCTCTCCTTCCTCTCCATGGCCGGAACTGGTTGTTCTTTCTCATGGGGTTGGGTGTAGAGGAGCCTTGAGAAGGAATGGCAGCAGATCTTGTCAGTTAAAAGAAGAAGTGTAAAGTTTGACCTTTGTTCTGTCAGCTGTCTTGTAACAACCCCAGGTGGGTAGTCCCTGCTAAAAGGCCATTTGTAAACAACACTACTACATTCCTGGGTTTAGTGGCAGATGAGTGGCAGATCTGGTTTTTAGTCATTTCTGACTCAGGCATCCAAAAGTACATTTTTGTTAGTTTTTATGAAACATCTGATTACTTTATTAAATCAGTCATTTAAAATTAAAAGGAAAATAACTTTGAATTACTTTTAAACATTTTCCCAAGTGATAATGTAAAATAAATATTTTATTCACACCCAGACTTGTCTTTTGGAAAATGTGGTTGAGCCTGCACAGAGGAAACACATTGTAAGCACTCAGTCATAGTGAGGGCATATGTTTTCAGATAAATAGTAGGCCACTTTTTCCTCTATTAGACACACTGCCCTGTGGGCATTCAAATCACATTTTAGGGTTCCGTATTAATACATAGAAATAGGTTTTCTTACATTTCCATGGCACTTTTACTTGTCATCTACTACTACAGTGCATTTAAACTGAATCCTAGCCAGCATGACAGTCATATATTTTTGTCATATATTTGGGTGGTATAAGTACTCACTGCAGCCTTCATATGCTATTAAACCTCCATGCCGCTGGTGCAATTTTGTGTCCTCTACCATGGCCTTACAAGAAAGCTAAATTGACTAATTAGTGATTTTTTTTTACCTCTAACATTTTATAGCCAGGGAACACCCACTATGTCAATAAATAGTAGGGCCACAGTGCACTAGTATCTGAAGGCGGACCATTAGTAGTTCTGATGTAGTCCCCTTTCCCAGGTAAAGTAGCTTGCGCTCCCATCATCGATTGTGTCATTTCAGATATTGCAGTAATGTTATCAGTGATGTCATAGATCATGTCATAAGTGATGTAATATGTGGGGTTGTCTGCAGGGCATGGCAAGGGCGCAAGTTAAAGTTACTTTAGGGCACAAGTTATAGTTACTTGAGACAACTAAAATTGGTGAATTAAGTGGTTTTTTTTAGTTTAATTCTTTATGCTGTCATTGAAATTTTCACCTAATGATAACATTACTTTAACCTTTGATTTTTTTCAGTGAATTTCTATATTTTTTTTTAACGTAATGTAAGATATCTTACAATTCCTAAATATAATGTCACTTTGACCTTTGTTTTCTCAGTGAATTTCTAGGGTTTATAAAACGTAAAGTTCACAAAGTTCAATGTTCAGTACAAGTGATTATTATAAAATTAAAAATAAGGTCAACATGCCTGTGAGTCTTTCTTTTAGCATAGTTTTTATGATTGCTCTTTGTAGGTGAACAATGTTAAAAGAAAGACTCAGACATGTTGTTTTCTTTTAGCATTTTTCAGCCCACAAAACACAATCATAAAAACAACCACCAAAGGGCCTTGTACTCCAACTAAAGAATACAGAGCTCCAGCTAGGAGTTTAAAGAAAATATGGTAAGTTTTTCTGGGGTCATGGATTTAATGACCCAGGAGGCTTACCATATTTTTTAATGTTGCTGGGGGGGGCTCCCTGCAGTCACCACCAACCTTACAATTGTGCTTGGTGGTGCCCCTGACCCTTCTAGGGACCCCGGCTGATCAGAACGCTCTATTTTTTTAAGCTGTGCTATAAGGACTCTCGCGAGAGCCCATCGAATCCAACCATTCAGATATACAAATGTTTTTGTACTTTAACATCTCAAAAACTACTAAACAGATTTACATCAAATCACGAAAAGCCCGCTTTCTGGACCAAGATTTTGCTTCCTGCTACATTTTTTTGTAATTCTGTATAGCAGTTTGGGATGTAGCCCTTTTCAAAAAAGTCTATGGAAATTGCATGGGGATGTTATGTAAAAATCAGGATATATATTAAATTGTTTATGTTTTTATTTTGTTCATAAATAGTAATACATTTTGATTATTTTGTTACATATGTTATTGAATTTATTTTGTACTTTTTGATTTAATTAATAAATGTATATTTTATATTTATGGGATGTTAAATATTTAGAAGGTAAGAATTATTTTTTAGAACATTTTTATTTATCTTACATGTACAGTTTGTTTTATGTTTATCATTATTTGAGCTCTTTTACTATCCAACACGTTCCCCAAAATGGTATAGATTGTAGTGGGAATAGTAAATGTAACCCCTTTAGTGTCCTACACCTTTTCTAAAATGGCACAAATTGTAGTGGGTGTAGTAAATGTTACCCCTTTAGTGTTCAACAACGTCCTCAAAATGGTATAGATTGGAGTGGTAGTAGTAAATCTGACCCCTTTAGTGTCAAACACCTTCCCCAAAATGGTATAGATTGGAGTGAGAGTAGTAAATGTGACACCTTTAGTGTCCAACACCTTCCCCGATATGCTGTAGATTGGAGTGACAGTAGTAAATATATCCCCTTCAGTGGCCAACATCTTTCCTAAAATGGTATAGGGTGGAGTGGGAATAACATTGTAACCCTTTTATTATCTTATTACCTTCCTGAACAAGCATACATTGGAGTGGTAATAGCAAATGTAATCCCTTTAGTGTCAAAGATCCTAAAGAGCAATGTGTATATTGGAGTTAGGCATTCATTTTTAATATACATGGTTATATTTTATACTTTTCATAATAATAAAGGTACATAACACTTTGTTTTTTATTCTTTTTTTCATTATTTTCTATATATGTGTATATGCTTATTGTATATATATTTTTACATATAGGAAAAACATTCATATTGAAATTTTTGAATAATATATCAGTCAGTTTTCAATAATAAATACAACATGCAAATCATATATACACAATGTAGTATAGTTGCAAACTAACTTTTTTCTCTTTTGTTACTTTTGTTTACCTGTACATTAACACAGTTGTTTCACACACATTTTTACAAAGAAAGCTTTACATTTTTTAAGCACTTTGTATTACTATTGTTTTAATAGTATTATTTATTTTACAGTTTACATAACTGGTTTATAATTTTATACCATTTTATAACATGTTTTAAATTTTTAACACATTTAAATTTTTTTTTACAATTTTTGAAAGATTTTTATAATTAGTCCCCATTGTTTTCTATAGGAAAATAGGGGCATATTATCAACGAGGCGATAAACAATTATCGCCGCCTTTGCGTCCGTTTTCGGACGAAAAGCGGCGATAATTGTATCGCCTAATCAGCAAGTTCACGCTATCGCGTGAATCCTTGCATTATCGCCTCTTTCCCAACGCCCATCTTTGCATCTCTAATGAGATGCAAAGTGGGCATTACTGGGCGTACCCCGGATGGACTACGTTGCAAATATCGCTGATGTTCACATCGCGATATTTACAAGGCAGCCCACATGATTTTAGCAGAGGTTAGATTTTGGCGAAAACGGCCGTTATCGCCAAAATCTAACGTCTGCTAAAATCCTGACTTAGCCATCCCTAACATAGGGGTGGATTATGCTGATACGACCACAGGGTCGTATCAGCAAGGTTATCGCCGCTTTGCAGGGAACATCGCTGGAAAACCAGCGATGTTCCCTGCAAACGACGATAACCTCGCTATCTCTGGAATTTTTATCGCCCTGGAGAAACGCGTTGTTAATAACGCGCTACCAGGGCGATAATTTCCAGAGATAGCCTGCGATAGGACTATTATCGCTAAGCACGGCCAGCGATAATTATCGCTGGCCGTTGATAATATGCCCCATAGTCTTAATTTTCATTTAGCTGCCATTTTGTTTCTCGCTAACCTATATTTTGTAGTCAAATGATCTTGCTTTTGGTTCCTTTTCCAGGAAGAAAGTTGCGGAAAGGTACTGCCAGTTGTCAGAACAGGTAAGAGCTTTAAGGTTTTTTATAGGGTTTTGGAGCTAGTGGGATCTAGATGGTAGCAGTAATTAGAAGATAGAATGTTGTTGTATGGTTTTTGGTAAGTTTAATAGTCATTTTCGAGATTTGTTGATTAGTCATTTCTGTTAGGTAAAGGCTGTATTTGCTAGTGAGTTATCATTGTTGTAAATTATATTTTGTTATATTTTATTATATTACGTGCGTTTAACAACTTAATTGGTATGTTAGTTTTATCTTTGAATGTATTTTTTGCAGGTTTATGGATCTGAAGGTGTCGTATATACATTAGATTTTCCATTTCTTTTTTTTCCAGTAACCAATATTTAAATGTTTTATTTCCTTTCATGTTTCAGTTTTCCTGAAGCACTTTTTCTTTTAATATTTTTTTTAATGATTCCTTAAGAATGTGGATTGCTTCAATAGATTTCGATTGGACCTCTGTTATTTTTGTTTTGGGTTACTCTACATTTATTTTTCTCTTTGTAGTGGATTAAATATTTAAGTACCTTGCTATGGAGAAGATCTGCAGCTACTAATCTGTGAGCTTTGTTTAAGTCATTGTTGGGGGGAGAAATTATATCTTTATTTATGAATTTGTATTTGATGTCAAATTGTATTTCCTAACTAAAGCGTCTGTGTAACATTTGTTTATTCCAGTGAATTTCTATGTTTTTTAATGCTATTTCTTACCAAGAATGTCCCTGCACACTGGGTGTGTGAGGGGGTGTGTGAGTGGGTGTGTGAGTGGTTTTGTTGGGTGTGTAAGTGGGTGTGTGAGTGTGAGGTGTGTGTAAGTGCATGTGTGACAGACTGTGTGGGTCTGTGAGTGGGAGTGGCTGTGTGGTTGTGTGAGTAGGTGTGTGAGTTGCTGTGTGCATGTGTGAGTAGTTTGTGGGTCTGTGAGTGAGTGTATGAGTGGCTGTATGGGTGTGTGAGTGGCTGTGTGAGTGGTTGTGTGGGCGTGTGAGTGTGTGAGTGCGTGGGTATATGAAAGCTGTGGGGGTCTGTGAGTGGATGTGTGAGTGGTTTTGGGAGTGTGTTAGTGGGTGTGTGAGTGGTTGTATGGGTGTGTGAAAGCTGTGTGGGTCTGTCAGTGGGTGTGTGTGTGCATAATTGGCTGTGTGGGTGTGAGAGTGGCTGTGTGAGTCTGTGAGTGGGTGTGTGAGTGGGTTTGTGGGTCTGTGAGTGGGTGTGTGAGTGGCTGTATGGGTATGTGAGTGGTTGTGTGGGTGTGTAAGTGGGTGTGTGAGTAGGTGTGGGTTTATGTTTTTTTAATTGGGGTCTGGATCTCAGATCCTCCCTGAATCCATTTGAATCCGGGAGGATCCGGGGAGGAACAGTGGATTCTATTATGGTAAAATAAAAAAAGGTTTTGGGACAATTTATTGCCCATGAAGGGTCCCTCATAGACCCCTCCATTAGTCCCATGGGTTCAGGGTACCTCAACCCTGACCCCTGCTATTTCTTTTTAACTTTATTTTCCCTGCTGGTAACCGAGTCCTGATTAACAAAATGGCTGCCACAACTTTCCTCTCAGGTTGCAGCCAGCCAATCATGGCATTGCTGTTGGCACGTGGATTTGTGAATCTGAGGGGAATCCGAGGAGGATCTGCGTCCCTCAATATACATTTTTATTTTTCCATTATTAGCTCAAAAACTGCTGAACGGATTTACACCAAATAACAAAAAGAATGCTTTCTGACCCAACAAATTTGATGCAATTCCGTCCAGCAGTTTGGACTATAGTCGCGTTCACAATCCCTATGGGAATTAACATTGGAAACACGCTTTTTTTGACTCCCCCTTTTTTTCGGCCCCTTCTTGATGGATCACCACAAAATTTTCCAAGCGCAATTAGATCCACTGGCACACATTTTTTTAACATTTTGTGAAGATTCATCAATCTGCGTCACAAATAACAGCACTCCCGGTATTCTGTTCCAAAAACCTGTCTTAAATGTAACAGCAGCAAGAGGACTTTAAAAAAAATTTGAAGTGTCTGCACTACCCTCTTAAAGGCTTTGAATTTACTTATGGATAGAATATTTGGAGGCAGCTCATTACAGGTTTTAGGCTCCACCATCAAAAAAGACGGAAAAGTGTAATGAGGTTGCTAGAAGTTCTGTATATGATGAAGAACAGGTAGTGAGATTGGGTTGCTTGAGAGAAACTGAACCTAAAATGCACATCTCTGTCACTAGGAACTGACAAGCAACAGCTCCTAAATGTGGTTTCCCTGAGAAGGTCTGCTGAAGAGAAGATGTTAAAGGACAAAGCAACGTTCAAGAAAGAGACTGGCAATCAGTAATTAGTCTCCCCTGTGGAAGCAATTGTTCCTTGAAGTCTACTTAAGAAAGCTTTCTCAGGTGCAGGGGCACTAGGATATAAATTAAGAGAAAGAATGCAAGTGCAGTGAGCCTCACTAACCTTTATTCTATTATCATATATTATGTATTACAATATCATTCACCACAGATAAAGGCTGATGAAAGAGAGTGTCAAAATTGTTATGAAGATGGACAAAGCAACAAACTTGTAACATTGGTCCATGCCCGGCTGCCGAGAAATCCAATATGGCTGGCAAGGTCAGGCTGTTTCCACATGCAGGTAGCGCGCTAGTCGCGGAGGATGATGTGCACCTGCAGAGTGATGTGGCTGAGGTCAAGGGGCGTGGTGAAACAGGCGGAAAGGACACTGAATGCATTATTGATGATGGACAGCAGGAGGAATGCGGAGGAAGGTGCGCCCTGAGGAGAGCAGGAGCTTATTTCTGGGGACAGCTATGAAGACAGAGGAGCCCCAGTTGTCAGCCAGCCAGCAGGGAGGAGTACGGCCTGACTGAGTTAATGATGTCCAGAGGGAGAGAAAGCATCGCTGAGACATGAGAGCAACCAAGGGAGAAGGATGCTAAGGTCCTGGCAGCTGCGGCTCATCCTCAGCGCTGTGGACTGAGGCAAGTACTGACCTCACCTGTGTTTTCATGCCTTAGGGGCTGGTTGTGGACTGGTACCTCATTTGAGACCTAATAAGTGAGACTCCCTTAAACTAATAAAAAGGGTTTACACCTCACCCTGTCTAGAGTTGTGTCTGGCATCCAATGTACAAAACCAATGTAGAAATCTGAAAGAAACACTGCTACAAGGAGATCATAATTTGGAAAAAAAAGTAGGGCCCAACCATCTGTCTTTCAGCTCCAAGATAGGCTCCCGGCATTACAATTATCAACGCTTCTATGACTTTGCAGCTCGTCTCACTGATCAGGTGGCTCACAGAAGGTAGATGGGGTTCCTTATTGCCAAGTCATGGTGATCTGCCTGTAACTACTTCTAAATTTCTTTTTTTTGCTTTTCGGTGTCCTTGTTATGCTGGCACTGAAACTGATTAGTGGCACTGATCATCATTTCCAAGACTTCTTGTGAATTGTTTGGGTGATCTTAGTCTTTATTTTATGTTTCTATTTTGTATATCTCTGTAACATACTGCTCCTATAAAGTTGCTGCTATAAGCAAGGCTGAACAAATGTATCAGAGTTGCACACATTTCTGAGCATGCTAACTCACCTTACACAGTTGTGTCATTTGCTCCTAAGCAAGTTCCTTTTTCACTCTTATCACTGACTAATTCAGCACTTTCCAACATTTACCTTCTTGCCACTACTTGCAATCGAATTTTTACCTAGAGCACTTGTTATAAATATATCAAAGAGAAGCACTGATTGGGCTTTGAGTCAGCCATTGGATTTATTTGTTTTTCATTGTTTGACATTAATTGGATGGGTGCTCGGTGAGGCCATGGCAATTTAAAGATGGTTATATTGTCCCATTTGTGCTCCCAAAAGACTTTGGTGATGAGCCAAGCAGCCCTTTTGTTAAACTGTAGATGCAACATGACATGTAGCTTGAAATCGAGCTCCTGTGTGTATTATTTGATGTATTTACTTTGGCGGGACAACAAAGCAAATTTTAATTGCTGATTCATGGCTCTACGGCTTGACTCTTGGATGCCTAAACTTGTCATAAAATAAAGGCACAATGCCAGTCTGCACACACAGGCTTTCATAATGAAGCATCATAAATACTGGCCCTTTGGCAAAAGTATCTACTATGCAATATTTTGCAGTATATGCCCTTTAAGTTTAGCACTTTCAATGCAAACCTCATCTTCTGTCTCAATTTCATAACAACCTTCCTTGAGGGTACAGCTCAACTCTGCTAATGTAGTCTGTTCTACAATTAGGCTTTTTAAAACATCATGAGTATTATTATTATTATTAGTAGTAGCAGCAGTAGTTGTTGCAGAATTCATGTGTGATTTGTAAGCTATATGCATAAACAAATTACAGCATTAATATACAACTCATCTATAAGCAAAACACATATTTTATTAATAAGAGTACATATTTATACTTGACATGAATAGCACTATGGGTTTTAAGGAAGAAGTCAAGAAAATATTTTTATGGCACAAATTATTAAATAGACAAAATTGTTATGTTCTACCAAATGCTAGCATACGATACCATACCTAACCAATCAATACTATATGCCCCACCTGTCTACCATAACCTAACTTAATAATCCTATCTACCTATCTTACATACCATCCCTACCTACAATATGTACTATACCTACCTACCATAATATACTTACCATATTTAACATGTTTTGCCCAATCTACTATACCTACCATAATGGACCTATCATACCTACAGACAAATCGAACCTGTTGTACCTAACCTACCTACACCTATCCTAGCATACCAAAGCAATCATATGTACCAACCATACTTACCAAACCTACCACCCTTTGCTACTAACTTACCATACCCATTTGCCGAACACAACTATCTACCACATCTAACATAACTACTTACCACATCTACCATAACCTATCTACCTACCTATCATACCTAACCTAATATACCTACCCTACAATCTCAACTTCACATACCTAAAAAACCTAAAATACCATACATACTTCTCCTCCATACCTAACCTATCATTCTAAACCCACCTATGATACCTAACCTCAGATATACCCACTATACCTAACCTATCTACCTATACAGCAAGCACCTCCACAGTAAATTTATCGTACACCTGCCCTGAGGTGGCAGTTTTGTGAAATAAAGGCAAGTTATGCCTTTGGGACCTTTCGTAGGTTCTGCAGCCTGCACCTGGGTGGTGGTGAGAGCCTTTGAAAGGCATATAACTGGGAATGGCATTGCTTCTTTTTTTTTGTTTTTGTAAAAAGAATATCTGTTGGTGTTGTCAAAACTTGTTCAATATTCCTTTGGGGCAAAATGTCATAAATATGTGAATGTTGCCAGCAATTCCAATAAGAGTGAGAAAGTGGATTATAAATTGGGGTGGAGGGTAGTCCACCACAAATAATAATGTCACTGTTCTTGTTAAGTCCAGTAAAGGTTTCAGAAATTTAAACCTGAGTTTAAACCCTGATAGCCATGGCAGAGAGCAGACAGGATTAACATAAGAAAATATGTAAAGCATTTCGAAGTACTAATACAGTTAAAGGTTGACAACACAACACAATAAAAATCCCTCTGCTATTTATAAAAATAGAGAGAGAAAATGTAATGAAAAAAATGGCACCAAAATGATAAATATCCAATAAGGGAAACCAAAAATATAATTTTTTAAAATGTTTTAAATAAAAGTAGCACCAAGGAGGGTTAAACACCAACCATGGCGATCTGGTTGTGCTTATGCGGTACCTAGGTGTGATTTAAAGCTCACCGTAATGGAGCATGCTTTAGATACAGGAACCAGGTTTGTCCAGATCAGAAGTTTTACCTTCTGACTTAGTCTCTGAAATGTACGTCAAAAATCCTTGGCAGTGAAGGCAGCAAGCTGCAGCTGAAAAGAGCTCCACTACGCCAAAAGCCGTCGGCTAAAGTCCCGTTAAAGCTGCTGACTTTCAGAGGGAAAGCTCCAAGTGGGAGAAATTTAAAGTTCGTGCTCAAGGAAAGTCCCTCACAAGACAGATACATTTAGTGCCTTCACCCGATGAACATTTTTACCTTCAGGCGTAGTCACATTTTTGGAGCTCAGACTCCTCCAGTGGGGCAAGGCTGAAAGCTATAGCTGATGAGGGCTCCACTTGGCCAGTTAGCCTCTTCCTGATGTCCCACTGAAATGGATTTGCTGCTGCAGAAAAGCTCTGAGCGAGAGTAACCTGAATGTTTGGCCCAGTGGCAATGAAGCTTTGTCAAATTAACTAGGCAGGTTTATCCCAGTCCTCCAGAGGTCTTTGGAGTAAAAAGGCTTCCAAGTCCCAGGTTTCTCAAGTGCTTTATTTAACAACTGGGTTGCAGGGACAGTGAGGGAGATTAGGAAACCAGGAACCCTGACAGGGGAACGCTACAAGGAAGTGAATTAAATTAAAACAAAACCTGGTAAGATAAAATCTATACTCTCCATTGTGAGTAAGTGACAGCTAGACCTCCACCCCATGAGGATTTAATGGGAAAATAGTTTAAAGCTGTCTGTAATTGATAAAAAAAAACTCTCTGGCGACCTGCTTCTTTCCATTTGAAAAACAGCTCTTTCACCAGTATTTTGGGTAATAGTCTCTGGATTTAAATAATACCCCTCAATTACCAAAATACTAAAAATGCATTTGGCATGTTTCAGCCAGGGGATAACCCTAGTGTTATCCCAGCAGAGGCAGTCTAGGATGATCTCCCTAGTAAGGATAGCTTCAGGGGTCAACCAAATTCTTACTCATAGAAGTAATGGGCTGATTGTAATTCTGTCTTCCAAAGAGTTAACATTGAGTTCCTAGGACAAGCTATAGTAGAAAGTGACTGAGATACTGCCAAAAGTTTATTTTCAATTGTCTGGAGAGAAGCGTTATTTTTATAACCCTACGGTCCTGCTCCATAGGTCGCTATCATAATACATTTAGCATTATAAATTGGCACAGTTTCTTTCTGCACTGGTTTTTGACCCAAGTTCAAGCAAAATTTAAAATGGAATCAATCAATCTCTGAAAGTGAATGGGAACATGATTTAAATCAAAATTCTCAACTCATTTTAGAATCAAACTCAATTCCCAAATAAGTAAAACGATTTACTTTGGCTATCTCTGTGCCGTCTAGTTGGAATTTCATGGTTCTTGTTCTTTTTGGGTCCACCTTCATAGCAAAAGAATTAACTTAAGTTTGTTTTTAAATCAAGGGTATCCATGAAATATTTAAACCCGTCTAATAGGGTTTCCAACCCCATAGCTGTTCGTGCAATCAGCACGGCATAATCTGCATAAAGCAGAACAGGAATTGATAGATCCTTAAATGTGGGTAGATCTTTCCCTATACCACGAAGCGATTCCTCCAAGCCATTATATAAATTAAGAGCAACAAAGGGGCCATAACACAGCCTTGCCAGACCCCCATCCTGGGCCTGATTTCCAGAGAAAGTTCCCTGTTAATCCCATACCATATTATCACCGTGGTCCCTAAATGCATCCTATACAGGAAGTTTATCAAAGGTTTATCGAACTCTAGTTTATCCATGATGGTCCACAGGACCGGACGGTTGACCATGTTTTGTAAACGCAAGGTGTATGGAACCCCTTTGTGCAGACATATGTTCCCAGGATCAGGAGGAGATTTAGGCACTGATCGATTGTGCCAACACCTTTACGGAACCCATATTGGGCGCCGCAGAGCAACTGTCTCTCCTCTATCCAAGCCTCCAATTTGGATGCAATGACTCTGCCCAGAATTTACATGAGCTATCCAAAAGGGTCAGTAGCAGCTAGGCATATTTTTGTTCCCTTAAAAATCAGTACCACCACTGCCTTGTACTACCACTGCCTCTTTCCAGGATGTGATAAGTTGACTCAAAACAACAGCCCTGAACACATTTGTTAAAATCAGTGACCACAAGGTTATATTTGATTTAAAAAGGTCCATAGGGACCCCGTCCGGGCCTGGTGCTTTTCTTGAGCAAATCTGATTAGTTGCGGTAAATAATTTTTACATATTTTCGGGGTTCAGAGCACGTACACTGGGCACTGGACAGCAGTGTCCTATTGTAAAGAGTCCAAAACTCAGTAAGAAAATCTATTGAAAAGCGGAGGTGGCCATGGAAAACATGGCAAAAAGGTTGCTTTTCCTACAGAGAGGTAATGTAAAAGTCCTCCATAACAGTTTATCCCTTAAAATGGCAAAATATGTAAGCTACCTGAGAAATACACAGGTCTCTTTAGTGATAATGGGATTTGATATTTCACCTAGAACATACTAATCTAGACTGCATCGATTTAATCAATGAATAACGATTCATCCATCAAGAGTGCATCCACATTAGCAGAGATTACTTTTTTGGTTTGTATTCCTCATTTCAATAAGCACCTGAGTGTTTTATACAGCGCATAATATGAGTTTGTGTTTTTTACCAAGGCGATTCATGGGAATCGCTTGTGGGAACCTGCACTGGAACTCAGGTCATCCTGTTCCACAGCTGTTAAGTAAGCCACAATCCCAGACTATGGATTTTTTTCTTTCTTAAAATATTGAACCTAACAGCCCTTTACAAAAATTTAATAACTGTTGCTTTTCGATTCCAAAACGTTAATAAGCGCCACAGCCAGATTTCAAACAAATGGCACAAAGAACTTAATTTCTTAATAATTTAATTTGTTTCAAATTACAAAACACAAATGTAGCCTTCTGCATCAGAGCAGAATAATGGCATTTTGCACAGCAGCTAAGCAGCCACCCAAGAGTTTCAAGGGCTGCACAAAACAAGTGACAGCATGTTAAAGCGTCGAATAATCCCTGCCATGTCTGCCCACTGCTAGTGTGACTCATTCTACCACCAATCTGCTCTGGTGTTGCTTTATAAAACACAGGGCTGCTGTGAATCGCAATCTATCTAGTATTAAACAGTGCATACTGTACATGCAGCAGAGCTCAACAGCACCATAATTATTTAACAACCAATGTATGTAATCAACGTTTCACTCAAATGCATGATCACCCTCCTTTGTTCAGAGGTGATCACTGTATTTAAAGATGGCATCTGTTGCTCCGGCGTTTCTTCAGGGGACATCTAAGTTGAACCATATATTAAGGAGAGAGACTTATGCTGAAGATACACCTATTGCAATACGCCGTTTCTATTACAGATAATGCACAAACTTGAATCTTGTGCCAGAAGTCATGGACTAGCCATTCTCAGTGAGCATGGTGGGCTAAGACACACACCTGTGACAGACTCATTGCCGGATTATAGGAATGGTCAATTCACAGAGACAATTGTACTATGACACACTTTGTGACAGATATATTGCCGTATTTTTCGAATGGTCAATGCACAGTCAATAGTTCCAACGATCAGGGCTTTTTGGTATACATCTTTCAGATAAGCAAGTGAATATTTGCATTTATCATGTCTAAGGGATATTTTAAAAGCAAGTGCAAATGTGAGGATGATTGACCAGTGCAATCAAAATGGCTAATTTGTGCACTTGGCTAGAACTGTTCAAGAACTTCAATATATTTATTCTTTCCTTCCTCTCTCTCATACATATGAATGGCCACATTAAATAACAATGAACATTTTACGACAAATGCTGACAAACTGCAGCTGACACTACACCTCTCACATCCTGGCACACTAAACACCATTGCATCTTCTGCCACAATCATTACTAATCCCTACTCAACAGCAGTCACTCAGGCGTCACTCACCCAAATCATGCATGTGAGAAGTTGGCCTAGTATGTGCTGTCCACTAATTTAAGTGGGCACCCTGTGCCAGTCCAAACAACCCTCATGGTGATTTAAGAGGTCAAAGATAACCTTGAAAAGCTATCCAAGTGGTAGCTGTGGAGAGCAGCCTTCAGGCTTAGTCTTGAAAGAATCTTAAGCAACTTGGTTTACCAGAATGCCACCTTATAGTATTGGTTAAATGAAAGGAGAACCACACAGTAGTTATAAAAATATGTATTTATTAATATAACACTCTCTAGTATGACACAGTATCTCCTACATGAAGATAATCACAAAGCACACAATACTGTAGCACAGAAACAATAGTAAATAGCACGAAAACACAGTGGGCTCCAGGGGGAGACCAAACCATATACTAAAATAGTGGTATAAGAACCACAAATTGAGTCAAGACAGTGTCTAGAGGCTGTAGAATCGCTGGGACCCCAAGGAACCACCCAAGGTGAGTAAGTAGGGACCCCACGGAGGACGGGTGCAGTGTGGGAACACGACCGCGTGCTCCGTACAATTCTATGGAAGAGTCGCTGTTGAAGTTTTAGAGTTTAAGGATCCTTCCCAGTGGACTTCAAAGAAACCCCGTGGAAGTTAGGAGGTTGGAGAGCAGACCCGACCCGTGGATACCGTAGTACCAGAGTTACCTATCCCAGGGAAGTTGGGTGCATAGGTCTGAAGTGGCATCGGAAACCGCCGTCGAACCCAATTGAGGACTTCGAAGAGAGCCGCTGCTGGAAGGAAGAAAAGTGTCCGTTGGAATCCAAAGGTGGATTCTTGTCGAAGAGTACCTGAAAGCAGAGGGGATAGAGTCTGGATAACTCAGGAGTGACCAGGGGCTCGGTAGATGAATGCCCAACGATGTTGGGTGCTTCAGGTGCGTTGATGAAGTTCTTGACTCTGCAGCCATGGGGACCAGGAGATTTCGAGGATGACCATGACCCGAATACGAGCTGTCCCATGAAGAATGTCGAGTGCTGAGGGGTCGGTGTCCGGTGGGAGCACCAACAATCCTTGGCAACGGCAACCCACGCAGAAGGTCAAAGAAGGTTATGGTTTGGACCAGCAAGGTCCAGGAGACTCACCAAAGCCAGGGGAGTCCGGGCAGGCCTGGAGCAACCAGGGGAGCCCAAGAAAAGCAAAGCTGACCCTCAAGGGGACTCACAGGCTGGAGGAACAGGAGTCACGAGAGGACCTCCAGTGGTTTCACCAAACAGCAGCCCACGGGGCACTCGGTGTGAGGGGGCCGGAGTTCTTGGTAGGAAATGGTGCCAGAGGTTGGGGCTACTCGGAGCCCAATGCACTTGCTCTGGAAACGCCAACAAGCATATGCACTTGCAAATGAACGCGGTGCACAGGGGTACGGGTATTGCAGCCCCCATGAGGATTCTGTCCTCAAACTTGGTAAGAGGGCAGCTCGCACCTCGAGGGACATAGAAACCCACCTACTTTGTTGCTGGAGTCTTTGGAGTCTGAAGGAGCTCAGGAGCAGCAGACCTGTCAGTCGTGATGTTGTGCCTGTGGATGCAGGGGAGTGACTCCTTTACTCCAAGGGAGATATCTTCGTTTGTTCTTGATGCTCCACAGGTCCTGCACTGGCACAGTTGATGCTTCAGACTGAGAGGGAGATGAAGTCGGGCCCAAACAAAGTCCAGCGAAGTCCAGAGTGTCCAGACGCTCGAAGCTTAGTGGTTTCTTGTTCAGAATCTTGTCCACGTCAAATCTAGGGTCCTACAGCCAGGTAAGCCCTTTTGTACCCACGGGAGAGGGTTGGACAGATTCAGGGGACCCTCCCAGGGGAGGGTCTGGACAATGGGGAGGTTACTCCTCTATCCTTTGTCCAGTTTCGCGCCAGAGCAGGAGCCAACGGCTTCCAGGACTGGTTTGAACTGGTTATGCACAGGGACACCAAATGTGCCACTCATGCAGACTTTCGGTCGCTGGCAAGCGCACCCACCCAGCCCTAATACACTAAATCCTGTCTGGGAGGTGGTCACACCTCCCTGGGACAGGATGCCTTTTGTTCTGCCTTCCCCTGCTCGAGCTTGGCTCAGCAGCAGGAGGGCAGAAATGTGTCTCTGGTTGGCAGCAACCATTTTGTGCTGCCCGGGACTAGAAGGCTGGTACCGGGAACACCAGGGACCCAACGAAGCTCGCTTCTGAGGGATGGAATCACACCTCCCACACCGATTACTGGTGTGGGGGTATGATTCAACAATGTTTGACACAAAACACAATAGGGTTACTTTCAGCCGTTTTAGAGTTGGTCATCACGCGGTCGCATAATGCCACTCTATATGTCGTAAATGGTTGATGCACTGACAACCAGGGAGAATGGACTCCGTAGGCTGCAGAGGTGTCCTGCTCATGCAGTGGCATCCTCTCACTTAGAACCAAGCACCCTGCCTTCAGGATTGTTAAGGCCTGCTATAGGGGTGACTGATAGGTTTTAAGTGCAGTGACCCTTAGATATATTAAACCTATATCTTAAGTAAGTGGTGCATGCACCAACTTACACAGGCTGCAATGGCAGGCCTGTAGGTTCCATTTTGCATGGCCTCTCATGGGTGGCATAATACATGTTTCAGCCCATGGGAGGCCTCTGGGGTACCTATGCCCTGGGTACATGGGTACCATATACTAGGGACTGATAAGGGTACCCCAGTATCCAATCTGGAGTGTACTTAAGGACATAACATTACAGTTTAAGGAGAAAGCAGATCGACTGGCGTCCTGATTAGCAGGATCCCTGTCAGACTAGTCAAAAACAGTATCACATTAAGCAAAAAGTGGGGGTAACCATAAGAAGCAGATCCTACTTTCCTACAATGCACAAGGGAAGAGGTGTGGTGCAGTGGCCAGGGAGGCTGACTCCGGTGCACGGGGCTCTCCGTATGATCCCCGGCACCGGCGGCAGGTTAGCCCAGCACCTTGTGACTCTGGGCTTAATCTTCCCGACGGCCCCCAGCGCCAGGACACCTCGCCTGAGGTAGCTGTGCACTTTACAAAAGCTGGTATTAATATATATTAACACCAATCGCGCATAAAGACTCAAAAACCTCAACCGCAAGCACACACACCACCACTCCCTCCTCCACTATAAGCAGTGTTCTCCTACAGCCACTCACAACACGACTCACAGCAGTACTCACCTTCTTATCGTCGGTCTTCCCACTCTAGCTAAGCACTCTGGAACATGAAGCCAACAATATTGAAGCAAATCATATAAGATTTTTGGGCATAAATATATGTGCCCTACCCGTGGACATTTAGACGTAAGGGGCACATGTGTCAGCAGTAACTCACAAAAAAAACATTGTTAATCAGGTCTAATGAAAAACATATTCAGAGGCCTCTTTCTTCAGCCTAAATACCAGTTACACAACAAAGACTAGTGTGCTAAAAACGTAGCACAAACAACACCAATGTAAAGCCACGTGAAGGCTCTCATCACAAGACCGTATCATATGTCAGGTATCTTTACAATACACTGGACACAAGCCAACATTACATACTTTATACATCACAGTAGGCTAGCTAGCACCATACTAACTGAATGATTATCAGAGAACTATTCAATCCTGAGGAGGTGAAGAAGAGAGGCCACTGTTCTGCAAACTCAATTCTGCCATATACTCTCCGGGTAGCCTTGGGAACTATTAGAGTCACCCTACATGGTACATGTTGCCTACACCTCTGTACAAACTCCCCATCTCAAATAAACAACCTATTACTGCATTTCTTACTCAGCACATCACACTCACATCAAAAATAAAATCACTCCTATCATTGCATCCTGCATTAATGGGTTACAATCATATGAAATGCACCTGTGTGCAAAGACAGAGGACCTACACACATTTCTTGCCATCTTTTATTTGTATCAGTACACACATAAACATCACACTAGAAACAATCGCCCTGACCTGCACTGCTCACAGGGCCCAATCAATTAAAAACAAGTACTGGCAAAGTCAATAAGTGGTGCAATAGTTATTGTTTTCATTTTATATTGGGAACATATTCCTTAAAAATAGAATAAAAAACTAAAACATAAACATGCCCACCACATGCTTAAACTAAAAATATAAAATTTTAAATAGAGTCACTGACTGTCTGACCTGCTAATGATGTTTAAAAATTTTTTTTTTTTAAATAACGAGACTTTCAATTGTACCATGCATTTAACTTGGCACTCAAAGTGTATACAAAATAAATAGCCAGTTCTTTAAATTTATATAAAGGAAATTTTTAGGTGAATGTAAACAATGTGCATACGTTTTGGGCAGCCACTTAAAATAATAAGAGGCAGTGGGCAGAAGCAAAATGTGAATGACAACTTTACAGTTCAATAGATGAAGCCCTCTGACCAAATGTACCATGTATTAATTTTTGGGGGAAAAAAGGGCAGACCTAAAATCTATAAAATCAATACCCCACCAGCAACACACTAGACCAAATTGCAAGGGAAAACATTTAACCACGATTTACAAGAAATTGTTGAACAAAAGGACCTCACTACTGTACAGGAGATCATCATTACTCATTAACAAGCAATGGCAAAACCAATTACGCTCTCTTTTACGCAGCCAGTGCAGACCTATAGGCTTGCCAATGTTTATTGACAATGCTGTTCAGTTCCTCTTACAATTTGCTTTAGGGTGTTGCTGCTGGATTGCGTTGCTGTACAACATCAGCAAAAAAAAAATTAAAATGCTTTTTGCCCATAATGGGCCGCAGTGCAAAAAGAACGCTTAACAGACAGAACTAAATACAATTACAAAGGCCAGGTGCGGCACAGATTGTCTGTTGAAGTCAGGAAAAGAATACAGGATATAGGAGACACTAAAATTCCACTCCTGGTTTTGTAATAGTACTTTGTTCCATTTGGTAAGCCTCCTTTTTTCCATTCAGACTACCTCACTATTGGTGACAAGTTTATTCTAATATGCTTTTCAAATTAGCAGTGCTGGATTTACACCTGCATCACAAAAACATTAATAAAGTGCATCAAGACTATACTACATGAAGTATATGGTGACTTTACTTATTCTTTCGTTAAGATTACGTCAAATCTCACTGTCATGTACAATCTACATGATACTACTGGGTCATATAGATTGTACAGTCAATTCTATTGTGAACCTTTTATACTTTGTGTTCCACCTCCATATCGCACGGAGTCACATTTTTCTCTATGCTAGTTCACATCTTATAAAGGTGTGGGCACTATACAGCCCCATAGTGTTTCTCGATGATTGATTGTATCTAGCATGCAGACATAGACCTGGTACTTTGACTTCAAAAGAACTATATGATACTCTTTGGACTGTATTATTCTCTTGCAGAATGATGATGAATAAGCCTTTCTACGACAAAGAACTCAGTTTAAAAAGATCACGTTTTTCAGTGGCTCCTTTGGTTCCCTGAATTGCTGCCTTTTCCCCCAACTTTTGCACTGGGTTTTTGCTGACATTTAGGGCCTCATTACGATGGCTGAGGGACCACCACCGACAGGCTGTCGGTGGCGGTCCCTCCGATATCGCAATGGTGAGGGAAGCATAGCAGTCGGAAAGACCGACCGCCACGGTCCAGACAGGCAGATCAAATCCAACCGCCCATCGAACCAAATGCACAGCCCTGAATTGCGGCGGTGCCTGCCAGGCACCGCCGTAGGGATTATGATATCCCTTTCCTCCGGTCATACTGCGGCGGTCAATCTGCCGCAAAACGGCTGGTGGAAATGGATTTGGGGGCCCGCTACGCTTAATCCCAGGTGCAGGGACATGCACCCCCACATATCCCTGCACCATGTGGTAGGCACTGCATGGGGCCTGCCACGTAGTGCAGGGATGTGTCTGCACCTTATATTTTGTGTTTTGCGGCGGGGGCTGCTGCCCTCAACCCCGCCACAATGCAAAATATGCCGTGGTGGCGGTTGCATCGTAATTCGGATTGTGGGGAGGCCGCCCCAAATCCGAAATGATGGCAGACGGACTGAAGTCTGTCTGCCATCTTAATGAGGCCCTTAGTGCCTTGCTGCATAATAAAATTAGAGGTAAGCTATTCACCTTGTTTGAATTTTTATCAATGGACATAGTAAAAGATGATTCATATATTCCCTAGAAAGGTTTCCTATTTTCCTGGGTGACATATTTTGCGTTAAATGTCTTTTATGTTTTTGTCCACAATTCCACCTATAAATGACCAATATCTTATGACTATGGTTTAATGAAAAAGAAGGCAAATTAAGAGTAATCATTTCCGTGCGCTAATACCTAATGAATACTGAAAACATTCACAGGAATTGTGGTGCTATTTTAGGCAAAAGTGATTTATGGATCGCCTGTTCTAAAGAGCTGCTTAGAAAACAGAAGGGTACATTGAGGCTTCTTGCAAAATAAACATTTTCTTATGAACTTCAACAAGATCAAAATCCTTTGAATGTACAGATAATCTAACATTTATGTGCTGAAAACATACAGAAACTTTCTAGTAGTAACGAAGGTCCCACAACTCATGGCAGAAAGTTAATTTTCTCAGATTTACTGAATTGGAGGTATCTTCAACCCTGGTAAAATGATTTGAAGAAAATAATTTTGCAACTTTACATAGATGAGTTAACCTGCCACATCAGGGGGTCTACCATGTAAATTTATTTTCTGTTCCTGAACACTGCCTTGATATTGGGAGTGTTTGTGTGTCCCATCACACCTAACAAATGTGGTGGGGTTAATATTTGCATCCTTGGCACTGGGCTGGTGTAATCAATTTGGATATTGGTAAGAAAAAGTCTAAAGAACTGTGCTGGACATGCCTGATAGTCTAGGTCCTTCTGTAAATGTGGGTACTTGTGAAGCCTTCATCCAGGTCACCCCCTTGCCTGGTGTCATATATGTAATATTAGAGACACTCCAATATAACATGAAAATGCTCCAAGAGCCCTGGGTTACATGGCTTGAGCAATACGGTGTGAAGAATATGAGCGACATACAGCACTAATGCCTTATAACCCACTGGGCCGGCCCACCTAAAAAACCCTCCCCTGCATTACTGTTTGTGGGCCTTCTTGGACAATGTGTTGATTTAATTCCACATAAGATCATAGAAGAAGTTGGAAACGACTATAATGGTCATACCATCACAGTTATTAAAACCCATCACTGTTTCCTACATGTATTATCTACTCATTTATTAAGACAGAAAAACATATTATTTTGATGGATTTGATGGGCTGTATTTGATTTAAACAAGTATTTCAGAGATAGCGAGAAAATTAAGCCTCATGAAGCTCTTTTCATATATTTCAGAGATAGTGAGAAAATTAACCCTCATGAAGCTCTTCTCATACTGAAAGGTATTTAAATGGTCCAAATGGCTTTCTAGGATTGGCGCTCACGCTACGTGTTGCTATTAACTGACAGTGGTTGTATGTCAGAACATCATTCTGTCCTAAATATCAGTTACAAAAAGTCTTAACTGATGTATGGATACATAAGAAGATCTTGTAGCAAACTTAGGTATACATAAGGGCAGGATAAAAAGTGTCATGGAACATTCCCTCTCTGCAAAGAGTAGGGCATGTGGCAGTTTGCCATGCCAACCTGGTACCAAAATTTTGCTCAATGTATTAAGGATTAGGTATGATGGGGAATGAAATGTCCAATGCGTTTGCAACTTATTTTGGTTGGCTAAATTAAAAAAAATATTAGAGTGAAGGGAATTTATTGAGAAGATTCTCTTGTTTAATGTCATACAAGCAGAAAATTAATTAACGTAGAAAAACTGAAAAATGAAAAAATGAATAGTAAACCTATCCCTGAACCATAGCATATTTTCTGTGTGATATTCGATCTGTTCATCTTAATGACACTTCGCAAACAAAGGGAATTGCCATGATATAAGCAGCCCCTTTCAGTCCTAATAAACAATCAGTCATTGGACATCCTCCACCTGATCAAGGCAAAATTAATTTTGAGTAGCTAGCTAGCATAAAGTACCTTGCCATTTATCGAACCGAAAAAAAATCATTGCAGGAAATCTACAAAATCTTGATATTGACTACTGCGTCATCTATTTTTACATTATGATCAATTTAAGAGTATCTTTTCTGTACATTACACTGCTTGATTCAATTGCACAAAAAGAACAACATGAAAACAGAATTGTACTAAGCACTTTGCAGTGATTGTATTCTGCTTACCATTCATGAGGTCCAGGATGAAGCAGAGTTTGTCAGGTGTGTGGAATGCATAGGTCATACACACTATAAAAGGACAGTCCTGTAAGAAGTTAGAGATAATTTAATACAAAATAATGTTTTCGTGACAAAGCAAATACGTATTTCTTAAAATTGTTGTTCAATTTAACAACCAATAGAAGCAAATTAATACTATTGTTATTGCTGTTTTAAAGTTAAATGTCCAAATATTTTGAGGATCATAAAATCCAGCAAAGCTGGACTACCTACCAGTCTTCTAAAGCAAGCTGTCACTGTCTATGGCCTTATTCTGAATAACAATGCATTGCACAAAATCATCATGCGGTATTACCAGGGAAATAGCTACTCACTCCTAATTTTAGAGGTTAGTATTTTGCTCATACCTACAGTGTATCATGGTTTGAATAAGTAAACAACATTTGATAAAAAACAGTTTTGAGCATTCTCTTCATGTCAAGGAGCTTCCTTTTACTGCGGCACTGCATTTTAAAGCATTTTAGTCGCCAATATCCTGAACACAACAGCTTCACAAGTATTATGCTGGTGCATATTTTGTGGGTGGAAGGGCATGCTGGCAAGATTAAGAGATAACATTCAGATACTAAAGGTTTAAAACCATCAACTATATGTCATTGCTCATTATTGACACTAGCAACTTCACTGCAGAACCATGCAATGTTTATTTATTATAATCCTGAAAACGGAAAAAGACAGCCTGAGAGAACAAAGGTAGCAAGATGCGTGCTTTTCAATGATGTAGATCCCGAAACAGAACACCTATGTAGAGTAAATTGCAACTTCTCACGGGCCTGTAACTGGCCTGGCCTGTGACACTGACGCCAAAGCTATCATTCACAGAAATGGGAATTTTAGCAGTAAAATCCAACAGTAATCGTTGGGATATGTAGTATTCTACACCTTTGCAATATGAGGTAAAATTCCTAGGCAGTTGAATGGCTTGAATTAGATTAAACACTCATCAACAAGAACAAGAATGATAAGAAGAACTCAGCGTGAATAAAAAATTGCTACATTAAAATATATTTAAAAATTGCTTTATTCATGATTGTAACCGATAATTATGTATATAAAAAAATATATACTAAGAACATTCATTCTACTGATATGGTGGACATAATATAGTTCTAATGCACATTTGATATTAAATAGCCAAACAATTGGTCTCAAATAGACAAAACATTAATGTATATACATGGACAAAGTAAAAAACAAGATGACATGAACAACAGCAAGTAGTGTGGGGTGGTTAACAGATGATTCTTCTCAACGCGCGTTTCGGCACTAACGGTGCCTTCATCAGGAGGGCCACACTGTTTTCCTACAGAACAATAAAGAATCTATAAAAAACAATTCTAAAAAATGCACACTGAGTTCAACGATATCTCCTAAGTTACATCTATATTCCAAGTTGCCAGTGATGAGTGTTTAATCTAATTCAAGCCATTCAACTGCCTAGGAACTTTACCTCATATTGTATTATTACCCTGTCCTAGGAGTCTAGAATATTTACAGGGGGTCCTTGTTACGTTGTATTCTACACCTTTGTCCATACTTGTCCTTCTCCTCTTTCATCACATGCAATGCCTCTAGAATGTTACAGTGTGATGATGCTCAGCGGAATGTTGGGTGTCTCTTAAGAAAGGCACAGTTGAGATGGGCTGAGCTGCCTGCTGGCTGCTCCTGGTGAGGCTTGTACATTATTACTTCTGGACTCAACTACTTATCTTCAATAAACCAACCTGAAACTTCCCAACGTGTCCGGCCTCATTACTATATTTTATTGGCGACGAGGATGGGATATGTCATAGTTCTAATACTGTGTGATTCAGCTCAGTGGGGTACAGACATGGACCCTATTTACTCGTTCTCAATAGTTCAATTTCTCTATTTCAATTTGTGCAGTATTCCCTAGTGGGATTGAACAGTTCAATTTTTCGTTTTCTCAATTTCAAATTGTGCGCTCTCAATAGTTCATTTTCTCTATTTCCATTTCTGCAGTATTCCTAAGTGGGATTGCACTATTCAATTTTTCTATTTCTCAATTTCAATTTGTGGATGTCAAGTGATCTCTGCTTGAGGTTGCCCAGGTTGCACTTGCATGCGTGCACTACTCCCTCGAGGGATTGCATGTTTCAATATTTGCCAATTTGAGAACACTCGTCAAATCACCTCTGCACGAGGTTGTCCAGAGTGTGTGTTCTTAATAGTCTCTATTTCAATTTTACAGTACTCCCTAGCTAGTATTACAGTTCAATCTATTTTTAAGTCTATTGTATGAGTTTTTTCTCTTCTAGTCAAGTTGTTTTACATTATCCATTCTTTTCCCTGTATCACCTCCCCTGCTGTGTTTTGCCTCCCTATGCTGCCATGCTGTTCCAGGGTTTAGCTACATCTATTTGACGTTCCAATGTTTCACTGTATGCGAGTTCTATTTTGCTCAAAGTGTTCAATTTCAAATGCTATTTTTTTTGCTGGTGGATGGTTTGTCCAGTGCTGGTTTTATTCAAAAATGGCAGTTTAGCATTTGCACAACGCTTGTCAACGCTCCAACGCTATGTCAATTAAGTTTCCAAGGGGCATGCTGTTCTATCTCAATGTCATTCTGGTGTTTATTCAAGCCAGTGGTCACACGTATTACATGAGTGCAACTTCCACGTTCTAGAGGTACTTTTCTATTGAGCTCACCATATGGTATCAAAACCCAAATCAAGATGCGAGCTAAAGTACAATCTAAGTGATATGATTAGCGAATGCAAATGTTTATGTTAGTTTTTTTTTAAATATTTACATGAGTGCAACTTCCACGTCCTAGAGGTACTTTTCTTTTGTGCTCACCTTATGGTATCAAAACCCAAATCGAGATGGGAGCTAAAGTACAATCTAAGTGAAATGATTAGCAAATCCAAATGTTTACGTTACTTTTTAAAAAAAAGAAAAAATTTAAAAATGTTTCCTTCACACGATTCTACATTGTGTTATTTCTATTCAACTCAATTCTATTGCTCTTTTGTCTCTATGTTCTTGGTTGCATGCAGTTTTCTCTTGTTGGGATTGCCTAATTCCATTTACATGCATTCACTTACACACCCTCAATAATTCAACTTAAACATTCTCTATTATTCAACTTCTCATTTATATCAATGTACGTGGATGTGTACAATTACTCAATAATCTCAGAGTTCATGCTGTCCTGGAGTATTCCCTAGTTGTGATTATATACACTCAACATTTCTAGTGCTCTATTATGTCTAGCATTTCTATGTGCATGCGTGGGAATCCTAGCTGGGTTTGCACACCTCTATTCTCGTTCATTCTACTAGTATTCTCTAGTTGAGATTACAATGGTCAAATCTATCCTCGAATGTTATGTTTCTCATGTTTCTAGCGCCGCTTTCCTGCATTTGTTTTTACAGCCATGCTGATTCTCACCTTTGTCTTTTCTTCTTTCCATTCCAATCTCTTTTAGGTTCAAAATGCTCAATTTAAAATGCTATTTTTTTGTTTGTGCGTGTTTTCTCCAGTGGTGTTTGGTTCTCAAAAATGGAAATTCAAAGTTAACCTTTACATAAGGTTGTTCTCAAATGTCCGCTGTGTGATATGTATGTAGTTGAATTTTAGTTCAATGGTGTATATACATGTATATGACCGTACTTACATACTCTCAAGATTTCAATTACTCAATGTTCCCTATTTGTCGATTATCAATGTACATGAATGTGTTGAGTTACTTTGTTACCTCAATGTACGTGCATGTCTGCAGTATTCCACGTTCGAGATTGCACATCTCAATTTGTATACATTCCAGTAATATTTCCTAGTTGGAATTATATTGTGTTGTACTTTCCATGGTACTACTCTAAATGCATGCATGCAGTATTCCTTAGAGCGATTGCCTCCTGTCGCACCTGTCTATGCTGCCACGCTTTAGCTACATCTATTTTACGTTCCAATGTTTCACTGCGTGCAGTATTCCTTAGAGCGAATGCGTTTATCAATTCATTTTATCAATTTGCATGCATTCGAGTTATATTCCCTAGTTGGGAGTACATTGTGTTGTATCTACCACGATACTCATGGTTCAAATGGTCACCTTCAACAGTTCAATTACTCGATTTTTTCAATGTGTGACTTTTATGAGGTTGTCAATTTGCATTGCTGCCTCTCAACATTTCAATGTTTTTTTTTAATGTTTGACCTTTTACGAGGTTGTTCATCCCTCTCAATTCTTCAATGTTTCTTCAATATAACCTTCAATAGGTTGTGGAGTTATTCTCCTCAATTTTGAATGTTTTCAAATGGTCACCTTCAACAGTTCATTTACTCGTTTTTTTTTTCCAATGTTTTTTCAATGTGTGACTTTTATGAGGTTGTAAATTTGTGTTGCTGCCGGTCAACATTTCAATGTTTTTTTTCAATGTTTGACCTTTTGAGGTTGTTGATATGGGGGTTCGTCCCTCTCAATTTTTCAATGTTTCTTCAATATAACTTTCACTAGGTTGTGGGGTTATTCTCCTCAGGTTGTTGATATGGGGGTTCGTCCCTCTCAATTTTTCAATGTTTCTTCAATATAACCTTCACTAGGTTGTGGGGTTATTCTCCTCAATTTTTCAATGTGTGACCCTTTACGAGGTTGTCTCGATTTGGGTTTTCCAAAGTTGTCTACATTATATTTTATTGCTGTTTTTACAGGGTAGTATGAAGGATCTTTTGATGTTCTTTCTTCTGCTTCTCTGTTTGCTGTTTCCTTTTACTCAATGCCTGTCTCCTTTCATGTCTTTCCTGCCAGTGGGTGTGTCTGGAGTAGGTTTTTTTTTTTTCTCCATTTTCTTTCTCATTGTTTTATGGAGAAGGGAGGATGAGTACTTATTTATGTGTTCGTACCCTTCGGTGGGTTCCTCCCACTCTTTCTACCTTCCTCTTCCTTCCATGCAGTTTTTCTCTTTTGCCAGTTCCTGTTGTTCCAGTGCTTTACTTCTCTACTGTTCTATCCGTTTTTGTGTCAGGGAAGAAAGGGAGATATGTAGTATTCTACACCTTTGTCCATACTTGTCCTTCTCCTCTTTCATCACATGCAATGCCTCTAGAATGTTACAGTGTGATGATGCTCAGCGGAATGTTGGGTGTCTCTTAAGAAAGGCACAGTTGAGATGGGCTGAGCTGCCTGCTGGCTGCTCCTGGTGGGGCTTGTACATTATTACTTCTGGACTCAACTACTTATCTTCAATAAACCAACCTGAAACTTCCCAACGTGTCCGGCCTCATTACTACAGATATCCACATCGGAAGATGTTCTGGGCACAAGGGGTATCAAAGAGTACTCCCAATAACAAGAATAATTTGGTTGCTGCCAATGCAGTACCTTAAGTAATTGCAACTTGGAGGGCAGAGACAGCAAAGCTCAAAGATGGCCGCATTCTAATGTGGCTCATTTGTCCACACTGACTATCCTTCAAATATCCTAGGCTTTGTGAGCCATACATCTCCCCAAACCCAATATCTGCCTGCCCAAACTTCTCTTTGGAAATCAATCTAAAACAGATTGAAATGCAATCTTGGTACAGTGTGAGCCTCTGAAGGGACCTTCAGCAGCAAGAGACCTGGGGCTCACCACCCTTTAAGCTGAAGTATTTGTGGGTTATAAATATTGGACTTGGTGAGCAGCAAGTAGGCCAGAGAGCCCCTTGTGGCTCCCTGCTGCAAGTGGATGGAGGAAGCGAACCTGGAACCATAGTTCAGGGGCCAGGAGTTGCTTTAATGACTGGAGTGATTATATCACCTTGAATTGTCAATCCACATGTATAGCCATGGGCAGCTATAAGAGGAGCCATACAGTGGGAAAAAACTAGTAGAGCTCGGGGGAAAGTGCTGGTGCCTGTTAAGGGTCTCCTTCTAGTGCTCCATGGCTATAACACATTTACAAAATAACAATGGGCAAGATACACCAAAAACAGCCCAAAATTGTATTTGATCTCAAGAGATCTGCTCGCTCTGTGGATGACTGTCAAAGCCCATCAGAGATTGGGGACTCACAATCCTTGGTGTCTGCCAAGGACCGTGTCCTCGAGACCATACTACAAGATATAAATCATCACCTCTAAATGATGGATAGCAAGATAGAAACTCCAAGCTTACACGTGGGCTGCATGTCTAAAAGCCTTGATGACCAAGCCTGCTGAATACATTTGGCTGAACGTCGTATTTCTGACATTGAGGAAGATCAAATTGAGGCTCAAGATAGAAAAGGTATTTGAGGGCATACAATTCAAGAACAAAGACCTATCAGCCAGGTCTAGATGCAATACCATCAGAATTGTCAGCCTGCCAGAATGAGGTGACATTTGAAATGTGGAAAAATGTGGTGAGAATCTCCTGAATGATCTATTGCCAGGGACATCTTCTGGTCACTCTTCATTTTAGAGTGGGCATACAGGTCGCTGGCGCTCAGGCCACTACTAGGTGCTGCCCCACAGCCAATCATTGCCACCTCCTGAACTACAGGGATTGAGACTGCTCTCGAGAAAGGTGCCCTCAATCATGCAGGATCCTCTATAACACTCTTTCCTGGCTTCATAGAAGCTGTGCAAGAGGTGTACTGATTGTTTGATGCGATCAAGAAAAAGCTACAATCCTGAAACATCGCCTATGCTCTAATGTACCCTACCCAAATCAGGCACTCTATTGAGGGCAAAACACATATCTTTGGGGATCCACAGCTGGCATGCTTATTTCTTAAGAAACATGTAAAGGGGAAATTGGGTGTGTCCACGAGGAGTGCTTAGAAAGGACTGGCAGATGATAGGGACAATAATAATTAGGCTTACCCTTTGTATCATATTTTGATTTAAATTGTTGAATTCTTGGCTTGTTGATTTGATGGATTTTTACTCCATGCTGTGATGCCCTATAAAGGTTACCTGTAATTCCCTGCCCATAGGATCTACTCATATCAGTGCTCCTTGCTTTGTTAAAATTATTGTAGGCAGAGCGGACAACATAACTTCTTCCTATAAAGTGTCTGGGAGAGATGGTATGGAATGGCTTGCCAGTATGTTTAATTGTGTGCCTATCGCTGTGTACTGGTGGTGGCAACTGAGGTTGGTATACTAAGCCCCTTAGCAGCTCCAGCTTAGATGCTATACAGGTGGTATTTAAATGGCTGATATTAATTCAGTAATGTGGGATGAACTCGCTGTCAGTTGGGGTCGGCAGTGGGGGCAACATGAATATGATACTTGGTTTTCCAGCAATATCAATAAATACTAATGATAAGATTTGCACAGGCATTATTTTGTACGGTACTATATCACTAATGTGCTTCATAGGCTAACAATATGATTGTTAACCTGGAATTTAAGAAGACTAAATCACTAGAAAAGTTACAACATAACCCACGCAGGCATAATATAGGTATGGGGGGTCATTCAAGAAGCACCTTTAGCTCATTTTGAAGATAAGGCTAGGACAGCTAGACTATTTGGTAACTGCCTATACACCATCATATGAAGGGGCGTGCTGGTCTAGATTAGGAGGGGCTTCTCACACCTCATCATAGAACTAATTCCTGATCCTGAAAGCAGGCACGTCTTGGAAAGTCTAGTAATCGCATTCATCAATGTACATGCCCAAAACAATGATTGGCCAAATTCTACACTGATTTACAGTCTAAGCATAAAAGACTTGACCCTTGGACCGTAATATTGGGAGGGGACTTTACCTCTACACTAAATACAGAATGGGACAGCTCTCAGGAGGCCCTTCATTCATGTCTCATACTGCTAGGGAAACTTGCTTCATTATAGATCGCAAGCAATTGCTCAACATTTGGAGATATAGGCACCCAATCTCTGTGGATTTTCAATTCTATTCCTGGGTACATGATACACACTCTCACATTGATTTCTAGCTGGCCACATGGAATGTCAATGCATGAGTGCATCTATCCTGCACTTACTTCAACAACTCACCGGCTTTACAAACGAGGAAAAAATGGATCCGCAGCAGGTATTTCCTCTAAGGAAGCTTACTGGACTTGGCATGCAAAGTTGAGATGAGAGAGGCACACCTAGAGTTTCTTTGTACCAATTTAGGTTTGGCATGAGACTATGGAATAGTGGCATGCCTTCAGAGTCCATACCAGTGGTCTATGCACCATAAAGCAATCAGGCAATCTTAAATCTGTCTGCAGCAGCCTGGATAGATTGCAGGTGGAGATCAAGAGTCTCAAGATGCTTCACTTATCATCTGGAGTTGGTGGGGTCTTCAAAGAGATGGACGAGAACAAGCAAGAGTGGCTTGCTTGGAGATCAGCATATAGTTTGCTGTAGTTTGAGAGGAGTGGACCAAACATGTAACAATCATCTATTGGGGTGCAAGAAGTCAGCTGAAATCTGGAACATCTGCAGAGATCGGCGTTGTGTTCTCTTTCGCTTCCATCAATTGAACTCTTTGCTCCAACCCAATGATCTGAATTTGCATCATATGAAATTCATTTGTCCTGTGGATGATCTTCAAATTACCACAAGTCGAAAAGCCATAGACGATTCTGGCAATTGGAACCAAATATCTATGAACTGATTTGGTGCCTGAGTTCTCAGGACCCAAGATTGTATAAATTACACAATGGTATTATTGTTCCATTGCGTATTGAATTATTGCATACTATTATGCTGTTTTTTCTGCATTCACAGTATGCTCACATGAATACTGAGCTTTATTATGAGGCTGTAAATACACGTCCTTGAAAGTCTTCAAGTGGTTCCATTGTTCTTTATTATTTTAGATTTGTACATCTTTGAATGATTGTTCATTTGTGTATTCCTAATTGATTGCACCAGACAGACCCTTTGTTCTATATGTGTCCCTAAATTTTAGAACATTCAATAATAATGCACCCGAATGACTATTAGAACTTAAGAAACAGGTGAGAAAGAGATCTAGCAGTGTTTGAGGAGACCTGTTCATCCGGCCGAACTTTAGGTTAATACAACTTAAGATACTGCACAGAGCATACTACAAAAGAAGCAGACCATACAAAATTAGACTGACCTCGAATAGTAAATACCTCAAAAGCAAAACGGAGGAAAGGGCTTGCATGCAAGCCATCTGGGCTCCTAGAGCGGTACAGAGGTTTTGGACAGAAGTGGGGAGAAACTGTCAAATGTTTGGGAGTGGAGATCTCATTTTTAGTGCTACCAGAACCTGCAATATTTGGGGCACTAAGTGACACTGACTTGCCCAGGCACAAGCTGATACTCTGAGCATTGGAACTAACTGTGGTGCAACGTGACAAAGGTGGTGTATAGAAATGCATCAATGTTTTGATTTAGAAAAAGTGATCTGTGAAGGTAGGATGTCCTTGTAAGTTCCCAAACTTTTTGGGGACTGTTAAGCCAGGCAAAACCCACCACTCTAGTCAGGGAAAGGAATTTACACACACAAGATACCTGCTCACCCACTTGATAGCTTGGCAGAGCAGTCAGGCTTATCCCAGAGGCAATGTATAAAGCGTTTGCGCAACACACACACACCAGTAACACACTAGGCACACCACAAAAAGAGACTCCACACATGGTTATATAAAAATATCCTTTGAATTGTACATAAAACACCTTAGACCACAATTACATAAATCACTTTGCCAACTGGCAATTGTCATGATGTCACATAGATCATAAATCACTTTGCCAACCAGGCGTTTGTCATAACATTACAAATTAGTGCAATCCAGTAAATACTTATAGGTTGCACACGTTATAAATCCACTATCACTGCACATATAAATTATACGCTGACATAATATTCATTATCCTGTCATGGTAAGGTATAACACGACCTATACCTAGGAACATGAAATGCAGCAGTAAGGGAACAGATCAGGGCCACCGGTCCACCTACAACAATGACGGCAGTAATCCCGGTTCCTCACGTAGAGTGCAGAGCTCGATCATGTAACCTCCTATAGGCCCCTCAGGACATATGAGTCACTACGCTAAATTAGTTTACTGTGGCCAATTCCAGATCGGTGGCCTGTCCTGGGCTTGCCCCGCAATGGCCACAAAATTACGAATTAGTGACTCCCCTCAAGTATGGCCCAAAAGGGGAGAGGGGCGCCCGCAACTGCAGGCTCAGCAAGGAGACCTCGCTGGGTCCCACCCCACGTGTGACTTAAACAATATGTCACTACCTGCAAACACATGGTGTATCTGCTACGGGGTAATGGCCCCAGGTGGGAGGCTGGGGGGGGGGGTACAATCCTCTGTAGTCCCCCGGGGACCACTGGCCCTCCCTACTCCTGGTGCCTGGAAAGCAGTCCCCATGTCTCTGGGGACCTGCTCTTGCTCCTGGTGCTAGGCGACCTCCGGCAGTGCCAGAGGCTCGTTCCAACACTCGGCCTCACGAGGACGTGCTGAGGGAGGCTTTCCAGGTGCAGCCGCAAGGTAGGGACATCCGGTCGTTAATCCTGTGCGGCCCTGGGTGCAGAGAGGTCACATGTCGCGATTTCCTTGGCTGGGGGGCTTGCTGGGGACAACCACCCATGACACTCTGTATAGGTGGGGCCCTCAGTAGGCACTGCTTTCACCGGGGATACATGGCGCCCTCGGCAATGCGGGTGAAGCGGTGCTAGACGTAGGGCAATACTCGTGCCTACCAGTAATCCCTCTCAGCACGCGCTGTCAGGAAACAGATGAAGCACAGCTACTGAAACCACACGCTGCTGACTCAGAATGGCAACGCACTCCTCATGCACCACCCACTGCGAAGTGAAGCGCTCCCCACACGCGATGGTCTGCAACAAAGCAAACACAAGGAGATGATCGAGGGAGTGCTGAAACTTTTCAGACACTGACCCTCAGTCACAGATCTGGGTTGAATCCATCATCATTCTTTAGCTTAATTCACCACCCCAGGTCAGACACACCCATATGCAAATCAGTCTTGACCCTGTTCCTCATGGGAACAGTCCAGCCTGAACTGGGGTGAGTGTCTAAAAAGTCTCAGCGCTCCGTCCATCATCTCCTTGTATTTGCTTTGTTTGCCCTAAGTTGGCAGGGCAGGGAAGCTAGCCTGGCTGATGAGGGGTGTTACCTCGAAACCATTCCCAGGATGCTTGTTTCCGGTCCAGGGAAGACCTGGTTTGGCAGTTCGGGCTGGACTGTTACCATGAGGAACAGGGTCAAGACCGATTTGCATATGGCTGGGTCTGAACTGGGTAGTATTACTCATTATTTATATCTGTTGAGTTCCTGCTTTGTTTGATTCAAAATGCAGCGTTTTTAAACCAACATATGTATAGGGGAAGCAATGACGTCTAATTGTGCAAGAAGAGTGTTTACTACACTACAAATTGTGGTTCCATTTGTTCGCCACAAACATCAAAATGACAGATAGTTAAAGCATTTACCAAAACTCCTTGCAACAGAGGAGATTGTGGTTTTTCCTGAGTTACATATTTAGGTATTGTACATTACAGGTTTAATATATAGTAGCAATATTTCAAACATTGATATTTGTGTATAATGAAATGTGGTAGTATCACGTTTGCTAGAATGTGCCTAGTCATTCGTTTACACGGTTATTTGAGGCTTCAGAAAGTAATCATGAACAAACCAACTAAAACAATCCTTTGTTGGCCCTTGGAGAAACTGGTGGAATTTCTGTCAATCACCACAACTCTGAGTTGTGCTCATGGTGAAATTGCTGTATTTGCTTCATTTTTTAAAGCAACGCCCTTTGCATACTCCTCTAATTAACGTTCACGGTTCTCTTTGGGAGAGTTTCACAAATAAGTCCTTCCTACTTTAGCATCTCTTTTGGTTTCCATGGAACCATACTTCCACTAGCAGTTTTTGCTTTGCTCTTCAGCCACATAATGTGGGGACAAACATTGTTCACACTGCTTACAAAAGCTGTGTTCTGATGGCTGGGACACACCCAAAGTGTACATCTTTCTAAGCTATCTGGTGACTGGTGATGTTAGCAACTGATTTGTTGACCAGGGTCACGTGCCTTTTTATGTGTCCTCTGTTGGGAGGACACATAACAGATCACCAAATTGTAAGAAAACCTGTGGACATTGGTGGGGCCATGGTAATACTGGACTTCAGTACATGTCAGGTGGAGTGTCTCAAACAACTGAGCGATACTACAAGAACCTAGAGAGAGATCCCACGCCTAGGTACCTAGAGGACATACTATTCCAGAGGGTGTGTTGGATCCTCAGATTGAAGATTCATCTGTGTGGTTTGAATGATGATATCCTGTGGACCTCCCTACACATGGCAACATTTCTGTAAATAATACATGATTAGGTGATCTTGCACTCTGCATTACCCACCCACAGTACACCTGTAGCCCTCATGTGATCTCCATTCAATATACAACTTTTCTGTTACCTAAACGGGTTCTTAACTGTCCCAGTCTTAGCGCTTTGTCCAATTAAGAAATACATGTTCGAGTGCTTTGCCCAATAATGCACATGCATTGCCCTGCCAACAAAAAAAACTTATTTTGGATTTTTGCATTGTCTGTCCACCAGATTATGGCCAAATAGATTTTCAGATGGTTTGTAATCCTTGTTGTTTCATCTGAGCCCATGTTCCCCATACTTTTCATTGACACTGACCATGATGAGCCTACCGCTTAATTGAATGGTGATTTTACATTTAGATGTTGACTGATCCTTCTAGGTACTTCGACCACATACCCCTGGTTACCCCGTTATACTCAATGACTGAGCGCATTAACTCACGCTCTGCAGCACGTCATACAGCATTGGACGTATCTTTGTGGATGGGTTGACTATATTCCCCATCAATCCTGATGCCCCCGATAGTCTGAGCGCATCTCACGCACAATAGGCGTCTCTTTAAAAGAGATGCACAGGGAGGAGTTATTTTCCTCTCACCGGGCATACCATTGCGAGGATGCGAAGACTCTGTCAGGTATTTCCTCAAACTACTGTTCTTGACTCACGGCCTACAGAACCTCCGGGCTTTCAATGCAGCGGCATTTGTTTAATAGGCACGAAGGCATGGTGAATGTTGATCTTCATGGACATCACCATGTGTTCGAATACTTGTATATCTATTATGGGCATTAGCGTTTTTTAACTCTCACCTTTTGGCAGGCAGTGTGTGGTTCCGATTGAGTAACGCACAAGTCATCTATGATCATGTCCTTGTTGTTCAACAGTTTGTGTCTTGCTTTTTTACATTCTATAAAGTTTCCACTCATAGTAATACATTAATGAATGGTGCTCAATAACATGCCTGCAACCATTGTGACACTATATTTGAGTTAAAGGGGTATGTGTGAGATCCTTTGATGCCTGTACTTCACTCTTCCTTGTGCATACTTTGCTTTACTTTTTAAGTAGACACCAACCCTGATTCTCTTTTAAAATTCCTGTCTGTTAAAAATTGTGCTATGCAGCTTCACTTTCTAGGCAGCCTAATTAAGCTTGAGAGTGAGCAGTAAACCCACTTTGAGGGTAAGATCACTCATGACTCAATTCCCTGCACTAGTGTGTACAATGGTGGTGGGCACTGTCACCCAGGTCTACTCACAATTACTTGGCAGTGGACTTTTTTTTCTCCTAATTTTGTGATATGTTGAGAATTCTTTTAATGTCTTCTATTTATTTATAATATAGCACGACAGTGGACACCCTTGACAATACAACTGTGGGCCACTGACTGTATTTCCTGGCCCACTAATATTAGGCCAGCAGCAGGTTTTATGTTCATGTTTATTATCACAGTGTGACTGTGAGAACGGGTCCTGACAAATGCCTCAGAACCCAGAGGGTCACCATAAGGCAGAACCATGCTGACTATTTATGGGGAGCCATTTTTCCAGATCTCCTCTCACTTTTCTTTTTAATCCTATCCACTAGAGGCACCTGAATAAAATGTACATTCATCCTACCAGGAGAGAGTTTTTGACTCACTGCACTTTATAAACATAGCACTCTGCCTCTCACCCACTCCTCTCCGTTAGAGAGTTGTCACCTACACCAGGTACCTTGTGGTCCTGGTGTGAGGAGGGAACCCAATGATGAAGCATGCCACCCTTAGGTTGGTTAGGGTTCTTGTCCTTTAATAAAAGCATTCCACATACAAGAAAAAATGTTCTATGATTAGGTGTACTCTTTTGTGTGTTAAGTTTAAAACTGCATGCACTGGCTGCAATGGCAGGCCTGAGACGTGTTTTACAGGGCTACATAAGTGGGTGGCACAGCCAGTGCTGGAGGCCCACCAGTAGCATTTAATTTGCAGGTCCTGGGCACATGGGGTACCACTTTACTAAGGACTTACAAGTCAATTAAATGTTCCAGTTGGGCACAAGCCACTTCTACCATGTCTAGGGGAGAGAGCACTTTAGCACTGGTTAGCAATGGTAAAGTGCACAGAGTCCTAGGGCCAACAAAAACAAGATCATCAAAAATATGAGGGGTGAATGTAAAACGTTTGGGGGAAGACCACCCTAAGGCCGAAAGGTCTAACATGCTCTCTCCTTAACACGTGCTCTGCCCAAAACATGTTTGTCTGATGGGTGGAGGGGTGTTGCCAGCCCTAGCTTTTGTTCAGAGGAGGTTCTCCAGGGCCCAAGGCAAACCTAACCATTCTTTTCATTCTGTCTTGTTGGTGGGGTCAAAGGCTAAACAAGTCTGAGCAGCATGCTGAGTACAATCCATAAATCACCTGAGACCAGTACAAACCTGGCTACAGAATTTGAGAAAATTGGCCCGCATAAAGATGCATTTTTTTCATGACTACAGTAGTGCTTGAACATTTAAATAAAGCAGACCTTCTGTCTAGTTCTAGCTTCCTAACTTGGCCACAGAGGAGGATGAATAGTGGTCCTCTTCACCAGTATTTAGTAGGCATGCACACCATTATAAGAGAGAACATCTGACTAGGAGTGAGCATTAGTCTGGGAAGTATGCATGCATTCTTTCTTCTGTGGCCTCCACAAGGATGGGTGGGTTACTGGTAAATGGTATTGGACTGCACCTGCCAGGGCTTCCTAATTTCAGGTAGCCCTGCAGTAGGTCCAGCTGCCTGAACTGTTGAACTGAGTTTTTTTTATTATTCTCCTGTGAATTGTACCCCCCAGGTGATCATTGCTTCCACTGCATTATACATATAATTATGTATTAGTATATTGCTTATTTCTTTATATACTATATTATGATTATGAGCTTTTTTGTTCATTTATCAACATATCTAATGAGGAGTAGTGCCTTGCTTATACCTTGTGCTCTTTTCAATGTAAAAGTGTATATAGGACTCCAAGAATTCCCAAAAGATTCTTCACACTGTGCGTCAATATTCATAAAACCTTTCCACAGTCCTCTTGCAAAAACACTACAAATAAGATGCCATAACCTGTCTGAGATAGGAGTGTATTCTTTAATCTAGGTAGTTATGGCTCCACTGATACTCAGGATAATAACCAAGCCAGACTGACATAGACTGTGCTGTGTGAGCAGAGTGGGGCACACAGCCTTGTCATGCAGGTATGAAGCTATTGTTTGTTACCTGTCATGACAGCAGAACTTATAGCTGATTATTCTCAGTAACAGAGACTCAAAAGGAAGGGAATATGATCTTTCCTTGGTGCTGGCTCGGTTGTCAGGATAAGTGGAATCCTGAAAAATATTCCTGTTATCTCTGGTATGTTTTTCTGTTCCTAACATCAGTCCATTGCAGTTAGGTCAAGAGAGTTTCACAGAACATGTGTATTTTCTCCACTTGTACACCTAAAAGGGGCTAATGGAAATGACCAAAACTGGCTTGGAAACACAACAGAGTTCTCTAAGAAGCCACAATATCACAGCAACAAACAGATCAGGAGAAATGAAAAACAGAAGATCAACAACTGAGTTATGAAGATGAATCAGCAAACTTCATTGAGAGAGTGAGCATGCCCCATCTCATATCCATAGTGAATGTATTGGACTTACACAGTCCTAGAAGGAACAGAAAGCAGTCTGTCTTCACACCCCCTGAGGTGATGGCAGACTGTCCAGTTCTAATTGCTAGAAGAAATACCCTAATCCTAAACTACAGTTCCCTGTAAGAATGATGAAGCATGTGACTCCACAGGTTGCCACTACAAGAAGATTAAGAAATATAGGCACCTGAGGTTTAGGTACTCTTTAAACGCCACAATGGAAACTTGCCCACTTCTACATATGCCCCATTGAGTAAAATTATAAGCAGCTGTACCCACAAATAGTTGTAGAATTCAATGACTGGGACTTTATCAAGACACTGGTGACTAGACTGTGTGGTCACCAGTAAATTCATCATCAGCTCTCCAAGGAAACCTTATCCACTTCTTTGAGATGGAGCCCTTTCTTTGGGACACCTTTTCTTTTTTTTTATTCGGTCCTGGAAACATAGTATCTGAGGCTTCATCCCTCAGAGCTGTCAAGAGTGGTTAAAACGTTTAGACCAGTAATTGATTTGGGTTCAGAGTCCCTGCATCATGATCCCTTGCAGAAGTTGAGCTCTCATTAAGTTCTATTTACCAAAACAGGTTGAAGATTCCCTAGAAGCCTTGATTACATCCTCTTAAGATGACCTTTGCCCTAGGGTCAATGTTAAAGAAAATATAGTAGCAATTGTGTAGGAAGGTTTGCAAACATTTAGCAACATACCTTGGCTCCAGATGTTTTCTACGTAGTAAGCTGTTAAGTACAGTAACTGGAAAGGGGTAAAAGGTGCAAGTTGAATTAGCATATTCTCTGGAAAAGATCCAGAATCTTTTTATGATCTAATTTCCTTTCCTTTTAATTCAGAGGCCAGGAAAATGTATCTGAATTAACACCTGATCAGTGCTGGAAAATGCAGAACTTATGCAACTGTTGTTTTCCATTGTGAACTGGAAAGAGGCAACACAAATAATATATCTGATCTGTTTATTGATACATTTTTAGTATGGGCCAATATATGTACCCATGCATATTTGAAGAGGTATACAGTACTTTATTAGGAAGCAACAAATTCATACGGATTTGGGATGTTATGGTTAGCCACTTTTCCGCCAGTAACACAAGGGTGAAGCCTAAATCCTTTAGTTGTATAACAGTTGTACAATATGGTCCTTGAATGAATAGCAATGTGGAGTGAACTAATAGAAGACTGAATACAAGAGCCTGGAAAAATGGTCTGTGGATCTCCAGAGGTTGATTAAGTTATAGTGGAATATGCAACGTCTATGGTCTAACAGAGTAAATACATATTCAGCTTTTTAAAATAAAGACTGCATCAGTAATTGAAAATGACTGTCATACTCACACCAGTGCTGACAAGAGAGAGCATAATCCTCTCATTTAAGGCTAACGTTTCCCCTTGCTTCATCTTGATCCTCTTCTTATCTAAACATTTCATTGCATACCTGAAAGAAGAACCATTTGGAATACATTGTAAATAAAGTGTTTTAATAAAAGATCACTAATCTTCAACTTTTGGGTACCATTGGTGAAAAAATACATAGTTATATATTTTTTTATCAAAGTTAGATTTACATTTTGCACCTTAAAAATATTTTCAGTTTGGGATGAAGATGGGGCAGTTAGTTTTGAGTTCTAAAAATGTAAATATAGACTATCGTATAAAGATTCACATTAATTATGAAATATAGTTAGAATCACTATATTTTTAAGCAGTAGGATGCGGACTATCAGATTTTTAAGCCTAATTCACAAAATACTTTATCCATGAGTAAATGTGACTTATTCATGTAACTTAAGAAACAAGTCAAGATTAAGTTATGCCTATTCACAGAAAGGTTACTGTGAATGATCCTTCTTTTTTTGTTGCTTGGTTGTTGTTTTGTATCTGATTGCTTCTGCCATTGTTTTGCTTATTTCGTCTTGTTTATCATTTACCATTATTGGCGGCATAATGATTTGGCTTGCATTGGCCTGCTCTCCGCCACCTTCCCACAAGGGGCAGAAAAGAAACCCTTGGCATTGCAGAAAAATGTAAGTGTGACAAATCTACCAAGGCTGAGCCTGCTAAGAGCTAACAGAGTACATCAGACTTTTCTAGGACGATGTAGGACCTGTGTGCATTACATGCAAAATATTAGACACAATGCTTTCTGCCCAAATTTGGTTACTATAGTAACCTTTCGTCTCCTTTATATTGACTTCATACACACCTGCTTAACAAATTCATGTCTCACCTTCTTTCAATCAAATCGCCTGTCCTTTTTGAGAGTTAAAATTGTGTATATCAAATTGCAGTTAAGGGACCTACTGGTCCCTTCTGAATCGGGCACTCAGGACTATGCATCTTTGCTAAATGACTCTCCACTGTTATTGAGGTGACAGCCCTAAACTTAAAACTCATTGTGCCAACACTGCACATAATTGTCACACTCTCTTGTAGCTGCTAAGTACACTAGCAAAGTTGGGAAGCATGTATGGATTATGGTCCTCATCAGTGAGACGTCTACAGACAGAAACAACATATAGTGGAAAGTTCTGTACTGCTTATTAGACTTATTATTTGTAATGGATCTTGAGAAATGAAAAGAAAGTACATTTTTGCTACCATTATTATCCTCTCTTGCCCTGCTACTTCCAAAGCCACCATCACTTAATCTCATCTTTCATGTTGCAAAAGAAAACCTGTATACAAGCATGCCTTTATCAATGCTTGTCCAATCTTCATTTTAATACTGTTTGGCTGGTGGATACGGGGCAGCTTGAACTTTGAGCTGTTTCACTCTGGATACCCTCACGGATGATAAGTGCGCTACACAAATAGACATACCATATCATATTATGACAAGGATAATAGTGGGTTGCCAGAAAAAAATAAAAATAAAATATTTGTTTTGTAAGCAATATGCTGAATGCTCAAGAGGTGAATGAGTTTGGGAAATGGTGGAAAACATTTGGTGCTCCATTCATGAATGTCATTTTAACTGTCTGCAATAATACAACTATTTTAAAGCTGAAGAAACATTTTCTCCTAAAATTCAGAAGGTGTCATGAATGCATGGCTTTTTATAAGAACAAGTAGAGAAAGAGAACTATTTCATATTTAGGTGTCTGTGTTCAAAGTTTATTCTGATTGCACGATTAATTAAAATCACAGGAAAAACATTACAATATAGTTGAGCAGAAGAATATAAAGGAACAGTACCGTACCACTTGTAAGAAGTACCACATAGTAGTGAGAAATAAACATTATTGCATGATTAGAAATATGAAAAATAGCAACAAGAAAACATCCATTCATACTAGCAGCAGCCAAGAGGTCACAGACGAGCAAAGAAAAGTAAAAATAAAAGTGGGAGTGCATGTCAGAGCCAACAAAAAAGGAAAACCCTCATCTTACATATAGCATAATTAAAGTGCAATACCAATTAACCATAGGGCCACTCAGACTATCAAGCGGAGAGCTTGCCAGACCAGGCAGGGGTCCTAATGCTTTATGAAGTAAGCATTGAATATTAAACTTTACTTTCATGGTGTAACATTTTTAAGCATTGATGAGGCAATCGCCATGAACTTAACAAATCTTCGGTCAATTGGCACGAGTCAACTTTCTGACATTCAATTACTGCAGGCCCTGATGCTCAATTGCCTAATCACTGGAACAGGATAATAGCATCTAAGTGGAGATGAAAAGGGGCACAAACATAAAATGTGTAAAAGTGATTCCTGATTAAAGCCACAGCCCCTACATGAAGCATCCGTGGTGCCAGTCAGGCAGCCGTACTTGTACGCTTTGAGTGGTATTAACAATCCTTATTATATGTATCCCTGAATGATCAAGAATATTAGCTTCAATTTAATCCATTTCCAGATTGGAAGTCAATGCATGTTATTTTAGAAAGAAGAATCTATTTTCGTGTTTACAAAGAACACATAGACTAAAGCAACCAAAACATTTAGCACCACTTACAAACATAGAATTTGTGAATGTCCTCACAAAAAACTGATGACGTTTTAAAGGCATATAAGGGAGAACTCTATTCAGCAAATTTAAAGAGCAGCCTTATATCAGAAGTCCATTAAGGAGTTCATACACATACCCACTCCCATTAAAGATTCTTCACCTTCTTGGTAAAATCTTTTGTGTAGCCAATGAGGATAGCAGAACTCAGGGTACTGTGGGACTGTATGCTCTGGGAGTGTTCAGCTAATGTCTTCAGATGTTTCTCAAATCATTGCACTTTGCCGTAAAGTGATTGACCTCACTTTAGGCTGAGGTTGAACTCTGTTCTAGGCAACCTATAGACATGGTGGTCTGACACCAGCTTGAAAACTATTTTACTGAAAATGAGTGCATTGCTAATTTGTTTGTAGATGTTATAGCATGTTGTTTAAATTGACTTTTGGAGCAGCGAGATAGGTCTGCAAATAGGAAGGTCAATAGTGGGAATGAGAGGTACTTCAGAAACAACCTTGGACAGAAAACTGGAGCACGTTTTCAAACAAAGTGTGTAACCATAGTGGAAATTATGTGTCAAGTTGCAAATGGTTTCTAACACATATAATATAATGTTCTTGACATCTACTGACATGTTTGGAAACTATTCCAGCAGCATCATAGGAGATGCTACTAGAGTAGAAGCGTTTTTTGGTCCCATTTGGCATTTCTCAATCATCAGTAGAAAGGGAAATGCTTTTCTTTGGCAGCAGGAGTGTCCTACTTGCAATCCTAAGACATATCTCTTTGAAAATCCCCATTACAAACTGTGAACCTTCAGAATACTCCAGTGGGTTGATCTAAAATGGAAAGGACTCTTCTAATAAGTAAAGGTTGAAGGGGGTTGACCCAAAACGACCAATGGATAAGGAGGCTGGCCAAAGGCCACTCTCTGTATCTTTTATTTTTGGTGTTGATAACATGAGTTCAGACAAACCTGTAATTGTATTCAAAATGCATCTTTCAGAAAGAAAAAGATAACAATATCAACATTTCTTGTTTTGATGGACTTTTTTGCTTGTGAAAAGTCATTGTGGACAGTACACATTTATTTTTCAGTGTATTGCAAAAAACAATCCGTTTTTCACCTTACCAGAGTCATGTACAAATAATTAATAATCAACATTTTGAATGGTAAGACATTCTAGAAAAATATCCGTAGAGGCAGATTAGACTGAAAGACGATCTGAAGATTGTCTTATAGGCCATGGCCTCTGAAAAGAGATTTGACACCATGGCTAGTGTTCTGTTATAAATCACATTTGAAGTACAAACACTTAAGCAAGCAGTAAATGTTGATTAAGCCTTCAATTAGGCTGCTGGTTCAGACTTGAATGATGATGGCACTGGGAGTATGACTGTTCACAACGGTTTAAAATAGGAGAGCATGAATTTTCACAACAGGTTAAAATGAGAGATTACAGTGAATATATGCTCTGACAAAACCTTAACAAGCTTTGGCAAAGATAATAGATCTGGTGTCGTCCACCAGCCTTTTAGAAATGTTGTTTTGTCATGACTTTTGCAGAACTTTATTGTTTGGGAAGCTGCTGGGCATTTGATGATGTAAAAAAAAACATTGCCCAAAGGCAAAAAAAATTTTTGTCTCAAAAAAGCACACATTACTATAGTACTCCCTGTGATTAAAGGGAACTACTTTGTGTGTGGATGTGCTCCTTGAGAAAGACCAGAATGCTGTAACTCATAGTGAAAGCAGCCAATAGCTGAAGTGGGGTGATGAGTTGACCCTCAATGCATGCTAAAGTAGGTTGGAAACAATGCAAATGACAAAATCACAGACAAATGGACGAAGTGCAGCTGGAAATCTCTATAAGTAACTATGTCATAAGCATAAGTTTAGTAAAATCAAAAGGTCTTGGCTAACACAAAAAAAAGCCAATTGTTATGCCCTTCCTGCCAGCCTCTTGCATTTAAGAAAGAAAGGGAAGAAAGAAGGAAAGAAGCAGAGAAAGGAAAAAAGAAGGAAAGAAAGAATGCAAGTAAGAAAGAAAAGAAAAAGAGTAGAAAGATAGAATAAAGGCAAGAAGGAACTAAAGAAGACAAGAAAGAAGGAAAGAAAGAAGAAAAGCAAGAAAGAAACAAAGAAAAAAGGAAGGCAAGAAAGAAGGAAAGAAAAAAGGAAGGCAAGAAACAAAGAACGCACAATGTTAAGACAGAAAGCAATAGAGAATGAAGGCTGGAATAAAAGCAAGGAAGAGAGCAAGAAACCAAGAATGAAAGAATGAAAGAACAAAAGAAAGAAAGAATAAATGAAAGAAAGGGAAATAAAGAGAGAAAGAAACCAAGAAAGAAAGAAAAACAGAGATAATAGAGAAGGAAATAAAGAAAGAATGAAAGCAAGGAAGAAGGAATGAAAGCAAGAAAGTAGGAAAGAAGAAGTGTAAGCAAGAAAAGAGGAATGAAAGCAGGAAAGGAGGAATGAAAGTAGAAAAGAGGGTAATAAAGAAAAATGAAATGAAAGCAAGAAAAAAGGAAAGAGGGAAATTAAGAAGGAGAGAGAAAAAGAAAGAATGAAGGAAATAAGGAAAGAATTAAAGAAAACAGAAAGTAAGAAAGAAGGAAAGAATTAATGTAAGAATGAAAGAAAAATGGAAACCTTGAAAGAAGGAATGAAAGAAAAAAGAAAAGCAAAAAAGAAGAAAGGAATGAAAGGAAATGGGAATGAAGGAATGAAAGAAAAAAGGAAAGCAAGAAAGAAGGAAGAAAAAATTTAAGAAGATAGGAAAGTAAGAAAGAAGGAATGAAGCAAAAAGGAAAGTAAGTCTGAAAGAAAGAAGAGAAGAAAGGAAAGAACGAATAAAAAAAAGTGTTACAAATGCTGCAAACTAAACATGCTAAAGACTGGTTTTCCTCCTGGGTAAGTTTCTTATAGAGTCATTGATGAAATTGAGTACAGACTAAACGTGTTTTGAAGAATTGCTCACTTATTAAATCTAATAAATAATATTGAAGCTTTCAAACCCTTAATACAGAACTTTTTAAAATTGACACAATCTGTTATGATGTAAATATCCCTTTGGAGTGTCCTTTGTTTATCTGAGAAAGTCAGATTTGCGAATAGGAATTTACAGCAGCATTGGCAGGAGACGGGAACTGACAAAGCGTGGAATGTGGCCTGTGCTCTCATCTGGTATGAGTCGTCCTGCTATAATATCAGACTCTAAACACAAAGGTAACATCAAAGTAATAACTTAAAAATAAAAATATTGGGGGCGTGGCCTGCAGCCGACGAACATGGCCGCAGCCTAGAGGAGCTCCGGAACCCCGGCGGCTAATTCCAGCATCCGACCACTCATCCGTGCCCGAAACTCGGCGTCCTTGACGGCAGAGGTGCCGGGACTCCTGCGGCACCTATCGGGTCCATTGCGGGGCAGAAAATCGCTGCTAGCGCGCGCCTCTGACAGCAGCGCGAGGCGCGGCCTGTGACCACGAGACGACCGGGGCCTCGAGTACCAGCTGTGCCCGGCGGCCGCTTTCAGTGCTCGCGGTCCCGAGTCGCCGTGTGGCGCGCGGCGCCGCGGGCCGTTCCTCGTCGTGAAGACACCCTCTGGAGACTGAGTGGCAGCAATCCCGACTTCCACCGAAGTGGTGAGGCCTGCGGGGGGTGAAACGCAGGGGGCCCACTGCCAGAACCAGCCCTGATTTGCAGTGGCCGATCGGCGACTTACAGCGGCAGAAGGTGCACAGCGCACAGCACTGGGTGAACAGACATAGCACGAACGTGGAGCGCCTCCTGGCTGGGGGTCTGAGGCGGGGATCACCCCGGGGTGTACAGGATGGTCGCAGCTGCGGCCTATTGAGGAGCACAGCCCCGGCCCACCGGCTCACCTACCGGGGCATTGTGGTCTGGCGGCGCCCTGGATCCTGAACTCATACAGAAGTGGAGAAGTGTGGCTCAATGGTTAGAGCGGCAGACCCTGATGCAGAGATCTGGCCCGGGACCAGGGTTCAATTCCCGCCTCGGCGGGTCTTGGGCTCAATTTCCTCGGACCTGATAATTCTCGCCTCGGTGCCTATTCTAATCATGGGTCCCACTCTGCAACTCTGGGCAATAGCTTGCTTAATCTCCACAACGGCCCCAACAGCGCTGGGATGCCTGGCTTCACCCTGGGGGTGCCCAGGAGTGGACATTTCACAGGGAAAAGCCAGGAAGGGTTCCACAGCGGTATGCGTACAGCGCCTGGACACCCCTTTGGGGGTATGGGTGCACTTTACAAGTACAAATTTCATTTCATTTCATTTCATTTCATACAATGAAGCCCGCGTTCGGAAGCCGGCCCCAGCGGGGTGTCATCGTGGGCCGAGGGCGCCCGCTCAGTGACGCACAGCACACCGGCTCCCCACAGACAGAGGTGGGCCCCATCATTACTGCAGTCACCCATCTTGAGGGCCTTGGTGCCCAACGGTTGTAGATTGCCCAGGGGGTGAATTTCGAGCAGAGACGAGGAACAGATACTCCGTGTTTGCCAATAACAGCGCCTCAACGGCGGCTGGCTGGTGGGAAACCCGACAGGCCGCGTGCACGGTGAGGTGGCACAGGCAGGCGGCAGTGAGTACCATCAGCTGGCAGCTTGCGGCTCCGGCTCATTCCAGCAGAACAAGACGTAATGGGGGGTCGTGGCCAACGAGTGACCCACCAAAACAATCTCGAAAAATATGCCTATTCCAAATCAGATCAAGACCAGCGCGACCGACCCGAAGCCGACGCGGCGGCCAGCAAGGGCCCCTCAACGGGAAAAGAGATCACACTGGCGGATATCATGACCACGCTTAATAAGGTACATATGTCATTGGAATCCCGCATAGACACCGTTACCACTGAACTTTCTCTAATCCTACCTCTCGGGTGACTGAGGTAGAAACCACAACCACTGAGCTGAACTCGGACACGGCTGCCTTGAAGAAACAAGTGAAACAGCTGGAAATGGAAAGTAAGGCCATGGCGGCAAAACTGGATGACTACGAAGGTCGCTCCCGCCGCAATAACGTTCGTATAGTGGGAGTGCCGGAAGGAGAAGGGGACCCTGCGATGGACCTCTTTGTAGAAGACCTGGTCAAGAATCACCTGCAACCCAGAGGGCTATCCAACAATTTTTCGGTTCAGCGGGCCCACCGGGTCCCTGGAGGCAAACCCCGACTGGGTGCGCCCCCTCCGTCTATCCTGGCACATATTTTCAACTTTCGAGACCGCAACATCATCCTCCAGGCAGCCAGAGCGGCCCCCCCGATCCGCTACCAGCAAAGCACGATCTCCTTCTTCCCGGACTACACGGCGGCTGTGGCCAAACAGCGGCGAAATTTCATTGCAGTAAAACAAGAACTGAGGAAGCTTGAACTCAAATATTCAATGCTGTTCCCCGCGAAGCTCAGAGTGGAGGCAAACGGGAAGACATGGTTCTTTCCTACACCGGAGGAGGCACAGGACTGGCTTGAGGGTTGGCGACAAGTTCCACCTCGTGACAAACCGGGACGAAACATCAACCGAGGAGCGGTGGGATCACAATCTCCGCGAACGGAGGTGCAGACATTGGCGACGGAAGCCCAGCAACACAGGGACTAACTGGACCTCATAGATACTGTCCTCACCTACTATGGCGCGATGAGGGCCTATTCATTAGCCACGATATATTGTGAAGTAGAGACCTGTTTGGCTGCATTCTAGGAACTTGGTTAGATGGAACTGCAGATTCATGTGGTGCCCTGCAGTGGCAGTGGGGCCTGTGGACCTGATCGCAGCCGGATGACCTGCGGCCCCGTGCTGACAGACAACCTTCGAAGTTTCGCCAGGGCTCACTATACCTGCTGGGTGGGTAAAAGCATTTTCTAGATAGCCCCGGGGGGGCCACCACGGAAGCTCCCTTTCCCCCCACGAAGGTACCGGGTAATGGGATTTAGGCGCTCTGCAAAGTTGGGGTGGCGGGTAGTTCTGAATCCGTCTTGCAGGGAGGCAGGGAGGGGGGCGGGAGTAAGAGTTTCTTTGGGTAACTTTTGTTTTAATTGGAATGTTTGTTGTTCTTTGTTCAATGGCACACTCTCTACTCATACACACAATTCAGGTACGATCGTAGGTATCTCCGTGACATACAGCGCACATCCCCAACGCTGTCCATGACAGGGCCGCCTGACCCCTCTGCTGTAGCGAATGCACGCTCACAGCATCTGCCTATAGTCTCCTGGAATGTCAACGGCCTCCGGGATAAGCTCAAGTGGGGATTGGTCCTGCAATACTTAAAGCGTACGGCACCAGCGATAGCCCTGATACAAGAGACTTACTTGACAGGGACGACCGTTAAAGCTCTTGATAGATGGGGCTTCAAACTGGCGGTACATTCAGAGTTTACGTCCGGTTCCCGGGGGGTAGGAATCCTCATTAAAAAACAAACAGCACCCGATTATTATAAACCACACATACACTGACGATCAGGGCCGTTTCGCGGCCCTGTCGTGCCAATGGGAAGGTCGGGTTCTCAATCTAGTTTCGGTATACATCCCCCCCGTACTCCACTCACTGGCGTTCCCGGCGCTAAGCGCGTTCCTGCTTCAGCTTCCGCAGGGTAATTTAATTGTAGGCGGTGACCTCAATGCAACACTGGATGATACCCTAGACCGCACACCCCCTCGACAACAGCATCAAGCACACACTAACTTAGCGGAATTTCTGGACACCCTGGGTCTGGTAGATATCTGGCGACTCCGTTTTCCACAGGCACGACAAGACACGTACCACTCGGGAGCGCATAACAGCCTGTCTAGAATAGATCACATATTGGTGCCGGCGGGGGAAGTCGGGAACTTCCTAGACGTTACGCACTTACCGAGGGGCATCTCAGATCATTCCCCTGTCAGCGCTCTGTATACGTGGCACACTACAACACAACGACGAATATTCCCTATCTACCCGGGATACCTCAAGAACGCAAAAATTGGGAAGGGGCTGACTGACGCTACCAAACTTTATTTTAGCGAAAACACGACCTCGGTCACCTCCCCGCTAATACTATGGGAAGCCTGCAAGACGGTGCTCCGCAGACAAGCGATCTCTCTTATCGCACATCATAAGAGGGAAAAAGCCCGGACAGTGACGACACTTGAGCGGGAGGTAGGCGACCTGGAGAGGGCCCACGGACAGGAACCCTCCGACGTGACCGCTCATTCGCTGCTTCTCAAAAAGCAGGAATACAGGGACTACTTGTGGGAGGAAGGAAAGATGCGCCTCTCCGCGACTCAGCACACTGTATACGAAGTCGGCGATAAGGCCGGCAAGCTTCTGGCATGGCTTGATAAAAGGGACAAGGCAAACAGGTGGATCATGGCACTCCAACTTCCCACGGGAGAAGTTGTACCGAACCCACAAGACATAGTAGACCTCCTAGCGCACCACTATGAGCAGGTTTACACCTCGGCGGATGCGGAGGACTTCCTCTGTGATATCAGACTTCCCAAACTCATGGAGGTGGAGTCTCAATTATTAGAGGTGGACCTCTCCACGGAAGAAATAGCGATTGCAATTGGAAATCTCCAGTCGGGGAAGGCCCTGGGCCCTAACGGTATCCCCATAGAGTGGTACAAGCGAAACACAATGACACTCACGCCCCATCTCGTGGCAATGTACGAGGCCGCTCTAGATGGAGGAGAACTCCCACAAGACCAGCGGATAGCGATAATAGTGGCCATTCATAAGCCCGGCAAACCGGCTCAAGAGTGTGCCTCCTACAGGCCCATATCCCTGATTAATGCCGAGGCCAAATTCTTGGCTAAATCCCTGGCCAACCGACTCACGCCGCATCTAGCCACATTGATACACCCAGATCAGTCTGGGTTTATGCCAGGTAGGAATACAGCTCTTAATCTGAGACGTCTCCATAGCGTGCTGGGACGCAAACACACTATACAAGAGGACGCAATCGTGTTATCCCTAGACGCCCGAATGGCCTTTGACACGGTCGAGTGGCCTTTCCGATTTGCCGTCCTCGTAAAGATGGGGTTTGGGCCTAAGTTCTGCGCCTGGGTTAGGTTGCTCTACACTGTTCCCCTCGCACACGTTGTAGCTAACGGACATATATCTAGAGAGTTCCCACTCCATCGAGGCACCAGGCAGGGCTGACCATTGTCTCTGCTCCTTTTTGCCCTCATATTGGAGCCCCTGGTGGCCTGGGTGCGACAAGACCCGGTCATTCGCGGACTCCGCTGGACGGAGAGCTGCGAGGACCGAATATCCTTATATGCTGACGATGTTCTCCTCTACCTGGCCTCTCCCAAACGTTCAATCACGCGTCTATTAGACATCTGTGACTCATATGGCAGACACTCAGGGTACACAATCAACTGGACCAAATCGGTGATGTACGTCCTGAAGGGATCTCCACCGGCCCTATCAGCTAGATGTCCTGTCACGCTAGCCGGGGATACTTTTAAATATTTGGGAATCCACATCACCCATGACCCGGGGTCTTTATGACTCTGAACCTCCAAGCTCCCCTGCGCCGGCTACAAAGGGACACAAAATACTGGCAAACACTCCCGTTAACACTTTTAGGAAAGGCCGCCCTTTTTAAGATGATGGCGCTTCTGAGGTTTCTGTATGCCCTCGAAAACACCCCTTTCCTGGTCCCCCAGTCCTACTTCCAAGCAATAGAAGCAGAAGTCACAAAACTCCTATGGAATAATAAACCAGCACGCATAGCTATGACAAAGTTGTTCCGAACATGGTACGATGGCGGTATCACACTCCCAAGTATCCAAGTATACTATTGGGCGTCCCAACTAACTGTCATCAATCACTGACTCCATGGCCCGCACACAGATCCAGCCTATGGCCTCGACAGACTAGAACTGGGCGATGAGGGATTATATTGAGCGCTCTATAACAAGACGCAAGCCCGGACAGACCCAACGAACCACATACTTCAAGCGTGGAACATACTGCGCAGAAATTTGGGATGGCATGATAAGCTTACACAAGCAACACCCCTCTGGGTCACGAATAAACTAGGTAGGCTGGGTAAGAGCAAAGGCTTCAATCACTGGGACAGCATAGGGATATCTAAGGTTGGGGATCTCTGGGTGCGGGAAAAGATGGTCCCCTTTGAGCAGCTCCAGAAGCAATATGAGATGGCGCCGACGGAACAGTTCCGTTATCACCAGATCAAACACGCACTAGAGGCAGTGATTCACCCTGGCAGTACTCTGCCCGAGGCCTCTCCGCTAGAGGATAGACTACTAACGGATCACATGACCACAAAAGCAATCTCCATGACATATCGTAAGATTATTAACAGCATGCCTGACACCATGCAAAGGCTCCGAAACAAATGGGGGGAGGAGGTGGGGAAACTCGATGACACTGACTGGCAGGAAGCGCTTGCCTCGCCCAGAGAGTTTAGTTTAGTTTAGTTTAGATTTATACAGCGCGTAGCTGCCCCAGCAACGGGGCGTCCCAGCGCTACCCAAAGTACAGGTGGCTTAAAAAGAATAAATAAATAACGCCCAGCCCACATGGAAAAGAAAAATTAAGCCGGGAAAAGCCAGGTCTTTACGGCTTTACGGAAAGCCAGATGATTCTGGAGCCCTCTGATGGAAACTGGGAGGGAGTTCCAGAGTTTAGCTGCCAAAACTTTGAAAGATCGACCACCCGCTCGCGCTCTTAAGATTCGGGGGTACAAATGAGTCCCTGGTTAGCTGAGCGTAGAGAACGACTCGGAACATACGGCACAAGTAAAGCTGCCAGGACCGGAGGTGCTTGTTGAGTCATAATTTTATGGGCAACACACAGTGTTTTAAACTGGATTCGTTTTTCTACAGGTAACCAATGTAGTTTAGGTAGAAGTTTGGACACTGAGCATGATTTTGGGAGGGCCAACACTGCGCGGGCTGCAGCGTTCTGGATTCTTTGAAGGCGCTGAACACAGGATTTATTGGCACCCAAATATAGAGAATTGCCATAGTCTAACCTAGACAAGATTGTGGCCTGGAGAATGGTTTGACGAATTTTAGGGTCAAAAAACCCCAATAGAGAGGTAGCGATCACGTCTAAGCTGCGACTAGTGCAGCTTAAAATACTCCACAGAATATATTATACTAGAACCACGCTCTATAAAATAGGAAGAGCTCCTACCCAGCTTTGTCTACGACAGTGTGGGGCGATTGGTACCTTCTACCATACGCTCTGGGAGTGCCCTGAAATACAGTCATATTGGAAATCTGTCATGAACACCATTACAAGAGTTAGCGGGAAACCAGTCCCTCCTGAACCCAAGCGCTGCATCTTGAATATTTGGGAAGCAACATATCTTAACTCTATAGCGCAAACATGGGCAAAAACACTGGGAATGATGCTGGCTAAAAGAAACATCGCCCAGCATTGGGGGGGGGGGCAACTGCACCCACACACGCGAACTGGTGTAAAGATATGGACAGGGCCATGGTGGCAGAAAAAACTGTATATGTGCGGAGGAGTTGTCCAAAAAAGTGGATTAAACTATGGGGTGGATGGAACACCTACAGAGGGGGACTATGTGAACTACCGACAATGCCTCGTGAACCGGAACTGTCTTAATGTAAAGGACACTAAAGTATATGCGGTCATGCCCACAAACGCAACAAGTGTATGAAGTTATGATGATCCTGACAAACGATTTGTACTGTATGTGATAATAAGTTATTACTCGATGTGATGAATCTGAATATAATTGTACCACATATGTTTAATAAAAAGATTTTTTTTTTTAAATATTGGTACAGAAAGGAACTAACTTGTGAGCGGATGTGCTCTTTGTGAAAGAGCAAAATGCAGTCACTCAAAGTGAAGCTATCCAGTGACTGAAGTGCTGTATGCTTTAGTGGGCAGAAGTAAAATGTAAATCACACACCAATAGACCAGTGGTTAAAGAAACCTGGTTGATAGCCCCTTAAAATAAGTATGTGGAACACATACTTTTTGAAAAATCAAAAGGTCTTGGAAAATGCCAGACCTAAAAAGCAGCAAATCACTCTGCCCCTCTGAAGTCTCCCAAATCTTCCTGCCTTGCCTCCTCATGGCATTGATATCATAAGCCAGGGTCAGTGGCAGCTTGTCAAGGCAACTTCTCCAGCAGTTGTGGCAAGCACTTTCTCATTAAAGTAAACTGTAAAAGGTACTTAAAACGCAAAAAAGCAAAAAAATAAATATCAATACCATGCAAATCACTATTTACATTAGCTGCTGGAACTAAAATTTCTACTTTCAGTTTATTCAAATGCTGGTTGGGCACAGTCAAGACTTCCAAATTCTATTCTATTTTCCTAGATTTATAGAGTGCATGGATACTCAGAAGGGCTTCCCAGTGCTAACTAGCCACAGGACAACTATCATACAGAACCAAACCAGGATAGACAATGAATGAGTGTACAATTGAAGGAATAAATAGGAAGATATATATATATGTAGATGGAATCATGAATGGATGTGAAATCTGACCCATAAGAGATGGGTGAATGAGTGGATGAATAGAAGAGAAGTGCTGAATGTATATGTGGACACAATACAACATTGGTGAATTGAAGGGTCGGAGAGAACGCATATTCCTATATCTATCTGTGTTTATACATAAATCTCTTTGCAAGTGTGTCTGGGAATTTAATTCAAACTGCTGTCTGCCTCCCTATATATCGATTATAGAGTAATTTTAGTGCTATAGCAAATACAAAGTCAGCAGATTTAAATTATAATGTTAACTGCAGGTAAGTATATTTATTATGCTTCTTTTGCACTCTATTTTTTGATATTGTACATCCCTGAAGAAGCAGATGTAGCTGCAAAACATGCTGGCTGTGCCTGTATTCATATGCTAATGATTTGTAACTGAGTAAAACTATCTGAATAGAGTTTAATAATCTTGATGAGGACTGAATGTAGCTGAAACTATGCATCAAACGAAGGACAACTTTCTGGATACAGTTATAATGTTGAATCAGAATCATGCTGAAATATGAAGCAAACATGAATCAATTAAAAGTTTGGAATATCCTCTGACAATGGAATAATTTGCGCAGATAGAATCTAGTTGAATGCTATGAAACCATTGTGTAGGGAAATTGGACTTTAAGTTTTCTGTATCGAATTTTGGAATTTTAAAGAATAAACTTTTTTCTATTACATTAATAAAATACTTTTGATATACAAAAAATGTTTATCTACTAATCATTGTTTCTCTCCAAAGAAAGGATTTCTTTGTTTTGTTTTAACATTTATGAAAGGTGGATTTCTAATATCATTTGGGTAGAGATGTGCGGGCCATTATGGTCATTTAAATCAAAACTTCTATGACATACATTTGATACCCTACAGCATCTACTTGTTTGGCCATCCTATCTAGCATTCTGAAGTGGCATGCACTAGTATTATACACAACTCCTAGAAAGAAACAGTGAAGTAGAAGAACATGGATGTAGCTGCAGTGGATTATCTCTTTATGATGGCACAAAAATAAAAGACAACTTATACAGGGATTCATTTAGTGTAGGTGATAGTAGGACTAGTAGAATAATATACTTTTGCAATTGTCAAAAGATTGCTTTGAGTTCAAGAGGAAGTTTCCAAAGAAAAGAAGGTGTTCTGAGATAATGATAAAAAATATAACAGGAATGCACAATGTATGGTTCATCTTCGTGATACTATCGTAACTTTAACCTTTGTTTTTTTCAGCGACAAATATGTATATATATATATATATATATATATATTCACTGAAAAAACCATAGGTTTTAGGGAAAGTTATAGTTAGTTGGACATTTCACTCGTACAAAACCATAGAAATTCCCCCGTTATAGTTAGTTTAGCTAACTATAACTTGCGCCCCCGCAATGCACTGCTGATGACGTCACATATTACATCACTCATGACATGGTCAGTGACATCACTGATGACATCTCAAATGACATCACTGATGACATCACTGATGACATCATCCTGTGACTGTGTGTTTCTGTAAAGTTTAAATATGTTTAATATATATAGGGAAAGGTGTATTGAAGAATGAGTGGGTGTATAAGTGTCTGAATGGATGATTTAGTAGGTGTGTGAATGACTCTATAAGTGAGTGGTTAAACGTATCTTACTGAATGCATGGGTTAGTGACTAAACTGTGTGAATGTCTGTATCCGTCTGTCTGTTGGTGTGTAAGCGGCTGCATGGGTTTGCGAATAGCTACATGAGTGTCTATATGGGTTATTTATTGGTTGTCTGAGTATCTGTATGGGTGCCTGAGTGTTTGTGTGGGTGGGGTGTGTGTGACTGTGTGCATAGATGTGTGAGTGGGTGATTCACTGGGTGCATGGTTTCAAGAGTGCATCTGTGATGGACTGTATGGGTGGGTGAGTGTGTGTATAGGCGTTTTGGTGAGTGAATGTATATCTCAGTGGTACATGTGTGAGTAACTACATATGTGAAAGTCAGTATATATGTGTGTTGGAGTATATAAATGACTATAAGTGAGAGTGTGTGATTGTGAGAGTGGCTGTATGGATGAGTGTGTGCTTGTATCAGTGATTGTATAAGAGCGCAAGAATGTGCTAGTATTTGTATGAGTAATTGAGCTGGTGTGTGTATAACTGTATAGGTGAGTAAATGGCAGTGTGATTAATTATTTGCATGACTGACTAGGTGTGTGAGTACCTCTATGGATGAGTGGCGGTGTGTGAGTGTCTATATAGGTGTATGAGTGCATATGATAGTCCTGTACTGAGTGACCATAAGTATGAGTGACTGTACGGGTGAGTGAGTGGATGTGTGTGTAAACCTAAGAATCAGTGAGTGGGTATGTAGTTATTGGTGATGGAGTGTCTATGGTTTTGAGAATGGCAGTCTGTAATTTAGAGTGGGTGTATCAAAGGTTATATTAGGGTTTGAGAAGATGCATCTAATTATCACATGGATGATGTCATCAGTGATGTCATTTGAGATGTCATGAGTGATGTCATCAGTGATGTCATTTGAGATGTCATCAGTGATGTCACTGACCATGTCATGAGTGATGTAATATGTGACGTCATCAGCAGTGCATTGCGGGGGCGCGAGTTATAGTTAGCTGTACTAACTATAACGGGGGAATTTCTATGGTTTTGTACGAGTGAAATGTCCAACTAACTATAAGTTTCCCTAAAACCTATGGTTTTTTCAGTGAATTTCTAAGGTTTTTTAAATGCAAATTTCTAACTATAACGTGCCTAAAACCTATGGTTTTTTCAGTGAATTTCAAAGGTTTTTCAAATGCTAGTTTCTAACTATGCCTACAGAGGTAGGACATGTGAAGAAAGAAGAAAAAACGCACAGAAAGAAGCAAAAGAAATGCAGAAAGAAGCAACAGAAGTCCACAAAGACAAAGAAAAGTGCAGGAAGAAGCAAGACATGTGCAGAAAGAACCAACAGAGGAGCAGAAAGAGGCCTTGTTCCAATATCATCCTGTGCCCACAACTTTTTCAGACGAGTACTGGTGGTAACTGACTCTGACTAACCAGGCCTAGAGCCAGTGCTATGCTAAAAGACACTTAGAATACAGTGAAAACACCTACATACACTAGGGAACACTATGCGTTGGGGTACCACTGTGAGTAGCATGACCTCCTCTGTAAGGCCCTAAAACATAATAGGGCAGGGGGATTAAAACTACCTCTTAAAACACGCTACGGGGCGCGTTTGGAGTGGTGAAGGGAGGGGGGGCCTGAGGTGACGTGTGCAAACACGCCCTGTGGCCGTTTTAAGTTGGGAGATTAAGTCCCCTTGAATCCTGACGGTCCCTGGGGTCCAACTAGCCAACCAGGTACCTCCAGTAAGCACCACAGAGCTGCGTTGCAGAGAGGTGTAAAAAGGGGCGTGGCCTGGCCCACCTCTCTGCAACGCAGCGCAGTGGCGCTTACTGGAGGTACCTGGTGGGGTTGTTGGCCCCCAGGGACCCTCAGGATTGAAGAGGAATTAATACCCCAACTTAAAATGCATCACAGGGCGTGTTTGCACAAATGTCACCTCAGGCCCCGCCCCCTCCCTTCACCACTGTGCAAATGCGCCCTTGGCGCATTTTAAGTTGGGGGATTAAGTCCCCTTGAATCCTGAGGGTCCCTGGGGTCCAACTAGCCCACCGGGTACCTCCAGTAAGCGCCACAGAGCTACGTTGCAGAGAGGTTTAAAAAGGGGCGTGGCCTGGACCACCTCTCTGCAACGCAGCGCAGTGGCACTTACTGGAAGCACCTGGTGGGCTAGTTGGCCCCCAGGGGCCCTCAGGATTGAAAGGGAATTAATTCCCCAACTTTAAACGCGCCACAGGGCGCGTTTGCACACATGTCACCGCAGGCCCCGCCCCCTCCCTTCACCACTGTGCAAACACGCCCCGTGGCGCGTTTTAAGTTGGGAGATTAAGTCCCCTTGAATCCTGAGGGTCCCTGGGGTCCAACTATCCCACCAGGTACCTCCAGTAAGCGCCACAGAGCTGCGTTGCAGAGAGGTGTAAAAGGGGCGTGGCCTCTGAACACCTCTCTGCAACGCAGCTCCCTGGCGCATACTCGAGGTACCTGGTGGGCTAGTTGGCCCCAGGGACCCTCAGTATTCAAGGGAATTAATTCCCCAACTTACAACGCGCCAGGGGCGCGTTTGCACAGTGGTGAAGGGAGGGGGCGGGGTCTGAGGTGACATGTGTGCAAACACGCCCTGTGGCGCGTTTTAAGTTGGGGAATTAATTCCTCTTCAATCCTGAGGGTCCCTGGGGGCCAACTAGCCCACCAGGTACCTCCAGTAAGCGCCACTGCGCTGCATTGCAGAGAGGTGGCCCAGGCCACGCCCCTTTTTACACCACTCTGCAACGCAGCTCTGTGGCGCTTACTGGAGGTACGTGGTGGGCTAGTTGGACCCCAGGGACCCTCAGGATTGAAGAGGAATTAATTCCCCAACTTAAAACGCGCCACAGGGCGTGTTTGCACACGTGTCACCTCAGGCCCCGCCCCTCTCTTCACCACTGTGCAAACGCTCCCCGTGGCGCGTTTTAAGTTGGGGGATTAAGTCCCCTTGAATCCTGAGGGTCCCTGGGGTCCAACTAGCCCACCAGGTACCTCCAGTAAGCGCCACAGAGCTGCGTTGCAGAGAGGTGTAAAAAGGGGCGTGGCCTGGAACACCTCTCTGCAACGCAGCTCCCTGGTGCATACTGGAGGTTCCTGGTGGGCTAGTTGGCCCCCAGGGACCCTCAGTATTCAAGGGGAATTAATTCCCCAACTTTAAACACGCCAGGGGGCGCGTTTGCTGAGTGTTGCAGGGAGGGGGCGGGCCTAGCCACGATGCCAGTTTTTTTTTTTTTAAGAAGGGGGGCTGTGTGGCCCCCCTTCTCTTGCCTTTTTTTTGTGCCCTGGGGACCCCATCCCCCAGGGCCTGGCCCCCTTTTTTTTTATTATAAAAAATGTAAATGGGAGGGGGGCCGCGTGGGCCCCCCTCCCGTGGCCGATTCCGGCCCCGGGGACCCCATCCCCCGGGGCATGGCCAAACATATTCTTTTTTATAGGAAGGGGGGCTGCATGGCCCCCCCTCCTAAGGCCTCTATTGGCCCCGGGGACCCCATCCCCCGGGGCCCGCCTTTATTTTTTATTTTTTGGGGGGAGGGGGGCCACGCGGCCCCCCCTCCTGGGCCACTTCTGGCCCCGTGGACCCCATCCCCCAGGGCCTGGCCATCCTTTTTTTTGTGTGAGGGGGGGCGCATGGCCCCCCTCCTCAGGCCAAATATGGCCCCGGGACCCCATCCCCCGGGACCTGGCCTCTCCTTTTTAAAACAAAAAATATATACACAGGGGAGGGGGGCCGGCCCCCTCCCGGGCCACTTCTAGCCCTGGGGACCACATCCCCTGGGGCTGGCCCTCTCCTTTGAGGACCGTGGGGGGAGCCCCAATGCCCCCACTGTCCCTGCCGGCTCCCCGCCTCCTGCGGGAGCCGGCATTGCTTTTCCACACGGGGAGCTGCTGACATGCAGCTCCCCATGTGGAAAAGCAATGTGGTTTGATTTTTGAAAGCGAGAGCAGGTTTCCTGCTCTCGCTTTCAAAACCCAAACCACAGTTTGCAATGACAGGGCGGGAGCCGCGCGGCTCCCGCCCTGTCATTGCAAACAGCAGTGTCCCGGGGTGGGCACCCCGGGACACTGCAGGAGCCGGCCCTGGGGGGGTGGCGGTCCCCAGGGCCATCACTGGCTCCATGAGGGGGGCCGCCCAGCCCCCCTCCCACATAATGCAAAGCCCCGGGGGGTGGTGGTCCCCGGGGCTCGGGGTCCGTTACGGACCCCCAAATTTAAATATTAGTGCCCCGGGGAGGTGGCGGTCCCCGGGGCGTGTGGGGGGGGGCGAGCCCCCCCACACAGGTTTATATATTTTTTTTAAAAAGAAGCCCCGGGGTGGCGGTCCCCGGGGCTGCGGGGGGGCAGTGTTCCCCCTCCACGACTATAATTGATGAAAGCCCCGGGGGGTGGCGGTCCCCGGGACTGCGGGGGGGCCGTGCGCCCCCCGCAAATATTGTTGCAAAGCCCCGGGGGGTGGCAGTCCCCGGGGCAGTGTGGGGGAGATTGGGGCCCACCCCACACATTTTTTTACTGCCCCCGGACCTGGCCCACCCGGGGGCTTCAATTAAACGAAGCGCGGGAGCCCGCGCTTCGTTTCTTTTTATTTTCACGGACGGATTCGCGCACCCAGCGTGAATTCGGACGATTGTTTTTTTTTTTAAATGCTTTTTTGGGCCCTGGGGGTCCTTGTGGGACCCTCTGAGCAGGCCTGGGGGTCAGGGTGTTTCTACCCTGCCCCCTTTTCTTGTTTTGCGCCTTAGTTTTTCTATTTTATTGTGCCTCGGTTACCGAGGCACAAGATGGCTGCCAACACTTCCTGGTTTGGAGTGTTGACTGCCAATTAGCATAAAACTCGTGATCGGGAGGGTGCGCGGATCCACCGTGGCCATAGATATCGAAACTTTTATTTTTTGAATTTCTCAGGAACTACTGAACGGATTTACAGCATTTAAAAAAAAGGGCACTTTCTGAACCAAGCACTACTTTTATGCCAAATTTGGTGTAATTCCGTTCAGCAGTTTTGGCTGTAACCGTGTCTAAAGTTTCCTACGGGAAATTGATTTTTTGACCTCAATTTTTTTATTTTCTCCACAACTACTGAGCGGATTTACACCATTTAAAAAAAAGGGCGCTTTCTGAACCAAGCACTACCTTTTTGCCAAATTTGGTGTAATTCCGTTCAGCAGTTCGGGCTGTAGCCGTGTCTAAAGTTTCCTATGGGAATTAAAATGGAGAAAACACGTTTTGGGACCCCCCTTTTTTCTCGGCCCCCGCTAGCCGCATCACCCCGAAACTTTCAAGACAGGAGCTGACCGGAGCGCCCCACTAGTTTTGAAAAATTCGCGATGATTCGTCATCCGGTGCCAAAGTTATTGGGAAAACAAAAAACGCTTTTCCTATGGAAACTAGGTCCTAACTATAACTATCTACTGGCGACCGCCAGTAGATAATACATATATATATATATATCACTGCTCCTGTGCACCAGAAAGTCGGATCACTCGTGGACGGGTGCTTTATACGCGGTGGTGCCCCAACGTAAATATCAACGCTCCAAATCTCCTTCACAATTGATTCAAAAGAGAATAGCACTCGCGGGAGAAAGTTTCAAAATGCTTTTTTAATGCGCGACAAACAAACGCGTTTCGGGAAATTCCTTCTTCAGTGTTTACAACATCACACTGAGAAGCGCCATCTTTAAATGCCTTGGACCATTAGTAAAAATAAAAGTAGGACCATAGTTCATTATAACACTGGACGCCATGTTGGAAGTGTAACAGCACACATTAATCAAATTAAATGTGAAATATAAAGCTGACATCACAAATACGTAATGTTATATTAGCCGTGAATCGGCAAGTCAACATAGCTTAAACAAGGCTTACTATGGACGCAAAGATATTGCGCCCAATATCTCGCCGTGAATCGGCCTGCACTTGTAAATCAATGTCCCGCCGTAAATCGGCCTAGTGGTTGCAACTTAAGGTCCTAAAATCAGGGGAGAAGGGAAGGGGAGAAAATAAATAAGATATCAGTGTATCGAATGATATTAACGAAGATTAATGAAGAGAACGTTCCCTGTTATTATGTGCCTAAGTGCACGGACAATTCCTCACTGCTGTTGAGGCCTGTCGGTGCCTTGGTCTGTAAGTCAATGATATAGCGGGATTCAAGTCTACGCAATCGCTGAATTCTGTCCCCACCTCTCATATTTAAGGGTGTGTGATCAATGCTGAAATACTGGAGTTGCTCCCTGTAGCTCTGATGTTTTATGGCAAAATGTCTAGCTACTGGATAATTAAAATCCTTATTTGCGATGGCTCGCATGTGTTCCAGTATGCGTGTCTTAAAAGTGTGTATAGTGCTGCCTATATACCTTAGACCGCATGGGCAGGTCAAACAGTATACACAATGTGTTGTATGACATGTCATGAATTTCTTGATCACTTTCAATTCTCTCGTGCCTGGCACTTCGTAAGTAAGGGTTCTTTTACTATGTGCACAGGCCTTGCACTTACCACAGGGATAAAAGCCTTTCATGTCTTTCAGTGTTCCCTGTTTCACAGGTACATCTTCCAGATGACTATGGACTAAAGTGTCCCTTAATGATCTTGCCTTTCTAAATGTCACTAAAGGAAATGCAGTGTATAACTGTATAGGTGAGTAAATGGCAGTGTGTTTAATTATTTGCATGACTGACTAGGTGTGTGAGTACCTCTATGGATGAGTGGCGGTGTTTGAGTGTCTATATAGGAGTAAGAGTGCATATGATAGTCCTGTACTGAGTGACCATAAGTATGAGTGACTGTACGGGTGAGTGAGTGGATGTGTGTGTGTAGACCTAAGAATCAGTGAGTGGGTATGTAGTTATTGGTGTTGGAGTGTCTATGGTTTTGCGAATGGCACTCTGTAATTTAGATTGGGTGTATCAAAGGTTATATTAGGGTGTGAGGAGCTGCATCAGATTATCACGTGGATGATGTCATCAGTGATGTCATTTGAGATGTCATCAGTGATGTCATCAGTGATGTCACTGACCATGTCATGAGTGATGTAATATGTGACGTCATCAGCAGTGCATTGCGGGGCGCGAGTTATAGTTAGCTGAACTAACTATAACGGGGAATTTCACGGGTTTTGTACGAGTGCAATGTCCAACTAACTATAACTGTCCCTAAAACCTATGGTTTTTTCAGTGAATTTCAAAGGTTTTTTAAATGCTAATTTCTAACTATAACGTGTCTGAAACCTATGGTTTTTTCAGTGAATTTCAAAGGTTTTTAAAATGCTAATTTGTAACTATAACGTGCCTGAAACCTACGGTTTTTTCAGTGAATTTCAAAGGTTTTTAAATGACAATTTTTAAATGTATTAATTTTTATATTAATTTTTTTCACACTGATTACTACATTTTTAGAAACAATTTCTTTTACATATTTTATTTTTTAAATTACATTGTAATTACATTATACATTACATTACAAAAAATACTTTCTCAGAATGAATTACTTTAGTTTAAATACTTTGCACATAGGCAATAGACTTTTAAGTACAGTAGTTACAGTTGTTGCAATGGGCAACACATTTTCATACACAATGCAACATTCAGCTCAATGTGAATTTCTAGTTAAATGCAATTAGTTACTTTATGGATTACTTTTCTAACCACAGGACTGGATCCTAGATTCAGTCCTGGTACATCTCCTGTAAACAGTTGAGTAAAAGCGTTTTGGTTACAGTCGTGATTTTTAAGGAATATTATTGTATTTTAAAAGTTGACACTTAGAAACTTTTTCTCATAGAATCACCAATGTTATCCTATGGAAGGAAATTCACTTAGCAGGTAAAAACTGTTATCGTTACTTTTTCTTACTCAGTGTTGGATCCTGGATCCAGCACTGGTGCATCTCCTGTAAACAGTTGAAAGAATGCGTTTAAGTCATACAGGCGATTTTTAAGGAATATTTGTAGTTTGTGAAAATCGACACTTTGAAACTTTTCTGCTGAAAACCAGACAATGGATTCCTATGGAAGAAAATATAAGTTACTGGTAAGTACGGTTAAAATTACTTTTCAGGACCAGTACTGGGCTGAAAGATACAGCACTGAGGTCTCTCCTTATAACAGGTGAGTAAATCGGAATTCGTATTTCGGCTGATTTTAGAGGAATATTTGTATGTTTCAAAAATCAACACTTAGAAGAATTTCCAAGTGAAACCAGTCAATGTTAGCCTATGGAAGGAAATTCAAGTTACCGGTAAGTACGGTTAAAATTACTTTTCAGGACCAGTACTGGGCTGAAAGATACAGCACTGAGGTCTCTCCTGATAACAGGTGAGTAAATCGGAATTCGTATTTCGGCTGATTTTAGATGAATATTTTAAAGTTCCAAAACTCCACACACAGAAGAATTTCCAAGTGAAACCAGTCAATGTTAGCCTATGGAAGGAAATTCAAGTTACCGGTAAGTACGGTTAAAATTACTTTTCAGGACCAGTACTGGGCTGAAAGATACAGCACTGAGGTCTCTCCTGATAACAGGTGAGTAAATCGGAATTCGTATTTCGGCTGATTTTAGAGGAATATTTGTATGTTTCAAAAATCAACACTTAGAAACTTTTTCAGCAAAAAGCAGGCAATGATATCCTATGGAAGGAAATTCAAGTTACTGGTAAGTACGGTTAAAATTACTTTTGAGGATCAGTACTGGGCTGAAAGATGCAGCACTGAGGTCTCTCCTGATAACAGGTGAGTAAATCGGAATTCGTATTTCGGCTGATTTTAGAGGAATATTTTAAAGTTCCAAAACTCCACACTTAGAAGAATTTCCAAGTGAAACCAGTCAATGTTAGCCTATGAAGGAAATTCAAGTTACCGGTAAGTACGGTTAAAATTACTTTTCAGGATCAGTACTGGGCTGAAAGATGCAGCACTGAGGTCTCTCCTGATAACAGGTGAGTAAATCGGAATTCGTATTTCGGCTGATTTTAGAGGAATATTTTAAAGTTCCAAAACTCCACACTTAGAAGAATTTCCAAGTGAAACCAGTCAATGTTAGCCTATGAAGGAAATTCAAGTTACCGGTAAGTACGGTTAAAATTACTTTTCAGGATCAGTACTGGGCTGAAAGATGCAGCACTGAGGTCTCTCCTGATAACAGGTGAGTAAATCGGAATTCGTATTTCGGCTGATTTTAGAGGAATATTTGTATGTTTCAAAAATCAACACTTAGAAACTTTTTCAGCAAAAAGCAGGCAATGATATCCTATGGAAGGAAATTCAAGTTACTGGTAAGTACGGTTAAAATTACTTTTGAGGATCAGTACTGGGCTGAAAGATGCAGCACTGAGGTCTCTCCTGATAACAGGTGAGTAAATCGGAATTCGTATTTCGGCTGATTTTAGAGGAATATTTTAAAGTTCCAAAACTCCACACTTAGAAGAATTTCCAAGTGAAACCAGTCAATGTTAGCCTATGAAGGAAATTCAAGTTACCGGTAAGTACGGTTAAAATTACTTTTCAGGATCAGTACTGGGCTGAAAGATGCAGCACTGAGGTCTCTCCTGATAACAGGTGAGTAAATCGGAATTCGTATTTCGGCTGATTTTAGAGGAATATTTTAAAGTTCCAAAACTCCACACTTAGAAGAATTTCCAAGTGAAACCAGTCAATGTTAGCCTATGAAGGAAATTCAAGTTACCGGTAAGTACGGTTAAAATTACTTTTGAGGATCAGTACTGGGCTGAAAGATGCAGCACTGAGGTCTCTCCTGATAACAGGTGAGTAAATCGGAATTCGTATTTCGGCTGATTTTAGAGGAATATTTTAAAGTTCCAAAACTCCACACTTAGAAGAATTTCCAAGTGAAACCAGTCAATGTTAGCCTATGAAGGAAATTCAAGTTACCGGTAAGTACGGTTAAAATTACTTTTCAGGATCAGTACTGGGCTGAAAGATGCAGCACTGAGGTCTCTCCTGATAACAGGTGAGTAAATCGGAATTCGTATTTCGGCTGATTTTAGAGGAATATTTTAAAGTTCCAAAACTCCACACTTAGAAGAATTTCCAAGTGAAACCAGTCAATGTTAGCCTATGAAGGAAATTCAAGTTACCGGTAAGTACGGTTAAAATTACTTTTCAGGATCAGTACTGGGCTGAAAGATGCAGCACTGAGGTCTCTCCTGATAACAGGTGAGTAAATCGGAATTCGTATTTCGGCTGATTTTAGAGGAATATTTTAAAGTTCCAAAACTCCACACTTAGAAGAATTTCCAAGTGAAACCAGTCAATGTTAGCCTATGAAGGAAATTCAAGTTACCGGTAAGTACGGTTAAAATTACTTTTCAGGATCAGTACTGGGCTGAAAGATGCAGCACTGAGGTCTCTCCTGATAACAGATGAGTAAATCGGAATTCGTATTTCGGCTGATTTTAGAGGAATATTTTAAAGTTCCAAAACTCCACACTTAGAAGAATTTCCAAGTGAAACCAGTCAATGTTAGCCTATGAAGGAAATTCAAGTTACCGGTAAGTACGGTTAAAATTACTTTTCAGGACCAGTACTGGGCTGAAAGATGCAGCACTGAGGTCTCTCCTGATAGCAGGTGAGTAAATCGGAATTCGTATTTCGGCTGATTTTAGAGGAATATTTTAAAGTTCCAAAACTCCACACTTAGAAGAATTTCCAAGTGAAACCAGTCAATGTTAGCCTATGGAAGGAAATTCAAGTTACTGGTAAGTACGGTTAAAATTACTTTTCAGGATTAGTACTGGGCTGAAAGATGCAGCACTGAGGTCTCTCCTGATAACAGGTGAGTAAATCAGAATTCGTATTTCGGCTGATTTTAGAGGAATATTTGCACAATGGTGAAGGGAGGGCGGGGCCTGAGGTGACATCTGTGCAAACGCGCCCGTGGCGCGTTTTAAGTTGGGGGATTAAGTCCCCTTGAATCATGAGGGTCACTACGGGCCAACTAGCCCACCGGGAACCTCCAGTATGCGCCAGGGGGCTGCGTTGCAGAGACATGTACAGAGGCCACACCCCTTTTTACACCTCTCTGCAACGCAGCTCTGTGGCGCTTTCTGGACGTACCTGTTGGGCTAGTTGGCCCCCAGGGACCCTCAGGATTGAAGAGGATTTAATTCCCCATCTTAAAACGCGCCACGGGGCCTGTTTGCACACATGTCACCTGAAGCCCCGCCCCCTCCCTTCACCACTGTGCAAACGCGCCCCGTGGCGCGTTTTAAGTCGGGGGATTAACTCCCCTTGAATCCTGAGGGTCCCCGGGGTGCAACTAGCCCACCATATACCTCCAAAAAGCGCCATAGAGCTGCGTTGCAGAGAGGTGTAAAAAGGGGCGTGGCCTCTGTACACCTCTCTGCAAGGCAGCCCCTGGCGCATACTGGAGGTTCCTGGTGGGCTAGTTGGCCCCAGGGACCCCCAGTATTCAAGGGGAATTCGTTCCCCCTCTGCAAGCGCGCCAGGGCGCGTTTGCAGAGTGGTGAAGGAAGGGGCGGGGCCTATGGGCCCGATCGTTTTTTTTTTTTGTTTTTTTCCTGAAGGGGGGCTGTGTGGCCCCCTTCCTTTCCTATTTTTAGGCCCTGGGGACCCCATCCCCCAGGGCCTTACCCCTTTTCTTAAAATTAAAATAAATTAAAAAAACGGGTAGGGGGCCGCGTGGCCCCCCTTCCCTGGGCCTGTATTGGGGACCCCATCCCCCGGGGCATGGCCTCTTTTTTTTTATTTGGAGGGGGCTGCGTGGCCACCCTCCTCAGGCCATTTAAGGCCCCGGGGACCCCATCCCCGGGCCGGCCTTGCACTTTTTAAATTTTTTTTTTCCTTTTTTTACTTTGGGGAGGGGGCTGCGTGGCCCCCTCCGTGGCCACTTATGGCCCCGGGGACCCCATCCCCGGGGCCTGGCCTCTCGTTGGGGACTGTGGGGGGTCCCCAAGCCCCCCACAGTCCCGCCGGCTCCCCGTGTCCTACGGGAGCCGACATTACTTCTACACATGGGGAGCAGCTAACATGCTGCTCCCCATGTGGAAAGCAATCGGCTTTGGATATTGGAAGAGAGAGCAGGTTTCCCTGCTCTCTCTTCCAATATCCAAAGCAAGTTTGCAATGACAGGACGGGAGCCGCGAGGCTCCGTCCTGTCATTGCAAACAGCAGTGTCCCGGGGTAGGCACCCCGGGACACTGCAGGAGCCGGCCCTGGGGGGTGGCGGTCCCCAGGGCCACCACAGGCTCCAGGAGGGGGGCCGCGCGGCCCCCTCCCTACATTTTGAAAGCCCCGGGGAGGTGGTGGTCCCCGGGGCTTGGGGTCCAAAACGGACCCCCATTTTAATTTTCTTAGTGCCCCGGGAGGTGGTGGTCCCGGGGCGTGTGGGGCTGGAGCCCCCCACACAGGTTATCAATTTAAAAAAGAAGCCCCGGGGAGGTGGTGGTCCCCGGGGCTGCGGGAGGGCTCAGAGCCCTCCCGCACCATTATACATAAAGCCCCGGGGGTGGTGGTCCCCGGGGCTTAGGGGCCCTTAGAGGCCCCCCACACATAAATTAACCCCCCCAGCATGCCCCGGGACTTGGCCCACCCGGGGGCCAAGTAGCTATCGAAGCGCGGGAGACCGCGCTTCGATTTTTCAGCAGGATTCGCGCACCCTGAGCGCATCCTGCCGATTTAAAAATTTATTTTTTTTTTTTGCCCAGGGGTCCTTGTGGGACCCCCTGAGCAAACCTAGGGGGTCAGGGTGTTTCTACCCTGCCCCCTTTGTGCGCTTTGCGCACTTGTTTCTGTCCCTCGGTTCTACCGAGGGACAAAATGGCTGCCAACATTTCCTGAATCGGAATGTTGACAGCCAGCTGACAGCCAATTAACATGCAGCTCGTGATCGGGAGGAGTACGCGGACCCTACTCGGCCATATATATCACTATCTTTTTACTTTTGATTTTCTCAGCAACTACTGAACGGATTTACACCATTTAACAAAAAGGGTTCTTTCTGAACCAAGAACTACCTCTTTGCCAAATTTGGTGTAATTCCGTTCAGCAGTTCGAGGCTGTAGCCGTGTCTAAAGTTTCCTATGGAAAATTGCATGGGGAAAACGCGTTTTGGGACCCCCCTTTTTTCTCGGCCCCCGCTTGACGAATCCCCCCGAGACTTTCAGGGTAGGAGCGGACCGGAGCGGGCCACAATGTTTGAAAATTTGGCGAAGATACGTCAACCGGCAAGAGAGTTATTTCAAATAGAATGTCGCGGATTTCCTATGGATAATAGGTTGTAACTATAACTATCTACTGGCGACCGCCAGTAGATAATATATATATATATATATATATATATATATATATATATATATATATATATATATAATCACTGAAAAATCCAAGGTAGAAGTATTGATATAGTTAGGTGAAATGTTCCGTAACAATGTAACATTTTAAACTCTAAAAACAACTGAAATTCACCAGTTATAGTTATCTCAAATTACTATAACTCGTGCCCCAAGATAGCGATACCTAGCGAACCGCCATGCACAGATTTCTCATCACTCATTACATTGCAAATGTTACAGTGTTATTATCAATGATGTCATAAGTGGTGTAATATGTGAGGTAATTATCAGTGCATGCCGAGGGCGCGAGTTATACTTACCTTACTGCACGAGTTATAGTTACTTGAGTTAACTAGAACTGGTGAATTTCAGCGGTTTTTAGAGTTTAAAACATTACGTTGTTACTGAACATGTCACCTAACCATAACATTAAGCTAATCTTTGTTTTTTTCAGTGAATTTCAAGTGTTTTTTTAAAGTAAAGTAATAAGAATTACCGTATGTAAATTCAACCCCCCACCTGTGGCCAACCCCACGCATGCAGCCAACACCATGCTGCGGTCCACATGAGCCATGTGGGCCTTCTACCCGGGCCTTAGTAGGGGAGGGGGAGCCTCTTCAGGCCCTGAGGACCCGATCTCCCAGACCATGAACATAGAATGAGGCCAGTGCCACAGGCAGCCATGCTCAAGTGTAAGCTCTACTTACACTGCCGATCCGAACTCTGAAACCACTCTGCTGCACCTCTCACTATGAAAACAGACCAAGAGGAATAAATAAGTATTGTGTCATTAAGTGGTGCTCACAAAGGGGTCCAGATCGGATATGAAGAAAGTATCTACAGTTAAATGTCTTGTAAACCACGATGCAGCTGACAGAGCGCAAAGCAGTAGAGCTGACAAGGAATGCACTGCAGCAGATGCAACATGACAGCAGAATGAGAGATGGCAGTATAGATCCCATAAGAAGCCCTACTTGTATTAGGCCCAGATCTCTGTACTGAAGTGAATGTATGACATTGTTCTGCATTCTGTCCATGCCACTGGAGTCAAGCTAGCCTGGCTGAGGGGTGAAACCCCGAAACCGGTACTAGGATGCTTGTTTCCAGTCCAGGGAGGACCTGGCCTGGCAGTTCGGTCTGGATTGTTCCCATAGGGAGCAGGATCAAGATTGATTTGTATATGGCTGGGTTCAAACTGGAATTGCATGGGGAGCAAAAAAACGATGGATTTAGGCCCAGATCTCTGACTGGGGTGAATGTATGACATTGTTCTGCATTCTGTCCATCAATTGTTCTTTTTGCATTTGTCACCCTGAGTGGGACGGGTATGCCCAGACGTGGGTCCCGTGCTCTCCATGCCACTGGAGTCAAGCCAACCTGGCTGATGAGGGGAGAAACCCCGAAACCGGTCCTAGGATGCTTGTTTCCAGTCCAGGGAGGACCTGGCCTGGCAGTTCGGGCTGGACTGTTCCCATAGGGAGCGGGGTCAAGACTGATTTGCATATGGCTGGGTTCAAACTGCAATGACATGGGGAGCAAAACAAACGATGGATTTAGGCCCAGATCTCTGTACTGGGGTGAATGTATGACATTGTTCTGCATTCTGTCCATCAATTGTTCTTTTTGCATTTGTCACCCCGAGTGGGATGGGTATGCCCAGATGTGGGTCCCATGCTCTCCATGCCACTGGAGTCAAGCTAGCCTGGTAAAGATCTCTGCACTGGGGTGAACGTATGACATTGTTCTGCATTTTGTCCATCAATTTGCATCTAATAGTATTCATGGCACCGAAAAGAAGCAGGTTTAAGACAGATGGTCAAAGGGACAAAATGCTGTCACTCAACTTGAGGGAAGTCAGTGGCTGAATTGGGCTGATCTACTGCTCCACGCTGTATGCTAAAGTGGGCGGTAGCGAAATCTGAATGACAGTTGAACAGATCTATGGTTGAAGAAGGATAGCTGAGAGACCCTCTACAATATATATATATATATATATATATATATATATATATATATATATATATATATATTATACATATATTTTTTAAAGCAATAGTCTGGCGAGACAGCTGAAGCGGTCTCAAAGGCCATACCTGAAAATGACATCGTTCATTAATAATGTTTTGCTTGGTTCATAGCGTAATTTGTACAAATCCATTTGCACGGGCAAAATTCGCATAAGCAATATTAGCAGAATGTTAAGGTCACATATTAGATTTGTGAATAGGTATACTCTGCAAGTATTGTGGAATTTCTGTAATTGGAAATTTGCGGTTGGGAGGAGCTTTGTATTTCTGGGAGTCTCTGCCAGTAAATACCTGTGGATATTTGCATATCTCTTGCAGGTAGTGTCTCACCTGGGAAACCTTTGAAAATCTACTTTCTTTCACGGGCAGGAATAAGCGTGCTTCAAGGAGGCACTAGGGAACGAAGCCCTATTTAATGTGGGTGTATGTGAACGATACACATGCAAAAGACATTACAGTCAAAACAGTTTTCCACCTATTGAAACTTCTGCAGACATGCATCTTATAAATAAGCACACAGACAGAAAACTACCCCTGTTAGGAGTATTGCAGGAATAATTCTGAGATTATTACATACAAGAAAGTTGAGGACATTTTCTTCAAATTTATGGGTAATCACATGATAGCAAATGAAAATTATGATAGTTGACCTTGCAAAAACATCACTTAAAACTTACATTTTACCAGTGTCAGCTTTCCGACAACCGTACACTTCACCAAACCCTCCTCGGCCAATTATTCGATGGACACTAAAGTCGTTCATTGTTAACTGTGGAGTAAAAATGATAAATAAACTCTTTAACTGGCATATTCAGAATACATTTTTTTTTAGCGTAATTACAGTTGTGGTTTAGAGGTGCAACAAACAAGACGATTCCTTAATTCCAGTCCAAGACACTTGATACCGTAAAGAAGTAAAGTGTCAAATATATTTTAATTTGGTAACAGTGAAACACTGCACACGGAAGTGATTTTCAGTGAGTGCCTATGAATAGGCAAATTACTTCATCCAGACAGTAAGGTAGGCACATCAACATGATTTATTTCCAGTCTTTAACATATCCAATTTAAGGAGTCAATTAATTTTCAACTTGGGCTCTGCAAATGCTTTTACTACTTGAAACATTTGTCACTGGACTGGAAGGGAACCATTTTACTTCACAGCTAATGAAACATGATTTAAATAAAGCTCTCTTGAAGTGAAAGTGAGTACTGCTGTTTGATAGTATTATATATTTCATGGTTCGGTTTTTAAGATACAAATTAATTGCAGCATACAAAAAGTACACAAACTATTACATATATTTTTCATATAAAACAGTCATAATTTACTAAACGTAGGGGCATATTAGCAAGGGCACTATCGCCGCTTTAGCGGCACTTTTTGCAGCTAAAGCGGCGATATTTATATCGCCCTATCAGCAAACTGTCTCTAACAGCAGTTAGCGACAGTTTGCGGGCATTAGAGCCCGTTTTTTTACCGCTTTGCATGTCAGCGATATTTATCGCTAATGACATGCAAAGTGGGCGTTCCTGACGAACAAACCTGGGAAACACTCGCTAACAGGCCTATCGCCTATTAGCAAGGTGGCCTTGGACCCAGTTAGCGACGTGAAAAGTCGCGCTAACCGGGGTCATCGCCATTTATTTAACACCTGCAATTAGCAGGTGTTAGCCATACCTAACATGGGGGGGTGGATTATGCTGATACGACCACAGGGTCGTATCAGCAAGGTGTTCTCCCTTCTCCATGCAACATCGCTGGTTTGTCAGCGATGTTGGCCCATTTCCCCCGCTATCGCTGGAATATTCATCGCCATAGCGCTAATCGTTGCTAATACAGCGTTAGCGTGGCGATATATTCCAGCGATAGCCGGCGATAAAATAAATCACGCTAAGCAGGGTTAGCGATGATTATCGCCTCTTCTTGCTAATATGCCCCGTAGTTTGCTTATCATAAACAGAATGTGCGTATTGAAACATAAAAACATATAACTTTGTATCTCCCACAAGTAAGCTTCCATAGATGATCATCACTCTATGGTTATTTCTGCCAACTGGGATTTTTTTTTATATAAAACAAGGCAGACAACCATCTACATCTGGGTCACAGTAGATAAAAATTAACAGCTCTCCACTTCTCCACCGCAACACAGAAACGCAGCCAAAAAATAGGTAAGTGGGTAAAAGACAAAAAATCCAGTGATAAAAGCACAGGGAAAACACCTGCACCTACATTGTGTTGGTGTATGTCCCACAGTGAAATAGCAGCAAATTGGAATTAACATCCCAGGGTCAACATTGAGGGCCAAATTACGAGTCTGGCAGTCCTTGGTCTGCCAGACCCGTAGTGGAACGGCGGTGATGGTCCAGACACCGCCGCACCAGCGGTCTGACCACCCAATTATAACTTGGGCAGTTGGACAGTAATTGGACGACTGGCTCCGCCAGGGAACTGCCGCTGTTGGTGGTGCGGCGGTCAGGGGCTATGTAATATGCAGGTGGTGCAGCTGCGGCACCGCCATGCATTTTACAAGTTTCGGGCCAGCCAGCTGTTTCATGGAGGTCTTTCCTCCATGAAAAGGCAGGCAGTGCTGAAAAAAGGGGGCCCTACAGGGCCCCCTGTGCCCCCTCAGCCTGGGGATGCCATCAGAGGGGCACAACATGTGCCCCCCCTTGTGAACATGCACTCAGGTTCCTGCACAGCATAGAATTTCAAGTCCATGCCGTGCAGGAACCCCGTGTGGCGTTCCCATTGTGGTGCCTCTTTCAAAGACACTGCCGCGTTTGAAAGACACACTGCAGCGGGACCACCACACCGCCTGCCTGCCAGACCACAAAGTGGTTGTAATCTGTCAGGCGGGTGGCAGTGACCTTTGCTCCGCCATAAGTCGTATTTTGGCCCTTAGGGTTGACGAGGGGCAGCAGCACTGGCACTGCCCAGGTTGCACTGCGTGTTTCCTTGTGATCTCTTACCCACAGGTGGCAAGGAAGCACCATGAGCAGATGATAAATAGGGCTGTAAGAACTGTGCTAGACTTCTTTGTTCCCACACCTAATCTATTACTAGGACCTTTAAGGTTGTCAATCGCCAAGGAAGGCATGAGAAGATACACCTCCCACCTCTTTTCTCTCCTTTCATCCCTCAGCAGCCACTTGTTTGCTACTGGCAAACAAGTGGAGAGGTAAAGGACTGGAGTGCTTTGTATTTTCATGTCAGATGGAAGAAAAGGAAATAATCCTGTATGCGCTGCACTACCATCTGAGATCATGCCTTTTGCTGCAATTTTGCCTCCCGTTTTTCCACCCTCCTAAAAGCCGTTTGTGGAAGACAAAATTCCACGGGCGTTGCATATGTTATGTTATGTTATGTTAAATGGCTATTTATAGAGCACGCAGCTACTCAATTGAGTGTCCCGGCGCTGAAGCAGGATGAAGGCCTAGCTAAGCAGTGTGATCCCCGCACTGGATATTAAAGCTGGAACAACCAAGTTTTCAGTGATTTCCTAAATGCAAGGAGATCCTGAGTCAACCTTAAGCCCACCGGTAGTTTGTTCCACAATTTTGCTGCTTGCACCTGGAAGGAGCGACCCCCGATGCGTGCCCGGAGGTATCTGGGGGTCAGAGCCAGCTGAAGTGCTGCAGACCTAAGTGCACGGTGAGGGTGGTAAAATCGAACTCTCTTCACAATGTACCCAGCCCCTATGCCGTGGAGAGCCTTAAAAGCCAAAATCATGGCCTTGAAATGGATCCTTTTGCGGACAGGGAGCCAGTGTAAGGATTTCAGCTGTGTGGACATACGAGCTCTGGGGCCAAGCACGAGTATTGCTCTTGCTGCAGCGTTCTGAGTCACCTGCAGTCTTGCCAGTAGATACTCAGGCAGCCCCAGGTAGAGTACATTCACGTAGTCCAACCTGGAGATTATTAATGCCTGGACCACTGTTTTTCTGTGGGTGATAGACAGGAGGGGCAGGAACTGTTTCAGCATTTTGAGCAGGCCAAAACAGGAACTGGCCACTGATTGGATCTGTTCCTGCATGGAAAGATTATCATCCAGCTTCACCCCCAGATTTTTCACTATCTTTACGGGGGACGTGGGGGGGGACATGTCAGCAGGCCACCAACTGTGCCAAAGGTTGCTGGGGCAGTGGCCAAAGAAGATAATCTCCGATTTACCAGGATTACATTTAAGCTGGTTGCGCTGGAGCCAGGAGAATACTTCTGTTAGACAGCTGTTAATCATGTCTCCCTTGAAGTCTGTATCTTTGTTGCAGGTGAAGAGCAGCTGCGTATCGTCGGCATACAATATTATTTTTGCTCCATGGTTCTCAGCCAGAGTTGCTAGAGGTGTCGTATATAGATTAAAAAGGATGGGGCTCAAAATAGAGCCCTGGGGCACACCCACCTCTAGAGGGGGGATAGGGGCAGCAAAAGGTGGGGCCCACACTGTTTGCTGGCGGTCCTTTAAAAAGGAGGTAAACGAATTGAATACCGTACCTCCGAACCAACACTCCCGAAGTCTCAGCAGGAGGCGGTCATGTGGGACGGTATCAAAAGCCGCAGATAAATCCAGCAATATCAGTATGGCTTTGCCGCCTCTATCCACTACCTCCTTTATTGCTTCAGATACTTCCAGGAGTGCCGTCTCCGTGCTGAAGTTAGCCCTGAAACCAGACTGACTCTGGTGGAGTAGAGTTAGTTTCGACAAATGCGGTGGTGACATGGTTCACCACTTTTTCCAAGGCCTTAGAAAAGTAGAGGAGCAGCGATATAGGCCTGTAGTTAGAGGCTAGCTCAGGATCCAGAGTTGATTTTTTTAATGGGGGCAAAATTTTGGCTCTCTTCCACCTGTCAGGGACCTGACCCGTCTTCAGGGAGAGATTCAGGATCTGGTTGACCGCTGGATTAATAATGTCTGCGACTGATGCAAGAGTAGGGGCCGGGCAAGGATCGGAGGGTGAGCCGGATTTAAGGCCTTTCATGATTTCTAGAGTTTTTTCCATAGAGATCATTGGAAACTGTTCAAAAGAAGGTCCTCTAACTTGTATTTGTGAGGAGTTTGGCGCACCCTTATCACTCTGCACCAGAGGAGTAGTCGGAAAGGACTCTTGGATGCTTACAATCTTGTCATGACAGTATAAGGCCATGCGACTCGTCCATGCCTCAGTAGGAGTAAATGGCTTAGCTACCACTGCAGGGGAGGAGAAATCGCTAACTATTTTAAAAATGTCCTTATTTTTGTTCGATGCAAGTTCGATTTTGGCGGATAGAAAATATTTTTTTGCCTCGAGAATTTGTTTAAAATAGGCTTTTAATGCCTGTTTGTAAATTGTTTTATCATTGGGGTCAAAGTTTTTCCGCCAGGTCCTTTCGAGGTGTTTGCACGACCTCTTACTTTCTTTAAGGGCAGTGGTAAACCAAGGGGCGGAAGACCTCACCGTCTTTCCAGAACGTGAGACAGGAGGAGCAAGTTCCCCAACCCGGAGCAGAAGCCAGTTATCCAGAACCTCGACATCCGCCTCAAGGTCCCCACTAAGAGAGATCGGATGCTTATTAATGGCCTTAAGTAGTGCCTCAGGTGTAATTAAGTAGAAGGGTCTGAAATTAATACTTTTAGATTTCCCGGAAGCCTTGGGAATATTAGATACCTTCTCACATGAAAACTCCAGAAGGAAGTGGTCAGACCATACAAGTGGAAGTGGTTGGCTCATACCTAGTTCGGCCGTGGAAAAGATCTGATCTAAGGTGTGGCCTTTTTCATGGGTGGGGGCATGGACATAAGGAGCCAGATCTAGCGTTTCCAGGGACTCTTGTAGTCTGGACGAGTCTGCATCTTCCGGTGCATCCATATGTAAATTAAAATCACCCAAAACCAGACAATGTTTGTGTTTCAAGACAAACAGTGAAACTGCGTCACCAATTGAGGCTAGAAACCTCCCAGCGGGCCCCGGGGGTCTGTATATTATAATGCCCGCTATGGATTGATGGGGAGACACCACCAAGTGGAAGCCGAGGCATTCCGCTCCCTCGACATCAACCGAGGGTATTGTAGTGCAGGAGTAATGGGTCTTAAAAATGATAGCAATGCCAACCCTGTACATGCCAGACGGTCTTTCCTGATGATCTGGTAGCCCATCGGGATAGCCGAGGGTAAGGTAGGGTTTGAAGCCTCGCTCAACCATGTCTCGGTTAGGAATAGGAAATCCGGGGATTTATCCACTAGTAGGTCGTGGATATTGAGAGCGTGTTTTTTCAGAGACCGAGTGTTAAGAAGCAGGGCGCAGAGTTGCGCTTTGCCCTGAGAATGGGGAGCATCACCATAGCCTAAGTTACGCCCCGCCAACTTCTTAGAAAACTGCCCAGTTTCCTTAATAAAACCCTCCCATCCGCAAAGTGAGCATCCCTTTAGAGGTTGCTGCCCAAAAACAGATAGAGGCAGAGGGGGGCATATGCAGAATTCCCTTTTAATTTCTAAGAGTGCATCTTTCGTATACCTTATGCACAGCCCAGGATTAATCTTACCGGCAGCATGGCCGGCGCCGATCGCCTCCGGTTCGCTGACGGGCGCAGACAGGCTTGCCTTTGGCGCGCCCGCTGCACGCGTCCGCTGCGCGTCCGGCCCAGCATGAAACTAAATAGCTGGCTGGACGCGGGAAACCACTGTGTTCAGCTTTCCCGCCGGAAGTCAGGCGGGTTCGGCAGAGACAGATGGGAGTATCCGGTTCCCTCCAAACAAACGGCGAAAAGGCCGCGTTGGACCGGGGAATCGGAGACCATACAGGTGCTCTGTGCAAGAGCAAGTAAGCAGCCAACAGAATATTGAAATCAGGAAGTTTAAAACAGTTAAAACTCTCGGAGGTTTTAAGCATGCAGCAGCGGTGGGCAATAAAACTGTGACAGGGTATCAAGGTTAAAAGCACAATATATCCATAAATGCACAAAAAGCAAGGCTTAGGAGCTGCATCAAACTGTGGTATGCAAGTGAGTGCACACCTACGCCAGGGGGCAGACAGGACAGGGAGTGACCCTCTTACCATCCACTACGGAAAATGACAAGAAGCTCTGGCATGAATAATTCCGAAGATTGAGGAGGCTCATGTTTCCTCAGAGACGCATTTGCAAATGATGCCTGGAAAGATTGAGTGGCCCTTGGCGGTAGAGTCACTGACATGCTGGAAGACTTAGAGTTGCTGAATGGACTTGGAAATTGAGATGGCTAGTTGGTGCCAGGATTGTCTCTGAGGCTTCAGAGATGCAGAAAGGTATAGGTCTCCAAAGCCTTGAGGGTTCTGGAGTTCTTATTAGATAAGTCATTGAGAGGGTCTAACAGGCCTTAGGTAGGGAGAGAGCTAGAGAGTCATCCAATGTATGCACTGTGGCAAGCCTGTTCCTGGAGTTGGAGTGGTAAAATAGGCAAACAAACAGATAAGGATGTAAAAAGAGATGATGCTCTGTAATTCTGCAGTCATACCACACTACTAGTGCTGCGACATCAGTTGCACAGGGTGCTGACTTCCTGATTTTGTGCTCTGCAGAAGATGCAAAAGTTATGGTGGGTGTTTCAAGATGCTTTTGAAGGAGAATTCATCCTACATTTTAGTTAACATCATATAGGCTTTGAAACCAAGCGCATATAATGAAGAGGATCTTTCATACTGCTTTTGTTGAAGTTTCCTAACTATCACGCAGCAAAATGTATTAAAGAAATTGAGGTTGGAGTAATAGTGTTAGTGTTGTCATCATACGTCCTTTGACAAGAATGGCAAGCTCTTCTGGAGATTTTGGACACATGCATGTTGGAGGCGGTTGCCTGGGTATTGGAAAACTGTACTCAGCATTTTAGGTTATGTCTATGCCCAGTGAGCCTCCAAAAAGCAATTACATTTATCGCTTCACAGTGAGGAAGCAGTACTGGGCTTTCGAAGGCTGCACACATGGATGCTAAACTAGGCAAAGAAAAAATCATTCTGCATGTGGCTTGCAATTGAGGGTCATATCTGTACTTAGTGAGCCTTCTACATGAATATGAGATTTACCCACAGCATAAGGACGTTGTATTAAGCAACTGAGGATACTTTTCTGCAAGCGCAGGCTACTCTTGGCATTCAAGGCATTAATCTGCATAAGTGGTATTTAAAGCCAACTCCAGGCATGCACAGGCTGCACTGAATATTAAAGGCGTAACCTACTGATGGGAAGCCTGTGCTGGCGTTCAAGATAAAATCTGGGGATGAGAAGGTCCCACTGGGCTTTTAAGAACAATATTGCATATGGGAGAGCTGTATTGGGAAGTTAGACACTGTGGGATTGATTTAGAGTTTGACGAGAGGGTATGGCATTGCAACGGGGACTGAGTATCCTTTTCCCAGAACTCTCGGTCTGCCTGCCTTTAACACTTTTCGCCCTAAGTGGGATGGGTATGCCCAGACGTGGGTCCCTTGCTCACTGAGCCACTGGATTCAAGCTAGCCTGGCTGAAGAAGGGTGACATACCCTGAAACCGGTCCCAGGATGCTTGTTACCGGTCCAGGGAGGACCTGGCCTGGCAGTTCGGTCTGGACTGTTCCCATGGGGCACAGGGTCAAGACTGATTTGCATATGGCTGGGTCCAAACTGGGGTGGCGTAGCGGGCAAAAGAACGATGGATTTAACCCAGATCTTTTGACTGGGGGAGAATGTTTGCATTGTCAGCATTCCGTCCATCATTTGTTTGCTGTAACACTTTTCGCTCTAAGTGGGATGGGTATGCCCAGACGTGGGTCCCTTGCTCACTGTACCACTGGATTCAAGCTAGCCTGGCTGAAGAAGGGTGACATACCCTGAAACCAGTCCCAGGATGCTTGTTTCCGGTCCAGGGAGGACCTGGCCTGGCAGTTCGGTCTGGACTGTTCCCATGGGGCACAGGGTCAAGACTGATTTGCATATGGCTGGGTCCGAACTTGGGTGGCGTAGTGGGCAAAAGAATGATGGATTTAACCCAGATCTTTTGACTGGGGGAGAATGTTTGCATTGTCAGCATTCCGTCCATCATTTGTTTGCTGTAACACTTTTCGCCCTAAGTGGGATGGGTATGCCCAGACGTGGGTCCCTTGCTCACTGTACCCCTGGATTCAAGCTAGCCTGGCTGAAGAAGGGTGACATACCCTGAAACCGGTCCCAGGATGCTTGTTTCCGGTCCAGGGAGGACTTGGCCTGGCAGTTCGGTCTGGACTGTTCCCATGGGGCACAGGGTCAAGACTGATTTGAATACGGCTGGGTCCAAACTGGGGTGGCGTAGTGGGCAAAAGAATGATGGTTTTAACCCAGATCTTTTGACTGGGGGAGATTGTTTGCATTGTCAGCATTCCGTCCATCATTTGTCTGCTGTAACACTTTTCGCCCTAAGTGGGATGGGTATGCCCAGACGTGGGTCCCTTGCTCACTGTGCCACTGGATTCAAGCTAGCCTGGCTGAAGAAGGGTGACATACCCTGAAACCGGTCCCAGGATGCTTGTTTCCGGTCCAGGGAGGACCTGGCCTGGCAGTTCGGTCTGGACTGTTCCCATGGGGCACAGGGTCAAGACTGATTTGCATATGGCTGGGTCCAAACTGGGGTGGCGTAGTGGGCAAAAGAACGATGGATTTAACCCAGATCTTTTGACTGGGGGAGAATGTTTGCATTGTCAGCATTCCGTCCATCATTTGTTTGCTGTAACACTTTTCGCCCTAAGTGGGATGGGTATGCCCAGACGTGGGTCCCTTGCTCACTGTGCCATTGGATTCAAGCTAGTCTGGCTGAAGAAGGGTGACATACCCTGAAACCGGTCCCTGGATGCTTGTTTCCGGTCCAGGGAGGACCTGGCCTGGCAGTTCGGTCTGGACTGTTCCCATGGGGCACAGGGTCAAGACTGATTTGCATATGGCTGGGTCCAAACTAGGGTGGCGTAGTGGGCAAAAGAACGATGGATTTAACCCAGATCTTTTGACTGGGGGAGAATGTTTGCATTGTCAGCATTCCGTCCATCATTTGTTTGCTGTAACACTTTTCGCCCTAAGTGGGATGGGTATGCCCAGACGTGGGTCCCTTGCTCACTGTACCACTGGATTCAAGCTAGCCTGGCTGAAGAAGGGTGACATACCCTGAAACCGGTCCCAGGATGCTTGTTTCCGGTCGAGGGAGGACCTGGCCTGGCAGTTCGGTCTGGACTGTTCCCATGGGGCACAGGGTCAAGAGTGATTTGAATACGGCTGGGTCCAAACTGAGGTGGCGTAGTGGGCAAAAAAACGATGGATTTAACCCAGATCTTTTGACTGGGGGAGAATGTTTGCATTGTCAGCATTCCGTCCATCATTTGTTTGCTGTAACACTTTTCGCCCTAAGTGGGATGGGTATGCCCAGACGTGGGTCCCTTGCTCACTGTGCCACTGGATTCAAGCTAGCCTGGCTGAAGAAGGGTGACATACCCTGAAACCGGTCCCAGGATGCTTGTTTCCGGTCCAGGGAGGACCTGGCCTGGAAGTTCGGTCTGGACTGTTCCCATGGGGCACAGGGTCAAGACTGATTTGCATATGGCTGGGTCCAAACTGGGGTGGCGTAGTGGGCAAAAGAACGATGGATTTAACCCAGATCTTTTGACTGGGGGAGAATGTTTGCATTGTCAGCATTCCGTCCATCATTTGTTTGCTGTAACACTTTTCGCCCTAAGTGGGATGGGTATGCCCAGACGTGGGTCCCTTGCTCACTGTGCCACTGGATTCAAGCTAGCCTGGCTGAAGAAGGGTGACATACCCTGAAACCGGTCCCAGGATGCTTGTTTCCGGTCCAGGGAGGACCTGGCCTGGCAGTTCGGTCTGGACTGTTCCCATGGGGCACAGGGTCAAGACTGATTTGCATATGGCTGGGTCCAAACTGGGGTGGCGTAGTGGGCAAAAGAACGATGGATTTAACCCAGATCTTTTGACTGGGGGAGAATGTTTGCATTGTCAGCATTCCGTCTATCATTTGTTTGCTGTAACACTTTTCGCCCTAAGTGGGATGGGTATGCCCAGACGTGGGTCCCTTGCTCACTGTGCCACTGGATTCAAGCTAGCCTGGCTGAAGAAGGGTGACATACCTTGAAACCGGTCCCAGGATGCTTGTTTCTAGTCCAGGGAGAACCTGGCCTGGCAGTTCGGTCTGGACTGTTCCCATGGGGCACAGGGTCAAGACTGATTTGCATATGGCTGGGTCCAAACTGGGGTGGCGTAGTGGGCAAAAGAACGATGGATTTAACCCAGATCTTTTGACTGGGGGAGAATGTTTGCATTGTCAGCATTCCGTCCATCATTTGTTTGCTGTAACACATGTCTTTAGATGTGGGCAGACTGACAGGTTTACTGCGACCAAGTAAAAGTTACTCCATTGGCATAAACCTTAGACACCACAAAGGAGATGGGGCCGTCGGAGTTAAGCCATCTGAAATAGAATTGATTTTAGTCATTTTATTTATCTTGCACTGTTCATATTTGTGTACCTATGATTTCACTGGAAGCAAAGTTTAAATGACATCACTTTCTGTGATGACAGCGGGATCAAAGGTCATAACGTATAACTTCTTGTGGTGCCACTGAGGATCAAAAGGTGAGTGACGTCACTTCTACATTTTTATTTCTGAATGTTCATGATGTCTCTACTTATTTCCCTTTTCAATGACTCCAACATCTTTGCTGGATGCACACATACCTATCTGCTCCAAAAGTTTCTATCTGTATGGTCTATCTGAGCTTTAGTACTTTCTACCTTAAGGAAAAGAAGGAAATGTCACTGGATACTACTGACAAAGGGAATAACCTTTTTAGAAAATGGCTAGCATTACACATAGTTGGCTTATGTGTACAAATGTTTTCTCCACAACTCCACACAGGTTTGAAGTAGATCATGCCAACTCGATTCAAGGCAAATACCTGTTACATTTTATCTAGTCCAAACAGAACCAAATATCTAACATTTTGGAAAAGCCATTTAGTGTGCACGTGCCATTCAACTCCCATCATACAAATGTCCCTTATATAATGAGTCCCCGTTTCCGATATTAAAAAGTATTTCTCTAGTAATATGGCACATTATAAACTATAAAGCAGCCTAAAACAAGACGTGTATTATTGGGGCCTCAAGCCTCCAAAGTCAGAAATGTATTTTTGTGGCTTTACAGCAATGTGTGAAGTAAATTTAATTTTTTGAGGGTAAGTTCACAGAGGATCCCAGCAGTACTTCTAGGAAGTCGCTACACTTCCCCACATATAACCACATGTAGCAAAAGTATAAGTTGAGGATAAAGATGCTTTATCTGCCGGGTAAGGTTCGGTATTCTTGACAAAATTGATTGAATGGAGGGATGGAAAATAGTTGAAATCCACCTTTGTACATTTAATTCTGGACCAAAAGATGAATGGTAACTCTGTTGTTTGTACAAATCCAGTAGATATATTTTCAAAATTTCTAAAGACTCGTCTATCCAAAACCACAGGGAAATCACAACATACCTCTCGAGTCCAGTGATTACAGAAGTGTCCAGATTCATAAACCAAGCAAAGTTAAAAAGAAAGTGATGTTGATGGGACAACATATACAATTAGTTGGAATATTACAAAGAGACTGTTGTGTCCTGCTGGACACAGGTTAGTGTTTTACCAGCCTCTCCCACTAGGGCTGGTTCATACACCCACCCCACACAGGCTTCACCGGTCAGGTGACCCTTCCAATAAAAGAGCCCGAGTGCACATGCTCAGTGCCAGTTCTAAGTACCAAACCTCTGTAGGTGTGTGTCTCTCTCACTCATCTACAAAGTATGTGGGCCTAGAGCCCACAACACCACAGAGACCAAGCAACACATTAACCAGGCGCTACCCAGACTCTGAAAAAAGGGTGTTGGCTCCGGCAAAAATATCAATAAGCAGCTGCCCCAAAACACTTCTCTGCCCTAAAAGATTACTTTGGGTGGATTTTGGGCAGAGGATGACAACATGAGAAAGAGCTAGATGGAAAGTAGGCCAGTTTAGTTGCCTTTCATGGCCAACAGAATTGTTACTACCAACTAAAAAAAACCGGGAGATTCAAGTCACTATATGACCGGCTCACTTTGGGTTATCTGTTTCACAGTGCCATAAGGGGTCACGTTTTTAGTACAATCATCACTGTCCCCTTATGCATTACAACATTAGCCCTTTCATATTTCCTCTTCTGTTTTCTCATATTCCATTTTAAAATTCCCAATTTTAAGTTTTGTTATTTTTGTATGCAAAAGTAAAAAAGCTGGAATGCTAAATAGATATAAAAGACAACCTGATTCCAGACTCGAGCAAAAGTCTTAGAGACGTTCTTTCTAGTCACCAATTGCAATCCAACCCAGAAAAGGATACAGTGGTTGTAAGAAATAGGGTTGTTGGTTGACTGGGGTGTGAGCCCTGGTCAAGTAGCAACCACAATTCTTCTCTGGGTAAGGCACAAGCAAACCCTAAGTTAACCTGTGCTCAACCCTCTGGTACCTTGTCATAAAGCAGTCAGACTTAACTTAGAGGCAAGGCAATGTATAACGTATTTGTGCAACGCTTCAAACAGAAATAAAGTGAAAGCACCACATAAAAAAAGGATCCCACACATATTGAGAAAAAGAGAACATTCTTTAAGAAATAAAACAAAACCAAAGCAACAAAAATCGAATCAGTAGAACAAGAGATATGCAATTTTAAAGATTTTAGTGAACATAGCGCTAAAAAGCACAGTGCACCATCTGTGGACATCTGGTCACACCAGACCGGGACAGAGTCACAAGTTCAGGCTGACCATGATGGAGCACAGGCTAGCTACAGGGACCCAGTTAAACCTGCTGAACAAAGTACCTTAAATCCTGGTTTGCAGAGATTTGCATGGATTTGCGTCAAAGATCTGTCAGGCAGCCAGTGATGCAGCGAGGTTGTGATGCGAGGTCCTGCATCATCATCGAGAATCCTGTTGATGATGGCTTATGATGCTAAGTCCTGCATCGAGGATGTGTCGCACAGTAGAGTAGATGCGCCAGTTCCGAGGAGCTGTGGGGCTGCAATGCGGAGTCTGGCATTGGTGTTGAGGCTGCCGTCAAAGAGGGATGGGAGGGCATATGCTGAGGTTCTGATGGGTTGCAATGTAATGTAGGTCTTTGTGATGGTCCAATCCACACATCAATGGTGATGCGTCGGTTCTGCTCAGGTTTGTGCTGCACAGCAGAGAAGATAAGTGGGTTCCGCTGGATCAACAAACACTGGCAGAGCACCTTAAGCCCACTGTCAAGGTCCAGGACTAGGGTGGCACCACTTGGCATGGTAAATTCACTAAAGTCGGAGTCCAGGTGCAGGTGCAAGGGTGTTAGAAGCCTGCTGTGTCTCTGAGGCTTCAAATCAAGAGGTCAGCCAACTAACCCGTGGAGTCACTCTGGGTTCTGGGTTCAAGAGATACAGGTCCATTCCTTCTCACCCAGGCAAGAGGGCAGCAGGTCAGCACAGCATGGCAGCAGTCCAGCAGAGGGGCAGTCTTTTCTGTAGGAAAGCAGTCCTTCTTCCTGGCAGAGTATCCACAGGTCCAGAAGTGCATGGAAGATTTGGTATCTGAGTTCCAGTATGTATACACAGTTATGCCTTTGAATTGGGTAGAAGCTTCTAGAGGCATACCTTTGACGTGTGCAGATGCCCTGCCTGCCTGGCCTTGGCTCCAGACTAACTACAGGGGGTGTGTAGCCTTTTGTGTGGAGACAGGACACAGCCTATTCAAGTGTAAGCAGAGCGGGGCCCAGCACCTCCCACCCATCCTGCCAGTGATGGCCCATTCAGTCACACCAAGTTTCCCATTGTATGTGGCTGTTTAGGAGGAATACACAAAGCTCAACTGTCACTCACTCCCACTCACGTGACCCAGAGACAGGATGCAGGCACCAAATGGCTAAGGCAAGAAAATGGCAACTTTCTAAAAGTGGCTTTTTCAGAATTGCAATTTAATAGCTGACTTCACCATAAGTTAGGATTTTAAATTGTGATTCCAGATACACCAAACATGAAATGATTATTCCCATTTGGAAATTGCACTTATAAAATGAAATAAGATAACTCCGATTTTTTCCAAAGGGAGAGGTAGGCCTTGCAGTAGTGAAAAACTAATGTAAGAGTTCTTCACTGCCAGGACATGCAAAACTTAAAAGTACATTTCTTACTTTTTTAATGCACTGTACCCTGCCCTCTGGGCTGTCCAGGGCCTACCCTAGGGGTGACTAATTTGTATTAAAAAGGAAGGTTTTGGCCTGGCAAAAGGTTTTCTTTGCGAGGTCGAAATGGCAGTTTAAAAACTGCACACACAGGCTGCAATGGCAGGCCTTACACAGGTTTAAAGGGCTACTTAAGTGGATGGCACAATCAATGCCCACTAGCAGCATTTAATTTACAGGCAATGGGCACATTTAGTGCCACTTTACTAGAGACTTACAAGGGAATTAAATATGCCAATAGGGTATAAGTCAATATGACATGTTTTAAGGCGAGAGTACAAGCACTTTAGCACTGGTTAGCAGTGGTAAAGTGCGCAGAGTCCTAAGGCCAGCAAAAACGAAGTCAGCAAAAACAGGTGGTCTGAAGACAAAAAGTTAGGGGAAACCACACCAAAGATGGCAGGACTAACAGTGGCCCATAGAAGATGGCTGTTTTTGACCATATTTCAACTGAATTCAACCATTCTAAAGTGATTTTTACTACATTCATTCAGTCTCTGATAAGTCTCCTTATCTGGGTACTGTACTCACATTTTTTAGATGGCTCATGCAGCAATGATTTGAGTGCTTTAGTTCTGGGGAATATATGTATATATATATATATATATATATATATATATATATATATATATATATATATATATATATATATATATGTATGTTCTGCTCGTGGGGAAGTCCAACTATAGAATCGCACTCGGACACAGGTGAGCTATTATCCCCAAAGCAGCTTTATTAAAGGTATAGGCAGTCGTGCTCTCCAGTTTCTTAAAAGCATTTGGCCACAGTCCCAACGCGTTTCGAGTTTGCCTCTTCTTCCCAGGGCACTGCAGTCATCACGCGCATGTTCCACTTCATCTCCTAATTGAGCTTAATTTATGCCATGGATTGGCGAATCTGCTGCTTTCTGGGAGATGGAGTTTCAAAATGTAATCCTGGGTGGATGCGCGCTGAAATGAAATGCCGGATAAAGCCCTTCATGGGCCCCAGAGAGCATGGCTGCCTTCATCCAACACCTGGGCCCCACATAGTGAGCTCCTCGATCCAGGAACCCAGTGGCCCCCATCTTTTGGGGGGGTGCAGATTCAGCGGCAGGACGGCCGCTATAACATGTTCTGCTCGTGGGGAAGTCCAACTATAGAATCGCACTCGGACACAGGTGAGCTATTATCCCCAAAGCAGCTTTATTAAAGGTACAGGCAGTCGTGCTCTCCAGTTTCTTAAAAGCATTCGGCCACAGTCCCAACGCGTTTCGAGTTTGCCTCTTCTTCCCGGGGCACTGCAGTCATCACGCGCATGTTCCACTTCATCTCCTAATTGAGCTTATATATATATATATATATATATATATATATTATGTGATCAATGCCGCTAGTTCGGCAGAAATTCGTCATGGCAGACTAATTTTGGCAATAAAACTATATTTGCACCTACTTCGGGTCCGCGCTCGTTTTCCTTGGAGGTGGAGTGGCAGCGAGGTGTTGTCATGCGATCAAGGCTCCTTGAGAGTTGAAACGCGTAATGGCGGCATCCAAATAAAGATTTGAAGAACACTGTATTTGTGGTCCATGTCCGTGGTTTTGGATCAATCCGAAGGACTGGCGGAAAGTGGAATATATATATATATATATATATATATCCCAAAGGTGACCTTCCCTCTGCGGTGACAGATCGAGGCGCACACTGGCGAAGTAAATTAATAAATTTTATTAGCCACACGAATTCTAATCGGACAGACGCGTTTCGGCTGCACGCCTTCCTCAATGTCACTCGATTTAAGAAACAGCGCCATATTTAAAATTAAATCAACAATCAACATAAAGAGAGGACAACACAGTTCATTACATTAATCAAAATAGAAAACGGCAGGCAGTGCATTTACCTATGCCAATTCGGCGGCCATTTTAGAAGGTTCAAATTCATTCATTCTCCTTTTATTTCTACTGTTTGACACTACTGATATTACAAATTCATATAACAGTTATGTCTTTCAAATCAGTGAAGTACAATCCCTATCAACCATATAATACTTGTCAATTACATGTCTTATTTCTGCAATTCTTCAATTATGCCCTCGATGGGCTTTCGACAAGGACATTATCCTGCCCTGAATGGGCATTCCCTCTGAGTTTTTTATTAATCAATTCATTATTCCTCTGGATTTGTACTGATTTTGTCTAATTTTTTAGGCCTGCCTATATCTCTCAAACTCATTCCTTCAACAGAAACCGAAAGCAACCTAGGACTCTATCTCATCTGGGGAAGATCACTTCCCAATTAATTTTCTTCCAGTGTTCCTTAACACTATCTAATCAATGTGAACCCAAAGCTCCTCTTCATTATTCAGGCCACGTGGGGTCTTAGTCTGCAGCTCAACAATATAGCGAGATTCCAACTTCCTCAGCTTTCTAGTTCTATCACCTCCCCTCTCTCCCTTGGGGACCTGATCCAGGCAGAAAAACTTCAACAAATTAGCATTAGAGTTGTGTTTTTCCTCAAAATGGCGCGCTACCGGGTACGTCGCATCATGGTTCCTTATTGCACGCATGTGCTCTAAAATCCTTTTCTTTGTTGGGTGGATCGTACTCCCAACGTAATTCTTATCACACGGACATATTAAACAATACACCGTGTAATCAGAATTACAGTTCATAAGTTTTCCAATCTTACGCTTTGTTATTCTTCCCGGTACTCTGAACTCTTTTACTTTTTGACTATTTCTGCATGCTTTGCATTTCATGCAGGGATAGAATCCTGTTACCTGGTCCTTCTTTTTAGGTCCCTTAGTGAAGTGGCTCCTAACTAACTGATCTTTTAGTGCCGGGCCTCTTCTGTATGTAATCAGGGGATTGTGTGGAATTATTGGTCCGATAATGTTGTCAGCTTTTAAAATCCTCCAATTTTTTCTAAAAATCTGAAATATTTCAGTGGAACCGGTCGTATATTCTGTTATCATTCTGACCGGTCCTTTGGATTCTGATATGGAGCCTTGTCCCTCCCTCGTTACAAGTAGGAGATCTTTTCTTTCTACATTTTTTATTTTCCTTGTAGCATTCACCAGGGTCTCCTTTCTATATCCTCGGTTCTCAAACCTGTACAGTGCAAAAAATAAATAAATAAATAAATAAATATATATATACATATATATATATATATATATATATCCTACTGGAGGTCGCCAGTAGGTAGTTATAGTTAGGACCTTGTTTCTATTCAAAAAGCGTTTTTTCTTTTGACAATATCTTTGGCGCCGTTTGACGAATCTAATGGCCCGCTCCGGTTAGCTCCTGTCTTGAAAGTTTCGGGGTGATTCGTCAAGCGGGTGCCGAGAAAAAAGGGGGGTCCCAAAACGCGTTTTCCCCATATTAATTTCCATAGGAAACTTTAGACACATCTACAGCCAGAACTGCTGAACGGAATTACACCAAATTTGGCAGAAAGGTAGCTCTTGGTTCAGAAAGCACTCTTTTTGTTAAATGGTGTCAATCCGTTCAGTAGTTGCTGAGAAATTCAAGAAATAAAAATATCGATATCTGAGCACCGAGGAGGGTTCGCGAACCCTCCCGAGCACGAGCTTTACTCTGATTGGCTGCCAACACTCCAAACCATAATGTGTTGGCAGCCATCTTGTGTCACAAGAAAAAGGGGAAAATAAAAGTGAAAAATGAAGAAAAGTGGACAGGGTAGAAACACCCTGACCCCCTAGGCCTCCTCAGGGGGTCCCACAAGGACCCCCAGGCCAAAAAAAAGCTTTAAAAAACAAACAAACGGCCGAATGCACGCTGGGTGCGCGAATCCGGATGAGAAAATTAAAAAAACCGAAGCGCGGACTCCTGCGCTTCGTTTTCTATAAGCCCCCGGGTGGGCCAGGTCCCGGGGGCAATCACTAATTAATTTGCGGTGGCCTACGTGGGCCCACGCAGCCCCGGGGACCGCCACATCCCTGGGGCTTAGTTAATTGAATGCGGGGGGCACGCGGCTCCCCCGCAGCCCCGGTGACTGCCACCTCCCTGGGGCTTGATGAATAAATGTGTGGGGGGTCCCAACCCCCCCCACGCTGTCCCTGTGACCGCCACCTCCCTGGGGCATTTGTTATTATAAGGCGGCGGGCCTTGCTGGCCCCCCAAGCCCCAGGGACCGCCATTTCCCCGGGGCTTACAATAATTATAAGCGGGGTGCCTCACAGGCCCCCCCAAGCCCCGGGGACCACCACCTCCCCGGGGCTTCCTTCATTATTTAGGGGGGGCCTCGGCCCCCCAAGCCCCAGGGACCACCACCTCTCCGGGGCTTCCTTCATTATTTAGGGGGGGCCTCGGGCCCCCCAAGCCCCGGGGACCGCCACCTCCCCGGGGCTTACAATAATTATAAGTGGGGGGCCTCGGAGGCCCCCCAAGCCCTGGGGACCACCACCTCCCCGGGGCTTCCTTCATTATTTAGGGGGGGCCTCGGGCCCCCCAAGCCCCGGGGACCACCACCTCCCTGGGGCTATGCAAATTTAGGGAGGGGGCCGGCGGCCCCCCTCCTGGAGCCATCGATGGCCCTGGGGACCTCCACCCCCCAGGGCCGGCTCCTGCAATGTCCCGGGGTGCTCACCCCCGGGACATTGCTGTTTGCAATGACAGGGCGGGAGCCGTGCGTTCCTCGCCCTGTCATTGCAAACACTGGTTTGGTTCTTGGTAGCGAGAGCAGAAAACCTGCTCTCGCTTTCAAGAAGCAAATCAGTATTGCTTTTGGGCAAGGGGAGCTGCATATTAGCAGCTCCCCTTGTCCAAAAGCAATGCCGGCTCCCGCAGGAGGCAGGGAGCCGGCAGGGACCGTGGGGGCCTTGGGGCTCCTCCGACGGTCCCCAACGCTAAGGGCATGCCTCGGGGGATGGGGTCCCCAGGGCAAAATAAAGCCCTTTGGGGGACAAGGGGGGGGTAATTTAAAAAATAAAAATAGAATATGAAGTGGCTCGCCTCGGGGGATGGGGTCCCCAAGGCAGAATTAAACTATTCAGAATGGGGGCCATTTTGTTTTTCTCGCGTGCTTGGAGTCGCGACTCCATCGCGTCCAGCGTGGCCCCCCAGTGTAAACGCGATGGGTTCGCGACTCCAAGCAAAATTTTAAAAAAAGAATATGTATGTTTTTAATAGGTAAGAATCACTGTTGGGTTATAGGGTGGCTCTAAAAAGAGCCCTTGTGTTTATTATGAGTTTGTTGTAGCTACATGTAAGTGCGGATGCAGAGCTTTAGGTTGTTGAGAAAGACTCTGTTTCCTTGATCTGTGAAGTGTACTCCATCACTTCTGTAGATGTGATCCATATCAAACCGTAGATTGTTGTTATAAATAGAGCCCATCCTATGGTCTCTGAGGTAAGCAGAAACAGCTTTATTGACATTCTTTCTAGCTTTCTCAATCTGTGGACAGAATTGATTTGACCACTTCCATTTCTGTCTTTGACATATGTTAGAGTATACAAAGACAGTTTGAGGTAAAAGCAACATCAATTGTGCAAAGGTGTCCTTCATTAGCATTTCCAGACCTACCCCAGTAAATGTGCCTAGGACATTGCCACCACAGTGCACAATCATGAGGTCAGGGGGTGGGAGATGCAAAAAGGTTTTAACCAAAGGCATCAATTGGTGCCACTTTAATCCTCTCTGTGCAATCCATTTAATGTTCACATTTTGCAAAGCTAGGTCTTTGTCAATACCTCTGTGAAAAGAGAAAACATTATATTATTCTTTTAACAATAAAAAAAATACAAAAATATTTTTGGGACATTATACTTAGAAATTAGCATTTAAAAAGCCTTTGAAATTCACTGAAAAAACCACAGATTTCAGGGACGTTATAGTTAGAAATTAGCATTTAAAAAAACCTTAGAAATTCACTGAAAAAACCATAGGTTTCAGGGACGTTATAGTTAGAAATTAGCATTTAAAAACCTTAGAAATTCACTGAAAAAATCACAGGTTTCAGGGACGTTATAGTTAGTTGGACATTTCACTCATACAAAACCAGTGAAATTCAGCCGTTATAGTTAGTTCAGCTTACTATAACTCGCGCTCCCGCAATGCACTGCTGATGACATCACATATTACATCACTCATGACATGGTCAGTGGCATCACTGATGACATCTCAAATGACATCACTGATGACATCACTGATGACATCATCCACGTGATAATCTGATGCACCTCCTCACACCCTAATATAACCTTTGATACACCCACTCTAAATTACAGACTGCCATTCTCAAAACCATAGACACTCCAACACCAATAACTACATACCCACTCACTGATTCTTAGATGTACACACACATCCACTCACTCACCCATACAGTCACTCATACATGCAGTCACTCATCAATACAACCACTATCATATGCACTCATACTCCTATACAGACACTCAGACACCACCACTCACCCATAGAGTTACACACCACCTCACTTATTTATACAGATACTAACACATACATATATATATATATATATATTATCTACTGGCGGTCGCCAGTAGATAGTTATAGTTAGGACCTATTATCCATAGGAAATTCATAACATTCGGTAGAACCGAGGAACAAGAAAGCAGTAAAACAACTGCATAAAACGCAAAAAGGGGGCAGGGTAGAAACACCCTGACCCCCTAGGCCTGCTCAGGGGGTCCTATAAGGACCCCCAGGCCCGAAAAATGTTTTTTTTTTTTTTTTAAATCGGCATAAAACGCGCTGGATGCACGGATCCTGCCGATAAAAAAAAAAAATGAAGCGTCTTTGCTATTTGGCCCCCGGGTGGGCCAAGTCTTGGGGGCATGCGGGGGTTAATAAAAAATGGTTTGGGGGGCCTCTAAGGCCCCCCAAGCCCCGGGGACCGTCACCCCCCGGGGCTTTGAATTTTAAATTGTGCGGGAAGTCACTGGGCCCTCCCGCAGCCCCGGGGACCGCCACCCCCCGGGGCTTCTTTTAAAAAAAATTAAATTACCTGTGTGGGGGGGCTCGAGCCCCCCCACATGCCCTGGGGACCGCCACCTCCCCGGGGCACTAATTAAACAAATGTGGGGGTCCGTTTCGGACCCCCGAAGCCCCGGGGACCACCACCTCCCCGGGGCATTCACAATGTTGGGAGGGGGGCCGCGTGGCCCCCCTCCTGGAGCCCTTGATGGCCCTGGGGACCGCCACCCCCCAGGGTCGGCTCCTGCAGTGTCCCGGGGTGCCTACCCCCGGGACACTGCTGTTCGGTATGACAGGGACGGGAGCCTCGCGGCTCCCGTCCTGTCATAGCAAACTGCTTTGAATTTTGGAAGAGAGAGCAGGGAAACCTGCTCTCTCTTCCAAAATTCAAAGCAGATTGCTTTTCCACATGGGGAGCTGCATGTTAGCAGCTCCCCATGTGGAAAAGCAATGCCGGCTCCCGCAGGACGCGGGGAGCCGGCGGGACCGTGGGGGCATTGGGGACCCCCCACGGTCCCCAACGGAGAGGGCCAGCCCCGGGGGATGGGGTCCCCGGGGCTAGTAGTGGCCCGGGAGCGGGGCCACGCGGCCCCCCTCCCCCCCAAAAAATATTAATAAAAAAAAATAAAGGCCTGCCCCGGGGGATGGGTTCCGCGGGGCAAAAGGAGGCCTGAGGAGGGGGGCCACGCAGCCCCCTCCTTAAAAAAATCATAAAAAGTGTGGCCATGCCCCGGGGGAGGGGGTTCCCGGGGCCGGAATCGGCCACGGGAGGGGGGCCACGCGGCCCCCTTCCCGTTTTGTTTTTTAAAAAAAGAAAAAAAGGGGTAAGGCCCTGGGGGATGGGGTCCCCAGGGCCCAAAAAAAGAAAAAAGGAAGGGGGCCACACAGCCCCCCTGCGGGGGAAAAAAATAAATAAATAAAACAAAAAACGATCGTGCCGCAGGCCCCACCCCCTTCCTTTACCACTCTGCAAACGCGCCCCCTGGCGCGTTTGCAGAGGGGGAACGAATTCCCCTTGAATACTGGGGGTCCCTGGGGGCCAACTAGCCCACCAGGAACCTCCAGTATGCGCCAGGGGGCTGCATTGCAGAGAGGTGTACAGAGGCCACTCCCCTTTTTACACCTCTCTGTAACGCAGCTCTGTGGCGCTTTTTGGAGTACATGGTGGGCTAGTTGGACTCCAGGGACCCTCAGGATTCAAGGGGACTTCATCCCCCAACTTAAAATGCGCCACGGGGCGCGTTTGCACAGTGGTGAAGGGAGGGGGCGGGGCTTCAGGTGACATGTGTGCAAACAGGCCCCATGGCGCTGTTGGGATCTCTCTAGTGCTGTTCTCGTGTGCATTCTATAATGAGTGTTCCTTGCATGGAACACAGAATGCGTAGTTATGGCAGTTGCTGCCGGGGATCCCATGTTACTGGACGTGAATAAAGAGACTTCCCCAACTTACCAGCACTCGTCTTCTTTTCAGTGGCGACGGGCTGGTCCAGTATCCTGCCTTCCCCATCGTGTGTTGCTGGACGTTGTGGCTGTTCTCCACTTCGAGGCAACGTCAAGACTTTCGACGCTCTGCGAATCCTGTGAAGCCTTCAAGCCTCCTCAATCTGCTTTCACAGACGCTGCATGTCTTTCCCCTGAGGCCCTGTGATTCCGGTGAGATTATCTCCTTTCTACATTTTCTCGTTTTCGCCATCTCTCCGTTGTGGCGCGCGAGTTACTGAGCAGCGGCCTTCGTCGTATGGTCGCCTTGACAACCGGCGCGCGTATCGGCGCGCGTCACGCTGCGCATCACCCTGCAGAGGATTACACTGTCATCTCGGCAACCGACGTCCATCGACGTGTACATCGGCGCACGTCGCCTTGACAACCGGCGCGCGTATCGGCGCGCGTCACGCTGCGCATCACCCTGAAGAGGATTACACTGTCACCTTGGCAACCCACGTCCTTATTGACGCCCGTCACGCTCTCAGCACCCGTTCTATGCTGGCTCTGAATGGGTGAAAGAAATGTTGATTTAATTCAACGAGTAGTGCCTTGCATTCAGATTTCACTGGATTTCCATCTCTGAGTTGTTTCTCAGGTGGAAATTCCTCACCCTCATTGGCCATACCTGGCACAGGAGTACAGTTTTCAAGACTGGTTGTTTGGTGCACAGGTAACAAGCACATCTGCACCATTTTACTCGTTTTCTCATTATTGTTGCTACGGTGACACGCACATCACGTGTGTCATCTGGGTTTATCTACCTTCTCGTTAGTGACACGTAAACTTGTTCATTTGTGGTTGTGACTTGTGGGGCAGCAACTCACCCACGCAAATGGATCATGTAATTGCGCCACCTCCCTTTTTGCAGTCACCTGGTACTCCTCCTGTTATGTGGCAACAGTGGAAGGAGACGTTTGAGGCCTATCTTGAGGCGATTGATGGTGACACTTTTACCTTGAAAAAGAAAAAAGCTTTACTTGTCTATAATTTGGGTGCGGAGGGGAGAACTATTTTAAAAACTCTACCTCTCGAACTTGTAAGAACATGTATTAGTGGAGGTGATGATGGTGATTCGCTTATTGTTGATGAATACGCCTCTCTTGTTAAAACGTTGGACAATAGGTTTAATCCCAGGCGAAATATAGTATTGGAGCGCCACAAGTTTTTGCAACGTGCACAGATTTCTGGAGTATCCATAGACGATTTTGTTGCAGCCCTTAGGACCTTAGCTGTCACTTGCAATTACAGGGAGTTCAGGGATGAAATAATCCGTGATCAGCTCATTGAGCGCACGTGCAACAAGAAGATTCAGGAGAAACTATTGTCTTCTGAGGATCCGGATTTAGAGACTGCTCTCATTTTAGCGAGAAGTATTGAGCACTCCCAATTTTGCATGAAGGAATTGAGTGTATCTGCTCCATCTTCGTCATCTAGCGAGATCAAATTAGTTAGCACCAAACCTTCTGCCAAACCGACCAAGGGAATCAACTTGAATGTTCCTCGCATTTCTTCACCCACACCCAATTCGTCCAAATCCAAAGTTGAGGGACAAGATCTCTCTTGTTATCGTTGTGGAAGTAGATCACATTTGGGCAATTTCAAGTTTTGTTTTGCTATAAATCAGACTTGTTTCAAGTGTGGGAAGAAAGGACATTTGGCACGCATGTGCAAAGCGACTGTGTCTCACAAGGGACCGTCACGAACTGTAAGAGCTATTGAAGAAGACTATGCTGAGTATAGGGAAGATAATGAAAGTTATGAATTATTGATGTTGTCCTCTTCCTTCATTCAGTCGGATGGTGTAGTAGAAATTGCTTCCATTATAGAGCCTCATAGAAGAAAATCTCCCGCGTGTACCATAATTCTGAACGGCAAAAACATTAAGTTTCTTGCTGATTCTGGTTCTCCTTTTACCCTCATTAATGCCAAAGATTTTGAAAGTCTGGGTGACATTCCTGTTGTCCAGTCCAGCATAAAGATCTTTGCTTATGGTGGTAAAAGAGTTGAGGCTCTAAGCAAATTTTTAGGCAACTTAGAATTCAAGGGGGATTTTGCTCGAGGTACTGTATTTGTTGTAAAGGAAGGTGCTAATTTGTTGGGATGGGAGGAACAAGTTGAGCTCGGAATCATCCTTGATCCCAATCATCCTGATATGGTCTTATCCAAACATGAAGCCAAACAATATTATTCCAGTCTTCCTGATGTCTCCCCTGTGCACACGGTTACAGCTGGGTTGTCAGCTGAGAATGATTGGATTCAATGTTACCCTGAAATTTTTAGTGGCAAGTTAGGCAAGCTCAAGGGATTTCAACACCGCATTGTTCTTAAGGAGTGTGTCAAGGCTGTTGCATACAAAGTGCGCAGAGTACCGCTTAGCATGCGTAGTGAACTTAGACAAGAATTAGAGCGGTTGTGTACCATGGGAGTAATTGAGCCTATTGAAGGGTCTGAATGGTTGTCACCCATTGTTTTGGCACGCAAAGCAGATAAATCTCTTAGAATGTGTGTGGACTTGCGCGACCTTAATGCTTGCATATGGGTGGACCGCCAACCCTTGCCAAACATCAATGAGATGTTGGCAACTTTGGAGGGTGCGAAACATTTCTCTTCACTTGACATATCTTCTGCTTACCATCAAATCGAATTGTGCAAAGACTCGAGACACCTCACGTCATTTGTGACTCCTGACGGGGCGTTCCGTTATTTACGTATGCCGTTTGGTTTGGCGTCGGCTTCCGCAGTGTTTCAGCGTCTTATGGGAAACCTGTTTAAGAACACTGCGGGGGTCGTGTTCTTCCAAGACGACATCTTGATTCACGGAAAAACTGTTCTTGAGCACAATGCCAGAGTCAAGCAGGTATTGGACATTGTTAAATCTAGCGGGTTAACATTGAGGAAAGACAAATGCAAATTCCTTCAAGAGGGAGTAGATTATCTGGGGCACCATATTTCTGCAAGTGGAGTAGAACCCAAGATTAAGCTCCTTGATGCCATCCAAAATGCACCTGAACCGCAGAATGCAGACCAGTTGCGTTCTTTTCTAGGACTAGTTGAGTACTACGCTAAATTTGTGGCCAATTTCTCTAACAGGACAGTGTGTTTGCGTGGTTTGCTAAAAAAAAATGCAAAGTATGCATGGTCAGACCAGTGTGCATGTGACTTCAAGTTGTTGAAAGAAGCAATTGTTCAGGCACGCCCACTCAAATTGTTCAATATTAACGATTGCTGCATTGTTACCACTGATGCTAGCTATGTTGGTCTTGGGGCTGTTCTTATGCAGAAAAGATCCGACAATAGGGAGGAAATCATTGCTTTTTTTCACAAAACAAACAAGGCAGAAACTGCCAGATTTAACATGCACATCCACTAATTCATGTGTCTGAAAAATTCCTTTACATAAACTCAATGTGTTTTTAGGTGCTCTTCAGGCAAAGCGTCCTCCTCTGCCTTTGGAAGACAAAACAACCACCACTGGAGATAAAATCCCCTCTGGAGTCCAATAATAAATCCCACAAATGCCGAGGCACACTGAGTTTTAATCCAAGCCAGTGAAGCTAGCTGTTGTCATCGGTCACGATATAGTTGAAGATCACAGATCAATTCACGATTTTCTTTGTTTTATTCTTTATTAATCTTTTTAGAAAAATATATACAAACAGCCGACACGTGTTTCGTCCAAAGGACTTTTTCAAGGCTGCAAACAACATATAAACATACAATTAAAATGCATTAAAACCACCAATAAAAAAGTTATCACAAATTCCATGTTTCATAGAGGGCTAGTATCAAACAATAAATATACCAATACATACACTTAAGTATAAACCATATGTCATACAAATTATTTATACATTAAAGATGTTTTCTTTCTCAGATGTTTAATTTATTTAAAACAACACCATATTCTTATTCATGATGTGAATACAATTAATAAGAAGCACCATCGTTATGCAAAAAAAAATCTAATACTTCTAAATAATCACTCATACACAAACCACCACCAAACACCCAGTATGTAGTGCTCTTGTATAAAGAATCTACCACCAAAAAGATATCATGCATATATGTAGCTCCTCCATCTCACCCAATATGTATAAATATCTCCAATATTAACTCCGTGATCAATAATATGAAGATCTGATGGTACGTAGAGATTCCATGTCATATCTCTACTAATACGACCAGCTGTGTGAATCCGTTTTTACTCCAATCATTACTTAGAAAAGGTCATGATAAACCTACAAATACCAAAGTATCCGTTACTTATATTCTTCAACTGACAATAGTCTCACAGCAATTTATATGATACTCAATATAGCTGACAAAGTAATAAATATCACCAATGATACTGGATGTGTTATTTAACAATCCATACAAGATCTTACAACCATGAAATAATCCAACCCGTAGCAATAGGAGCAATAATCTGCATTTTGTGAATACTTTAGGAACTCCAGTTCCACACCAGAACACAGATGACAGCTATATATACAGGCTCCACTAAACACAAAATACGTAAAACCAAAACGAAGGGAGTCTTGGATTGCAAATTACAACTACTAAAAATCGCACCAACTATATTCTGAGATTTTAAATGGAGAGTATTATATCTCCCTCTTAGCTAATAATGCCAAAGCCCAAGAAGAACCAGAAGATGAAAAATACGCATATACCATTTATACGTTCTAAGAACTTTTGTAATGGCAAAATACCATACCAAAATAGCTATGCGTTCAAAATACAAAATTAGATAATTACAAGAGTAGCACACAACGAAAAAATACTATCGCCGCGCTAATAGCCACATCACGTACCTTTCTCTCTATGCTCCTTCTCGCAAACGGCGTGAATACGAAATGTGTTACTGCGCCCGACTCATGTTTTAAACAGTCGGCGCGAATCATAGAGATAGAAAAAGGAATGGCATATCAAGCGTCCCTCATAGTCAAGCGCCATCTTGGAATAGTAAAATAAAACTTTATGTCCCTGCCGCACACTTAATAATGATACGAGTACAACGACAGCAATATAATAACTGTCGTATCCTGCATGTTTAATGCGTGTCACCGATAGGTATTACTTGTAAATCAACTCACATCAACTGTTGTGTCCCTTACATAAAACATGGACATCCTCTTATTTTGAATCTACACTTTGAGGTAAAACTCAGCAAAAGGAGAGGCACCCATGTGTGGTAAACGGGGAAGTGTGTCTTTGTTATTCTAAACCCAATATTTGTAAAACAAACAAACATTTTTATTCCACAACGTGTACAAAGTTCACAGTTAAATACAGTATCCCATTGATATTCACACAGCTATATACCTATAAGGCCAGTACTTTTTAGATTTTCATTACCCCCAATACTTTATAGAAAATTGTGGAGTTCCCTATCTAAATTTAGGCCCATGTCTACTGCCCTTAATTTAATAAGCCATTTGCTTTCCAACTGTCTGAGGTGTAAAGTTCTATTTCCACCTCTACCTGAAATTTTTAACATCTCAATCCCATGGAAAGTTATATTTAATTTGCCCTCTGTCATATGTGCGTTGTTATAATGTACCGCCAATGGATATTCAGAGTTCTTATTTCTTATGGCTCGAACGTGTTCTTGAATACGTTCTTTCAAGGGACGTATGGTACTGCCTATGTAAATCATACCACAGCAGCATTCGATACAGTACACTACATACATTGAGTTACATGTGATGAACTCGTTGATTCTAAATGTTTTTTGTGTGTTGTACCTGAATTCAATTAATTTGTTTTTTGCTAGATGACAAATGCTGCACTGCCCACATCTATGAAATCCAGATGGTGGTGTAGGCAGCCAGGTATTTACAGGATTAGGTCTTAAATAGCTGTGACACTTAGGGGTCGATTCCGATTCGGGTCGGAAAAAGCACCGACCGACTCGGATCCGGAAAAAATACCGACCGACACGCACCCGTGGCGACCGACACGCCAAGTACGATGCAAGGCGCGAAAAATCCGACCGACACGTAACGAAACCAAGCCGACCGACCGAGCCGCACGGAAAACAGCAATCCGGCCGGAAAAACACGCGAATCCAACCGACCGACACGCACCCGGAACAAATCCGACCGAAACGTACACGCTAACTCCAAACCGCTAAGTACGATGCAAGGCGCGAAAACCACGAGCGAGTCGGACGGAGGACAAGCCGTACGACCGACACGCATACAAAACCGAGCCGAAGCAACACAATACACCGCGACCGACGCGTACGCAGCATAGAAAACTGCACAAACACAGCGTGAACGAAGCGGAAAACACCGTACGAGACCAATGCAGGGTCCGACTCGGTCACAAGAACGTTTCCAACATACACAAACAGCACAAAGGAAAAATCACCCAAAAAAAGGCCAAACAAGCAATTACCAAGCCAATAAATACTGGGGGGGTGGGGACAGAGAACAAAGACACACCCACAACTCCACCTATATAAAGGACACAAATCACTACCATGAGCCTTTGCAAATGCCATTCCACTGCCAGCACCCAAGAGAAAGCAACCACACACCCACAGCTCATCCCTCACACAAGCCACACACCATCAGCACACCAACAAATACCTACCTCACATACACCCAGCAAAACACACACTCACACACCCTCACCTGCACACCAACACACACATCACCCACCATCACCACCCATCACCATGCCTCCCAAGAAGAATCCCAAGTTCCTAGATAGTGAACTGGAAGTCATGGTAGACGAGATCCTCAGGGTGGAGCCACAGCTGTTTGGCACACTGGTCCAACAGACCCCCATGTCGCAGAAAACCAAGATGTGGGAGAGGATCATCAACAGGGTGAATGCACAATCACCATGTCGGCGCACAAAGACGGACATCCAGAACAGGTGGTATGACGTGCGCAGGAGGGTACGGGACATGCTGAAGAAAGACTACATCAACAGCCAACACACCGGCAGTGGCCCTCCTGCCAAGCCAATATACCTCAGGCCCTGGGAGGAGAAGGTGCGGGCCATCCTTCCGCCAGTGAGCGTATATGGACTAGAGGACATCCCAGAGCCTGGTGAGTACACAACAAATGTACACAATATACTGCCACAAAACACACACATCACTGTCAAGGGAGAGTCAAACCATGCACTCATAGCAATTACACAGCAACCAGAACAGAATCATCCCAAAATGTGTATGTCAGTCAGATAAACACAACACATGCCATCCAAAAAGTCACATCCAGCTGTGCCAACACATGTACAAACACAACTACAACTACAGCTAGGCAGTGGCACAAATAGAACTAACAAACACATCCAGACATGTAGCCACCACAACAACACCAACACACAGTGAAGACCACTCAAAGGAAGGAATTCTGTGTATGCTGGCCAAGTCAGTGTAGCCAATAGCATCATGGGAGTCGCAGTCACACATATTGCCCCCCACAACTGTCCCATCAACACCACCATGAACCATGCGCACATCACAGGGAGTGGAGAAGGACTCACAAGATGGCTGACACTGGCTACTGCTGTGAGGAGCACAAGGCCCTGCTGGCAACTGTGCACCAACAAACAGCAGGACACCACTGACTGACATCCTGAGAGACAACTTCCACTCCCTGCAATGCAAGCACGTTCCATTGTGGGATATCTGGCTGGCTGGGTGGGAAGGGGGACTTGCAGCACTGACTATAGTCACCAGCACCTCCCCTCACACCCCCCAACACAAACTCCACAGTACCCACCTGGTAGAATGCAATGCCCTCCATCCTAACACAAGATCCCACAAAGCACCACCACCCTGGGTTATGTTGTGTGAAGCACAGGGGCACTCTTGGGACTCTTAGCCAAACAACTGCCAGGACAACACTCCCAGCCATCCTGTCAGCACAGCCAGCCCACCCCACAGGGAAGCAGAGTCAAAAGGAAGGAAGCATGGGCATGCTGGGAAGGGGGGTGGAGGCAATAGCATGATGGGAGTCGTAGTCACAGACATTGCTCAGCCTCACAACTGGCCCATCAACACCACCCTGAACCATGCTCACATCACAGGGAGTGGAGAAGGACTCACAAGATGGCTGACACTGGCTACTGCTGTGGGGAGCACAAGGCCCTGCTGGCAACTGTGCACCAACAAACAGCAGGACACCACTGACTGACATCCTGAGAGACAACTTCCACTCCCTGCAATGCAAGCACGTTCCATGGTGGGATATCTGGCTGGCTGGGTGGGAAGGGGGACTTGCAGTACTGACTATAGTCACCAGCACCTCCCCTCACACCCCCCAACACAAACTCCACAGTACCCACCTGGTAGAATGCAATGCCCTCCATCCTAACACAAGATCCCACAAAGCACCACCACCCTGGGTTATGTTGTGTGAAGCACAGGGACACTCTTGGGACTCTTAGCCAAACAACTGCCAGGACAACACTCCCAGCCATCCTGTCAGCACAGCCAGCCCACCCCACAGGGAAGCAGAGTCAAAAGGAAGGAAGCATGGGCATGCTGGGAAGGGGGGAGGCAATAGCATGATGGGAGTCGTAGTCACAGACATTGCTCAGCCTCACAACTGGCCCATCAACACCACCCTGAACCATGCTCACATCACAGGGAGTGGAGAAGGACTCACAAGATGGCTGACACTGGCTACTGCTGTGGGGAGCACAAGGCCCTGCTGGCAACTGTGCACCAACAAACAGCAGGACACCACTGACTGACATCCTGAGAGACAACTTCCACTCCCTGCAATGCAAGCACGTTCCATGGTGGGATATCTGGCTGGCTGGGTGGGAAGGGGGACTTGCAGCACTGACTATAGTCACCAGCACCTCCCCTCACACCCCCCAACACAAACTCCACAGTACCCACCTGGTAGAATGCAATGCCCTCCATCCTAACACAAGATCCCACAAAGCACCACCACCCTGGGTTATGTTGTGTGAAGCACAGGGACACTCTTGGGACTCTTAGCCAAACAACTGCCAGGACAACACTCCCAGCCATCCTGTCAGCACAGCCAGCCCACCCCACAGGGAAGCAGAGTCAAAAGGAAGGAAGCATGGGCATGCTGGGAAGGGGGTGGAGGCAATAGCATGATGGGAGTCGTAGTCACAGACATTGCTCAGCCTCACAACTGGCCCATCAACACCACCCTGAACCATGCTCACATCACAGGGAGTGGAGAAGGACTCACAAGATGGCTGACACTGGCTACTGCTGTGGGGAGCACAAGGCCCTGCTGGCAACTGTGCACCAACAAACAGCAGGACACCACTGACTGACATCCTGAGAGACAACTTCCACTCCCTGCAATGCAAGCACGTTCCATGGTGGGATATCTGGCTGGCTGGGTGGGAAGGGGGACTTGCAGCACTGACTATAGTCACCAGCACCTCCCCTCACACCCCCCCAACACAAACTCCACAGTACCCACCTGGTAGAATGCAATGCCCTCCATCCTAACACAAGATCCCACAAAGCACCACCACCCTGGGTTATGTTGTGTGAAGCACAGGGACACTCTTGGGACTCTTAGCCAAACAACTGCCAGGACAACACTCCCAGCCATCCTGTCAGCACAGCCAGCCCACCCCACAGGGAAGCAGAGTCAAAAGGAAGGAAGCATGGGCATGCTGGGAAGGGGGTGGAGGCAATAGCATGATGGGAGTCGTAGTCACAGACATTGCTCAGCCTCACAACTGGCCCATCAACACCACCCTGAACCATGCTCACATCACAGGGAGTGGAGAAGGACTCACAAGATGGCTGACACTGGCTACTGCTGTGGGGAGCACAAGGCCCTGCTGCCAACTGTGCACCAACAAACAGCAGGACACCACTGACTGACATCCTGAGAGACAACATACACTCCCTGCAACGCAAGCACGTTCCATGGTGGGATAACTGACTGGCTGGCTGGGTGGGAAGGAGGTCTGGCTGTCAACCAAACACAAGCAATGCAGACCATGTTCACACCCCAGAAAATACATAGAAATGCCCAAATAATGCAGGACAATGTGCCACACCAATATCAACCCCTGACTGTGACGACTTAGGACAATGCAATGTACAGGCCCGCACCCAGAGGCACAGTCACAACTGTCATGTGTGTCAACCATTGATGCCTGCAGAAACATGACATACATTGTTTGTGTCTCCCAAAAACAGGTGATGATGGGGACACAGCAGCAGACGCTGAGGAGTCCCAGTCCCAGGCTCAAGAGGATGCCGAGCTCACTGGCGTCGTACAGCCTCTGTCCTCCTCGGACGATGAAGAACAACCTGGCACATCCGGTGCAAGTCAACATGCAGCACCAGCAGGACCACCAGCTGCAGCACCAGCAGGACCACCAGCTGCACCCCCTGCACCCACCCCTACAACGACTGTCACCACGAATACCATCCCTGCCGACATGGACAGAATAAGGAGCAACACCAGCACAGTGACCCTGGACCAACCTGGGGCCATGGACACCACCACCACCACCAACCCCCAAGGTGGACCAGGGTTATCTGTGCGTGCCACTGCACACACTGCACATGTCAGCAGGGGTGGTGGGAGGGGTGGGAGACAGAGGTCGCTGCTTGCAGACGTTGCTGGTGTGCATGACGACCCACAACTGGTACGCATAGCTGATGCGTACCAGTCCAGCACCGGAGAGCTCAGCCAGGTAGTGGGGCTCCTCAGAGACATTAAACAGCAGCAGGCTGCCCATCATGCCCGCTTGGACTCCCACATGTCCCACGTGGAGTCACACATGTCCCGTGTGGAGTCCAAGTGGGATGCACTGCATGAGATGACGGCGGTGCACAGGGACATTTTACAATGCCTCCGCCAGATGAACAGCAACCAGTCCACACCTCCCTGTGTGCCAACAACATCTGGTGCCGAACAAACTGCAACTGCCACAGGGAGGGAGGAGGACTCTGGCGGAGAGTCCCCTGCACCGCAGCAGCCTGCACTTGAGGGCCCCCCCCAAGAAGAGGGGTCGTCCGAGGAGGGAAAAGTGAGAGGCCGATGGCCAAGCGCAACTCCCAGGAAGCCTGAACCTGTTCTGGATGTTCGCCTTTGTGCACAGACTGTTCACCCTGTTGACGGCAACACTACTCCCACACATTGCATGGGGAGTACAAGTTGGACCAATGTGTCAGACAACTGTGGCCCCGATACTGGGGATCCTGTCTACCCGGACTTTCAATTCACCTAGGAACTTGGGATTGCAAGATTCATGTACAGCACAACCCATCCTATGCACTATTAACACAAATGTATCACAATAAACACACTAATACACCATACTTGCCTCTGTCGTGATTCCAACGTGGGTGCTGTTATGGGGATGATGAACTGCAAAATTACACTGTGTATGCGAACTGCAACAGCAAGGACAACACAGGTATGTGAGTACAGGCAACGTGACACACATGAGGGAGACACACCACCAGGGCTACACGACACATACACACCTAGGCCATCTGACTCATTGCCTACACTGATGTTGCCAGGGAAGACGGTGCAATGCACAGACACCACACCCATTCCCAGTTGTAGTCAAGTAGCCCACAGGTGCAGTAAGCAAATGGCAGTCAAATGTGTGACCACAGACAACGCACATCACTAAGTGAAGCACAGGTTTATTACACAGTAGCAACATGCCGTAACCACTACAGATGCAAGGTAACCCCACCTGGTAGCGGGCACACAGTCAACAACTGTAGATGGAAGGAAGTCCATGGGTGTGGCGCACATCACCTGTAGGGACACAACAGCTACCAGCCTGGATGTGCAATCACGTCGTCGGTGGACACAGTTGACCAAACGAATCTGAAAGTACCCTGTGAAGGACAGAAATGACACACAGTCAAAAGCAATGGAGTACAGGACAGAACAGCAAAACTCATGCACAATACATGTTACAAGATACCCACCCAGAACCAAGTTAGCATGTCAACACTGTTGGGGAGTACAGCCCACCTGTAAGCACACATCGCAACACACATCCAGTCAAGTAGCCCATGGACACACTCCAACAGCACCAGAGCACCACCCACACATCATGCCAACTCACATCATTGACATGACACCTCAGGATACTCACATTCAGCTAAAGAAGTTGGTGATGAGCTGTGTGCGGACATCACCATCACCATCATCATCATCATCGTCACTGGCATCGTGGTCCAGGCCAGGATCCTCCACAGGTGGCGGATGTTGGTCATCGTCATCCTGGATGAGAGGCAACTCCTTCCGCACTGCCATGTTGTGGAGCATGCAGCAGACGATGATAATCTTGCACACTTTCGCAGGGGCATATGGGAGGGACCCTCCGGTCTTGTCCAGGCAGCGGAAGCGGCTCTTCAGGAGACCAAAGGTCCGCTCAATCACTCTCCTGGTCCGACCATGTGCCTCATTGTAGCGCATCTGGGCAGGTGTCACAGGGTTCCTGAGGGGTGTCAGCAACCACGGCATGTTGGGGTATCCCGAGTCACCTACGGACAGACAAGTGCACATTAGCTGACTTGGAAAAGTGGGCGGAATACTACAGATCAGATCACACACAATGGCACAAAGTCAGTACACACCGACAAGCCAGGCACGCTGGTTCTGCATCTGTGCCATCATCCTGGGGATGCGACTACTCCTCATCACAAAGGCATCGTGTGCTGAACCAGGGAAACGGGCACACACGTGTGTGATGGTCATGTCTGCAAGACACACCACCAGTGCATTGACCGAGTGGTAGTGCTTGCGGTTCCTGTAGGCCTGCTCCTGGGCCTGTGGTGGTACCAAAGCCACATGTGTCCCATCAATGGAGCCAATGACATGCGGCATCCTCCCCAGGGCATAAAAGTCACTCTTCACATCAGTGAGTCGTCGCAGTCTAGGGAAATAGATGTACCGGTTCAGGAAGAGCAACATTGCTGCCAAAACATCGCGGAGCACACGGCTGAACATGGTCTGTGACATCCCACCAGCAGACGCCACAGTATGTTGGAAGGTACCGGTGGCAAAGAAGTGTAGGGCTGCCATCACCTTCACCTTGGGGGTCAGCGCTGTAGGATACGGCCGGCCAGGCTGCAAATGTGGGGACAACTGCACTGCCAAATCCTCAATCAGCTGCCTGGTGAAGCGGTACCGTCGGATGCTGTCCCGTTCCACCATCGTTGCCAGGTCTGGGAATGGCCGATGGACAGCAGGAGCCCTGCAGTGCAGAGGAGAAGTAAGCAAGATCGTAAGTCACCCCACATATGCAGCATTGAACACACTCAAGATCCCAACATACATCATCATGAGGCACAACTACATGAAGTGTGCAGTACCGGAAGGACATGTATGGTACATACATGGCCAACATCTGTCAACACGGTCCTACAGGTGGCATCAATTTGTCCCAGGTTGGCCCATTGGATATCATGATGCCGTGTCACAGTCACCCCCCACAGTGACATGTGAGGACAGATGTGCCCCAGGCACCACAGCTCAACGACAGGTACATTCCCAGGGACCCTGTAATGCCACATGGACACTGGCATCACCTGGAGTATCATGTGTACACCACAGCAAAACAAACATGACCCCCACAGGTAGTGGCCACACTTGCCATGGCAGGACAGACATGGACGTCTGTGACACACACGCACAACATCAGAGTCCATGCACACACAACGTGGATGTGGAGACTGTCTCCCATTGTGCACATGAAATCAGAGACATTGTAAACACTACATGCACAAAGACTGTGGAGGTCCATCACTATTGTGCCACTGGGACACCCTGGCTCAAACATACTGTCCCACATAGGACTCACGGGGTATGTGACATGACATACACAAACACCACTGTGAAATGTGACCATGACACATGCACAGATATGAACAGTTGCACATCACAGTGGTCACGTACACGTAACACCCAGGATCCTGTCCCCATGAACACGTGCACAGCCTGGGGGTGGCTGCCCACAGGTGACACCCACAGGACAACATGTACACCAACATACACACAATAGGAAATGCAGCCTTACATGCCTTATGATAAGGTTTGGACAGGCTGTCGTGATGTAGGTGTGCCCCTCACTCCCTGGGAGCTATCTGTGTCTGGCATATGTCCATCTGAGACAGGCATGCTGACCTATGCCAGTCACATGTACAGTGATGCGTTGTACTGCAATGGACCGATCGGTGCCTCCGGCCGGCCCATTGCCTTCAATGTGTGCGGGTACGCGTTGTACCCCTGTGCGCGTTGTACCGCAATGGACCGATCGGTGCCTCCGGCCGGCCCATTGCCTTCAATGTGTGCGGGTACGCGTTGTACCCCTGTGCGCGTTGTACCGCAATGGACCGATCGGTGCCTCCGGCCGGCCCATTGCCTTCAATGTGTGCGGGTACGCGTTGTACCCCTGTGCGCGTTGTACCGCAATGGACCGATCGGTGCCTCCGGCCGGCCCATTGCCTTCAATGTGTGCGGGTACGCGTTGTACCCCTGTGCGCGTTGTACCGCAATGGACCGATCGGTGCCTCCGGCCGGCCCATTGCCTTCAATGTGTGCGGGTACGCGTTGTACCCCTGTGCGCGTTGTACCGCAATGGACCGATCGGTGCCTCCGGCCGGCCCATTGCCTTCAATGTGTGCGGTACGCGTTGTACCCCTGTGCGCGTTGTACCACAATGGACCGATCGGTGCCTCCGGCCGGCCCATTGCCTTCAATGTGTGCGGGTACAGCGTTGTACCCCTGTGCGCGTTGTACCGCAATGGACCGATCGGTGCCTCCGGCCGACCCATTGCCTTCAATGTGTGCGGGTACGCGTTGTACCCCTGTGCGCGTTGTACCGCAATGGACCGATCGGTGCCTCCGGCCGGCCCATTGCCTTCAATGTGTGCGGGTACGCGTTGTACCCCTGTGCGCGTTGTACCGCAATGGACCGATCGGTGCCTCCGGCCGGCCCATTGCCTTCAATGTGTGCGGTTACGCGTTGTACCCCTGTGCGCGTTGTACCGCAATGGACCGATCGGTGCCTCCGGCCGGCCCATTGCCTTCAATGTGTGCGGGTACGCGTTGTACCCCTGTGCGCGTTGTACCGCAATGGACCGATCGGTGCCTCCGGCCGGCCCATTGCCTTCAATGTGTGCGGGTACGCGTTGTACCCCTGTGCGCGTTGTACCGCAATGGACCGATCGGTGCCTCCGGCCGGCCCATTGCCTTCAATGTGTGCGGGTACGCGTTGTACCCCTGTGCGCGTTGTACCGCAATGGACCGATCGGTGCCTCCGGCCGGCCCATTGCCTTCAATGTGTGCGGGCACGCGTTGTACCCCTGTGCGCGTTGTACCGCAATGGACCGATCGGTGCCTCCGGCCGGCCCATTGCCTTCAATGTGTGCGGGTACGCGTTGTACCCCTGTGCGCGTTGAACTGCAATGGACCGATCGGTGCGCACCCATTGACAATGGGCTTGCCTGGCAACGGACGCGTTTTCGAATTTCGAACGAGTCGGTTGCTGTAAATTCAGTTGGTCACCCACAACAATGTTGCAAAATCATGTATGTCATGAAGTTGAAGATTTGAAGGATGCTGTGGGCGTGTTTAGGTGCTGCTATTCCATGGATTGGCCAGATTCAGAAGATGCAAACGACTTGGACCTATCACTTTGGACACAAGGGACAGTATCTGCCTCTCCAGCACATATATATTGCTGGCTGTTCCCCTGAGAGCCCACTTGCCTGCACTACATGCTCCAAGACGACATCTGCCACTGCACTGCTGCTGTCTCTGCCCCTCTGGACCCTGCAATGGCACGTACTGTGGAGAGAGCCCCAGCCTTCAGCCTTGAAGAGAACCAGGCCCTGCTGGACAGCCTACTTCCACAGTACAGCAAGCTGTATGGGACACCAGGGGAGCAGGTGAGTGTCCTGTGCACTGCCTTTCTGAATGTGCATTTTGTCAGACTAGCAAGGCTGAGAGTCTGCACGCCACTGGCTAGCAGGCTCACTGAGTAGTTGTCACCCCCATAGTGTGTAGTGACTTGCACTGGACAGGTATGGTGCAGTGACAGTGCTTCTGAACAGGGTTTTACTCCCCATGCAATGATACCATGTAGTGACTTCTGGAAAACTGTCCATGGGCAGCCGTGCACTGCCTGTGTACACCATGTGCCCCTGTGATTGCGACATGTATATGCAACTGTGTCATGCACGGATATGTTGCATGTGTAGTAATGGCCTTATCACTTTGTCATCCTGACAGGCTTCTGCCCATCGGAAGCAGGAGATATGGAAGGACATCGTCCGGGCTGTCCGGTCCGTGGGGGTCTACAAGCGCCGGATCCGCAACTGCCAAAAGAGGTGGCAGGACCTTCGGGGCTGGACCCGGAGGATTGCACGGGTCCAGCTGAAGCTGTCGCCTCCTCGCAGGAGGGGCGGAACACGGACCCTGACCCCCCACATGCTCAGGATCCTGGCGGTGGTCTTTCCAGACCTGGATGGGCAGCTGAAGGCCAGAGAGCAGCAAGGAGGGGGTGAGTCAAAGACTGCACTGTGAACTCTGTCTAACATGCTATGTGCCCTCCTCGGGCCTGGTTAAACTGCCACAGTACAGCAGTCATGTTGTCCAGGAGCCATGTCCCTCTATTGTGCACTGCCCACTCCTCATCTGATACCCAGGTGTGGCCCTTACATGCAGGGGATTCTGTCACTTAGGACTGTGTCCTTGCAGTTTGCTTGACTCAAGGTGGGAGACAGCATCTGTTTCCCTGACTCTGTGGTGGGCATCATGGGTGGGTCCATTGCTTACACAATGCCTGTATTCTGACATGTATTCAGCGTGTTACTTTGATCTGTGGTCCAATTGCTGAGCTGATCCACCACATGTGGCTGGGGTATCTGGCACACACCCATGCTGCGGGTGGGAACAATGTTTGGGCCCCAGGAGTATGTATATGACGTGTGTCACACATACTTAGCCAGCTGCCTACAGTCCAGGGCTCAACCCTCATTCATGTGGGGCTGGACAGTCATGCCTACTCCAGGCCATACAATACACTCTGTACTCCCACTCCCGTGTATCAGCTGACACATTGTGCGCAGTGATTTGACCCCTCAGGTGTCTGCCTCTGTGTCAGTGTGCTGTGGATTAGTCGCCAGGACTGCTGTGGAGTTTCTTGGTAGGGGCTCAGCATGCCACTGGAGATGTGACCATAGGAGTCGATACTTGTGTGACACATAGGTGTCTGATCAGCTGCCCATGCAGACTGGGGCATGTGAATGTGAAGTTCAGGCAGCTGTTCCCCATGCACAGCAGAGTGTGAGGGGCTCAGGTTCAGAGGGTAGTGTCACAGGTCTACCATATGTCCAATAGGTATGACCTGGACAGATGAGGGTTAAGAGGATGTGTTGTGGGGGGATGTACATGTGCACTTGTGCAGCTCCAGGACTTGCATTCCCCATGACCTACTATTGTGACACAGTGCAGAGTGTTGTTGCCTGGCTGCAAAGTCATACATCACTGAGACAGTGATGTATGACTTTGCAGTCATACCTCCGCCATGGCATGTGTCTACTGATTGTTGAGCCTGCAGGGGAGTGACATGTGCTACATGCACACCATAGTGGCGCTGGCTATCAGGACATGGGTGCATCATGGTGTCTGTCGCTGGTATGCATCACATGCATTTCCTATTTGACTCTGGGCATCCCTTTCATCCGGAAACCTGTACTGACTCAGTGGCAAGAGCTGTGATGTGTCCACACCGTGTCCTCTGCACTGTCCAACTACTGTGTACTTGGTGCATGTGTCCACACTGGGGTGTTGCAATCCAACAGACACCAGACAGATGGGTGCAAGGCCATGTGGGATGTGAGTGCCATGCTTGGCATCAGACTGACAATTGGCTTCTCCTGTTCAGTTAGGGCACTTTTAGCAATGTACAACTAATGATGCCAGGGCTTGCTCTGTGATGTGCTGTGCTCACAGTGGTGTGTGCGTCATGTGCAGGTGACTGATGTCTGTCTGTTTCCCCATTGTTTGCAGATACATCCACGGCCACGGAAGGGGACAGCTCCACGGACCAGGAGGAGCCAGAGAGCCAGACTGGGTCAGCAGCCGAGGAGTGGTCGGAGGGACCCAGTGGCACGGAGGGCGAGGGGAGCCACACCGAGGAGTCCTCAGCACCATCCACCTCAGCTGAGGACCAGAGCAACTCGGAGGATGACTCCCTTGTGGAGGCGGGTGTCAGCAGCCACCACACCCCAGCTAGTGTTGCTGTCCCCGCCACCACCAGCACCACCACCGCCCTCCCATCGGCTCCCATTCCCCAGGTCCGTGGAGGCTCCCATGTCCGGGAGCGTGTCTCCTTTGGGCCAGGCACCGCAGCCCCTGCCCCTGTGTCCCCTGCTGCCCTGAGTGAGGAGTCTGTGTACCTCCTTCGCCAGCTCCATGTAGGGCAGACAGCCATGCTGAGTGTCCTCCATGCGCACACCGCGCTGTTGACTCAGCTGGTGTCGTTCATGGAGGGCATCTCATCGGGCATGTCTGACCTACAGAGGGGCAATAGGTCCATGGACTCCTCCCTGACGGCAGCAGTGTCCCTCCTCAAACGGTCCCTCACCCCTCCTGCCTCTGCTCCATCCACACTCCCCAGCACCTTACCCATCCCAAGCACACACACACCGGCACAGGCACACACCAGCACACACACATCCAGCACACTGACACGCACGCCAATGACAAAACGCACACGCACGCACATTCAGGGGACTGAAGCCAGACTCACAGGGGATGGGGCCCTGGAACACACACACGCATCCACATGCACTGCGCAGTCCTCAGTTCCCTCTCCCTCCAAAGCACCCTCCCTTGCCTCACCTGCAACCCCAAAGTCACAGCAGCTCTTCCTCTGTGACCTCGGCCTCTTCCCCACCGATGAAGCTGCTCCAGCATCCCGGGGGAAGAGGAAGCCCACCCACATGGAGCAGAGTGCCCCTCGCCCCCGGACACCCTCCCCCAGGCGCAGACGGACTGAGGCCCCCACCCGCAAGTCCCCACGGAGTCCTAAGAGCAAGACCCCGCCACCGCCCTGCAGCTCAAGCACCAGGTCTCCTTCCTCCATCCCTCAGGCCCCCACTCCACAGGTGCCCCCACCACACCCTGCCCCAGGTTCCCCCACCCACAGATATACCATCCCCAAGATGCTCCGGCCTTCTCCCCCTGCCACTTGCTCTCCCAGCACCACACCCCCGCTGCGCTTGTCTGTGCCACTGATGTGGTGAGGGTGTCCTCCCCCTCTGTCCAACCCACCTTGCCTGTTCCCCATTCTCCTCCCCTGGAGGTAGGCACTGCAGTGGAGTCCACTACCGCCCTGTCTGACTTGGGCACTGCAGTGGCGGACCTGTCCACTGCATCTGCAGGGTCCACTGCAGTTGTGCCGGCACCCACGACATCTGAGTCATGCCCCCCAGTTGTGCCGGCACACACCATGTCAGACACCTCCACTGCAGTTGTCAGTGGCTCTCCAGCACCCACCACCCCTTCCCTGACTCCCCCTGGTGAGCCCTGATCCTGTCCCTGCGGTGCCTGGCCTGCCCCCCGGTTGCCCCTCCTAGTGGATTGTCCCTGGTTTTGTGCAGGCATGCGTAGGGTGACATCTGCCAGTGTCACCCTGTTTGAACTTTGACAATGGACTGGCCATTGGCCTTTTTTTTTTTCTGGACGTCGTTTTCAATCAACACATATGCTGAATAAAGCAACTTTCTTTTCTCTAGTGCTCATGCTTCAGATGTACATGTTGTTGGTGCTGCTAACCATGCCCTTGCTGCAGTGATGGTGATATCTGGTCTCATGATTATGAGGTGTTACTGTGCAGGAACCCATGTGGTCCAGGGGGAATGTGTCCTATCATGTGGTGTATCCATGTCATCCATAGCAGCATCTGAGGGTGTCATGTGTTCAGTATTTGGCAATGGGATTTCCTACTTACATTAGCATTTTCATATCTGTGGCTTCCACCCCTGCACATCTGTTGTGCCTTCCATTGTTGGATTTGTCTACTTCCCTGACCGTGTTGCCATCTCCACTGGACATGCAGGTTTGGGCATCAATGGGGAAGGACTCATCCGTGTAGTCAGTGCAACATTGCTATACAAGTGTGTTGGATCTGTGCTGATGATTCCGTTGGCACATCCATGACCAGGCTGATGTGATGGGAGCCCTCATTTGGTGCTAATTGTTGATTGTGTGACCAAGTGCTCAGCTGACATGATGGGGCCCTACTGAGGCAACATATGGCACAGCTTTCCTCACACAGGAGTGGAGTCCCCTCATGGCAGTGTGTACACGTGTGACATTGCCTGCGCCCAAGGTGTGTGTTGTGTGTGCATGTCTGTGTGTTCACTTCCATTTATCTGCGCATGCTGTGATCCCTAGTGTTGTACCTGTTTGTGATGCTTGCTGACTTGAGCTATGTTCCCCCAAAGTCTTCTCCCTGTGTTCTCTGTGATGTGGGTGCATGGCACATTACTGGTCATCAGGGTGTCACCCATAGGTGTGTTTGCTGTCAGGGCTGAGTTTGTGTGCAGACGCAGATGGGTCACAGTCAGGTTTCCCCTTGGCACTTGTTGTTTGCCCCTGTCATGTGATTTTCAGTTCGTGTTATCTTTCAGTGATTGTGACACGTTGTGTGTGTGACTGCTGGCACTCCTCAGGGTCCGGGCTGCAATGTTGGTTGTTGTCTATGTGTGTTCTTTGTGGGTGACCTTGGCTTCTTCATTGGTGTGTGACTGTGGCTGGGATCCCATTGGTTGGTGTGGTATCGCCGTCATGTCCATGTACAGCGTAGTGTGCAGTGTGTCAGACATTCAGGAGTCTTGTTGAGTGGCCATGTGTGATGTGTTTCTGCACCTTGGTTCCCACCCACCACCCTGGAATGGTCATGGGTGCATGTGCAATGTCACCAGTGCATGTGTACTTCACTGCTGCACATTGTTGGAGGTCGAGGGGTGTGGTCTTGAGTGTGTGCAGATGGGAGTCGTTGCCCAGCTAGTCCCCTGCCTCCATGTTGGCCTTGGCTTACTGGCCATGCTGATTGATTTGTGCTTGTGTAGGTGTGATGGTAGTTTGTTGCTCAGGACACCTGACTGTGGTTCACAGTGTGAACGACATTTAGCTTTGTCATCACAGTGGGATTTTTATTCAGCCCAGGGTCACCACATTGTGGGGGCCCTGGGGGTGGTGCTGTGGTGTGTCTGTGTCTTGCTGTGTCAGTTGTTGTTCCTACGTGCCTGTGTGACATGTGTGTTTTGTGCTCCCTCTCATCTGACAATGCCTGCTTGCCCACATAGGGGATTTGGATCCATGAGTTACCTTAGTGTGGCAGTGTATGCACATCTGTATGATTGGTATTCAGCTCTCCTCATGTGTTGTGTGGTTGCCTGGGGACACTGGCACCCCCACCCCTCACCTGCTGTGTATGATGACAGTGTTGGTCTGCCTGTTTGTGTTTGTGCATCTGCACCACTGCATTGGCATATCTTGGGTGTGCCATTGGCTGTATGTTGTTTGGTGTGTTTCCCCTGCTGTCCCTGGGACTCCTAGGTCATCGGTCAGCACAGTGATCATGGTTTGTGTGTCCCATTGCTGCCATGGTATGGTATCTGTTCACCTCACATCTGCTGTCTCCACAGGATATCTGCATTTGTGTGCCCATTGGTGCAAATATGTGGTTCTGCATTCTGATGGTCACTTCTGTCATTGTGTCATTGATGAATGTTGACGGTGTCAGCCCCCATGGGTGTTGTTTGTCTGCACATGGCCAAAGGAATGTCTCATTTGCACTGCAGTATTTGGCTCACCCAATTTATGTTGCAATGGGACACATACACTACTTTGCCACAGATGAGTTTTTGGTTCTGTGACCAGGAATGATCCATGCAGTTTGGCAGTTGCAGCTCTTTCTTTGTCAACACTTACCTTTTGGTCACTGTGATGATGGGGGTGTAGACCCCATTGCCACAATGGTCAAACTGTGCTTCAGCTATGGACCCCACACTTCCCTTTTGGTCACTGTGATGATGGGGGTTTAGACCCCATTGCCACAATGGTCAAAATGTGCTTCAGCTATGGACCCCACACTTGCCTTTTGGTCACTGTGATGATGGGGGTTTAGACCCCATTGCCACAATGGTCAAAATGTGCTTCAGCTATGGACCCCACACTTGCCTTTTGGTCACTGTGATGATGGGGGTTTAGACCCCATTGCCACAATGGTCAAAATGTGCTTCAGCTATGGACCCCACACTTGCCTTTTGGTCACTGTGATGATGGGGGTTTAGACCCCATTGCCACAATGGTCAAAATGTGCTTCAGCTATGGACCCCACACTTGCCTTTTGGTCACTGTGATGATGGGGGTTTAGACCCCATTGCCACAATGGTCAAAATGTGCTTCAGCTATGGACCCCACACTTGCCTTTTGGTCACTGTGATGATGGGGGTTTAGACCCCATTGCCACAATGGTCAAAATGTGCTTCGGCTATGGACCCCACACTTACCTTTTGGTCACTGTGATGATGGGGGTTTAGGCCCCATTGCCACAATGGTCATGGGCTGCTTGCATTGTGGGTGCCACACACATATATGTGTGGCACATGTGCTAGGGGGTCACATTGTATGTTCAAAGTCATGTTCGGTGTTGTAGGCATTTGACACAGCCTACACACGCTTGTCATGGTGGTGGGGGGATGTCTTTATCTTGCATTCCCTAGGTTGTGGTGTGCTTGTTGTGTCATGCATTGTCCATCCTATGAGTGGGGGTGGTAGTAGTGGTAGGCATCAAGCCCCCCTGGCTAAGGGTGGTAGTAGTGGTAGGCATCCTGCCCCCCTGGCTAAGGGTGGTAGTAGTGGTAGGCATCCAGCCCCCCTGGCTAAGGGTGGTAGTAGTGGTGGGCATCAAGCCCCCCTGGCTAAGGGTGGTAGTAGTGGTAGGCATCCTGCCCCCCTGGCTAAGGGTGGTAGTAGTGGTAGGCATCAAGCCCCCCTGGCTAAGGGTGGTAGTAGTGGTAGGCATCCAGCCCCCTGGCTAAGGGTGGTAGTAGTGGTAGGCATCCTGCCCCCCTGGCTAAGGGTGGTAGTAGTGGTATGCATCCTGCCCCCCTGGCTAAGGGTGGTAGTAGTGGTAGGCATCCAGCCCCCCTGGCTAAGGGTGGTAGTAGTGGTAGGCATCCAGCCCCCTGGCTAAGGGTGGTAGTAGTGGTGGGCATCAAGCCCCCCTGGCTAAGGGTGGTAGTAGTGGTAGGCATCCTGCCCCCCTGGCTAAGGGTGGTAGTAGTGGTAGGCATCCAGCCCCCCTGGCTAAGGGTGGTAGTAGTGGTGGGCATCAAGCCCCCTGGCTAAGGGTGGTAGTAGTGGTAGGCATCCAGCCCCCCTGGCTAAGGGTGGTAGTAGTGGTAGGCATCCAGCCCCCCTGGCTAAGGGTGGTAGTAGTGGTGGGCATCCTGCCCCCCTGGCTAAGGGTGGTAGTAGTGGTGGGCATCAAGCCCCCCTGGCTAAGGGTGGTAGTAGTGGTAGGCATCCTGCCCCCCTGGCTAAGGGTGGTAGTAGTGGTAGGCATCAAGCCCCCCTGGCTAAGGGTGGTAGTAGTGGTAGGCATCCAGACCCCCTGGCTAAGGGTGGTAGTAGTGGTGGGCATCAAGCCCCCTGGCTAAGGGTGGTAGTAGTGGTAGGCATCCTGCCCCCCTGGCTAAGGGTGGTAGTAGTGGTAGGCATCCTGCCCCCCTGGCTAAGGGTGGTAGTAGTGGTAGGCATCCATCCCCCCTGGCTAAGGGTGGTAGTAGTGGTGGGCATCAAGCCCCCCCTGGCTAAGGGTGGTAGTAGTGGTAGGCATCCTGCCCCCCCTGGCTAAGGGTGGTAGTAGTGGTAGGCATCCAGCCCCCCCTGGGTAGGGGTGGTGGTGCGCATTCAGGCCCCTGTGTGCATATGTGTCATTGGTGATGGGCATCCCGCCCCTATGGTGCTGCTGTTGCTGGTGTAAGTATATTCAGCATCCCCGTGTGTGTGTGTGATGTGTCGTGTACGTGTTGTATGTGTTTTGTGGTTGGTGTCTGGCTTACCTTCTGCGCCGTACGCGTCCGTGCCTGTTCCGGTAGTAGATGTAGAATATTGGTATGATCGGGACGAAGGGATTCATGGTTGGTTCGTGTCGTTCGTCCTTCTCGTTGCTTCGCGTCGTCCTCGTCACTTCGCCTCGTCCTCGTCGGTGCCGTGTTCGTCTCGTAGCCGTGGATCGTGTTGTGGCGCGAATCGGAGCTTATGTGCGCCTCTCCCGGATGCTTTGACGTGCCGTGCGTAGCGACGGGTTCGGCGCGTACGGGAAGCGCATCGTACTTGTCCGGCCGGACGGGGCTGCATTTTTCCTTCCGTGCGACTCGATTCGGCGTTTCCGGATTCGCCTCGGTCGGAGAACAGGACCTGGTTTGGGTGAGTACGGCTCGGCCGGATTTTTTGCTGTTGTGCGCATCGTACTTGCTCGTCCGGTGTACTGTACGGATCGGTCGGGAAACAGGCTTTCGCATGGCTTTTTTCCCGACCGAATGGTGTTGGGTACGCCTCCGACCGAGATCGGAATCGGCCCCAAAGTCTGTTTGAGTGTTTTCCCCCTACTATATATAATGTTTGGTTTGTCTGTGATTGCTTTACTCAAAGTGGCATCCATTTTAAGAATGTGCCAATGTTTGGTCATAATCCGAAAAAGATCAGTGCTCACTGCACTGTATGGAACCACTAACGCTGGTTTATTTATTCGATCTTTATTGCTTGTTTTTTGTGGATGTCGTGTATTCTGTAAGAAGTCTGACCGTTTTACCACACTCATTTTCTCTTTGGCTGAGACCAAGGTCTGTGCAGGATAGCCTCTATTTCTAAACCTCTTCTCTAAATTCCTTAATTCTAGTTCAAAATCACTGTCCGTGCTGCAATTTCGTCTCACCCTGATCATCTCCCCATAGGGGATCGATCTAATTTGCATACGAGGATGGGCACTACTTGCGTGCAGTATTGAATTGCACGCGGTTTCTTTACGAAATACCTTGGATCTAATTTTATGGTCTACCACATATAGAGTGGTGTCCAGATAATCAATGCTCTTACTACTTGTCTGGTGTGTGAAAGATACATTGAATGTATTAGCATTTAAGAAGTTGATAAAGCCTGTCAAGTGTTCCTCTGTGCCTGACCAGAAAAGAAGAACATCATCAATATATCTGGTCCATAGAATGATGTGTTCGGTAAAAATAGCTGGACAGTGTGTCCAGACATGAATCTTTTCGTAGAAACCCATGTAAAGATTCGCAAACGATGGAGAAAATTTTGCACCCATAGCCACTCCTCTTGTTTGTTTGAACCACTTCCCCTCATGCAGAAAAAAGTTGTTGTCCAAAACTAAGGTTATTAGATCAATGAGCATAATATTGTGTTCATGTAGATTTGCATTTCTCGTATCTAGAAAGTGTTGAACTGCTTCTAGGCCTCGTTCCCGCGGGATACATGTATACAAAGAGCTCACATCCAATGTTACCAAGAGGTGACCGTCTGTCCATTCAAAATCTTCCACTTTGCTAAGTAAATCCTTCGTGTCTTTAAGGTACGAAGGAAGATTTTGCACCAAAGGTTGAAGAAACAGATCGATATATTCAGACAATTTTTCTGTGCAGGAACCAATCCCAGCAATAATGGGCCTCCCTGGTGGAAATGTGTTGCGCTTGTGTACTTTAGGTAAAATATATATACAAGCTGCTGTGGGCGTGGGGTTAAAGAGATATCTACATTCTGCTTCAGTCACCAACCCCTGAGTGTTCCAAAATCCCAATTTCTCTTCTATGAGATTAGTCACTTTGCTCATGGGATTAGATATAACTACCTCATATGCTGAACAGTCACTCAGTTGCCGATCAATCTCTGAAACGTAGTCCTTCCTGTTCATAATGACTACGTTCCCCCCCTTGTCTGCCTCCTTTATTACCAAATCTTGATTCTTAGAGATTTTATATAAAGCCTCCCTCTCCTCTTTGCTGATATTTTGTTTAACTTGCTTATGTTTATTTTGATACCTATCTTCCAACTTGTATAATTCTTGTGTAATTTTTTGCGAAAAAATATCAATTACATTATCTGGGGCAAAATTTGGTGTAAAACGGGACCGAACTTTTAGTCCACTATTCGTATCAACCTCCATGTTGATATTTAAATCCTGTAATATCTGTGTAATAGTTGGATCCGGTTCCCCACTTTGTTCTAGAGACAGGAGAAGTTGAATGTTTTTAGCATCATTAACCGTCATCTCACATGTAGACAGCTCCCTAGATGTCGTGGGCTCATTCTCATTTCTATTGGAAAAAACTTCTTCAATTTTAGATTTCTTATGAACTTAAAAAGGCCAATATGATAATCTGTGAAGTTTGGTAATGAAGCAGGACAGAATCCCAAACCCTTGCTCAAAATTTTTATTTCATTTATATCCAACACATAATCAGAGAGATTTATGACGTTGACATTATCATCCACACAATCAGATAACTTAGATGCTTTCTTAGTATTTATTTCTGTACTGTTTTGGACACTGATCTTGTTGTCATTCTTTCCTTTCCTCTGTTTATTCCTCTGTCCTCTTGTCTTACCTCTTCTTGTCTTTTTTGATTTACATCCTGATGTGTCACCCTTTGTCTGGTCCCTTTTCTGAATCTTTCCATCTCTAATAAAAAAGAGTTGGATTGTCCTATACTAGCGCTATTGGATGGCACTGCTGATGTGCTGGACTCTTCACTCGTAAAACTAGCAATGCTAGATAGATCCATGGAACTGCATTAAGTGAGACAGATCTATCTAGCATTGCTAGTTTTACGAGTGAAGAGTCCAGCACATCAGCAGTGCCATCCAATAGCGCTAGTATAGGACAATCCAACTCTAATCCAACTCGTAATTCCGTTCAGCAGTTCGAGCTGTAGCCGTGTCTAAAGTTTCCTATGGGAAATTCATTTTTCGCCCTCTTTTTTTTAAATTTCTCAGGAACTACTGAACGGATTTACACCATTTAACAAAAAGGGCTCTTTCTGAACCAAGGGCTACCGTTTTGCCAAATTTGCTGTAATTCCGTTCAGCAGTTCGGGCTGTAGCCGTGTCTAAAGTTTCCTATGGAAAATAACATGGAGAAAACACGTTTTGGGATCCCCCTTTTTTCTCGGCCCCCGCTTGGCGAATCACCCCGAAACTTTCAGGATAGGAGCTGACCGGAGCGGGCCACAAGTTTTGAAAATTTCGCGAAGAATTGTCAACCGGCGCCAAAGTTATTGGGAAAAGAAAAACGCTTTTCCTATGGGAACTAGGTCTTAACTATAACTATCTACTGGCGACCGCCAGTAGATAATTTATATATATATTTATATATATATATATATATATATATATATATATATATATATATATATATATATATATATATATATATATATATATATATATATATATATATATAGATATAGATATATATATAGATATAGATATAGATAGATATATATAATATCATATATATATGCACATACACATGCATACATACATACACACACACACTTCACTTTGTGTGTCTGATATTTTGCCAAAGTTTTCAAACTAGCAGTATCTGCAGACACAGAGCAGTCCCTTAAAACATGTTCAGATATACCCTTAGCCAAGGGAAGGGACCAATACTTGGACTCATCTGCCTGTTAGTTAGTTGAGACCTTGTGTGCTTATGTGCAATAAGGTATGCCCCAATCTTTAACTAGAGGAGGGCATGGGCAACATATCCAGTAAAGGAATGGCATCATCAAGGGATGTAAATTGAGGACTAAAGTTTGCCGGATAGGAGTTGGGCAGAACTATCTTCATGAGGGTCAATTTATGAAAGTCTTAGTACTCCTTCTCTGCATCAAATAACCCAGAAAACACCTATGTTTTTGAGCTACTGGATGAAGGTAGTTAATGAGATGGATGTAAAGGAGCAGGTGCCACGGGACTCCCTGTGGTCGTAGGTAATGTGCACATGCTAGACTATGATCTGTTCAAAGTGTGCACCTCTTGCTGCAGACCTGAGTGGTCACTTCAGTGGAAGACTCACCTGGACCAAAACTCAAAGATGCCAAGAAAAATATCAAGCCAAAACTAGCAACAGTTATATTGTGTGTCTGCGCAATTGTAGTCTGTATCGATGACTTGAGTGAGCGGATCATTTAGCGAGTGCACTGCCACCTAAAAGTCTTCAGGCGCTAGGACTGCACAGAAAATACCCATAAAAAACTCAAGCAAATACCCAGCTAACAGAATAAGTGTGTTTTGAGGACACTGCGAGATGCAGAATGAATATCTAACTGCTGTAGGGCAAGTGTTAAGCAGTCCCAGCGTAATGTCCACGGCTTTGTCACGTTGGACTGCTTTTTAGTGAGGTCCAATGGCAGCAGGGGTTTCACAATGGCAAGGACCGCTTTTCAGAAAGAATTCAATGAAGGAGATTCTTCTCCTAGGCAAAATCAATAATATTGCTGCATTATTATTAGTAACATTAAGCCTGTAAGCAACAAACCCATACACTGGCATAAATACAATATATATTTGCTGGAACTTGCTCACATGAATGTTCAGCTCCACATTCTTCCACTGACAAAACCTAGTAAACTTGTCACTGTAAAAAACAAGAAAAAAGAGAGTCAGAATGTTCGCTGAAAAACATCATTTATTCTGTTCAAGTGACATTCAACCTACAGGGAAATGTTAATACAGACAGGACGTCAAACGTCGCGTAGGTAGTTCTGCCGTTGATTGCTGTTTCTTACTCAATTTAGCAGCAAGAATACTAATTCTCTGTGCAACACTTAAGGCTTCCAAAATTATTTTAGTGAAAAATGCACCACCACACTGTGCGGTGCCCTTCAACTAACACAAACCTAAACCAACCTGGAATAAAATGCCTGTTCTGACAAAACTGTCAACAAATGCAAAGCCAACAAAACAAAAAACTAAGCCAGAGATTGAAAATAGACCAATGAATTTGTAGGGAAAATTAACATTAGGTGTGTCCTAAACTGCTCCTTACAAATGTATTTTCATCCAAGCACGGAGCACCATACCAGATACCACCTACTTTCCCAGCAGTGCTCAATTTGTGCCGGTTTTTGCCCGTGCTCTGCACCTGCACCTAATTGTTAAAACCGGCACTTACTTAGGACAGTCCACCACGTGGTAGTGCTATCTGCCTATTCTTTTAGAAGAGTACATCCGTTTAAGATTTAAATACATATTAAAAAAATTATTTTACCCAGTGGGATAGCAAGATCTTTTGTCACCCGTGGTGGTCCCTGCGTTTGCCGCCCCCCCTTGCTACGTCACTGCTTTTACCACATTGATGCCGTTCTTCCTGCTTTTAGTGTCTTGGAATCGTCCAAACTGCCCCAATTATAGAAGTGTCAAGTTCAGTAGGAATCGTTTACACTGGCATGTGGCAGTGGTGTGGAGCCAGTCGGTAGTGCAAGCTGCAGATGCCTCCTGAGCAGTACCTTGGGCCCTGGCAATTGTGTATTTATAAATTAAGCACTGTTTCCCACATGTTAAGAAATGTATCTCTCGAGCTCGTAGATTAGAAAGCATTTTGAAGAATGTGTCCTACCTTGTGCCTGAAGCACGGATTTAGCTCTTCAGCTTAATAACTCGTTATATGAATCACTGGAGTCAGAAAAGATATTAGAATCAGCTTAATGTAAGTCACATTAAAACTATTTAGGCTCAAAATGTGTAGGAAAAGGTAGAGATTTTCTCCTACAAGGACAGTTAATGTATAAAAAATTAACATGTCATAAATATCCTCTTTCTGCTCATCACTGTTTGTTTTAAAAAAAATAACATATCATAAGAAGGTAAAGCCAGTTTTTTATTTTCTCTTGTTAGTTAAACTGCAGCTGCAATTACCTGCCTTTCACCTCAACTAGAGACTTCACACAAGTTGCCCGTAATAAGGATATTAGAGACAGGCTTTTATTAAAGCATTGCAGGCAACCATGTATTATATATAGAATTAATGGAGCGGCCGTACATAAAATGGCTTCTCCTCCCTGCTCCAAGTTTAAAAAAAAATACATGGCCTCCTGCCACTCACACCCACCACTCTCTGTGCCATTCCTTCTCTCCTCTCCAGTAGCCTGCTCTCCATCACTGCTCTGACAGGCTCTCAAAGATGCCTGTCAAAAGATAAATAAATTAAGTAGTAAAGAATATAGGAAATCCGACTCTGCTCATTATAATAAGCAAGAAAAGTCAAAAGATGACGGGTCGGGCCCTAAGGTTTATGATTCGCATATCCTACATGATGTATTACAAGACAAGGAGCCTTGGCCGGTAGAGCAAGTTAAAAAGGCAATGAGCAAGATCAGATCGAATGGAGCGCCTGGTCCTAATGGAATTCCAAATTCAATATTTAAAGCAAATCTCAAGCACTGGCCAGAGGTTTTAACATTTTTATTTAACGATGTTCTTAAAACTGGATTTGTTCCTGAGTCATGGCAAGGAAGCATTATACAGCCGATATATAAAAGTGGCCCACAAGACAATCCCGCAAATTATCGACTAATCGCCCTAACGGATGTAGAGGCAAAAATATTTGCGAGCTGTCTTCTTGAAGAACTGGAAGCATGGGCATTAAGGAAAGAACTAATTCCAATTATTCAAACTGGTTTTAGAAGAGGTGAATAGACTAACACAAACTTGATTTTATTGACTTTGTTGGGTGACAGGGCCAAATATAGGAAACAAAAGTTGTATATTTGCTTTATTGACCTTAAAGCTGCCTTTGACTCAGTGCCACATAATGTATTATGGGCCAAGCTTTTGAATTGGGGTATCCCAAATTATTTATTAGATATGATTAAATTGTTATATACTAATACATGGGTCCAGATCAAAGTCGGCGATGGCAGAAACACAACTCGCCGTCTTGAAACTAATACTGGTCTGAAACAAGGCTGTGTTTTGGCTCCTTGCCTTTTTAATCTTTTTATGTCCGATCTCCCCACACATTTTAAAGGCAACATCTTTATCATTTGCTTTTAGAAAGTTGAGGGATAAGCTGTCATGCCCAAACCATGAGCATCTGTTGAAGGTCATGAGGGCAAAGCTGATTCCATCTTTGGATTACGGCTCGACGATTTTCCGAGGTAAAGATGCAAAAATCCTTGATGATATCCCAATAAAAATTTATAAATCAGTTTTTAGGATCCCCAGATACATAGGTCGTGCCAATGTAGGATTAGAATTTGGTCTGAAAAGACAAATTTTGGTGCGACAATCTGCTTTTTTAAAAACGTTACTATCATTATCTCGCTCAGAAAAGGGTTCTCTTGCAAATCAGTGCTGGCATGAGATGATGAGTGAGTATGCGAGTAGTTGGAGAACATTTTTAAGTGAGTGTTTACGTAATTTTGAATGCCCAAATTTAGAAGAAGAAATTAGGAGCAAAAACAATAAATCAATCAGCTACTCTATTATCAATCATAATAGATAACGACGAGCTGAGGAAAAAAAATCACTCCTGGTCAGTTGCTAATTCTTTTAGTAAACTGGAACCCCAACCATATTTGTTGTCCCATCTAAAACCGCTATTTAAGAATAAATTTATGTTATTACGGTTTGGGAGATACCCGACTAAAGACGGAACTCCAAAATGGGAAAAAAAATGGCCTTCTAAACTTTGTAGGTTGTGTGGCTTATATGATGAAACATTAGTTCATATTGTAACCTTATGCCCCAAATTGCTAGAAGAGCAGAAATTATTTTTAAGATCTATTTTTAATGAATTGGGGGTAAGGACTTGTAGAAATGCTATCATTACATGCCTTACTGGGGCCTCGCCACGTCTGATTTCTCGATTTGTTAAGTTTATTCTTATAGCTGAAAAGAAACTATTATCCCAATATGACACTGTTTTATAATATAGTAACACTCATTATTGAGGTGGTCGTATGAAATTAAAATTAAGTATCTGTTTTTAAATATCATTTTAAAAAATTGTTATAGGATCAGTTAATCGAATTAATCTTAGAGAATAAATGTTTGAATGTTAGCTGGGATATTACAATTCGAGTGTTAGCACAAATGCACTTTACTTTTTGCTGCTTTCTTCTGCTGCTAATTCTATTGTTCTAAAGTTTTTTAGGGTAATGTAGTGTATATTCTACACCATAGCTGCTAAGGATTGTTAGCACAAACGCACTTTATTTCCTACTGCTCTCTACTGCTGCTAAGTCAATTGTGTTAAGTTTTTTTTTCTGGTGTACTGCAGTGTATATATTTTATGGATATAATGATTTTGTAAAATTTGTTTTTATACAATTTTATGCTGTAGCGCTAAAGACATGAATTGGCCATAGGGCTGGTCAGTTAAATTTTAGATCAAAGATAATGTATTTAAAAAATAAAAATGTTTTATTTTTATTTTTCTTTTAGTTGTTATATTGTTATTTTATTCTTTCATTCTGTATGTGGATTTTACCGATTGTAACGATTTTAATTAATCAACAAATACATTTTTCATCATCATAATGGAGCGGCCGTACATAAAATGGCTTCTCCTCCCTGCTCCAAGTTAAAAAAAAATACATGGCCTCCTGCCACTCACACCCACCACTCCCTGTGCCATTCCTTCTCTCCTCTCCAGTAGCCTGCTCTCCATCACTGCTCTGACAAGCTCTCAAAGATGCGGGCAACAGCAACATGGAATTCCTTTGTGATGTAGCAACAGTGGTCAACAAGTTCTGTTCACAATAGTGGCTCTCAGTGGGTACCATGTGAAACAACTTTATATATTGTATGATAATGGAAATTTCTCTAATCTACCATGCCTGTGCGTCTAATCCCACCCAACCAAAGCTTGATGTCCCTCTCATTTCTGTGTGTCCCTATTTTACACTAAAGCTGAACCTAGAGAACAGAAGAAGAGCTAGCATTCCAAGCATGCTGATTGGATCAGCAATCTCATCATTCCACCCAGCCTGCTGAAAATAAGAAACAGGATATACTGGAGACAATCAAACAAGTGTCCACTCTGGAAGTACAGAACTCTCCCTCCCTCCAACGTGTCTCCATTTTACAGTCACAGTAAAGCAAGACTATGAAAAACCCCAAACAACATTTTGTTAACCGAATTCAAATAACACTGCTTCATTAGGAGTGTGTTTTCATACCTTTCTATAAATTGGTCGAATATTTTGCCTCGGAGACTATCAGATATTTCTTCAATATATGGCTAAAAAGAAAAAAAAGCAGTATTAACAGTTTGCTAAATGAATTAATATTCATTAACCAAATATGATCATTTACATCCTTTCTCTTCTCACTGTATCAAATGAATTGCTTAAAGGAAAGTCCTGAACAACCAGCAGGGTGGGGCTATATTATATTTATTTTTCTAAACCCCTGACATTTACCAACAAATGGAAACTTGGCACTATTACGACAGTTATGTTATGCTAAGGTCTTTCTATCGCAAATTCACACGAGGTCATTTTAGGATTGAGGAGCACTTAAAGCAACAATTAAAGATATTGATCAATTTAGTGAGTAAGTAAAACATTTTTGAGTGTTCTTCTGAATTGGTATGGTCTATTTTTTGAATTAGCAGATGGACTGAATTCCACTAACAGATTGATTACTGTAATGGAGATCATCCTTAACAACGATCTCATCTGAACTGCAAATTCATCCTTTCAGATCACAGGAGACTGGGCGGCACATCATGCGTTAGCTCACGTCAAGTAAAATGTTCCTTTGAGTCTGACACAGACCCATTAAAACTATAATTAATATATTGGAATAATGAGAAAACTCCATACAGTTCATTATAAACCATGACAATTAAACCATTCAGTGCAATTTAACAGCATTATATCCTCAGAAATGCATAATCAAGACCGAAATTCATTCAACGTATCGAAGCGCATATCAATCAGATTGATTAATGAGCCCATTTTATTGTTCAGCAGCCACCCCTAAGAACCCCCCAACAGCATCACTAACCAAGGGAAAAGGTAATATGTGTAATAAAGTATCCCTTTCATACATTGTAAGGATATTGCAAGTCACAGAGGAGTTCCATGACCATACAGAGAAATGAGACCAAAGACTGAGTTTCTTTACATGGTAATGGCATGCCAAGTTGACTTGCAATGTCCGTATAATGGACCTCAGGTCATACATTGTCACACCACTGCCCTACCCACAAAGCACTTATAGACTTGGTATGGAGCTCTTTCATATGAAAGAGATAGGATGTTTGTAAACAAGAATATAACTAGATTCTCCAGTGAAAAATAAAAGGCACCAAAAACAGATATTTGTTGCAAATAGATATTAAGGTCAGTTTATTACAACTCAGATAAACAAAAAACTTTGGTTCAGAATGTGTAGAAACATGCAGAGAGATTCTATCTTTCCTAAATGCTGCCATAAATATCTCCTTTTGCTTATCACTGTTCATCCAGAAACACAGAGCACAAGGAACAGTCATTTTAAAAATTTTCAAGTGCAGCTTTAAATATGCTCTGTGGCCTGCCTGGCTGGCAGCAGGCATTGTGATCTAAGAACTCAACTGTAATAATTTATTACAGTTCAGCGGTTACGTCATTTCTTTATTACAGGTGACTAGGTGTAACAAGTCACCTATATTAAGGAAATTAGAGGCTGACTTTTATAGAGGCACTGCAGGCTCCTAAGTATTATAAAAGAAGATTTAAACAAAGCTGGATTGCATAATCTAAAATGGTTATGGTTTAAGACATGAATGATGTACCCTCTCAAAAACTCCAGATAAAATGTACAGAAATAGAGTGCATAGGTGGCGTGCAAGGACAAAGTATCACAATTACAATAGTCACCCATACGATCCCTATGAGAGAGATATTCATGTGAGGGACACTGAAAGTAGATACTCAATTTAGTCAGTAAATCTCTCTCTTTATTATTAATATGGTTTCATTCTAAACATGGTTTTCAAAGGGAAATATGCTTTAACAGAGGTCTACTTTAGTTCTATTTCATCCCTCTCTAAAGTCTACTGTCAAGAAAAAAGTCTAACAACCATTTATTGTCTGTTTTAATAATACATTAGTGTCAGACCCTGTTCAGGGGGCCATATGGCAAGCAGGGGCTAATGGGTCACAACCTTGGTGGATGAAATCCAGTGGCGGCTCCTCCGCTAAGGCGGAGGAGCGTCGCCAAACTGCTCAAAAGGAAAAATAAAATGATAATTTTGAAGTCAGTGGCTCGAGGGGCGGGACTGGCCAGAGCAGAGAGAGGAGTGGTTGCACTCCTTAAGTACGCATGACTACTAGGCTGGCCCTCTCGGGCCGGCCAAACAGTACTGCCCACTTTCCATCTTCCCCATCAGGCTCGCTTTACACAGCCTGGTGAGGAACATGAAAAGACTCCCAGTGCCCGTCCGAGCGCCAAACCACAGCGCTCAGGCCAATCAAAACGCTGCATTGCAGCATTGTGATTGGCAATTGGGAGCCTAGGAGCCTGGGTGCTTCCTGCTGCTGGCAAGGACAGGAAGCAGAGGACAGAGGAGAGGCAGCAGCCGGCGGCCCAGGTAAGTGTTTTTTTTTCATTTCCTTCCCACCCTCTCCCTGCCCCACCACTCCCGATCGGTAGCAGCCATTACTGATGGAATCACTTGCCTCTGGTTTCCTGGGGTCCATCCTAATATGGCTACGTAAAATGGGCCCTTTCGGTACTTGATTTTGTGAGTAACAAGTAGGAGAGATCAAAGGCTTCTCAGGGAGTTAGTACAAGGGGCATAGACTCAGTCAATGGGTGCAGGGTTGTGACCAAACTCTCAGATCTTGTCACTGAAGCAAGCAGTATCGCAGGCCTTTGTTGGCGCGGACTGCCTTTGGCAGCTGGAGTCTCCACAACTTTGATGACATCTTTGCCTACAGCACAATTCAATCAGCAGAATATGTCCCTCGGATTGTAGCAAGATTCCAGACAGTACGCTAGTACTTAGGACGATTTTGCTGTTCACACAGCTCACCACATGAAGCATGCATGGAGGCATGGTGTGCTTCTTAGCTTGGGCTAGTGTAGGTCACACTCCCAAACACAAATCAGCTTCTTCAGGGTGCTCCACATACTGGGAATAAAGCTGAACATCTTCTCCTCCTGGACAGTCTCTCCTCCAGCAGGGCTGGGCATTTTCCTTTCCTCTCTAAGCATGCAGACAGGATTCCAGGTAGACTTACAGCTCCTCTTGGATGTTGCAAAGACTTAAGGTAATGTCCCTCACCTTTGTAAGACAGATTGTCATGCAAAAAGTAGTCCTGGATCACAACAGCTTTTCAAGTAGTCTGCGAAGCACTACCTTGCTTGGTCAAAAAGAACATGGAACTGGAACAATGAGGGACAGTTTGGGTCTCACCTTAATCTCATTTTCCAGCCAGGGAATTTTGATCTACTGTCTTAAGTCCTGGAATCAGTTTAGGGTTTCTAAATACTTCTGTTTCGGTACAATCAGTTTTTCTGTAACCTAAAATCTCTGAGGCATTGGTTACTACTGGTAAGCACTTGGCATAATAGACCTTTAGCATCTGCAGTAAAAATCTGTTCGTTTCAAAAGGACAGCATCATAACTGTTCAGCAGATTAGGAATATGCTTCTTGTCAAGTCTCAGAGTTTCCTCTCCAACATACCACAGAGTATCTTTGACATCATTTGTGTACATGATAAATAGAAACAGATCCAAAATACACTCTGGACATACACTTCACATGGAAGGAAAATCATTAGAACACTCATCTCTCAGGCCATACCTAAATTTGACAAACAAATTAGTAAGCACAGATTGGAGGATGAAGGTGATGGCTGAGTCCACTCCCAAATCGTACTGGTTCCCACAATCAAATGCTGAACTTAAATTCATCAATGTTAGATGTAAAGATCCTTTCTGAACTGTCACATCCATTAACAAATATAAATTTAGGCATTGTTTGATGGTGCCCTTGCCTGCTGAGAAGCCATATTGGGATTTCATCCAGAATTCCAATGTCCTTAGCCCAAACCTAGAGACTTGATAGAGGAATCCTACTTAGGACCTTGATGGTGGAGTCAATAAGTGAGATGGGGGGATAATTTTTTAGATTGTTTCAGTCGTCGCACTTAAAAATAGGTGCTTTACAGATTGCCTCCAAGTAACCGGTATGGATTGGCGTACTCAGGAGTTTAGGACCACTATTAATAATGGGCCCCACAGTTACATTCCAGAGGCATAAAGGTCCATAAGAGGCCAGCCGGAACTGGAGCTTTATTATTTGGGCTAGATTTGATGGCTTCCACGACTGCAGCAAATAAAAAAAAATTAAACATTACTCCTTTAAAGTTCTGTAAACCCCCTAGGGTGTGTGAAGATCCACAGAAACTAAAACAATAACCCTCACAAGTAGAGGCATGCTTATTAGTGCACTGTCATCCAAGAGAGGAAAAATGGGGAGCTATTGACAATCTTCCACAATGGAATACATTTTTACTAGGGACTGCAAAAGCATATGACACAGTGTGAGTTGAAGGTGAAAAAAAAATGAAAGGAGAACGTCACTATTAGCCATGCCATCCAAACATGTTATGATGCTGTACACGACTAATGTAATAATATAATTAGTGAGTAGTGGAAGTCAGCCTTCTACCTTTTCAAGCACAAAACCTGGTGTTTAACAAATTCTCTTCTGTGGAGTAGAAAATCTGAATTCTTCTGAAAAAAAAGTAATCTGAGAGATGTTAAAAGAGGATTGTGATTGCTCCAAAGGCTTGATAACATTTTAAAATTGTCTTCCTTGGGGGGCGCTCGAGAGCCGGCGGACAAGATGGCCGCACCCTAGTGAGGCTCTGTCAGCCCGGAGGCATCATCCGCCACAATCCTGCGCTCACAGTGCACCTACAAGCTCCCAACTTACAGCATTCGCCTTGTAACCACGGCGCGCATTTGGGGAACTACTCGTTAGCGGCCGGCGGGCTGTTGATGTGACCGCGGCGGCTTCCCCCCGAGTGCAGCCTGACGCGGTGCAGCGATCCGTAAGATGGCGGCGCCCATATCCTGAGGGAGATGACCCGACAGATCGGGCAGTCGGTGACCTGCGGCTGGACGATCCTAGGAGGGGTGCGCCGTACCTGCTAAATGCTGGCACCTGCTCAGCAGACCTGAGGTGGAGACTTCTAGTGTGGCCCAATTACCCTGCAGCAACCTAATGAAGCCGCGGCCCGCACGGCTGGACAAAGCCATGTGGAGGCGCCGGGGACTCGCGGCCCTCCCCCCGTGACAGGGTACGTGCGGCCGAGCTGCCCGCGGCGCTATGGGGAGGTTGCGGGCAACTTGCTGCGCCTCAGAGCGAGGACTGTGCTGCACTGAACTGCCTGGGTGTCGGATGCGGGTGAGATGGTGCTGTGGTCCCCTGATACGGGCGTCTAGCGCTGAGCCACACACGCAGAGTGAGATCCCCAGCCCAGGGGGGTGATCTCTGGACTCAGTGGTTCTCTCCACCACAACAAGGGAGACACGCCATTACTCAGCTCCAGATCAAGAGCCTGCATGTAGGACCGGCCTAAAGCCCCAAGCTACGTCTGACATGTATTTCCGATAATACTATCCTGCAGGAAGGATACTTGCAGGCTGCACTGGTTGGCGTATATTGGGAGGTCCTGCGATCTGCTGCTGGGAGAACACCAGCTGCATGTTGTGCCCAGTAAGGAAAATCCGCATGTAGCATGCTGCAGGCTTGATTGAATGCCATAGGCCCACAATGCTGTCAGCCTGAACTGAGCTCTTACACAATTTAACTGCGACGCTTTACGGTGTATGTACTCTGGGATGCTTGAGACACCCCCCCAGACTTGGGAGGACGCTCAGCTTGGCGAGGCGAGAGGTGGTGTGCGAAACTGCAGAGACACCGGAGACGGACTTAGCATCAGCCCTGGTGTGGTCCCCGGGACTCCCTAGCACTTTGAGCCCTGAGCTTGCCACTACCTGCCACTGCTGGGGCCTGTGCTGAGAGCTGCACGTGATACTGGGGGGCCCCACTGGAGAGGGGGTCACAATGGGTCGCACTGAAGGCAAGCAAAAGAAACTACAATTTACAGCACGCAAGCAATCCCCCAGTGACGACGCGGAGTCACAAAGAGACGACGATCAGCCTCCCCCTGCTCCTGCACAGGATGAGGATTTCAAAGCCATCCTCCTCACCATACGCCACAGTCTAACCTCCATCGAATCCAAGATGGACTCTATGAACCTGCGCATGGACTTCCTGGCCCAAAAGCTGGAAAAACATGATGGCCGCATCTCTGAGACCGAACACCGCGTATCCGCCCTCGAAGACACCACAGGCGCTAGCAGCGTCAGACTGCAGGGGATGGAGAAGTTGCTCCAGGTCATAGCGGCAAAAAACGAAGACTTGGAGGCGCGCTCGCGCAGGAACAACTTGCACATCGTGGGGGTCCCGGAGTCTGCTGCCATGGGCCGCATGGAGGACTATGTGGAGCGCATGCTCTTGGGTCTCTTCGGAGCGGATGCTTTCTCCAAAGTGTTGATAATAGAACGAGCCCATAGATCACTCATGGCGAGACCACCGCCTGGTGCGCCGCCACGCCCTATCCTTGCGCGCATTCTAAATTACAAGGACCGGGACACTGCACTGAGGCTTGCGCGCGAGAAGCAAGAACTAATTTATGATGGAGCGAAAATCTCACTCTGTCCGAATTTCACCATGGCGGTGCAGGAGGCGCGGAAAAAATTCCTTCCAGCAAAGAAAAAGCTTCAACAGGCAGGCATTCCCTACGCCATGCTGTATCCAGCGAGGCTGCAAGTTCTACATCGTGGGAAGACGCACATCTTCGCCAACCCTCAACACGTCCAAGACTTCTTAAAGACCTGTACGAGACGCTCGCCCAATCCACTAGCTGAGGTTCCTGAATCCGGACGCTCTACGCCTGAGCATGAGGAACTGTAGCACTGTACCCCTAAAAAAAAGATGACGCCGCTGTGAATCTGGTAAGACTGTTCCTTTATTCTACTGCATCGGGAACTGGAGTGGGATGAAAACCACCCCAGGAACACTGAAACTATATTTGGGCTCCTGAGCCCCTAGCCCAAATAACTAGGCCCTGTGACGCTTTCTGAGACTTTTCCTCCTGGGCTCCCTCACATATGCGAGGTGCGCTGACGGCCTCTCTGGCCCGCACCCCCCAGTGGGAATTCCCCATACGAAGGCTGTACATGATGTACGGGATGTTAATAATTGTTAATTTGTTATGGTCAATGCAGCACTTAACAGCCTGGACCCCCCTCTCATCCTATTTTCTATTGCAAAACAGATTTGGACTATGGGGTGCAATCGCTACTGTACGCTATTTACAATGCTTGTGCTGTTGTTTTTTGGGGTGGGGGTTGCTCAATTCGAATGTTATATCGCTTGGACTTGCATGGTACCACTTCTTGCTGTACACGTTCTAAAGGCACATATAGTGCTTGGCACATACACCTTTTAAACGAATTGCCCGTTAACGGCCACTTCCATGCTCACAAAACACTGAATGGCCAGCCAACCGCAGACTTGCAAGCCCACCATTAATTGCATAACGTTGAATGTGCGGGGCCTCCGGCTTCCTCGTAAGCGCCGGCAGGTCATACACTATCTTGACAGGCACCACGTGCAGGTGGCTATGCTCCAAGAAACGCATCTGGCCCCTGGTGCGCTGCCGACGTTCAGCAAGAAATGGGCTGCACACAGCTGTTTCTCCGCATATTCTACATATGCCAGAGGCACCGCAATCCTGATTAAGAAAGCCTGGGGTACTGTCCACTGGGTTCCATACAGGACCCTCAGGGGAGATTCAGTATAATGTGGGGTAGATTGGCGGACCATTCGGTAACCCTGGTAAACTGCTACGCACCCAACACTGATGACGCACACTACTTCACCCAGCTGTGGGGACATATACTGGAGGTAGGATCCACATTTATTTTATGGGGTGGGGATTTTAATTTGGCGATAGAGCCGGAGATGGACCGCTCCCACCCACATTTGCCCGCTCACCCACAGGCCACCAAACACCTCTCGGCCTTAATGGCTGATCATCGGCTCTTTGATGCTTGGCGCTCTCTGCACCCAACATGAAAGGAGGGCACCTTCTTTTCGTCTGTACACAATAGCTGGTCCCGTCTAGACTACTGGATATTGTCGGCTGGGCTAAACACGTGGCTTAAAGAGACAACGCAACTAGCCCGCACCCTCTCAGATCCTGGAGATTACGGACGACGGGGGGCAGAGGCATGTCGGCACACAGGAAATCCTGGCCACCTTCACTAAATATTACACTACGCTCTACCACACGGAAGAGCGGGCCCCACCGGACACAGCCGCATATTTTGAGGATACGGCCCTGGGTTGGATCAGCGATTCCCATAGGGAGTTCTTATCCGCAGACATCGAGGAAGATGAGATCAGGGCTGCCATAATGGGGTTGGGCTCCAGTAAGGCCCCAGGGCCAGACGGCCTACCTGCCGAGTTCTATAAATGCTACAGTGAACAACTGGTGCCTGTCCTCAAACAAGTCTTTGAAGAGGCGCGCGACTCTGGACACCTTCCTCTATCTATGCGGCAGGCTCTGATCATCTCCTTACTCAAACCGGCAAAGGCAGCTGATAAATGTGAGGCCTACAGGCCCTAGTCCCTCATCAATTGTGATACGAAAATATTGGCCAAGGTGATAGCCAACCGGCTATCTCTACTCATGGAGGGGCTGGTCCTGCCGGACCAAGCGGGCTTCGTCCCAGGCAGGGCCACCTCCCATATCCTGCGCACTATCTTCGCGCTCCTCCATGACATCAATCCCAATAGCTCAGCAGTTGGAGTATTTTTAGATGCCACAAAGGCATTTGATTCCCTGGAGTGGGATTATATGTATGCAATTTTGGGTCGAATGGGTCTCCCCCGTCCTTTCCTGACCTGGATCCAACTACTATACACTAAACCGGAGGCGGTGGTCCAGATAAATGGACTATACTCGGACCCCATCCCCATCAGACGTGGCACCCGTCAGGGCTGCCCGCTCGCTCCATTACTTTTTGCTTTAGCTATTGAGCCCTTGGCTGCCAAGATTAGGCAACATCATAGAGAGCATGCTATAATCTACCCATCTCCCCAAATCCACATATCCCTATATGCGGATGACATCACCCTCTACCTCCGAGAGCCTAGCGTTAGTCTTAATCCCATACTGAGGGAATTCATCAGGTTTGGCCACATATCGGGGATTCAATTAAATTGGAGTAATTCGCAGATTTTCCCGCTAACCCCTAATACTCCTAGATTCACACCTGACTACCCACTAAGTTGGTATAATGATGAAATCAAATACTTGGGTATAAACATCACCAGGACCCCTGAGGAGACCATTAGAGCAAACTATGGAGCTGCGATTGAACAAATTGGCACATGGGTAGACCACTGGATCGCTCTTCCGCTCTCCCTGGCCGGCAGGGTGGCCCTGATGAAAATTAACATCCTCCCTAAGCTCCTCTACCTCTTTATCAATATACCTTACCACCCAGGATGCCATTTTTTTAACACTCTTCACTCCCTGCTCATCAAACTAGCCTGGGGCGGGAGGCAACCCCAACTAAGCTGGACACTCATGACTCTGCCATTCTCTAGGGGGGGTTCGAAGCTCCAGATATGGAACTCTACTGTCTCAGTGCTCAGGCCCACTACGCAACATATTGGCTACACCCACCACCTTTCATGCCACACTTAGCCATTGAACAAGGCTATATGTCACCTACACCTCTAACGTCCTTGCTAGGGGCGCAAGTCCCAGGCAAAAAGGTAACGCGCCACACAGTCTCCTGTACCAGTACTGCCTGGAAGTGCTTAACCAGGATGAAGGGTAAGACTTTACTCTACTCCCCCCTCATGCCCTTACCGCACCTTTCATACACCCCCGTTACACAAGAAGCAGTATGCCAGGATATGATGTGTAAAAGGGGTCTACATACATGGGGCAACATCTACCACGAGAGTCGGTTTAAGGGCCAAGAGGAAATACTGACTGGGGAGGGCGTCACCCCCCTGGAGATGTTCCTATACATAAGATTGAAACATGAAATGCACGCCATCACACCTTGCTTCCCACAGGAACCTGACACACTGGAGGTCTTGCATATCACACTCAAAATATCCGGGCCCTCACATGCTGCGTCTTGAATTAACAGAGCGGCGCTGCTGGAAAGACCGCATGCTCTACCGGGCACCAGGGCCGCTTGGGATCGTGACCTGGAATCCCCTATGACAGATGTGCAGTGGAGATTCTGCTGTGAGCAGACCGCTGCAATCACAGCTAGTAGCAGGTTGCGTATTATACATTTCAAATTTCTACATAGACTCTACTATACACCTGCTCTGCTCCGCAAATACAAACTACAAGAGGACAATCGCTATGTGCGATGTCACCAAGAAGGGGCTGACTTCTTCCACCTGGCGTGGGCATGCTCTCAGGTCCTGGGGTATTGGCGGGAGGTACTCGAAGCACTGTCTGAGATGATTGCGACCCCACTCCCGTTTTCTCCCCTGCTTACATTGCTAGGCTACACAGCGGACGTCCCCAAGACATATAGAAAATTCACTGCCATGGGGCTACTCTTGGCCAAACGAAGGGTGGCCTGTAGATGGGGCAGGGGACGAGCTCCTAAATTCAAAGACTGGCTGCATGATCTCATATATGGCAAAGACCAACTAACAGCGCATGCAGAATTGTTACCGACTACTTTCCGCCCCTGGGACATTTGGGAACCACTGGTTGTATACCTACAAACACACAGTAAGGATACTGAGGGATCCCCCTCGATGGTGGACCGGGAGAGTACCCCCTGAAGGGTAATACAGCAGTGTGCCGCACAGAACCCTATTGAGTACACAGTATGCCTAGCTGCAACGTGTAACATGTGTGGGATGCTGGTCCGTACTCTCTTCTTGCTAAAGTTCCCCATAGACCCCGGATGGACTACGCACTGTGGGGTATAAGCAAGTCAACTCAATGATTTAAGTGGCTGTTATTGTATTATATGAGCCTGTAAATGAGGTGGATTATTTGTTTCTTCTTTTCTGTTCTACTCTCTGATATGTAGCTGCTTTATGATATCATGTGGTACTGTACAGGTCTGAATCAAGCTGATACTGTGGTTTATTTTGTTATATGACAAAAATGATCAATAAAGTAAAAAAAAAAAAAATTGTCTTCCTTACGAAGGAGAAATAATGTGGCACAAACATAGCCGATAAAGAAAGTTACACATCTCACACTGTAAGTGGTCATAGACAAGGTACTGAGAATTGACAATTGTGAAATTGTATTTTCATATGATATCTAATATAAATGTCCTTGAGCTTCCAAGTGGCCATAACTGTAGGCAGGAGAACTACAACCAAGGGCATTTACTGAATGCCGCTGACTCACCTTGCTAACCTGATGTTTAAATCCACAACCAAGCTAGTTAAGTGCATATGTTTAGCTTTTAAACCACCATCCGTTAAGTTGGATAATAAAAAAATTCCTCAAAATTAGGTGAGAGGGCAGACCCAAAACAGTTCTTATAATACTTTACTAATACAGATATTTCTGCATGGTATGAAAAAAGGTCTAAAGGCAGAATATGTGGATGATTAGTGACTAATGAAGTAATACAACATTCAATGTTGAACATTAGCAAAATGATTAGTCCCACCCCTTAGCCCTACTCAGAGTTGAAGGCATTGCTAGAGATTAAAATGATCAAACCCATTCATATGAAATTCTTCTGCTGCTCAGTTTTTAAGAAGTAAGATGATTGTGTAATTTTTAATCAAAGATATCCATTCCACATTCAGTTTGGCTCTAATGTCAGACGCATTCCATGAAATATCAGGGCATTGCCCAGGAAATCGGCCAGACTACAAGCAACAGCCGAAAAAACTGGGATTTCAAAAGTGATAAGAGGTTGAACAGGCACTTTATTTGGGCTGGTGGAGGGGTGGGGGGTTATCTGGTGATTGAAGCAAAAAGAGACCTGAGAATCAAAAATATCCACGACTGAATACATAAAACATTAAAAAAGAATCTGTGAAGTGGGGATGGACATCAATCATCATTTCTCAAAGAAGAAGGACAGACAAAGCAATTGAAAGTTAGGATATCTCAGGTATTAGTTTCACAATTATCATTATTTATAGGTAAAGCAAGCCCACTAGACTGAAATTCAGAAGGCACAATAGGCCCGATTTACAAAGGTAAACTTACACTTTTGTGAACTTTCACTCTTTTTCGGTATCTATACACAAACAATTTAATAGTAACTTTACGATAACAGAGACTCTGCAGTCTAGGCGGAAAACTCTGCACATAAAAAGGTAGTGCAGGCCTTTCTTTTCATGAGGAGAGTTTTACGCTCTGACTACCGAGCCTCCACAGTCCTAAAGTTATTTTTAAATCAGTTGTTTGTGAATACCGAAAAAGAGTAAACTTACTCAAAGTGTAAGTTTACCTCTATGAATCGGGCCTACAAGCTTTAAAATCATATCAGCTGAAGGTTTATAAAAGTGATTTAACTGTACTTACACAGAGCTCAGCCTTGAATTCAAGGAGGTACCTACAGGAATGAACACATTTCTAACAACCACAGGATCCCTCAAGCTGATTATAATGCAGAGTGGCTGCTTAGAATTACCAATCCAGTCACAGCATTATCCTACAAGATACCTGAATAACATATGTGACTACCGAAGATTTACACAACAAGATCCCATCACCCAATAAGATATATCCACGATGGTAAATTACCCAATCCTAACGGAGCTCCACTACTCTAGCTTACTAGTTAACTTGGGCCACAAGCGAGATAGCAAGTCAAGTGTTCAATCATTAGGAACTGTTCCAATAATGGGGCATCTAAGTACAGAGGCCAGTGCCAGCACAATATCTAGACCCACTTCTTTCAGCCAACACATTCACTTCCAAACCAAAGTTAAACGGGTCCTATTTAACAAACTCAAAAATAGACATATAGCTTTAAGGGGACCCTTGGGTCCAGATTATTTTCCCACAAACCTGTTAAGTCTAAGTATTGCGAAGGCATTAGACAAAGGCCAACCAAGCAAGGCTCGTACTTCAACCACTGTAAAGAAAACTCAAGAAAGGGCTTGGCTTCCCCAAGCCTTAGACCCCTCTTGGCCCTGATGTCCAGAAAGTATTTTCTGAGCAAAACTTCACAACACCTGCTCATGTGAATGTACATGGCTTTGGCAAAATGGCTTATGATAGCTATACAATGGATTTCCTCAATATAATACTACTACAATAAACATTGGACTCAAAACTCACTCTAGTAATAGACTGTATGGAACACCATATTCCTGCAGTAAGGGCATCAAGCTACGGACACCCCAAGTGGGGTGGGGGGTTCATATCAACAAAATACAGTTAGTCACAAGAACACATGGAACTCGGAATAGAGTGGCTGCAGGCAACAGAAACAGATATAAAAGGTAAAAAGTCTATATTCCTGATAATCCAAGCAGTTTTCCCAAAAAGGGAAGGAGGCCCCTGCATTGGGGGCCAGGAAGGAGAGAGTTGGTACTCAAAGGAGTTGTGAGAACTGAAAAAAACAAACTGCAAGAGAAAAAAGAAAAAATGCAACTCCTGCAACTAAAGGACAGGAGTGCAACAAATGAGGTCCTTTTATAACAAAGAATGTTGGAACTCAAAAAGGGCAAAGCAAGAGGACACATGGTTCAATCAACTCCAGTCCAGTAAAACCCACAATAGTAAAGCATACCGGGGTCTGATAAATAATCTGAGCCTGGGGTCAGATCAACATCACAATGCAGGTATCACAGAGGAAGGCTAGAAGTCGCACATCCACACAATGTACGCACTACCTGCCAAGGCACCAAAGGGAAAGAATAATCCCATAGATGTTAAGTCAGTGTCAACAGAGTTGAAAGATAGTAAGGGGCCACTGGAACACAAAAAAAGCATAGATAATTATAAAAAGGTGGCTATACGCATAGAAGCACAGAACACACTTACCATTTGAACAAAGGAAGATGAGCCCTGTATACACGTCAAATGTCTGGCAAATATATTGAAGAAGTTGAAAGCAGAGGGGGCACTGGGCCCAAATTGGCTGTCAAACGCCCTTTTCAAACTTGATATAGATCTTTGGGCCAGATATCTAACCAAACACTTCAATTAAATTTACAACACAAACAGGACACCACTATCATGGAAAGGGTGCATTCTGCATCCCATATATAAGAACGGAAGCCAACATTCACACTCATATTATAGGCTAATTGCTTTAATCGACGTTGAAGCAAAATGATATGCTTCTTGTCTACTTGAAGATTTTTATCCTTAGGCCGATGAGACAAAACTAATTCCAGAAACTCAAACAGGATTCAGAGCAGTTATGGGGAAAATTACAAACTTATCAGTATTAAGCTTACTAGCTGAAAAAAACAACACAAAAAAAGCTGTTTATTTGCCTGCTTTGCTGACTTCAAATCAGCCTTTGATATAGTGCCTCGAGGGCACCTCTGGGCAACATTGGCAGAATGTGGGGTCCCGGGAAAGCTGCTAAATGTAATCATCGCTATGTATAGCGATACATGGGGGCAGGTCAATGTCGGAAATGGGAGCCAAATAACTGCAAAAATCTAACAAACCATGGTCGGAAATAGGGGTGCATTCTAGCCCCCACTCTATTTAACCTCTACCTGGCTGATCTGGACAAGAGTATGGAAGAAGTTGAGAGGTTCTACACAATATTAAGAACTGAGAAAATTGGGAACTTATAATATGCTGACGATATAGTAATTCTAAGTCAAACTCCATCAAGCTACAAAGGGCAATCAAGCTTTGCTAGAAAATGTAGCAAGAAGGCCTAGAGATGAATCTAAACAAAACAAAAATAGCATGCCTAGTGGACAAAAAATTCAAGTCATTTATCTGGCGTGGCAAAAGTATAGACGTAGTATCTTCCTAGAAGTACCTCGCTTTACATGTGGAACGCCAGTTGTCCTATTAACAACTTCCAGCCACCTTACGGGCTAAAGCACAGTCCCTAATCTTCACATTTAAGTTGATGCAAAGACAACTTAGTTGCCTCTCACACCAGCACCTGTTAACAGTTATGGCAGCCAAGCTCTTATCTACGGTAGCATAGGGATCAGAAATCCTTCATGGAAAGGAGGCAACTCAGCTGAGCTGGCTAAAAACAAAAGTATATAAAGCCATCTTTTGCCTGTGTGTGCCAAGTTCCCCAGCTCGTATTCAGCTGGAATTTGGCTAAAAAACTCGAGAAGCACAAAACTTGAATGCCTTCGTCAAAATCTGTTGGTCATTTCGTGCCACAAAGAGCGGTTCTCTGAATAGCTTATGATGGAAAAAAATTGAGGCACAGATGGGAACATTTTGTTTAAAAATCATGGGGAAGCCACTTACTTTTGGCAGTTGAAGGCGTAGGTATTGGAGATGCATGGGCTGTCCCTATAGGAAGGGCAGATGTGGTATCCTAGTAATATGGTATCTTTGGTTACAGAACCTTGGGATGTTAGGTTCTGTAACCAAGGGTTTGGTGGATCATTGAAGACTGGCTGTGTGGGCAGTTGGAGTGTCTCCCGCCTGCTCTGCAAATGGGGTTTTCTGTATTTGGATATACCTAATAAACTTCTTCAATCAAAAATACTATTTCCCACGCTGTGATTTAACAATTGACGATGAGCGATTACGAACCACCATACAATCAAAACTAACCGTCAACAAGGAAACCAGAAAAAAACAAGAAAAAGAAGTTTATTCTCGACGCAACAGAACCCCAAGGCAAAAGAAGACATCTGTGGTTCTTTGTTTCAACCGGTACTTCCAACAGTACATCTTTAAAAGGCAAGGTATGTTAAAAACCTTACCGTTATCAAGGACTGTCGGTTGACGGCTCGAGCGCTGCCTGGTCCGCGTGCTCTCGCACGACGTGAGTGCAAGCTGGGATGACGTCACGAGTCTTGGAGGCTGCAGTCCAAGACGACGCCTCAGGCAACGACGTGGCACGCAAGCGTAAGGCAGCCATTTTGAAATAGAACAACTCAGCACTGCAGCCACTACAGGTAAGAGCGGTGGGCCGGTGGGGCCGGCTGGAGGGGGATTTCAAGAGACGACCAGAAGGAAAAATTAAATAAATAATTAATTTTCCCTCGTGGCCGTCTCTTGAAATCCCCAGCCGGCCTCACTGCCACCGCTCTTACCTGCAGAGGCCGCAGCTGCAGCACTCCCTCCATTGCTTATTTCAACGTGACGTCTGATGCAACGACGTCCAATGCAAGAGGCAATTTTGCATCGGGGCCTTTCAGCACTGTTTCGAGTGCTGGTACCGATCTTAACTCGTAGTGCCTCCTTCGCTGATGGGCACAGCTTCATTTCCACAATGGTCATTTCCTGCCTAGAGGAGTCTGGTCTTGATGAACTGCCCTACAATACATGCCTTCTTTCAAGTAAATGGTAGTGCCTTCTTCGCTGACAGGCACAGCTTCATTTCTACCACAGTTGTTTCCTGTCGTGTGGAGTCGTGTAAGATGCTTTCTTCAAGTTAAGAGTCTACAGCAACCACTTAAGCTTCTAGACCAGGTTTTGGCTACCCATGAGATAATAACAAACCCTTGTCAATTCTTTATATACTTTGACATTATATTATTTTTTTGTATTTTCTTTGTTTGTGGCCAGCCTCCTCGGACCATCCTGGTTTCCTTCATTATTCTTTATATTTTATCAACAATCGCATAGTGGGTTATTTATTGTGTGAACATGCAAAATGTGCCTGCACCTCCATTTTTTCTTATATCTCCAGGTGATCCACCGATACAGTGGATCAAATGGAAGAAGGTTTTTGCACACTATGCCAAGGTATGTGGTGCTTCTCTCAGCACAACCTCTTTTTTAATGCACTGTATGGGTCCAGAAGGGCTAGAGGTGTTTGAACATCTACCTGAATTGCCAGAAGATGGTGTGGCTGATCTCAATGAGTATGAGATTTGTTTAAAAAAACTTGACCGTCATTATCTCCCCAAAATGAGCACAGTGCTTGAACGCTATCATTTTGATAAGAGAATGCAGCGTCAAGGTGAGAGTATTGAACAATACATAACTGAATTGCGCAGGTTAGCATTAACTTGTGGCATTGATAATTCTCTAGATGAACGTCTAAGAGACCAATTCATGTTAGGTTGCTCTATAGAAAAGGCTAAAGAAGCAATGTGGGAAAAGGACAATCCTTCATTACATGAGGTTTTGACCATGGCTAAAACACAGGAACATTTGAAAGCATGTTTTGAGGTCATTCGCAAAGACTTATTACAAACAACCAAGTCTGAGGGTGCCTCAATCAAGGTTGTGACAGAAAAAGTTTCTGAGAATAAATGTACTGAAGGGAAAAGAGATGTAGACAGCAGGTCAATTCGCACTTTTCCTGGTAGATGTCATCGCTGTGCTGAGGTAAGTCACATGGCCAATAACAAAATCTGCATTTACTGGAAAGTAATTTGCAAGAAATGTGGGAGGAAAGGTCATCTTACCAAATGTTGTAGGTCCACAGCGAAAAAAATAAGAGAGGTTGACTGTGACATTGACTTAGTAGAGGAAGTGATTATTCTTCAAAATAAGGTGGAAGGTATCGAGGGACCATTTGAAAAGGTACAAGTCAATGGCGAAACAGTCAAGATGTTGTTTGACTCAGGGGCAAAAATAACACTGATTCCTCGCACATTCTATGAGGACAGGTTTAAAGACAAAGTGAATTAAACCTCGCGGATATGGTGATGAGCCAATAAAGCTGGCTGGATACTTTTGGGGTACGATAGAATTTAAGTTTAAGGATCACATGATCCCTGGCAAGATTTAAGTTTCTGTGAAGGGTGATTCATTGATAAGTTGGATGCATCAACGTGATCTTTACGTATTTCTTGACCCGAACTCCAGCCCGTCAGTGTGTGTGAAAGAGATTCCATCAATTTATAATGTCAGGAGTGGATGTGATGATTTGTTGGATTAATTTGCGGAAGTCTTTTGCGATGAGCTTGGATATTTGAAAAACTATGTGCATGAGATTAGACTCAAAGAAGACACTCACCCAAAGGTGGTCAAGGTCAGAAATGTGCCTCTGGCTGTCAGAGATAGTATGAAGGTGGAGTTAGATAGATTGATTGCTGGAGGGATAATACAAGAAGTAGAAGCATCTGAATGGTTGGCTCCAGTGGTCATAGCCCGTAAGGCCAATGGCGATGCATTGAATAAGGCTCTTCCGCCTCTCTTTGCTTTTTCTGTGCCCTGTTTTCTCCTTTTGCTCTCTCTTTTCTCTTCTTGCTCTCTCATCTCTTTTGCTCTCTCTTTTCTCCTTTGCTCTCTCTTTCCCAATTTCGCACTCCCCGCCAATGCTGCCATCACCCAGGTTCGCTGGGGAGGAAGAATTTTCCTATTGGGAACAGCAAAAACTTGGAACCGTTTGCCAATGCCGATAAAAAACAGTACCTCACTCATGTCCTTCAGAAGGCTACTGAAAACTTGGCTCTTCGCCGACTGGGCTTTGGAAACCCATAAACGCATCCCTCAATCCCATCACCTCATATGTCCTGCCAAACCCAGCGCCAAGACGCCTTCGGGCATATGTGCGCTATATAAGTCGACAAATCAAATCAAATCAAATCACCGACCTCATTGCACCTCAAGCCCTCTCCTCCACAGACTACATACTACTCCGAGACCTAAATTTCCACCTGCACAATCACGACGACCCCAACACCACCGCCCTCCTAGAGAACCTCGCCAACATAGGACTGAAGCAACTTGTCACTGCCCCCACGCACACAGCAGGACACACACTTGACCCCGTCTTCGAGGGAGGAAACAGCGTTTCCTACAGCCACACTACGGAACTTCTTTGGACGGACCACAACTGCATCCGTTTCTCCTTCAGAAAACCCACCATACACAAGCATGCACTCCGCCTCCCCAGCAGAAGCTGGAACAAATTCAATGAACAGCTCACATCCGCCCTCACCAGCACTCCACCTCCAATGACGCCAGACGCCAACACCGCAGCAAGCATCCTCCACCGCTGGATCACTAACTGTGCCGACAATCTCACCCCCTCAAGAAAGCTACAGGACGACACAACAAGAAAGCAAGCTGGTTCACCCCTGCCCTCCAAGTGCTCCTGCCGACGACTTGAAAAGACATGGAGGAACAGCAAAACCCAAGAAGCATGCACCGCCTACAGAACAGCCACCACAGCACACCACCAACTCATCAAATCCATAAAGAAGAACTTCCTCAAAGACAGAATCCTCACCAACACCCACAACTCCAAAGAACTCTTCTCCATCATCCAGGAATTTGCCAAACCAGTAGCAAAACAACAGACGTCCCACCCTCCAAACACCTCTGCAACAGACCCAGCACCTTTTTTCACCTCAAGGTTGAGACGCTCTACGACAACTTCGACAACCAAGACCTCTGAACCACTTCAGCGCCGAGCAACGTCACCCAACAGACCCTACTCACTTGGACCCTGCTCATGACAGAAGACACCTTAAAGACCATGAAGAGCATACACTCTGGAACACCCTCAGACCCCTGTCCCCCCACATTTTTCACTGAGCCGCCACGGCCATCGCATCCGAACTACGCCAGACGTCGAGACCGACACATTCACCGACGATTGGAAACATGCCGAAGCCAACCCCCTCCTGAAGAAACCCTCCGCAGACCTGACGGACCTCAAGAACTTCAGGCCCATCTTACTGCTTCCTTTCGCAGCCAAGGTCATCGAAAAGGCCGTCAACACCCAGCTAGCAAACTTCTTCGAAGCCAACAACATTCTGGACATTTCCCAATCCAGATTCCGCAGCAATCACAGCACCGAGACCACCCTACTTGCTGACATCAATGACATACACGCCCTCCTCGACCAGGGCCAAACAGCAGCCCTCATCCTCCTGGACCGCTCAGTTGCCTTCAACACCGTCTCCCACCGCACACAAGCCACCAGACTTCACGACACCGGCAAACGAGGAAAGGACCTTGACTAGACATGCTCATTCCTCATAGGCAGAACTCAGCGAGTTAGACTCCCGCTGTACCCCTCAGAACCAACAGAGACCAGATGTGGAGTACCCCAGGGATCCTCCCTCAGCCTGTAGGAAGCTGGCTCTGTATATACTATACCAAAATGAGGTATAGTGTCCACAGAGTCAAGTGGAACCCCAAAGGTAGGCAGAGGTAAAAGTAGATAGAACCTTACTCTCTATTTGTGGTAGTGTGGGCGAGCAGTAAGGCTTTATCAGAGGGTAGTGTTAAGCATTTGTTGTACACACTCAATCAGCAAATGATGTCACACACTCAAAGACTGAACTCAGACCAATTTTGTTTGTATAAAAATATTATCAAGTTATTTTATTTCTAGAACCAAGCCTGGCACAGGTAAGTGAAATAAATGCTTTGCAAAATCTTATGCAGTGTTTTTATAATTGAATGCAAGTTCAAGTGCAATTGATTGAAATACAGGTAAGTTAAAAATGTCAAAATTACTTTTCAGATTACTTTTTAAGTTACTTTTTGTACACAGTGGGATTTGCCTAGATATCACACTGGGACATTTCCTAGAGAAAAGGTAAGTAAAATCAGTTTTGCACAGTTGTAGTTTTTCAGGTTTTCATACAATTCAACTCCACACAGAACATTTTTCAAGGGAAAACAGTCAATGTATTCCTATGGAGAGAAATGAAGTTATCGCTTAACAGGTAAGTACTCGGTCTTTGGCGTTGAGTTTCTGGGGTTAGAATAAGGGTACCCCCAGGGTCAAGTATGCACTCTCAAAGCACCTTTCAGCGGCACTAGGGCGGCCGGGTGCAGAGTGCTGAAGACCAATGTTATCCATTGGGGGATAGGGGGCCTCCGGTTGGTGGCTGCTCACAAGCAGGCCACAAGGTTGTCGGAGCGAAGCTCCTGGTGTTAGGCTCAGGACAAAGGGGGATCCGGTTTAGCACATAAAGTGCACCCACAGTGGCGCAGGGGCGGCTGGGTGCAGGGTGCTGTTTTGGCGTCGGGTGCCTTGTTTTTTTCAATGGGAATTTTCTGTTTTTGTTTTTAGCTGCAGGCTCGGTCCAGGAAGACTTCCGGGAGGAACCAACAGCTGGGCAGGTAAGTTGGAGGGCTCGGGGACATAGGTGCACCTCGGGTTCTTTTCTCCAGGGCGCAGGGCGGCTGGATGCAGGGGTGTCTTTTGAGGTCGGATTTCACCTTACCGGGCCACTCGCGGTTGTGGGGTCTCCATGAAGAGGCTGCAGGCGACGTCGGGGAGTCCTGTAGGGGTCAACCCACAGTGGACTTGGACTCTTGAGCACTGGGGGACCTGGGCTGGGACTGGTGGGCCACTCGAACTTGGGCCGTTGGCGACGGGTGCAGTGGTGGTTCCAGGCCTCGGGTTTCTTTGTACTCAGCAGGTTCAGAGTCTGTCTTGGGAGTTTCTTTTGAACAGAGCTGCTGTTCACAGGAGATCCGGTCTTTGTTGAAGGCAGTCTGTCCTCCCAGGGTTCTGGAGGTCACTGGCTGCAGGACGAGGCGACTATTGCCGCAGGATCTCTGGAAACTGCAGACGGGCCGGTAGGGCTGGGGCCAAGTCATTTCTTGTCTGCAGTCTCCTCTGCTGGGTGTCTTCTTTCGTCTTTCTTCTTCTTCTGTTGCAGGAATCTGCCTTCATGGTTCAGGGCTGCCCCCTAAATACTGTATTTAGGGGGTGTTTTGGGGGTCTCAAGGTCAGTTGCCAATGGGCTACTGACCTTAGGGTGACTACACACTTGGTGGCTCACCCCATGTGGGGTAGTGGGCACAATCCCTAATCCTGATCTGCAAGATGGTGGGCACTGAAGAGTGGGCTTCACTTTGCCCTCCCCCACCTGAGGGGTGGGGTTGGCAGAGGTGGGCACACATTCTGGGCTGGCTAATTGTTTCCGCCTGTCTTCCTGCCGAAAAGGAGGGGAGACAGGAAGGGGGCCTGCTCCTGATAGCAGGAGAGGCTGGGGGTCGCATTACAAAGGCTGCAATGCCTTTGAAGCTCCCCTGCCACAGATGGCTCTTCCTGGCCTGGGGGAGGTGTGAACACCTCCGCCCAGGAAAGGATTTGTTTCTGGGCTCAGGGAGCAAAGGCTCCCACCCCAGGGGTCCAGAAACATTGTCTCGTGGTGGCAGGCTGGTGTGTACCAGTCAGGGAACCCACTGGGGAGGCTGGTCATTTTTCAGAGGGGATCTCTAAGATGCCCTCTGAGTGCATTTTTCATTACATCCCACACTGGCATCAGTGTGGGTTTAATGTGCTGAGACGTTTGATACCAAACTTCCCAGTTTTCAGTAAAGCCATTATGGTGCTGTGGAGTGCATAATGACAAACTCCCAGTACCATATACTGTTAATGGCATTACTGCACTTACAATGTCTAAGAATTGGTCTAGACACTGTAGGGGTCATGCACCTGTACCCTCACCACTGGTATAGTGCACCCAGCTAGAGGGGTGGCAGACCTCTGCCAGGGCAGTGGGTTGTAGGCATGGCACACAGGGATGTGTGCCATGTCGGCTCTTCACTTTGTTCTGCACCAAAACATGCAGCCTGCAATGGCAGTGTGTGTGTATGTAAAGGTACAGGGCCTGTAAGGGTGGCACAATAAGCGCTGTAGCCCTTAGAGGCCTTCCCTGGCCACAGTGCCCTTGGTACCCATGGTACATTTTACAAGGGTCTGACATGTGGCCAAAGAGGTGCCAATTGGGGGTACAAGGTATAGTTTTTGGGAAGGAACACAGGCCCTGGGAACCTAATTGGCAGGAACCCAGGGCACATCAAGTGGGGGGGGTTACCACAGCAGAAACCCAGCTTCCTACACAGTCCAAAGCTTTTCAACATCTACATGGCCCCCCTCACAACAATCATCAGAAACCACGGGCTCAACATCGTCTCCTACGCTGATGACACCCAGTTCATCCTCTCCCTCACCAAGGAACCACACATTATCAGGCCCAACTTCCAAAAAGGGATGAAAGTCGTCGCCACCTGGATGAAGAAGAGCTGCCTGAAACTTGACTCAGAGAAAACAGAAGTCCTCATCCTGGGCTCCACCCCCTCAGCATGGGATGACATCTGGTGGCCCCCACCCTCGGAAACCCCCCCCACCCCAAGAGACCATGCACAAAACATCGGCATCATACTGGACTCATCTCTCACTATGAACCACCAGATCAACACCGTTTCCTCTGCCTGATTCAACACCCTCTGCATACTCCAAAAAACATTCAGATGGATTCCCCTCTGAATCCAGAAAAACGGTCACACACACTTTCATCACTCGCAGACTGGACTACAGCAACGTCCTCTATGCCGGAATCAACAAAAAACTCCTTCGCAAGCTCCAGACCATCCAGAACGCCGCAGCCAGACTGATTCTAGACATCTGTCGTCACAAGCACATCACCTAACACCTCCGCGCTCCCCATCATAAGAAGAATAACCTTAAAGCTCCTCACGCACGCATACAAGGCCCTCCACAACATCGGACCAGCATACCTAAACAACCCCCTTTCCTTCCACGCACCCAAGAGAAACCTCCGATCAGCCGACCTCTCTCTGGCCACCATCCCACACATCCATAAGACCAGAACGGGTGGAAAGTCAATCTCCTACCTCGCAGCCAAGACCTGAAATGACCTCCCTCTCCTCCTCCGGCAAAGCCCTACACTCCTCCAGTTCAGGACGGACCTCAAGACCTGGCTCTTCAGATGACCACAGCACCCTACAGAGCCGCCCCCCCCCCAGTGCCTTGAGACCCTCATGGGTGAGTAGTTGCACACTACAACCCCCTGATAGATTGATTTTTGTAATGGTTTTTATTAGCTATGCAATCAAACTTTACTTACTTACTTATATGTGAATACCAGATATTTTTTTCTTGTTGACAAAGAATCATCTTGTTTTTTTTAATGCACCATTATCCTCTCTCAGTAAGAATGAACAACCTATGCAAAGAGGGTGTGTGAACATCCAAACTGACAGAACTCTACCTGGACAAATTAAAAAGAGGACATTCCTGATGTAGTTAGTTGGTTATATTGTAGGAAGAAAAGTAAATGCAATCAGATACAGTGTTGCGATGGTCTACCAAAACTGGAGATGGCACAGTGCATTTTTTGAAATGGTTTATCTTGGCAGGAAAGCTGGTAAGGCATGGACTTTACATTTGATTGCAGAAAGTCTTTCAGAAACGGATATAAATAATTAATTAAAATAATTGTCAGGTCTGTTAAGCAATTGGCAACATAGGGCCTCACAAAGGGCATCCGGGTTTAGCGGTGAGGTTTATTATTGTGGAGCTCAATAGCCCTGTCAGTCATGTCCAAGGATGCAAACATTGCATGAATGGATCTGACAATATCCTTATTTAGAGATGTTGAAGGAGTAGAAACAAAGCCAACATCAAGAGAGTCACGTGGAGCATCACCCTCGGCCATCGCATTAACCATGGGTCTGTGTGAGTCTACTGGATATGTCTGGCAAGTGCTCTTAAAGATTTATTTTGTGTAGCACACAAGACCACAGCCACAATTTGTGCATTACTTGCTATCATTGTGCACTCTAGAAATAAGTCAAAAGTAGAGAGAGATTTTGATTTTCTACATACATGGCCAGGAGATGTTGGAGAAGCCCATACTTTCTATGGCTGTCTTAGTAAGCAAACAAAAGAAGATGAAGAAACCGAAATCCAAGACAGATGGCCCGGTCCAGTCCAGCCTCCTTCAGGCCAGGCTTGCCCTTGTCTGTGCACAACCTGACCTTTTTTTTTACCCTTAGTTCATCCCTTCAGTGGAATCAGGGGCGAAAACTGGACCAAATTCAATTGCCAGCATGGAACGCTGGACAACATTGTCCCACAGTTGTAGAGTCCCAGTGCAAACCCACTGATATGAAGCCCCAAGCACCCCATTTCTTCCAGTGCTACAACACAAAGCAAGATGTAAGGGGGAAGGGGGGCACAGAGGAGGATAGTAGAGCAAAGTGAGTTGAGCAGGTTGCATATTGCTGCATGCTGTACTCCCCACAGTTTCAAAAGCGTTTTATAAGTAGTATGTGGGAAACTGGATTGAGGAGGTGTGAGCCCTTTTCAAGCAACAGCCACAGTCCTTGTCAGGGTGAACTGCAAAAAAGTCACTAAATTAACTTGCGCTTACACCCCCGGTAGCTTGGAACAAAAACAATCAGGCTTAACTTAGAGGGAATGTTTACTCCTAGTCACAAAAATATGATAAAAGCATGGTCTGTCATTCCAGCAAGAAGTGTTGGAGACGTATCACTGGTGGTAAGAGAATATAAAAAATATATGAGTAAGGCACAGGGTAATCATTATGAGTGAATGCACCTGTCGCCAAGTATAAAAGGGAAAATGTTCCCTTTTCTGGTGTCCCATAAGATGGAGCTAGTTCCAAAATGTTGTCCACAGAAGCAGGGTATTACCAGGTATCATTTTCACAGTGTTGGAAAAAATTTCTTATTTCATCAAAGTTACTCTATTTTGTAATATAGTTCAGAACCTATTTTTTTATTTTTGCTTGGCTCAGCATCTGAGATTGTTAAAAGTTAATTTTGTTTTTGTTAAACATCTGGATTAGTTACTATAATAAATTATGTATTCTTTAATTTAAAAACTGTTGCAATTGAATTGAATGAATTAAAGTTGTATTGTTTTTAGGTGTTTTGAGAAACGTTGCACTGACTGGTAAAATATTTACAAATTTACTAAGAACTTTTCAGTAACAAATCCCTTTTTGTGGTGCTCTTTATACGTGATACTGTAATCTGTGTGTATTGTGCACATCAAAGTAAAACATTGCAAGAACTTGTGTGAGTAAAACGCAAGTCACAGTATCAAACAGAAGCAAACATAAATGTTATGTTATGTTAAAGTCTCTTGTATATCGCACCTACACCGAATTGGTTTCTTGGCAATGAGCAATGTATCTTTTAGTAGATAAAGTGTGTACAGTAGACTTGATTACTAACCAAACATTTTACTTTTCAATATTGTTTGGCAAAATAGCTCGGTAAAATGATTGTTTTCAAAATATTGTTTAAGGGTAGGACTGCATTTTTGCGAAGTTAAGTGTGTGCTGCAGGATAGCAACAAGAAGTACATGTTCTGATGAGGTGGAGCTGGCAGTCCCCAGCTACCATAACTCTCTAAGTACCTTATCTATAATTAAGTACAGCTAATTGAAAGCTACCAGTGTTGCTAATTCAGTGACTTCTCAGAGGCCAATCACACTGCAGAGGATCTAATGTGCGAAGTGTGCCAAGAAAAGCCAAAAACAGTTAGTTGTTACTGTTCTTGCCGTAGCTGTGACCTCAAAAATATATTGATGTGTGTCCAAGGCCAGTGATTATCCATAATTGTTTGAGGATAGAGAACATCTTATGAGAGCTTGTCTTACACCAGTGACCACATGTAAATTTATACTAAATTCTCCAAAAAATTCCAAATTGGGAGACTTTTGTGAAGTAATGTTGCCTTTTGCTTGAGGAATGTTTTATATTCATATGTACTGTGAGAAATGCATCTTCGTGCTATGTTTTCCTGATTTTTTATTTTTTTCTAGCATTGTCTTGTCATTGAAGGGCAACTCCTCATGGGTTATATCTTTCCCTGAAATATGTTAAGTATATTGGCTAGTTAATTGAGGTAGTTTACCTTTTATAAGTCACCTGTAGAGGTTTATACAAATAGAACATGTGAGCCTATAGCACATTTTTTGCCTAACACATCTGGAACAAATCATGAGCTGGGAGCAGAAGCCTAATCATGAGTGGTGGAATGAAAATTGAACCTGTTTTGTAATTATAATGCAGAATTTAAAATTGTAAATCAGCGGTCAGAGTGCCATACTGTTAGAAATTGGGTTACTGGTTGACTGAGGTGTGAGCCCTGGTGAAGCTGCACAGTCCTAGTCAGGGCAAGGCACAAGCAAGTCCCAAATAAACCTGTGCTTCTGGTAGTTTGGCACGGAACAGTCAAGCTTAACTTAGAGGCAATTTGAAGAGTATTTGTGCAACACTTCAAACAGTAAAACAGTAAAAACAGACCACAAAAAAAAAAAACACATCAGGTTAGACGAATAGAGCTTAATTTAATAAATAAAACAAGACCAAAACAACAAAAATCCAATTAGTAGTACCAAAGATATTGACTTTTAAATGTTTAACTGTGGATATCTGGCAAAGTCACAGGTTCAGGTCAACCACAAAGGAGCATGGGTCAGCTACAGCTGCAATGTGAGGGCCTGCGTTGTCGTCAAGGAACCCATCGACGGGGCTTGTGATTCAAAGTCCAGTGTCAAAGATGCGGCACACAATCGTGGCAATGAGTCGGCTCCGAAGAGCTGTGAAGCTGTGATGCGGAGTCTGGCAGCGGCGTCAAGGCTGCTGTCGATGAGGGATGTGAGGGCCTGCGCATTGCATGTCATGGCAGTGATGTGGGTCTTTGCGACAGTTCGAATCCACGCAGCAGCGCAAATGCGTTTGTTAGGCTTGGGGTTGCGCTGCACAGCAGAGGAGATTCGTTGGTGCCTCTTGATCAACAGAGTCTGGTAAAACACCTTAAGCCCGCTTCAAAGGGCCCAGTACTGGGCAGTGTAGACTCACAGATGGCATATCCCAGGGGAGGATGCAAGGTTGTTGGAAGCCTGTTATGTCCCTGAGGCTACAAATCAGGAGGCCAGCCAACTAGCCCTTGGAGTCACTCTGGGTTCTGGGTTCAAGAGAAGCAGGTCCAGTCCTGCTCACCCAGGCAAAAGGGCAGCCTGCAGCAGACCAGCACAGCAAAGCAGGAGTCCAGCAGACTGCAGCCCAGCAGAGTGGCAGTCCTTCAGCAGCCAAGCTGTGCTTCTTCCTGGTAGTGTATCCACAGGCTCGAAGTGTACTGGAGTGGTGGTGTCTGAGGTCCTTCTTTTATACACAGTTGTGCCTTTGAAGTGGGAAGAAGCTTCTGGAGGTATGCATTTGAAATGCACAGATGCCCTGCCTTTCCTACCCTAGCTCCAGACTAACTACAGGGGGTATGCAGCCCTTTGTATGGAAACAGGACACAGCTTATTTGGTGTATGTGTGGCTGGGCCCAGCTCTCACTCCCATCCTGCCAGTGATGGCCTATCCAGTCATACCTAAGCTCCCATTGTAAGTGACTGTATAGGAGGAATACACAAAGCCCAACTTCCAACTACACCCAGTCATGTAGCCAGATACAGGGTTCAGGCACCAAATGGCTAAGGCAAGAAAATCTCAACTTTCTAAAAGAGCCATTTTCAGAAATGTAATTTAAAATCTGACTTCATCATATGATAGGATTTTAAATTGTGATTCCAGAGAAACAAACTGGTTATCTCTTCCCATTCAGAAATTACACGTATAAAATGTAAAAAGGCAACTCCAATGTTATCAGATTGGAGAGATAGGCTTTGCAGTAGGTAACAATTAATTTAAGAGCTATTCACTATCAGAAAATGCAAAACTTAAAAATACATGTCCTACTTTTTAAGTACATTGCACCCTGCCCTTTGGGCTGTACAGGACATGCTATAGGCTGACTTATATGTACTAAAAAGGAAGGTTTGGGACTGGCAAAAAGGTTTATGTTGCGAGGTCAAAATGGTAGTTTTAACTGCACACACGAAGGCTGCAATGCAAGGCCTGGGGCATACTTAAGGAGCTGGCATAACCTGTGCTGCAAGCCCACTAACATAATTTAATTCACAGGCCCTGAGCAGGTAGTGCCACTTTACTAAGGAATTAAAAGTAAATTAAATATGGGAATTGCGTGTAAGCCAATCAAACCATGTTATAGGGAGAGAGCACAAGACCTTTAGTACTGGTTAGCAGTGGTAAAGGCCAACAAAAACAAGTTCAGCAAAAATGAAGGAGTGAAGGCAAATAGTTTGGGAATGACCCTACAGAAAGGGCCAAGTCCAATATATACTTTAATTAAAATAAGGCTATGGTGAGCTATAGTATAAAATTATAAATGATGTTGCATATAATTTACACCTTGATTAATATGTACAGTTGCTTTTGTTTAGGAAAAGGTAAGAAAAAATCATGTGATATACAACGAATTGTTGAAAACAAAACTCATTATTCAACATGAATTTCTATCAGGTATGGCTATAGGCAGGTTTAGCTGATCAAAAACATCACATCATTAATCTTTCGTAAAAGTAAAATAAAAAGTTAGGAGTGTGGGCTTTTGGTCAGTCCCCTTTCAGTCATTGATTTTCGTGTGTTTTCCAAGCTTTGCCACTGCTTGGATTGGCTATTGGCATGTGGAGGATAGTTACATTCTTTCATTTGCATTGCCATGAGGCTTGGGTGATGGGGCATCAAGCAGGCCTTTTGTTAGACTGCAGATGAGATTAGGAGCCCGACAATGTTCCTTGCTATATCTAGATAGTGTTGCGAGGATTCTGCACATATACAGAACTATGCGCAGGAAAACATGACCTCGGTGTATAGTGGTGTACCAACCATCCACCTTAGTGCCCAAAATCCCAATCCGACTAGCTATAGTGTCTCATTCGTTCTCCGTACTACAGTGAAGCTACCAATGATTAGACATCCCAGAACACGGACTCTTTCAGGAATCACGGGAGCAAGAACACTCTTTCATTACTCACTCATACTTGTACACAACGTGTGTAACAAGAGACACAGTATAGTTTAAAATGTTTATTTCAACTATCGTGCTCTAAGACACAGTACACGTGCCAGTACTAGCAGCATAATGCATAAAGACAAAACAGTAAGCATTGTTACAATTCCATAGAATACAAACGGGGACAGCATTTTATAAAGACATTGGATTAAGGACTATAATGCCTTGCCACCCTCCCCGTGCTAGTAACTAGTTTATTATAAAAATAGAAGACCTCTGGGCTTTGTCAGGGGGACCCCCATACCTCAAGAACTAGATGAAAGGTTTACATCATCGGACAAGCACAGCTCTTCTCCCTGGAAAGGTTTTTCTCCAAGTACATGCAACAGGGCGATCACAATGTTAAAAGCACCCAAATTTCTCCAGTGCAGCTGTGTTTCATGTTATGTCTAAGTGCGAGGGGCTGACCAGAACAGCAACAATAAGGGACGTTGTTTTTTGACCTTGTACATTATGTGCAGACGAAAACCACAGAGAACATGAGAAAAGGTGAAAGGCAGAATCTGGAAAAACAAAGTCACGGAGTAACGTGTGCAAAAGAGGCATCATGGCAGCTAGGCCTAAGCTAACTTAGCAACTTCGACAATGAGGCCACAATCCACACTACACCCTCCCCTGGTCAGTCAATAGGTCAAGACATAGGACGAAAACAGAGTTGAAATAAATGGAGCAGAATGTGAACGTCAATTGGTGGGAAATGTCCTTTTGAAAAAGAAAAAAGAAGGGGAAAAAAAACTTCAGAAAAAATTCTAGATAGGGCCAGAAAATAGGTCACTCAAAGAGAATAAAAAATCCAGCTATGCAGTTCATTGAGAGTCAACGCAACTAATCCATCAGAGTGTACGCGCAGAAAACTGCAACACCTTCCAAAAAGACATCATTGTCATCGTCTGAAAAAAGAGATGCCATCCAGTTCAACAAATCAAAACTGCATTCATGCTCCTCACAATAGGAAGCAGCGATCAGCATTGCGGGACAACTTGCGTGATACTCAATATAACTTGTTGTAGGAGATCCTGAGCAGCCGCCCAGATATCCCATTGCGCCAAGACTCCAAGTGCAGCCGCACACGCCATTAATCCATCACCGGAACATTCCCGTTCATGGGCCATTAAGGGGCCCATTAACTGGTCAAAATCCGGGTCAGAACAAGACGTATTGGAGAGGCAAACATCCAAGGACCAAGAGAACGGACATCGTAAGCAGGACATCACTGGTTGCACGCAAGTGAAATACGCAAAGTGAAAAGATAGTCCATAAGCCACGCTGAGTGTCGCCAGCGGCAGGACACTGAAGCTGTTAATCATGCTGTCACGGAGCATCCGCAGTCGCCCTGGGTTGTGTAGGGCCACAAATGGTGCAGCCATTGCGCCACAGACAAAGTAAAAGCAATACGCCAGCAGCTAAGGCTAGGATCAATGGGAAGCCGCCAAAGACGCTGGAAAAAATAGAATAAATAAAAGCCGGAATTACACCAAATATAGTCTGAAAGGAGGTCAAAAGGCCAGAGCCCACAACTTTAAAAAAGTGTACAAGACCTTCTGTATTTTATGCATTAAATATTCGGTGAATCAGTTCACCGAAATGTTGGGTGAGGTTAGTGTTTAAAAGGGCCTGTATCTCACTGTGGGCGCTGGCCACCTGGAGGACGAAGGTCTCCCGTGCGGAAGTGAGCATAACCTCCTGGTTTAATAATAGCGCCTTCATTCTGCTCAATTTATTGAAAGCTGCCTTCAAAGTTGGTATGTAAGGCCAAATGGAACTATCTAACTTCCCACGTGCGGGTGGAAAAAGCACATTATTGCAGCACACTACGCGTTGCGAAACTGTTACTATATAGGGTATGCCAGCCAGCAAACCACAGCAATCCTGATTATTTAAAGGCAGATAGCTACCATTAGCAAGCATAGTGAAAGTAGGTGATATAACAGGAACAGGAATGCCCTTTAAAACACATGCAAGATTCGGGGCAGAAACATTACAAGCCCCATGCAACTTAATGTTTTTACAAACAAGGAAATGACCCACTGTAGAAGCGCAAGACTCCCCTGTGAGAAATACCTCCTTGTCATCCCTAAGGCATCTGTATGTGAAAGGTAGGGACCAGAGTTCGTGCAAAAAGGCACTACCCAAAGGCTCGAAACGGCAAACAGGATAATGTTTCATGCATGAACTAAATTCAAATAAAGAAAAAGGCAAAGTGATAACCCCGTGTACTAGCCACACTGCAGAGTCAGTCTCCGCCACTGAGAATGGTAACGGATCTATTTTTTCGATATGTAGGAGAGTGTATGTTGCATCTTTCATGGACATGAACTGCTGTTTCTCAGTTAAATTAAACGGCAAGAACAAGGCAGCTGTGTTTAAAAAATGCCATGGAACCTTCCCCATTTTCAGTGTCTGCAAAGTCCATGCAAACTGCATAACTGAACGCAATTGATTTTGACCATGATATAACACAGACACGTCATCCTGTACAATATCAACAACAGATGAAACAATATTCTCTAATGTGTAAATGCGGGAAGACAGGGTGTTAATACTATTGTCGACAACAGCAAGCACTTTTTCTAGATTAGCTTGATCTATTTCCCGTAAACGGGAAGCAGCTTCTATTTGTGAAAGCTTCCAGATTTCATTGTAAGTCGCATAAACAAATCTTTTAGGTCTTGGACCTCGAGGTCCTAGAACAAAGTCGGCCAGATCGATGTTGCTTGATAGGAGGGATAAATGTTGTTTTACGGAATCTAACGTAGAGTGCTGCAACCACTGTTTACATAACTTACCAACTGAATAAGTTGTAATAGTACGTGAATCAGAAAAACGTGGATCTGGCCTATCCTGTTTGTAACCAGGAACAGAGTTATGAAAACGCAGTTGGCATGCATTTGAAGCTATGGGCCACGCCAACCAGGCCGTGCGATCCAATGTAGAGACATTAAAGGAGTTATTTTGAAACAAAGCTTGCAATGTATCAAGTGAAAAATTTAAATGCAAGCTCCTGTTCGGCCATGGAGACAAAGCAGGAATGGTAGGTGCATTTAATTGTTTGGAAGTCGCCAAACCAAAATAAGTTGTTTGGTATATAGTACTATTTAAAAATAATATTTATGTGGGGATAAGGCAAGCACGGTGCAAAGCTTCTGTACCGCGTACCTGCCAAGATTTAGTGCCCCAAATAGATTTCAAGTAAATGGTGTTTTTCCAGTGCTCATAGCTACCCACAGCTAATGCGTCCATAAAGGAACTGGAATATAGCAATTTGGTGTGAGTCAACATTACCTTAGGGTTTGAAGAAATGTTCAATTTAAAATAATAGGACCCAGGGTTTGATCTGTCAAAATCTGTAAAGTAGGTACATTTATTTATCAGTGTTTGGGAGCTACCTTGCAGAGGGGTCGGGCAATGTTCCCATTGGGTGTAATTGAAACTACCTCGAATTGTACTGGGTTTATGCAGAAAATGGTTGCCGTAATGCTGGTAACAATACAATTCGGCATAATTAGCAGAATTTAAGTACAAATCCTCAGCATTAAAAGCAGCATAATATTTCAAATCAGAAAATAACGATTCAATGGCATGCACATCCCAATCATCTGAATGAATATTCCTTTTACCACATCACCCATGGAAACACGAAGCACATTAGAGACATTAATAATTTCTGTCGGTCCATGAATTTGGAAATTCACTGCATCCCATACGATGCCATCTGCAACTGGAAAGGCGGAAATGTTCACAAATGTGTGGTCACGCTTCATGATGTGAGAAGAAGAATGCAGAGCCAAAGTTCCAGCCACAGAGTTCACCGCATAGCGTTCTGGCAAGTAGTGACCATTGATGAGCAAGAAAAAAACTGTCACAAAGCCAATGGACATGAACAGGAAAATCAGGAATAGCACCAACCAGATGTATGTCCATGGAGGGACCAAAAAATTGTCTCTGAACCAGGATACGAAAATACTGAACTTGGTCGGGGCAAATGATGAGGTGGAAGACGAATCAAAGGCAAAACGAGTCGGGTTCAGTGGTGTTGTAAGCAAATGTGCCACTGACTCACTCGCGGGGTAAGTATACTCAGTTTCCTCTTTGCAGGAGGAAGCCGGGAGGTTGAGCAGGCGATCTGGCAAAGCGACCATTCCAATGGTAACATCGGCACATGTGGAGTCTGGCGGGCCACGAACAGGATTCCTTGAAATTGCAGGACATGACACCGCAGGTGTTACACTATTCAGGATCGGCCAGATGTTGTAGCTTGACATTGTCCACTGAGATGAATCTGTTGTCTTTGTGACCAGGAAGCGGTGGTAAGATGACTGTACGAGTACCCTTAAAGCCAAGAACTGGAACCGAGGCACGATAAGAGGGGCCAAATTCTTTTTTGTTCTCCACCTTCTCTCGGACCAGATCTCCAACCTTCGGAAGCCAGCCGGCAACCGGAATCTGCAACGCAGCGTCTGCGGCTGAAGGTAAATGTTCGTTTGCAAGTCTGTCACGGGTCTCTTGTAAGTCCTGCAACATAGTAGAATGATTATCTACGTCAAAGATTGCGGCAGTTGCCGCCATGTCTAGACCATCAAGGTCTGGCACAAACATCTGTATGCCAAAGAGCATTTCGTATGGGGTCCGCCCACCCAGAGATCTTCTAGGGAGATTATTAAGTGCACGTTGCACGCCATACAAGTGGGCCAGCCAGTTCCTGCCAGTACCCAAGACTCTAGCTGTCAAGGACTGCTTTACGTCACGGCTCATTCGCTCCACTATTGAGTTGCCCTCAGGCCTATATGGAGACGAAAATTGCACCAGCACCCCCATAGACCTCATCGCGTCCTTGTACGCCTTAGAGGCGAACGCCGGACCTTGGTCGGAATGGAAGGTGCCACAGACAAAAATTCCCACAAAGACACGCAAATCCCTGATGACATTTCGAGCGTCAGCACTGCGTTGTGGCCAAACCCAGATGAAACGTGTGCACGAATCAACTGCAACTAAGATGTATTTATATGCAGTATCAGAAGAAAATGGACCACAGTGGTCAAGGTATACACAACCAAAAGGTTTATTAGAAATGCAGAGCTGTGTTTGTGGCGGACTTGTAACCGTAGAGGGCTTAATATGCTGACAGATGTCACAAGAAAGGACATAATTACAGGTCTGTTTATATAAACCATGCCACCAGTAACGCTGCTGCAAGATTGAAACAGTTGCAGACACACCAGCATGGGCCGAAGCCAAGCCTTCGTGTGCGGCTGTTATCAACGAATGTCTCCGGTCCGTGTTGGGAATCAGCCGATCACCAACGTCCGGAATTCTTACAAAAGGAACCTGGTCGGGAGTTAACTGATAAGAGTACTTGGAAGGGAAACCCTGTGGGTAATTAGAACCTTCCTTAGTTGCAGCAATAGCTGGCAAAATCTCATTATCTATTTTTGTCATGGATCTTGTAACTGCTGCTACTGAGCACGTGGCTACTGCTGATTTGGCAGCTTCGTCCACCAAACTGTTACCAACCGCGTGTGTGCCCACACGCTTGTGGCCAAGAGTGTGAATCACCTGTGTGAGAGGCAGACGTTGTTTAAGATCTGCTATTCGAACCCAAAGCATTTTATGCTTAATTGCGCTGCCTTTAGAATCTCTATAGTCGTTTTGAGACCAAAAGAATAAGTTGTCATTAAAAGACTGAACACAGTAGTAAGAATCGCATACAATAAGCTTAGTCACATCCGGGTCTGGAAACTCAAGTGCGAGCACCAAAGCACGCAGCTCGGCCAGTTGGGCGGTACTGTCTCACAGTGCCTGCGTGTGCACTACACTCGACTTGAACTTACCGTTCACTATGGTACCTGCGACAATAGCACATGCTGCTGAATAAGCATGCTTAGAACCCGTGGCCGGTTGTGCCGAACCATCGGTGTAAATGATACATTTGTACTCCTCAAGCGGCAGCAAAGACAGAGGAGGGGGATGAACAAATTCATACTGTAAGAACTCCTGTGTCTGAAGAGAGGAATCAAAGATAAAGGTGACATCCGGAGACGTCAAAGAAGTAGCCCATTGTATCCAATGGGGGTGCAAAGCCTTAGAGTTTGGTACACTGGCCTTCGTCACTGCCTCAAGGGCAGGATAGGGGGTGACAACCAAGATGCGTTTTCCCTGTGCAGGGCGCGTTCCTTAAGAATCGCCATTTGCACTGCAGTCAAAACTTTCTCCACAGTTGAAAAGCGCAACTCGGCAGAAGTGTAAAGATGTGACTTGTATGCAATAGGTACTGTGTCACCTTCATTAAACGTCAAGTAAGTGAAACCTACTGCCCCTGGCACTATTCTGATCACCAGGTTCGTGTGGTTATCACGTGTCAACAAGAACTTAGATTCAAGTAGATCAGACTGCAAATATTGCAGAATAAGCGAATGTTCCGGAAGCCAGCATGACTTCAAAAAGGTAGGTTGTATCAGGGCATAGAGAGGCTTGATACGCTGGGCATATTCGGGAATGTAAGAGCGCCCGAAGTTCAAAAATCCCAGCTAAGACTGAAGTTTTTTCAGGGTTGTTGGAGGGCGCAAAAAAGTGCGCACTTCTCCAGGAAGTGGGGAGCTAAGCACCTACCTTCATTGTTGAGCTCATAGCCCAAAAACAACACAGTGTATTCTGCGATGTGTGATTTGGCAAAATTAAATTTGTAACCTAAAACCACAAACTCGAGAATAATGCGGTCTACTCGGGTAAGATGCGGCCATAGTTCGTCGTCTGTCAGATAAATATCATCCAAGTACGAATACGCATCTGGGTCTATGCTGTCCAACAAATAGACAACACAGGCGGCGAAGACTCCCGGACTGTTTTCATAGCCCATAGGCAAACGCCAGAATTTTATCTGTTTCCCACCGGAAGTGAAAGCGGTCCAAGTGACTGCAGTCCGGGGACAAATTGTGAGTGTAAAAACCATTGGAAAGGTCAAGTGTCGTTTTATATTTTTAATGCACAAGACTGTCTGCGATTGCAGAACTATGGGTATTCTGTACCACAAAGTCCGACAATGAGAGTTCAAATGCCGGTAGTCTAAAACCAAGCGGTAAGACCCATCAGGTTTAGAAACCACGAAAAGGGGATTATTCATTGGTGACACGCATGTCTCAATTACTCCTTGATATTCTAACTGTGTCAGAATGTCGGAAACGGGACCCTTAGCTTCCCGCCGGAGGGGATATTGGGGTTGAGGCTGTGGCAGAGACCGCAATGGTATATCATGGGGGGGAGAATCCTCATCCCAGCCACGTGATTACGGTACAGTGCCGGTGCCTGGGCCATAGCCCATTCAGCTGCTAACGCCTCCGCTCTGTCCTTGGGGACATGATGCGAAAAGCTCGGAAGGATTACTTCCTCCCCTCTCGGAGCAGCAAGTACAAATGGGGGTGGCCAATCTGTCTCCACCAACAAAATGTCGTAAGAAGAGGTCAGATTTTCCCCAAAAATCCCTTTAATAACACGCTCAATGTCACCTTCAATTTGAAGGACAATATTAAATAGTCTGTCAGGGGGAGCCCCTCGATGTCAGCTGTTTCGACAGTAATGAAAGTGTCAGTTGCTGTCGCCTCCACATGAGGACGTAGTGCCTCCCGCACTATGGTAACTTCCACGGCGCTGTCTAGCAGCGTCACCGCCCACGTCCAATTCAGGAGTCTCGTTCTCACCATCTGTGGCATATCTCGCTGTTAAAGCGGCAACTTTTTTCTTCTGAAACTGTGGGCGAGAACGTGGAAATTCTTCTTGTTTCCCTCTGCCAGGTTGTCGAGGTTGGTCTCGTCCCTGTGGGGCGTTACGACCCCTGCCTCTTTCCTGGCGATCTCCTCCACCAGCCTGTGAAGTCGATGGTGCCTGTGAAGAACGAGGAGAACGCTGGTCAGGGACCTGAAATCTATCAGGAGACTTAATTCTCGCTCGGTCGCGCAGATCATAAGTGCGTTCAGAAGATACGGAAACCGATGACGCAGCACGCGACCCTGGTTTTGGTTGTTGCTTTCCCTGTTTCTTCAACTTCCAATTCTTTTTAGAAAAGAATGGTTTCTCGTCTTTATCAGACTGAGATTTTTGTTGTGGTTGAGTTTGCGTTTTAGCAAAAGGATTAACTCCCAAACTATTGCGGCCAATGGTTTTATAAGCCTGTGCAATAATTTGTGGTAATTCACGAGGCTTGTCCAGTTCGAGGACTAAAGCCAAAGCATTAGCGACTTGAAAGTTAACTGCATCACCCTTGACATTCGCAAGGATTAGATCAGCCACTACATCGAACACTCCCACCAGTCTCATCCCCAATTCCACAGCTGCTTCAGGGCCATGTTCGTCTTGTACACGCTTAATCACGGTGGGGAGGACCGTCATGGATGGAGTGCCGAAACACTTTGCATACACTGCTGCGAATACCTTGCCCCAGTTGTTGCATTCTGTCAACTCGGGAACTAAGTCTTTTGGCAAACTTATAGTCAAAATCCTGTGTTTTTCCACAGGAGAGGTATTTGGAAACACCGCCTCCAGCTGGTCAAATTTTTCTGCAAGCCCATAAGGCAAATCATCCTTATTCTGTGGGAGCTTGCCCATCACCGAATTAACCATGACGGGACTTATGGTCACACTGGCAAGTCCAGCTGGATGCGCCGCAACTCCAGGAGGGGCCATCTGGACGTTGCCTGTAACATATTGTACTAAAGCTCTGTGCACACGGATCAAAGACGTATGCAGCACGTGCAGTTCATCTACTGGAACCGCTAAATGATGTGGATGTGGGGTATACCCGGCCAAAACAGGCCAAGCGGCCCCATCTATCAATAAGGGGCCTAAACGAATCGGGGTGACCGGATGTGGGAGGGCGCCATTAAACCAAACACAGTGTTGCCATGCCGTGAGCGGTACTTCAAGAGCCTGATAAGGCCGGTAAACATTAGGAAGGGCGGTGGGAGTGTAAACGTGGAACAAATTGTCATCCCCCTCCACCGCCGGAAAAGTGACCCATGAGTAAAACACCTCAAAGTGGTAAGCCGGATCAGCTTGAACCACAAAGATGAGGGCGACACCCGCGTCAGGCACTCCATACGCTGTCAAATGAGCTCGGAGCGCGGCGCGGCTATGTGTCGGTATATTGACATTCACAGCCATCAAGACTAAGAATGTGGAACAACGTCGTGCGTGGCAGCTCAATAGAGGGTTAACAGAAAGAGAATACCTTTTAATAACTTCAAGCTTGAATGAACCTATAAAAACATCAATATGGGAGGTTACACCCTCACATATGTTTCCGGAAACATTAGTGAAGGAGGTTGTGGACAAGCACAAGTACTACTCAAGCGTCTTGCAGATAAGAAGCCCACCACGTTGGTGGCGCCATGTTGCGAGGATTCTGCACATATACAGAACTATGCACAGGAAAACAGGACCTCGGTGTATAGTGGTGTACCAACTATCCACGTTAGTGCCCAAAATCCAAATCCGACTAGCTATAGTGTCTCATTCGTTCTCCATACTACAGCGAAGCTACCAATGATTAGACATCCCAGAACACGGACTCTTTCAGGAATCACGGGAGCAAGAACACTCGTTCATTACTCACTCATACTTGTCCACAACGTGCGTAACAAGAGACACAGTATAGTTTAAAATGTTTATTTCAACTATCGTGCTCTAAGACACAGTACACGTGCCAGTACTAGCAGCATAATGCATAAAGACAAAACAGTAAGCATTGTTACAATTCCATAGAATACAAATGGGGACAGCATTTTATAAAGACAGTGGATTAAGGACTATAATGCCTTGCCACCCTCCCCGTGCTAGTAACTAGTTTATTATAAAAATAGAAGACCTCTGGGCTTTGTCAGGGGGGCCCCCATACCTCAAGAACTAGATGAAAGGTTTACATCATCGGACAAGCACAACTCTTCTCCCTGGGAAGGTTTTTCTCCAAGTGCATGCAACAGGGCGATCACAATGTTAAAAGCACCCGAATTTCTCCAGTGCAGCTGTATTTCATGTTATGTCTAAGTGCGAGGGGCTGAACAGAACAGCAACAATAAGGGACGTTGTTTTTCGACCTTGTACATTATGTGCAGACGAAAACCACAGAGAACATGAGAAAAGGTGAAAGGCAGAATCTGGAAAAACAAAGTCACGGAGTAACGTGTGCAAAAGAGGTATCATGGCAGCTAGGCCTAAGCTAACTTAGCAATGTCGACAATGAGGCCACAATCCACACTACAATAGCTCACACATTAAATGCAGATTGGTGGCTATTTTGTTTAGGACAAGTGTTTTAGGATGCCTCTGTTTGTCCTAAGGATACAGTGCTACTAACTAATTGTCTAATTGCAATATTTGTTGTATTCGTTATTAAACTAGCATGTTGTTCTTACAGTTTTTGTGTTCAAAAAGTCGGAGATAACAGCAATTTGCTTTCTTAAAGATGCAACCAAAATACTTCACCCTATGTCAAATACATCTACTGGAGAGTGTGCTTTGGGTCAGCTGCTTTCGGCCACTGGCTTTCATGTACTTCTCATGGTTTGTAATTGCTTAGCTTGGCTGTCCAGCAAGGCCATGTGACATGTCATGAGTGGTTATTTTGCCCTTTCTGTGCTCCAACTAGGTTATAGTGATTGGGCAGCAATGAATGCTTTTGATATATTGCAGGTGTAAAATGACATTTAACTAGCAGTTGGGAGCTGGTGTGCGTCCTTTCACATGTTTCATTTGCTGATACAGTGACATTTGCATTGCTGACATGTTTGTTATCTAAGAAGTGCATGCTATTTGGATGTCGTAATAGCCTACTCTATCATAAAGGCATAGTGCAGTTCAGTCGTCGCTCATGTGAGTTCACTTGTTTTACTTTGTTTTCATAAGATGTTGGTAGATTTACAGCATTAATGTTCACAAAATAAAGAGGTGTGCACACATAGGCTGTCTTAAAGATGTAATGAAACTACCGGCCATTTGGAAAAAAGATCTACAATTGAATATGTTGCTGTGCATGCCTTTTAACTTAACCACTCCCCATTTCATCTTCTAACTCCTTTTCATTAACACCCTTTTCACGATATAGCTTAACTTTGCTAAAGCCTAGTGGCCATGCAAATAGTTTTTCTATTATGGTAGCCCAAGATGCTGCTTAACAATGGAATTCTCATTCGAAGACAGGTGAAAGCAACCCACAACGCACCTAATTATAACCAATCACTTCCCTTAACAAACGGTTTGCCATAACTTATGCTAGAATGATTTAAAACGTTATTTCACTGTCTTAGAAAGAACAGTTTGGCCTATGCTGAACCCATTGCAATTCAACAGTAAAGATTTTATTTGACACCTGTTCCCTTCCCAAGAGTTAGATTTAGTCCTGAGAACCTGAAGCTTTCCTAGAACAAAAGGCTTGTAGCTCTACAGCCAACTTCTGTTTGGCAGCCACTTCTCAAAGGCAGCATGCCACTGATCACAGCACTGCTCAGGGAAGACCATCTCCACACTACCCCCCCATTACAGCCCTCTGGAAGGCGAGTATAACACCTGGCACTCCGAGGCACAACTACAACAAACAGCACTGTGCTTATGTTTTGGGAACTAAGGGTCAAGAGGTGGCCCAACGCATGCTTCCTTTGCAGCTCAGGGCTCCCATAAACTTCATCAAGCCCTGTATTTTCATTGGTCCTAGAGGGGCCAGAAGAAGTTGGCTTTGGGTAGAGTTAGACAAGTGAAAGAGAGAAAATTAGACACGGTTCAGTTCCATGCAAAGCTGGGAAAGAAGCTAGGTCAGTAGTGACTAGCACAAAACTTTATCTTAGTGCTTTACAGTAAAGAAGGGAAATTTGCAGGATTTCTGACCGAATTCGCTTTTTGAATTATAGTAATTGCTGGGTTATCCAAATATATGAGCTTCTATGCATCACTCTGAAGTCAAAGTGTTGCTTAGAAAAATTCCTTCCTGTCTGGAGTAGGGCTGTAGTATGTTTGACTACTGCTTCCTCTTGAACCTCTGACTCTGAAAGCCTACTCCTGGGATGAGGAAAAGTGTCCACTTGCAGATGCAGATCCAGAAGGCTTTGTGAATCTACAAACTCTGTGGATGAAGCCTGCCTGCTGTGGATGTAATTTTCTCGGAAGAAGAGTACTAGCAGTCCAAGGAAGGAAAGTGATAACATCATCAACAATGAAAATAGCAATACCCGTTGGAACTTTACTATTCAAGGTAGTGGGAGATAGACTCTGTTTTTGTGGCCTGGTGGGCGAGAAACCTTCAGCACAAGTTTGGGAAAACATTGAAAACCAGAAAATAAGTTATAGAACTCTTGGTTCAATTTAGGAAAATTGGTACTTTGCACATATTTTCACCTTTGGAGGACCAGAACAAAGTTCCAAGGCTAACCAAAAAAGACACAGTTTTGGCAGGTAAGATTTCCTGGTTTGTCCATCATTTAGCTTTAAATCATCAGAATGAACTACTCACCTCACACACAGGGTACACAAAGCCCTGGTGAACACTAAGGCCACAGCTTCCTGTCCTGCCTCAACCCTGCTGATGACTTTCAACCACCGGGAAAGTTTCCAGGGTCCTCATTTAAGATTTGGTGGGCGGCCCACCAGGTTGCCAGGACAGCGGAGTCTTTGGCATTTGTATTCATGGAGGAGGAACACCTGCCAGAATTCGAGATCCTCACATGACTGGATTCGCACCAGTGGCAGATGCATTAAAAGCACTGTTGATTGATGTGTGGGTATTATGTTTTTTCACCCACTTGCATTCATTTTTTGTTTTACTGAAACAAACTGAGTTTAAATCAATAAAACAAAAATTCAAAGTGGAGGTACAACCTTGCCTCAGTTAGATGCCCTAGGTATGGCAAGCCACAAGTAAAGCTCTGCTTTACTTGTGGCTGGGCAATCCTCACTGTGATCTGGCAGCCTAACAGAGGAGGGACCACAAGGTCAAGCGTTTCCGCTGTTGGAGTCAGGTGAAGCTCCACAAGCGGAACCCCTTCCCCCCCCCCCCGAATGTTAGGCCTTTCTGCTCATGCCAAACATCCAAGGATAAATTCAGGATTCCTCACAGATGCCTGCTCTTATTATTAGTTGCTAGATTGTTTTGAGAATGTGGGAGCACAGCCACAGCTCATATCAGGACACTGGGATCTCTTTTCCATAGACAAACAATTCGGTTTTCTAAATGTACCATGACACATAAAATAGCTATGTACATATGTACTACATGTCTAGCAGGAACCTATGCAAAAAGCAGTGGAGCGCTGTACTGGTGAAGCAGCTTTCCTTCAGTCACGTGCCTTACATCATAAACAATCATCTAGCATCATTGAGTTTTATATGGGACTTATTTATGTGTTTCTTGTCATTAATTTCTATTGAAATTCTATGCTACAGTTATGCATGTTGCCTCTATGACAGTATGTTACTTCCAGTAGGGAACAGTTCCAGAATCTTTGTATTTTTGTAGTTTTTAAAATTTTTAATGCAATAGATTCTTTTCTGCGTCCTACCACCAACTGTAGAAGAGGTTAAAGGAGCAAAGTCAATAGGAGTATGGACAAGGGGAAATGGATGAGCACAATAAGATATGGGATGAGAGGGAATGGCAAAGTGTAGTAGCAAAGATTAAAGGACAGAGGTGCGGGGCGAAGATACTTTCATAGAAAGAATGTTTCCTACAAGCCAGTAGTTCGTACTTTAGGCCATACTTCCCATTAGAGGACAAATCATTTAAGGTCACAAAATTAAAGTAATTCTATCCATGCATTCCAAATGTTTTTTGCTTTTGACTCCATGATTTTGGACTGCCACTGTGGCATTAGAGCTGCTCAGTCACTTTATACTCCAAATAAAATTCCTTAAACTCTCACAAGACGCTTTGGTATAATTGTTCCGACATTCAGGTATCAGTTTAGATGACAACAATGCTTTAAGTGGGTTTTATGAGAACTTGACAGAGATGTATATGATGGCCATTTCTGTGATATTTATGCATTGGGTTCAGGCTCTAAATCATGAGCTGCTATAATTCCCTTAACATTTTGATTTAGTTGTGAGAGTTATTTTGTTGTTAACTTTTGTTCCACACACATCTTCAAGTGTACAGTTGTTTTTGTTCCTGCCACCTTTTTCCCAACTAAAAATAAAAGATTTTCGGCTGCATTGCAGTCATTGAAAATTGTGGATAAAATATCCTGCTTCACAATTCTATAACTGACCTAGACACAACTATAACGGTGTCTGCGCTTTGACTGTCCCCTGACTATTTGTTTACCTATTTTATTTATAAAGTGCATACATCATCCCCAAGGGTGCTAGAACCAAAACAGGGAAGCTCCGCAGATAAATGCCCTTAAAGAGAGTACAGCCATGTTTTTAAATGCTTATGGAACACAAGAAGGTCCTCCGGAAGATGTATTTCCAGAGGAAGGGAATTCCAGTAAAGTGCCGCCAAATGGCCAATAGAGTGGCCACCCATCCTGGTTTTCCAAAATTCAGGTACTACGAATCAGGGCTTGATAAGAGGAACGCAACGCTCTACTAGGCTTATAGAAGGCCACTTTGCCACACAAACTAGCAGGCCCTGACTCGTAAAGTGACTTGTGCACATAGCTAAGTAGTTTTAACCAGGCTCTTCTCTGCACTGGGAGCCAGTGCAACTTTTTGAGGCAGGCTAATGCTGAGCTCCTTTTGGGATCATTACAGATCCGTCTAGCTACTTCATTCTGTATAAGCTGCAAGCGACTGAAGAGATAGTCAGCCATCCCTAGGTATAAGGCATTGCCATAGTCCAATCTGCTCAGAAGGAGCGCCTGAGTTAATGTCCTTTGCCGGGCTAAAGGGATCCATCGAATAGCTTCCTCAGCATGCGTAAAAGACCAAAACACCTTCCACACACCAAGTTTACCTGGTCCTACATAGAAATGGATTTGTCTAATACGACTCACAAATTCTTGATGGCACTCTTTGGTAATTGAGCCGCACCAAGGGAAGTAGGTCACCACGTATTATTCCAGACTTTGTCCGCCCCTCCGAACAGCAGGACTTCATTTTTTTCTGTGTTCAAATTCAAACAATGTGAACGTATCCAGCTAACCATGTCCGAGAGACAGCCCAACAGATTCTCATGAGTTTGAGGCTGATTCTCATCAATGGTAATAATGAGCTGGGTATCATCTGCATAAGAAAATGTCTTGATGCTCAAGATTTGACAATATTTGCCGAGGGGGCGACATACACATTAAACAGAGACTGGCTTAGAGATGACACTTGTGGAACATCACAATTAGTCTACAATGGGGTCAATTTAAGTGGAGCCAGATAAACAGAGTAAAATCTGTTAGACAAAAATGCTTCAAACTATTGTAGACATGGTAGAATGAAGGCCTGCTTCATGAAGCCTATGAACTAGTTGGAAGTGAGAGACAGTATCGAAGGCAGCAGACAGGTCTAATAAGATCAGGCCAACAGCTTTGCACTGATCTGCCTCCTATCTAATTCTGTCTACCACCACCAGCAGGGTAGACTAGCTCTAAAGCCTGTTTGAGAGATGTCTAGAATTTCATTGGCTTTCAGAAACCGAGATAGCTGAACAGTAACTATTCTTTCCAACACTTTTGCCAAATAAGGCAAAAGGGAGATAGGATAATAGTTGGAAAGATCCTCTGCTTCTGCTCCAGCTTTTTTTAACAGAGGCAACACAAGAGCAGATTTCCAACAAGAAGGGAAATCAGCATTTTCCAAAGATGACCTAAACAGCTAATTGATGACAGGGCTTAAAGCTGGGGCAAGCCTGGACTATGCACTACATAGTACTATTTTTTGTGTTTTATAATGTCAGCGAGATGTCCTACTAGACATTCACGCCGGTCTCACAGCAGCAAGGGCTGTAGTTTAAGAACAAAAAGCCACCATATTGGTAAATCCCATGTGCCGAAGATCTGTTCACCAGGCTTCCGACCACAGATCACAACTGAAAGTAAAACTCTGAGATGTTGTTTGCACTTCGGCTTTCCAGAACCTGAATGCACATAACCTACATATATAATCTACATATATTCAGTATGTAATAAAAAAAAGTCTGTTCTTTTGCCCTGCTGATATGCCAATAATAATCTACACACTTTTGGCGTCATATGAAGTGGGATACCCCTAAGCCCTTATTTCCTCCCACTTGCTTGAATTAAGACAAAATTAAGAACAAGAGATATTTTAGTTCAAGAATAATAAACCCAAAAGCAGCCAATAGTCAATATTGAAAAACATGAGAAAATTGTTATTTCGAGTGTCCCTCTCTCATCTGTGCCAAAAAGGAAAATGAGCAAAATAAGACAATAGTGTTTTTATCATCATAAAGCATTAATCCTGACAGAATCACACTCAGCAGAAAACAAAATGTATGACTGGGTTATCAACATAGTTTTCCTTTGATGAAATTGAGGGGCGAATATCAGACACGGGTTTAGCGATGAACTGTGGGTTTTCACCCCGCATGCCTTTTTCCAAAATATATGTATGCATGCATGTATGTATGTGTATATATATATATATTCACTGAAAAAACCATAGGTTTTAGGGACAGTTATAGTTAGTTGGACATTGCACTCGTACAAAACCCGTGAAATTCCCCCGTTATAGTTAGTCCAGCTAACTATAACTCGCGCCCGCAATGCACTGCTGATGACGTCACATATTACATCACTCATGACATGGTCAGTGACATCACTGATGACATCACTGATGACATCTCAAATGACATCACTGATGACATCATCCAGTGACTGTGTTTCTGTAAAGTTTAAATATTTTTAATATATATAGGAAAAGACGTATTGAAGAATGAGTGGGTGTGTAAGTGTCTGTATGGATGATTTAGTAGGTGCGTGACTGACTGTATAAGTGAGTGATTTAACGTATCTTACTGAATGCATGGGTTAGTGACTAAACTGGGTGAATGTCTGTATCCGTCTGTCTGTTGCTGTGTAAGTGGCTGCATGTGTTTGTGAATAGCTACATGAGTGTCTATATGAGTTATTGAATGCTTGTGTGAGTATCTGTATGGGTGCCTGAGTGTTTGTGTGGGAGGGGTGTGTGCGACTCTGTGCATAGATGTGTGAGTGGGTGATTCACTGGGTGGATGGTTTCAAGAGTGCATCTGTGATAGACTGTATGGGTGGGTAAGTGTGTGTAAGAGTGTGTTAGTGAGTGAATGTATGTCCCAGTGGTACATGTGTGAGTAACTACATATGTGAAAGGCAGTATATATGTGTGTTGGAGTATATAAATAGCTATAAGCGAGAGTGAGTGATTGTGATAGTGGCTGTATGGATGAGTGTGTGCTTGTATCAGTGATTGTATAAGAGCGTAAGAATGTGCTAGTATTTGTATGAGTAAGTGAGCTGGTGTGTGTATAACTGTATAGGTGAGTAAATGGTAGTGTGTTAAATTATTTGCATGACTGACTAGGTGTGTGAGTACCTCTATGGATGAGTGGCGGTGTTTGAGTGTCTATATAGGAGTATGAGTGCATATGATAGTCCTGTACTGAGTGACCGTAAGTATGAGTGACTGTACGGGTGAGTGAGTGGATGTGTGCGTAGACCTAAGAATCAGTGAGTGGGTATGTAGTTATTGGTGTTGGAGTGTCTATGGTTTTGCGAATGGCAGTCTGTAATTTAGAGTGGGTGTATCAAAGGTTATATTAGGGTGTGAGAAGATGCATGAAATTATCACGTGGATGATGTCATCAGTGATGTCATTTGAGATGTCATCAGTGATGTCATCAGTGATGTCACTGACCATGTCATGAGTGATGTAATATGTGACGTCATAAGCAGTGCATTGCGGGGCGCGAGTTATAGTTAGCTGGACTAACTATAACGGGGAATTTCACGGGTTTTGTACGAGTGCAATGTCCAACTAACTATAACTGTCCCTAAAACCTATGGTTTTTTCAGTGAATTTCTAAGGTTTTTTAAATGCTAATTTGTAACTATAACGTCCCTGAAACCTATGGTTTTTTCAGTGAATTTCAAAGGTTTTTTAAATGCTAATTTGTAACTATAACATGTCTGAAACCTACGGTTTTTTCAGTGAATTTCAAAGGTTTTTTAAATGCTAATTTCTAACTATAACGTGCCTGAAACCTATGGTTTTTTCAGTGAATTTCAAAGGTTTTGTAAATGACAATTTTTAAATGTATTAATTGTTATATTAATTTTTTTCATACTGATTTACTACATTTTTAGAAACAATTTTTTTTTACATATTTTATTTTTTAAATTACATTGTAATTACATTATACATTACATTACAAAAAATACTTTCTCAGAATGAATTACTTTAGTTTAAATACTTTGCACATAGGCAATAGACTTTTAAGTACAGTAGTTACAGTTGTTGCAATGGGCAACACATTTTCAAACACAATGCAACATTCAGCTCAATGTGAATTTCTAGTTAAATGCAATTAGTTACTTTATGGATTACTTTTCTAACCACAGGACTGGATCCTAGATTCAGTCCTGGGACATCTCCTGTAAACAGTTGAGTAAAAGCGTTTTGGTTACAGTACTGATTTTTAAGGAATATTATTGTATTTTAAAAGTTGACACTTAGAAACTTTTTCTCATATAGTCACCAATGTTATCCTATGGAAGGAAATTCACTTAGCAGGTAAAAACTGTTATCGTTACTTTTTCTTACTCAGTGTTGGATCCTGGATCCAGCACTGGTGCATCTCCTGTAAACAGTTGAAAGAATGCGTTTAAGTCATACAGGTGATTTTTAAGGAATATTTGTAGTTTGTAAAAATCAACACTTTGAAACTTTTTTGCTGAAAACCAGACAATGGATTCCTATGGAAGAAAAAATAAGTTACTGGTAAGTACGGTTAAAATTACTTTTCAGGGTCAGTGCTGGGCTAAAAGATGCAGCACTGGGTTCTCTCCTGATAACAGGTGAGTAAATCGGAATTCGTATTTCAGCTGATTTTAGAGGAATATTTTAAAGTTCCAAAACTCCACACTTAGAAGAATTTCCAAGTGAAACCAGTCAATGTTAGCCTGTGGAAGGAAATTCAAGTTACTGGTAAGTACGGTTAGAATTACTTTTCAGGGTCAGTGCTGGGCTAAGAGGTGCAGCACTGTGTTTTCTCCTGATAACAGGTGAGTAAGTCGGAATTCGGATTTCGGCTGATTTTAGAGGAATATTTGTATGTTTCAAAAATTAACACTTAGAAACTTTTTCAGCAAAAAGCAGGCAATGATATCCTATGGAAGGAAATTCAAGTTACTGGTAAGTACGGTTAAAATTACTTTTCAGGACCAGTACTGGGCTGAAAGATACAGCACTGAGGTCTCTCCTTATAACAGGTGAGTAAATCGGAATTCGTATTTCGGCTGATTTTAGAGGAATATTTGTATGTTTCAAAAATCAACACAGAAACTTTTTCAGCAAAAAGCAGGCAATGATATCCTATGGAAGGAAATTCAAGTTACTGGTAAGTACGGTTAAAATTACTTTTCAGGACCAGTACTGGGCTGAAAGATGCAGCACTGAGGTCTCTCCTTATAACAGGTGAGTAAATCGGAATTCGTATTTCGGATGATTTTAGAAGAATATTTGCACAATGGTGAAGGGAGGGGCGGGGCTTCAGGTGACATCTGTGCAAACGCGCCCGTGGCGCGTTTTAAGTTGGGGGATTAAGTCCCCTTGAATCCTGAGGGTCTCTAGGGGCCAACTAGCCCACCAGGAACCTCCAATATGCGCCAGGGGCTGCGTTGCAGAGACGTGTAGAGAGGCCACACTCCCTTTACACCTCTCTGCAACGCAGCTCTGTGGTGCTTTCTGGATGTACCTGTTGGGCTAGTTGGCCCTCAGGGACCCTCAGGATTGAAGGGATTTAATTCCCCATCTTAAAACGCGCCACGGGTCCTGTTTGCACACATGTCACCTGAAGCCCCGCCCTCCCTTCACCACTGTGCAAACACGCCCGTGGCGCGTTTTAGGTTGGGGGATTAAGTCCCCTTGAATCCTGAGGGTCCCCGGAGTCCAACTAGCCCACCATATACCTCCAAAAGCGCCACAGAGCTGCGTTGCAGAGAGGTGTAAAAGGGCGTGGCCTCTGTACACCTCTCTGCAAGGCAGCCCCCTGGCGCATACTGGAGGTTCCTGGTGGGCTAGTTGGCCCCCAGGGACCCCCAGTATTCAAGGGGAATTGTTTCCCTCTGCAAACGCGCCAGGGGCGCGTTTGCAGAGTGGTGAAGGAAGGGGCGGGGCCTGCGGGCCTGATCGTTTTTTTTTTTTTTGTCCCCTGAAGGGGTGCTGTGTGGCCCCCCTTCCTTTTTCATGTTTTTGGGCCCTGGGGACCCCATCCCCCAGGGCCTTACTCCTTTTTGGTAATTAAAATAAAAACAAAAACGGGAAGGGGGCCGCGTGGCCCCCTTCCCTGGGCCTGTATTGGCCCCGGGACCCCATCCCCGGGGCATGGCCTTTTTATTTTTTATTTGGAGGGGGCTGCGTGGCCCCCTCCTCAGGCCATTTAAGGCCCCGGGGACCCCATCCCCGGGGCCGGCCTTTCCATTTTTTTTTAATTATTTTTTTATTTTTTGAGGAGGGGGCCGCGTGGCCCCCTCCCGGGCCACTACTTGCCCCGGGGACCCCATCCCCCGGGGCTGGCCCTCTCCGTTGGGGACTGTGGGGGTCCCCAATCCCCCACAGTCCCGCCGGCTCCCCGCGTCCCTTGGGAGCCGGCATTGCTTTACACATGGGGAGCAGCTAACATGCTGCTCCCCATGTGGAAAGCAATCGGCTTTGGATATTGGAAGAGAGAGCAGGTTTCCCTGCTCTCTCTTCCAATATCCAAAGCAAGTTTGCAATGACAGGACGGGAGCCGCGAGGCTCCCGTCCTGTCATTGCAAACAGCAGTGTCCCGGGGGTAGGCACCCCGGGACACTGCAGGAGCCGGCCCTGGGGGTGGCGGTCCCCAGGGCCATCAAGGGCTCCAGGAGGGGGCCGCGCGGCCCCCTCCCTTAAATTGCACAGCCCCGGGAGGTGGTGGTCCCTGGGGCTATGGGGGTCCGTAATGGACCCCCACATTTATTTTGTAAGTGCCCCGGGAGGTGGTGGTCCCCGGGCGTGTGGGGGCTGGAGCCCCCCACACCTTATTTAACATAAAAAGAAGCCCCGGGGGGTGGCGGTCCCCGGGGCTGCGGGAGGGCAGAAGAGACCTCCCGCACCATTTTTTATATAAAGCCCCGGGGGGTGGCGGTCCTCGGGGCTTGGGGGCCCTTGAGGCCCCCACACATAAAATTAACCCCCTCACCATGCCCCCGGGACTTGGGCCACCCGGGGCAAAATGCAATCGAAGCGCGGGAGACCGCGCTTCGATTTGCTCGGCAGGATTCGCGCACCCTGAGCGCATCCTGCCGATTTTAAAAAATTATTCTTTTTTTTTTGCCCAGGGGGTTTTTGTGGGACCCCTGAGCAAACCTAGGGGTCAGGGTGTTTCTACCCTGCTCCCTTTGTGCGCTTTGCGCACTTAGTTTCTGTCCCTCGGTTCTACCGAGGACAAAATGGCTGCCAACATTTCCTGAATCGGAATGTTGACAGCCAGCTGACAGCCAATTAACATGCAGCTCGTGATCGGGAGGGTACGCGGACCCTAATCGGCCATAGATATCACTATCTTTTTACTTTTGATTTTCTCAGCAACTACTGAACGGATTTACACCATTTAACAAAAAGGGTTCTTTCTGAACCAAGAACTACCTCTTTGCCAAATTTGGTGTAATTCCGCTCAGCAGTTCGGGCTGTAGCCGTGTCTAAAGTTTCCTATGGAAAATTGCATGGGGAAAACGCGTTTTGGGACCCCCTTTTTCTCGGCCCCCGCTTGACGAATCCCCCGAGACTTTCAGGGTAGGAGCGGACCGGAGCGGGCCACAAAGTTTGAAAATTTTGCGAAGATACGTTAACCGGCAAGAGAGTTATTTCAAATAGAATGTCGCGGATTTCCTATGGATAATAGGTTGTAACTATAACTATCTACTGGCGACCGCCAGTAGATAATATATATATATATATATATATATATATATATATATATATATATATATATATATATATATATATATATATATATATATATATATATATATCAAAACTCCAAAAGCACCCTTTCACCTCCTTGATGTAAAGACACAGGGCACGAACTCCTCTTGTTTCTTCTGCTTTTATTATTATAAATCCAGAGTCATAACGCGTTTCGGTCAGCAAGTGACCTTGATCACATAACGAAACGCTCTGCGGCATTAACTTTTAGTACAACCCACTTATATATATAAATATCACAACTAGTTTTGCCCTAAGCACGGAGACACACTCGTCATTCAAGCAACATTTATTGATAACGGATTAAACAAATCCGTGGAATTCACTTAATTGAAGCACTTCCTCAAGCCTTTTGAGTAAGTAATTTGGCAAATTCACAACGCAGTTGCAGTGCTGATTAGTTCATAAGAAAAGTCTTGCCTTCAAGCGGGTCACCCAATGAGGTCCCAACGCATTATGGAAACAGTGGTTCTGCACAGTTCAACACTTACCCCAACGAGTTTGCAATGCCAATAATCATTCATATTACAGTCATCCTTGCCCTGCAGTGGGCTTTAAATTCATGCTGTGCTGTTTTGTTGCAATAGTTCCATTGTACAGCTTGATCGCTCTGTGTTCTACCAATAACATTTTCCAAGCCACCACGGACCCAACGGAAATACATTATGGTGGTGCAGTCTCCCCGGCGGGGCCGCAGTCTTAATCACAACTAGTTTTGCCCTAAGCACAGAGACGCACTCGTCATTCAAGCAACATTTATTGACAATGGATGAAACATATCTGGTGAAGTAACTTAATTGCAGCATTTCCTGATGTGTTTTGGGTTTACAAAGCCTTTGTTCACAGGTGAGTAATGCATCCTTTCTTATGGTGCTCCTCTCGGAGATGTTGGAGGAGTGCCTCCATTTCATCTCAGAGGGCCTGGTCCTACCTAGGGGAACAAACCAATCGAATTGGTGATGCACCAGTGGTTGATAGGCAGCGCGTGATGCTCTTACCAGCTGGGTCTATCCTTTTGTTCTTTTTGTCTGGTGGAGATGCGTCACCGGTGCCTTGAGCATTTGCTCACATGTGAGCAATATGAACCACTGAGGAATCTGGTGGGAGTTGTCCCCTAACATAGATGGGATCTGAAGGGAAGGCTTTGTATTTATTGTCAACCCGGGGGTTAATAAACTGAGCCTTGACCGCTTCTTTGAAGATGTCAGGAGCAGACTTGAGCATCTGCTTCAGCATTGGCACATACCGCAAGAAGCAACGGGCCGAGGATAGAGTTTGAAAGAGGAAATGCTTTTCAACAGGCTCTTTATGCATTTTCATGTTATGGTAAGCAGTGACCCTAACTAGAACCTCATGGTAGGAGGTGATGTCATCTGATGGGGAGGATCGAGCAGGGTAAAGGTCAGGATCCATATCCTCAGGTAGATCCATATCATAAGAGTCTCAGGGATCTCCCTGTGGGGGCATATGATATGCGTACCCCCATCCGGTTCCCCCTTGTCAGAGTGTGGTGGCCCCTGTGGAGTGGAGAACAGTGGGCCATGTATAGAAGGTGGTGGGGAAGGTGATGGTAGAGGTCTGGGTGAGCTGGAAGAGGGTGGTGGCAGTCCAGGCTCAAGAAGAGGAGTAGTAGCTTTACCCTGCTTTTTCCGGTGCTTTGTTGGATGAGAGAGCTTCAGAACTTCTTACTCTGGCGAGCGTCAAATTAGTTCTGGAGCTTTTGGAGGGCCATTTCAACAGGTTAAAGGGCTGCCTTTCTGGTCGACACTGGTTTTGGTGTCAGCATTGGTGCCTACACATGCCTCTAACGTGCATACATTCATCACAACCCCAAACAAATTATATTATAATTTTTTGGGGGGTTGTAACCCCCCAACCACCTACATTTTCACCTTTTACCACTTCCTGCCCCTGAAGCCTAACAAACCCTTTCCCTCTTTACCACTACCTACCCCCTTAACTCTAAAACTCTCTTTACCTCCCTTTACTTATGCCCACATCAAACCCTAAATTTATCCTTACTCCCTTTACTTCTACCCAGCCGTAACCCTAAAATCCCCCTTACCTCCCCTTACTCTACCCACCCCTTAACTCTAAAATTACCCTTAACTCCCTTTACCTGTACCCTCCCCTAAACCCTAGATTCACAATTACTTCATTTACATCTACCATCCCTTAACATTAAAATCACTCTTATGTTCCTCTAAATCTAGCCACGCCATAGCCCTAAGATTACCCTTACCCTCATTTACCTCTTCCTATCCTTTTACCCTAAAATCACCCTTGCCCCTATTAACTTCTCCCATCCCTTAACCCTAATATCACCCTTACTCCCCTTTACCTCTACCACACCTTAACCCCTTTTTTAATAACATAAAAATAATGTTATTCGAAAAATATATATTTACCTGCGAAGTAAAGTACTGCATGATATAGGATGTGGGGTAAAGGTAAAAACCATTAAAGTCACTTACCTGCATGGTAATTACCTGTGTTTAAAGACTGCGGTGTAAAGTCCATGTGGGGTATAGACTGCGGGGTAAATACGCGCTTGAATTGTAGACTTTCACCGCCACTTGATACTTTGTTGCCAGGTGCACGGAGGACTTCAGAGACCGCAGCGTGGGCCGCGCGGTCTGCGCCCGTCCGCGTCTGGACAAGGCTGGGCTGGGCCAGGTTATTGATACTTCAAGACCCGTGTGACAGTGCCTGGTATAGTAGTTGGAGCTGTGTGACTTAGGTATTAGGATATAACGGATATAACGTTTGCTTTTGTGGCACTTTATATATTGTATATATTGTATAAGAGGGGGCCGGTAGAATGAGCAGACGTAATTCGCTAACTGGACCGGGGGTCGTTGGAACGCTAGATGCATTCTTAATTAGGGCCGAGTCGGCATTGATGCATGAAATTGCCCTAACTGAACGCAGACTATCACTTGAGCCCCTAGCACACCCGACTCACTTGCCAGTGACTGTCCCTGTAGCTAACACTATACACCTAGTCGATCCCCCTGTTCCCACCACGCCACAATCAGTAGTAACTGACCCTGAAACTGCAAACTTACCAGAAGTTCAGCGGCCGTCTAATAGAGTAAATAGATCAAATGTAATTACTAAGGGGCAAAAAGTAAAAAATAGTCATCTGAGGAATCTTGCCCCCCCACCTAAGAAGAGGAAGGGTCAGGGTACTAACACGCAATCTCACCTCACGCATGAGATAGGGGGATGTATAGCCGAGTCTGGGGGGAGTGAGTTAAATCAGGAACATGCTCCGCCCCCTAATGTTAGGGTAGTAACTAGCGGTTCTTTGGCAGTGGATCATGGCGACTTTTGGGAAAAGTTGGAGCTAACTGTTTCAGCTCTTTTGAAACCATTAACAACTATATTAACCAATATGGAGGGTAGGTTAGTTAATTTGGAAAGGCATATTAACCGTTTTTCCTTAGCTCCAACAGATCTTCCTTTAAGCAGAACAACAGTCGCACCCCCTAGTGGTAGAGGGGATTGTATATTAAACCATTCACATGTTAATCCCACGAATGGAGCTCCCTGCCAATCACAATTACAAGCAACCAACTCCCAAAATGTATCCAATAATTCGGCTCAGACTAGGTCTAGTCTGTCGGGTGCATCAGCAGTGTCACGTTTAGCAAGTGAAAATGAGGCTCCTCATTCCACCCAGAGTAGACTTATAGGGCAAGAAACTACGAGCCACGATTCAAAGCAGGTTACATCAGGCAGGGAGGGCCTTACATCAGGCCCTGGGGATCATACCCAAGGTAGTCTAGGATTTCAAAGCATGGCTCGAGGACACCATTTGGAACCAAGGCAGTTGCATCTCCCCCCGGAAGTAAACCCGTATACCGTGGTTCTGGCCAATGTTCCCCTATTGCCAATAGGAGAGGCAGAGCATTGGTCTGCCCTGAGAAATAAATCATTGCACTTCCTAAGCGGGAAGACCGGAATAACCCATAAGTTATTTACCGAATTTAAGATGGCGAGGCGAATTGGCTGGCTCTAAAAAGTCATTGCCTGGAGACTGCGTAGTGTTGTCATTTAGGTCCCCAGTCTTGGTTCAAACTATTTTGGATAGGGTGGGCAACTGGCCGGTCAGAAGCAAGGGGATAAGTGTTGTTCCCCTGGGTTTCTTTTACCAACCAAATAGACTCCCTCAGTATACTTTGGAGGAGGTAAGACCCATGGGAACAACACGTTATAGATACGCTGTTCCAGTCAATAATTACTTCGATGCGCTTAACGATCTGGAAGATATTGACTGACTGGCATCTTTTGCCCAGACCTTAAATAGGAATGGCAGGATGGCCAATTGCAACGTAGTGGGCACAATAGATAAGTTTAGCTGTCAAGATCAAACCACTATAGCGGAAAGGTTTTCCTCCCCGCAATTCAACAAAGAACAAATTAATAGGGGAGGTAGCACTGAGATGTCGACTGCCCTGTTAGAGCAGTGTGAGTGCCCTAATAATTTACTTGTCCCACCTGGTATCGATCACCTTGCTACCCCAGTGTTGGTGCCTTCTAGCCCCCAGACCACCCTTGCGCGCCCCGTCTGCAACGTTTGGGGCGAGTTCATTTTAAATACTGATATCCTCTGTTTACAGGAAACCTGGGTTACAGAACCAATCCATATCAATGGTTATAAGACCTTTTTTACTGAGGCTGTGAAGGGTCTAGGGGGAAGACCAAAGGGCGGACTCTGTACATATATTTCAAACCAGCTGAGGATTGATAAAATAGATTTCTATCTGGGGGATTGTTATTACCATATAATTGTATTATCCTTAAGTGCTACCTACTGTATTGTTTTGGTTAATTTCTATAACAATGCTCCATCTGGTGAGTTTCATATGGTGGTAAAGAACATAGGGGGGGGCTTTGAACGACATCTGTAATGCTGGATCAAAAGTTTCTATGATATTTATGGTGGGGGATTTCAATTGTGCTTTGTGCAATTTGCAGGATCCTAGAATGTGTGGCATTGTCAATATAGAGGGTGAGTGTAATACTCATTTTTGTCACACATTGGCGGGGGAACTGTTTAATGAACTCCTATTTACTAGCGATCTGGGATTTGTGAATGAATTTTTAGCCACTCCAGTCCACATGCCAAGTACTTTCAGTGGCAGAGGCCTTTCATCCACTATTGATTTCATGTTAGCTTCAAGCATTTGTGCAACTTGGGTGCTTTCTTTTAAGGTTGGGGATATTTCCTTAAGTGCTCACTTTCCGCTATGCTTATCGGCTAAATTGCCCATGTATAGGACCAAAAGGGCCGAAAAAATCAATCCGGTTAGTGGCAATATAGAATTGACCAAAACTAATGGTTACTCCTTATGGTGGGCTAAAGTGGACTCAGAAGTGTTATTAAAGCAACTAATCTGGAATTGTAAACCCACCTTTGATGCTTGCCTGAGTGAGCTAACTCCCTGTGAGGACATAGTGCAGTCTTTTGTTGAAATCTCAAATGAGGTTAGGAATCTATTATTTGTAAAACATCGTAATAAACCTAAGGATTCTGGGTGGTTTGATAAGAAATATACTCAAGCGTATTCAAATTTGAAGCACAAGCTACATAGGCAGCCTAGATTTCCTAATAGCATTAGACTGGCAAGACTGGAGTACAAACGGGCTATTAAAGAGAGAAAAAGCACTATGAGAGACGAAGCGTGGGAATCCCTCCACAGCGCGGTGAAACAGAAAGACAGTGCTGCTTTCTGGAGAGCAGTGAGGGCCCCTTTTTTAACAGCTGGTGAGGGTCCCTCAATTGAGATTGCTATATCCGAGGAATCTTGGATCAAGCACTTTTCTAAAGTCTATAACGACCAAGGAAATCTTGCCTTGCATTCGCACGGTACCCCATGTGAACATACTGACAAGGTGGAGTTGAGAGTCACGCTGGAAGAAGTGAATAGAGCTCTCGCTCTCAGTCTGGGTGGTAAGGCCCCTGGACCTGATGGCGTACCAGTAGATTTGTTCAAATCCAATGTCTCTTTATGGGGCCCTATACTAACTCAGGTTATTAACGCGAGTTGCGATACAATAATTCCTAAGACCTGGGTGGCATCGATTATCATCCCGATTTACAAGAAGGGGCACCGCCATGACCCCGGTTGCTATAGACCGATCTCTTTGCTTGACTCGATGGTCAAAGTGGCTGGACGTGTTATCTTGGAATGTCTGCAAGATTGGGCAGAGGATACACATATACTATCTGACTTACAGTATGGCTTTAGGGAAGGGCTCGGCACAATAGAACAAAGCCTAAACCTAGCAATTTTAATAGGAAAATATACAAGAGCGAAAAAGGGCAAAATATACCTGGCATTTGTGGACCTCACAGCGGCCTTCGATTTGGTAAGGCACAATAGATTATGGGAGGTCCTTAAGGCTGCGGGGGTGGATCCACATATAATCGCTTTTTTACAGCGTCTGTATAGCGGTGCAACTGCTAGTGTGCGTTATGGCCTGGGTGGTGAGCGCACTAAAGCCTTCCCTATCAGGAGAGGGGTCAGGCAAGGTTGTGTGCTGGCCCCCTTCCTTTTTAATCTCTACATTAATGGTCTGGGTGAAGCCCTACTTAAGAAGGGCCAAGACTCTCCCCAAGTTAAGTGGCGACCGATACCGGCTCTGCTTTATGCGGATGATGCCGTTCTGATGGCGCGTACACAAATTGGCTTGCAGTGGGTCCTAGATAGTTTTAACGACTTCATGAAGGATCTTGGCCTAAGTATAAACATCTCTAAGACGTATATCATGAGATGTGGCCACGAGACCCAGAGGTTGAGAGATATGTTTGTGGATGACAGGAAACTATCCTCAACTAAGAGTTTTTCTTACCTTGGCATTCTATTCAGCCAAAATGATTCATGGGTCCAAACAATAACTATTAAAAAATTGGCTTTCTCCAGGACAACTACTGCACTTGCATCTTTTGCAAAGAAGTTAGGCAGGAAGCCACCGGGCGAACTCCTGCAAATATATAAGGCCAAGTGCATTTCCACCGCGATGTATGGGGCTGGGGTGTGGGGGTTTGTTAATTCCTCTGCACTCCAAACTGTGGAAAACTCCTTTCTGAGGTACATCCTATCTGTACCACCCAGTACCTCCTTTTATGCTTGTCACGAGGAGTTGGGTCTCCCTTTGATTTCTGACCTCATTAAATTGGAACCTATACTTCTATGGTATAGATTATGGAGTAAGGATCAGACCAAGCTAAATAGGGAGATTCTGCAAGATACTCTCAGATTGGAGGGGGCCTTCAAGATTCCTTGGGTGAGGTTTGTACGGGATTTCATGAATGATCTGGGTCATCCAGATTATTTCACCAACCCGAGCTCCATGCTGGCGACTACTAGAAAGGCCTTAAAGAAAGAGGGTCTTCAATTATTGGGCTCTATAAGAATGTCAGAGGAAATTCTAAAGCCTAGCGTCATGCAACATCAATTAATGCTCACTACCTTGGGAATGGAGCCGTATTTATTATTTGTACCCCGCGGGTTTGACAGGTTGCTTTTAACAAGATTCAGACTGGGCAATGTCCACAGACTAGTGACATTCTCAAAAATGAACGATTGGTCACGAACGCTGATACCCTGCCCGTGCGATAAACGTTCTGAGCAATCTACCATCCATTTAGTCCTTTTCTGTAAATTTTATGTAGAGTTGAGGAAAGTGTGGATAATACCACTTTTAAAACAACAGCGGTTGAGGCAATGCCGCCCAGCTCTAATTCGATTGCAGTTACTGGAGCACGAACATGTAGCATGGAGGTTATCAATGTTCCTGAAGAAGGTGCTTCTATTCAGGAAGAGTATGTTAACTGATGAATTATAACTGCTGCGTATTCCTTTTTGTAAGTGGCTTTTAACAGAGTTGAGTTAATCTTCTACTTATTCTGTAAATATTGTTATTTGATCATTTTACTAACTTGTGCAGTTTTAAATGCAATTTTATCTGTCTGTTTTATGTGCTTTTATGATTGTTAAATACAACAGTCGAATAAAGCTTTCCTTGACTTGACTTGACATACCTAGAGGGACAGAACAACCGCATAATTGTTTCCTTTTGCCAACTCTTTTCTGCTTTCTGAAATCTAAGCTGGCTGAGAGCGTTAATGCCTGTGGAGTAGCCTGAGCAGGGCTATTCTAGTGTTCCTGGAGGACAGACCATGCAATTCTTCTGCAAAACAATTGTTATCACCTTATATGGCAAAGTTAAATGTTCGGAACAGAGTATGTAGGCGGCAGGTAATATGCTTAAGCAGTCTTCTGTCTGGTCTTTATATTTATACAGGTTTGTACAGTCTCATTTCATTATCTTGTGGTGTAGCACTTGCTACACTATTAAAATCTGCACCTTATGGACTAAATGAAGTAGCCATTTTGGTTGCTTTTCACACAGTGATTAGCCTACCACAAAGTGTTAATCAGTTCTAAATCCCATGTTTTCTCTAGGCTGTCGAGAGAAGATGCATGAAACAGTGAATTCTGAATTCTAAGCTTCTTGTGAAAAGCAACACTCTAAAGATGTATTGATGTAATTAGCAGGTCACCACCCCATTGAAGATTAATGTATATAGTCCCTCCCACATAAGACCCTATTTATCATAGAAGATGCTCAGGCTGATGACTGCAGCTTTTAACGGGGCTAGTCTGGGGAAGTAACGAAAGTTAATATAGCTGTGTTATGTCCATTAATCAGCAATTCAAACGCTTTAGAAACATCAGTAATCGCAACTTGCATTGGCTCTGTTTCTATTCAAACAGTGAAACTGCTCATACTTTTTGTGAGCACTCTTTCACTTAATTTAAGTTATAAGAGTTATTGGAACTAATTTCCCATTTCAGTGCATTTTGTGGCAGTAACAGCTCCTCTAGAAATGAGACTTTGCATTTCACCAATAATTCATCTGGCCATCTTGAAGCATTCTCATTATTATTTTTATCTTGCTCAAACATAGAAAATGAGAGCAAGTCCAGCTTAGGCTACATATCCCTTTCGTTTGCCTATCGTTATTGAAAATATTTAGTGACAAGACAAATCTCTTATTGTAAATAAGTCAATGTAAAACTACTACTTTGCCAAAACAATATAGCTCCAGATTGAAAAACATTGTACCCCAAAGAGTTTAGTCCATGTGTCAACATTTGCTTTTTATTAGCTCACCTGGTGACAGTAAACATAATTGTTGCCAGGTCTAATTCAGTTTTAAATTGCTCAAAGTAGGCATCAAATAGTCACAGGTACAGCCATTGGGAGTCTACAGTTAGAGAACAATAGAGTGATGGAAGCCACTTTCAAAGTTTGGCCAAAAGACTATATCACCAAAGAGCTTGCTCAGTTACACTGACTTCCGGAGGAAGTTTTGGAAGGGCTCCATATTAAGGTGATGACAGTGGTAAACAAAGCTATAACTATGTTGGGGAAGGGCTAATGTCTCTTCAAAAATCTTCAGAAGAAAAAAATGTTCTCTTCTCATAAGGACCTCTAAAATTCCAACATTCAGGCACTGCGTGGATGGTGACATTTGAAAGTGGTGGGCGTAAAGCAATTGTCGTACTGCACGGCGGCGAGCGTAGCAAGCGTGCCCGTACCACCTACAGGGGGTTCGGGGCGGTCTCCCCCCCCCCGAGATAATTTTGAAAAAAGAGTGGACAAATTGTGCATTTTCAAGCAAATTTGAGAAAGCAGGAAGGTAACTGACCAGTGCTAATCTGTTGCTTGTTTTACTCAATAGCCTCACACTTCTCATGGTCTAAGTTAGTGTTTAACAAAAAGTTCTAAAATATACAAATGCGGTTGTGTTTTGCATTTTGAGAGCCCTGCAGAGTTTCTAGTAGGCTGAGCTCGTGTCCATACCAGCGTATGCTAATGTAATCAAAGCCAAGTCAAGGAAAGAGGAAAGCATGCCTAAAACCATCTTCGGTTCATCCTCTTCATCAATACTTTACTCTTCTATTCACAGAAAGTGCCACTTATTGATGACACGTGTTTCACGGAATCCTCCACTTTATCAAAGCTGCAAAGAAGAGCTGTCACAGTTCTGTATATTAATAACAAGCATGTTTAGCAATCTATATAACTTTATTAAAAATGGAATGAATCATTTTATAAGCTCTAATTGCTTTCATAATGTTATATAAAGTGCCTATATAACATTATTAAAATCTGCATAACACAAGGAGCCCTATGCAAACAGGTGAACTTGCACACACTTGCATGTCTGATATTGAGTGATCTCCGCCCAAGTTTTTTTCTGGTTAGGGCCAGTGTGGTTCTGGTTCTCTCGCTGGGGGCGCTTTACGAATCTGGGGCATGTGCTGTGCAGTGTGCTGGGTCTAGAGGACACCTGCCCTCAGGTGCTCCTTCAAAGTTAGGAGTGAAGCCCAAACAATTAGGGTTTTACAATGAAAGATCTCTCAGCCTGTGAAGAGGGTACTTTCCACACTCCCGGTATGCAAATGCGCCCGCCACAAGTCACCAGGTATTCGAGACGAAGCAGTTGTATGTCAAAATATCACAGGCAGAAATATGGTCAGAAATAAACAGTGTCATACGAGATATTTACGTCAGATGGAGTTCTAATTACCATATTTTGGTACCATACGGTGCCAAGTTCAGAGTCATGAAGGTAGAGACTCCCGTATTTTTCTAGGCGGGATATGGGTTTTGGAAAAGACAGTGGCGCAGCACGTCTCTCTTTGAATTAGACAGCCCTTCCAGCGCTCTCAGACACCGCGCGCGTGGTCCGTTTTCTGCGCTGTCACCCCGAGTGCCTGCGGACCATCATTCGATCGGACGAACTGGCTCTCAGGCTGATTTGCAGTTACCAGGCAAAAACCCGAAACGCTTTGAAAGCAGGTTGTCAATACCGAATCACACAGAGTTCAATGGCAGATAATTTATCTGTGCCCCTCTACAGAATATCACCTGACACCAAGGACTAAGGTCTGGAATACAGAGCTTCCCCCAGAGAGGAGAGTCAGGCAACAGAGATGGCCAAGAGGAAAAAGAGCACGTAGCCAACACTCTATATGAACATCTTGTAAATTGTGTGCGTGGCTTGAAATAAAACTACCGTGTGACATCGCGGCTCGCAATACTCACGGAAGGGGGGGTCACGCGGGGGGACGTTAAAATAAAAATAAAAACGTACCTGACCGGGTGAGGTCCCGCGCCGCCTCTGCTCCTGGCCCGGGTCCCGCACCGCCAGCAGGAACAGGCATGCTCCCTCCCCTCCTGTAAGCCAATCACAACGCTGCAATGGCAGCATTGTGATTGGTGCGAAGTCGCGGGCAGCGCCCAGCCTGGCACCTGTAGGGAGGCCATTTTCTCTATGTAGGCTGCATGCAGCCTACATAGAGAAAATGTAGAGTGCGCATGACTGCTTTGGTGTGCCCCAGGGCCGACCAAACAGTCAGGGAACTCAGAGTGGTGCAAGCCACTCCTCCCCAACCCGCCCACCCACCCGCCCCCAACCAGGCATTCCCCAGCCTAAAAATAAAATGGTATTTAAAATACCATTTTATTTTCTGCTTCTCGCACTGCGAGAAAGCAGTGGGGCGGCGTTCCTACGCCCTAATGGAGCTTAATACCTTAAAGGAGAAGTCTCCTGTTAGTTAAACATCATGTTATCTAAATCAGACTGCACTAACACGCAACAGGTTAGTGGGTCAAATTACAGCTTGGCATTACCTACCGTCTAATTTCAAACTTGATCATTTATTTTACCCAGTGGTATGTTCGGGGCATGCACCTCTTTAAACATATATCTGGGAAAGCCTACTAATCATCCCTAGATAAATTAAAAGGAAATAACTCTTGCACACATAATAGCACACTGCAGAAGATGATATTGTACATTGGCAGTCGAAATTGCTAGAAAAACAAAACGTGCTAATGGTGAGATTATCATTTTATGCAGAATGGCAGAAAACTGAATGAACGATTCTAACAGTTCCAGCAGATTACTGTTATATACTTGACCACAATCAGAACAAGGTTTTTAAAGTAGTTAAGCTACCTCCCGTATGGATGCTGTCTTTGCATTTGTTTGGGGAAGGCTGATGTACATTTTGAAATCTTTGAGCTACTGATTTTATTTAAGGTGTAGGAATACAGCTTCTTCCTGCATTGGACATTTGGTTTTACTTGGCTAAATCGCTGTCCTAAGAGACTAGATACTACAGGTGCTCATGTAGTGTGTCCCGACTTATTGCTAGACAATGGACAGTTACGTTTGGCATTTTACCTGCTGAGTTGGGGCATTTTCCTCATTAGAAAGGGACATTTTCATGGTGGTGCTATCTTGGGGAGCAACAAGTTCTACAATTTATTAGGCCAAGTTAGGGAAGTTTTCTTCACAGTTTTTTAAAACAAACATATTGGGTGCTTTATGTTTACCCTCTCACCACAACCTACGGGCTGTTTGTTGAATCATTCCGCCTATTACAGCAGCAGCAATGCGCATTTAACATATTCACACATTCAATGTTTTATACCATACATGCATTCATAAAGAAATCCTTATTTATTATGATTTTTAAATGCATTAGCCTTTTATTTAAATGTTTTTGTCAAGACTCAAGTGTCACAGCATGACTTCAAGATGACCATCTGATCTTGCAAGATTTCACCCGGTCATCTTAGGATCAGGTTGTCCTGTTTGCAATGCCACCAATGCTACTTTTGCTTCCTCACATTGTCTTATGACACATGTGGTGCTATATGTGCCACGCAGTTCTTCTAAGGTTAAGTGTTCGCCGGACTGGGAACCGAAACCGGCCCTGGCAAACTGCTCGGCCGGTCCCCCCTGGTGGGAGGGGGGGGGTGCAGCCGAGCTGTTTGAGAGGGCCGGTTTCGGCCGATTTTGTTACAGGGGGCCGATATTGACGACCCCCGGTAACAAAAACGGTCCCCCAGGGGCCCAAAACCGGCCCCCACCCTGGCGGACATCCGGGGAAACACCCGGTGCCCACAACTTTGGGGTCTGTGGGACCCCCTTTACCCCCTGCAGAGGGATGCTGTCAAGAGGCGCACTGACAGTGCACCATCTTTTAAATGGTGCACTGTCAGTGTGCCTCCTGAGGGCTTCTTTGACTCTGCGCAAGTGTCTGAAACATGGCGCGGGCACAGAGTCAAAGGAATTCCCTCATTTGCATAGAACACGCCCCTATGCAAATGAGGGAACACCCTCTGTTGATAGCGCTGGCGCTTTAAGTGCCTTAAAGCTGCTTGAGGCTACGGGCCTGATTATGAGTCGAGTCATTATACGTACAGAGATTCCAGGCGGCTGAAATTTCAAATTCTGGCCACTAACCCCATACATATAGCTGCCTAATACAAGTTACATCCCATGGAATGGGGAATAATTGTGCAAACCCAGATTTATCAGTTGATATATAATAACGGAATTCTCTTTTTTTTTTTTTTTACTTTTTATTGTTTTGAAGTGCAGTTACAGCATCACAATCACTGTTATTTGATGGTGCAACATAGAGCAATCAACATAAAAAAGTCATATATTTTCCGTATTTATCAGATTATATCAGTGTATCTATCTAGTCCTTTCCCTAGTGTTATCTAAGTTCCCTTTTGTGTTCCCCTTACTGAATCCTAGGTCCTGTCTTGTGATGGTGTCTCTTCCTCCCTCATGGGGAGTCCATAATATCGCATCCAGGGGCCCCATATTTTAGTAAACTTCCTTGGGCATCTTCGAGCCTTGTATGTCGTCTTCTCATCTGTCATATATAAGTCCATCCCCCTCTTCACTCATGCATTGTGGGAGGGTCAGGTGCCCCCCAATGTTGTGCCACATCTAGTTTAGCCACTATCATACCTAGGTTTGCTCACAGTAGCTTGGCTCTAGGGAGGTCTACTTCCGTGGGTATTCCCAATAGCACATACTTTGGGTCCAGAGGTACTGTCTCCCCCAGTACTTCACTACGTTCTTTCGTTAGGGTGTTCCAGTACCCCTGCATCATTGGGCATTCCCACAATATATGCAGGTAGGATCCCCTCTCCTTCTTATAGAGACGGCATTCAGGTGTATCTGCCCTCCCCATTTTGTGAAGTGGGCTTTATCAAAGTGTGCTCTAAGGAGTATTTTTAATTGTATTAAGTGGAGGCGTGATTTGATAATGACCTCACGAGGGTGCATCAATGCCGCCTCCCAGTCAAGATCATCCAGGGGTCCTAGTTCTGTTTCCCACTTTGCCTTTACTCTTATCAGGGTGTCCGGCTTGTTATTTATAAGTTTTTTGTAAGTCCACGAGACTGCCTTTTAGCTAATTTCCCCCATGATAAGTCTCCCCTCCAGTGGTCCATATTCAGAAATTTCCTCTGTGTCTAACCTCTGAGTTTTCCAAGCGTGGGCCACTTGTAAGAATTTGTAGTATTGGTTTGTGTGCATATCGTACTCCTTCTGCAGTGAGTCAAAAGGAATAAGGTCCTTGCCCTCTAGTATATCTCCCACATTTGAGATGCCCAGCATATTCCATATCCTAAAGCCTCTTAGTTTGGCAAACTCATGCAATCTCAACCCTTCCCACAGAGGAGTTTCCTGTGTTACTCGGTCGTTCCATCGCATTTGCCTTTCTGCCCTTTTCCAAGCGTCTACGGCCACCTGTGTCGCCGGCAACAGTTTCCTTACTCCCTTACCTCTAGATAAGTATGGCATGTGTGGGTGAGGACCAAATTGGGTGCGTTCCAGGGCATATGTGGGGTGGTCTCCTGGCATGTGTTCCCAGTCATTGATAACAATCAGATGTGTTGCCCAGTAATAAGCTCTGATGTCTGGAAGGGATATGCCCCCATTATATTGGTTTCGTTGCAGGGTGTGGAGTGCCACTCTTGGTGCACTGCTGTTCCATAGGAACATTCTAAGAGTCCCTTCTATCTCGGCAAAACCTCTTTCGGGAATGAGTGGTCTGTATTTTGGTGGACATAGAGTAGCTTCGGCAACGTTATCATTTTATACATTGCTGCTTTCCCAAGGAGTGTCAATGGTAGGGTTTTCCACCGTTTGACGTCCTCGTTGAACTCTGAAATAACCCTGTAAATGTTACGGTTAAGGCTCTCTATTTTATTTGTGGAGACATACATGCCCAAATATTTTATTCCTTCCTTTTCTATTTTAAGTTGCACAGGAATGTCACTTGCGTCAAAGCTTGGGTTTACCAGATGTAGGCTGGATTTTTCCCAATTTATTTTGTAGCCCGCGTGTTCCCCATATTTCTCAAATATGTTAAAAATACATGTGAGGGCATGTCGAGGGTTAGTAATATATAGGAGAACATCGTCAGCATAGAGCGATATTCGTTCATCCTCCGCTCTTTGTGCTTCCTCTCGGAAGCCCGTTTTCTCTGGATGTGCACGAATTGCACATGCCAGGGGCTCTAATATCAGTGCAAATAGCAACGGGGATAAGGGGCATCCCTGCCTGGTACCTCGGCCTATAGGGAATTCTCTAGATAATGCCCCATTCACTCACACCCGGGCAACTGGGCTTTCGTATAGGAGATCTATCCACGCCCGAAAGTTGGGTCCTAATCCATATTTCTGGAGGGTTAGCTTCAGGAAGGGCCAATGTACCGTATCAAACGCTTTTTCTGCATCTAACAACAGTATCAGGTGTGGATCTTTTCTTAGTTTAGCCACTTCCAGCCAGTTATGCAGTCGGTGTAAGATGAGTCTGGTTGACCTTTTAGGCATAAAGCCAGACTGGTCGTGGTGAACTAGGGCGGACATGACACTTGTTAGTCTATGGGCTAAAATGAGGACCAGCATTTTTGTTTCGGTGTTTAGCAAAGATATGGGCCGATATGAGCTACATGGGTGGCCTACCCGGCTTGTGGATTACCACGATCGTGGTGCTTCTAAGATCTTGTTGGGGAGTGTGACTGTTTGTCTAGCTTCCTGGAATAGGCTTAACAGGTGTGGGCACAACCGATCCACATTCTGCTTATAGAGTTCTGCTGGTATGCCCTTAGGGCCTGAGGTTTTCCCGGGCTTCAAATCACCCACAGCTGCTCTTACTTCAGCTAGGGTAATCTCCTCCTCCAGTATTTGCATGGAAGTCTCACCTAAGGTAGCGGTGGAGATCTCTGAGAGGTATCTTTCTATTTGTGAAGCACATGCTGATTGGCGTGTTGCATAGAAGGCCTCATAATATCTGGCAAATTCGTTGGCTATATCAGTAGGTGTATTATATTGATGTCCCCCCTCCGATTCTATATGTGTTACCCAGCGTGCTTCTGCTTCTTTTTTACTCAGCCACGCCACAGTCTTCCTGCCTTGTCTCCGGCATCATAGAGGCGCCGCTTCGTGGCCTGAATTGCCGTCTGCGCTTTGCCCTGTGCTAGGGCTTGGTATTCCTTGCGAAGGATCAGCATAGTTCGTAATTGTGAGGTGTTTTTATCAGACTTTCAATTCGGAGGAGGCTTTCCTCTATTTCTTCCATCTCTTTCTTTTCTCTTCTTTTTTTATAGGCTATTATGTTCTGTGCCCTGTCGCAGAGAACTGTTTTATATGCCTCCCAGAGTGTGGCTGCTGATGATACAGAGCCTACATTCTCCTTAAAGTACAACTCTGTATCTATTTTAATATCCTAAGCTACCTTAGTGTCTCTGAGTTCCCAGGCATTGAGTCTCCAACTTTGTTTAGCCGTATGGCTTCTCTTACCTAGGGAGAGCCATAAGGGAGAGTGGTCCGAAAGGCCTCTTGACAAATACTCTGCTTTATCTATTTCTGCCAATCCCCCCACCAGAGCCAGGACATAATCTATCTTAGAGAAGACTCTGTGTGCCCCTGAGTAGAATGAGTAGGCCCGGGTCTGGGGGTGGTGCCTTCACCAAAGATCTGTCAAACCTATTGTGTTGAGGAAGCGTCTGAGCTGCGTGTCTCTGAGCGTGCCAGTTACAGGAGGGGTACGATCCAGCTGGGGGTCCACCATGTCATTAAAGTCCCCCCCAACTAACTGGATACAGGAACCCACTTCCAGAAGAATGTCTGTCAATTTTGTTAACGTATATGTCTGTAGGCATGGGGGTGCACAGACACTAATGAGCGTTATATCTCGTCTATCCTAGATCCCCTTAACCGCTACGTACATCACGTTTGGATTATTAAAGGAATTCTCATTTCCATTGTGTTTAATGCACACATTTACCACCTGCTTTGAGCAAGTCATAAATATTTACGGTGGGGCTGGTGCGAGATGGGTCCCAGGAAAGGGGAGTATGTGGTCCAGTAAGGAGGAGCATTACAAGAACCGCCCATTTTTTAGAAAAGGTTCGGAAAGGGGATCAGGGATGCAGCCTAATCCGAGGGCCTTGTAAAATTAGATGGAGCCGTATCATACCTGAGGATACTGATCTGTCCAACTCGTATCAAAACCTTTATTTTTTGCAAGGAAAAGGCAAGCTGCTGATTCACAAGCTAATTTTCACAGTACATATTCCCCATTAATTATACCATATCTGCAACCAGAAGATATATTTGATTACAGAGATTAAGACATTAAAGATTTAATTAGCAGCCGAGGAAGCAGAGAGTATGTAAACACATATTTTAAGGAATAAAGTACTTCTCATGCGTAAAAAAAATAGTAAGCCTTCAGCCTCATTCCTCTCTTCTTCAGTGACTTGTAGTTTCCTTAGTGCTCCTGGAAGGCATTAACTAAACACGTAATTATTCTCACGTATTTTTAGCTATTCTGTATTCCGCCACGTAATATAATCATAGGGGTTTAAAATAGATGCTAAAACTAAGCTGAAATAGTATTAAAAAAAGCAACTTGTCCCTATACATTCTATCAAATGAGTCCAGTCAGTTAAGGATGGACTGGTAATGAGAAACATATCTGAAAAACATAAATAACTTTTCTGACACCTCTGTCAAGCCATATATCTAATTGGAAATGCATAGTATATTAGAATTTTAAGAAGAGTAACTTAGTCCCATCTAAATTAGTTGCATGCATCTTAATTTTAGGTGGATATTTTGAAAATTTTGCATCAATTTGGCCCTTTTGGATCCATGTTTCATACCCATGTGTGAGAGCAAACACTGAATAGATTGTTTTTCAGGTCATTTGCATTAAAACACGTGAATACAATGAACCTACTTCAGAATCATTCACACAGGCAATCATTGTCATGGAAATCTGGCACGGACACTGTCCTAGTGGCCCATTGGTGGTTCCCCTTCCCAGGTCAGCTTCATTCATCATAAACAGCTGCTTGGTAAACACCCCATCAAACTACATCAAAATTAACATCTGACACCATCACAGCAGCTCAGAGCAGCCTTTGTGAATGCGCTTGCAGAGAATTCCGTGGTAGGTGATAAAAAACTAACGAAATGCAGGGACACAGCCAAGCTCATTATTTCAAGATTCAAGTCACAAACATTATTTCCCAATGTCACTCTTCTTCTCATTACCAAAGAGGCGAAAAATGTTTGAGCAGGAAACTGTAATCACATATCAACTCACTGGGCCAAATAAAGAAAGCATTGCACAGATGCGTGAAGGTGATGTTTCTAAAGAAAGCACCCAATCTGCACGTGCTTTATTCAGAAGGGATTCTGCTATATACATAATAGAAAGGAAATCTTCTGTACTTATGCACTTATAAAGGCTTATATTTTATTATGTCTGGCACCAGTGAATGAGGTAGAAAGGAACAAAGAGGGAGGGAAAACAGGTGTCTATGCACAGTCCCCTCTCGCTCTGGGGAAGCACTCTTCTCCACAGGGCTTTTAAATAAATTATCCTTTTTTGTAAAGGGCAGTAAACTCCGCCCACCAAACTTTAGAAAAGCTTGGTGGGATTTCAAATCCTGCAAATCCCATGAAAATTCGATTTCTTTATGGTCTGAATAAACAACTTAAGCTGGGTACTTTCTCAATATTGCTCTCACAGACTCCTCTGAAAAGAGTAAGTTGTTTAAAGCTTTTCAATTAACATTGCTATGTTTGTACATCGGTGTCTGAGCCTTAGGCAGCTCTGGAATGTAGCAAAAACTCTTCAAAGTATTCATGGACTCTGTTGGTCATTTCCTAGAAGCAACATAATTAAAATTGGAACTGGTAGCAGCACATATTTGTTAGTTCTACGCAAACATTGCTTACTGTGTTCACCAATTAATTTCACCTGTGATGGGGCAGTTTTTAATAAGAATTGTATCACTTTTCATATATTGCAATTAAAAAAAGAAATGTATATAGTTTTCCTTCATAGAGTTATCTTATCATTTTAACTCATCATCCATATAAACAGTCTCCACTTCAAACCTTTTGATACAGAACACCGAACTGATAGGACATTAAAATGTAATAGTTTGATCTTACCTGAAAAAGCGCAGGTGGCACTTGTTTCTTTGCCAGGTGTGTTTGTACATGATCTACAGCTTGCTTCGAAAATGGCTTTAAAGGCAAAAATAGGAGCATCATTTTCTAATTCCAATCAAGATGAATGAACCAATTAAATTGTATTTAGTAATCACTGAGTACAATAAACTAATTCAAATAAAGCATAGCTCATGACATCCAAGCTATATTAGTAAACACAGTTTTACATTAAAATGGCATGGCACATAGAAATTGTGTCAAGATAAACAAATCATTAGAAGCAGCTCTATACCCTCTTTCTTCGGATGATCAGATTTCAAAGCACAAAAGCGCCTTTAAGGCACAGATTATTTACAAACTATCGTATATGCATAAAAAAACAGAACAGCATTTTGGTAAAACAAAAAAAGAAAATCCTAACTGTGTTACATATATCGGCTTGGGAAACGGATTAACTTAAGTGTCTCTCTGCATAACATGCTACAACATTGTTATCAAGGTTCTTACCAATAGTCATTGCTCGAATAGAGAATAGACCAGGAACTTGGTTGTGATATAGGCTTCCCTTAATGATTTTAGTTATATTAAATCCAAAGTTCGCACACAGAGGAACCCTTCTACACTGTGGAAAGGTTTATTCGTCCTCATCTGCTCTGAGTCTGTAGGAACCGCCTCAATGATTCTCTGCTCCACTCAGATAGCCCCCATAATGGTCCTGTGCAAAACTTCCTCTTTTGCTAAACATCTCTCAAAAAATGGAAACAATTACTTTCAAATCACCTATCACCTGAGCATATCGAATTATGCTATGAAGAACCTCAAACATAAGATTCTAAGCGAATTCCTGGAATCCTTTATTGCTGGCCAGCATCACTGTGCTCAGTAAGGATCCCTCTAAACCAACCTACTATTTACTCAGAACTCTTGATAGCTCCTCCACTGCTCCCCCTAACACCTCCACCAACGAATAAGAGTCCTGCTAACCTCTTTCAGATTCCTACTAAATGCAGCAACTGCCCAGCATCCATATTAATTCACTCAACTCGCCGATGTATAATGCATAACTGCCATTTCACAGTTAGACATTGTGAGGTGCTGGACCATGAACTACATCCTCGAGATCCTAGTCATTATAGAAACGTGGCTTAATGACACTTCAAACAATGTCCTAGACCTTCTTCTACCCCCACAATATTCTAATCTATGCTGTGACCATGAACCCAGACAGGTGGTAGTGTGGCAGTATTTTGAGGAACATACTTGGCTGCGAATTACTTCCAACATATAGTGTCTGCTCCTTCTAATGCCTGTCTCTTGAAATCCATACTCCTAAAGCCTCTGAACTCAGGAAGAATGTCGTACGCCACCCTCCTGGCGCAAACAACACGTTTGTTGAGGAATGTTGAGAATTTATATCATCACAGCTAATACACACAGACACCCTCGTCCTCCTGGGCGATTTCAATCTCCCCAGGGGTGAAGTTAATAACAAACCAGTTAATTGGTCATCTTTTTTCCATGACTAAAATCTCCAACTTGGGCAGAAACCAACCCACTACGAAGGTTGAATCCTGAACCACATTTTCTCCAGGAGTATCCTACTGACTATCGAGAAACCCATTCCAGTGGACTGATCCAATCACCTACCAATTCCTTTCCTGCTATACTTTGGCCACCAGAGGTTTTCTGGCCAATATAAGTGCGAAAAGTCCTGGTTCAATATTACCAGAAACATTGGCATCAACAACTTTGCAATCAGGGTTTGGGGTATCCTTCCCACTCCTAGCTGCCAGTGTGACATTAATGCCACTACAATGGAGTGCAATAAATGCAAGGAAACCCTGATTAATTAATACGATATTGGAAAAACAAGTGAGAAAGTTAAAACCTTCTCTTCCTTGGTAATCTAAGGAACTTTATACCCTAAGTTAACATCTGAGACTTCTTGAGAAAATGGTGACAATCGCCCTTCCCCTCCAATTTCTCTCTTCCCTAATGGTAGCCAAAAGAGACTCAATCTTCCAGAAGTACAATCTCCATACCTTCAAGTAAACGTGAAGAAAGGGCAATCTTCTTTGCAGAGAAATTAAAGTCTATCGAGGTATCTCTTCCTCCAACCTTCGGCATGCCATATGACAGGACACTGAACCACAAAGCCCAGCGGCCATAGCTGCACTTTGACACAGTCTCTGAATCTGAACTACTTGAAACTATTACTAAAATCAAGACTTTCCATCCCTTTCTGACGCTCTGCCTGGCACCCTGAGCAAAGAAGAGGCCAAACTGATGCTACCATACTGGACCTCCCTGGTTAATTCCTCACTGATGCAAAGTGTTTAGCTGACAGTCGAAAATAGGCCAGGTCTCTCCCAAAATGAAGAAAGTTCAATGCAGACAATGTTAATGTTTAAGCTAATTATTTTGTAAAGCGCGCAAACGCTCAGAGGCATCTTGGCGCTGAGGAGTCATGAGCCTAGAGTGTAGTATGAGTAAAAGAAAAAAGATTTAGCAGGGTTAGGTAGGATTAGGTACTAAAGAGCCACGGTTTCAGGACCCTCCTGAACATAAGTAGGTTGGTCTCTGATTTTAAGTGGAGAGGGATGCTGTTCCAAAGTTTGGTGGTGCTGCAATGAAACTCCTGCCTCCCAAGGTTGCCAACTTAAACTGGGGGATGCTGACATTCTTTGCTGAGCCAGAGCACAGTGCTCTGGCAGGGCTATACCAATGAGAGTTCTGTCTGAAATAATTCAGGCCTGAGCCAAGTAGGGCCATGTGAGCTATACACAGGGCTTTAAAGGTGATACGTTTTTTTAGTGGGCAGCTAGTGGAGTTTGTGAAGTGCTTGGGAGGCTAACTGGAACTGTGAACTGAACAACTTTCACACAGTGTCAATACTTCGCTACTTGGGTAAGGTGTTAGAAAGCTGTGTGGCATCGCAACTATCTGTCTTTATCCAGTTAACCTTTACAGGTAAATCTGCATATCAACTACATATTGATGATATAGAATTTAAGTGTTTTCTCAGAATTTCTCTTAGTAATCTAAGATAGAGAATAAATAGCAATGGGGAAAGGGTCGAGCCGTGTGGCCCCCTTGCTTTAAGGAGGTTTTGCTTGAGATCCAGCTCCCTATTTTCACCTTTTGTGAATGGTTAGACAGATATGATTCGAACCATTTTAGGATTATCTGTTTAATGCCGATGTATTCCTTGATGATGGTAATCAGATTGGGGTGTGTTAGAAATGGGGGTCTCAAGTTGGCAGAGGTAGGTACCTATGACCAAGTAGGGGCCCTTGCTTCTAGTCAGGATAAGGGGGTTACACTACTAAAATAACCCCAGCTCACCCCCTTGGTAGCTTGGCACAAGCAGACAGGCTTATCTCAGAGGCAGTGTGTAAAGCATTTGTGAACACATACAGTAATACAGTGAAAACACTACAAAGGGACACCACACCACACCAGTTTAGAAAAATAAGTAATCTTTATCTAGACTTAACACAAAACCAAACGACAAAAATGCACAATACAGTATTCAAAAATATGACTTTCAAATGGTAGAAATAGCTTAGTTCAATGTAGATGGTAAATGCGACACTTTACTCTCAAAGTACCTTGGGTCGCAGGGAAGGCGATGCGTCAGTTCCTTGCTTGGGGGGAGGCGGCGCACCTGTTCCTTACTGCAGCGCAGGGGAGGCGATGCGTCTGTTCCTTACCGGAGAGGAGGCGAAGCGTCTGTTTCTTACTGCGTTCCGGTTACGATGCGACAAGATGGCGCCTCAATTCGATGCGACGATCCGGTGCGATGTGACAAAATGGCGTCTTTGTTGCGATGCGTCAACTTGGATGCGATGCGTGCATGCCCGACGGCCGTGCGGCGAAATCGGTGGTTTCTTGAGCCGCGACAGGCCCTGCGACGCGCTTCTCCGGTGATGCGACGGCAACCTCTGCGGCGGCGGCACGCTTCTCCGGTGATGCGATGTGCTTCTTCGGTGATGCGACGGCAAACAGCTGCGGCGGCGGCACGATTCTTCGGCGATGCGACAGCAACAGCTGCAGCGGCGACACGCTTCTTCCTCGTTGCGTCGCGCTTCCAGCTCCCAGCGACATGCAGTCTCTAGAGGGCCCAAACCAACAGCAGGCACCTCTCTGCAGGTAGAATTCCAAGCAAGGAAATTCAGGGGTAGCTGGGGGTGAAGTCTTTATGTCCCTGAGACTTCAGAACAGGAGGCAAGCTCAGCTTCAAGCTCTTGGAGGTCTTCCTCAAGATGATAAAAGTACACACAAAGTTCCTTTTCTCCTTTCCTTGGCAATAAGTAACCACTGCAGGCCAATCCCAAACAGTCACTAGCGCTGGGGCAGTCTCCTCCTTCAGCTTCCTTGGTTTCTCTCCTTGGTAAAGGCTCGTCTTGATTCCCAGAAGTGATCTAAAGTTCTGAGGTCTGGGCCCCAATATTTATACTCCAAAATCCTTTGTTCTCTGAAGGCAGAGAGTGTCTGTACCCAGCCCAAACCAGTTCTGTCCTCCCTGGTGCAGTTTCCTGGCAGGAGGTGGAGACAGCATTGTTGAAAGCAGACCTGGCCTAGGTAGCTTAAAAGAAATCTCCTCCCCCTACTCTCTATTCTATGTAGGCTCAGGCAAGTGAAAGGAAATCTCCTCCCCCTACTCTCTATTCAACCCAGGTCCTATTCAGCCCAGCCCTGACTCATCAGACTGCTGGGGCCAAAGCCCTCTCCAGCCCCCTGTCACTCACAAACCAGACATGGAATACACAAACCTAGCAGAGGCATACTGGATGATTAGGCAAGAAAATACCTACTTTCTAAAAGTGGTATTTTCAAACACAGAATGTAAAAATCACCCACACTTAAAGATGTATTTTAACATTCTGAGTTCAGGCATACTAAACTTTATTTTCCGATCTTGTTCCTAGGGTCAGTTATGTTTATAAGATGTTATAAACTAACTCCCCATTTTGGCCGATGGGAACAGATAGCCTTGCAATAGTGAAAAAAATGAAATTGGCTGTAATTCACTATCAGGAAATGCCACACACACCAGGGGATGTCCTACCTTTCACATACAATGCACCCTGCCCATAGGGTTACCTTGGGCCTACCTTAGGGGTGACTAATATGCAGAAAAGGGAAGGTTTAGGGACTGGCAAGTGGGTGCACTTGCCAAGTCGACATGGCAGTCCCAGACTGCACACAGGCTCTGCAATGGCAGGCCTGAGCCATATTTTACAAGCTGCTTCTGTGGGTGGCACAATCAGTGCTGCAAGCCCACCAGCAGCATTTGATTTACAGGCCCTGGGCACTCATGGTGCACTGTACTAGGGTCTGACAAGTAAATCAAATAAGCCAATCATGGAGTTACTAATCCATTACAACAATTTACAATAGGGAGCACTTGCACTTTGGCACTGAACAGCAGTGGCAAAGTGCCCAAAGCATCTAGACCAGCAAAAACATAGGAGGCAACAGTGAAAAATGGAAGGGAGACCCATGCCAATGGTGCCAGGTCTACCACGTGTCCCCTCCAGCTGAAATGTGGGGAGAACTACCCACCCTCTTGGGAGTTCTCTTCACTAAGGCGGAAAAATCTGGACAGACCATCAGCGTTGGTGTGTTCTGTACCAGGGCGGTGTTCCACCGTGAAGTCCATCCCCTGTAGGGAAATGGACCACCCCAACAGCTTTGGATTCTCACCCCTCATCTGAATCAGTCATCTGAGGGGCCTGTGGTCGGTCTGAACCCAGAAGTGAGTCCCAAACAAGTATGGTCTCAACTTCTTTAGTGCCCAGACCACAACAAATGCCTCACGCTCAATTGCACTCCACCTCTGTTCCCGTGGAAGTAACCTCCTACTAATGAAGGCTACAGGTTGGTCTAGGCCCTCCTCATTCATCTGTGAAAGTACAGCCCCCACACCACGCTCTGAAGCGTTTGTCTGCACAATGAATTCCTTTGAGAAGTTGGGCGCCTGAAGCACGGGCGCCGTGCACATGGCAGTCTTCAGGGCATCAAAAGCTTTCTGACAGGTGTCAGTCCAGTTCACTTTCTTGGCTGCTTCCTGGAAGTCAGCTCTGTCAAGGGTGCAACAATGCTGCCATACCCCTTTACAAACCTCCTGTAGTACCCTGTGAGTCCTAAAAAGGCTCTCACCTCTGTCTGGGTTTTGGGGGGTTCCCAAGCCAGGATGGTATCAATCTTGGGCTGTAGGGGCGCCACCTGGCCGCTCCCAACCTTGTGTCCCAAGTACACCACGGAACCCTGCCCAATCTGGCACTTACTCGCCTTGATCGTGAGGCCTGCCCTCTGCAGTGCCATCAACACTTCCCAGATGTTCTTCCCAACTGGCGCTGAACACTGCAATCTCATCCAGGTAGGCGGCACTGAAATCTTCCAGTCCAGCCAACACCTGGTTGACCAACCTCTGAAAGGTGGCAGGGGCATTCTTCATCCCAAAGGGCATAACCCGGAATTGGTAGTCCCCATCTGGTGTGGAGAATGCGGACCTCTCTTTTTCCCCATCAGTTAAGGCGATCTGCCAGTACCCAGACGTTAAGTCAAACGTACTGAGATACCGGGCAGCCCCTAACCGATCAACGAGCTCATCAGCTCGGGGGATGGGGTGCACGTCAGTCCTGGTGACTGAATTGAGTCCTCGGTAGTCCACACAGAACTGGAGTTCGGGTGTGGCACCAGGCGCGGCAGCCTTTGGGACCAAGACCACTGGGCTGGTCCAAGGGCTGCTAGAGGACTCAATCACCCCTAAGGCAAACATCTTGGAGACCTCCTCCTTGATGCAAGCTCTCACCCTGTCAGTCACTCTGTAAGTTTTGTGTTTTACAGGAGGACTGTCCCCAGTGTCCACATCATGGATGCACCACTCAGTGACACCGGGAGTCAGAGAGAACAGATCAGGAAACTGTCCCAACAGTTGGCGACAGTCATCCTGCTGCTCAGGGGTCAGGGCGGAAGAGAGGTTCACATCGTCCACTGACCCATCTTGCTCTGTTGCAGACAGGAGGTCAGGAAGAGGCTCAGTCTCCTCCTCCATTCCATCATCTGTCGCTTGGAGCATGCCCACTTCAGACCTCCCCAAGTGGGGCTTCAGGCGGTTTACATGCAGGACCCGCAAAGGGTTCCTAGGAGACCGCAAGTCCACCAAGTAGGTGACATCACTCTTGCGCTCCACCACCTCAAATGGTCCGGTCGACTTATCCTGGAGCGCACAAGGCTCCACGGGGCCATGACCCACACTTTCTGTCCAGGCTGAAACTCGATCAGAGTGGCATTCTGATCATACCACGGTTTCATCTCCTCCTGGCTGGCTTCCAGATTTACCTGAGCGAGTTGTCTGAAACGCCGAGTTTGGTTTCTGAAGGCCAGCATGTAGCTATATACATCCTGGGGAGGTTTACTGGGAGCTTTCTCCCAGCCTTCCCTTACCAAACTCAGAGGTCCGCTTACAGGGTGACCATACAGCAGTTCAAAGGGACTGAACCCTAAGGACTTCTGTGGCACCTCTCTGTAAGCAAACAGAAGGCATGGCAAGAGGACGTCCCACTTACACCTCATAGGTTCCTCAAGACCCATAATCATGCCCTTTAGGGTCCGGTTGAATCTCTCAACCAGCCCATTACCTTGGGGGTGGTAAGGAGTGGTGAACTTGTAGATTACACCGCACTCCTGCCACAGGGACTTCATATACTTAGATATGAAGTTGGTACCACGGTCTGACACCACCTCTCTGGGGAAACCCACACGGGAGAAAATCCCCATCAATGCACATCCCACCACGGGGGCCGTCACAGTCCTGAGAGGGATGGCTTCCGGGTACCGGGTGGCATGGTCCACCAAGACCAGGATGAACCTGTTGCTCATGGCTGTCTTGGGATCCAGAGGCCCCATAATGTCAATGCTCACCCTTTCAAAGGGGGTGCTGACCACAGGGAACGGTTGGAGAGGAGCCTTGTGCTTCCTCCCACTCTTACCACTTGCCTGGCAAGTCTGACAGGTCCTGCAATGAGTATCTGAACTCTTGCGCGTTTGGGGTCAATAAAAGTGGGTGACAAGTCGTTCAAAGGCCTTGTCTTGCCCCAAATGTCCTGCTAAAGGCACATCATGAGCCAGACCCCGTAGGAAGGCTCTGAGGCGCTGGGGTACCACCAGCACACGGGCTGACCCAGGCTCAGCAACCTTAGGCTCGCTAATCAGGAGACCATTCTCCCAGTAGATCCAGACTGATCACCTGCTGCCTGGTTTGTGGCCTGTTGCCGCAAACCCACAAGAGAAGGGCACTCCTTCTGCTCCTCGCAGAACTCTTCCCTGGAGGGTCCTCCTTCCTGTTGCCAATGGGTCAGCTCAGGCAGGTCCCCCAGTTCAGCTACTTGTTCCCCTGTAGGTTCCAGGGCATCCCCCTCAAGGTCTGCCTCCTCCTGGACCGTGGAAACTTCGGGAGCTGGTTTCCCGTGCCCCCTGCCTCTTCTCTTTAAGGCAGGCACCTGGGCCACTCATTTAGGCTCCAGGTCCTCTTGAATACCCTTACTTGCTGCCATGGACCGAGTGGTCACACACGCCCACTCAGGCAGACCCAACATCTTCAAATGAGACCTTCTCTCCACCTTAGCCCAAGGGGAGCTTTCCAAATCATTGCCTAGCAGACAGTTAACAGGCATGGCTGGCCTCACAGCTACTTGAAAGGTACCTGAGACCCCCCCCCCACTCAAAGGGAACCTGGGCCACCTTACAGTGGCTCTCTGAGTTGTCAGCGGCAACTACAGGGTAAAATGCATGGGGGATCACCTGCTCTTCAGACACCAGCCGACAACTGACAGCTGTCACACTGGCTCCGGTGTCTCTCAGAGCCCCCACCCTATGGCCATTGATGGTCACCCACTGCCTGTATTTCTTAGTGTTATCAGGCAGCTGGGTCCTAGGGACCATCTCACTGTCTCCTAAAGAGACCAGGGACATCTCTGCGGGACCCCCCCCCCCACCTTAGTCACCCAACTCCTCCCCCAGGGCTACACTAGCCATCTGCCGGGGCGGTGCACCAGTGGGTGCTGTCTTTGCTTTCATGGGACACTTAGGATCCCAGAAGCAGTGGCCCACCTGACCACAAGTATAACATGTCTTGGGCCCCTTTTGAACAGGCTTATCTGTCGGGGCACCTGACTTCTTCTCAGGGGAGGCTGGGAACCCTTCCATTGGTTCCCTTGGGGATTACTTTGGGGCCCTTTCTGGAACTCCCTCTGTTTACCCTTGTCCCCCCCACTTTTCTGCTGGGGACTCTGCCCACCTTTGTCAAAGTCTCACACAGGACCCTTGTGGACCCGGGTACTAACCCAGCGGTCCGCCTCCTCAGCAAGCTTTCTAGGGGTAGTCAGCTTGCTATCAATCAGGTGCTGGCATAGCTCTGGAAAACAATTACTGGACAAGTGCTCCCATGCAATCAAATCATAGAGTGCTTCAAAATCATTCACTTTGCTGCCCTTCAACCAACCATCTAATGCTCTGCAAAAAAAAGACACATATTCCACCCAAGTACTTGACTCCAGTTTCTTACAATTTCTAAACCTTTGTCTATAAAGCTCTGGGGTCAACCCATACCTGGTCATTAAGGCTTCCTTCATGCGGGCATAGGAATTCTGGTCCTCAGAGGGCAAGTCTAACAAGGTATCCCGCCCCTCACTGAGAAAGCGCCCCCACAACCCCGCTCCCCAATCCTTCTCAGGGACCCGGTTGGAGGACATGGCCACCTCGTAGGCCTTAAACCATTGACCAATATCTTCATGCCTGTGGAACTCCTTAATTACATCTTTGGGGATATAGACTCTTGTTTCTACAGGCACTGAGGGTACGCTGCCACCAGAGGGAGTAATCTCTAAGCTCTTCGCTTTCAGCTCCAACTCCCTCAACATTCTTTCATGCTCTAAATGCATCCTCTTTTCTTCCAAGGCTAACTTCTTATTCTCTAATTACATCTGACCACCCATTTTGAGCTTGGCTAGCTCCATCTTATGCATCCTATCCCTCTCCCTGTTCTCCAGCTCTTCTGGGGACAGGCCCTTTGAAGAAACACTGCTGCCTGCCCTGGAAGGAGCTTTCTCCCCGGTCAGGCCCAATGGCCCATCTAGCTGGCCATCTGTATTCTCTGCCTCCTCCCTAGGCTCTTCAGGATGCTCAGGAGTATTTCTAGCTTCCAACCAGGCCTTCAGTGCCTTTTGGAACTCCTCCTTCTTGGTGATGCCTTTCACAGAGATTTTTAATCTTTTACAGAGGGTTTTAAATTGTAGATCCATAGATGCGTTGGATGCTGCTTTGCTCATGATAACAAGGATTGGCAGTTTTTAGCAAAAATAGAAGTCCCAAGGAAAATAATTCTACCAAGATGTATGTGGTCGCGTTATGGTCTGCACTCACTAGTTGTGTACACCAATCACTGTATATGAGTCACAAATGCAAGTCCAAATCCTCACCGCTGACCACCAATGTTAGAAATGGGGGTCTCTAGTTGGCAGAGGTAGGTACTTTTGACCAAGTAGGAGCCCTTGCTTCTAGTCAGGGTAAGGGGCTACACTCCTAAATAACCCCTGCTCACCCCCTTGGTAGCTTGGCACGAGCAGGCAGGCTTATCTCAGAGGCAGTGTGTAAAGCATTTGTGAACACATACAGTAATACAGTGAAAACACTACAAAGGGACACCACACCAGTTTAGAAAAATAAGTAATCTTTATCTAGACTTAACACAAGACCAAACGACAAAAATCCACAATACAGTATTCAAAAATATGACTTTCAAATGGTAGAAATAGCTTAGTTCAATGTAGATGGTAAATGCAACACTTTACTCTCAAAGTACCTTGGATGCGTAACGCAATATAAACAAAAGGGTCGCAGGGAAGGCGATGCGTCAGTTCCTTGCTTCGGGGGAGGCGGCGCACCTGTTCCTTACTGCAGCGCAGGGGAGGCGATTCGTCTGTTCCTTACTGGAGAGGAGGCGAAGCGTCTGTTTCTTACTGCGTTCCGGTTACGATGCGACAAGATGGCGCCTCGATGCGACGCGACGATCCGGTGCGATGCGACAAAATGGTGTCTTTGTTGCGATGCGACAACTTGGATGCGATGCGTGCACACTCGACGGCCGCGCAGCAAAATTTGTGGTTTTTCGAGCCGCGACAGACCCTGCGACGCGCTTCTCCGGTGATGCGACTGCAAACATCTGCGGCGGTGGCACGCTTCTTCAGCGATGCAACGGCAACAGCTGCGGCGGCGACACACTTCTTCCTCGTTGCGTCACGCTTCCAGCTCCCAGTGACACACAGTCTCTAGAGGGCCCAAACCAACTGCAGGCACCTCTCTGCAGGTAGAATTCCCAGCAAGGAAATTCAGGGGGACTTGGGGGTGAAGTCTTTGTGTCCCTTAGACTTCAGAACAGGAGGCAAGCTCAGCATCAAGCCCCTGGAGATCTTCCTCAAGATGATAAAAGTACACACAAAGTTCCTTTTCTCCTTTCCTTGGCAATAAGTAACCACTGCAGGTCAACCCCAAATAGTCACCAGCGCTGGGGCAGTCTCCTCCTTCAGCTTCCTTGGTTTCTCTCCTTGGTAAAGGTTTGTCTTAATTCCCAGAAGTGATCTAAAGTTCTGGGGTCTGGGCCACAATATTTATACTCCAAAATCCTTTGTTCTCTGAAGGCAGATAGTGTCTGTACCCAGCCCAAACCAGTTCTGTCCTCCCTGGTGCAGCTTCCTGGCAGGAGGTGGAGACAGCATTGTTGAAAGCAGACCTGGCCCAGGTAGCTGAAAGGAAATCTCCTCCCCCTACTCTCTATTCTATGTAGGCTCAGGCAAGTGAAAGGAAATCTCCTCCCCCTACTCTCTATTCAACCCAGGTCCTATTCAGCCCAGCCCTGATTCATCAGACTGCTGGAGCCAAAGCCCTCTCCAGCCCCCTGTCACTCACAAACCAGACATGGAATACACAAACCTAGCAGAGGCATACTGGATGGTTAGGCAAGAAAATACCTACTTTCTAAAAGTGGTATTTTCAAACACAGAATGTAAAAATCACCCACACTAAAAGATGTATTTTAACATTCCGAGTTCAGGCATACTAAACTTTATTTTCCAATCTTGTTCCTAGGGTCAGTTATGTTTATAAGATGTTATAAACTAACTCCCCATTCTGGCCGATGGGAACAGATAGCCTTGCAATAGTGAAAAACGAAATTGGCTGTAATTCAGTATCAGGACATGCCACACACACCAGGGCATGTCCTACCTTTCACATACAATGCACCCTACCCATAGGGTTACCTTGGGCCTACCTTAGGGGTGACTAATATGCAGAAAAGGGAAGGTTTAGGGACTGGCAAGTGGGTGCACTTGCCAAGTCGACATGGCAGTCCCAGACTGCACACAGGCTCTGCAATGGCAGGCCTGAGCCATATTTTACAAGCTGCTTCTGTGGGTGGCACAATCAGTGCTGCAAGCCCACCAGCAGCTTTGATTTACAGGCCCTGGGCACTCATGGTGCACTGTACTAGGGTCTGGCAAGTAAATCAAATAAGCCAATCATGGAGTCACTAATCCATTACAACAATTTACAATAGGGAGCACTTGCACTTTGGCATTGAACAGCAGTGGCAAAGTGCCCAAAGCATCTAGACCAGCAAAAACATAGGAGGCAACAGTGAAAAATGGAAGGGAGACCCACGACAATGGTGCCAGGTCTAACAGGGTGGTTGACTATATTGAAGGCTGCTGAAAGGTTCAAAGGACCAGTGGGCAGGAGTCACCAGTGTCAAGGAAGCACAGGAAATCATCCACAATTCATAGAATGGCCCTCTCTGTGCTGAAATCTTGTCTAAATCTGGACTGGATGTTTTCCAGTCCAGATGCAGACAAGATTGCAGCACAGAGACGACCCACCCCAATCTGATTACCATCATAAAGAAATACATCAGCATCAAACAGACAAACCTAAAAAATCACCTTAAAGCAAGGGGTGCCCCAGGGCTCGACCCTTTCCCCATCGCAATTTATTCTCTACCTTGGATTACTAAGAGAAATTCTGAGAAAATCTCGTATAGTAAAGTCTGTAATGCTATTAATAACAATGCTGTTAATGACAGCAGCTACAATAGTCTACTTTTTTCGAAAGAGCTTTTGGAAATTCAAGCTCTTTGACAAATGCTACCAACATTACTTTAACTAGTAATATGAACATCTCAAAGACTATTAGCTTGTTCCCCCAGTTCCAGTTATTCTCTTGATTCTGCTTCTGTCCTATCCACAGAAGGGAGGTGGACCCTGTCTTAATAACCAGTTTGGTGACAGGCCCAGGACCTGAGGCATCCACATTTTTGTAGGGGAAGGAGATTGCTATGTACAACAATAAGATAAAACAAATAAAACAGACTGCCACAACCTAAGACGCTCCATTAATCACAGAAAATACTGCAACTTTTACTATAACAACTAATGAGAGATGTGATTTTTGGGCTAGTGAACCTGAACTTTGCACATCTATTACTGTAGATACTAGCATCATTATCTCCACAACCTCAAACAGCATTCCTCAGAAATAATTCAGGTGGTCCTAACAAGCATGTTGCATAGCAGGCCCATGAGATTCAAGGGGATGAGGTGCATAGTCTGAGTGGCAGCAATATCATGAGGGGTATAAGCAAAACCGAGAGGCAGAAACTAGCTCAGTATGAAAACAATTGCCCAAGGCAGAATGGTAGTAGTGAACCCGAGCCATCAAGCCAGAATGGTAGTAGTGAACCTGAGTCATCGAGACCTGTTTGGGAGGTCAAAGGTCCAGACAGGAAAAAAACTCAAGATGCTAGTACACAACAATGAAGAATTACCTGTGAGAACTGTTTTCTCTTTTAGTTTAAATGCATTAGAAACTGAACCTGTGCTAACATGAAACAAGCTTATGTTTTCCTCAATTTTGAATTGATATTGCAGCATATTTTGCGGTCATTGTTGCTGTTGTTTCTCGACTCTGGATAAAGAATTGTAAGGTTTTCACTAAGAGCGTTCCCAGAGGCTTCTCACCACGCTATACCTAACCAGGGACATTCTAAATGCCTCAGGCTAGCATTTATACAATCTTTCAGTTATAGTGCTTGAATAAACTGTGAGAGCAACTGAATTCAATGCAATAGTATTACAAGAGAATCTTCAAATGTATTTCTGTAGTTAAATGTTTCTTCTTTCTTGTTTCTCATTGGTGCATATCCTGAAAACCATATAGCTAATGCTGTAATGCAGAAATCCTTTGTGTAAAGTCCTATAAAAGGACGTACTTTTCCTCTGTAGCAAAGGACCTCATTTCCCACTTTCTTAAGGTGAATCTATGCTGGATTTTCCATTGAACTTTACTGAGTTCGTTGTACTTACAATCTGTATTTTTACCGCTAAACATACTGATGATATATTTCATGTATTTTGACTAATGATTCTTTATATAAACTCCTTACATTTTTGACCCATGTCTGTAATTCTTACTGAGAATGTCACAGTTCCTACTATTGATTTGAGAACCCAAGAAATAAAGACGGGTCCACTTGAGGAGCACTAAAGTCCATAGAGGGATTACACCACTCCCGGTCCGAGCCATTGTTGTGCGCTTGGTAAGATTATGAGAAACTAGTGTGCACACTGATACACCTACTGAAAGTATGCACTACCTGCAAACTGCAGACGGCAGCATGCATGTTATGATCAAGTCACTTTCATAATTCTGCAAAAGAGAGAGTGTTTAGGAATGCAAAAAAGACAAAGGCACAACACGCCAGGAAAGGGATTGGATATCTCGAATAACCAGGGTACTTTTCAGCCAATCAAGCAGATGCCAGCACTACTGTTGGTCTGGTATCGTACACGGGGCAGCAAGGTTACAGCATAGGACAACTGGTATTCATCTGAACAGCCATAGATCGGACTCTCAGAGTTTGAGATGTCAGCATTATCATCAATCTTTATTTATTTGTCAGTTCGAATTAATTAAATTCATAGACAATGCACCCAATTAGTTAAAACATAGCAACAAGTATTAAAAGTATAAAAAGGATAAAAACTTGAAAATAAAACTTTCATATTTAGTTTTATCACAATAGAGCCTCGAATTTTAAATGCAAGCTATCAGCTAGGAAGACCGGTAAGCAGTCAAAGCAATATATAAAGTGCAGATTTAGTGCAAATTGAAAAGTTCAAGAAGTGCAAATCGCTATTCAGTGTTCTTCTAAACCAAGGAATTTGGACACTGCAGACACGGTGTTGCTGTCTGTTTTACAGATCCTCAGTGCTTCCAAGTAGTGTTTATTCCCCAAGGATAAACAGAGTGGGTTGATGCATTTTGATCACTTTTGTTTATATGCAGGACAAAATAGTACATGCTCAACACTTTCATAACTATCATTAAGTACAGGAAATGAATCAAAACCTGACTTTGGATCTGGCCAGCTATTCCTGAAGGATATAAAAAGAGAAAGGGGGTTTTTTGAACACAAGGTATAGGTGGCGCTAACCTGTTAACGTAATGTATATAAAAGAATGTAACCTTGTGGTGCCACAGGTGAGGGAGAACACCTAAACCCTCAGTAGAGGACGCGAGTCCGTTTATACAAATGGCAACATGCCCTGTGCACACACATAAATTTTAAACAACACAAAGTAAACTTTGTTTGCCAATGACGACAGGAGAAACGTTCTTCCAATGTTCCTTTACTGGAGTGTTGAATCAAATGCCAGCCAACACGTGTTTCGTCAATGGGTGTGTAACCCTTGACTTCCTCAGGGCTGCAATTACATAAACATGGCTTATGTCATAATTAAATAATAGATAATAACAAAGTCACATAACATACGTATGATTATGTGAATAAGGCTAGTACTGTCAATCCGACATTTATTAGATATAAGAAAAGTGCCAAAATTCTAAGAAGAAAACGGGATGGAACAAGAATTACGTGACATCATGAGGTGTCATGCATAATAATCCGACGTGAGTTTGTGTCCTGATGCTAAAAAGCATGAATATATAAATTATATATATTCCAAAGATACAGTCCAACGGCAAATGTCACAAACATTTTTTATACTTATTCAAGCCTTCTTATAATAGAATGAGAAATTTTACGGTAAAGTGCGTGAGAGAAACCATAAGGTGAACAACAGACTAGGTGTGTGGTGAAGAGGTTAGAAACGGATAAAGTGTGTCCAGCGTGCTTGCGGTAAGACGGTGACCCATAGCGTGTTGTAACAACCAAGAAACACACGGTTAAAATGAAAAGCCTACCTAAAGGCAATAAGGTAGGACTTAAGACCTGTGGGCGAAAAATAGCACCGTAAGGCTAAAACCATCGCATCTTATATTTCGTTGCTTCTCATTGGTAAGTATAGCAAAAATAACCCTAATTTCTACACATCTCACCTCCTGACTGGTGATAATTCCGACCCAGCGGGTCCTATTAGTAAGTCCAAATCGACGAGATATCCCATTAATTTAGTGGATAATCTGTATGAGAAAAAGTTTTAGAACAATCCTACAATCAGAAGTATATCATAACCAAAAGTACACTCATAAAACGGTTGCCATAGAATTAACAAGGCATTACCTTAAACAAAGTCATATGCCGACGTATATATATCTTCCCTCGGTAAATTAGATAGTGTCACTTGAGCTCGGTAATCCTTCTTGTATATTTAGGTTGTGCCAGTTTGAATCCTTCAAATAGATAGAGAAAGCGTCACTCAGAAAGACCTGAAAACGAACCCAATCTCAACGCAACCTGTAGAAAAAGGCTCTCTACCAAATCATACCGCTTACCTTAAGGCGAGTGCACCCGTGGCTAGTGTTTCGGCAAAGAGTAAACCGGAAGACAGAAAAACGTACCCCGGAAGCAGTTATAAGCTACCGGGTCACCGTCGAAACTAGACCGCTCACCTCCTAGTGTTCGGAAATAGTGTCAAAGGGCCATATTGTGTGACGCATGTGAATCGACCCGGTCTATATTGTGTGAAGTGAAAATTAAATTCATCGGTCATCCGTGTTCCGCTTAGAAAACAATCTTAACTAAAGTGCTGATATAATGCACATTAAAATAAATAAAAGCTGAGAGGCATCAATGATTATATAGGAGTTCTTATCACAAATAGGTAGACGATTATTGCGAAGCCTAAATCCTGAATACGTAAGTATTACTACATCAGAAAACAGTCTGTTACATATGTCATTCGTATTCGGGCATATCAGAAAGAACGTTATAACATATAATATTTTAAACAGTTGCAAAATAGGAATGAAAGCCATTAATATAAACAAAACACAACAAAGCTATGTAAATGATAAAGGAATCTAAGGCATCTACAAAAGGTTACTATATAGGTCCTCCATGCTCCATGATTAGATAGTATTATACAATGCGCCTAATCAGCATCAATAGACGTACAAGAAAGAGCTTTATGACGTTATACTGTAGTACTATGCATACCCACAGTAATTCAACAAGTATCATAATAGCAAAATTAGGTTATGTATGGAAGAGGTAGGGATCAAGGTGTAAAAGGCTAACTTCTTATGTCAAATGTCTTATGTACAGATAGTAAGGTTATCCCACTTATTAATTTGGGCCAAAGTCTTCTCAATCACAGTTTGCTGACCCATCCGGATAATGAAAACATATAAAACATGAAAAGTAGAAATACACATTATAAAGCCAAATGGAACTTTTCAGATGATAGTCGATTACTAATCTCCTAAGAAATAGTGCATTTCTCGATCGCTATTAAAACCATGTTCATAGGTTCCGAGACGCATTATCCAAATTGCTTCAGACCGTCTTAGACGTAGTTCCCGGTTACCTCCCTTGGACTTACTGTGGTGATATCAATCCCATAAAAAGGAAACTCTTGTGTACACTTTGAGAAGGACACTCCCAAATGTGTGTGGCCATGGGATATCTGGGATCTTGGTGTTTCAGAGCTCTGACATGTTCTCCAATCCTCTCTCTTAGTGTCCTTATTGTACTCCCTACATACCTACCACCACATTTGCACTCTAGGACGTAGACCACATATTTAGTGTTGCAATTAATATTAAATCTAATATCAAATGTTCTGTCGGGACCAGTGAAGTTGCTTTTGCAATCAGCGGCCCACCTGCAAATGCCACATGAGCCGCACTTGTAAAAACCCAGAGTCCGTGCATGTAGCCATGTCTCTTTGGTAATGGATCTTGGGTAACTTGGACTGAGTCTAGTTCTAAGCGTCCTACCCCTTCTGTAGGTAATTTGTGGATGCTTATTGATGTGTTGTACTAATGTAGTATCTGATATCAGTAATTTCCAGTGTTTATTCAGACTCCTGGACAGTACCCCACTTAAGTCATTGAAATCTGTAATTAGTCTCACTGTGTTGGTGTCTGTCTTGCGGATCTTATCACGTATAGTATCTTCCCGACAAGTGTTTCTGATTCTGGTGGTTGCTTTCATTAAGTTCACATGTGTATAACCTCTATTCTGGAACCTCGCTTTCATAGCTGAAAGACAGCTTTCAAATTCATGGTCTCTGCTACAGTTGCGTCTAGCTCTAGTAAATTCCCCATATGGAATCGCACGAATCTGATGGGGTGGATGTGCACTGTGGGCATGGAGAATAGAATTACATGCAGTATCTTTGCGAAAAATGCGCGTCTGAATTGTATGGTTGTTGATAAAAATTTCTATGTCTAGAAAAGTGATGTTTAAATTGCTTATGTGATGTGTAAAGCGCATGTCATAAGTATTGGAATTTAAGTAGGTACAAAAGTCGTCTAATTTATCTTGTGGTCCTGTCCATATCAACAGACAGTCGTCGATATATCGACCCCAAAATAAGATTGAATCATTAAAGCGACTCCCTTTTTCACCCCATATCCAATCTTCTTCTAGGCGTCCCATAAAAAGATTTGCAAAGCTGGGTGAAAATTTCGAACCCATGGCTACACCTCTTTTCTGTCTATACCAATCTTTCTCGAACAGGAAAACATTGTTGCTGAGAATCAGGTCAATCATAGTAAGTAACATTTCCGTATGTTCCCATTGAGAGGCCGGTCTCATGTTAAGAAAATGCGAAATTGCCATCCTGCCTAAATCAGGTTTGATGCTAGTGTACAGCGAGATTACGTCTAAGGTCACCAGGGTCATGCTATCTTCCCAGGTGAAGTCAGATAACATGTTGAGAATATGTTTAGTATCTCGTATATAAGACGGCAAGTTTTGGACTAAAGGTCTAAGAAAGAGATCTACATATTCCGCTAGACGTTCTGTAGGGCCTCCTATCCCTGAAACTATTGGTCTTCCTGGGGGAAAGGTAGATGTTTATGAACCTTTGGAAGTGTGTAAAGGCATGGGTAATGTGGTCGATGAATTCTCATATAGGTATGTTCTTCATCACTAATAAGGCCTGCATCATGCCAGATCATGAGGTTTCTATTGATTACAATAGTTAAAGGGCCAATAGGATTATGTGTAAGGAGTTCATAGCATTCAGTATCTTGTAATTGTGATAATATCTCATTATTGTAGTCCTCCCTATTCATAATGACCACATTCCCCCTTTGTCTGCCTCTCTGATTATTATTCCAGGATCATTGGATAGTGCTTTAAGGGCAATTCTTTCTCCTGGACCGAGGTTATCCTGATGATGAAACTTTTTCTTCACTCTGTTACTCTCAAATTTGTCTAAATCTTTTAGTACCAGTTTGTGAAACATATCAATAGTGTTCCCACTAGTTAGAATGGGTGTCCATCTAGACTTATTCTTTAAGCCACTGTTAATACTGAGATCTGTTTGTACATCCAGCTCCCTTAATAAGGAGTCCATGCGAAGTGGTGTATCCTCAGTTTCTGTCAGAGATAGGAGCAAATGAGTGTCATGTACATCTTGGATGCTCAACATATCAGAAAGCGAACCAGTAGGAATATTCACAGAACTTTTATTAGGTATTACATTACCACTGAAAAATTTCTTCAATTTTAGGTTCCTGACAAATTTGAACAGATCTATCTTAGTATTGCATATGTCTCCCTCATCTTTGGGGTTGAAACTAAGGCCTTTGCTAAGAAGAGATGTCATATCATGGCTGAGTGTAAGTGAGGATAGGTTGATAACCTCTACGTCTTTCTCAGTATTGGGTATTAGTTCTTGTTGTTGCCTGATCTCAGTTTGTTTCTGTAATCTGATTTTTCCTGCTCTCTTTCCTCTGCGGGTCTTACGTCTATGTTCGTACGTCTGGGTTGTGACCTGTTTCCCTTGCGTATTCTCTGTACTTCTTGTAAAAAAGTAGAAGAAGCTGCCTGTCTTAAATCTGTAGATGTACTAGCATTATCAGCTTCACTATCGCTTGAAATCGGAGCATTGAGAGACGTAGCACTGGACGAAACAGAAATTATATCTTGTCTATTTTTGCCTCCAGCTTCATTGCCTGACTGAAACCACTGATCATACTTTTTAGCGAACGTGAAAATCCTTCCTTCTTTGTAATCGTGCTCATCACGTTTTAATTTCCTGGCCTTTCTCTCTTTGATGTCACTCTGATGTCTAGCCAGAATTTCGTTAAGTATAACATAGTTCTTCTCTGTACCCTCTTTTAGATTTAAATCTCTTATCTCCTTCTCAAGATCAGCAATTTCAGCTTGAAGTTTCGAAACTTTTCTGTCTGAATTCTCTATGAGTATGCGTATCAACGTCTGTGAGTTAGACGTAAGTGCCTCTTCCCACTCTTTCAACAGATCTTCTTCCAAGTCGTCATAGGTTGGGAAGATCTGAGATCTTAGACCCCTTGGTATTCTATTCAGGCGTACATATTGTTTGAGCGTAGCTCCATCCCACCACTTTGAGTTTTCACTTTTCTTTAATCTCTCAAGTTTGATGAATTTATCTCGCAAACCCTCTTTACGTTTGGGATTGCCAAAGGTTAAGCTCGAACTGACAGTGTTCCCTTTAGTTAGATTCTCAAAGAGTTCTTCAGCTATCTTCTCCCTATCCATAGTAAAATCAAATTAATACGTGGAAGCTGCCTACCCTGACTCACACTAGGTAATAAAAAGAGAAAGGGGGTTTTTGAACACAAGGTATAGGTGGCGCTAACCTGTTAACGTAATGTATATAAAAGAATGTAACCTTGTGGTGCCACAGGTGAGGGAGAACACCTAAACCCTCAGTAGAGGACGCGAGTCCGTTTATACAAATGGCAACATGCCCTGTGCACACACATAAATTTTAAACAACACAAAGTAAACGTTGTTTGCCAATGACGACAGGAGAAACGTTCTTCCAATGTTCCTTTACTGAAGTGTTGAATCAAATGCCAGCCAACACGTGTTTCGTCAATGGGTGTGTAACCCTTGACTTCCTCAGGGCTGCAATTACATAAACATGGCTTATGTCATAATTAAATAATAGATAATAACAAAGTCACATAACATACGTATGATTATGTGAATAAGGCTAGTACTGTCAATCCGACATTTATTAGATATAAGAAAAGTGCCAAAATTCTAAGAAGAAAACGGGATGGAACAAGAATTACGTGACATCATGAGGTGTCATGCATAATAATCCGACGTGAGTTTGTGTCCTGATGCTAAAAAGCATGAATATATAAATTATATATATTCCAAAGATACAGTCCAACGGCAAATGTCACAAACATTTTTTATACTTATTCAAGCCTTCTTATAATAGAATGAGAAATTTTACGGTAAAGTGCGTGAGAGAAACCATAAGGTGAACAACAGACTAGGTGTGTGGTGAAGAGGTTAGAAACGGATAAAGTGTGTCCAGCGTGCTTGCGGTAAGACGGTGACCCATAGCGTGTTGTAACAACCAAGAAACACACGGTTAAAATGAAAAGCCTACCTAAAGGCAATAAGGTAGGACTTAAGACCTGTGGGCGAAAAATAGCACCGTAAGGCTAAAACCATCGCATCTTATATTTCGTTGCTTCTCATTGGTAAGTATAGCAAAAATAACCCTAATTTCTACACATCTCACCTCCTGACTGGTGATAATTCCGACCCAGCGGGTCCTATTAGTAAGTCCAAATCGACGAGATATCCCATTAATTTAGTGGATAATCTGTATGAGAAAAAGTTTTAGAACAATCCTACAATCAGAAGTATATCATAACCAAAAGTACACTCATAAAACGGTTGCCATAGAATTAACAAGGCATTACCTTAAACAAAGTCATATGCCGACGTATATATATCTTCCCTCGGTAAATTAGATAGTGTCACTTGAGCTCGGTAATCCTTCTTGTATATTTAGGTTGTGCCAGTTTGAATCCTTCAAATAGATAGAGAAAGCGTCACTCAGAAAGACCTGAAAACGAAACCAATCTCAACGCAACCTGTAGAAAAAGGCTCTCTACCAAATCATACCGCTTACCTTAAGGCGAGTGCACCCGTGGCTAGTGTTTCGGCAAAGAGTAAACCGGAAGACAGAAAAACGTACCCCGGAAGCAGTTATAAGCTACCGGGTCACCGTCGAAACTAGACCGCTCACCTCCTAGTGTTCGGAAATAGTGTCAAAGGGCCATATTGTGTGACGCATGTGAATCGACCCGGTCTATATTGTGTGAAGTGAAAATTAAATTCATCGGTCATCCGTGTTCCGCTTAGAAAACAATCTTAACTAAAGTGCTGATATAATGCACATTAAAATAAATAAAAGCTGAGAGGCATCAATGATTATATAGGAGTTCTTATCACAAATAGGTAGACGATTATTGCGAAGCCTAAATCCTGAATACGTAAGTATTACTACATCAGAAAACAGTCTGTTACATATGTCATTCGTATTCGGGCATATCAGAAAGAACGTTATAACATATAATATTTTAAACAGTTGCAAAATAGGAATGAAAGCCATTAATATAAACAAAACACAACAAAGCTATGTAAATGATAAAGGAATCTAAGGCATCTACAAAAGGTTACTATATAGGTCCTCCATGCTCCATGATTAGATAGTATTATACAATGCGCCTAATCAGCATCAATAGACGTACAAGAAAGAGCTTTATGACGTTATACTGTAGTACTATGCATACCCACAGTAATTCAACAAGTATCATAATAGCAAAATTAGGTTATGTATGGAAGAGGTAGGGATCAAGGTGTAAAAGGCTAACTTCTTATGTCAAATGTCTTATGTACAGATAGTAAGGTTATCCCACTTATTAATTTGGGCCAAAGTCTTCTCAATCACAGTTTGCTGACCCATCCGGATAATGAAAACATATAAAACATGAAAAGTAGAAATACACATTATAAAGCCAAATGGAACTTTTCAGATGATAGTCGATTACTAATCTCCTAAGAAATAGTGCATTTCTCGATCGCTATTAAAACCATGTTCATAGGTTCCGAGACGCATTATCCAAATTGCTTCAGACCGTCTTAGACGTAGTTCCCGGTTACCTCCCTTGGACTTACTGTGGTGATATCAATCCCATAAAAAGGAAACTCTTGTGTACACTTTGAGAAGGACACTCCCAAATGTGTGTGGCCATGGGATATCTGGGATCTTGGTGTTTCAGAGCTCTGACATGTTCTCCAATCCTCTCTCTTAGTGTCCTTATTGTACTCCCTACATACCTACCACCACATTTGCACTCTAGGACGTAGACCACATATTTAGTGTTGCAATTAATATTAAATCTAATATCAAATGTTCTGTCGGGACCAGTGAAGTTGCTTTTGCAATCAGCGGCCCACCTGCAAATGCCACATGAGCCGCACTTGTAAAAACCCAGAGTCCGTGCATGTAGCCATGTCTCTTTGGTAATGGATCTTGGGTAACTTGGACTGAGTCTAGTTCTAAGCGTCCTACCCCTTCTGTAGGTAATTTGTGGATGCTTATTGATGTGTTGTACTAATGTAGTATCTGATATCAGTAATTTCCAGTGTTTATTCAGACTCCTGGACAGTACCCCACTTAAGTCATTGAAATCTGTAATTAGTCTCACTGTGTTGGTGTCTGTCTTGCGGATCTTATCACGTATAGTATCTTCCCGACAAGTGTTTCTGATTCTGGTGGTTGCTTTCATTAAGTTCACATGTGTATAACCTCTATTCTGGAACCTCGCTTTCATAGCTGAAAGACAGCTTTCAAATTCGTGGTCTCTGCTACAGTTGCGTCTAGCTCTAGTAAATTCCCCATATGGAATCGCACGAATCTGATGGGGTGGGTGTGCACTATGGGCATGGAGAATAGAATTACATGCAGTATCTTTGCGAAAAATGCGCGTCTGAATTGTATGGTTGTTGATAAAAATTTCTATGTCTAGAAAAGTGATGTTTAAATTGCTTTTGTGATGTGTAAAGCGCATGTCATAAGTATTGGAATTTAAGTAGGTACAAAAGTCGTCTAATTTATCTTGTGGTCCTGTCCATATCAACAGACAGTCGTCGATATATCGACCCCAAAATAAGATTGAATCATTAAAGCGACTCCCTTTTTCACCCCATATCCAATCTTCTTCTAGGCGTCCCATAAAAAGATTTGCAAAGCTGGGTGAAAATTTCGAACCCATGGCTACACCTCTTTTCTGTCTATACCAATCTTTCTCGAACAGGAAAACATTGTTGCTGAGAATCAGGTCAATCATAGTAAGTAACATTTCCGTATGTTCCCATTGAGAGGCCGGTCTCATGTTAAGAAAATGCGAAATTGCCATCCTGCCTAAATCAGGTTTGATGCTAGTGTACAGCGAGATTACGTCTAAGGTCACCAGGGTCATGCTATCTTCCCAGGTGAAGTCAGATAACATGTTGAGAATATGTTTAGTATCTCGTATATAAGACGGCAAGTTTTGGACTAAAGGTCTAAGAAAGAGATCTACATATTCCGCTAGACGTTCTGTAGGGCCTCCTATCCCTGAAACTATTGGTCTTCCTGGGGGAAAGGTAGATGTTTATGAACCTTTGGAAGTGTGTAAAGGCATGGGTAATGTGGTCGATGAATTCTCATATAGGTATGTTCTTCATCACTAATAAGGCCTGCATCATGCCAGATCATGAGGTTTCTATTGATTACAATAGTTAAAGGGCCAATAGGATTGTGTGTAAGGAGTTCATAGCATTCAGTATCTTGTAATTGTGATAATATCTCATTATTGTAGTCCTCCCTATTCATAATGACCACATTCCCCCTTTGTCTGCCTCTCTGATTATTATTCCAGGATCATTGGATAGTGCTTTAAGGGCAATTCTTTCTCCTGGACCGAGGTTATCCTGATGATGAAACTTTTTCTTCACTCTGTTACTCTCAAATTTGTCTAAATCTTTTAGTACCAGTTTGTGAAACATATCAATAGTGTTCCCACTAGTTAGAATGGGTGTCCATCTAGACTTATTCTTTAAGCCACTGTTAATACTGAGATCTGTTTGTACATCCAGCTCCCTTAATAAGGAGTCCATGCGAAGTGGTGTATCCTCAGTTTCTGTCAGAGATAGGAGCAAATGAGTGTCATGTACATCTTGGATGCTCAACATATCAGAAAGCGAACCAGTAGGAATATTCACAGAACTTTTATTAGGTATTACATTACCACTGAAAAATTTCTTCAATTTTAGGTTCCTGACAAATTTGAACAGATCTATCTTAGTATTGCATATGTCTCCCTCATCTTTGGGGTTGAAACTAAGGCCTTTGCTAAGAAGAGATGTCATATCATGGCTGAGTGTAAGTGAGGATAGGTTGATAACCTCTACGTCTTTCTCAGTATTGGGTATTAGTTCTTGTTGTTGCCTGATCTCAGTTTGTTTCTGTAATCTGATTTTTCCTGCTCTCTTTCCTCTGCGGGTCTTACGTCTATGTTCGTACGTCTGGGTTGTGACCTGTTTCCCTTGCGTATTCTCTGTACTTCTTGTAAAAAAGTAGAAGAAGCTGCCTGTCTTAAATCTGTAGATGTACTAGCATTATCAGCTTCACTATCGCTTGAAATCGGAGCATTGAGAGACGTAGCACTGGACGAAACAGAAATTATATCTTGTCTATTTTTGCCTCCAGCTTCATTGCCTGACTGAAACCACTGATCATACTTTTTAGCGAACGTGAAAATCCTTCCTTCTTTGTAATCGTGCTCATCACGTTTTAATTTCCTGGCCTTTCTCTCTTTGATGTCACTCTGATGTCTAGCCAGAATTTCGTTAAGTATAACATAGTTCTTCTCTGTACCCTCTTTTAGATTTAAATCTCTTATCTCCTTCTCAAGATCAGCAATTTCAGCTTGAAGTTTCGAAACTTTTCTGTCTGAATTCTCTATGAGTATGCGTATCAACGTCTGTGAGTTAGACGTAAGTGCCTCTTCCCACTCTTTCAACAGATCTTCTTCCAAGTCGTCATAGGTTGGGAAGATCTGAGATCTTAGACCCCTTGGTATTCTATTCAGGCGTACATATTGTTTGAGCGTAGCTCCATCCCACCACTTTGAGTTTTCACTTTTCTTTAATCTCTCAAGTTTGATGAATTTATCTCGCAAACCCTCTTTACGTTTGGGATTGCCAAAGGTTAAGCTCGAACTGACAGTGTTCCCTTTAGTTAGATTCTCAAAGAGTTCTTCAGCTATCTTCTCCCTATCCATAGTAAAATCAAATTAATACGTGGAAGCTGCCTACCCTGACTCACACTAGGTAATAAAAAGAGAAAGGGGGTTTTTGAACACAAGGTATAGGTGGCGCTAACCTGTTAACGTAATGTATATAAAAGAATGTAACCTTGTGGTGCCACAGGTGAGGGAGAACACCTAAACCCTCAGTAGAGGACGCGAGTCCGTTTATACAAATGGCAACATGCCCTGTGCACACACATAAATTTTAAACAACACAAAGTAAACGTTGTTTGCCAATGACGACAGGAGAAACGTTCTTCCAATGTTCCTTTACTGAAGTGTTGAATCAAATGCCAGCCAACACGTGTTTCGTCAATGGGTGTGTAACCCTTGACTTCCTCAGGGCTGCAATTACATAAACATGGCTTATGTCATAATTAAATAATAGATAATAACAAAGTCACATAACATACGTATGATTATGTGAATAAGGCTAGTACTGTCAATCCGACATTTATTAGATATAAGAAAAGTGCCAAAATTCTAAGAAGAAAACGGGATGGAACAAGAATTACGTGACATCATGAGGTGTCATGCATAATAATCCGACGTGAGTTTGTGTCCTGATGCTAAAAAGCATGAATATATAAATTATATATATTCCAAAGATACAGTCCAACGGCAAATGTCACAAACATTTTTTATACTTATTCAAGCCTTCTTATAATAGAATGAGAAATTTTACGGTAAAGTGCGTGAGAGAAACCATAAGGTGAACAACAGACTAGGTGTGTGGTGAAGAGGTTAGAAACGGATAAAGTGTGTCCAGCGTGCTTGCGGTAAGACGGTGACCCATAGCGTGTTGTAACAACCAAGAAACACACGGTTAAAATGAAAAGCCTACCTAAAGGCAATAAGGTAGGACTTAAGACCTGTGGGCGAAAAATAGCACCGTAAGGCTAAAACCATCGCATCTTATATTTCGTTGCTTCTCATTGGTAAGTATAGCAAAAATAACCCTAATTTCTACACATCTCACCTCCTGACTGGTGATAATTCCGACCCAGCGGGTCCTATTAGTAAGTCCAAATCGACGAGATATCCCATTAATTTAGTGGATAATCTGTATGAGAAAAAGTTTTAGAACAATCCTACAATCAGAAGTATATCATAACCAAAAGTACACTCATAAAACGGTTGCCATAGAATTAACAAGGCATTACCTTAAACAAAGTCATATGCCGACGTATATATATCTTCCCTCGGTAAATTAGATAGTGTCACTTGAGCTCGGTAATCCTTCTTGTATATTTAGGTTGTGCCAGTTTGAATCCTTCAAATAGATAGAGAAAGCGTCACTCAGAAAGACCTGAAAACGAAACCAATCTCAACGCAACCTGTAGAAAAAGGCTCTCTACCAAATCATACCGCTTACCTTAAGGCGAGTGCACCCGTGGCTAGTGTTTCGGCAAAGAGTAAACCGGAAGACAGAAAAACGTACCCCGGAAGCAGTTATAAGCTACCGGGTCACCGTCGAAACTAGACCGCTCACCTCCTAGTGTTCGGAAATAGTGTCAAAGGGCCATATTGTGTGACGCATGTGAATCGACCCGGTCTATATTGTGTGAAGTGAAAATTAAATTCATCGGTCATCCGTGTTCCGCTTAGAAAACAATCTTAACTAAAGTGCTGATATAATGCACATTAAAATAAATAAAAGCTGAGAGGCATCAATGATTATATAGGAGTTCTTATCACAAATAGGTAGACGATTATTGCGAAGCCTAAATCCTGAATACGTAAGTATTACTACATCAGAAAACAGTCTGTTACATATGTCATTCGTATTCGGGCATATCAGAAAGAACGTTATAACATATAATATTTTAAACAGTTGCAAAATAGGAATGAAAGCCATTAATATAAACAAAACACAACAAAGCTATGTAAATGATAAAGGAATCTAAGGCATCTACAAAAGGTTACTATATAGGTCCTCCATGCTCCATGATTAGATAGTATTATACAATGCGCCTAATCAGCATCAATAGACGTACAAGAAAGAGCTTTATGACGTTATACTGTAGTACTATGCATACCCACAGTAATTCAACAAGTATCATAATAGCAAAATTAGGTTATGTATGGAAGAGGTAGGGATCAAGGTGTAAAAGGCTAACTTCTTATGTCAAATGTCTTATGTACAGATAGTAAGGTTATCCCACTTATTAATTTGGGCCAAAGTCTTCTCAATCACAGTTTGCTGACCCATCCGGATAATGAAAACATATAAAACATGAAAAGTAGAAATACACATTATAAAGCCAAATGGAACTTTTCAGATGATAGTCGATTACTAATCTCCTAAGAAATAGTGCATTTCTCGATCGCTATTAAAACCATGTTCATAGGTTCCGAGACGCATTATCCAAATTGCTTCAGACCGTCTTAGACGTAGTTCCCGGTTACCTCCCTTGGACTTACTGTGGTGATATCAATCCCATAAAAAGGAAACTCTTGTGTACACTTTGAGAAGGACACTCCCAAATGTGTGTGGCCATGGGATATCTGGGATCTTGGTGTTTCAGAGCTCTGACATGTTCTCCAATCCTCTCTCTTAGTGTCCTTATTGTACTCCCTACATACCTACCACCACATTTGCACTCTAGGACGTAGACCACATATTTAGTGTTGCAATTAATATTAAATCTAATATCAAATGTTCTGTCGGGACCAGTGAAGTTGCTTTTGCAATCAGCGGCCCACCTGCAAATGCCACATGAGCCGCACTTGTAAAACCCAGAGTCCGTGCATGTAGCCATGTCTCTTTGGTAATGGATCTTGGGTAACTTGGACTGAGTCTAGTTCTAAGCGTCCTACCCCTTCTGTAGGTAATTTGTGGATGCTTATTGATGTGTTGTACTAATGTAGTATCTGATATCAGTAATTTCCAGTGTTTATTCAGACTCCTGGACAGTACCCCACTTAAGTCATTGAAATCTGTAATTAGTCTCACTGTGTTGGTGTCTGTCTTGCGGATCTTATCACGTATAGTATCTTCCCGACAAGTGTTTCTGATTCTGGTGGTTGCTTTCATTAAGTTCACATGTGTATAACCTCTATTCTGGAACCTCGCTTTCATAGCTGAAAGACAGCTTTCAAATTCATGGTCTCTGCTACAGTTGCGTCTAGCTCTAGTAAATTCCCCATATGGAATCGCACGAATCTGATGGGGTGGATGTGCACTATGGGCATGGAGAATAGAATTACATGCAGTATCTTTGCGAAAAATGCGCGTCTGAATTGTATGGTTGTTGATAAAAATTTCTATGTCTAGAAAAGTGATGTTTAAATTGCTTATGTGATGTGTAAAGCGCATGTCATAAGTATTGGAATTTAAGTAGGTACAAAAGTCGTCTAATTTATCTTGTGGTCCTGTCCATATCAACAGACAGTCGTCGATATATCGACCCCAAAATAAGATTGAATCATTAAAGCGACTCCCTTTTTCACCCCATATCCAATCTTCTTCTAGGCGTCCCATAAAAAGATTTGCAAAGCTGGGTGAAAATTTCGAACCCATGGCTACACCTCTTTTCTGTCTATACCAATCTTTCTCGAACAGGAAAACATTGTTGCTGAGAATCAGGTCAATCATAGTAAGTAACATTTCCGTATGTTCCCATTGAGAGGCCGGTCTCATGTTAAGAAAATGCGAAATTGCCATCCTGCCTAAATCAGGTTTGATGCTAGTGTACAGCGAGATTACGTCTAAGGTCACCAGGGTCATGCTATCTTCCCAGGTGAAGTCAGATAACATGTTGAGAATATGTTTAGTATCTCGTATATAAGACGGCAAGTTTTGGACTAAAGGTCTAAGAAAGAGATCTACATATTCCGCTAGACGTTCTGTAGGGCCTCCTATCCCTGAAACTATTGGTCTTCCTGGGGGAAAGGTAGATGTTTATGAACCTTTGGAAGTGTGTAAAGGCATGGGTAATGTGGTCGATGAATTCTCATATAGGTATGTTCTTCATCACTAATAAGGCCTGCATCATGCCAGATCATGAGGTTTCTATTGATTACAATAGTTAAAGGGCCAATAGGATTATGTGTAAGGAGTTCATAGCATTCAGTATCTTGTAATTGTGATAATATCTCATTATTGTAGTCCTCCCTATTCATAATGACCACATTCCCCCTTTGTCTGCCTCTCTGATTATTATTCCAGGATCATTGGATAGTGCTTTAAGGGCAATTCTTTCTCCTGGACCGAGGTTATCCTGATGATGAAACTTTTTCTTCACTCTGTTACTCTCAAATTTGTCTAAATCTTTTAGTACCAGTTTGTGAAACATATCAATAGTGTTCCCACTAGTTAGAATGGGTGTCCATCTAGACTTATTCTTTAAGCCACTGTTAATACTGAGATCTGTTTGTACATCCAGCTCCCTTAATAAGGAGTCCATGCGAGTGGTGTATCCTCAGTTTCTGTCAGAGATAGGAGCAAATGAGTGTCATGTACATCTTGGATGCTCAACATATCAGAAAGCGAACCAGTAGGAATATTCACGGAACTTTTATTAGGTATTACATTACCACTGAAAAATTTCTTCAATTTTAGGTTCCTGACAAATTTGAACAGATCTATCTTAGTATTGCATATGTCTCCCTCATCTTTGGGGTTGAAACTAAGGCCTTTGCTAAGAAGAGATGTCATATCATGGCTGAGTGTAAGTGAGGATAGGTTGATAACCTCTACGTCTTTCTCAGTATTGGGTATTAGTTCTTGTTGTTGCCTGATCTCAGTTTGTTTCTGTAATCTGATTTTTCCTGCTCTCTTTCCTCTGCGGGTCTTACGTCTATGTTCGTACGTCTGGGTTGTGACCTGTTTCCCTTGCGTATTCTCTGTACTTCTTGTAAAAAGTAGAAGAAGCTGCCTGTCTTAAATCTGTAGATGTACTAGCATTATCAGCTTCACTATCGCTTGAAATCGGAGCATTGAGAGACGTAGCACTGGACGAAACAGAAATTATATCTTGTCTATTTTTGCCTCCAGCTTCATTGCCTGACTGAAACCACTGATCATACTTTTAGCGAACGTGAAAATCCTTCCTTCTTTGTAATCGTGCTCATCACGTTTTAATTTCCTGGCCTTTCTCTCTTTGATGTCACTCTGATGTCTAGCCAGAATTTCGTTAAGTATAACATAGTTCTTCTCTGTACCCTCTTTTAGATTTAAATCTCTTATCTCCTTCTCAAGATCAGCAATTTCAGCTTGAAGTTTCGAAACTTTTCTGTCTGAATTCTCTATGAGTATGCGTATCAACGTCTGTGAGTTAGACGTAAGTGCCTCTTCCCACTCTTTCAACAGATCTTCTTCCAAGTCGTCATAGTCTGAGTGGCAGCAATATCATGAGGGGTATAAGCAAAACCGAGAGGCAGAAACTAGCTCAGTATGAAAACAATTGCCCAAGGCAGAATGGTAGTAGTGAACCCGAGCCATCAAGCCAGAATGGTAGTAGTGAACCTGAGTCATCGAGACCTGTTTGGGAGGTCAAAGGTCCAGACAGGAAAAAACTCAAGATGCTAGTACACAACAATGAAGAATTACCTGTGAGAACTGTTTTCTCTTTTAGTTTAAATGCATTAGAAACTGAACTCTGTGCTAACATGAAACAAGCTTATGTTTTCCTCAATTTTGAATTGATATTGCAGCATATTTTGCGGTCATTGTTGCTGTTGTTTCTCGACTCTGGATAAAGAATTGTAAGGTTTTCACTAAGAGCGTTCCCAGAGGCTTCTCACCACGCTATACCTAACCAGGGACATTCTAAATGCCTCAGGCTAGCATTTATACAATCTTTCAGTTATAGTGCTTGAATAAACTGTGAGAGCAACTGAATTCAATGCAATAGTATTACAAGAGAATCTTCAAATGTATTTCTGTAGTTAAATGTTTCTTCTTTCTTGTTTCTCATTGGTGCATATCCTGAAAACCATATAGCTAATGCTGTAATGCAGAAATCCTTTGTGTAAAGTCCTATAAAAGGACGTACTTTTCCTCTGTAGCAAAGGACCTCATTTCCCACTTTCTTAAGGTGAATCTATGCTGGATTTTCCATTGAACTTTACTGAGTTCGTTGTACTTACAATCTGTATTTTTACCGCTAAACATACTGATGATATATTTCATGTATTTTGACTAATGATTCTTTATATAAACTCCTTACATTTTTGACCCATGTCTGTAATTCTTACTGAGAATGTCACAGTTCCTACTATTGATTTGAGAACCCAAGAAATAAAGACGGGTCCACTTGAGGAGCACTAAAGTCCATAGAGGGATTACACCACTCCCGGTCCGAGCCATTGTTGTGCGCTTGGTAAGATTATGAGAAACTAGTGTGCACACTGATACACCTACTGAAAGTATGCACTACCTGCAAACTGCAGACGGCAGCATGCATGTTATGATCAAGTCACTTTCATAATTCTGCAAAGAGAGAGTGTTTAGGAATGCAAAAAGACAAAGGCACAACACGCCAGGAAAGGGATTGGATATCTCGAATAACCAGGGTACTTTTCAGCCAATCAAGCAGATGCCAGCACTACTGTTGGTCTGGTATCGTACACGGGGCAGCAAGGTTACAGCATAGGACAACTGGTATTCATCTGAACAGCCATAGATCGGACTCTCAGAGTTTGAGATGTCAGCATTATCATCAATCTTTATTTATTTGTCAGTTCTGAATTAATTAAATTCATAGACAATGCACCCAATTAGTTAAAACATAGCAACAAGTATTAAAAGTATAAAAAGGATAAAAACTTGAAAATAAAACTTTCATATTTAGTTTTATCACAATAGAGCCTCGAATTTTAAATGCAAGCTATCAGCTAGGAAGACCGGTAAGCAGTCAAAGCAATATATAAAGTGCAGATTTAGTGCAAATTGAAAAGTTCAAGAAGTGCAAATCGCTATTCAGTGTTCTTCTAAACCAAGGAATTTGGACACTGCAGACACGGTGTTGCTGTCTGTTTTACAGATCCTCAGTGCTTCCAAGTAGTGTTTATTCCCCAAGGATAAACAGAGTGGGTTGATGCATTTTGATCACTTTTGTTTATATGCAGGACAAAATAGTACATGCTCAACACTTTCATAACTATCATTAAGTACAGGAAATGAATCAAAACCTGACTTTGGATCTGGCCAGCTATTCCTGAAGGATGCCAAAAGAAGAGCGTTGGGCCTGAGTTGTACATATAATATCCTGGATAGCGGGATTTGCAACTTCTTGAACAGAAGAAATAGTGTTGGTGCTAACCACAACCCTGGCGAACCCCTCTGTTACATTCTATTTTCTCTGCGATTTCACCACTGGGGGCACTGTAGACCCGAGCATAGTTTTCTGAGTGTCAGCATCTGATGATGGCTAAGATGCCAGATGGAATACCCAGTTCTAGAAGGGCCTGCCATAGTTTGTCCTTGGGTACCATGTCGAACCCTGCCAGCAGGTCAACCAAAATCACATACAAACTGCCCCTTTTCATGTTCTCCATACTTCACCTGATCAGTTGGAAAAGAAAGGCCTGAGCTATTGTACTTATTTTGGGCCTAAAACCGGTGTTACTGTACACTGACTAACACACGTGTGATTGATTGCCTCAGTGTAATGTGTAATGCATAATGCTCTGACACCCTACATCTGAAAGAGAGTGGTTATGGTGACTTGAGGGGCACTGTTAAAAGGTGGTGGTAAGAAAATCTGTGGTGGAGGTGGCCACCACCTCCACCAAAGATGGGGGGGCGCCAACCAACATTGCCGCACCGGGCGCCACCAGTGCTAAAGACGGCCCTAACAGGGCATACATCCTCCCATTCAGGATTCTCACTTGCATGTAAAGCTGATTCTGGGTTGGGAACTATTTTCTGATAAAGGTTGGGCACTGGAGATTGTAATTTTTGGGATGTTCTTCCTTTTGGCAAGAGTCACTGGGAGCTAGATGGCCGATCAATGGGGTTGGTAGTGGGAGCTGTTCTCGAAGGTTGGATAGTAGCTCTTTCCATTGGAGCTTCTTTATCAGAATCTATATGCGATAGAGGTGTGAGTTGGATCTCCGAACCTAGTGGGGGAGCAGAAGACGTCATTATAGAAGTCTCCTTGCTAAGTCAGCATTGGTTAAAATGATTTTGCTTGGATGGGGGTAGCGCTTCGCACTCACTATGTTGTTAGGGATGACAGAGTAACAGTGTTGCATACTTCTGATCCAATGTTTTGCTTTATTTGTCAAATATTCTGCATCCTCATGGATAGATTGGTTCGATTCCAATTTGGGTACTTTCATCATGAAAATGTCTCTCTCATCAGGGGCACATGTATGGCGAGGTGGTTTACGAAGATGCAAATCATGGGGGATGATAGATGTATTCGGCTCGACAGACGTTGGCCTAGGGATAAAAAAAGATTTTAATTGTTCAAGCAGAGTGGTATAAGACTGTTTCTTTATTTCTACCATCCCTGTATATAGGGCCATCCGGCGAGAGTTTCTATCTTCTATATTCCCTTGATCCATGTGCAAAATTGTCCGGTTTGTGGGAGGAGTTAGATGGGGGGGTCATAATAGCTAGGTGCTTGAGCAGTAGCGGCTGCTACTGAGTGCGGGGGGCAGAGGGAGAATACAAAGAAAAAATTGACTTACTTGGGTGCCACCCCCTCTCTGCTGTCGTCTTCTGGCGCAGCAACAAGCAGCACACAGCCTCCCAGAATCCTGTGTCCAATCACAATGCTGCCTTACAGCAGCATTGTCATAGGGCTGAGTGCCGTGGTTCAGCGCTCAGACAGGGGCTTGGAGGCTGGGCATGTTACCCGCCACGCTGTGTAATGCAGCCTGGTGGGGAAGATGTAAAGTGTCAAAGTGCGCATGACGGTTTGGCCGGCCCAAGAGGGCTGGCCAAGCAGTCATGCACACTTAGGGAGTGTGCTTAACACTCCTTCCCCTGCCCCCTGAATTGGCCAGCCCAGCCCCACCCGCCCCGCCCCCAAGCAGGAAGGAAAACGAAAATGATAATAACTATAGTTTTTACTGCGAGCAGTGGGGTGACGCTCCTCCGCTGTGCTTGAGAATGGTTTCACTCCCCTCAACCAGTAACCCAATTTCTTACAACTGGCAATGCCAATCAGTCTCACTTACCTTTACATACAAGCGAGACCAAATGGCATTACCAATGCTTGTTTATAACAGTCTACAATGTTTGACAAGATCGATGTTATTGTTGTGTTCAATGTCTGTCAACATTAATGTTGTTTTATCTTCCACATTTCTGTTGCAGTTTTTCTATTGACCTCTAGGTAGCACTAAAAGGCAGTAAACTGGTGATAACATCACTCTGTTTGCAATGCTGCATTCAGAGCAGGGCAAAGGACGAATCTACCAAATGCGAAATGGAAAAGCTCTTGTTCGTGGTCAAACACATAAAGGGAGTAAAGCAACGAATAAGTTGCAGGCAACTGTGATTGACACGAAACCCATTTAACGTGATGAAAGATTGACTCTGTGAAGTATGGCATACAATGCTGCCTCCCAAACAGATAGGTTCAGACTAAAGTAACAGAATCTTTTTCGGCGTCTTAATTAAGGAATCTTGGTGCTCCTCTCTGCTAGATTTGCCTGTCCAGCCATATGTCATTGAAGTGATTAAGAGGAAATGGAGAGACCGGACAATATACCCTTTCCAAGATGTATGGCAAAGTTATATCAATTGACAGACATTAAGAACAATCTTCCTGATTCTATCCCGATTGATATGTTGGCTGCTAGTTTAATTGTTAGAATGTTTTTTTACAGAGAAATTGATCATAAAAAGCAAATCCGACAAGAAAATAGACTGTTCAGAAATTGGTTCATTCAAGTGCTTACGTATCACAAACTCTTATGATTTCAAGCAGCTTTTAAAAGCTATAGAATAAGGTAGAGGTGCCTAACCCTACAGGGGGGCATGGATCATCATTTAATTTGAGGTTGTCAGGACTGCATCATTGTCAGGTGGTGCATCGTTCGCAGCATTGCTCAATTTGGTAATAAAAGACTGGCATACTGATTCAGTGCAATAATCAACAGCATTGAGGATGCCATTTGAGGGAATTCATTTCGTTGGCCCCGAACTGGAGGATAAAATGCACAAATTACTCAAGAAAAAAAAACAGACTTCTTCGTTCAAGCAAAATCCACATTAATCAAACATGGCTTGTAAGAAATCTACTTTCTGGCAGCCTGCCAGGAGACAACAGTCAGAGGAGGCATATACATTCAAATCAAACAGCTATAGTGACAAACAAGAACAAAAGTTAAAATCACCAAGTAAACAGAAATAATCCTAGCTATGCCAGTAAAGGTCAATTATTACTGTTATTGGAAAACAAGCATAAATATGCTCCAGATGCATGGGTTCTTCATTCTTAAAAGTGGGATATTAAATCAATTCAGGAGTTCTCCTTCAGAATCTGGGATCAGACCAACACCATGGCTGCGCAAAAAGGACAAAAGAAGAGCATTGTCACAGACAGTACAAACCCTGTTGATGAAGAAATCCATCTTAGTACTGCCCAGGAAGGAGGAAGAGAAGAGCTTCTACTCAATAGTTTTTCTAGTACCAAACATCTGAGGGGGATTCAGGAAGGTCTTGGATTGAAAAAATCTGAACAAATGGGTGAAATCAATTCCATCCAAAATGGAACCCTTGTAAAAATAATCCTCTCATTCCTAAGGAGGATTATATGGTAACATTGGATTTGCAGGATGCCTACCTTCATATCCCAAAAATCAATTAATCAATCAATCAATCAATCAATCAGGGGGTTTATAAAGCGTGCTACTCACCCGTGAGGGTCTCAAGGCGCGGGGGGTAGGCTGCTCCGGCTCAGTCGAAGAGCAAGGTCTTGAGGTCCTTCCTGAAGATGTGCAGGTTAGGGGAGCGTCTGATGCTGACAGGGAGCTCGTTCCAGGTTTTGGCTGTGATGTAGGAGAAGGCCCTTCCTCCTGCTCTGGGGATGCGGATGCGGGGTGTCTCCGCTTGGGCGAGGTCGGCATATCGAAGAGTTCTTTTGGGTGCGTGGAAACAGACTCTATCGTTGAGGTATTTGGGTCCGATGTTGTGGAGGGATTTGTAGGCGTGGGTGAGAAGCTTGTAGGTTATTCTCTGCTCGACCGGGTGCCAGTGTAGGTCTCGAAGGTGTTGCGTCATGCGTTCGTGCCGTGGGGTCCCGAGGACGAGTTTGGCTGCGGCATTCTGGATGGTTTGGAGCTTGTGTAGAAGGGTCCTGTTGATGCCGGCGTAGAGGGCGTTTCCGTAGTCCAGTCTGCTGGTTACGAGTGCATGGGTGATGGTTTTTCTGTGTTCGGGAGGGATCCATTTGAAGGTCTTTCGAAGGATACGGAGGCAGTTGAAGCTAGTGGAGGTGACGGCGTTGATCTGGCGTGTCATGGTTAGAGAGGAGTCAAGGATGATGCCGAGGTTCCGAGCGTGGTCTGTCGGGGTGGGAGGACTCCCGAGGGCAGAGGGCCACCATGTGTCATCCCAGGCGGAGGTCAAGGGTCCCAGGATGAGGACCTCAGTTTTCTCAGTGTTGAGCTTCAGGCAGCTGTCCTTCATCCAGGCTGTGACGTCCCTCATTCCTTCCTGGAAGCTGAACCTTGTGTCCTCGGGATCCTTCGTGAGGGAGAGGATGAGTTGGGTGTCATCGGCGTACGATACTATGTTGAGCCCATCCTGTCTGACGATGGCGGCGAGGGGGGCCATGTAGATGTTGAAGAGCGTGGGGCTGAGTGATTATCCCTGTGGTACTCCGCAGTTGATCTCTGTGGGTTCCGAGATGAAAGGGGGGAGTCTGATCCTCTGGGTTCTTCCGGAGAGAAAGGATCGGATCCAGTTGAGGGCGGTTCCTTGTATCCCGGCGTCGTGCAGTCTGGCTGCGAGGGTGTGGTGTGATACGGTGGCAAAGGCCGCGGAGAGGTCTAGTAGGAACAGGGCTGCGGTGTGTCCCTGGTCGAGTAGCATGCAGATGTCGTCAGTGGCGGCGAGGAGGGCGGTCTCGGTGCTGTGGTTGCTGCGGAATCCAGACTGGGAGGCATCTAGGATGGAGTGCTCTTTGATAAATGCGGTCAGCTGGGCATTTACGACCCTTTCGGCGATTTTGGCGGCGAACGGGAGCAGAGAGATGGGCCGGTAGTTCTTCAGGTCCATAGGGTCGGCCGTGGGCTTCTTAAGGAGGGGCTTGACTTCTGCCTGCTTCCAGTCGTCAGGGAAGGTGCCGGATTGGAGGGAGGCGTTGATGGTCCGTCCTAGTTCGGGGGCGATGGCGGCCTTCTGGTAGATGTGAGGTGGGCAGGGGTCCGTGGGGGCTCCAGACCGGGTTTTCATCATGGTCGTGGTGATGAGTTCCACCGTGGCGGGGGTCTAGGTGGTGATGGTCGGCTGGTGGTCAGCGGAGGGGGAAGGGGTGGTGAATGGCGTCTGGTCGCTGAACTGGTTGTAGAGGGTCTTGATCTTCTGATGGAAGTAGGTGCTGAGCTTGTTGCAGAGTTCCTGGGATGGTGTGACGTCCGTGGCCTCGCTGGGGGGTTTGGTGAATTGCTGTATGACGTTGAAGAGTTCTTTGGCGTTCGTTGCATTGGTGTCAATTTTGTTCTTGATGAAGGTCCATTTGGTGTCCCTTATGAGCTGGTGGTAGTCCTTCAGGGTGCTCCTATGGTTGTTTAGGTCTTCCGTGGTTTTCCGGCTTCGTCATATTTTCTCGAGGCGTCTGTGAGTGCGCCTGGCGACTTGGAGTTCGGTGCTGAACCAGGTGGCCTTCAGGGGGCGTTGTTTGGCAGGGTTGCGGAGGGGGGCGATCTTGTCGGCGCATCTGGAGATCCATCGATGGAGTTCTTTGGCTGCGGAGTTGGCGTCGGTCGTGGTGGAGGGGGGGTCTAGGAGGAGGGTGGAGTTGAGGTGTTCCTCTGTGATTTTGCTCCAGTTCCTTCGTGGCGGGGGTGGGGCCGGTTTGGGTGCGGTGGTGGTGTTGAAGGTGAAATGTACGCAGTGGTGGTCGGTACCAGGGGGCTGCGTGGTGTGGCTGAAGTGGACATTTGACCCTCCTGCGAAGATGGGGTCGAGGGTGTGTCCTGCTCTGTGCGTGGAGGTGTTGACGAGCTGCTTCAGTCCGAGGTTGGAGAGGTTGTCGAGGAGGGCGGTGGAGTCGGGGTCGCTGCGGTTGTCGAGGTGGAAATTCAGGTCTCCGAGTAGGATGCAGTCCGTGGAGGTGATGGCATGGGGTTTGACGAGGTCAGTGATGGCTGTTGTGGCCAGGGAGCGGGGTTCCGGGGGCCTGTTGGCGAGGGTGCCGCGGAGCGTGGTCCTGGGGGAGGTCTGGATCTGGAAGTGGAGGTGTTCTGTGTTGGAGTGGGGGTCACTCGTGCTTTGAGATTTTGCATCCGCAAGAGGCAATCTCAGGGTATTGGCCTATAGACTGAAGTTCAGCGGTGGCTCCTCTGCTATGGTGGATGAGCGTCGGCCCCCACCAGCAGCCAAAATAATGAAAAATAAAATTATAATAAACCCTTGTTTCTTATCATTTTATTTTATTTTTGCTCTCAGAGCCAAGGCTTGGAGGCGGTGCCAGGGAATGACAGGCACAAGGGGGAGTAGTTGCACTGCTCTCAGTGCACATTACGGTTTGGCCAACCGTCTCCAGATGGCCAAACCGTCATGTGCACTGAAGCTCTCACCAACCCGAGCTGCGGTGCCGGGTTGGAGAGAGCAGGCACAGGCTTCCAGTCTAACTGGGAATGCAAACTGAGGGCGCTCAGACCAATCCTGATGCTGCTCTCATGCATGAAAGTAGCATCAGGACTGGCCGCAGTGGAGTCTGGGAGCCTGTGACTGTGGTAGGGAGGAGCGCTATGATGCGGTGATGCGACAGGTATGTGTTTTTTTGTTTTTTCTTTGTTTGTCTCGCCATCCGTCCATCCCCCATCTCCCCCCACCCCCTGCCACTCTATCAAGACACCGGCCACTACTGCTGAAGTAGTCACAATATGATTTCACAAAGGTGGTAGTCCTGGAGGTAGCACAGCTTCATTTGAAAGGCCTGAAAATGACTCTTTATCTGGACGATTGGTTTCTCCATGCCTCATGAAGGGAACAGTTGATGGAAGGGATGTGTGTCTGCCTGTCAGATCATGGGTTTCTGCTCAACATTCCCAAATGTCAGCTGGTACCCTCCCAGGACACGACATTCATTGGTGCCAGATTTTGAACACTCTTGAATATGGCTTTGTCCCTCTAATCAGGCCATGTGAAGAGGCTCATGGTCAGCCAAGCAGTGTCAGTAAGAGATTGGCTGAAGGCACAGGGTGACATGGCTGCATGTCTTTTCATGCTATCATGGAAGGAATATATCTGCACCACATGTGGTTATATCAACATGCTCATTGGAATCCAAGATCACCTAATTTTGAGGAGCTGTTTTCTGGCGATAAAAGAATTGCTTTGATGGTGGAATCAGTGAGAATCTTTGAGGAAGTGGGTTTAAATACAACCAGACCCTCCCAATGAACACAAGTTCCCTAGGATGGGGAGCTACTCTGGATCAGATGACATTCCAAGAGAGGTGGTCATTGGCAGAAGGGTGGCCTTTCCTTTAACTGAGGGAGCTGACAACTTTATGGAGAGAGGATTTGCATCAATGGACCATGGGTTCAAACTGATAATTTAATCAGACAATACAGTAACTGTTGCTTATGCAAACAAGTGAAGTTACCAAATCCAGGTCCTTTACCTTTACTGCAGTGCAGGTGCTTCAATAGGCAGAATGCCATCTGCTGTATTTAAAGACAGATTATATCAGATGGAGTGATAATATTCAGGCACATAGTCTAATCAGGATGTTTCCGTCCTCTCAGGGAGTTGACATTGTCCAAATAATATTGCAAAAATGTGCAGGAGGTGTGGGAAACAGTGCCTGGATTTATTCACTTTCCCCTATGTTGGAAATGCCCTTCTTTTGCATGTTCACCTTCCATTATGTTGGAAATGTACATGTTTTGCGCAGTATTCCCCCAGATTTTTGCCTTTTTTTACCGAAACCTGTTTTTGTTTGACACAGGACTTTGCACATGTTATTCCTGCTAACCAGTGGTAAAGTGCTTGTGTTGTCCTTTTTCATTTAAATCTGTTTTATTAAGGAGGAGAAGAATCAGCATGTACACAGCATGTCGCCTACAACCCTTTGATGGGCCGGCCGCGGTAACAAGTAAACGATCAGAGGGCGAGGGTAAGACAACCCAGACAGGGCCGGCCGCGTAGTGTGACAGTCAAGTGTGGCAGCTGCAAGCTTTAAAACTTCTCCAGATGTATAGAACCATAACAAATACTGGGACTCAAACATAAAGCAATATATAAACGAAAGGAGAAGAAAAATGAGAGGAGGGGTGGAGCCCCCTAATACTCTTAGAGAAGAGAGGAATGAAAAGGAAAACAAGAGAGAAATAAAATAGATAGAGAGAAAAAGAGACAGATAGGAGAGGAGAAAGAGAGGGGAGAGGGAGGGCTAGGCACGACAGGTGGTTACTACAGCAAGCGTGGCCCGGGAGACTGGGAGAACTATGTAGTGGCGGCTTCAGGCAATGCGGACAGACATGTGACAAATTGCAGGGCGGTAACGTGGGAGTCAAGGGAGTGTGTTGGAGAGAGGGAGATGTATTGCGTCTTCAAAGAGGCGTAAAGCCCGAAGGGTCGGGGGCTGAAGACGGGCATGTTCTAGTTTACAGAAATGGTCTATGAGCGGTTGCCAGAGTTTGGTGAAATGACTGTCTCGGGACTGTAAGCAAGCAGTGAGTAACTCCATCGCCATGGAATGCCATAGGCGAGTGAACCAGATAGTGACTGGGGGAGTCTCCGTTTTTTTCCAATATAGAGCTATGAGCTGTTTAGCCGTGCCCAACATATGAAGACAGATATGCCAATCTCTACGTGTCAGCGCGCTTAAATTATCAGGCTTGATACCCAAGAGAACCGTGGCTGGAGTGTCAGATAGGGGGAAGCCAAGGACCAGTTTGATGTGGCTGAGGATCTCTTTCCAGTATGTGGCCAGAAGTGGGCAAGTCCACCAGATGTGAAGGAAATCTCCAGGGGAGTTCAAGCATCGCCAGCAAAGAGAAGAGGATGTAGGGAACATTTTGTGTAGCCTGTGAGGGGTGTAGTACCACTGGGTCATAACCTTATAAGCAGTTTCCCGCTGGGAGATGCAACGATAGACCTGTGGAATGTCGCGCCAAAGACGATCCCATTGTGCGGGCGTGATGTCCATAGACAGTTCAGATTGCCATTGAGATTGCTAGGGGTGTAGGGCGATCCACGGGGGGTGCTGTAAAATATTATACGTACGAGATATGAGGCCCCTGGAGTTATCGAACGAGCGAACCAGCCGCTCAAAGGGAGTAAGTGCACGTGTGGCTGCCTGTGTCAGAGATTCGGTGCGTAACCAGTGTCGAAGTTGCAGGTATTGTAGTCGAGCCCCCTCGGGGAGTTGGAACTCTTGTTTACACTGCTCAAAAGTCTTGAAGGTGGCCCCTACATAAAGGTCCCGTAGTGTTCTGCACCCGCCATCCAGCCATTCGGCGAATACGGGGGGATGTAGGGCAGGTGGGAAGAGGGAGTTGCCAGCGATGGGAGTGTGGGGAGATGGGAAGGTAGTAAGCCCTTTGGACACGGCTATCCGATCCCAAATGTCGAGGACAGTCTTGGTAGGAAGAGCTATGTACGCACTGCGAGAGCGAGAGGCCCGGTGTTGCCAAGGTAGGTCCCATATAGAGCGCCCAGTCACCGCCCTGTCCATATGGAAACCACACCTTCGCGCTCTCCCATGCCATCCATTCGGAGATGAAGCGTAGGTGCTGATATTCCATCAGGTTGGGGCAAGCCAGGCCGCCTCGATCCCGGGGCAGCATGAGAAGTTTATAAGAAAAGCGCGGTCGACGACCTCCCCAGATAAACCTGGTGAACTCGCGCTGCATGCTTTGGATCTGATGTTGTGGGAAAGGGGTGGGGAGCGATTGAAACACGTACAAACTTTTCGGTAGGATGGACATTTTAAGGGCATGGATACGGCCTAGCCACGAGAGAGAGAGAGGTTTCTAAGCACGCAAGTCCTCAAGCACCGACCGTCTGCATTCCTGCCAGTTGGCTTGCGACCAGGTGGCAAGGGCAGGGGTCAGATTAAGCCCCAGATATCTGATGGAGTGAGAGGCCCACCTGTAGGGGACAAGCACCTGGAGTGCAGGGAGCTCCTCTACCGGAATAGTGAGATTCAGGGCCCAAGATTTTTCATGATTAACCTTAAGGCCCGATGCTTGCTCGAATAAGCGCAAGAGATGGTAGAGTGCAGGCAGAGATGCATGCGGTTGGGATAACGTGAGGAGGAGGTCGTCTGCGAACAAGGCTACTTTGTGCTGTTGGCCTCTGAGGGGGATGCCATGTATGTCTGGCGCCTGGCGAATCATAATGGCGAGAGGCTCCACCACAAGAGCGAACAGGAGGGGGAGAGGGGGCAACCCTGTCGTGTGCCTCTGTATATTGTGATGGGATTGGTGAGTTGGCCATTAACCCGAACCTGGGTCGTAGGGGGCCATGATGCGGGACACCATCAGAGGGCCTAGCCCAATTTTGTTTAGGACCGCTCGGAGAAAGGTCCAGTCCACATGGTCAAACGCTTTCTCCGCGTCAAGGGATAGTAGGCAAGCAGGTATATTCCAATGGTGGGCTTTCCCAACGAGGTGTGCAACCCATCGTACATTGTCTGCCCCCTGTCTGTGGCGAATAAAGCCAACCTGATCGGGGTCGATAAGGCCGGGGAGATGGGGGTCTAGGCGCTTGGCTAAGATTTTAGTATACATTTTGAGATCGGTATTGAGAAGTGCAATAGGGCGAAAAGAGGAGCAAAGTGTGGGGTCTTTGCCTGGTTTAGGAAGTAGGGCTATTTCGGCCAATCCCATGGAGGAAGAGGGACCTATCGTGTCCGTGAAAGAATTAAAAAGGCGAAGGAGATGGGGTTGAAGCTATGGGAGAAAGACACGGTAGAAAGAAAGTGGCAAACCGTCCGGACCCGGGGATTTCGCAAGAGGAAGATCTTTTAGAGCACCATCAAGTTCACTCTGAGAGAGCGGCTCTTCCAACAGCTGCGCATGATATGGATTTATCGGAGACCAAGGGCAGTTATCTAGGACAGTCTGAATCTGCTCCGGGAGGGGCGTCTCCTGAGCATAAAGAGACGAATAATAAGCATGGAAAGCTGTAAGTTTAGCCGCCTCAGTGGTGGCTCGAGTGGCATCAGGGCACTTGATATTGTCTATGTGCGCTTTGGCCGCTCGCGCACTTAATCTCCGAGCAAGAACTGTGCCCACTTTGTCCCCTCCTTCATAGTAGCGCTGCTTAAGAGCTAGAAGAGCCCGCTCGGCCTTGTTGGTGCGATGTGCACGGAGCTGACCTCGGAGCATGGCCAAGCGACATTTGTGGATGACCCGTGGCTGGTCCTGGTCGAGCTTCTCGAGCGCCTTTATGTCTCGGGAGAGAGTGGATTCGAAAAGGCGCGACGCCCGGGCGCTTGCAATAGATGTGATGTGCCCGCGAATAGTGGCCTTGAAGGCATCCCATACCACGGGAAATGGAGTCTCGGGTATATCATTCGTCTCGAAGTAAGAGATAATGGCGTCTCTGAGTTCCGCAACATCAACCGGATCCCGGAGGATGTGAGGGGGAAGCCGCCAGCGCGGCGGGTGACCAGTATGAGTAGACAGGTCTCGTAAGAGAAGTTCAATATGAGCGTGATCAGAGATCGAGATGTCCGACATAGAGGCCGATAGCGTCTCTCCGACCAGAGAGTGAGAGATAAAAAAATAATCGATGCGCGAGTAGGAGCGATGAGCGTGAGAGTAGCACGAGTAATCGCGTATGTCAGGAGAGTGATAACGCCAGGCATCTATTAAGCCTAGGTCCGTCAGTTGTTTTTTAAGGGTGGAAGACATTGCCCCCGCCCCATGAAATGAGCTATCACTGCGGTCCACGTTAGCGTCCTACACCAGGTTAAAATCACCCCCTATGATAAGAGAGGAGTCCGTGCTCGACACTCGTTCCTGTAGCGTCTCTCGGAGATATAGGTCTTGGGCCTGATTAGGGGCATATATATTACAGAGAGTAAGGGTCCTGCGACCAATTCTGACCGCCACTTTAAGAAACCTGCCATCAGGATTGCGAATTACCTTGCGTTCCCCCTGCTGAACGCCAGCCCGACACAGGATTGCCACTCCAGCAACTTTAGAAGGGGCAGACGCCCAAATTTGGAGCGGATAGCGAGGGTGGGCCATGCGGGCTACATCCGCCTTAACCAAGTGCGTCTCCTGAAGAAAAATTACATCAGGATTCAGCTGCAGGAGATAGCGCCATAGCTGACGCCGCTTGTTAGGGGAGTTAAGCCCCTTCACATTAAGGGATAGGAATTTCAGGCAGGGTGAACTAGACATGGCTGGTGGGGAGTGAGGCCAGGTACAAGCAGCCGCTGGAGAGACAACATTAGGCAGGGGATGAGGATAAAGAGGCGAGCCACCCTAGTGCATAGAGGCATGATCCCATGCCACAAAGTGCCACCCTCCCGACAGAAAGAGAGAAGAGAAAGGAAGAGAAAATCATAAGAAGAGAATACAAAAAGTCCAAAAACAAAGTGAATCCAACTTGGCCAACCGGGCCGTAGGGTCCTGATCCAGTAAGGGAATAGGCTAGGCTCACCGGCACAAGCCATCCCGGAGGAGTCACACTCCAAGGAGCAGGTAAGGGGGTGGGTCTCCAGGCGAAGGATCATCTCCTGGGAAGTACTCCAAAGCCGCTGCCAGGAGGTTTGCAGTGCTGGGGAGAGTCCATGAAAGAGCACGCTAGATCGACTCATCCAACACCAGAGGCCACCGGGGAGAGTAGGAGGAGCTGTAGTGCCGCGCGGCATGAGGTTGCTTGTTAAGGCGATGTGGGGCGAGACTGGCGGTGGAGCACCCCTCTTCCATCGAGCGGATGTGTTGTATGATATCCTGTCGAGCCTGGGAAGAGGCCCGGTCATCAGGGCGGGACAAGCGGTGGGAGCGACTTATCTGTGACCATTGGGATTTCGCTGGTTCCCTTTTCAGGGGAGGCAATATGGTAGGGCTGTGTGGCGGCGTGAGAGAAAGACGGAGCAATTGCGCAGCCTCCTGAAGAGAACGTACCACCCTGTGTTTGGATTCCCATTGGAAAATAAGGGCAAAGGGATGCCCCTACTGGTATTGGATATCCAGACTTCTCAGCTTGTCCGTGACGGGTTTGAAGTCCCTGCGACGTTGTAGTGTCTTGGGTGCAAGGTCCTGAAAGATCTGAATCGTGGCGTCATTGCATTTAAGTTCTGGTTTGGAGCGGGCAGCCTTGAGGATCGCTACCTTTTCAGTGAAAAAATGGACTCGGGTTAAGATGTCAGGGACTAGACCAGGACGGCCAGGGGGGCCTGAGACTCGATGGGCACGGTCAAGTGCCGGGGGGGAGAGATCCTCATCACTCCGTATGTCCTGGAATAGGTCGGCAACAAAAGTCATGATGTCCGTTCCCTCAGCTCCGATCGGCACTCCTCGGAGGCGTAAGTTGTTACAACGCCCCCGATTTTCCAAGTCTTCTTGCTTCAGTTGGAGGTCAATGTGTTGCTACTCCAGGGTAGCCAGCCATTGCCACAACTGTTCCTGGTCTTCCGTACGGTCATCCACTGTTTTCTCGAGGTCGTCGACCCTCTCACCGATCGCCGTGACCTCCTTCCTGAGCTCCCGGACACATGAGTGAACTTCAGAGCGGAGTGAACCAATTTCAGACTTCAGTTCGTGCATAAAACTAGCCATGAAGGATTGAGTGACGGGTTCAGAGGTCCCCCCTGCCGATGAGGGCATGTCGCCGGATCCTGTAGTACCGGGCTTGTTCCAGAGTGCCGCAACAGGGTTATCCTTCGAGGGTACCGCCGTGTCCTTGACAGCTTTCGTACGAGTCATGGCCCCGCAGATCCCCCGCCACAGGGCCCAGGTGAGGCAACCAGTGAAGGGGGCGAAGAACGTCCAGCGGCGCCGCGGACCTCTAGGAGGTGGCGGGAGCGCCTCGATGTGGGTGCGCAGGCGGAGGCTACCGAGGGCGGGCAAGAGAGGGGCCGATGGACGAAGAGAGTCCTTTCAGCAGGTCGCTATGCCCCAAATGTAGGTACCGTCCTCCCGGAGCTCAATGCCCCCATGGGTTCACCTCAGCGACCAGCAGGTACCCCTCCCCAGGAAGAGAAGCCATGCTTCCACGTGCGGGGATGTGGCAGGGGATGGGGCAGTCGAGATGGCCCCTGCAGGGACCAGGGCCGCAAGTCGAGAAAGCAGCAAAGCCCAGGGCCGCAGCTACCACAGGAGGATTCAGGCCCGGGCCAGATTCAAGACTCTCCCATGCAGTAGGACGTTGAGGTAGGGAGCAGAGTCCGTTCGTGCCCCACTCCGCTGCCAGATGAGCAGGAATGCGCAGGCCCTCCACGCACCCCAATGACAGCACCAGCGCGCGGAGGGGAGCGTCCAGCAGGAGAATGGTGAGTTGGGGGGGGATCCCCAGCGCGGATGCCAAGGGGCACCAAGAGAGACCGGCACGCACCCCCACAGGATGTCAAGGCGTGACCCGCAACACCCCCATGCAACTCCTTCAGCGGGGGATCGTGGCGTGAGATCTCGGGCCAGTTGCGGGCTCCCCCAGCCCGGGAAAGAGCGGAGCGCACCCAAGCAGTGTGGGGATGAAGAGAAGAGGGCCCCCACACCGCAGGGCACTCACCAGGTCAGGGACGCTCAAAGGTCTAGGCCGCGTCGCCGCCGATCGTCCCCCGGATCCTTCCAGCAGGAGGTGCCTCAGGCCGCTATGGAGGGGTGCCACGGGCCACCCAGGACCCCCCTCCGCCGTGAGAAGGCCCAACGTCGCAGGCGGGCCGCCGCAGCAATGAAGGCCGCCAGCCGCCCTGTGTCCTCAGGTCGCGGGCGAGAGGCCCAAGATGGCGGACGCCAGAATCAGGGCCGCAGATGTCCCCCACCAGGCGGCAACACCCCGGGTGGCCCGGCTGGCCGCTCCGCCGACCGGAGCCCCAGAGATGACGTCCAGCAGGTAAGGAGGAGGAATGGGAGCCTCGGTAGCCTCCGGCAGCAAACGTGGGTCGGGACCCGGTGTGCTCAAAATGGCGGCCGCCTGGATTCGGCCGCTGCGGCAAAGGAAGGCCGGGACCAGCCCTGCAGCGGAGTGACCCAGAGAGGTTTCCTCGTACCAAGAGGTGCCTCGTCAATTCCGCCGTCCAGGCAGGTGAGGGAGGGGCGTCTACGTTGCCCCAGCACCGCTTTAGAGTCTAATGAAGGCAGCAGCCGGCCGGAGCTCCCAGCGCGTGCGTCTCACCTCATCTGCAGCGAGACCACGCCCCCGTGTTGTCCTTTTTAAACATGGTAAAAGTAACATACACCTTATTGGCACATTTAAGTTACTTATGAGTTCAAAGCATATGGTAATACATGTACCTCAAGCCTGTAAATTAAACGTTGCAAGTGGGTTGTAGCACTCATTATGCCACCCACTAAAGTAGCACTATAAAACATGTCTCCAAGCCTGCCTTGCAAACAGTGTGTGCTCTTTTAAACAGCCACTATGACTTCAATCAATCAATCAATCAATCAGGGAATTGTAAGCGCGTTACTCACCCGTGAGGGTCTCAAGGTGCTGAAAATAAACCTTTTGCCAGGCCTAAACCTTACTTTTTAATACATATAAGTAATCCCTGCTGTAGGCTCTAAATGACCATAGGGCAGATTGCATAGTAGTTAAGAAGTAGGACATGTATAAATAAAGTTTTACATGTCCTGCCAGTGAAAACCTCCAAATTAATTTTTCCCATTGGCAAGGCTGGCATAGAAAAACACTAGGTTACAACATAACAAATATTAATGCTTACATTGAGTCTATGAGCAGCTAGAAACATGATTCAAGGAATAGTAATTTATAATCCAACTTAATTATAAAGTTGAATGTTATATTATTATTTTGGAAACTACACTTTTATACAGCTGTCATTTTCCTGCTTACGCCAAATGTGCCTTTCTGCCAGTGTCACCTGACCCCTGATAGCAATTGCTGCCCTTTATTCCCATCAATCCATTTGCAGAGGAAGAGACATCACTGGATTTCCCATCATTCATCTGCACAGGAAGTGACATCACTCTCCTGCACCCAGAATCTACTTAATTACTGCCACTGCGTGGATGAACAGTGAACGTGAGCAGCAGGATTACTACTGGCACACCGAAGGAACACCAAAGGCAAACCCATCTGTGCCCATCCACACCTAGACTGCACCCAGCTCCCTGGTCCTCCCCCCCTTTTGCCACTATCAAGGTGTGACCCTCTGCCCCCTCAACCCCAGCTGCCGCCCCCACACGTTTCTGCCTCAACACACCACAAACACCAATGGAGCATTCTCCTGCACTTTTTGCAAGTTTTCATGCATTTACCCACACACAAAAACCCAACACTCCACTCTCTCACACTCGTGCAGTCCTGCAACTATCCACACAACACTCCAAACTTGCATTCATGCTCCTCAATACCCTCTCACTCACCAAACACGCCACAGAGATTTAGGACCTGCTGCACAACAATGCTCCATACCGACTTTTCCTCATGGAAACCTGGATGAACCCTCCTTCAGCACCTGACATTGCCACAGCCATCCCCCCAGCTACAAGATTGCCAGGTAAGACCAACTTCACAAGCCCAGAGAAAGAATCACCATCAATCATAAAAATACCATCAGCTGCACCACATCCGTGGACATGTCATCTTCCAACATGGAACACCTGCTGGTCAAGCTTCATGTCACAACCAACTTCACCCTAAGTGGCACTGTCATCTACAGACTACTTTGACTGTTCACCAACTTCACCAACATCATCACGGACTTCATTATACCACTCGTTTTTGATTCTAGCAATTATATCCTACTTGAAGACCTTAATGTCTACCTGGAAGCCCTCACTGACCGCAACTCAAAAGCATTAATCGAAGACCTTGGAAGCCCGGGCCTCACTGAGCAAGTAAAGGGACCAACTCAGGTTGCTGGATACCTCCTGGCTTTATTTCACCCTATTTTTCACTACTTTTGATAGAATCCAAGTCAACAAGCCCACACCAGTCCCCTGGACAGACCACCCCTTCATCAAGTTCAGCAGTGCCATCCGGTCTAAAGCACACGCACTACTGCAAGACCAGCTCACTGAAACTGGGACAGTATCAGTGACAAGGACTGGCACACCACTCTCAACTCTCACCATCCCAAACACAGCTACAGCCTCCCCAAAGCCATAAAATATTTCAACAATTGGATAATCTCCTGCACCGACTCCCTGCCCCCCTCAAACACAGCAATACAACAAGATCCAGTCACTAGGGCAGCTGGTACATGGAGGAACTCAGACTAATGAAACGTCACTTTAAACAACTGGAATGTAAATCGACAATGAGCAGGGACAATGCAGTCTGGTGGACCGCATCAATGCTAGCACCAACAGAAGCAAAGAAATCTTCACCAAATTTCACCTCACCAGTGGCCGTCTGTAACTCGATTACCCCCTCACAGGACCTCTGCAACAATCTTTCTCAATTCAGCAGCAACAAAATCACTGCATTTTACAGCAACTACAACTAGACCCAACAGACTCCGCAAAATGTCTCTCGATCTTATCCAAAGAACCTATGCTAACCACATGGCTCATCATCATACCAGAAGAAACCAACAACACCATGAAGTCCATCCACTTAGAGGCTCCATCAGACCACTGCCCCCACCACGCCTACTCCAAATGACTGCAACCCATCAATGCCATGCTCACAACCCTTCTGAATGCTTCCACCTCTTCCACGACCTTCCCAGATGAATGGAAATATGCAACTGTCCTCCCTTTGCAGTATAAAACCCTCTGTGGACCCTTCTACGCTTACCAACTACAGATTGATTTCCCTGCTACCATTCCCGGCCAAGGTCTTAGAGAAAATCATATCATCAACAGACACCTCAATGAGTACCTCAACAACCACCAACTCGTCAATACCACTCAGTCTGATCTCAGACCCAACAACAACATACATGATCCCTCTAGCCAGCATCACCCACTCTCCCGACATCAACTTCTTCTCCTACACTACGTCAATGAAATGCAACTCATTATCTCCCTCACAGACAAGATGATCACATTCAATGCCTACATAACTGAAATTGCCCATTGGATGAAGATCAACTGTCTAAAGTAGAACACTGAAAACACCAAAATCTTGAACTTCAGGAATAGCCACCTGTTGTCCAACAGGACTGAGACCGACACCCACCCCCACCACCCATGCCAAGAACTTCAGGATAATCATCAACAGCAAACTCAACATGACGGCCCAAGTCCATGCTGTCACCTGCTCATTCATCCATACCCTGAAGATGCTGAGGAAGAATTTCAAATAGCTCCCGGAAAAACCGTCAAGCATGTGCTGGTCACAATCAAGCTGGACTACGAGAACACTCTCTATGCCTGGATCAACAAAAAACTCACCATAAGGCTGCAGACCATTCAGAATGGGGCCACCAGAATCACCCTTAAACTCCCACACCACACTCACATCATCCCACTCCTGAAGAAGCTCCACTGGCTATCCATTCACACACAAGCACCATTCAAACTCCTCACCCACACTTTGAGGACACTACATAACACTGACCCAACATACCTCAGCAATCGCATCGAATTTCATAAACCTTCCATAAACCTCCACTCATCCGGGCACCTACTTGCAACATCCCTCTCATATGGAAAACCAGATCTGGCAGTCGAGCCTTCTCCAACATCACTCCTATAGCATGGAATGACCTGCAGCTACACATGAGAGCTTCCTTCTCATTTCTTAAATTCTGCAAGAAGCTGAAGACCTGGCTTTTTGAGTATTCCCACTAGGTCCTAGGTGTGGCTAGACTAACAGCTGTTCAGTACCAGGACATCCTCTCGGGTAATAATGCGCTCTACAAATCTACATAACATAGCAAAACATTTAGTTCAAGAACCTTTTCTATCTTCCATGTAGATGGGATGGTATGCAGGCCAGATGCTATGTTTGTACCAAAGAAACATCATTCTTTTATAGAAATCAGGGAGTGGTGCTTCCAGTTTTTTGCCCAAAGTTGTCTACCACTTCTCCTCAGGTGCTGGGTTTGACTTTGCTGGATGTCTAGAGAGCGCTTTCCAATTATCTATACAGGTCACATCCTTTTAGCAAATTTGAAAGTTTGTTTGTGACTTTTGGTGGTGCAGGAAAAGGAAAAGCAGCTTCCCCAGTTTCAATCAGTAGATTGTAGATAGCTTTTGCTGATTGTTTAGCAAGAATACCAGTTCCATCTGGTTGCTCAATGAGGGGAATGTCAGCTTTTTGGGTGGAGATAATGGGGTTACATTGAATGAGATCTGCAGAGTTGCCACTTGGGAAGTAATTATTATCTATATCATGAATTATAGACTGCAAAATGTCTTAAATGAAAATGTGAACTTTGGTGTTAGAGTGTTGAACTCAGTCTTGTTGCATTGTTGAGATCCTGTTAATACATACCTTACGTGAGCATAAAATGTGATTTTTAAATTTAGGCATCTATGTGTGATGAAGAACATGTTCGTTGCTTTGGTATTACTCAAAAGGTTTGAATGGGAGACATGGACTCTGGATGTAATGTCAAATTAGTTACAAATAATCTTCATTTACACTAGTCGTTTAAGTCCTTACTTTAGTCATTAAATAATTCCCATCCTCCCTGGAATGGCCTTTATGGTTCAAGGCTTGGCAATCCAGGAAGAATGCTGGGAAGGAGAGCCCTTAAGTTGCCCAACAGGGATCGGTGAGGCATTCCACCTAACATCCTATTGCGAGGGAGATGGGTAATGAATAGGACAATGACTTACAGTACTAAGAATAATGAAGATTACTGGTAAGTAAATGGGCATTCAAAAGCACTGCAGTGCATATACAATGTGACTCTCCCCCTCTGTCCTCCCCACATTGCAAGCTGCTCTCCTGAATCAGGGTCTGTGAGAAAATAATTGTTTTGCATGATCCACTGCATTTTCTTTGCTGACTGATATTACTGTTTCTTCAGCTCTGCATGTAGGGCAGTGATGTTGAGTCCTCTGCGTATGTGCTCTGAGCCCTAAAACCCTTAATCCCCAGTTGGTGATACTTAACTTTCCAGTAAGGTCATAATATATGGGTCTGGAAAATAAACCAATAGCTTTGAAAGTGAAATGCCACCTTTAGATGGCAAACACACAAAAACTTCTAGCTGGCTTTTTAGTAAACTGCCACTAATTTAAGCAGACTAGGACCAAACTATCTGATAAGATGGTCAACATCATTTAGTGATTCATATTTGTTCATTGTTATTCATATTTACATCTATTTTTTAGAAAAGACAGAAAAAAGAACACTTCACAATTTACATGACATTAAGAACATTACAAACAACAATCAGTTTGCAAACAATTACACTGATATTCCAGTCATTAGCAGCAAACACAGCACTTTGCGTGAAGTAATCCGTGCCAACAGTGTTCAAATAGCAACTGCGGATTACAGACCAAAGAGGAAATAACATACCAAACAACAGAGGATGTGCATTTTTAGTACATTATTTTCCCTGTATTTATCAATTTTTAACTAAACTTGTACCCTTAAGGTACTTTGTGCCAACGCGTTTCGAATCCCGCCTTGTTACACAGGATTCTCTTCAGGGCTAGGACTGGATTTCTGCAAATTAAATAGATAGAAAAAATGCATACTGCAGTTAGAAAACATTTCGCCCTCCCTATTCACTTCTATATAACCAATAGCAAAAACCAGCAAAAATGTACCTGATTACTGGATTTCACATTTCCGACAACAGATTATGAGAGTGTTTCCCTGCAAATATTAACGAAACACTCAAATGATATTAGCAAGTCTTATGTGTTCGGCGTGTTAAGTGATTGTAACTCAAGTCAGTTCGACTTACTTTAAGGAGAGCTCTCCTATTCTTTCCTTCAAGCAGCTCAAGATGCCTTTGAGCCAGAAAACGTTGATTCAAAGAAAGAAATGGCCATTCGAGTATTTAACAAACAACTCAGGCTTTACGCGTGCACAGAATTCAGCAATTTTTGTGTCACACGTCCATCATCTTGTGTGTTTTGCATTTCGCCCTAAGTGGGAAGGGTATGCCCAGACGTGGGTCCCGTGCTCACTACGCCACTGGAGTCAAGCTATCCTGGCTGATGAGGGCTGAAAGCCCGAAACCGGTCCTAGGATGCTTGATTCCGGTCCAGGGAAGACATGGCTTGGCAGTTCGGTCTGGACTGTTCCCATGAGGCACAGGGTCAAGACCGATTTGCATATGGCTATGTCTGAACTGGGGTGTCGTGGTGAAGCAAAATAACGATGGATTAAACCCAGATCTGTGACTGGGGGTGAATGTTTGCCAATGCGCAACATTCCGTCCATCATCTTGTGTGTTTGCAAATTGATTGTTGTTTGTAATGTTCTTAATGTCATGTAAATTGTGAAGTGTTCTTTTTTCTGTCTTTTCTAAAAAATAGATGTAAATATGAATAACAATGAACAAATATGAATCATTAAATGATGTTGACCATCTTATCAGATAGTTTGGTCCTAGTCTGCTTAAATTAGTGGCAGCTTACTAAAAAGCCAGCTAGAAGTTTTTGTGTGTTTGGCATTTATTGGCCCACTTTAGCTGAGTTAAGGGCCTACCCCCTGTATATCTAACCTTTAGATGGCAGCACCATCTGTGCCATCCACTAGGCTGGAAGGAGAAACATTTCTTAAGGCCTACATATAGAGCTTATAAGCTTGCAAGCAAATCTGTTAAAATAACTCTTTTAAACAGAAAATAAACCTACTTTTAAATATTAAATAAGTCACACCTAATTAGGCCAGCTAGACAACAAGGGAGGATGCTCGGTATTTAAAAGTGGTGTAAGCACAAATGTCATTATTGCATATTCCTACAGTGACTCGTCCGCAAAAGCTATTTTCACTGTACAGGGCTGTAGCTGGTCCTATAAGAAATACTAACATGCAATTAAACTACTATTTTTGCTAACTTTGGTTTGCGATAAGCTATAGATATGAATAACCACTATTTGTAAAACCCCAATTTTAGGATTTTTGATAAATATATAGGAAATGTGACTTTTAAAAAGTTAGACTTTATCTCCCTGAAGTCCTAGCAGGCTAATTAAAATGTCTGCAGCTGCCCCCGTCAGTGCTTTCCCCTTAATGAGGTGTGAAATCTGCTCCTGTAGGAGAAACTGAAAAGGCTTAGGACTTTTGGCAGGAAGACCCGGGTGTGAGGTATATGACCCCTCTTGGTTCATGAAGGATAGTTGGGGAGGGTTCAGGCGCTTCATTGACTTGAAAGGGACCAAGGTAAGAAATGCCCATTCATAGCTAAGCGTAATGAAGACCTGGGAATAGCAAGGTCTTCAGGGGCTTTTGGAATTCTGACATTGATGGGGAGGTCCGTAGATGAAAGGGTAGCTCTTCCATGTCTTTGCTGTTAGGTAGGAGAAGAAGTGACCTCTGCATCTGCTACATTGGATATGGGGGTGAGCGTTAGAGAAAGGGACATGGATTGGAGGTGCCTGGTGGGCTGATGGAATTTCAGGTGGCGGTTTAAGTAGGTGAGTCCCAGTCAGGTAGGGCCTTGTATGCATGGGTTAGCAGCTTGAACTCTCATCTTTTCAGTACAGAAAGCCAGAGGAGTTCCCTGAGGTGGGGATTGATGTGGATTTGTCTGGGAAGATCCAGGACGAGTCTGGCTGCGGCATTCTGTTTGGTCAGTAGTCGTCAAAGGAGGTGAGCTGCAATCCCAGTGTAGAGTGCGTTGCCGTAGTCCAGTTGGTTGGAGATGAGGGCCTTGATAATGGTGTGTCTTGAGATTTGGGGTACCATTTGACTATCTTACAAAGCATGCGGAGGACGAAGAAGCAAGAGGAGGAGATGGAGTTGACCTGTGTTTTCATGGTTAGCTTGTGGTCCAGAATGATGCCTAGGTTCCTAGCGTGATCAGTGGGTGTAGGAATATGTCAGAGTTTTGAGGGCCACCAGGATGCGTCCCATTGGGAGCTTTTGTGTCCAAAAATCAGTACCTCTGTCTTGTCCGAGTTGAGCTTCAGGCAGTTGATCTTCATCCAATCGGCAGTGTCTGTCAAGCAGTTGTGGAAGTTGGTCTTGGTGCTGTTTTGACATAGGAAGAACAGAAGAGAACAAGAGGGTTGGTTCTGCCGTCAGTGATCCATGTAGAGACTTGAGAGGCTGGACCTGCCCTCACCTGTACCCAGCAAAACCAAAGGGGATGATGGACGGAGTGTTGAACATTGCAAGCACTCACCCCCAGTCAACTGATCTGGGTTTAATCCATCATCATTCTTTAGCTCACTCCGCCACCCCAGTTCAGACATGGCCATATGCAAATCAGTCTGACCCTGTGCCTCATGGGAACAGTCCAGCCCGAACTGCCAAGCCATGTCTTCCCTGGACCGGAAACAAGCATCCTGGGACCGGTTTCAGGCTTACAGCCGTCATCAGCCAGGCTATCTTGAATCCAGTGGCAAAGTGAGCAAGGGACCCACGTCTGGGCATACCCTGCCAACTTAGGGCGAACATAGCAAAACCAAAGGGGATGATGGACGGAGTGTTGAACATTGCAAGCACTCACCCCCAGTCAACTGATCTGGGTTTAATCCATCATCATTCTTTAGCTCACTCCGCCACCCCAGTTCAGACATGGCCATATGCAAATCAGTCTGACCCTGTGCCTCATGGGAACAGTCCAGCCCGAACTGCCAAGCCATGTCTTCCCTGGACCGGAAACAAGCATCCTGGGACCGGTTTCTGGCTTACAGCCGTCATCAGCCAGGCTATCTTGAATCCAGTGGCAAAGTGAGCAAGGGACCCACGTCTGGGCATACCCTGCCAACTTAGGGCGAACATAGCAAAACCAAAGGGGATGATGGACGGAGTGTTGAACATTGCAAGCACTCACCCCCAGTCAACTGATCTGGGTTTAATCCATCATCATTCTTTAGCTCACTCCGCCACCCCAGTACCTCACCTGTACCCAGGACTGAGCTGGGGACTCCAACGGTCAATTGGCTGTCCTCTTGTGTGGCTACAAGGACACAACAAGCTGCAAGAGACCTTCTTCCTGGATATTGTTGTTATCCTTAACTGGAGTGAGTCCTGGCCTCTAAGTGGTGTCCAGAAAGTCGGAAAAGTTTTGACTTCTAAAACCCCTAGAACATACATGGGACCCCTCTGCAAAGGCATTCAATTTTGAGAGGACTTCCTTTGATACAGCTTCAGGTTTGCCCTGTTGGAGAATTTTGAGCTCCAGAAAAGAAATGAGTGCAAAGGAAGACACCTTGACCAGGCAAAGGCACGACTGAAGAGAGAACTTTGGAAGTCGGGGGATTTAGATTTTTATGCTTTGAGAATGTCCTGTTGAAATCAATGCCTTTGGTGGGATGTTGTCCAAGGGGTATCCAACTTCAAGTGGACTTCATTGTATACAGAGCCTTTGAACATGCCCAACTGGAGGATTTCCATTTCAGAGGCTACGTCCGAAGGTAAAATTTTTAACCAGGATGGCACGCTTGGTGCATCCAGCATTACCCATCACTGTGGCCTGTAATCATGCCTAGATCCAGGTGAAATGCTGACAGTGACTTCTGATTTGTGCCTTACTTTTTCTTGATTCTTTTTGTCCTCATTAACAGTTTCTCTATTTTAGGAAATTGGCTGTGAGATTTTTATTGTGTTATGTTTTGACTTTTTAACTGTTTTAGTACTGCCAACTACATTGCACACTCTTCCCCAAGGTAAGCCTGTCTTCTCTGTGCCATAGCTACCACAGGTTTATCCCGAGGTTCATTTATTGAACTTATGTGTTGGACCTGATGAGAATTTGGACATATTATGTGGGAAGGACTCACATTGTGCATGAATATTGCTATAGGAGTGTGCTGATCTTTACAACTACACAAGAATGAAGAAACATAATGTTTATGTGAAAGTTTAGACAAAGACACAAACAGTAAATATATGCAGTAGCCGGATTACCGCATGTTATCTTTTGTTCATATTTTTAGTTTACCACTTGACCCGCAATGTGAGATGAGGATCCAGTACATTATTAACTTGATAAAACCACATCACAGCATGGTAAAAATACACTCCATTACAATCAGGTATATTCTGGTGTTACATGCATGGGTAAATATGGCACCTCAAAATCGGGAAATAAAATTCAGCAGTTCCCCCTCAAAGGTTTCACCATTCGATTTTGTGTTGTGCTGTAAATCATATAGAATATATGCAACAGGCGCCAAAAACTAATCAAGATTAAGACCTTGTAAAAAAAAAAAATGTAGAAACTTACATGCGAACAAGACAACAATTCTTTCATTATATATGTATCATATATTTGCCGGCTTCTACAAAGGCGCTCTTCCTGAGAATCCAGCTTTTCATATTCTTTTATCTGCAATGTAAGAGAAACAATTAGTCATCCTCGGTAAGTATTTGTCTATTGTGTTACTTAAAACAATTCATACTGCTTGGTTACATTTTAAAGGGAAAACCCTTTCAAGAATATCTGTCTATCTATATGTATGCAGGTAACACACTTGTACACAAGTGATAAAACCAATGAAAAAAATAGACAGTTTATTTAAAGTGGGAATGTGGAGAAAAGTGTTTAAAACACAAAACTTGAAAAATGTAAAGACTATAAATGTATCTGCTAAGGTAGGCACATGACCCTAACCCACCTCCCAGGAGACGTTTGATGGATAAAATGCATACAGCAATAAGAGAGTGACATTTTCAGTGACTGAGTGACTAAAAGCTTTATTTAAAGTTTGGTTGATGCTCCACCAACCTGCCAAGTGGCAGAGGCCAGCCTCTTCCAGCTCGGTAGCGAATCTAGACTATTGAGAGGCTGCCACCAGTTTGGCCGGGCTCGCTCTTCCAACCTGACGGGAGCAGTTTAATTGAACATGTAATGCTGGATAGCTGCATGTCATGTCGACTAGCCAGAAGTTATATGTTTTGCAGAAACAAATCCCTAAGATGGGAACTGTCTGCAAAATGAAACAGACATGCTTGATGCATTAGAAGTTTTCTCTCAGTAACAGCGGTCATTGTTTACAGGGCAGTCATTGGCGGAATTAAAGAGCCACCAGGGAGGATGGAAGAGTTTTAATATGAGTATAGCCCTTGGTGGACACTAACCGTCATGGTTATGATTTCATGTAGGTTCAACTAGAACAAGTCCATGTCTGATTTCTAATGTGCACCTGCTGCAACCAATCTAAAGGCAGAGAGAAAAATATGGGCAGGAACTCAAATGCGTCATAATAGGAGTGTTGCGGGGATTCTGCACCTACACAGAGCTATGTGCAGGAAAACAGGACCTCGGTGTATAGAGGTGTACCAACCTACCACCTTAGTACCCGAAATCCCAAAACCAACTAGCTATAGTGTCTCATTCGTTCTTCTCCAAAATCACGAAGCTACAAATGATTAGACAACCCAGAACACAACACTCCCGACTCTCTCAGGAATCGCGGTAGCAAGACATACCGTTTCGTGCGCTCACTCATACTTGTTCACAATAAGAATGGTCAGAGTCACTGTTATAGTTCAAATTTTTTATTTTAACTATCGTGCTCTATAATCCAGTATATGAGCCACTACCAGCAGCAAAATGCATAAACCTAGAACAATTAGCATTGTTACAATTCCATAGAATATGAAGGGGAAAGTCATTATATATAGACAGTGGAAAAAGGACTATAAGGCCTAACCACCCTCCCCTTGGCAAAATGATGTTTATTATATAATAGAAGATCTCCGGGCTTTGTCAGCAGATCCTCTACCTTAGTGCCTAGATGGAAGCTTTACATCATAGGAACCGCATAGTTCTTCTCCCTGGAAAGGACCCTCTCCAAGTGTGTGTCAGAACAACATGCATCCCCATAATATCAAAGTACGAGCGTACAGCAGCGAACCTGTGTTAGCATGTTTTGTCTAGATGCTAGGGACTGACCAGAACAGAATAACAAGGAGCATTGTTTATCGACCTTGCACATCGTGTTCAGACTAAACCCCAGAGCAGGCAGAGAACGCAGAAAGTTCTCATGTGAAAGGCACAAACAGAGTCTTGCACAACAAAGTCATGTAGTAACGTGCGCAAAAGCAGCATCATGGCAGCCGTGCTCTAGCTAACTTAGCAATGTCGACAATGACCCTAATGGCCATATAACACCCTCCCCTTGGTAAGGTCATAGTGTATAGACAAAGGACCAAAACAGATTTCAAGGGTAAGCAGAGTTCAAATACGCATGAAAAAACCAGATTGGAAAACATTTAAAAAAAATTCTTTTTTTTTTATATAAGTTCCTAAGTTGGTAAAATATGTTCATTGTCACGAAAAACGTGACTAACATGGAGGTGGCGTATCCATGAAGGCATGTGACCCTGTCAATGCAATGCATTCCAAAAGGTCATCCCTATCGTTAGTAGCAAAGAGGGATGCCATCCAATCAATTAGGCCGAAGGAACAAACGTGTTCCTCGTAATCCGATGCTTCCAAGAGCATATCCGGGCATCTTGCATGATATTCAATGAAGCTCTGCTGCAGTATGTTCTGCGCAGCCGCACAGATATCCCATTCAGCCAAGATTCCAAGTGCAGCAGCACGCGCCATACGGCCATTCCCAGAACAAGCCCGGTCATGGGCCTCTAAGGGACCCATTAACTGGTTAAAATCTGGGACAGGACATGACGTATTGGAAATGCATAAATCCAAGGCCCAAAAGAAGGGGCACCGTTGACAGTAGAATACAGGTTGCACGCAAGTGAAGTAGGCAAAGCGAAAAGTTAATCCATAACTCACGCTAAGCGTCGCTAATGGCAAGCATCCAAAATCTTGTTGCATTCGATCACAGTACAGTTGCAATTGGCCTGGTCTGTGCATTACCACAAGATGAGCAGCCATTGCGTAGCAGGAACAGAAGCAGCAGGATTCCACCAGCCAACGTCAGTATTAATGGAAATCCACAGAAGACGCTGGAAAAAATAGAATAAATAAAGACCGGTATTACTCTAAATATAGTCTGAAAAGAAGTCACAAGGCCAGATCCCACCAGTTTAAAAAAATGCGCAAGGCCTTCGGTGTCAAACGCATTAAATATTTGATGTATCAGCTCCCCAAAATGAAGTGGGAGATTCGTGTTCAGAAGTGACTGAATCTCGCTCGAAGTTCTAGCCACCTGTAATTCGAAGGTCTCTTGAGCTGAAGTGAGAGCCACATCTTGTTGAAACAATAGCTCTTTGAGCCTGCTTAATTTGTTGAAATGTGTTTTCAAAGTCAGAATGGAAGGCCAAATGGAGAGATCTACTTTCTCATGCGGGGACGGAAAAAGCACATTGCTACAACAAGTAACATGTTGTGAAACTGTTACTATATACGGGATTTACTATATACGGGATTCCTGCCCGTAAACACTGTGGTTATTCAAAATAAGATAACTGCCGTTACTAAGCAAAGTAAAAGCGGGAATTATTGCTGGGATGGGACTCCCTTTTAAAAAGCAAGCAAGATTAGGTGCGGATACATTACAAGCGCTGTACAATTTAACGTGTTTGCAAACTAGGGAGTGTCCCGCTGTGGAATCGCAAACCTCCCCTGTTAGGAAAACTTCCTTATCATCACAATGACATCTTTAAGTGAAAGGTAGGGACCATAACTCATGGAGAAACGTACTACCCAGGGGTTCAAAGCGGCCAATCGGGAAATGTTTCATGCAAGATTTAAATTGAAACAGCCAGAAAGGGAGAGAGATAACCCTGTGTATTAACCCCACAGCTGAATCTGTCTCAGCCACAGAGAACGGCAAATGTTCTAACTGTTCAATGTGTAATAATGTGTATGCAGCATCTTTCATGGACATAAACCGTTGTTTATCAGTTAAATTAAATGGCAACAACAAAGTGGAAGCATTCAAATAATCCCAAGGTACTTTACCCATTTTAAGAATTTGTAACGTTTATGCAAACTGCATTACTGATCGTAATTGATTTTGACCATGATATAACACAGATACATCAGTCTGCACAATATCAATAACAGATGAAAGAATATTATCCAAGGTATAAATGCGTGAAGACTGTGTTAATGCTATTGTCGACCACTGCAAGGACTTTTTCCAAATTTGCTTTGTCAATCTGTCGCAGACAAAATGCTGCCTCGCGATAATTTCCATATTTCATTGTACGCAGCATAGAAATATCTTTCCATTCTCGGGGTCCTAGGACCTAGAAGAAAATCAGCCAAATTGATGTCACTCGACAAATGAGACAAGTGTTTTTTAACAGAGGACATCGTAGAGTGTTACAACCATTGTTGGCACAATTTACCCACTGAATATATTGTGCCCGAATGTGATTGCAGAAAGCGTGGATCTGGTCTAGCCTGTGTAAAACCTGGCTTTATATTATAAAAATGCAGTTGGCAAGAATTTGAACTGGTTTGCCACAGCAGCCACCCGTTAGGGTCAACACTAGTTACATTGAAAGTGCCGTCACGAAAAAGAGCTTGTAAAACCTCAATTGATTAATTCGTGTGTGTGCGCCAATTATCATATTCAGCCAAAGATGGAAAGGACGGAGTATTTAAATTTTTAGCAGTTGCTAGGCCAATGCAAGTAGTCTGATATACTGTATCATTTAAAAATAACATTTGTGCAGGTATCAGGCAGGCACGATGTAAAGCCTCAGTTCCCCGAATCTGCCAATCCTTAGTGCCCCATTTTGTTTTTAAATCAATGGTAGCACTCCAGTGATCATAACCCTGCGTGGCCAATTAATCTCTAAAGGAATTGGAATAGACCAATTTAGAATGGGTGAGAATAAATTTCGATTGCGACGAAAAATGCAATTTAAAGAAATAGGATTCAGGATTGGACATATCATAATCCGTGAAATAGGTGAACTTATCCCTAAGCTTTTTAGAAGTTCCCTGTAAAGGGGTTGGACAATGTTCCCATTGTGTGTAATTAAAAACAGGTCTTAAGATGTTTGTCTTGTGTAAGTAATGATGCCCATAATGTTGGTAACAGAATAAATCTGCATAATTGGCTGAATTAAAATATAAATCTTCAGCATCAAAAGCAGCATAATACTTTAAATCTGAAAACAATGAATGCACTGCTTGGACATCCCAATCATCGGAATCTATGTCTCCTAAAGAGACTCAAAACACGTATGGCACGTTGAGGACCGCTGTCGGACCATGGATTTCAAATGCTACTTTATCCCAAATGATACCATCTGCAACCGGGAAAGCTGAAATGTTCACTAGGGCTTGATCACGTTTCATTATATGGGACAATGTATGAGGGGCCAGATTTCCATCGATCAACTTCACTGCAGAGCGTTCTGGCAAATAATGACCATTGATGAGCAAGAAAAAGACAGTCACAAATCCGATCGACATGAAGAGGAAAATCAGGATAAGCACCATCCAGATGTATGTCCAGGGTGCGACCATGTATGTTTTTTTGAACCATGAACTGAAAATACTTAATTTTGTCAGTGGAAGGGCCAAAGTGGAAGACGAAGAGGAATAGTCATAGGAGAAGCTCGGACTGTCCCCATAGTAACCGCTTGCACCCATACCCATCAAAGGCGGTCGGGCGGAATCAGGATGATGTTGACGTGGCCTGTCCGGCACTTTACTTGGGCACTCTTCAGCAGAATAAGTGTACTCAACGTCTGCAGTGGAACAGGAAGGTGTGGGAGCAGGTGAAAGGTCAATAGTAGTTTCCATGTCACCCTCTGTAACAGGAGGATGAGCTGAAGTGGACGAATGCACCGGATTCATTGAGATAGCGTTGTTTGAAACAGCAGGAGTTACACTATTCAGAATCGGCCAGACGGTGTAACTTGACATTGTCCACTGAAATATATCTGTTGTCTTTGCGACCAGGTAAAGGTGGTAGTATCACTGTACGAGTACCCTTTAATCCAAGAACCGGGACCAGTGCACGATAAGAGGGACCAAATTCTTTTTTGTTCTCCAGCTTTTCTCGTACCAGATCTCCAATCTTAGGAAGCCAGCCGGTAATCGGAATCAGCATCGATGTGTCATTGGAAGAGGGTAAATGTTCAGTGGTGTAGCTGTCACGGTTCTTTTGTAGGTCCTGTAACATAGTAGAATGCAGTGGCGGCTCGTAGAGGGAGTGCTGCGGGGCGGTGAGGCGGGCAGGGTGGGGGGTAGTGGACTCGGACATACGACGGAACGGACTAAAGGAAGTAAATAAATAAATACAACTATTTACCTTGCGCGCGCTGCATCACCAACTCGGCGATGCAGCGCGCGCAAGGAAATAGTTTTATTTATTTATTTACTTACTTCCTTTAGTCCGTTCTGTCGTATGTCGAAGTCCACTACCCCCCACCCTGACCCTCCCACGGCTCACCGCCCCGCAGCACTCCCTCTGCGAGCCGCCACTGGTAGAATGATTATCTACGTCAAAGGTTGCGGCTGCCGCCACGTCTAGACCATCAAGGTCAGGCACAAACATTTTAATGCCAAAGAGCAGTTCGTAGGGGGTCCGCCCACCCAGAGATCTTCTAGGGAGATTGTTAAGTGCACGTTGAACCCCATACAAATTGGCCAGCCAGAACCTGCCAGTACCTAAGACTCTAGCTGTCAACGATTGCTTTAAGTCGCGGTTCATTTGCTCCACAATAGAATTGCCCTCTGGCCTGTATGGAGACAAAAACTGCACCAGCACCCCCATCGACTTCATCGCATCCTTGTATGCCTTAGAGGCGAACGCTGGACCTTGGCCTGAATGGAAGGTGCCTCAGGAAAACATCCCGACAAAGACACGCAAATCCCTGATGACATTTCGAGCGTCAGCACTGCGTTGTGGCCAAACCCAAAGGAATCTAGTGCACGAATCAACTGCAACTAAAATGTATATATGCAGTATCAGAAGAGAATGGACCACAGTGATCAAGATATACACAGCCAAATGGTTGATTAGAAATACATAGCTGTGTTTGTGGTGGGCGTGATACCGTAGATGGTTTAATTTGCTGACAGATGTCACAAGAAAGCACATAATTACGGGTTTGTTTATATAAACCACGCCACCAATAACGGTGCTGTAAAATCGAGACTGTCGCACACACCCTGGCATGTGCAGAAGCTATGCCCTCGTGTGCGGCTCTGATCAAAGCAAGTCTGCGGTCCATGTTGGGAATCAGCCAATCCCCAACAGATGGAATAGAAGCGTAAGGAACTTGTTCAGGAGACATATGATAAGAGTATTTCGAAGGGAAACCCTGAGGATAAGCAGTTCCCTCCCTCGTAGCAGCTACCGCTGCCAGAATATCATTATCTATTTTAGTCATGGACCTTGTAACCGCTGCTACTGCAGACTTGGCCGCTTCGTCAGCCAAAGAATTACCAAGAGCATGTGCTCCCACACGCTGATGGCCAAGAGTATGGATAACATGTGTGAGGGGCAGACGTTGTTTAAGGTCTGCCACCGAACCCAAAGCGTTTTATGCTTGATTGTGCTTTCTTTAGAGTCCCGATAGTCATTCTGAGACCAAAAGAATAAGTTGTCATTAAAAGATTGAACACAGTAGTAAGAATCGCATACAATAAGAGTATTCACATTAGGATCGGCAAACTCCAGGGCAAGAACAAGAGCACGCAGCTCCGCCAATTGTGCTGTACAGTCCCCAAGTGCCTGAGTATGCACTATGGAAGACTTAAATTCTCCATTGAAAATTGAACCAGCCACAATAGCGCAAGCCGCTGAATAAGCGTGTTTGGAACCGGTGGCCGGTTGAGCCGAGCCATAGGTATTAAATGATACATTTGTACTCATGCAAAAGAAGCAACGACAGTAGAGTAGGATGAACGTGTTCATACTGCAAAAACTCCTGTGTCTGAAGTGCAGGGTCAAAGATAAACGTGACATCAGATGATGTCAAAGAAGTAGCCCATTGTATCCAGCGGGGATGTAATGCCTTAGAGTTGGGTACACTTGCCATAGTCACTGCCTCTAAAGCAGGGAAAGGCGTGACCATAAGAATGCGTTTTTCTTGCGCCAGTGAGCGTTCTTTCAGAATCGCCATTTGGACCACTGTCACATTCAAAAAACGCATTTCAGCCGCAGTGTATAAATGTGATTTGCATGCAATAGATACTGTGTCCCCCTCATTGAACGTCAAGTAGGTGAAACCCACCTTCCCTGGCACTATATGCTAACTTCGTTGAGCATAAGCTCATTCTGGCCCAGTTGTCTGGGGATACCACCTGCCCCAAAAGAACAAATTAAGAGTCTCGGTGTATGGCTGGATCGCAATCTTGATTTCAAAGAGCAAGCATGCAAGGTTGCAGCCTCTTGTTTTGGGATTATAAGAATGCTAAGAGAGATCCTTCCCATGCTACCCTTCACCGCTAGAAGACTACTGGTCCAAGCATTGATTTTGTCACGCCTTGATTATGCTAATGCTTTACATCTGGGAGCCCCACTCACCACCACCAAAAAATTGCAGATAGTGCAAAACTGTGCAGCACGTCTGCTTCTGAATACTTCCAAGCGCCTTTCAGCTAAACCTGCGCTTGCATCACTTCATTGGCTGCCCATACAAGAGAGAATCCAGTTCAAGGCCTTGTGTATCACATACAAAGTTCTCTCAGGGAAAGGCCCGCCCACCATCAGTTCCATTATTCAACCTAATCGCCCTAATAGGTCTTTAAGGTCAGATAATAAACTATTGGCGGTAGTTCCAAAAATAAGAAAAATACGAAGCGGAGGGCGTCGCTTCTCGTACAATGCCGCAAAACTGTGGAATCTTTTGCCTCTTGGCATTCGCCTCGAGTCAAATTACCTGACCTTTCGAAAGCAGCTAAAGACTTATCTGTTCCCCTAATGTTGCCCGTGATTGAAGCTGCACTGCTACTAGCGCTGGGATGCCCCCGGGTAGCCATGCGCTCTAGAAATGCCTCTTCATTCATTCATTCATATGTATCACCAGGTTCGTGGTGTTATCATGCGTCAACAAGTAGTTAGTTGCAAGCATATCAGATTGCAAAGATTGTAGGATAGTGGTATGTTCCGGGAGCCAGCTGGCAGAAGAATATGTTGGTTGTATCAACGCATAAAGCGGTTTGATACGCTGGGCATAATCGGGAATGTATGTCCTCCCAAAATTCAAAAATCCAAGGAAAGACTGAAGTTTCTTCAGCGTAGAGGGAGGTTGCAATTGTGCACATTTCTCCAGAAAGCGGGGAGCTAGCCTCCGACCCTCATTATTGAGCTCATAGCCCAAAAACAGCACCGCCAAATGTGCGATGTGCGATTTTGCAAAATTGAATTTGTATCCATAGTCGGCAAAGTATAAAATGATGCGGTCGACTCGGACAAGATGCGGTATTAGTTCGTCATCCGTCAGATAAATATCATCAACGTACGAGAACGCATCGGGATCTATGTCATGCAATAAAGACACAACACGTGCAGCAAATGCCCCGGGGCTGTTTTTATACCCCATGGGCAAACGCATAACTTTTTTCTGATTTCCGACAGCGGTAAATGCTGTCAAGTCACGGCTCTCAGGAGCCAAATTATGACTGTAGAAACCATTGGATATGTCCTGTGTAGTTTTATATTTTTTTACGTACAATGTTGTTTACCAGCGCAGAGCTGTGTGTGTTTTGCACCGCAAAAGTGCGACAATGACTATTCAAATTTCGATAATCCAATACAATTCGATATGAACCATCAGGTTTTAATACCGGAAAAAGAGGATTATTCATCGGTGATACACAGGATTCAATCACTCCTTGATACTCTGACTGTGTTAGAATGTCACAAACGTGAGCCTTAGCTTCACGTCTGATTGGATATTGCGGTTGTGGTTGTGGCATAGACCGTAAAGGTATCTCATGTGCTGGTGAATCAATATCCCAGCCCACCTGATTACGGTACACCACTGGGGCAAGGGCCAAAGCCCACTCAGCTGCGTAAGCCTTTGCATGTTCCTCAGGGACGTAACGCGAAAACCTCGGAAGTATCACGTCCTCCCCTCTAGAAGCGGCTAGCACAAAGGGTGGAGCCCAATCTGCCTCCGCCAACAAAATGTCGTATGAGGAGGTGAGATTTTCCCAGAAAACCGCTTTGATAGGACGCAGTATATCACCTTCAATTTGAATTATGATCTCATAGAGTCTATCCAGGGGGGGGCACCCGGGTATCTGCTGTTTCTACTGTAATGAATGTATCAGTTGCTGTCGCCTCCAGACAGGGATGCAGTGCCTTCCGCACTATGGTAACCTCCGCTGCGCTGTTGAGCAGAGTCACTGCCCATGTCCAGTCTAGGAGTCGCGTTCTCACCGTCTGAGACATACTTTGCAGTTAAAGCGGCAACCTTTTCTTCTGATACGGGGGTCTAAAACAAGGCAGATCCTCTTGTTTGGCTTTGACATCAAACTGTCGAGGTAGATCTCGTCCCTGTTGTTTCGTCGGACCTTTGCCACGATCCTGGCGCTCCCCTCCACCGACTTGAGAGTCCAATGAGTCCTGTAAAAACGAGGAGAGCGCTGATCAGGGACCTGAAATCTATCAGAAGACTTAATTTTCGCACGGTCGCGCAAGTCATAAGTACGCTCAGAAGTCTCAGGTGTCGGTGAACCAGCACGCAAACCCTGCTTCTGCTGTTGCTGCCCCTGCTTCTTATTTTTCCAGTTCTTTTTAGGAAAGAACGGGTGCCCATCTTTATCAGTCTGGGCTTTTGTTGAGTTTGAGATTGCGTCTGCGTTTGAGTAAAAGGCTTAACTCCCAGACTATTGCGGCCCAAGGTTTTATAAGCCTTTGCAATAATCTTTGGTAATTCGCGTGGCTTGTCGGCATCTGCCACAGCCTCCAAGTGGTTAGCCACTTGTAAGCTCACAGCATCACCATTAACATTAGCAAGGATCATATCAGCAACCACGTCGAACACCCCGACCAGTCTCATCCCCAACTCCAGAGCCGCTTCGGCTCCGTGTTCATCCTGAACCCGTTTTATCACGGAAGGGAGTACGGTCATGGAGGGGGTGCTGAAACACATCGAATATACCGCTGCAAACACTTTACCCCAAGTGTTACAATCAGCCAATTCGGGAACTAAGTCTTTAGGTAAACTTATGGTTAAGATCCTGTGTTTCTCCACTGGAGTGGTATTCGGAAAAACAGCTTCGATCTGTCCAAATTTTTCAGCAAGCCAATAAGGGAATTCATCCTTATTCTCTGGACGCTTGCCCATCGCTAAATTAACCATAAAAGGACTGATGGTGACACCACCAGGTGCAGCTGGTTGCGCAGCAACACCAGGGGGTCACACCTGGAAGTTGCGTGACACGAACTGTATAACAGATCTATGTATATGTATTAAAGAAGTATGCAATACCCGAAGTTGTGCGAGTGTCGCAGTTGTTAGATAACGCGGTTGTGGGGTATACCCAGCCAAAACAGGCCACGTGGCCCCATCTATCGATAAAGGGCCTAAACAGACCGGCGTTATTGGGTGAGGAAGGGCGCCATTAAACCAAATTTGGTGTTGCCAAGCCGTTAGCAGAACTTCAAGAGACCTATAAGGCTGATAAGCCTGAGGTAGGGCTGTGGCAGTATATTCGTGAAACAAATGATCTGTTCCATCCGCTGCCGGAAAGGTGACCCAAGAATAAAAGACTTTGAAGCGGTAAGCTGCATTCGCTTCAACTACAAAAATGAGTGCAACACCATCATCAGGGACTCCATTTTGAGTCAAATAAGCTGTGACTGCAGCCCGATTAGGCGGTGCTATGGCAGTCGCCATAATGAATAACAAGAATAGCAACCTAAGTGCGGCAGCGCAATAACGGGTGTATAAGAACGAGAAGGAACCTTTTAAAATTCAAGCTTGAAAGAACCTATAAACACCAGTATAGGAGGTAATATCGTCACAACCATCTCCGGAAACAGATGTGAGGGGATTGTGGACAAGCACAAGCACTACTCAAGAGTCTCGCAGATAAGAACCAGACCAAACGTTGGCAGCGCCATATTGCGGGGATTCTGCACCTACACAGAACTATGCACAGGAAAACAGGACCTCGGTGTATAGGGGTGTACCAACCTACCACTTTAGTACCCAAAATCCCAAAACCGACTAGCTATAGTGTCTCATTTGTTCTTCTCCAAAATCACGAAGCTACAAATGATTAGACAACCCAGAACACAACACTCACGACTCTCTCAGGAATCGCGGTAGCAAGACATACCCTTTTGCTCACTCATTCGTACTTGTCCACAATAAGAATGGTCAGAGTCACTGTTATAGTTCAAAATGTTTATTTTAACTATCGTGCTCTATAATGCAGTATACGAGCCACTACCAGCAGCAAAATGTATAAACCTAGAAGAATTAGCATTGTTACAATTCCATAGAATATGAAGGGGAAAGTAATTATATATAGACAGTGGAAAAACTACTATAAGGCCTAACCACCCTCCCCTTGGCAAAATTATGTTTATTATATAATAGAAGATCTCTGGGCTTTGTCAGCAGACCCCCTACCTTAGTGCCTAGATGGAAGCTTTACATCATAGGAACCGCATAGCTCTTCTCCCTGGAAAGGACCCTCTCCAAGTGTTTGTCAGAACAACATGCCTCCCCATAATATCAAAGCACGAGCGTACAGCAGCGCAGCTGTGTTAGCATGTTTTGTCTAGATGCTAGGGACTGACCAGAACAGAATAACAAGGAGCATTGTTTATCGACCTTACACATCGTGTTCAGACTAAACCCCAGAGCAGGCAGAGAACGCAGAAAGCAGACAGTTCTCATGTGAAAGGCACAAACAGAGTCTTGCACAACAAAGTCATGTAGTAACGTGCGCAAAAGCAGCATCATGACAGCCGTGCTCTAGCTAACTTAGCAATGTCGACAATGACCCTAATGGCCATATAACAGGAGGACAACGCAATTCAACACAGATCATTTAGGCCTTCATTACAAGTTTGTTGGAACAGGGTGAAGTATTTACCGCACATTGTAAATTCCATTACCCCAGGATGAGGTATTTACTACATGTGGCAAATACCGCTTATTCAGAGTTTTCAACGGGAAAACAAGCCATAACTTGGAAAATTTGTTTTTAACACACCAAATTTCTCATGCTTTGCCTTTTTTCTTTGCCTTTTCCTCTGATAAATTTCAGCAGATTTGACCTGACGGAATTTAACAGAAGGAAGCTGTGAGGGTGTGATAATGATCTCACAGCTTGTAATTCACATCCCTGTTTAATTACGTGTTTTTCATAGGGACGGGAACTTAGCCCTAAACTTGTAATGAGGGGCCACAAGGATAAAAAAAAGGAAAAGAAAAGAGAAAACATCTCAATGAACCACCCAATAGGATAGGTTGTTTTATAAGTAAACAAGCAACCCCTATATATCATCATTGTTGCTATCCCATGACGAAAAAACCCAAGATTATCTCTAAATATTAGTTTGGATTTGCACAGGGGTTGGAAACTCTGGTCCAGTCATAATCACGGCCATAGAGATCTTGTGTTGAGGAAATTGTCCTTTGTTCTCACAGTAGGTTATGCTATTAGTAACTATCTTGAATTCTTAATGAAAAGTTTGACTTGGAATGGAAGATTTTAACTTTAATCTGAACCGAAGATCCTTCTTTAATACTGAGGGCTTGGCATCCATCACTGGTTTGGCACACATCTATCAAATTCTATCTTAGGTGCATATCTAAGGGCCCGCTCAAATTGTAGATTTTTCCTGAACATATGTAGAAGCAAGCTCTTATTGAGGAACTATTTACAAAAATGTGGAGGACGAAGTCGAGAAGAATGTCATTGCCCTTATTGCAATATTGAGAGGCAGGTTTTGAAACGTGATATTGGTCCGCCTATATTATCTGAGATGTATGTTTCTTATGAATAATGTAAAAACTTAACTTTATGCTGTTCGACATGTTCTAGCTCTGCAACCATAACATACTATCAGCATGTTTTTTACACATGAGTTAAATAAACCATTCAGCATGGAGTTTTTGAGATCGTTAGTTGTGCATGTTTTTTAAAGAGACTTGCAATGATGTAGAAACAGACGCGTTAAATCAATCCGAAGCACTGTTTTTGTATAATTGATATATTTATCTTTTGTATGTCATGCTGAACTTCTTGGACAGTCACCAGTAAACCTAAATTCCATTTTTATGATTCTGGTCCAATGGTGGTGGTCGATTACCTCCAAGCAGGGGAAATGCGATAATTATGATCCTGTTAATCCCTTCCTTGCTTAATTTGGATAATATGATTTTCATAAATTGATAGGCCATCAACTGGTGCCACACATAACTTATTTGGTTTTACCTGATCAATTGGGCTTTATTCCAAGCAGATCAATATTATATAATATTTTACATTATTTGAACTCCTGCATTACATTCAGCATCTTCAAGGAGTTGCGATTTTGCTAAGTGCTGGCAAGAATTTGCTGAAATTGGCTTTTTAGCAGTTCCTAGGAGGATGAGGTCTTCTCAAGAATGATATGACTATCCTGACAGCACCCCACAACAGGGAAGGTGGTTTGCGACAGCACTCGCAACTGCTAAAATATTAATCATTTGCTTTTGGAGAACCAACACAATGTCAACGGCAGAGATTTAGCTCAAGGAAAATGTTTGTAATTGCTTACTATGAGCAACTATCTGTCTTTGACAACATGTGGGGTCTTTTCCCTACAGAACTCATAGTGAACCATCAGAGTTTAGGCCAGTTCCATTATCCTACAACACAGAAACGCAGGACGTTCTGCTAATCACATAGTTCATGCTATAGCATATAATTTAGTTCTACAGATCTCAACACTGAGGACAAGACCAAAGATTCATGGGTCCAGGAGAGGCCTTTCTGGGCCAGAGAGAGAGGGAGTGTAAAAAAGAAAATGTTCAGTTTAATATTTACATTGACTGTTGTTCTATTGAAGAGGGTGGATGGGGGATTAGGGTGGATGGGGGATTTGGGAGGATGGGGTTTACAAGGGACATTCCATATTTCAGCTTGCTGAAAGTTCACTCATTCTGTTTTGAGCAGGGGTACCGCCTCTGTACTCTTCGATTATATGCCTGTATTTTCCTGTATGTTGTGGAAAAATGATATGGCTGAAATATCTGATGCCAATTGCGAGGGTCCACGGTAACTGAAAGCTGCCAAAAATAGGAGGGCTTTATTTAGAGTTTGGCAGACAGGGTACACCATATAAAATGTGGCAGATGTCCTGTTCACCATATTACAAGAGCATTATGCTGATAACCCATCTAAATAAGGCAGAGGAGATATCTGCCACGTTGTGACGGAGTACCCTGTCCGTAAGGCTCTAGCTCTTAGACGTTATAAGCACCGCTGAGGGTTGCCCTTTATCAACAGTTTTATACACAGCAGCGATTGAAGCATTAGCATGTTTACGTTTTCTTGCACACAGATGATTAGCTTTCACATTCCGACATTAGCTCTGTTTTTAGAGTACGATAAGCAATGTCCTGAAGACCAGGTACCCTTAACATAATCAATCTATCAACGGCTCACAATGTCACGGACAGTGATCATTCAACAGAGGAGCCCAGGCACAAACACTAACCAGCTCAGTCGAGCCTACATTAGTGATACCTGCAATGCATGAAGCTAGCTGCTATAGCCATACTTGTTCTGCAATATTTCTATAACTTCTAATGTTAAAGCTGTTACGGGCTTTTGGCGAAACATTGTCAAAATATATACACCATGTCCAAGGAGATATATTAGGGGGATTACATTTTTGTTTTCAGAAAAAACACCCAAAGTTCAGGTTTGTTTAATAAAAATAAATAAGTGCTTGTCTCCTTGTGCATCATGGACACAGTTCATAGTTTATGTCTTGCATTGCGGTTGCATGCAGGGTAAAATAGTACTGGGTGTCCTGCCCTAAATTTGCTTGCCCATAAACCTCGCAATATTGTGGCAGCTGGTCTGACCCAGTAGAATTCAAACAGCGAAGTAGGCTGAGCCTCAGTCATCAGACTCTAAGAAGTTCCCCCACCTCTAATTGAAATGCAGGGACCCAGAGATGAGTGGATGGGGCATTCGTTGATTTCTGGTGGATAATGCATTACCAGCCAAATTAAACGGCCTCCTGAGTCTCTAAGAAGCCTACTAGCCTAAGCTCCTAAATAGAACACCACAAAATCTCTAATTCTGTGTTCAAAATCCTTACCTCATGTATAAACCAATACAACAGGCACTAATCCCTAAGTCTCAGCATAGGCCTCTAGTCTTAACAGGGTTTATACTTAAACCGGCATATAATGTACTCACCCATGAATGTTAATCTAATGCAATTACTACAAGTGTAAACCTGACTTCTAACTTATAAAATTCCAGCTTAATTCCCAAAATCTGATGAGATATGCATGTCTAAATATGAGACCTTTTTCAAACATCGACCACTTCACTTATACCTAGTGTAAAACACAAACACCAACTCCTAAATCCCTTAGTATAAGCTTAAACAAACATTTATGATCAATATTAATTCGATATAAGAGACTTCGGCTCAATTACAAGTTTCATTTGGAGAAAATGCAGAAGTGTTATATTTTTATAGAATTGCTTCTCCTAATTACACAGTAATTTTTCCAATTCCTTTGTTGAATCCATATGGCAATTGGATTACTGGAACAAAATCTTTATTATCATAGTTTTGTCATGATCATGACCATGCTTCTGGTAGTTATCGGTCACCAAGAGGTAACTTCACTTTGAATTTTAGGGTAGCTAATCTTTCTTCTTTACCATTCAGGGTAAGGCTTTCTCTCCATTTTTTCTAAGCATAATTGCTGCTTACTGCATCCTCAGCCTCCTCACAGGGATTATGATTATGTAGTACCAATTGAACTTGCCATTGCTGTTCCGATGGGGTGTATATATTTCTGGAGGAAGAGAAGGAGATATTAAACACTAATTGTACCATTTTCCTCACTTGCTGGAACACCTTTGTTTTTTGTTCTTGTTAGGAATGGGGTTTCTGGTTGGCTCCCAATGCAGGCAAGTGCCCCCACAGTGTGTAATCCCCTCAGGCAGCTATTTACTAAGACAGTACCTCTACCTGCTGAGCGGGACCTCCTGCAGCCCCAACTGGGACACTGGTTGTGCAGCCCCTGTGGCTGCATGAAACAACAGGCAAAGGGCTTCCGATTCATTTGGGGCAAGGGAACCCCTTGTGACTCTTTCATGGGGTCACAGCCCCTGTACTTATAGAGCCAAATTCTTTGTTCTGGGAGCACTCCAAACACTATATTGAAGTGCACAACACCCCCATTCACATTGTAAGCCCAGGCCCCAGACACACCACAGGGGGTGGAGCCAGCATTGTGGAAGGCAGGCACAGTCCTATTCAGGTGGAAGGGAAACTCCTCCCACTACTCTAAATTCAGCCAAGGTCTATTCAGCCGAGCGCTGAGTCACACAGGAAAGGCAGGACACACCTCAACCCCCCTTGGGACTGGCTGGAGTGAATGCACATCCCCTCTCTCCTGTTGGTCAGAACCAGACGGTCAATACACTTCCAGGCAGGGCCCAAAGACATAACCACACAGAAATGACCACTTTTAAAAGTGGCATTTCTAACATAGTAATAATAAATCTGCTTTTGCCAATAAGCAGGAATTATCACTACTATTCCAAACATACCAAACATGGTCACGCTACCCCTCTTAGATCAGAAATCACCACTGACGCACATATCAGGGAATCCCCTAAGCAACACTATGAGAGGGTAGCCTCACAGCAGTAAGAAACCAAATAGGCTGTTTGTCACTACCAGGACATGCCACACAGTTAAGGCACATGTCCTACCTTTTACCTTCACAGCACCCTGCCCATAGGGCTAGCTAGGGCCTACCTTAGGGGTGACTTATATGTAGTAAAAGGGGAGTTGCAGACGTGGCAACCACTTTACATGCCACGTCACTGCGGCAGTAAACTAAAATATGCCAAACAGGGGTAGACCAATCTTACCAAGTTTACAAGAGAGAGCACATGCACTTTAGCACTGATCAGCAGTGGCAAAGTGTCCAGAGTCATAAAACCACCAACAACAGGTCAGAAAAAATACAGGAGGAAGGCAAAAAGTTCTGTGATGACCCTGCAAAAAGGGCCACGTCCAACAGTACTGAAGATAAAGACCCTCAAACCTTTGCTGATTATAGAGGCTTAAATCAGATCGAAATCAGCAATAGATCTTCTTGCCTCTTATCAATGATATATTAGAGTCCATCCATTGAGCATGAAAATTTACTAATTGTGAGTTAGCAAATGCATTTCATCCGCAAGAATAAAGGAAGACAGATGATGAATGGAAAACAGTGTTTCACACACGATTTGGGCGTTTTGAATATTGCGTAATGCCATTTGTGTGGTGCAGTGCCATTGCCATTTTTCAACACTTTGTGGACTAGATATTGTTGGCTATCTTGAATCACATTGAATGACAACATGTTTTTAAAGACTCATGCAGAAAATGAAGGGCATGTAAGTTTGGTATCGTCAGCAACATCACTTGTCTTGTGAATTTCAAAAGGAAGAAGTTTAGCACCTTGGGTTTAGATTGAATGTGTCTGGTTTCAATCTGGATGTTTAGATTTACACATTTTTATCGCCAAGATATTGACAATTTTGCTGACATAACCAGTGACATTAACCATGTTTTAAAAACGCAGAATATGAAAAAGGGTTTTTGCTGGTATCATCAAGCTGAAAAGCTTTTTAAAATGATGTGCTTAAACAGATGTTTACTAAGCACCAATATTATCTCACTCTGAAACTTCAATTAAGTTCACTTGGGAAACAGCGACTTCCGTAAGAGCAGCTACAGAATTCTTGTTGCTAATGGATCCTGTCTTTTATCTGAAATTGGTGCTTCTTAGTACTGATTATCTCTTCTGTGTATAGTCTACAATACATCCTTTGGGCACTCAATTTGCAGAAAGTTTTCACTGTCAGTATCCCATTTAGAAGAACACAGATCTGCTTGTTAAACATTCTGAAAAGTGGTCCTCTTTGGTTTGCTTCATTCCTAGTGCTTGTGCGCTTTGGCTTTAAGTAAGGGTTGAAGAGTTTTACTGATGTGAATTCCATTAATGTGGAAAACACATCATTAGACAGCAAAAGCTGCCTCGGAACTAGTCAGTACTTGAAAGAAATCTCTTATCCATGAAGATGGCTTGCACGGAGTGCAAACATCTGTTGATGGGAACTAAAGAACCATCTGAAATCTGAACTGATGATTGATATCAACAGCATTTGTGGGAACCCCAATGCAGCAACAGTCGCCTACCCAGATGAGCAGTTTTCTATGCCCAGTATGACTTCACTATTACCTATATTCCTCATTCAAATAGAGAGAATGGATGCATTTTCTTTACATTTTCTTTAATCATCATTTACCTATGACCAGCCAGTAATAATTCTTCAATGAGTTGATGATCCCCAGGAACTAGAATATTATGAATTTAAAACTCCATTGTTCAACAGGATGAATTATTTTTTAGTCAATAAGCTAGTTTAGTTCCAACAAAGGAAGTACAGCTGGATGTTATGAAAATGTATCATGGCACAGCCATTTCTGGTCACAGAGGTGTAAAGTTTACATTGGATTAGGTTTTGTGATCTCTTCGGTGGTCAACTGTTCATTCCGACATTGAGAAATATGTTTCTAGGTTCTCTTAATCCTGCCCAGCCCGGCCTACACCTCAACATTCTAAATCTTTTGGATATTTACAGCCATCCCTAGTAGCTTCTGAAACTTGGCATATGATTTCTAGAGATTTCATTAAAGATCTTCCACCTTCAGAAGGATATTGTGTGACAATTGTTACCTTAAACACCTTTTCAAAGATGGCTCATTAATCTCATTTGCTCAAACTACCAACAGCTGAAGAAATGGCCAAGCACATTTCTGATAGAGGAACATAATATCTCTCATATATTTACAAAACATTGTATAAGGCAATATCAGTTGAACAAGCTTTCTCTTCTGGTTTTCATTCTCAGGCAAGTGAGCAATCTGAGAAACCACTCAAAGTCTACAGTATTACTGTAATGCAACTCAAGACAACTAGTTGTCCTATTAACCAAACACAACATTTTATAATAATGCAATTCCCAGTGCTATTAAAATTTCACCTCTCTTCTATATGCAAGGATTCCATCAACATTTTTCACATATTCTCCTCATATAGATTCTCTGTTTCTGGTGACTACTGATTATTGGAATCTGTTCGACCTGGCATCATGGGCGTGGGTTTCCCCTGTATTTATTTGCCTTTACCTCCTGTTAGGGTGCTGTGTGTTGAACTTCGTATTTGCTGGTCTAGATGCTTTGGGCACTTTGCCACTGATGTTCAGTGCCAAAGTGCAAGGCTCCCTATAAATTGTTGTTATGGAATGGTGATTCCACGATTGGCATATTTTATTTCCTTGTCAGTCCCTATTACAGTGCACTGTGTGTGCCCAGGGCCTGTAAATCAAATGCTACTAGTGGGCCTGCAGCACTGAATTTTGCCACCCACATCAGCAGCCGGTAAAAGTAACTCAGGCCTGCCATTGCAGTGCCTGTGCGCAGTCTGGTTACTGCCATGTCGACCTGGCCTGTGCACTCACTTATCAGGCCCTAACCTTCCCTTTTCTTACATGTTAGTCACCGCTAAGGTAGGCCCAAGGTACCCCTGTGGGCAGGTTGCAGTGTATGTGAAAGGTGGGACATGCCCTGATGTGTGTGGCATGTCCTGATAGTGAAATTCTGCTAATTTCGCTTTTCACTATTGTAAGGCTATCTGATCCCATAGGATAGAATGGGGAGTTTGCTCATAACATCTTATAAGCATTACTGCCCATGAGAACAAGATGGGAAAATAAAGTTTGATATGCCTGAACTCAGAATGTTAAGATGCATCTTTTAGTAAGGGTGATTTTTACATTCTGGGTTTGAAAATACCACTTTTAGAAAGTAGGTATTTTCTTGCCTAACGATCCAGAGTGTCTCTGCTAGGTTGTGTATTGACTGTCTGGCTTTGGAGTGGCAGGGGCTAGGGATCTGCATTCTTTTCAGACAGCCACTTGGGGGGCTGAGGTGTGTCCTGCCTTTCCAGGGTGAGTCAGGGCTGGGCTGCATTCAGAGTAGGGGGAGGAGATTTCTTTCACACCTGAATGGGCCTGGTCTGCCAAGGACAATGTTGTTTCCACCTCCTGCCAGAAAGCTGCACCAGCGAGGACAGAACTGGTTTTGGCTGGGCAAAGAGCTTCTCTGCACCAGGGAACAAAGAGATTTACTGTATAAAAAGTGGGGCCCAGACCTCAGACTTTTAGATCATTCTGGGAATCAAGAGGAACCTTTGCCAAGGAGAAGAGCTGAAGAAACTGAGGAGCAGTACTACCCTTTTGCTGTGTGCTGTCTGGTGTTGGCCTGAGTTGCTGTTTTTGCCAAGGAAAGGAGAAGGACTTTGCTGTGTGCTGTGTCTCTTGCTTGAGGAAGATCTCCAAGGGCTTGAGTAGAGCTTGCCTCCTGTTCTGAAGTCTCAGGAACACAAAGACTTCACCCCCAGTCCCTCCTGAACTCCTTTTTATGGGAGTTCGGACCTGCTGAGAGGTGTCTGCCAGTGTTCTGGAGGTTGTTTTGGGACTGGAAGCTGCAAGAACTGTGAAAATCAATGCATCACCTGTTTCCAACACATCGCAGCGGTGCGAGAAGAAATTTCCGACGCATCGCCGATGCCGAAGAATCGACACAGTGTCTGCTCGCGGCTGAAGTGTCTGCCGTGCAACGAATCCTGTGCACAGATCTCCGAGATCAATGTACCGATTCTGACGCAGGCCCTGCTGTGGAAGAACCGAAGCATCGAGTGGACGCGGCTGAAATCTTCGCAGCGCATCCTGGGTCTTCACGCATCGCATCGTACCGGATTGTCACCCATCGCATCGAAGCGCCAAGTTTGTCGCATCGTTGGGGGACGCAGTAAGAAACTGACGCATCTCCTCCCCATGCAGTAAGAAACCGACGCATCACCTCCTCTCCGGAAGCGACGCATCACCTCCCCTGCGCAGCAGTAAGGAACCAACGCATCACCTCCCCCAGAGCAAGGAACCAACGCATCACCTTCCCTGAGTGTAAGGAACCGACGCATCACCTTCCCTGCGACCCTTTTTGCTTGCATTTTTCGACGCATCCAAGGTACTTTTTGTAAAAGTGTCTCATCCAACAAGCAAAGCGCAAGGAGCAGGCAAATGCCCACGCAAACAAAAATGCTCAGGATTATTTTCCAAACTTCCCTCAATATGGGAGATCTCCAATGCCTTTTACATGAATTTAAGAGGAAGTTTTCTCCAACACTTCTAAATAGGTTCCCGATGTTAAATCAGTTAAAGACGCTCATGAGCAAGATGAGATATGGGCCAAGCTGCACAGATTAAATGCTAGCCTCAAGAGCAGGAGAGCCACTGGCAATAAAACAATCACAACAGCTGCATCCCTACAGTGGTAAAGCCAACCAAACTGGATGACTATATCTAGATGAGTTGCTTTAGGAACCTGAAATGCAACATATACATCTGGATATCACACTCAGAGTGTTATCAGTCCACCAGCTAAAAAAAAGATTTTGTTCTTTATACAGTGCAAATGAAGAAGCCACTAGAGCTGAAAGAAAATTCCTACATTTCAAATTTCACAGAGATCACATAAAATGTTTCAGGATATTATACACTGTACATATAATCTGTCATCAAGCAGAAGGGTTTGGAAATGATGGGGCTGCTGGGTCTTGAGACAGATGATGGCAAACTCCACGAGCAGCCATCAGATGAGGCAATTTCCTAAGGCCCAGAATTTCAGTCATGAAAAGCAGAGAGCTGTCACTCAGTTCCAAGTACAAAGAAAAAGCATATTTTTCCTTTGACTGTTATGATACTTACATTTTTTACTGAACTTTGGCCTACCCAATATATTTTCAATATCTAAGTGCTTTCCAAACCTATCATACGTAGGTAAAGAAGGAATTAAAACAAAATAAGTTTCAAGAGGAATTATTTCCAACAGTATCACAATTCCAGAATGGTGGCCTGTTCTGGGAGGTGAATACAATTCTATATTAGAATTGAGATCAACTCCTTTTACACTTCAGCTACCGTGAGACCTGTCAGCTTTAGGGTGGTATTTTCCCAAATGTTTTTCCTTCCTCCTCCATTTTTGCTGATCTCCTTTTTTGCTAGCTTTAGGACTCTGCACACTTTACCACTGCTAACCAGTGCTAAAGTACATGTGTTCACTTCTTTAAAATATGGTAACATTGGCTTTTCCCGCATTGGCATATTAAATTTACCTAGAAGTGCCTAGTTCAGTGGTACTACATATACACAGGGCCTACAAATTAAATTATATAAGAGGGCCTGCAGCACCTGTTGTGCCACCCACTTAAGTAGCCCTTAAAACATGTCTCAGGTCTGCCATTGCAGCCGGTCTGTGCAGTTTTAAATTGCCAATTTGACTCGGCAAAATAATCTTTCTGCGAGGCCCAAACCTTCCCTTTTTATACATGTACATCACCCCTAAGGTAGGTCCTGGACAATGCTGATGGCAGGGTGCAGTGTATTCAAAAAGTGGAAAATGTACTTTTGAGTTTTACATGTTGTGGTAGTAAAAAACTCTTAAATTCGTTTTTCTTTACTGCAATGCCTACCTCTCCCATAGGAGAACATGGAAGTTACCATATTACATTTAGTAAGCTGTAACTTCCAAATGGGAACCGGTACCCAGTTCATGTTTGGTACCTTTGGAATTGAAGTGAAAAAAGCTAACTTATGGTGAAGTCGAATTTTAAATTACATTTTTGAAAATGGCACTTTTAGAAAGTTGGCATTTTCCTGGCTTAGTTATTTAGTGCCTGCAGCCTGTCTCTGGTCACATGACTGAGGTTAGCTGACAGCCGGACTTTGTGTATTCCTCCTTGACAGTTACCCACAATAGAGAAATTAGATATGCCTGGATGGGTGGGCCATCACTGGCAAGATGGGAAGGCGGAGTTGGCCCCACCCCTACTTACACTTGAACAGGCTGTGTTGTGCCTCCATATAAATGGCAGTGCCCCCCCTGTAGTTAGTCTGGAGCCAGGGCAGGGAAGTCTGGAAGCCTGTGGACTTCGAAGGGAAACCTCTAGAAGCTTCACCCCACTTTAAAGGAAGTCACAGGTATAAATAAGGGACCTCAGACTTCAACTCTTCAGTACACCTCTGGCCCTGTGGATACCCTGCCAGGAGGAAGGACTGCTGTGCTGCTGAAATGACTGCCAATCTGCTGGACTGCTGCCCTGCTGGACTACTGCCTTGCTGGACTGCTGCCTTGCTGTGCTGACCTGCTGCCCTCTTGCGTGGGTGAGAAGGACTGAACCTGTGTATGTTTAAGCCAGGGACTCCAAAGTGAGTCCAAGGGTTAGTTGGCTGGCCTCCTGACTAGAGCCTCAGGGACAGGAGACTCCAATAGCATTGAACCCAGTACCTGCACTCTGCCATCTGTGCGTACTACCCTTCCAGGTGGTGCCACCCTAGTCCTGGATTCTTGGAAGTGGGCCTGAAGGTGCTCTGCCAGACCAACTGTGGACCCAGCAGAACAGACTTATCTCCTCTGCTCTGCAGCACAACCTCGAGCAGAAGAGACGTATCACCTCTGCTGCGAGGGTCCTCCAAATGCTGGGACTCACATCGACCTCACAGCCGGCATCAGAACTGCCACCTGTGCAAGCTTTCCCAATGCAGATCCTGTATTGCAAACCACTCATTGACGGCAGTCTCAACAACAATGTAGGTTCTCGCATTGCAGCCTCATAACTCCTCTGCACTGCGCAACGCATCTTTGATGCCGGACTTTGCATTCTTAAGCCCTCGTTGACGGGATCCCCGGCAACGACTCAGGACCTCACATCGCAGCTCCACAACACCTCAGAACCGATGCATCGCCTCAGTTGCACGACACCTCCTTGGTGCAGGACCTCGCAACCCTCCACCTGCAGGGCCTAAGGCACGACCTAACTGGGTCCCTTTAGCCAGTCTGCGCTCTATTGTGTTAGGCCTGAACTTATGATTTTGTTCTGGACTGATGCAACCAGATATCCACAGTTGGCGCTTTATGTTTTTTGGCGCTATTTTCACTGAAATCTTTAAACCTGCATATCTCCAGTTCTAATGTTTGGATTTGTGTTGTTTTGTTCTTGTTTTATTTATTAAAAAGTACTCTAATTTTCTAAACTGGTGTGGCATCGCTTTTGACATGTGTCTTCACTGAGTTACTGTTTGAAGTGTTGCACAAATACTTCACACATTGCCCCTAAGTTAAGAATTACTGCTCCGTGCCAAGCTACCAGGGGGTTGAGCACAGGTTAATTTAGGGTTGGCTTGTGACTTCACCCTCACGAGGATTGTGTTTTCGGCTTGAGTAGAGTTTTATCCCCTTCAAAAAGCAGCCCAATTTCTTACAATTACCTTTGTGTTTATATCCTCATGTGATAGTAGGGCACTATCTACTAGCGATTCTTGTTGTTTATGATGTGAGCACAGAGCACATTCCAGCAATATCAGCTCCTATCTGTTGCTCATGCTGTTGTAAGTTCCTTTTGGAGTGGCTTTCGTTTACCAGGCTACTGCTATTTCATAGTGAACCAGATTGTGTCCATTTGAAACTATTCTCTATGAAGTTGGCACCTGTTTGGTATGCACACAATTACATGCATATATAACTGCACTCCTATATGCCATGCTAGTATGTATTTTAATTCAAGACTACTTGCAAACCAATTTAGCTTGGTTTCAGAGCTCCTGTATGTCCTACTTGTATATCTTTCTAGTTTGCTTTCTGTGCTCTTGTATGTCGTCTTTATATAGATATTTAGCTGTTATATTACTAACTGAATTTGTGCCATTTACTCCAATTGCTGTGCCTTCTACTATGCAAATGTATCTATCTATATAACATTCTATCAATCTATCTTTGCAACTCAATATATCTATGCAAATCTGCATATCTTTGCAAATCTATCTTTACAACCATGTCTATCTACCCATCTTTGCAACTCATCATGTCTGCCTATCTATTTAAGCAACTCTCTCTATGGAAATCTATCTTTGCAATCCACAAATTAATCAATCAATATATCTATCTATCTATCTATCTATCCATCCATCCGTTCAACCACCATATACATATCTTTGCAACCCTCTCTATTTGTAATAAAGAGCTGCAAAAAAAGCATTAGCAAAGAAAGAGATTGGCATTCAACACTCGCCTGATTGGCTTTGCCAGTGCTTGCTTTCAAGATGGCTTCCACTTTGAAGCCTGTAATATCTGCTAGCTTCTGCTACTGAAAACAGACATAATTACATGTCACATAAATGAAATTGAAAAGGACAGAACCTCTAATTGTTGGGTGTCAACCACACACTCTTTGAAAGTAGAGTGCTATTTAATTGTGCTGTTCGTTGTCGCTATCAAACCACAATGCATCATCTGTTTTCTTCCCAACTTTAAATGACTTAAATTGTTCCTAAAAATACAACGAATAAAGTGACTAAAGTGACAATTGACATTCTATGAGTCACACTGTGTATGAAAACGCAAGGCATTAACAATTTAAACACAGTGGGTTGTTGACCCTTCGAAGATCCCAAGACATTGTACATTGTACATTCTCTGCAGTGGTTTACCACATGAATGAACAACTGTAGGATGCCACTGCTGTTTGCAAATTGATTCCAACATTTTTTAAATGTTCAATGTGTAAATTGCGTAGTTTATATTAAGAGTCAATTGCAGAATCATATGTACCATAGAGATAAAATACATTTTCAATCAACATTTCTTTTTTAATAACACACTCTGTTGCATGTATATATTGATAATATACATAACAAGCATTTCTGTAGCCAGGGCATGCACACATAGCCACAAGAAGGAACCAGAAAGGTACACAGATTCTCCACAAATGCATGGTCAATTTTTCGAGCAGTCACTTTCATTAGGTGTTGCAAACACGGCTCCATGGCAACTGATTAGAAGTGCTGATGGAAGAAGCGGTGTGTAGTGCACCCGCGAGAAGTGTAAGCTGTTTAAGGACTAAACTGAGAGCCACAATCCTCCAAGCAACAATGTGTGAAGCTAGCCCCACACGGCACCGAATGAGCAAATATACTGAACCCTCTGAAGAGGCTTACACAGGTGCATCCTCCAAGAAACCGCCGGGGAAACAGAGCTGAGAACATAGTATACATAGAGGAGCATTTTGTCCCAACATATTGACTGAAAAGTAATACGTTTTAGATTCACATCTGGAGTGGGGCTCTTGCGGGGGACTGCTCAAGGGTTGCATCATTCCTCTGCAGCATCAAACACACACTTCCCGGGAGAAACACTACATGTACAGCAAAATAATGTTTGCAGAAAAGCAGAAATAATATTTATTGCTTTGTGCATCCAATATACAACTAGTTGCTAGGATATGATGCTGCCATAATATCAAGGCACTGCTCAGTTATGCTTAGGTGCTGCTGGTTCATAACAGTTATCTGTGAATTTATGCAGTGGGCTCCTCATCTAGGACTGCTGTCCAGCTCCAGAATAATTGTGGTCACCTTGCTTCTCAGTAATGCTGACTGTATGAAATAACTAGGCCACAGGTTGTACAATATTATTTGACTAGTGCTTATAAATTTACTTGACAGGTGCAGCTCAATCCTTCAGCTTTCTAGGGTTCAATAATGTCTCTGGTTCAGCTTAATTATATTTCACATTCTGGTCGATTGTGCCCTCTGGAGCAGTTTAATTTTGAACCAAGGCATGGATCATATATGTCCAAAGCGCTGCTCAAATATGCCCCATAGTGCAGATTAATATGGGCTTAGTGCTGTTCTCTCTACCCGTTGTACTGTTAATTTTTGCCTCTGGTGCTACACAACTGTGACCCTTGGTGCAGCTCGTTATGCCCTGTGGTCCAGCTAGATTCTTCACCCCCTCACCTCTTCTGAGCACCCTTCTTTTTTGGCGCCCAGCTGTGAGCAGCCAGACCCATCCTGAAGTGGGAACAAAGTGGGGCAGTGAACAATGGAACTAGATAGAGCATCTGATGCATGTAGCTCTCTGGTACCTAAGAAGGTGGAACAATTAGACACTTCCTCTACTCCAGTGGACCGGTCCCACAATAACCTAATGCTTTACCTAATTAAATTTAGATTTTCACCCTTTTTCTGGTGTAAATATCTTATCTGAATGTATCCTGATAAAAAGCCCAGTTCGTTACAGTGAACCCCATAGTTCAGAAAAGGCGAATTATTTACTTTTTTTTAAATAGTTCTTTTTATATATGTTAAGCATTAAGACTTGCACATCATTACTGAACTTTAAATACAACTTAGAGGAAAACGCAAATCTAGGAATCTCCATTTGATCCCATAAAGCATCAGGTTTTTAGATTTTGAGGTGATGGCATTGAACAGTATTTGTTTGTGCTCTCTTCATTTCATATACTGGCAAATGTCCCCCTATATGTGAACAAGAACTGAGAAAAGATTACACAGATGGCTATCACTGCTTATCGCTATTGACTTTGTCAATGCTTGTAAAACTACAATGGAAGAACTGGCAAACTCAATAGCACCAGGCAGCCATCATCTAGGTATGGTATTCTGCATACTTTCTGCATAACATTCCCTGATGACCGTCACATTTTGTCTAGACAACGCATCTGGATGAATTGTAACGGCCATCTTTGAACGGTACAACAATAATATAGTATGCAAAAACTCAATAGAAGATGACTGTCCAATGCTATTGCCTTCGCCAAGAAGAGCTGGACAGCGAGGCCAGGTATGGATAGAAAGAGAGAGCGGGTGGGAAGCAGGCGCAGTGAGAGAAAAATATGAGTGGGGTGAAGCCTCCATACCAAGGGAAAAGAGGAAAGCCCAGGAACTCTCATTGAGTGCTAAAAGTCAATGTAGTAGAAATTTGCAAAAGGAAAAGAAGTTCACTGACATCAGTAGTGGAAGGATACACTCATCCAGTCAAATAGCAAGCTGAAAGCAAAGTACTCCAAGACAAAGACAATCATAGGGAGGAACCCCTTTGGCTCAGGAGCACGGAATTCCACTGGCCAAGAAAGCGCTGAAGAATTTGTAAAAAATGAGAAGTGCTGTATTTGGGTAGAGTTTTCATTAATTATGTCATCGTCCCACTTTGAGCAAAACAATTGTGTTAGCATAGCCCTAAGCACTGCACCGCAAGACCAAGGCAAGCCAGCAGTGTCTTGCATCACAAATGCCCTTGAGGTGCACCATTCAATACAAATTTCAATGTGATGATACTACACACGTTTAAGATGCACTATATGTGTCATTTTGTTAGAAAATACACATTACACATGGAACTATAACATAATATTCCCCTTGCTCATTTGTTTGAGCCTGGCATCTTTTGTTTCTAGGGGTATTTCCAAATGGCCAGTTAATGCTACTGTAATATACATATCTTTGTGTGAAATCCTTGGGTTGTTGGCAGCGTTCTCTCCCTATTAGACCCCCTTTGCATTCCTATTCTTCGGTTTAATGGTATGCACAGCAAAGCTATTTGGTGTGGCAATAGCGTCAAATTTTCAGCACAAACTAAATTTTGTTTGGGAAATTTGATCAACGCTGCCATTTGCATAACTTTGTGTGAAGTAGCATCTGTGTATGTCCCACAACACAACTAACTTCAGACACATTATCCAAAATAAAGGGGAAAATACTTTATTATAAACTCATAGCCTTCTATTTTCTAAATGAAGATCATAGATAAAGGGGAACAATCCCAATTTAGTCTTATATTTGTAGAAAACTACTCAGTAATCACCAATGCCATAAATCTTTAAACCTCATCTAACATGCCTTGAAATACAATAATTAGTCTACACGTATTGCATTGGCAGGGATGATTAAATAGATTAATATCTTCATAATTAATTTCGTTTGAAAAAATACTGTTTAAAAAAAACATTACTGGAATATTTGTAAGAACATAATAATTTTAGTGAAATTATTTCATGTTTGTGGTTGTTTTTGCTAGGTATTACGTTATTACCTAAAAATAAAGATGTTAATGAAATAAACGTCTAAAAAGTCACATACTTCTCTGCAGGCAAGGTACTCTGCACGAGATAAATAAGGAAAAATATAGCGACGGACAGGTTTTGAATTTAAGATTAAATCTATGAGCAAATGTTCTTTGCCTTCATATTTGAAATTCTTCTGATGAAATTTAAACAATCAAGGATTCTGTTTTACCTCATTTAGGGGGATATTCTCAAGAACGTGCGATAAACATCGCCAAAATAGGCTAACGCAATTTTTCATATCGCCGTCTATCGCGGGGAAATAACTCTGTGTCAACGTCGTATTCTCAACACGGCGGTAACATGCGATAGTTTCCAGATAACGCCTCAAATGTCCGCAATACAACTATCGCGACGGCGATAAAAAAAGGAAACCAGAACGTGAAAAAGTTGCGATGGGCCCAACCGCGATAGAAAAATCGGCGACAGGCAGCGCCAGGCTTGCAATTCCCACATCAGGCGGGAAAAATCACCATAAAAGCTGCAAAGAAAAATAAAATAAAACATAACAACTGCAAAGCACAATGGAGGTAGCCGGAGCAAGTACAGAGGACAACCCGAACCCCACAAGCCCCACGGAGGACCAGCCTAGGACCTCAGGGTCAGGGAAGGGCAAGGTGAAGAAGAAGAGGAAAACGCGGTTCAGTCCGCAGGAAAACAGGATCCTGATTACGGAGGTGATAGAACACCATCAACAACTGTTTGTCACCTCCACTGTGTCATTGGCAACAAAAAATGGAACATGGCAGTCCATTGTGGACAAGGTGAATGCAGTCGGTGTGCTGAGGAGGACAATGGACGAGGTCAAGAGGTGCTGGAATGATGTGAAGCGCAAAACCAAGCTGAAACTCGCAAACAACCGCAAAGCAGCAATGCAGACTGGGGGTGGGAGTCCTGCGCCACAGGAGGAGCTGGATGAGATGGAGGAAATGGTGTCCACAGTCATCAGTGTGGAGACGGTGGCAGGAGTCGGGGGACCGGACACTGCTCAACATGACCTGACACAACAGCAACAGGGTGAGTAACCACCAGGGACTGGGGGACGGGGGAGATGGGCACAATGGCCCACATGCACAATGAAGTATAGCACACTGCACAACCACAATGACTCTGGATCATGTCCCTGATCTCCTTGCCATACTGCAGCACACATAGAAACAGCAAGTAGTCCACCGTCCACAATGTGCCCAGAGGGGCCCTCCCCACACATCACCAATCTCACAACAAACCCATGCACATGTGCTGAACCCAGCAAAGCTGCGGATCCGTGAGCCCCACTGACAATGCAAGTGACACTGCATGACGATGAGCATGTCTGCAGGCCACTCATCATGACATGTTGCACGCCACGACACTGAGGTGGCTGAGTGTGGTCCACATCCGGAAAGGAGCAGGTCACACACTGACACATCCACGTGCACAAACAACCCCTGACGGCAACAAGACATCTGCAGACAAACCATGCCCAAGAGTCCCAACTCCCACCAAGAGCCCAATTTACCCAGGTATGCAACATCTCAGCACTGCATAAGCACAGAAGTCAAAGGCACACCGCCTGAAAGGGAGAAGGCCAAGCAAAGTCTGAGCTGCAGGGGCGACTCTCCCACAATGCAGCACACACACAAGAATCAGAGCACATCAACATTGACAACAATGTGGTACAAACTGTAACACATTCACAACAGAACAGAGGACACAACTGCTGCCGCTTGTGTGCAGAAACCGGCCAATCACATTTTGCATAGCAGGAAACTGTGACATGATAATGGACAAGTACAACCCCACATCCCTGATGGTGCACAAATGTCCACTGTCCCGCTTCAAATAGGCAGCTCCTCCTAAACAGTCACAATGTACATTGTCATGCAGTCTGTTTGGAAACGTGGCCAATGCGTGAACATACATGGGACACACTGTTAAACTGCATCTCCCCTTTACATTGCAGAGGGAGAATCATCACCTCCTGCAGAGCAGACCAAACACCTCCTCACTGATGATGAGGAGGACCTCCCCACCTTCGACACCGACGCCCTCCAAGAGCTCATGGACAGCTTCCGCACCCCACCCCCAGGAGCAGGGCAGCCCAGCTGCATCGAGGAGACCCCACCCCCTGCACAGACCACACATCAGGAAGCACCCACCACCCCAGCTGTCTCCCAGGATCCCCACGACCAACACATGGCATTTCAATGCCGTGTGTTGGAGGGCCAGAAGGAGATGGCTGAGCAGGTGCGGGTGGGGTTCGAACTCATGGCAGCCAAACTAGATGCCATCCATGGCTGTCTACGTCCCATCAGGGACCACTTAAAGTCCCTAACGGACACCCACAGTCCGCTCCACGGTCTCCAACGAACCATGGCTGACATCGCTGGAGTCATGACTCAGAGACAAGAACACCTGTCTAGTCAGAGTGGCTCCAGCGATCTCAGCCGGGAGTTGGGACACATGCGGAGGCTCATGGAGGACATGGTGCGGATGGAGGCGGAAAGGATGGCTGCCACGGCTGCACATCAGCGAGATGTAGCTGGGATCTACCATGCCCTGCAGATCCTCATCATGGCATTGCTGCCACAAGGCCTGGTGCAGATGAATGCTGCTGCTCCTACACCATCCACATCTCCGCCCCCTGATGTGTCAGTGCCCCACAGTGCGGCAGACATTCCACCTCTGGCACCTGATGTGTCACTGACACACAGTGCGGCCGACAATCCACCTCCGGCCCCTGATGTGTCAGTGCCACACAGTGCTGCAGCCAAAACACCACCACCCACAGGTGAGGCCCATCACACATCAGAGGACGATGATGTGGATGAGACTGCTGTTGTGTTAATGAGGAAGCGGTAGTATTCATCTCCGCCATATGGCCTGTTTCAGCTTGGTTCGGCCCTTTGCATCATCACCTTCCACTGTCCCCCGATACACTCTGCGGCACTCACCTTGGACCTCGACATGGACTGCCATATTCTGTTTGGCTACCAATGACACAGCAATCATACTGCGGACTGAACTCTTCCTCTTCCGATGAATTTGTCCTTCCCTAATGGACTCTGGCTGGCCCTCCACGGGGCAACAATGTCAAGTGGGGTGTGCATGGCCCTGTACTGCTCCAGCTGCAACACTCCACTGAATGTGAATAAAACATTCAAATTCACACAGATGTGTCATGTCTATGATCCTTCAAGTATGACAGTATGGATGAATGTAGGGTCACTGATTCCCCCTCACGTCCATTTTGCACGTGTTGTGGGGCTTGGGTCACAGGGTGCAACATTGCCGATTGCAGTCCGGGTGGCGCAGACACTACAACGGAGACACAAGCATTGGTTACTTCCTTGTCCAGGCCAGAACTGAACCACGCCCAGAGCCCCGGGCTCATTGTTCACACCCCTAGGCTGGACTGGCATACGCCAGCCCAGCCCACTCTGCTTACGCTCACAGGGATGACGACACAGCTACATGTCCCAGGTCTTCCCTGTAATCATCTGCTGGTCACTGGTCTAGTTGTCAGCATGCCACAGCCACTCCCTGAGGGCTGGTTTACACCCACACCACACCCATCCAGCACAGACATCATGGGACATGTGACCCTGCCAATAAAAGGGGCCCACCACAGCACATCCCCCACTGCCGGAGGTGACATGATGGCGCCGCATCCATGGAACTCAATCATAAAGAGTTAGTGGCACCCGATGGCCTGCGTCCGGCACGGGCCTACCGCCACGTGGCGATGACTTGCGTTGCACTGAGTTAGTGGCACCTGATGGCCTGCGTCCGGCACGGGCCTACCGCCACGTGGCGATGACTTGCGTTGCACTGAGTTAGTGGCACCCGATGGCCTGCGTCTGGCACGGGCCTACCGCCACGTGGCGATGACTTGCGGTGCACAGAGTTAGGCCCACCTGAAGAGCTGAGCGGGTGTGCAGCCTGCGATGATGCGTTGGCCTCGATAAGGCGTCCAGCAAATCAAGACTCGATTTGAATTGTGAGCCCTGCTGGACCGCAGTGTATGCGCAGGCAGCAGTCAGCACACACATGACTCTGCGGTGCGGTGCCGCAGGGTGCGCTGGGGGCCTGTGGCGCGGAATCCAGCGATTGGCTGAGGAGGTTGCACCGGCACGTGAAGGGCCGCCGGTGGCGGCAGGTGAGCATTGAGGCCTGGGTGCGCAGGGGCGGGCAGTCATCGCTGGGCGGCGGACCGGTCTGGGGACCAGGGCTGGGGTGCAGCAGGTGCACAGGATCGTGCAGGCACCACCGGTCATGGCAGCGGCCTCATGGCTGTGTGGAGGGCGCCACCCTGGCAGACACGACCCTGCATGCGCTGACAAGATGTGCGCGGGTTGGCTTGGGACGTAGTCACCTCGTCTCCAGTGTGAATACGGCCGTTGAATGTGGTCGGGCACGTGTGTGTAGGCCTATGGTCACGATATGGCGGACACAGAGACACACGCAGTAGTTACTGTGGTGGCCATCCCGGAACTGGACCACGCCCAGGGCCCCGGGCTATTCATTCGCGACATACGCCGGCCAAGGCCGCTCCACTCAGACTTACAGGGGGGGACCACATGGCTACATGTCCAAGGTCTTCCACACTGCCTGGGGTAACCTGTTTGCATCCGCTGTCCACTACACTGCAAACACCAGCAGTAGATGTCCACATGGACATGTCTGTGCTCTGCATACTGCAGTCTGTCCAGCACATCTCCTCCACACTTGGGATTGTGTCCTTTCTTATTGCTGGATCACTTGCCTCCTTCGCACATTCTTGGTTCCCACCTCTCCCCACATTCTGCAATTGTGTGGCAGAGGGGCTCTGCCTTTGTGGATGGTTTGTCTACATGTCTGGCCCCTGTTACCACGGTTACTTGTGTTGTCGTGTCCGGTAGTTGGGCATGTTGGTTGGCATGTTGTATGTGATTTTGTTACGTGTGCTCTCCCACAGTTGTGAGTTGTGTGATTGTGGAGTTGAGGTGTGTGGTGTGTTCAGTTAGTACTTTCCAATGAGCAGAGAATTGCCATAGGTGCCATCCTGGAAGCGCTGGTTGATGATGGACTGTCGGAAGATGTATGTATCATGCACACTGCCTGTGAAGTTTGCGACGACATTGGTGAACTGTCCCCGGTGGTCCACTATTGCCTGCACATTGATGGAATGGGTGTGCTTTCTGTAGCGGTAATTGTGTGCAGGGTCGTCAGGGGGCACAAGTGGTACATGTGTACAGTCAATTGCCCCCAACACGTGCAGTAAGGCGGCTATGGCGTAATTCCCTTGCATGGTCTCCAGCTGTTCATGCACAGCGTGGGGGAAGTGAAGGTGCAGGGGTATCAAGATGATACAAACCGTGATGTTTACAGGTATGATGAATCCTGCATAATGAGACTGTAACAGATGTTTGTGTGGTCGTAACCTTCCTTTTCTTTCCTGCGGAGGTAACGAGCACACAGACTTCTGTTACTGTATATTTGGACTGGATTCATCATACCTGTATGCATTCCGGTTTGTCCAAGTGCAATACACTGTACCAGATTACGTTTGTGACTATGAGGACGCTTGACCATTGTCACCATTTCTCCAACAGGTTTCTGACTACTGATTTCGGGATATGGAATGGTATTGGGGAGTTCCCGCAGCATTTGCAGTTTATTGGATCCACACGTTGCCCTGGTGAAGTTCCCCGTTGGGAATGGAACGCGTTGGCTGAGCTTTTCGTCTTGTTGTTTATGTATTTGTAATAAAGTTCTGTTTTTCCACTACCGTTGACTACTGGACTTCATGACCTGGGGGGGAGGGTCGGGGGGTGGTTGCGGTGGGTGTTGTGGCCCTCTTGGGTCTCCAGGCTGCATGATCATTGTCTCCATGGCATCTGTTGGTCTTCAGATGTGGCTCTAGGCTGGGCTCCCTTTCATACTGCAGGTTGTCGTCCTGCTTAACACCAGTAAAAGGCAGGTGTTGAATCCCTGCTGCTAACGCGCCTTGTCGCCTGTTTTCGGATCGCATCGCTGATCTGGCTGGTCGTTGAGAATATCGCGAAGTGGTGTTTTCGTGTGTTTTTGCACGGGAACGCCTACTCTGCATATCATTAGCGTTAGTTGTCGCTCTCATCCGTGGCAATGTGTTTTGCGGCAGCTATCGCAGGAAAAGTGGCGATGTCGGCAGTTTGCACCAGCTTGTGAATAGGGCGATAAGTCTATCGCCACTTTTGCGGCGCTAAAGTGCCGATAAATCGGCGATGGCTCCTTGAGAAAATGCCCCTTAGTGTACTGGAAACCAACTTCAGGGCATCTGAAATGGAGTACTTTTTATTTTGGTGCGGGGAGAACTATCCCTCAGCTTAAGCCACGCATAATTATTCCATTGATACATGCCCAAAAGGACATGTGTCAGAAATAAAAATTAAGCAAAACCCCAGCCAATTATAAGGCATCCTGATCTGGTACACAAATTCAAAATGAAGAAAGAACAAATGCAGGAGAATTCAAATTGTTTTCAATATCTCGAACAGCAATTTTCCATCAAAACAGAAGCAGAAACTGAAATATGCAGAAAAGGCCACCAAGTATGCATTATCAACACCCATAAACTCCACATTCTTCATGATGTTTTACCTTTAAGTGAATTTGAACCGATATTTAATACCAGAATGCTGCTTACTTTGCCCAAGTAAGGATGATTTTGCATCTAAAATTGATACCACACACCCCTCCTGACTTTGACCAAGAGTATACACCCAACTGTGATATTGCACCTAATGGGATTTTGAAACTAAATATGATTTTGCACCTAAACATGTTAGCACGTCACACCAAGGACGATTTCACACATTCATGGAAAACTACACCTAAAACGTATGTGCATCTTAGTGTGATTTTGAACATAAAAGTGATGTTTGCTCCCACAAATGTTTTCATATATCTGATGATGTTGCAATTAGGTTTTTCTTTTTTTCTGTGCCTAAACGGGATACTGGAAATCTGCGTTCTTTTGCATCTAATGTGATTTTGCAGCTAAAAGTTAGCTTTCTACCTACATATGATTTTGTGCATATATATGATTTGATTCCTGAAGGTTTTCCACACACATGCTTATGTTGCACTAAGGATGATTTTGCCCCTCAATCTGCTGTCAACCAAATGTGAGTTCATACCATGTTCAACTTTTCCACCTAATGTGACACATTTCTATAGAATTTTCTTTCTGTACAAAGCAACACCTAACTGCTGCGTATTGTGGCTGGCCCAAAGTCAACCAGTTTCTCAAGATAAATAGCCATATTAAAATCACATGATTTTTTTATGGCTACAAAACTAAACAAGCATTTGCAATGCAATAGGTCTCGCATTTACGCAAGTTTGCGCTATTGACATTGTAAATGACAATGCATTTTATCTTTGTTTTCGTTATTAAAACATAAATAAAAGGCATTGTCATTTACAATGCCAACAGCTTAAACTCGCGTAAATGCGAGACCTATTGCATTGCTAATGCTTTTATTTTGGTAGCCACGGGGTGATTAAGTGATTTGCCCAGAATCGCAGGAAGCTGAGCAGAAGCCAAGGCTCGAACCTGGTTCCCCAGCTCCAAAGTCGGCAGCAAATTCTCGGAATCTCTCATTTCAAGCAGCTCTCTTCTATTTTTTTTTGGCAGATTTATATAGCGCGAACTCGACCCGAATGTATCGGAGCGCTTTACATGAGCACCAGTTACCTTCGGGTCGAGTTCCCGCTATATAAATCTGCAAAAAAAAAGAAAAACTGTAGTATTAGTTTTGTCAATGGTTGTAAATTGCATTAGATAAATAAGTAACAACTATGACTTTGATGTATATCATTTTGAAAATGTTTTAGTTCTGGTTCGTGAGGTTGTGGCGTAATTGTAAGTCTAGAACTGCCAGCTCATCCAGTCCAATACGTTTCTAGTTTCCATTCGGGCGCCTCACCTTGCATTGCAAATGATTGTTTGCCTTCCTATCAGTTTTGAGAAAGAAGCGGTGGACGCCGGAACTCCTCACTCATGGAAGGTGGTGCGGGAGGAACGGGCGAGCATACACCCCTCCTGACTGTGGGAACTGAGCGCGGTTAGGCACACTGTGTCTGCTCCGTGTGTCGGCCCCTCTAGGTGTGAGCAGCAGCCTTTCTCTCTCCTCATCTTTCTCAGGAGATGCGCTTCGTCTCCATGTTGCAAGTGCCCGGCAGCGAGCACACGGGTGGCTCCTCTGGGTGCACACAGAAAATGTATTTATCGCTATAGTGGGAGGAGGACTGTGAACTTCACTAGCTCACTTTGAAAGACCCTGCTGCTTCAGTGTGCTACACGGAACACACCCGTCTGTGACGTAGAAGGAGCGGGGAGAGAGTTCCGTCGCTTGTGTGTGAGGAGAGATCTAACGCTCCTAGTGTGGTGGAGATACATGACTTAGGAGAGATCTGCCCCTCATCACGGTGGTGGAGGCAACGCAAGTCCAGTTATAGTTACTTCGCCTACACCAACAGAGCACATTAGACGGATCAACTGGCACAATCATGCATACAACACATTTACTGTTGTGAACTCTGCTCCTTATGACATCACCCCTTTCTGACTGCATCATGTCAAACCCACTTTCCCCCCAATTAATTTGTGGGTGTCTGGAGTAACTGTTTTCCATTTATAGCACTAAGTGTACCACTAAAAGTGAAGTCTTGTGTGATCAAGACAGGGACGTAACCTAAAGCATAACACACCGTGGAATGGTAATTGGGCGTATTGTGTTAAGCTGCAAGAGGCCAGGGGTAGGTATAGATATTACATGTAAATATAAGTCGAACATGGGGACAAACACTCACGATGCCTCCCCCAACCCATCGGTCCCTTACCTGCTCTGGACGCGGCGTCTCAGGTGACTGCTCTGCCCGCCGAAGGTGGGAGCCACAGAGAGCAGCTCCGCCCGCGCCTCCTGCCTCCATTGCTGCTTTCTGTAGCAGCAGCGCCAGCGCAGAAGGGAGCAGATGAATGTGGAGCAGAAGCTATGGGCTATGCCAGGCCCCTGATACATGTTGTTCCGCCGGACCTGCGAGGAGCCATCGGGGGCTCAGGAAATGGGAGGAGTCACGGCATAGCAGGCTTTCAAGATTAACCCACTGTATCGCATTGTATCGTGACCCGGGAGTGTTTATGGGCTTGCAGGAGTGTCGGCGGAGCCTCGGCTCAGAAGCACATGATTTTTTTTTTTGTCTTTATTACCGAAAGACATGCGCCGTACTGAAAGAAAGCGCAGCGCCCGTGTTTATAAAACCTGGAGTGTTTATGGGCTTGCAGGAGTGTCAGCAGACGCGCCGGTGTTTATAAAACCTATGTGCATGGCGGCCCCTGAAGCGGCCGCAATGGTAGTAAATAAGTAGTCCCCAGATAAACACATGAACACCTACAGTGTAAGAAAACTGTAGTTGGTCGGTGCTGCTGGACTGAAAACGGAAGTGATGAATTGGAGTTTCAACCAATCAGGACCCAGGAAACAAGAGCGACGGAGGACTGAACAAATGGCAAGCAGCAGGTGGGATAACTCTCCGTATATGGATTACTACAGGTCTTGCAGACAGCGCATGCGCGCTGCCTAGGCTTGACCTAAAAAAATAAAGAGAGCTTCATATCAGACTGGAACTTGTCCAAACTTGTGCTACTGTATTTTTATAATCCCATAAGCTTGTATTGCAGATGTCATGAAGCACCACAAGCTGGGGTGGGGGGGATATTCCGCCCTCCATTTAATGACTTAATCCAGTTAATAGGAGGGACTAAACAACAGTCTTCACTCTCAACGACTGATAGCCCTTGATGAAGAAAAAACAGAATTGTAGTACTTATCTAAGGTCTAAAACATGTCATTATTTTATGTTGGTGTGGCCACATTACCACATGCCCGAAGAGCCTTATGAAGGATGTAATCTGCTCCCTTCCATCCTATCTTTGTGCTCTTATGTCACCTAACCACGCTGAACATCTTTATCCCTCTATGCCTATTGTCTGGTGCATTAAAATAGCTCGAGGACTGTGTTTCTTAAATTTTTAGCAAATTTATTATATGATGCTTGGCTAATGAATAAAATATTATTCACCCAGGTTTTGTCTCTTGATGAATATTTGAGACATCAATATTAAGCATCTCGTGTGGCTGGAGAGTATGACGTGAACCCTTTATTTTGGTGAATAATCTCCTGCCAAACTATCCCCGATGCTAACTTTATCTGCAAGGAGGTATTAAAACTGTACTTAGATATTTCAACATAATGGCAATTATCCATTAATTAATTTAAGATTACACATGCAGTTGTTTTTTCATCTAATGGAAGATTGTTCAATTTGTGTACTGATCCATATGTTTGCATCATACATTGCATAGGGTGCCCTTTATTTCTCACTGCTGCCATTCAGAACCACATTCCCTCTCACAACTGGACAAATCGCTGCATGTTTATTTCTGTTGTTTATTGTTTCTCATTTTCTGTCATGGAAAAGAAAAAAAAGAGCGCCCTCAAACTCTTCGCAGCATTCAAAGAATCTGTTTTCAATTAATCTATGTCTTGTTGCAGCTTTCTAAACATTGGAGGAGTTGGAATAGCAATGCCAAGTGTAATAGGTTCTACGATGGGTTTTGGTAAGCAGGAAGAATGGCGCACAAGCTAATTAACGGTATGGTATAAAAGGAATAAAGTATGGTTACGGTGCTACCAGGTCAGGGGAAAGCCCGGACAACCCCTGCAGTTGTGTGGATTCGGACCCACACTTACAATTTAAGAAACAATCCTGGGCACACGCTAAAAATAATACATCTGAATATCAGTATACAAACTGTAATATTCAAAGTTACAATCACAAAGGTCGACACCAATGAATGTTTTGGTAGAAAATGTTTATACAGGTCTTGTAGTGTGTCCAGATATGAATACCAGCCGACACGTGTTTCGTCACCTGGGTAGTAACCCGTGACTCTTCAGGGCTGGGAAGGATACAAGATGTATTGTACAGTAACATGGAAAAATAATCCATACATGTAATGGTAACAAAAGTGAAGTGAAGTGACGAATGGCAATCAAAATTCTAAAAGTGAAAACCCTAGAAAAATGCATATGAAAACACATGTGAAAAAAACTGTGAAAAAAAGGGAGAACATAAATGATGTGACTTCGCAACAAAATACAAAGTGGTGCCTCGTAAGAGAGTGTGTAATAGTATTTTATAAAAATGCAAGAGGAAGTGCGCCTCGAGCGCATAGTTTAATGAAAGATAAGAACCTGAGTATCAATAATGAAGACGTGTGGGTGAGAGAAGAGATGGTGAAACCGGAGTACACAAAATAGAAAGCAAGAGCTAGGCTGTTTATGGTAGGAAATCTATGGGGGGGTTTTTAATGGTCGTGAAGTAAGCTACAATCTAATGAAACTGACCGTGCAACAACTAAAGGAAAGTAAAACAAAAGAAAGGTGGAAATACCTGACTGTAGACAAAAAGTCTGAGCAAAATCTAAATGAGGGGGGCAGAGAAAAGAAAAAGAGTAAGTCTATAATATAAAGCTAGTGTATGTATATAAACTAAAAGAAGAGAAAAATGAGAAACTGGTAAGGGGTGAACTCACCGCTGGACCGGTGATAATTCCAACCCGGTCTAAGGGTGCGTATTAGAGTAACAGGGTAATTCGGCTGCGAGGGTAGTAAGGTCGGTTCGGTGACCAGAACCAGGACCCCATCGGTGGTGATTCCAGGAGCAGTGAAAACCAGGCGGGTACGTCCGTGTTCAAAAGGGTCCTGTTGTTAGGGTAAGGGGATAACAAACAGGCCAAGTTACACAAAACGGAGGGACATGGAGTCTGGATGACATCTAAATAACAAGGGCACTAGAGATGTAATCCTACCTGAGTAAAGCCGGAGGTGTGACCGGATCCGTATCTCTTTCCGAATGCGGAAGGAGCGGAATCCAAGCGGAAGTGGTCTATTTGTAGTAGGAAGAGCTGAAACGTAACGTTTCAAATTTGCGTGGGCTACCGGAAGTGAGTGTTCCGGTGTATTCCGAGGATGGTAAAATTAGAAAGTGAAGATAGACACGAAAGATGGAGACAGAAAAACAGAATCAGGCCAAATAGTGATGCCGAACAAATCTGATAAAGTGATAGTCGTTATATGTACAATGACTAACAGAATCAAAAATTGTATCGTTTTTAGCACAAGAAAACCTATAAAAAGGTTAGCACGAGTTATAACTACACCAGCCAAATCATGCACATGAATGGCTGTCGCAGAACATTAACGTTAAGCATGACAATCAAAAAGTTTTTGACATGAGTATTATGTCAATGGATACTTAACATGATATAATGTAATTGGTTAACAACATATTAATCATTGTTCATTATTACAGATGCACTGAAGGTGCATCACATTTTGAGCACGAGAAAAACCTATGATCAGGTTGGCACGAGTTGAAAAAAACACAAGCCTCATCATACAAATGAATAATTGTCGCAGAACATTACCGTTAAGCGTGACATTCGATCCTTTAAAAGATATTTTACATATTGTAATGTTATTTGTAGACAACATATTGATTATTGATTGTTATCGCCGATGCACAGAAAGTTAGGATCATCTAATATAGCATAAATTGGCAGTCATGATGAACAAAACCAAATGTATAGAAAAAAATATTCAATTAAAATTCTACTCAAATATTTAGACAATTGTTAAAAAAGGGGACACCAGGAGACAGCTATGTATGTTCTAAGTGGAGCGATGAAACAAAATATTTAAGTTCCAGGGGGAAACCTATTGAGTTTTTTAATTGGGTGTTTCACAGAGATTGGAGATAGACATGTAGAACTTGGAACAGTCCAATGTATATAGTTAAGCATCATGTGCCCAGAAAATATTGTAATTCATGGTCGGTGTTTTGACCATGTCTCACAGTATGGAGACGCATGATCCAAGTTGCTTCTAGACGTCTCAGTCTGAGTTCACGATTTCCACCTCTTATGTTGGGTTGGGTGACATCAATTCCATAGAAAGAAAATTTCTTGTGTGAACCCTGTGTAGGGCAAGAAGCTATGTGAAGAGCCATGGGATATCTCGCATCATGTTGGTGTATTGCTCTGGCATGTTCACTTATACGTTCCTTCAGGGTCCTGATGGTACTTCCAACATATTGACTCTTACATGTACATTCCAGAATGTACACCACGTATTTTGTAGTGCAGTTGATGTTCTGATTGATTTGAAATTTTCGTTTGTTATGACTGGAGAATTCTTTGATTTTATTGTGGGCCCATTTACAAACACCACAACAACCACATTTGAAGAAACCCTTCACATGTGGTGTGAGCCAGGACGAGGTTGTGGTACTATGTGGAACCGTGGGACTCAATCTGTTCCTCAGGGTTCTGCCACGTCTGTAGGTGATCTGGGGCCTGGATGTAATTGTTTCACTAAGTGCTTTGTCAGTGAGTAGAATGTTCCAATGTTTATTGAGACTCTTTCTGACAACAACACTAATGTCGTTGTAATCTGTAATCAATCTCGCTTGTTGTTTTTGCGATTTGTTCTGGGTCTTCAGCCGAAGTGTGGTGTCTCTCTCCGTCTTTTCAATTCTCAGTGTGGCTTTATGTAGAATGTGTTGTTTGTAACCCCTACTAGAGAATCTATTTTTCATGTCATGTATACATTTCTGGAATTCAGCATCTTCACTGCAGTTCCTCCTGGCTCTGATAAATTCCCCAAAAGGAATGGCCTCTATCTGATGCATAGGATGGGAGCTGTCAGCATGTAGGATGGCGTTGCATGCGGTTTCTTTCCGGTGTAGTCGACTATGTATCGTGTTCTCTTTCACATATAGTTCCACATCCAGGAATGTAACCCTTGATGCGCTAGAGTTGCATGTAAATCTCATATCCATGTTGTTGGTATTTAGGTATGTGCAAAAGGCCTCAAGTTTTTCTGCTGTCCCTGACCAGAGTAGAAGACAATCATCAATGTAACGTCCCCAGTATATGATCGAATCTATCCAAGGAGCACCTTTCTTGCCCCAAATCCATTCAGATTCTAATGAGCCCATGTAAAGGTTCGCAAACGAGGGTGAAAACTTCGAACCCATAGCTACTCCCTTAACTTGCTTGTACCATTTTCTGTCATACAAGAAGAAGTTGTTGCTAAGTATGATATCCATCATGGATATTAGCATGTTGGTATGCTGCCAAAGGGTTGCAGGTCTGTTGTCTAAGAATTGTGTGATTGCCCTCAGACCCAAATCAGGCTTGATGGATGTATATAGAGACACCACATCTAAGGTAGCCATGATCATACCCGGTTGCCATTGAACGTCTGCAAGGATGCCTAGAATATGCTTGGTGTCCTGGATAAATGATGGGAGATTTTTCACCATCGGGTTCAAGAACAGATCAACGTACTCCGACAGTTTTTCTGTGGGCCCCCTATCCCAGAGATTATGGGTCTGCCTGGTGGGAATGCAGCCTGTTTATGTATTTTAGGGAGTGTATACATCCATGGTGAGATGGGTCTCACAACTCTCATATAAATGATCTCATCGTCATTTATAAGGCCCAAAGTGTGCCAGTCAGTCAGGTGTTTATTAATGAGGAGGGTCAGTGTGCCCATGGGATTTCTCTCTAGGAGTTCGTAACAAGTTGTATCTCGCAATTGTGTCAGTGTCTCATTCTGATAGTCAGTCCTGTTCATAACAATCACGTTCCCTCCTTTGTCCGCCTCTCTTATGATAATGTCCTGATCAGTGCTTAATGTTTTGAGGGCAAGACGCTCATTTCTGGTTAAATTGTCTTTGATTCTTCGATTGGTGTTACTAAATTTGTTCTCATATCTATCAATGTCTTCTAAGACCAGGTTGTAAAAATTGTCTATAGGGTTGCCACCCGGCAGAGTGGGTGTCCACTTGGACTTAACTTTAAGGCCACTGGGAATGGTCAAGTCAGTGTCTATGTCAAGTTCCTGCAGGAGCTGTTCCAACGGGTAGGGAGGTTCGTCCATATCAGCAAGTGACATGAGTAATTGAGTGTCCTTAATGTCCTTGATGCTCTGGAGAGTGGCAAGGTTGCCACTATTGATATTTCTAGTGTCATTAGTAGGTACAGGGAATCCAGAAAAATGCTTTCTAAGTTTTAGTCCCCTAATGAATTTGAACAGATCAATTTTGGCCCTACAGAGATCCCCTGATTCACGAGGGTTAAAGTTGAGGCCTTTACTTAATAAAGAGATCATGTCGTTGGTAAGTGGTTTAACTGAGAGATTAATAACCTGGACCTCTCCTGTGGTAACTACTGTTTCTTCCCGTCCCCTGACCTCAATTTCTTTTTGTAATCTTCTTTGGCCAGACCTCTTCCCTCTACGGGTTTTGTGTCCAGTGTACCTAGTCTTTGCTGCGTTCTGTTCTCTTGTCTTATTGTCCGCACCTCGCGTAAAAAATTAGATGCAGTGGTGCCTCTCTGGTTTTCTGTTTCACTATCGCTAGTGGCGATGGTGTGGAGTGAGGAGGAGCTGGAGGATATAGAAGATGTGTCACTTCTAGATGGTTTATTACTATGTTCTATGTTCTGGACTAATTGATCATATTTCCTGGCAAATGTAAATACACGTCCTTCTTTATAGTCTGCCTCATCCCTTTTTAATTGCCTTGTTTTCCTGTCTTTTATTTCATTTTGATGTCTGGAAAGAATTTCGTTCAAGATGGTATAGTTTTTGTCAGTAGCTTCTTTAAGATTCAAATCTCGAATTTCTAGCTCTAATTGTGCAATATCCAATTGTAGTTTGACCACTTTGCGTTCTGCATTCTCAATTTGTATATGAATAAGGGTATTGGAGTTTACTGTAAGGGCCTCTTCCCACTTTCCTAGCAAGTCATCGTCAAGGTCATCAAATGTTGGGAAGATTTGTGAGCGGAGTCCCCTAGGGACTCTATTCAACCTTAGGTATTGTTTAAGTGTGGCGCTGTCCCACCATCTCGAGTTCTCGGTTTTTTTGAGCCTTTCTAATTTGATAAATTTCTCCTTAAGACCTTCCTTGCGTTGTGGGTTTCCACTTGTAGATGCACTAGCTATTGGAGTTCCTTTTTCTAAATTTTCAAATAATTCTGATGCGACCTTATCTCTATCCATAACACGGTTTGAGAGTTGATTGGTGTTAAGTGTGATACTCCGTTGCGGCAGCCCTTCCTGATATAACGAAATAATAGGTTCTACGATGGGTTTTGGTAAGCAGGAAGAATGGCGCACAAGCTAATTAACGGTATGGTATAAAAGGAATAAAGTATGGTTACGGTGCTACCAGGTCAGGGGAAAGCCCGGACAACCCCTGCAGTTGTGTGGATTCGGACCCACACTTACAATTTAAGAAACAATCCTGGGCACACGCTGAAAATAATACATCTGAATATCAGTATACAAACTGTAATATTCAAAGTTACAATCACAAAGGTCGACACCAATGAATGTTTTGGTAGAAAATGTTTATACAGGTCTTGTAGTGTGTCCAGATATGAATACCAGCCGACACGTGTTTCGTCACCTGGGTAGTAACCCGTGACTCTTCAGGGCTGGGAAGGATACAAGATGTATTGTACAGTAACATGGAAAAATAATCCATACATGTAATGGTGACATAATGAAGTGAAGTGAAGTGACGAATGGCAATCAAAATTCTAAAAGTGAAAACCCTAGAAAAATGCATATGAAAACACATGTGAAAAAAACCTGTGAAAAAAAGGGAGAACATAAATGATGTGACTTCGCAACAAAATACAAAGTGGTGCCTCGTAAGAGAGTGTGTAATAGTATTTTATAAAAATGCAAGAGGAAGTGCGCCTCGAGCGCATAGTTTAATGAAAGATAAGAACCTGAGTATCAATAATGAAGACGTGTGGGTGAGAGAAGAGATGGTGAAACCGGAGTACACAAGATAGAAAGCAAGAGCTAGGCTGCTTATGGTAGGAAATCTATGGGGGGTTTTTAATGGTCGTGAAGTAAGCTACAATCATAATGAAACTGACCGTGCAACAACTAAAGGAAAGTAAAACAAAAGAAAGGTGGAAATACCTGACTGTAGACAAAAAGTCTGAGCAAAATCTAAATGAGGGGGCAGAGAAAAGAAAAAGAGTAAGTCTATAATATAAAGCTAGTGTATGTATATAAACTAAAAGAAGAGAAAAATGAGAAACTGGTAAGGGGTGAACTCACCGCTGGACCGGTGATAGTTCCAACCCGGTCTAAGGGTGCGTATTAGAGTAACAGGGTAATTCGGCTGCGAGGGTAGTAAGGTCGGTTCGGTGACCAGAACCAGGACCCCATCGGTGGTGATTCCAGGAGCAGTGAAAACCGGGCGGGTACGTCCGTGTTCAAAGGGTCCTGTTGTTAGGGTAAGGGGATAACAAACAGGCCAAGTTACACAAAACGGAGGAACATGGAGTCTGGATGACATCTAAATAACAAGGGCACTAGAGATGTAATCCTACCTGAGTAAAGCCGGAGGTGTGACCGGATCCGTATCTCTTTCCGAATGCGGAAGGAGCGGAATCCAAGCGGAAGTGGTCTATTTGTAGTAGGAAGAGCTGAAACGTAACGTTTCAAATTTGCGTGGGCTACCGGAAGTGAGTGTTCCGGTGTATTCCGAGGATGGTAAAATTAGAAAGTGAAGATAGACACGAAAGATGGAGACAGAAAAACAGAATCAGGCCAAATAGTGATGCCGAACAAATCTGATAAAGTGATAGTCGTTATATGTACAATGACTAACAGAATCAAAAATTGTATCGTTTTTAGCACAAGAAAAACCTATAAAAAGGTTAGCACGAGTTATAACTACACCAGCCAAATCATGCACATGAATGGCTGTCGCAGAACATTAACGTTAAGCATGACAATCAAAAAGTTATTGACATGAGTATTATGTCAATGGATACTTAACATGATATAATGTAATTAGTTAACAACATATTAATCATTGTTCATTATTACAGATGCACTGAAGGTGCATCACATTTTGAGCACGAGAAAAACCTATGATCAGGTTGGCACGAGTTGAAAAAACACAAGCCTCATCATACAAATGAATAATTGTCGCAGAACATTACCGTTAAGCGTGACATTCGATCCTTTAAAAGATATTTTACATATTGTAATGTTATTTGTAGACAACATATTGATTATTGATTGTTATCGCCGATGCACAGAAAGTTAGGATCATCTAATATAGCATAAATTGGCAGTCATGATGAACAAAACCAAATGTATAGAAAAAATATTCAATTAAAATTCTACTCAAATATTTAGACAATTGTTAAAAAAGGGGGACACCAGGAGACAGCTATGTATGTTCTAAGTGGAGCGATGAAACAAAATATTTAAGTTCCAGGGGGAAACCTATTGAGTTGTTTAATTGGGTGTCTCACAGAGATTGGTGATAGACATGTAGAACTTGGAACAGTCCAATGTATATAGTTAAGCATCATGTGCCCAGAAAATATTGTAATTCATGGTCGGTGTTTTGACCATGTCTCACAGTATGGAGACGCATGATCCAAGTTGCTTCTAGACGTCTCAGTCTGAGTTCACGATTTCCACCTCTTATGTTGGGTTGGGTGACATCTATTCCATAGAAAGAAAATTTCTTGTGTGAACCCTGTGTAGGGCAAGAAGCTATGTGAAGAGCCATGGGATATCTCGCATCATGTTGGTGTATTGCTCTGGCATGTTCACTTATACGTTCCTTCAGGGTCCTGATGGTACTTCCAACATATTGACTCTTACATGTACATTCCAGAATGTACACCACGTATTTTGTAGTGCAGTTGATGTTCTGATTGATTTGAAATTTTCGTTTGTTATGACTGGAGAATTCTTTGATTTTATTGTGGGCCCATTTACAAACACCACAACAACCACATTTGAAGAAACCCTTCACATGTGGTGTGAGCCAGGACGAGGTTGTGGTACTATGTGGAACCGTGGGACTCAATCTGTTCCTCAGGGTTCTGCCACGTCTGTAGGTGATCTGGGGCCTGGATGTAATTGTTTCACTTAAGTGCTTTGTCAGTGAGTAGAATGTTCCAATGTTTATTGAGACTCTTTCTGACAACAACACTAATGTCGTTGTAATCTGTAATCAATCTCGCTTGTTGTTTTTGCGATTTGTTCTGGGTCTTCAGCCGAAGTGTGGTGTCTCTCTCCGTCTTTTCAATTCTCAGTGTGGCTTTATGTAGAATGTGTTGTTTGTAACCCCTACTAGAGAATCTATTTTTCATGTCATGTATGCATTTCTGGAATTCAGCATCTTCACTGCAGTTCCTCCTGGCTCTGATAAATTCCCCAAAAGGAATGGCCTCTATCTGATGCATAGGATGGGAGCTGTCAGCATGTAGGATGGCGTTGCATGCGGTTTCTTTCCGGTGTAGTCGACTATGTATCGTGTTCTCTTTCACATATAGTTCCACATCCAGGAATGTAACCCTTGATGCGCTAGAGTTGCATGTAAATCTCATATCCATGTTGTTGGTATTTAGGTATGTGCAAAAGGCCTCAAGTTTTTCTGCTGTCCCTGACCAGAGTAGAAGACAATCATCAATGTAACGTCCCCAGTATATGATCGAATCTATCCAAGGAGCACCTTTCTTGCCCCAAATCCATTCAGATTCTAATGAGCCCATGTAAAGGTTCGCAAACGAGGGTGAAAACTTCGAACCCATAGCTACTCCCTTAACTTGCTTGTACCATTTTCTGTCATACAAGAAGAAGTTGTTGCTAAGTATGATATCCATCATGGATATTAGCATGTTGGTATGCTGCCAAAGGGTTGCAGGTCTGTTGTCTAAGAATTGTGTGATTGCCCTCAGACCCAAATCAGGCTTGATGGATGTATATAGAGACACCACATCTAAGGTAGCCATGATCATACCCGGTTGCCATTGAACGTCTGCAAGGATGCCTAGAATATGCTTGGTGTCCTGGATAAATGATGGGAGATTTTTCACCATCGGGTTCAAGAACAGATCAACGTACTCCGACAGTTTTTCTGTGGGCCCCCTATCCCAGAGATTATGGGTCTGCCTGGTGGGAATGCAGCCTGTTTATGTATTTTAGGGAGTGTATACATCCATGGTGAGATGGGTCTCACAACTCTCATATAAATGATCTCATCGTCATTTATAAGGCCCAAAGTGTGCCAGTCAGTCAGGTGTTTATTAATGAGGAGGGTCAGTGTGCCCATGGGATTTCTCTCTAGGAGTTCGTAACAAGTTGTATCTCGCAATTGTGTCAGTGTCTCATTCTGATAGTCAGTCCTGTTCATAACAATCACGTTCCCTCCTTTGTCCGCCTCTCTTATGATAATGTCCTGATCAGTGCTTAATGTTTTGAGGGCAAGACGCTCATTTCTGGTTAAATTGTCTTTGATTCTTCGATTGGTGTTACTAAATTTGTTCTCATATCTATCAATGTCTTCTAAGACCAGGTTGTAAAAATTGTCTATAGGGTTGCCACCCGGCAGAGTGGGTGTCCACTTGGACTTAACTTTAAGGCCACTGGGAATGGTCAAGTCAGTGTCTATGTCAAGTTCCTGCAGGAGCTGTTCCAACGGGTAGGGAGGTTCGTCCATATCAGCAAGTGACATGAGTAATTGAGTGTCCTTAATGTCCTTGATGCTCTGGAGAGTGACAAGGTTGCCACTATTGATATTTCTAGTGTCATTAGTAGGTACAGGGAATCCAGAAAAATGCTTTCTAAGTTTTAGTCCCCTAATGAATTTGAACAGATCAATTTTGGCCCTACAAAGATCCCCTGATTCACGAGGGTTAAAGTTGAGGCCTTTACTTAATAAAGAGATCATGTCGTTGGTAAGTGGTTTAACTGAGAGATTAATAACCTGGACCTCTCCTGTGGTAACTACTGTTTCTTCCCGTCCCCTGACCTCAATTTCTTTTTGTAATCTTCTTTGGCCAGACCTCTTCCCTCTACGGGTTTTGTGTCCAGTGTACCTAGTCTTTGCTGCGTTCTGTTCTCTTGTCTTATTGTCCGCACCTCGCGTAAAAAATTAGATGCAGTGGTGCCTCTCTGGTTTTCTGTTTCACTATCGCTAGTGGCGATGGTGTGGAGTGAGGAGGAGCTGGAGGATATAGAAGATGTGTCACTTCTAGATGGTTTATTACTATGTTCTATGTTCTGGACTAATTGATCATATTTCCTGGCAAATGTAAATACACGTCCTTCTTTATAGTCTGCCTCATCCCTTTTTAATTGCCTTGTTTTCCTGTCTTTTATTTCATTTTGATGTCTGGAAAGAATTTCGTTCAAGATGGTATAGTTTTTGTCAGTAGCTTCTTTAAGATTCAAATCTCGAATTTCTAGCTCTAATTGTACAATATCCAATTGTAGTTTGACCACTTTGCGTTCTGCATTCTCAATTAGTATATGAATAAGGGTATTGGAGTTTACTGTAAGGGCCTCTTCCCACTTTCCTAGCAAGTCATCGTCAAGGTCATCAAATGTTGGGAAGATTTGTGAGCGGAGTCCCCTAGGGACTCTATTCAACCTTAGGTATTGTTTAAGTGTGGCGCTGTCCCACCATCTCGAGTTCTCGGTTTTTTTGAGCCTTTCTAATTTGATAAATTTCTCCTTAAGACCTTCCTTGCGTTGTGGGTTTCCACTTGTAGATGCACTAGCTATTGGAGTTCCTTTTTCTAAATTTTCAAATAATTCTGATGCGACCTTATCTCTATCCATAACACGGTTTGAGAGTTGATTGGTGTTAAGTGTGATACTCCGTTGCGGCAGCCCTTCCTGATATAACGAAATAATAGGTTCTACGATGGGTTTTGGTAAGCAGGAAGAATGGCGCACAAGCTAATTAACGGTATGGTATAAAAGGAATAAAGTATGGTTACGGTGCTACCAGGTCAGGGGAAAGCCCGGACAACCCCTGCAGTTGTGTGGATTCGGACCCACACTTACAATTTAAGAAACAATCCTGGGCACACGCTGAAAATAATACATCTGAATATCAGTATACAAACTGTAATATTCAAAGTTACAATCACAAAGGTCGACACCAATGAATGTTTTGGTAGAAAATGTTTATACAGGTCTTGTAGTGTGTCCAGATATGAATACCAGCCGACACGTGTTTCGTCACCTGGGTAGTAACCCGTGACTCTTCAGGGCTGGGAAGGATACAAGATGTATTGTACAGTAACATGGAAAAATAATCCATACATGTAATGGTAACAATAAGTGAAGTGAAGTGACGAATGGCAATCAAAATTCTAAAAGTGAAAACCCTAGAAAAATGCATATGAAAACACATGTGAAAAAAACCTGTGAAAAAAAGGGAGAACATAAATGATGTGACTTCGCAACAAAATACAAAGTGGTGCCTCGTAAGAGAGTGTGTAATAGTATTTTATAAAAATGCAAGAGGAAGTGCGCCTCGAGCGCATAGTTTAATTAAAGATAAGAACCTGAGTATCAATAATGAAGACGTGTGGGTGAGAGAAGAGATGGTGAAACCGGAGTACACAAGATAGAAAGCAAGAGCTAGGCTGTTTATGGTAGGAAATCTATGGGGGGTTTTTAATGGTCGTGAAGTAAGCTACAATCATAATGAAACTGACCGTGCAACAACTAAAGGAAAGTAAAACAAAAGAAAGGTGGAAATACCTGACTGTAGACAAAAGTCTGAGCAAAATCTAAATGAGGGGGCAGAGAAAAGAAAAAGAGTAAGTCTATAATATAAAGCTAGTGTATGTATATAAACTAAAAGAAGAGAAAAATGAGAAACTGGTAAGGGGTGAACTCACCGCTGGACCGGTGATAATTCCAACCCGGTCTAAGGGTGCGTATTAGAGTAACAGGGTAATTCGGCTGCGAGGGTAGTAAGGTCGGTTCGGTGACCAGAACCAGGACCCCATCGGTGGTGATTCCAGGAGCAGTGAAAACCGGGCGGGTACGTCCGTGTTCAAAAGGGTCCTGTTGTTAGGGTAAGGGGATAACAAACAGGCCAAGTTACACAAAACGGAGGGACATGGAGTCTGGATGACATCTAAATAACAAGGGCACTAGAGATGTAATCCTACCTGAGTAAAGCCGGAGGTGTGACCGGATCCGTATCTCTTTCCGAATGCGGAAGGAGCGGAATCCAAGCGGAAGTGGTCTATTTGTAGTAGGAAGAGCTGAAACGTAACGTTTCAAATTTGCGTGGGCTACCGGAAGTGAGTGTTCCGGTGTATTCCGAGGATGGTAAAATTAGAAAGTGAAGATAGACACGAAAGATGGAGACAGAAAAACAGAATCAGGCCAAATAGTGATGCCGAACAAATCTGATAAAGTGATAGTCGTTATATGTACAATGACTAACAGAATCAAAAATTGTATCGTTTTTAGCACAAGAAAACCTATAAAAAGGGTTAGCACGAGTTATAACTACACCAGCCAAATCATGCACATGAATGGCTGTCGCAGAACATTAACGTTAAGCATGACAATCAAAAAGTTTTTGACATGAGTATTATGTCAATGGATACTTAACATGATATAATCATGAGGGCAATCACACAATTCTTAGACAACAGACCTGCAACCCTTTGGCAGCATACCAACATGCTAATATCCATGATGGATATCATACTTAGCAACAACTTCTTCTTGTATGACAGAAAATGGTACAAGCAAGTTAAGGGAGTAGCTATGGGTTCGAAGTTTTCACCCTCGTTTGCGAACCTTTACATGGGCTCATTAGAATCTGAATGGATTTGGGGCAAGAAAGGTGCTCCTTGGATAGATTCGATCATATACTGGGGACGTTACATTGATGATTGTCTTCTACTCTGGTCAGGGACAGCAGAAAAACTTGAGGCCTTTTGCACATACCTAAATACCAACAACATGGATATGAGATTTACATGCAACTCTAGCGCATCAAGGGTTACATTCCTGGATGTGGAACTATATGTGAAAGAGAACACGATACATAGTCGACTACACCGGAAAGAAACCGCATGCAACGCCATCCTACATGCTGACAGCTCCCATCCTATGCATCAGATAGAGGCCATTCCTTTTGGGGAATTTATCAGAGCCAGGAGGAACTGCAGTGAAGATGCTGAATTCCAGAAATGTATACATGACATGAAAAATAGATTCTCTAGTAGGGGTTACAAACAACACATTCTACATAAAGCCACACTGAGAATTGAAAAGACGGAGAGAGACACCACACTTCGGCTGAAGACCCAGAACAAATCGCAAAAACAACAAGCGAGATTGATTACAGATTACAACGACATTAGTGTTGTTGTCAGAAAGAGTCTCAATAAACATTGGAACATTCTACTCACTGACAAAGCACTTAGTGAAACAATTACATCCAGGCCCCAGATCACCTACAGACGTGGCAGAACCCTGAGGAACAGATTGAGTCCCACGGTTCCACATAGTACCACAACCTCGTCCTGGCTCACACCACATGTGAAGGGTTTCTTCAAATGTGGTTGTTGTGGTGTTTGTAAATGGGCCCACAATAAAATCAAAGAATTCTCCAGTCATAACAAACGAAAATTTCAAATCAATCAGAACATCAACTGCACTACAAAATACGTGGTGTACATTCTGGAATGTACATGTAAGAGTCAATATGTTGGAAGTACCATCAGGACCCTGAAGGAACGTATAAGTGAACATGTCAGAGCAATACACCAACATGATGCGAGATATCCCATGGCTCTTCACATAGCTTCTTGCCCTACACAGGGTTCACACAAGAAATTTTCTTTCTATGGAATAGATGTCACCCAACCCAACATAAGAGGTGGAAATCGTGAACTCAGACTGAGACGTCTAGAAGCAACTTGGATCATGCGTCTCCATACTGTGAGACATGGTCAAAACACCGACCATGAATTACAATATTTTTTGGGCACATGATGCTTAACTATATACATTGGACTGTTCCAAGTTCTACATGTCTATCTCCAATCTCTGTGAAACACCCAATTAAAAAACTCAATAGGTTTCCCCCTGGAACTTAAATATTTTGTTTCATCGCTCCACTTAGAACATACATAGCTGTCTCCTGGTGTCCCCTTTTTAACAATTGTCTAAATATTTGAGTAGAATTTTAATTGAATATTTTTTTCTATACATTTGGTTTTGTTCATCATGACTGCCAATTTATGCTATATTAGATGATCCTAACTTTCTGTGCATCGGCGATAACAATCAATAATCAATATGTTGTCTACAAATAACATTACAATATGTAAAATATCTTTTAAAGGATCGAATGTCACGCTTAACGGTAATGTTCTGCGACAATTATTCATTTGTATGATGAGGCTTGTGTTTTTTCAACTCGTGCCAACCTGATCATAGGTTTTCTCGTGCTCAAAATGTGATGCACCTTCAGTGCATCTGTAATAATGAACAATGATTAATATGTTGTTAACCAATTACATTATATCATGTTAAGTATCCATTGACATAATACTCATGTCAAAAACTTTTTGATTGTCATGCTTAACGTTAATGTTCTGCGACAGCCATTCATGTGCATGATTTGGCTGGTGTAGTTATAACTCGTGCTAACCTTTTTATAGGTTTTCTTGTGCTAAAAACGATACAATTTTTGATTCTGTTAGTCATTGTACATATAACGACTATCACTTTATCAGATTTGTTCGGCATCACTATTTGGCCTGATTCTGTTTTTCTGTCTCCATCTTTCGTGTCTATCTTCACTTTCTAATTTTACCATCCTCGGAATACACCGGAACACTCACTTCCGGTAGCGCACGCAAATTTGAAATGTTACGTTTCAGCTCTTCCTACTACAAATAGACCACTTCCGCTTGGATTCCGCTCCTTCCGCATTCGGAAAGAGATACGGATCCGGTCACACCTCCGGCTTTACTCAGGTAGGATTACATCTCTAGTGCCCTTGTTATTTAGATGTCATCCAGACTCCATGTCCCTCCGTTTTGTGTAACTTGGCCTGTTTGTTATCCCCTTACCCTAACAACAGGACCCTTTTGAACACGGACGTACCCGCCCGGTTTTCACTGCTCCTGGAATCACCACCGATGGGGTCCTGGTTCTGGTCACCGAACCGACCTTACTACCCTGCAGCCGAATTGACCCTGTTACTCTAATACGCACCCTTAGACCGGGTTGGAATTATCACCGGTCCAGCGGTGAGTTCACCCCTTACCAGTTTCTCATTTTTCTCTTCTTTTAGTTTATATACATACACTAGCTTTATATTATAGACTTACTCTTTTTCTTTTCTCTGCCCCCTCATTTAGATTTTGCTCAGACTTTTTGTCTACAGTCAGGTATTTCCACCTTTCTTTTGTTTTACTTTCCTTTAGTTGTTGCACGGTCAGTTTCATTAGATTGTAGCTTACTTCACGACCATTAAAAACCCCCATAGATTTCCTACCATAAACAGCCTAGCTCTTGCTTTCTATTTTGTGTACTCCGGTTTCACCATCTCTTCTCTCACCCACACGTCTTCATTATTGATACTCAGGTTCTTATCTTTCATTAAACTATGCGCTCGAGGCGCACTTCCTCTTGCATTTTATAAAATACTATTACACACTCTCTTACGAGGCACCACTTTGTATTTTGTTGCGAAGTCACATCATTTATGTTCTCCCTTTTTTCACAGTTTTTTTCACATGTGTTTTCATATGCATTTTTCTAGGGTTTTCACTTTTAGAATTTTGATTGCCATTCGTCACTTCACTTCACTTTTGTTACCATTACATGTATGGATTATTTTTCCATGTTACTGTACAATACATCTTGTATCCTTCCCAGCCCTGAAGAGTCACGGGTTACTACCCAGGTGACGAGACACGTGTCGGCTGGTATTCATATCTGGACACACTACAAGACCTGTATAAACATTTTCTACCAAAACATTCATTGGTGTCGACCTTTGTGATTGTAACTTTGAATATTACAGTTTGTATACTGATATTCAGATGTATCATTTTAGCGTGTGCCCAGGATTGTTTCTTAGCAATGCCAAGTGTGTTTCTAACAATACCATATTAATTGACCTAAAAAATATAAACTATCAAAATGAGCCATCTATAGTCACATTGTACCTTGATTGAGAACATAGAATACCGCTGTCATCTAACCTAACCATTAAATGAACTAGGCACTGTATTTTAAACTGGCCTAAAACATAAATGGCATTTCATAATTCATGAGACAAGATGGTAGCACAAAAAAAAAACACTGGTAAAGCAAACAGAGCTTGATTTTTTTAAACAAGCATTGCTGGCGTCAGCAACAATTTGTTTCTGAAGCAGGGTGAAGTACGTCGGGCTAGTACTAGAGATCTGGGGATCAGACATGTGTACTTGCTGTAATCAGGCTGCAGTAACATAGGCCCTACCAAATGTCCCTGGATCTGACCCATCTTTTCTGCAGCAGGCAGTAGGACTTTAGGTGGGTGCTGAAGGTTCCTACCCTCAGAAACACATCTCTTCTGTTGCGGGCTGCAATACGTTACATCATTGCTAAAGGTCCCTGGAGTCGGGAACAAATGTTTTCTAAAGCACCATAGTCTATTACTAGAGGTCCCATGAGTCATCCATATGTCCTTGCTATATATAATTAGACTGCAGTGTTCTAGATCATTATTAGAGGTCCCCAGAGTTGTAAAACCATCATTTATCATGGAGCCTTTTCCACTCAGATGCCTTTACCATGCATGCTAGGTGCATACATACACACACACGCAGAAACACACACACACAGACACACACACGTTAAAGCTAGGACGACGTTTCCAAACAAGAAGCATTTTTTGATTTTGGATTTTCTTATCACGTTAGTGCCGTTTGACAAATCTTCACTAACTCCAAAAAAAGGTAATCTAAAAAAAAAGAGCACCCTCGAACTCTTCACAGCATTCAAAGAATCTGCAATCAATTAATCTATTTATTGTTGCAGCTTTCTAAACATTAGAAAATGAATTGGAATAGCAATGCCATGTTTGTTTCTAACAATACCATATTAATTGACTTAAAAAACAAACTATCAAAATGAGCCATCTATAGTCACATTGTACCTAGATTGAGAACATAGAATACCACTGTCATCTGACCTAACCATTAAATGAACTAGGCACTGAGGGGCATATTAGCAAGACCCACGTTAAAATTATCGCCGTTTTAGCGGCAGGAAACTGCCGCTAAAACGGCGATAATGGGCTTGCTAATATGCGTTATAGAATTCCAATAGAAGCCCATGTTAGATGTGCAGGACATCTAACCTGGGCTTCTATTGGAATTCTATAACGCATATTAGCAAGCCCATTATCGCCGCTTTAGCGGCAGTTTCCTGCCGCTAAAACGGCGATAATTTTATCGCCGGTCTTGCTAATATGCCCCTTAATTTCTAAATGGCCTAAAAACATGAATGGCGTATTATGAGACAAGTTGGTAGCGGCTAGACGGGACCAAAAAAAACCACACAAAAAAGTAAAGCAAACAGCTTGCTTTTTTTAAAACAAGCATTTCAAAACAATGGATCTGGCTGGTAACGAAAAATTTCAGCTAGAGCAATCAGTGTTGCTAATGCTTGTTTGTATTGCATGCTCAGTACCACTAACTCTTATTTTTTTATTCTGCACCTGCAAAAGACACAAGGCTTTGGTAAACAGAGAGAACAAAAAAAACACAGCCAAATGTAGCAATCAGGTGCGACAGAAGTTTTGAAAATCTGCCGTCTGCTCTTTCCTGACGCAGGCCGCAAGCTGTTACTATAGGCCCCTCTAATCAGATAGGGTATTACTAGTGGTCTCTAGAGTCAGACACACATTCTTTACTGTGGCAGGCTTCAGAACCTTAGAGGTCTTTGGAGTCAGAAACAAATAATTTCTGTAGCAGGGTGCTGTACCCTATTCCTATTAGAGGTCCCTGGAGTCTGTAATATGGATTTGCTGTAATCAGGTTGCAGCAACTTTGACCCTACTAGACGTCCCTGGACACTGACACCTATCCTTTCTTTAGCAGGCTACTATACCTTAGGTTGTTTCTAGTGGTCTCCGGGGTCAGATACAATTTGTTTCTGAAGCAGGGTGCAGTACCTTGGGCTATTACTAGAAATCCGGGGATCAGACATGTGTACTTGCTGTAATCAGGCTGCAGTAACATAGGCCCTACCAAATGTCCCTGGATCTGACCCATCTTTTCTGCAGCAGGCAGTAGTACTTTATGTGGTTGCTGAAGGTTCCTAGCCTCAGAAACATATCTCTTCTGTAGCGGGCTGTAATACGTTACATCATTGCTAAAGGTCCCTGGAGTCGGGAGCAAATGTTTTCTAAAGCACCATAGTCTATTACTAGAGGTCCCATGAGTCATCCATATGTCCTTGCTATATATAATTAGACTGCAGTATTTTAGATAATTATGGAGTCATAAAACATTCTTTCCCATAGAGTCTTTTCCACTCAGACGGCTTTACCATGCATGCTAAGTACATTAAAGGAAACTTTAGATACACAGACACACACACACAGTAGTTATAGCTAGGACGACATTTCCAAACAAAAAGCATTTTTAATTTCGATTTGCTTATAACATTAATGCAGTTTGAAAAATCTGTACAAACTCCCCCCAAAAAAGTCTCATGTACCTCAGCTCCTTCGTGGAAAGTTTTAGGGTGATCTCTCAAGTGGGGGCAGACAAAAAGGGGGATCCCAAAATGTGTTTTCCCAATTGTTTTATTCCATAGGAAACTTAGACACCGCTACAGAAAAAAACGCCTGAATAGAATTACACCAAATTTGGCAGAAAGCTAGATTGTGGTCCTGAAATTGTGCATTTTGTGATTTGGGTTAAATTTCTTCAGTGATTTTTGAGAAATTAGGTTAAAAAATGTTGTATATTTCACACTACAGAGGATCCGCAGAGCAGACAGATGTATGCTCTGATTGGCTGCCAACACATCATGAAAAATATGGCAGCGGCCATCTTAGGACTCGGGGACTCACTCCTCTTTCCTAGGAAACATATAGTGGGGCTGGGTAGAGATACCATGCCCTCGTAGGCCTGGTGGGGGTCCCTCTGGAACCCCCCGGGCCAAAAACACCAAGAGCCGCTTCATTATATGGAGCACATTACAGCACCTCCAACACTTTGAATCTGCCCAAAAATGGCAAAAGGTTTGTCACTTTCTAGCTTGCCATGAATGACACTGTGCTACTCGTATGCTTAAAAACTCTGCTAGACAGACAGACAATTGAGGTGAGCAGATTCACAGTGTTAGTGGTGTTGTAGGGTGCTCCATATAAAGCAGCTGCACTCCATCTAATATTGGGAACTACCCAGAGTTCCCTGCTTTATTTTTGCAAAATGTATGTGCTCCCTAAGCTTAAATGAGTATTGTCTTGACTTCAACTGGGTTCTCCCTTGTGTCTGGACAAAGCTATACCTCTCTGAAGAGCTCTAACTAGAGTGAAACACATGTATCGAGGTTGCTTTTATTAATTTCAGGTTGGCTTGAATATTATTTTACCAATCCAAAGCTATACTAATGTACCTAGAGTGGTAAACAGCTTTTCTCATTTTTCAGCTCGGTGTGGGTGGCACTTGCTAATCCTGTGCATAAAGACTTTGCTGGAAAAATAGAAAAAGGCTTTGTCACTTTCTAGCTCAGCATGGATGGCACTGTGCTAATCCTATGCCTAAAACTCTGCTAGAGAAACAGCCATTTGAGGTGAGCAGATTTAGAGTGTCAATTGTGTTGTATGGTGCTATATAACAATTCGTAAAGGAAGGTCATTTTAGGGTTCAGAGGTTGGTAGTGGTAAGGGGAGGTAAGGGTAATTTTTAGGGTTTAGGGAAGGGTAGTGGAAAATGGTGGCAAGGGTAACTTTAGCGTTTAGGGGTGGGCAGTCGTAAAGGGAGGTAGGGGAAGTTTAGGGGTGGGTAGCATTAAAGGAAGGTTAAGAGTGCACTAAAAACAAAGGGGGGTCCCCCCCAAAAGGAATTAAATGGAACATTAAATTTCGGGTTTGGGGTGAGTAGTGGTAAAGGGTGGTAGAGGTAAAATTAGGGTGTAGGATTGGATAGTGGTAAAGGGAGGATAGGGTAAATTTAGGGTTATGGGGTTGGTACTGGTAAAGGGAGGTAAAGTTAATGGTTTAGTGGTGGGTAGTGGTAAAGGAAGGTATGGGTAACTTTAGAATTTAGGGGTGGGTAGTGGTAAAGGGAGCTACGGGTGATTTTAGGGTTTAGGGGTGGGTAGTGGTAAAAGGAGGTACGAGTAAATTAGAAATAAAGAGGGATTTCTACCCAAAAGAAAAAAAGTAAATTAAATATTAATTTTAGGGTTTAGGGGTGGGTAGTGATAAAGGAAGGTTAAGAGTAAATTGAAACTAAAGGGGAGATTTCTCCTCCAAAAAAAGAAAATAATTACAATAAATATTAATTTGAGGGTTTAGGGGTGGGTAGTGGTAAAGGGAGGTATGGGTAATGTTAGGGTTTAGGGGTGGGTGGGCACAGAGTTACTCCTGAATGCAAAACTTTATAATATGTTCAATACCACTACAAACCTTTGATGCATAGGGAGCACATGTGTTTTGTAAACACTTACACCCATTAGCTGTACACAGGCTGTACAAAATTAGGTAGAAATGTAATATGGTAGTTACCCGCCACTATGTAAACTATAAAACAAACCAACACACTCATTGGATGATATCACCAGTGAGGTCATCAATAATGTCATTTGAGAGGTCTTCACTGATGTCATAAACTATGTCATAGAACATGTCATTGCAGTGGGTTTCTACAGTTTTTTTAGTTCAAAATATTGATGTTGTCACTGACATATTCACCTAACTATAACATTACTTTAACCTTTGGTTTTTTCAGTGAATTTCTTTTTTTTTTTTAATGTAAAGTAATATTTCATTACCATACAGCTGTGCATAGAAGGGCCTGCAGCAACCCCCCCCCCGCTACAGGCAGCCAACCCCATGATGCGGCTGGACTTCAGCCATGCACAGCAGGGGGTTGGCAAGAGGGTCTGGTCTGCGGGCAAGCCCAGTGGCCAATCCACCCAGAGGCAGCCAACCCCTTCACAGATAGACAATTCCACGCCAAGCATGACCTTTAATTGTGCTCGGTGAGCGGTTCCTGCAAGCAGGCCCAGCGTTTAACTCCCCGAAGGCAGCAAACCCCCTTCTGGGATCATCCTTTAGCTGTGCTCAGTGGGGGGTTGGCCACTGGGCTTGGCCTGCCACCAGGCACCCCAGCAGGCTGCCAACCTCACATTGTGCACAGCTTTTGGCGTGCACAGTATAGGGTTGGCCTTTGGGCCAGAGGGAACCTATCCCCTGGGGCCAAAACGTATATATTAAGGGGAGGGGGGAGTGCAGCCCCCCCTTCCGAGACTTAATTGGCCCTGGGAACCCCATCCTCTGTGGCCAGTCCCAATAGAAAGGGGAGGAGGCTGCGTGGCCCTCTCCCCAAGCCTTCTTGGGCCTTAGGGACCCCATCTCCCAGAGCCAAAATATAAGGGGAGTGAGGAATGCAGCTTTAAAAGGTCCCAAGGACCCCATCCCCTGGGGCCAAATGGAATTAAACCGGGGAAGAGGGTGTGCAGCCCCCTCCCCTAGCCATCTTGGCCCAGGGGCCTCACCCTTGGGGTCAGATCAATAAAAAAAGGGGAGGGGCCATGTGGCCCCCCTCCTGAGTCTTGATAGGTCCTGGGGATCCCATTCCCTGGGACGAGAGGTGGGTGCCCCGGTGCCCATTCTGGGCACTCACACAGCATATGTTGGGGGCTCTGGGCATTTCTTCCACTCGGAGGAGGCAACTATTTATGCTTGCTCTTTCCGAGTGGGAGCAATATGTATTCTATTTCCCCACCTGAATCGGGACAGGCAGGGAAACAGAACATAAGTCTGCTCGACTTACGTGCTTGCTCCAATTTGACGGTAGAGTTAAAAATGCTCCTGCTAGACTGGAGCAAACATATGTTTCCCTGCCCATGCTGGTGCAGGTAGGGAAACTACTGTGACTCGGGATGGGATACCAGGGACATAGTCACTGAGCCAGCCCCAGCGGATTGGGTTCCTGGGGCCTATAAACGTTCAGAGAGAGGGGGCCATGGAGCCTCTCTCCCTTTCAAAGAACAAAATGGCCCTCTGGGATGGGTCCCTTGGGCCATTCAAGGTTAGGGGAGGGTGGCAGCACTCCCTCCTCCCCTTAATGAATATACAAAATGGGCTTGAGAGGGGGTCCCTACCCAAGCCCACCTCCCAATATATTTTTTAAAAAGTCTTTTCTTTTTGCCATGATCCTGCAGGAATCCCACAGGATCATTGCAAAAACCTCTAATTTGTTTTTTATTTTGGCCCCGAGGGAAGGGTAGGTCTAGGGGTGCAGGGTATCCCTTCCCTGCCCCCTTACATTATTATTATATACTAGGCCCCCGAGTCCTGTAATGGCTGTCAAACTTTTTCTCATGTTGCTGGTAGACAGTCAGAGCGCTCACTCCCACAGGAGTCTGATTCCCACGGAAGCGAGATGGCCCAAGGAAATAAAAAGCCCCCTGGGCCCATCAGAATGCTCTATTGTTAAATGAGGGCACTGCATAGGTCTTGTCTTTGTGGTTGATTGCTCGAACGTGCTGTTAAATTCTTTTATGTACTGGAAGTACAGTACTTCCTACATACAGCAATTTGCATGGACAGTGTAGTACATATATATCGCACGATCGGTTTCACAATTAAATGGACATTTTATTGTATCTTTCTCACTGGCAGGCTTTGCAGTAAGTGCAAGGCCTGCCAGTTCGAGATCAATATGAAGCAATATGAGTCACCCCGGCTAAAGCAGAAAAAGAAAATCGACCACAAAGACCAGACCTATCCAGTCGCCTGCCATTTTGAAAAGAAACATGAGAGTATAACTAAAGGGTTGGAATATTTCGCAATTGATGCTACACAAAGAAGCATTAGAGGGGAGACAAGGAGAGAAGTCTACGACTAGAATCTAGATACATTATCGAATTGAACACAAAGACACCATGGGGATTAAATTGTGAAGAAGATCTCTATATGCATCTGTAGAACCCCTCTATCTCCTCTCATCTGTTTTAGCTCTTAAGAGGTATCTGAGAGTTTTCTTACTGTTTTTTAACAAGCACATAGCTCTTGGTCAGCACTATTTATCTTATTGGGATTGTGTAATAGGAAAGGAGTTAACAGCAAAATTTTCACACTTGGGCCTAATGTGTACATCCCAGTGATGTAGCAACGTCTAGAGGTCTGTTTAAGGGGGTGTTTGGTACAAATTACACTTGTAAAGCCTCACAGTGGTAGAACATTATTGATGATTATGTATGTTGCACCAATGCACACTCTAATAAGCCCACTGGGGCTTAATCACAATTTGTAAATTGACTGATATCTCACAGAATAGACACTGCTTTAATTTTAACTTCATTCTATTTATTTATTTTTTACATGCATTTAAACGTTATATTGTGTCTCAGTATTATTATGAATGCATTTATACATGATGTGCAAGGTGCTGTTTTACAGATGCACATGGGTATGTGCCCCCGAAAGAAAGATCAAATCTTTTGTCTCTTTCTATGTGAGAGAAAGTAATGTGCCTTTTAAATGATGTAACTAAACATGGCGCCTCTGTTTGTGAGCAAGGCTGCAAAAATTAATCTGTTGAAGCACGAGAGTACTTTAAAATAAAGCAACACTCCCTTGTTGTCGGCAGTCTATTGCAAAGTACGCGAAAAAGACAGAACGTATATATAATTCCTTTATAATCTGCGACTTGTGATGCACTCGTGACCTGACCTGCCTTTCGCCTTTGTTGCAGGCTCTGGCAACAGGCAGTGTGACATCAGAACTCAACTGTAATAACTTATAATAGTCGAGTTCTGACATCTTTCCTTAACATTCGGCAACTGGGTGCGTCACAAATTGCCGAAATTAGAGACTGGTGTTTAGACAGGGATTACAGAGTCACATGTAAAATAAATATATATATCCATGTATTGTATGGGCTAAATTACCCCTTGGCATACAAGATAAGGATAGGATAGGATGAGTATTTCTAAAGCGCACTAAAACCAAACGGTATCAAGGCGCTGGGCGGGAGGAAAGAGAGACTAGCACCAACCAGCTAAGAGGCAAAGAGCCAGGTTTTTAAGATCTTCCTAAAGGACTTGAGTGAGTTCGCCGCGGTGATAAAGGGAGGCAAAGTATTCCAAAGTTCAGCGGCTGCCACAGAAAATGAGCGGCCACCCCACTTGGACCTACAAAATCTAGGAGAGACAAGTTTTTTCTGAGTAGAGGACCTCAAGGTTCTGCCTGGGGTGTACCAATGGAACAAGGTTTTAAGATGTGATGAGCCTGTACAATGCATGGCCTTGTACACCAAGTTCAGAGCCTTAAAGGTGATGCGATTCCTGATCGGAAGCCAATGCAAGGCACAGATTCCCTCCCTAACGGACTGATGTTTAGGGATGTTAAGAATAAGCCTTGCAGCAGTATTTTGCACCACCTGAAGCTTGTTCAGAGAGCCTATGCTGACATTGAGGTATAATGCATTGCAATAGTCTAGCAGAGAGGTAACTAGAGCAATGATGGTGGGCCGATGTAGCTCCGGAGGAATGTATGGCAGCACTTTCTTCAGAGTTTTAAGAATGTGGAAGCAAGTACTAACCGTGCGGTTCACCTGGGCATCAAAAGACAGGCCCTCATCAAAAATGACTCCCAGATTTTTGGCCATTGTCACTGGGACAGGAAGAGGACCGCAGATTTCGGGCCACCAGGCAGCAGACCAAATCGAGGACTGAGGGCTGAAAACCAATACTTCAGTTTTATCCGTGTTGATTTTAAGAGAGTTGTCCTTCATCCAACGTATTATGCTGGTCATACATAGATTGAACCTTTGAGCAACCAGCTGCAAATCATTAGAGATGGAGATTATGATTTGCGTGTCATCCGCATAGGAGAGGACCTGGAAGCCAAAAGATCTCACCAGTGAAGCCAAGGGGGTCACATAAAGATTAAAAAGAGTGGGGCTGAGCGAGGAGCCCTGGGGGACCCCACACGGAAGGCTGAAGGCCTTGGCTTTGAACACGCCGTAACTGACATTGGTTCTGCCGTGCATAAAAGATTGAAGGAGCTGCAAGGCCCTCCCGGTGACACCTGCTTCCTGCAGTCGCTGAAACATGCGAACTGGGGAAATGGTGTCAAATGCCGCCGAGAGGTCTAGCAGAATCAACACCGCTGATCCACCCTGGTCGACCTGCATGCGGATGCAATCTGAGGCTGCTACCAAGGCGGATTCAGTGCTGTGACCTGCCCGAAAACCGTTCTGAGAGCTGTCCAAGATGTCTTGAGTTTCAATATATTTTATAAGTTCGATGTTGATAAATCTTTCCAGCATTTTAGCGGGGGCGGGGAGAAGGGAGATAGGCCTATAGTTCTTCAACTCTGAAGGGTTGGCATTGAGCTTCTTAAGGAGGGGTGAGACAGTGGCTTCCTTCCAGACGTACGAATATTGCCAAGATAAAAGAATATTATTAAAAACTTTGCACAGGAAATCAGCTATAAGTTCGGGCGCAAGTCTAAGTGTGGACACCCTGCAAGGATCAGTGGGGCTGCCGGGTTTGAAGCCAAGTAAGAGTTCCTTTATATGAGTGACTGTGATAGAAGGGAACGATGCCAAAACAGGCATAGGAAGTAAGGGTGCCAAAGCGAGATCTGCAGCAGGCTCAATTTCCTCGGAAGGGGAGAGCTCATGAAAGATTTTCAAGACTTTTTCCTGAAAGTAAAGGGCTATATCATCACAAAAGTCTTGGGTAGGATTCAGGAGCAGTGCTCCTGGAGGTTCAGCAATTTCTTTGATGACTTTGAAGAGAATGCTGGAGGAATTATCAGCTGACTCAATCTTGTCAGTGAAATATTGGGATTTAGCCTGAAAAATGGCGCACTTATAGTCCTTCAGCAAGGATCTCTGTTTCACTTTTTCCCGAAGGCAGGGGTCCGCCCGCCACCTCCGTTCTTGCCTTCGACAAAGTCGTCTAAGAGTCCTAAGTTCATCCGAGAACCACGGAGCTGAGGGTTTGGCTCTTTTAATGACACAACATTTGACTGGAGCAACAGTGTCCAGTGAGTTGGTAATCCAATTACAGAAACCCTCTCCCGTGGTAGGATAAGCAGTAGGGCTACCGGCCGAGGCTGAAATAAGGGCAGCCTTCCAGTCCGTGGCCGTGACCTTATACATTCTTCTACTTAATATATTTTTAGGGGGTAAATGTAAGATGACCTTAGTGGGAGGAGGAAAAGTAACATCGAACTCAACCAGCCAGTGGTCAGCCCAGCTAAGAGGCTGGACAGCCTTGATCTTAAGATTACTGTGGTTGGCAAAGATGCCGTCCAGAGTGTGGCCGGCCCTGTAGGTGGGAGAGTGAATAAGTTGTTCGAAGCCCATCGAGGTCATGAGGTCAAGAAGGTGTACAGAATCAGTGTCCTGGTTGCATTCAAGATGGAAATTGAAATCCCCAAGAATGGTGTAGTGTGCCATGGTGGCAAAAGGTTCAAGAGTCTGGCCCCATGTCTCAAGAAAGGTGGCCCTGGACCCAGGTGGACGATAAACCAAGAGGCCAGAGAAATTGCGTTTTTCTCCGGATTTGATTCCAAAAATGGCTGCTTCCAGAGGCGTGCCGGGGGCACCCTCCAGAGGGGTAAGAGTACAGTTGAGAGAGTCCCTAGCCACTAGGGCTAGGCCGCCGCATCTTCTGCTGGGTCGGTCATATCTGAGGATAGTATAGCCTGGGGGAACGGCATCGGTCAGTTCAGGCTAATAAGGATATTGTAAGTCACCTCGGAGTCCCATAGCCCTATAAAGAAAATCAGCTGTGTTCCTCTATATGGTTATGAAGCTCCTCAGTGACTTGCAATATCCTTAAAATGTACAGCATAGGGTATAAATATATATCTTACAAATAGGGTGATATATCAATCCAAGTTTGCATATTAATTTTCACAAGGCTATCAATTTGCTAGTTTAGAAAGTCCTAGATAAACATGTTATAGCTGGGCTGTGATGATTATAGTCAATATCAAGGGTCTAAGTGCATTCCTGTATGTGCTGCAAGAAGTCACCCAAACATTCTCAGGTGGTACTATTTTTTATTATGTATTTGTTTATAGGTTTTATATAGTGCTAGCTAGACCTGAAGGTATCAGTGCGCTTTACATAATGCAAGATCGTTCAATTGAAGTACATACATATATACAGACCAAGAAAAGCATTGTGCAGTCAAGGTAGTTACACTATGAGGACAATTAGCACAGCACATGTTAATGGCGAGAATGACATAGAAGAAGTTTAAGCAATCAAATGACCTCCTTAAAGGGTCTGGAAGGATTGGGTGTGATCTTTAGGAATATAACTCAGATTGTATTAAAGAATTTGTTTAGCAGTAGGTATTTAAGGTCCTGTTTGAAGCATGAAAAGGATGCGTTGCAGTGGAGATCTCTAGGGAGTGAGTTCCAGACCCTAGGAGCATTTCCAGAGAATGAGCAAGTTTGTGAGGATTTCTTTTTCAGTTTGGGAGGAATGAGAAGAAGTGAGTTGGGGCGTCCCAGAACCCTTGCTCTTCCTGCTTTGGAAAGTTTGGATTCAAGGTAGTTTGGGTTGTGAGTGTGAAGGGCTTTATGTGTAATGCAAGCAGTTTTGTAGTTACATCGTCCTTCGATGGGAAGCCAATGGAGGTTCTTGAAGGCTGGCGAGATGTGCTCAAATCACTTAAAACCTGTTAGTAGCCGGGCAGCTGTGTTGAGAACTGTTGTAAGGGAGGTAAGGTGGGATTTCGGAGTTCCTGTGAGGATGACGTTGCCATAATCCAATTTTCAGAGGACCAGAGACTGCACTACCGTCTTAAAATCATTAGGCAAAATAAAAGGTTTGATTTTCTTGAGCGATTTAAGAGTGTACAGCGCTACTTTGGCAGAGTTGTTGATATGGTCCTTCAATGACAAGTTTTTGTCCAGAGTGATGCCCAAGGACTTTAGGGAGTTGGATAGTGTAAGAGAACAGTTTAGGGCATCCAGGTTCGTGAGCCAATCTTGTATTGGTAGAGGGTTGTTTTTCAGGAGAAAAGTAGTAGTTCAGTTTTGTTGGGGTTCAACTTTAAGTGGTTGGTGTTAAGCCAAGTTTGTATCTTGATTAGTGATTCGTTCAGATGTATGATGTCACTCGGTGTTTTAATATTGTAGTTCAGTTGAGTGTCATCGGAATAAAGGTGATATTTGACCCCTGCTTGGTTCAGGATAACAGTAAGGGGCTCCATGAGGAGATTGAAAAGGGATAGGGAGAGAATTGAGCCTTGGGGTACATCATGAGGAACTTGTGTTGGTTTTGAGAAACAGTTGTTGATTTTTATTTGTTGTGAGCGATGTTGCAGGTACGATGTGAACCAACTAAGGACTGTGCCATTGATACCACTGCAGTTATTGAGTGTCTCGATTAATGCTGGGTGATTTCCAGTATCAAAAGCTGCCAAAAAGTCAAGTAGGATTAGGAGGCATGCATCACCTTCATCCAGGGATCTGCGAATATCATCCGAGATATTGAGCAAAGCAGTTTCTGTGCTACAGCATTTCCTGAATCCGGACTGGAAGGTGTCCTGGAGGTGGAATTCCTCTATATGTTGGTTGAGTTGTAGAAGGATGCATTTCTCCATGTTTTGGCTAGGAACGAGAGGTTGGTGATAGGTCTTAGGTTATTGAGGTCATTAGGGTCAACCCCTGGTTTTATGAGTATGGGTGTGATTTGGCCTAGTTGGAGGGAGGTTGGTACATGTCCTGAGGAGAGAGATGTGTTGATGATTTTTGTCCAAAATGGGGCGATGATATGGTTGAGGTTTTGTACTAATGTGTATGGAAGGGGATCATAGGTGTGGGATGCGGGCTTCAAGTTTGCAATTATATGGAAGACTTCACTTTCTGTCATGGGTTTGAAGTCAGACCAATAAGCATAATTTTTCAGTTGAGGAAGATCATAGTCAACATTAGTTTTTCTTGGGACCATTCGGTCATTAGCTAAATCTGGAGTGGGGGCAATCATGGAGGGAAGTGAGTCAGTGGGGTGAGTTGGAATGGAAGACGGATTTTCGATTTGGATGATGGATTGCTCAATTTTTGCTACTTTATTAATGAAGAAGTTGGCAATTTCTTCACAGCGTTCATTGGAGGTTATTTCGTGAGGGGAGGTAAGGGTAGTTTGTCGTTTGATGATGTTGAAGGGCTCCCTAAGTCTGTTCTTAGCGCGGACAAGTTGGTTGTGAAAGAAGGTGGCTTTTTCTCTAAAGATGTGTTTCTTACATGAAAGCCTTGCAGATCTTAGGAGTTAGAGGTGCACTGTAGAGGGGTACTGTCTCCATATCCTTTCTGCTTCTCTTAATTGACTCCTCTCATTGTTCAGATCGGAGTTAAACCAGGATTCTGATTGTATTTTTCCAGATTGTTTTAGTATGAGCGGTGCTACTTGGTCAAGGACATAAATCATCGTTGTATTGTAGTGGGCGGTGAGGTCCTAAGCGGTGAGAGCGAGAGGATGATACTGTAGTTGGGCCCGTACCCTGGATTCCAATTCCGTTAATGGGATTTGTTTGATATTCTTAGCCCAGTGCGTAGGTTTTTTGGAAGGGGCTGTGTGAGCTCTGAGGTGGGTCTTGTTATTAAATAGTATGAGATGGTGGTCAGACCAGTTGATAGGTGTGATGGATCGAAGTGAGATCAGATCATTTTTTGCTGATTATAGCATCTAGAGTGGAGCCTTTACAATGGGTTGGTTCATTGCAAAGTTGTTTGAGGTTATTTATTTCAAGAAGGTTAGTACGGAGGCAGACAGTGGTGTCTTCTGAGTTATTCCATTGAATATTGAAGTCGTCCAAGAAAACGTCATTCAAGTCCATTAGGGAGAACCGTGTTACTAGGCCAGTTAGTTCCTCTGTGAAGAGGGTGCTATCACCAGATCTTGTGAAGTTTGATAGGAAAGGTGCCTTTGGTTGCAAGTTCAACTCCAAGGTATTCGAAAGTCGAGTATTTTGAGGTCCCCAAGGTAGCAAGATGGATTCCATCTTTGTGTATGATTGCCAGACCGATACCTAATCACTTTGGTCTGTCCTGTCGAATGATGGTATAGCCGGGAGGAATGATCAGGCCTAGAATGGGTGTCGAGTGTTTAGTGGGCCATGTTTCAGTGAGGAATGCAATATATTTCATTATCCAGTATAGCTTCTGCAATATCTATGGCGTGTTTAACTGCTGATCTGCAGTTTAGGAGCATGCATGTTAGCAGGTTAGAACCGTTGTTTGTGGTATGCAGTGTCTGAATAGGGTTGTATTGAGCGGGCGGTCTCGGCGAGGTGAACATTCTAGGAATTCTATTTGTGTCCATGATTACTGGGATAGTGGACAGAGGAGTGTGGACCGTATTCTGGGTCATAGTGATGTAAGATTCTAAGAGAGCTTCAGCTTCTGAATCAGATACACGGTTGAGAGCGGGGTCTGTGGGACGCACGACTCAAGGGAATAGTGGTCCAATAGGGGTGCTGGCTGATAGTTGGAAAACTTATAAGTGGAGACAACTTCTCCCTACCAGGAGTGTGGTAGTGGGTTAACTTGGCCTGGATCAGAAGGGCCTTTTTTACATGTGAGAAGTCTATAGCTAGTGAATCAAGTTTTTGTTCTACTTGATTCAGGAGCTAGGAAAGACTGTCAGTGAAGTTTCCATCTCTAAAAGAGGGTGTATACGCATCAGGTCTCATGGTTAAGGAGGGTGAGTGAGCTTCAATATTGGGAGGGCCTGTGTCATTGAGGTTGAAGAGGCGGACATTTTGTGTGAGCTGAGAAGGGTCAACATTAGTATAGAGGGGTGAGTCCATGGCGAGTGGTCTGAAGTTGGAGCTGGCGTCATCAGATTCTGGGTGTAAGTCTGTGAGTTTTGTTATCGTTAGTTCGTTGGTTAGGGTGGGTGCCATTGAAGTCAATCTAGTGATTACTTAGTGTACGCGTGTGTCAATGGGGGCAGCACAGTTGCTTAGTGTGTCAGAGGGTTCAACAAAGGTGCGTAATGAGTCAGTGGATTCAACAGGGCACGAAGGTTCAGGTTTGGTGGTAGGAGGTAGAATGGAGAGGGGAGATTGGGGCACAAGGCCATGTTGTGATAATGTAACAAGAAGGGATGGGAAGTACCGGTCAAAGATGGTGAGGTTATGGTCTGTAGCTTGTATAAGTATTTTCCCTAAAAATAGAACTGGAGAATTCCCCTCTAAAGATTAGGAAGGGGGATGTGGTGAGTTTAGTTCCGTAGGGGATTTTGATAGATTTGGTAACTTTTAGGTGGAGAGAGAAGATGTTTCTCCACTTTGCAGGGTGTTTAGAGTAGAAGACGTAGTCGGTTTTCTTGTTGCCATTGCTCATGCTGTAGTAGGTGTCAGCTATTAGTTTTTCTGGAAGTTGTTTGAGTAGGCTGTGTTTGAACTTCTTTTTTGCACTATTAGAGAGATTTTTAGGATATCTGAAGCTCCATGAGTTGGGGCCATGTCTCTCAAGTGCAGTGTCGAGGGATTTAGGGCGGAACGTAGTTAGAGAAAATTAAAAGTCTGGTCGTCCAGCAAAACTAGTAGAGGTAAGGATGTCCTGATGGTTGTGGGCTGATCAGGGTGCTATGAGGGAGTTGCCTCACAGTGCGCAATATATTTAATAAGTACCAGGCATTTGCACGTAGAAATTAGCACTATTTCTGTATATACCCCAGAAAGAAAGTGCCCTATGCTGAAGGTGAGAATGAGACAAGACAACAAGGAAGCCTTTAGAATGGGGAAGAAGGGGGGACAGACGGTTGGGAGTGAATGGGATGATAAAGTGAGGAAACGTAAAGAAGGTGGAAGAAAAAGGGAAGGTAGGGAGAGGGAAAGGGAAGGTTAGGAGAGGGAAAGTGAACAATGCGGGAGAGGACTAGAAAAAACAAATGGTGAGGAATGGTCAGAAAGTGAATTCCCAGATAGGATAGGCAGCAGACGTGAGTAGGACTACTTCTTGATGTCCCTTCACAGAGCCATGGGACAATGTAAACGTGCACAGAGACCCTACACTAGATGGACAGCCTATCTAAGCAAAAGAAAACCTTAAAACACATTAGAACTAGTGTCTGAAGGGGGGTTGTCCCAGAGCCCACTCTCTCTCTGTACTGCTGCGTAAATAAAAACTTCTTAAGTATTACGAACAGGAGGTCTGCGAGACAGCTTACGCTTGTTTTAGCAAGACCCAAAAAGAACCCTCAATTAACTCAGAAACAATCACTGTAACAGGTATTGCCAAAAGGAGGGAAAATCAAGTGTATGGTTCTTTCCTAAACTTAAATGTGAATGGGAAGTGAACACCCATTCTCGTTGCTAGTTGCCAATTCCCTACAGTCAACAGGAGGAAACACAGAATTTTCTGGTGGATCTGATGCCATGTCAGATAGGAAGGCTCAGATGTGACAGTTGATTGATCTATGAACTATAGGCAAGAGAGTGTGATGATGTATATTTGGGAAGAACGGACCATAGATATACCTTGTTTTCAGTCCTTGAGGACAAATATTAAAATACAAAGGGGGGAGGGGGGAGTGAACGGGTCCGCAGAGGCAGAAACACTATCACAATAAAAATAATTACTATTTTGTTATATAGCTGTTAGAAGGTAGTTCTGACCATCTGAGCCGCCCGGATTTTTCGCTTTTTGAACACCTAATTGTTGAGCTTTTACTGTGGGAGAGCCTCATAAGTTGGGACTCACCCACAGTGAACTCATGATGAAAGAGACTGCATGTGGATTTTACCGGTGTCCCCCTGGTGAGAGTAGACCGCTGTGCTGCAGCCGGAGTAAGGGACACCGGGCTGGTTACATGCAGACACGTGTGTACATGCGTATGCACACGTGTAGGGGCTGTGCGGGGAGATTCCTGGCGTGCGCAGCCCAGGAGCAGGTACAGATAGAATGGTGTGGCAGGAAGTATGCAGAGTTGGGTGGTGACATGGAATAGGCTTTATACTATGGGAAGACACATGTAAAGGAAAGTCAGTGTGCTTTACTGTTTTCACTGAAGGAACACTCCATTATTCTCCTATGAAGATGGGGACCACATAGGGTAGTTTCACTTCCCTAGGGCCTACAAATTCCAGACACGCACCAAAGTACACTGTAAGTTGTGTGAGAAGAAGTATTCGGCTGAGTCCAAAGCCATATCTGTACTGCTTATGGGTCATCCAGAAATGAAATGTCATATTCCTCTGACTCAGCTCATAACCAGAGCTTGGCTGGGTGTGACCCTGTCAGGCTGGATTAATGACCTTCCTCCCCAAGCTGTAGCAGCAGAGGCCTAGCCCTTCACTGCAAGCATTCCAAGGGCGAAGGTCTCCTCTTCAAGAGGGAGAGATGGTGGGTGGAGCTGCAGGTTATCCATCAGCAGCTGTCACCTGGTGCCAGGCACCAAGCTGCTCTGGAGAGAAGGCAGCAAGGGGGTAAGGGGGCTTTTCAGAGACCATGTGGCATGAGACCCCGGGACGACGCCATTTTTAACTATCCCAGAGGCCTGGGCAGGAAGGAGAGAACAGGGGCAGAGAGGTGATGTGTCGCTGCCGGATAGGGCAGAGGAGCCTTCCTGCCAGCCCCCTCCAAATTCTTTTAAAAGGTCTTGGACAGGAAGAGGAGCTCTCTCTGGGGTGCGGTCTGCTGAGGACAACTGGTGCTGGAGCCTGGCACCATGGGCAGTTGGAAGGAACAACCACCTGACTGTCCCAGGACCCTGAATTGCGCCAAAAGGGGAGTCCAGGACCAGTGAGCAGAAGCCTGGGCCTCTGCGCAAGAAGAAGAAGAGAGGCCCAGGAGGAGAGCCAGGTGAAAGGCTGGTGCAGGGAGCCAGTGAAGATAGCTCCCAGCCGAGTTCACCCTCTTGGAGGCCAGGAGGGCAAAGGAAAGTGCTCCCAGTGAGAGGGGCGGGCCACCAGGAGCCGGAAGAGGCCAAGCTGGTGAGAATCGGTCTCCTGGGGTTGAGATATGCCCCCCAGAAGGTAGGCGACCTTTGACCTCTGGCCTGACTGATGACAAAGCGCGTGGGGCTCCGCCGCCGGTCTTGAATGGGCCCCCGGGGTGGGTCAGGTCCCGGGTGCTGCCCCCACAAGAAGTTAAGTCAGGGAGCGCTGTCGCGCTCCCAGTGAAACTGCCCAAAAGGGGTGCCAGGAGCCCACCCTGGTCCCCGATGTCACTTGAGGGAGGGGAGCGCCGTCGCGCCCCCCTCACGGGAGAAGAGAAGCTGCTCCCCGTGAAGAATTCCCAGGGGCCTGGGACCCCAACTCTGGGCCCCGTCACCACAAAGACAAGCCAGGGAGCGCCGTCGCTCTCCCCATGAAGATGTACCAGGGGCCCGGGACCCCATCTCTGGGCCCTGAAGCTACAGAGGAAGTCGGGGAGCACCGTCGTGCTCTCCGTGAAGACTGCCATGGGGCCCGGGATCCAAACTTCGGGCCCCGAAACCAAGAAGCTGAAGCCGGGGAGCGTGTAGTGCTCGCCGTGAAGACCTCCCTGGGGGCCCGGGATCCCAACTCCGGAACCCGGTGTGCCCCGCGAGGGAGGGGGAGTGCTGCCGCACTCCCCCGCGGCAGGAGGAAGGCAGGGGGAGTGCCATCGCACTCCCTCGAGGTCCAGACGGACCTGCGGTAGCCTCCGTGTCTGCCCGCAGGAGTGGGCAGACCAGAACAGAGGAGCCGGCTCCCACGGCAGCACGTGAGGGTGCTGGCCAGTCGGGGAGCCGGCGGGAGCCGCCGGGGGTGGGCCCCCCGAGCGGTTCTCCAACGAGCCTGGAATGCGGAGTGCCCGATGGGACCAGGCCCCCGAGAAGCGGCGGGAGCAGCTGGGGGTGGGCTCCCAGAGCTGCAATATACATACCTGCACGGAAGGGGTCCGGGTGGGACCGGGCCCCCAACGAGGGGCTAATGCGGCGCAGGACTGCCATCGCGGGCAGCACGGCTCTCCCTGGAGCAGCGGGAGAGCAGCTCATCTAAAATGCACGAGATGGGGGTAGAGCGCCCCATAATGCTTTGCAGGGCCTGGGAAGGCCTGCAAGAAACCTGGTTATTTCGGCGTGTGGTGGTCCCAGGAGGATGGGTCACCGTGGTTGGTGTGCAGATGTGCAAATTCTGGGGGAGCTGCAGGAGCAATGCAGTCTCCCCCAGCACGAAGATGAGAGTTCCTCCCTAAGTCTCTGGGGGACTTGAAAGAAACAACCCCTCAAGGGCTCAGCCATCCTCCAACAGCAATCTGTGGCTGGAACTTTTGTTCTTCAGCTGGGGGTGTGTTTGGGACTGCACCAAGGTGTGAAGAGCTGAGCTGGGGTTGTCTGGAGAAAGGCATCCCCTGGAGGTGAAGAGGTGCAATTGCACGAGAAGTTATTTCGTATGAGGGACTGAAAGTCACATGTGTAATGTGAAGTCATAAGCAACGTGGGGTTATGTGCTGGACATTCCTGCTAGGGTGTGTGCCTGTATATGCTTAATCCTGTGATTATAACTGTGATGCCTTTTAGGGGCTTTAATTGCAATGCCTTATCAATGTTATCAGCTATGATAACTACTGTCATTTTAAGCGATGCCTAATATTGTATTCTTGCTGCTGCGCTAGGTGAAGAACAACCCAGACTGTTAGCCACTAAGATGTAGAGGTGTATACTGTATGGTCAGTATGAGATGCTCAGTCAGGGTTATGTGTCGCCATGGCAGGTGTGCCCATTTTATATGCTTGTTGAGATAATGGGGTGGGTCGCCACTGGGATAGAGCCAGTGGGCAAGGCCCTCACTGCAGGTTATGTTCAACCCACTGCATTAGGGGGCAAGGTGATGTGCATACATGGGAGTGGTGGTACTAGACCCCACACCCCTTGCGGGAGGGGTGGAAATGTTATGCAATGTCACAAAGTAATTCCAACAGCTTATGTATATTTGTAAATTGTTGCATAGTATTGAGTAGTGTGTGTGTTTAATAAATGTACTCTTCCTTTTTATAAATCAAAGTACAGACTGGACAATCAATTATTGAGTGTTATCCCTGTGTACTGGTAAATGGCGATTACTAGCCCACACCCCCTCCCTTGAGTAAGCCTTAGACTGCTCTGCAACGCTACCCTCTGAGAGTCAAGCGCTACAATGGGGTGTTTGGTTCCCAGTGAAGGACAAATGTAGTCATGTTATTTGTGCAGGCCTCACAGATACTGCCTCATTTTCCAACAATAGCGCTTGCATTGCTGGTGTGATACTTCGTAGAGATGTAATTATCAAGTATTCCTACTACTACTAATACCCTGCAATAGTACTCAGCTTATAGGCCTGTGAATGAAGGGATGGGCCCTCTTCAAACGTGTGATCAGCAGGTCATGCACAGATGGCACCAGCGAATGCTTACCTCAGAGGCAAGCGGGCTGCGCCAGCTTTTCAATTTACTGTATACCTGAGTGCACAGGAGAATGGCGGGGACTATTTTCCATGACCCGGAAGTAGTTAAGCAGGGGGCGAGCTGTTAATAAACCAGCATTTTTGCAGCAAACTTTCTTGCGTCAGGCAGAAACTCTACCTTGCTTAATAGTGAGGGTTTCGATAATCTCAGTATAAATAAACAGTGAATCCTGCGGCATGAAATTAATATAATATAGATGTGAAGTAACAACGTCATTGTGAAAATACGGTTATTAGTGATCATGCATTTCCTTAAATATTGAGTCAGCGCATTGATTTGGTATACCTTTCACCAACTCACCTCTTCATAAAACTTTAGCTGAGGGACTCCTTCCTCTATTTCAGTCATGCAATATTCTTTAAAAAGTAGAAATCCTGAAGAAAAAATTAAAACAGATATGTTAGTGATGTGGGCATGTGACATGATGAATTACAATAACACTAGTTGGACCCAAATCTTTAAACAAAACTGTATTGCCTATGAGGCAGGTTTACAGACACAACTTAATAGCACTGAGATTACAGATGTGACAGACCATGCTTCAAACTGTAAAGAGGCAAGCGAAGTATTTCAATGTGTCCAGGAGGCATTGCTGGCTCTCTATTGTGCGCCACAGCACAGTCTTGGGCCAAATTAAATAGGTGCAGGTACACCCAAGTGAAAGTTACGTGCACAAAGAAAACATATACAATTTAACTTCCATAAAAAGTGATTTTTATTTTTAAAGAAAGGTAACGTGAACTTTATAAATATAGTAAGATTTTCAAACATGGTACATTTAAACTTTAGGATAAGAAATAAATAGTACCGGGGAGGTTTGCTTTGCAAAATTCTAGTAAAGCTGTAGGTTTGTGGGTATCCACAAGGCGCCGTTGACACCCGGGAAACACATACAAAGTGACAAAAAATTCTAGTATCTGTATTTTCAGTATGGGAAAGAGTAAGAGACATCCTCAAACTTCATGGAGGTGTATGCTGAGGGCTTAATACAGAGGGAAAGTAATTTTCCCACAGAGGAAAAACAAGAAAAAAGTAGAATGTGCAAAGTGAATATCCACCTGACTTATTCATACACAAAAACAGACCTGGGGACCACGCTGGTGGCTCCTCCGCTAAGGCAGAGGAGCATCGCCCCACTGCCAGGAAGCAGCAAAAGAAAGGAAAAAAATAAAATGATAATAACATAATGTTATCATATTATTTTGTTCTCCTGCTGCGGCAGCGTGTGTGAGGGGGGAGCGGGGCTGCAGAGCAGGGAGGGAGTGGTAGAACACTCCTGTGCACAATGACTGTTTGGTCGGTCCTCTCTGTCCACGCAAAACTGTCATGCGCACTTCCCTGTTCTCCATGCAGGCTGCATTACAGCCTGCATGGAGAACATGCCCACCTCTCCAGCCCCTAGCTGAGCGCAGTGTCACGGCACTCAGACCATGCAGCGTTGTGATTGGCTGCAGGAAGCGTGGGAGCCCTGGTGCTTCCTGCTTCTCACAAGAAGCCAGGAAGAGAACGGGATGAGACACAGGAGAGGTGGCGGCGGGCGGCCAGTCGGCTGGCTGGGAGGTAGCTTTTTTTTAACCTGATTTGCTACCCCTGACCCCTTCACACCCACCCACCCGCCCCACTGCTGCTTCTAGGCAGCAGCCACAACTGCTTGTACATCTCCCCCAAAGAGTGCAACGACCTCCCACATCACATCAGTGCCTCCTCCTCGCTTTTTGAGTTCCACAAGAATTTGAAGACCTGGCTCTTCGAATAAGCCCCAGAGATACAGCCACCTACTCACCTGCTAAGCACCTGGATACCCTCACGAGTGATTATTGCGCTCTACAAGTAGACATAACATTCATACAGCTGCTAACCAAGCAGAAATTCCAGAGGATTAAATATTGGCCTAAAGGTGTACTCCCAAAAATATAGGATTATTGTAGTTTGCCAAGACTTCCACTACCATATTATTGGACATCTATTCCAAGAAATCCTACCCAAGTAGATTTCTGACTTTTAAAGGAAGGGCTTCACGAATCGCGCTGGTGCCTACTAAAGCAGAACTATGTATATGTAAAAAAAAAAACTGGAAACATTTAAGGTTGATGCAGAAAAGTGGCTTGAAGTGAAAATGGTGTTTCCCTATTCAATACATTAATAATGTGATGTGAATTAGCCAGCGATCTTCCTGTTAGGCTTTTACAGTAATTGAATTTGGTTTTGTGGCGAAATAAAAACACTGAGGACTGTCTGTGAAGGGAGAATGATAAACAGGAGGATGATGTTGATTCCAAAGGTTAACAGTGTTTAAGGTCAACTCCTTCATTAAACTGAGGCAGAGAACTGACTGGGCCTGAGCAGACTGTATGTCTGGCGTCCTGCCCTTTCTCCCCTGTCTGGAGAAACCACATACGTCCCAATAAAAGGACACACTGGCGAGCCTTCTTTCAATCACAATAGAAGCACATTTAAATGTAAAGAGCCTTTTTATAAAGCAAATGCGTGCAAGGTTCTTTTTTGCTGCCTTCCTGAAGGCTTATGCATAGGAATTATGCTTTTTGTGGCAGTGTATTTTGCATATATTCATGTTTCATTCTTAAAATGATGGCTCTACTGATATACTTTGCAGAAAACAGGTGGTCATTCAGAAGGTCATTTGAGGTATGGCTGAGTATTAAGTTTACTGTAAATCCATCAAACCAAATCCCATGGCTCCTCTATCTCATGTAGAGGTTAACCCTGGGCAAAGCACTACGCTACGCTCGCGTAGTTTGCGAAGTTTGCGCTACTTCGCACAACGCGAATTGCACGTAGCACAGTGCAAACACGCGTAGCGTAGCGTAGTGCAGCGGTCATTTTTTGCTTGCTCGCGGTCCTCTACATCAAGTTGCCGATCGCGAGCGTGGAAAATAAACCTCCCGGCGAGATTCTCAACGCGGGGAGGTCAGGTTTCTCATTGCGAGTGGTCGAATATGCTCGCGACCGCTCCCGATGAGAAACTACCAGTCCGCGTTGAGAAAGCTGCCGCTCGAGTAAAAATCTACTCGAGCGGCAGTAAAAGACAGCTCGCACTGTGCAAGATGCCGTTTTCAATGATTGTACAGTGCGGACAAGCATCCGGCACTGTGCAATCATTGCGAACAGTGCACTACGCAGTTCGCGTAGTGCTACGCGTAGCTCGCGTAGTGCTACGCGTAGCTCGCGTAGTGCGAACTGCACTTTGCGTAGCTTCGCGTAGCGCTGCTTCGCGAACTACGCCCAGGCTTAGTAGAGGTAAGGGACCGGCCAAGTTACTGACAGAGGAGCCTCGGCTGGATTTTAAATTTGAAACATTTCACCAGCAGTCCAAGCGCGACTGGTGCATCTGCACCTGGCGCTGGCCTCAGGGGTGCCGTGTTTAGAAATAACAAGGTTTAAAAAGCACCATCTGCAGAGTTCCTTCCTTGTATGTCCAGCAGTTTTCAGGTAACAATAAAATTGTCAAGATAACTCTGGTGATTAATGTCCTTGCTGGAGAGAGATCGGAGTTTTGTCTAGTTATGATAAAGTAGCATAGAGGGTTAATGTGCCTGCTGCAAAGAACGTGTACCACACAAATAGCCGAATTGTATTTTAGGGGCTCACTCAGTAGGTTACTGCTTTTGCCACACAGATCCTTTTGTTACTTGCAGTACATAAGTTACAACCAATATACAACATACTGACCTTTGAACTGCCCTCAAAGAGCAGCATGCAAACTGCATAGGATAGGTTAGAACGTTATGTTTTTTACCAGTCTTTCATTATTCTAATGTTTCTAAAATGGGTTAATTTGGATAGAAATACATTCTTATTAATAATGCCAACCACTGTGGTACGTTTTAAACTCTTTTGTGCTTCTTCAGGCCAAACACTTGTAAGATATACTGTCTACTAGTATTGGTGCCTTGAGACTCCTACACCTTGTAATCCTTACTGTCTTATAAAACATTTCTTATAGACTGATATACCAACGTATGATTCATTGGCTCTCTATAATGTGTGTGTGATGTAAAGTGCTCCGACATCCTACACTGTTATGGGAAGCGCTATAAAACAAATTATATGCATGCAAGAGAGGGACTATGGAGCGATGAAGGGCACTGGTGGAGCGTGGTATTGAGGGAATTCGTGAAGGATGAGGTTTTTTGGGGGGAGGGGGCACCAACAAAAAGTGTTTCATTGGGTGCCACTGGTGCTAAATCCTGCCCTTCTGGTAGTGTTTGAACATCAGATGTCCCACCTAAGTAGGGCGGGCACAATGGTATTATTTTTCCTGACCACTGCTGGTAAGTGAAAAATGGTAGACCAGTTCAGAAAATAAAACAAAGTGTCCCGACACATAGGTAGTAAACTCACTGCAAATTGGGCATTTGTTTTTTATTGCACAGAAACAGATACTCGTATTTGGGGTCTGAGTCTGTGAAATAAAAAGTAACAGCAAACAGGCAGCCATGTGATAGGAGCCCACCTAGCATTACATTTGTGAGGAAAGTGGTCCCCCGTTGGCGCTGGAATCACTTTCCTCATAAATGCCCTGGCAGAGTAGCAGTAATGTAAAAACAAGCATTTGCAATGCAATAGGTCTCACAGTTTCGAAACTTTGACCTTTTGGTATTGTAAATGACAATGCCTTTTATTAGTGCATGTTTTTTAAACCCATAAATAAAAGGCATTGTCATTTACAATGCCAATAGCGCAAAATCTCTCAAAAGCAAGACGTAAGGCATTGCAAATGCTTGTTTTATTTATGGTTGGGGGGGTAACACAAACAATGGCAGAGTGAGAGGTGGGGCAAAGAATTAACACAGACAATGGGAGGGTGAGCGGAAAGAAGGATAAACGAAAGAAGCAGCACAGGCAGGAAAAAAGAAAAAAGCAGCAGCAACACTGACACTGAGATAGAAGGAGGAAACGGGGGTCAGGCAGCATTTTTAAAGTGAACTTGACAAACACTGCGATTCCGTGGGAAATATTATTAGAACAACACTCGCTGGAATAGCTACCCCTCAATCTGTAGGCTGAAAAGAGATGTTAAACCCAAAAAGATGCAAAAATTGCAGACTAAAAGTGACATAAAATGGAAACAGACCAGTTGATAATACCGCACCTGAAGCAGTTAAGTCAAAGTTGGCCCATGATGTGTATGGCGTATGCTGGTCCCTCGTTCCTGGTGGTTGTGCACAACTTCCTGTTTACTAAAGCAGAGCCACCATTGTGTCATCAGGTACAAGTATAAGCTCCGTTTTCAAAGCCCCGTACAGAGAGGAATAACAAAGTAAAGAAGAAATCGCTACCTGAGTATTAGAAAGAACTGGATACAAACAGTGTTCTGGGAGGAGGTATCATTCTCGGTAGACGTGTGAGCTGAGCTCCTTCTTTCACAAAGAAAGTAGCGGTTAGCTTGTTTCTCGTTCTTTCCCTTAGTTTACCATATTGCGATAGGGTTTTTTTAAACATGCAGCACCGACAAAACCGTTAAAGAATTCTGTTTTAATCTAATAATTGGGACACAACTGCTACGAGGGCACACATGCTTTGAAAAATCCTACGACGGAACACAACACTGCACAACTTTGCACTTTCACCAGGAAGTGTGATTTGTCCCCAGTCGGTTTCTGTCACTGTGGAAGACCGAAAGCAATGTGTATTTATGATGGTCATTTATGTAGGTTTCACAGCTGTAATTGGGCAAGATAAAAACTAGGCCAGCTAAAAAGTGCACTCTTGCGCAGGGCCCGTGGGTAAAGGCACTGGGGTCAGCAAAGGGGTAGGCTGATATGCGTGGGAGGAAGCATTATGTTGTTGTATAACGTGTTAAACGAGACACTTCGGAAGTAAATTGAGAACAACAAAAAATGGCAGACAGAATAAGGAGGTATAACGTGTTAAACAAGACACTTCGGAAGTAAATCGAGAACAACAAAAAACGGCAGACAGAATAAGGAGGCACAAGTCATCTACAGTTCACAGGCGTTAACAAGTTTTCGCGACCTGTTAGCAAAGCAAAGGACAGCGCTTGAGGTGCTGACAACGCATGGTTACCCAGTGCTTGCTTTGGGCTTTAGGCTCTTGACATGCTCCCATTAAACAATCCCACCAGGTGTCAAAATCACGCTGTGCAAAATTGGTGCTAGGCTGTTACTCGCATTTCAGTTTGTTAGATTTCTTTAAAATGAAGGGGGCATATTTGCAACAGGCAGCGATAATTATCGCTGACCTTGTATACCGCATTTTTTTCTATCGCTGGAATATTTCGCCAGGCTAGCGTTGTATTAACAATGCTTAGCGCCATGGCGATGTATATTCCAGCATAGCGCTTCTTTTCCATGGAACATCGCTGGTTTTCCAGCAATGTTCCATGTAAAGCGACGATATACTTGATGATACGACCCTGTGGTCGTATCACATGAATCCACCTCCCATGTTAAGTATGCCTTAGTCAGGAATTTAACAGACGTTAAATTCCTGCGTTAAACATACTTAACGCGATTAAAATAATCGCTTCCCGCATGTAAATATCGCGAAGCTGCCTTTGCGATATTTACCCATGTTGTTTCCACAGACACGCCTACTTTGCATCTCATTAGTGATGCGAAGTTAGGCGTGCTGGAAACGGGAGCAAAATCAGCAAAACACGCGATAGCGTGTCTTTGCTGATAAGGCGATATTACTATCGCTGCTTTTCGGCCGAAAACGGCCGCAAAAGCGGCGATAATTTTTTATCGCCGCATTGTTAATATGCCCCGAAGTTGTTTGAGCCGTGCGGGCCAAAAGTTCAAAATAAAGGGCGGCTAAAGTATTGTCTGTTTCGGAGGTCTGCGGCCGGGAGCCCCTGCTCTGTGATGTTTTTAAATAAAATATGCCTCGCGTTTCTCTAACTTGAAAGCGGGTGCCGCGCTAAAACAAAGCATGGCGCCCGTGTACTTAAAACGGATGTGCGGCTAAAGTATTGTCTGTTTCTGAGGTTTGCGGCCGGGAGCCCCTGCTCGGTGACGTTTTAAGTGAAACATGGCTCGTGTTTTCCTAACTTGAAAGCGGGTGCTGCGCTGAAACAAAGCGCGGCGCCCGTGTACTTAAAACTGATGTGCTGGCTACCAGTGAAGTGGACGCATAGAAATGAATAAATAAGTAGTCCCCAAACAAATTACTTGAAGACCTACAGTGTAAGGCAACTGTAATTGGCCGGTGCTCCTTGCTTAAAAACGGAAGTGATGTATCGGGAGCCCCGGCCAATAAGGTGCCAGGAATTAAGAGCGACGGAGCTTTGAACCAATGGCAAGCAGCATGTGTAATTCCACTCGGTAGAGTGATTACAGCAGGTCTTGCAAACAGCGCATGCGCGCTGATGCTCGACCTAATAAGATGTAGGGATGCTGGGGTCGGCTGTTGTCTGACCCCAGCATGCTCGGGGACAACTTTTACTTGGTTTAACACTTATTATTGTTCTTTTCCTTCACAAAGCCGTTGTGCATAAAAAAAGTTCAGCAAAAACGAAACTTATTGAGAAAAATTGTACATATATTCTACATATATTTTCCATCATGGAATTATGATGCAAACATGCAAGGAGCACAAATTATAAAATACCTTTTGCATTTGGCTTGACTGGGCATGAAAAATATCTCGATATGTGGAGAAAAATCTTTGCACAGGCGTCGGACAACCAGGAAAATCCACAGCCTTTGCAAAAGGCAAAAATTAGGACTATCTTAAAACTTCATGCTCGGAAATGAGATTAGCATACGACTAGTAGATACGAGTTACTTCTAAGAGCTCTTAATATCTACAACTGATGTAAAATTATAAAGAAGGTTCTCAACACGAACATGAAGCAGTGGCTGCTGCAGAGGGAGACATGCTCAGATAATGATGTCTTTAGGTGGATTTTTAGGGCTGACCTTGCGACCCCACAGTCTTCAAGACCCTTCTGCTTTCTATGGCATGACCCTATTTGTACAGGCAGGCGCCAAATCAGTTCTGAATCACTGTAGCATCCCAGGCACCTTTACAGCCATTACTGTCTGCATAGGAGGCTCAGGTATAGTAATTGTCAGATCTATCTTAAATAGGGGTGTAGCTTGGTCAGTATCATGGGGGGGAGGGGTCTTTGCGACTGAGAGGGTGGAGCTTCCGACTCCCCAACAATCACACTGGGTCATCTTGTTCAATCACATTATATGAGAAAAGCTGGACATGAGGGGGATTAAGGGGCAGTGGACAGAGAGAGGAGTGTGAATAGTTAGGGGTATTTAAAACGCAATTTTTTCTACAATAATCAAAAAAAATTAAAGCTTTCAATACATAGACGAGAGAGAGTGTGTGTGTTTTTGTCAGTGTGGGAAGGTAATAATCCCAGGTGAAATCTGACAGACACTTCACATTACCCGACTGAAAGCACTTGTACCCAACTATTTACTACAGAACTCATTTTTAGGGGGTTGTAACACCCCAACCACCCATCCTGAAGCCACGCCCCTGATCTTAAACCAGTAAGGGACGTGAGTGGTCAGAGCAGCTGAGAAATTGAGTGAAATGTTGGTGGGACATTTCACGTGTTTTCTGGTCAGCGTTTTCTTCTAATGAATATTTTTTTTTAATTGAACTCTTTTCCTGCAGTCTAGCCACTGCATAGCCAACCACATGACTCATGCCAGCCAGTGCTAAATGGGCAGCAGAAAAATTAAGAGAAAAAAAGGAGACCAAGTGAATCTGCAAGTCTGTGTTTCCTAGCAAACCCTCCTGCCAGTCCTGCCCATGACCCAATTTTTGCCCAGGGGTCACAGCTAAGAGTGCGTGTGTATGTAAAACTTGCTGACATTTCTGTGTATAATCCTGGATACTTGTGCAACTGTTCAGAAATCTAGCCATATATGCAAATTATGGGCATACATCATTAATTCCTATATTTCCACATTGTTTTTATGATTCGTGTTTCCAAATTGCACCCTGGGAAATTCATTTGTAATCATGGGGGACAAGAAGGTGAATTCTACGAGCACCGTTCTTGAAGGACATAAACTGGGTGTAATGAATTAAGCAATACTTTGCACGAGTTACAAAAACAGCATTCGAAAAATGTGCCTCTGACAACTTGAAACTAGAAAAAAAAAGTTAGTGGCCAAGAAACTGCAAACCCAAATATGATAAATGACTGTAGTTCAGACAACAATTTGGAGTTGAATGTATACAGACCTAGGTTTCGATTGTAAAACAACGTGGGGAACATATCAGAAACTGCCTACTTGATTTTCTAAGACGCAGCCAAGAGTTTATTCCAAATGCTTAAGAACCATAAAGTGAATGAATGGCCACATTTAGAGAAGTCATCTCAGAGGAAGGAAATATGTATAATAATATTGGAAAATCATATTTAAAAACACCAATAACTACTACGATTGCTTGAGAATGATGTTTATTACAATTTTCAAGCATCTTTCAGATGCTAGATAAAAGATGAAAATGGAAACAGGACAATTTTAATCTAGAAACAAGTGTTGCACAGAAGGAGTTGCACTTTCACACCAATGACTATGTGTAAAGATGCTAAACATCACACATAATCATTATGAGGATTGAGATGGCGAACACTGAATAATCTGCAGCCTGGAGTCTGTTTTATTACAATGTTAATGCAGCTCAGCAGAAGTAAAATACATTCTGAAAAAGAAGATTAAATGACTAATTCTTGAAATGACCATACCACCATGTTGCCTTGGATTTAAAATGAAATATATATTTTTAAATTTCCTGACAGACTACACTCAACATTAAAAATCGATGTGTCTGTTCACTACACCTGCTGGAGTGCAAATATAGACAGGCTACTGATTTTTTTTTTTTACTCATTAGTATGTTGTCCCTAAGTTAACATGAATGAGGACAGTTTTCTTTTTAGGTCTCGCCTAGGCAGCGCATGCGTTGTCTCGTTGAGACATGCAGTATATGCTTTAGTAGGTGAGTCCCCGCCTCCGTTTTCCTATTTGTTATTGAGTGTGTCTTTCAAAATGTACTACTTGCTATTGGGTAAGCGTGTTTTATGTCCCTCCTTATTCCCTGTTGGGCACGCCTATGGCTATTGGCCCCTTTACTGGTATTAGTGCATTTTTTTGGGTCTGTTGTTTTTCGTGGATTTCTGTTTTTTAAATGTGCCTTGCTTTTTTTTTACTTCTAGGCAAGCTCGTTTCAGTTTCGCGCGAGGCAATTTCTTCCCGTCCCTCCCCCTCCCGCAGTACGATGCCTTCTCGCTCGGCCGCCGCCCACCGCCCCCCCTCCCCGTTCGGGCCTTCAAATGCTTGTTTTCTTTCCTGTTGGTGTTACTCTATTGGAGCGTGTTCAACTTCGGTGCCCGTATTTAATTGTAGTTTATCAGCACAACGCCCAGATCGCTGCACTCTCACAAGAATGCAAACAGCCTGGGTGGGCAGCGGATAATAACCTTGTTTTTTGTAGGCATGGAGAGATTAAGTGATTTGCCCACAATCACCGGATGGTGAGCCGACACCGAGGCGCGAACCTGTTTTCGGGGATCTCTTTTTTTAAATGTGCCTTGCTTTTTTTTTTTACTTCGAGGCAAGCTCGTTTCAGTTTCGCGTTTCGTGCAAGGCAATTTCTTCCCCCCTCCCGCAGTCCAATGCCTTCTCGCTCACCCGCCGCCCGCCGCCCCCCCTCCCCGTTCGTGCCTTCAAATGCTTGTTTTCTTTCCTGTTGGTGGTACTCTATTGGAGCATGTTCAACTTCGGTGCCCGCATTTTATTGTAGTTTATCAGCACAACACCCGGATCGCTGCACTCTCACAAGAATGCAAACAGCCTGAATGGGCAGCGGATAATAACCTTGTTTTTTGTAGGCACGGAGAGATTAAGTGATTTGCCCACAATCACCGGATGGTGAGCCGACACCGAGGCTCAAACCTGGTTCCATTTCAGTTTCACGCGAGGCAATTTCTTCCCGTCCCTCCCCCCCTCCCGCAGTCCGTTGCCTTCTCGCTCGCCCGCCGCCCCCCGCCCGCCCTCCCCGTTCGTGCCTTCAAATGCTTGTTTTCTTTCCTGTTGTTTTTACTCTATTGGAGCGTGTTCAACTTCGGTGCCTGTATTTTATTGTAGTTTATCAGCACAACGCCCGGATCGCTGCACTCTCACAAGAATGCAAACAGCCTGGGTGGGTAGCGGTTAATAACCTTGTTTTTTGTAGGCACGGAGAGATTAAATGATTTGCCCACAATCACCGGATGGTGAGCCGACACCGAGGCTCAAACCTGGTTCCCAAGCTCCAAAAACGGCAGTTTAGCCATAAGGAAACATCCTCTCCCCTCACCCTTTTTGCAGCAACAGAAACAAAAGTGCTCTTTCACGCTCCTGGTTTTCCAGTCCAGATCACATAACAAGGAACAGAGACAGCGTTGGCTCCTTCGTAAGGGAGGAGGTAAGTGGGGCGTAACGCTTTTGATTGCTCAATAAATTTCCAGGGACAGCATTCGAAGAGCTGGTAGTTACTGTCTGTGCCAGTCTGTCATCACTGCACTGTGTCGCTCCCTCTCTTTTACCATTCACCTGCCGCTGCTTCCTCGTGTGGGTGCTCCCTGCAGTTTGATGGCTTCGTAGATAAGGTGTTAATTCACTAAGACGAGTCAATGCCCTTCTAGAATGTTTTGGGAGGACTCCCTACGGGTCTGACCTTAAGATCGCAGAAGAGGGTGAACGACCTTTAGGAAACAAACATTCCCCCATCCGCTGTTAAACCAGTAGGATTTTGGAGATGTTATTTATGTTTCTTTACTTGATTCTTTAACTGAATTCAAAAGTAGCCACAGTGACTTCCATATCTATATCACAGGTTTTCATTTATTGTTCGTGTAATGTGCACCAACAGCACAATCACCTTCTCATGTACAAAACATGCGGAATATACTTTGTAGAGTCAATCGCGACAACATGAAGTTAAACTACTGCCCGCAAAGATGTGTTTTGCTTTCTGAAACTTGTAATGATATGGTTTCTACAGTGAACATGAAAATAGATTGTTGTAAACCGATATTCTAAATTGAGGATTGCCTCTAGCAAATCAATGATTTTTCTTGCTTTTTCCTCTGAAAAGCATTTATAATTCAGCATGTTACAATTCAAACTAAACGGTTTCAATAGGTGGCTCGTCTTGTGGTACGTTCCTGAAAATATTAAATTCAATCGAGGATGCTTCATGTAGTTACAGGCAGGGTACCATCTTTCTTACCTCCTCCATATCCAAACAAGGAGGATGAACATATGCAAAATCTTGATCTCATGCGTGCAGTGCCCCATTACATGTAGCACACAAGATAGTACAGAGTTCATGACCAGCTTTTTTGTGGCTTCACTGGGCTAAAAAGAGCAAAGCAGTGACTAAACACACTATCTTACATTGGCAGAGCCAAGCATTTCATCAAAAGTCAGACTGCATAACCCAATGCCTAGCAACACAATATATAGGATAATGTGCTGCATACCTAAACACTTATAAGGTCCCAAAGGCGAGACCAATTGGTATGCCAATGCTTGTTTAATTTTTGAATGTGCTAAACCACTCGGCTATTTTGCCCTTCCCTCACATTTATTGTGCTGCTTTTCCGTTTTCTCTTCTATGATAAGATTGGTAACGATGATATATGATTGAGCTAGGCTGTCTGAAAACATTTAGCTCCAATACAGAGTGATTTCCCTTTTGGCCAGTAGGTGTCAGCAAAGGGATTGGAGAGTTGACAGCTTGGCATTAATCACCAGTCAACCCAGTTCGCTTCCATCATCAGTGTTGTCTCAGTCAGCGGTTAGAAACAACCTTTTAAAATTATAACACAGTTTAACAATGCATATGTAATACTGATTTACAATATTTAAAGTAAATTCAAAGGACATCATATATAGCCGGCAAAAAGCATAAAGTAATTCCTATACTTCCGAAAAAGCCGTGCATTACTAGCAGACGGACTCCGAATGATTTTTACGATTCAAACTTGTGTTCTCTCTCAGTATAATAAAAATATTTTGCCAATCTGCCACCATAGATCATTAGAATTTGTACCGAAGCTACATATTGGATGCGAGTTACAGTCAATGAATGCTATATGCGTTTTTTAGACTTCACCTTGAACATTAAGGCGTTGCCGTTTATTTCACCTCGTTTCATCTCTGTAATAAGTTGTTGAGGTCAGCAATTGAACAAAATTGCCCATCGCAGCCCCCCCCCCCCCACATTTCTTCCACATACTCTCTCGCCCATTGACCTACATATTCCTTAGCTTTCTTTGATTCACAGCCTGCCTCTCTGGCTCATTGCCACTCAAAGCATCAAAGGAGAGCCCATTGCCTGGGGAGGGGCGATGAGGTACAATGCAACTTCCGGGGAGGTAGCAATGCTTGCGTCGGCCCTGGGTGCATTTCCGCGACTCGAGAGTCTGTAGCAGTGGGCAGCAAAGATTCATCCTAAAGGCAGATGGAGCTGAGAACCATCACGATTTAAATACAGACACAACGCCCTGCTGCACAGAACGATGCCACCAAACCCCCCAGGAAACTCTGCATTAATATTACACAGAAGAGAAATAAATGACATTCATCTTAGAACGTTCAAGAAGCGTATCAGATTCCAACTGAGGTCCCTGCAAGAATGATGCTTTATTGAGTGAGGCTTGCAGGTACTGCGATAAGTACTCAAATGTTAGAATTACAAGCAGGGGTATTCCCATTAGGGTGAATGGCTTTATTGCCTTTTATTAAGGGGGTTATGGGAGGTGTTGTGCTCGCTGCAACAGCGCCGCATAATTAGACCTATTATTTACAGCGCTTATACACTGTAGAAGCGTGTCATGAAGCAGCACTTACAAAAAAAGTCACTAATATTCCCGCACCTCTCCCTTGAGGTACACGGCAATTGATTTTCCAAATGTGCCGTACTAGGGCGGGGAGGAGGGAGCATTTGTGGCGATGGCTGCACTGACACCTAAGAAGGCAAAACATCTCACTAGGAGGCGCCCTGACATGTTTCACATATTTACGTGAAGCAATCATGAGAGGAGGGGATCAGGATCGAACCTGCGGCCTTAGGAGCGAACAGCAGCGAGTACTCTACGTAAACCAGCCCCCTTCCTTTGTGGACCGCTCCCTCTGCCTCCTGGAGGCAGGTGATTCCTGTCTTCTTCTTCTGTTGGCCCTTTCGGCCGCCTTCAGTACAGTCAAGCAGTGCAAACATGGGCCACGTACAAAGTACTGTGCATGCCACACTCTTCTTATATGTCACACCTGCATGAGATCACACTCCGGCGGTTCTCTGTGTATGCTAGTGCAATCCTGCAGCAATGCACTCTAATAAACATTTACCCTAACATTAGAAACATCATATTCAGAAAACAAACCATCAGCATCTACCATTGTATTCGATACCGTCGGTTAAACACAGACTACGAAGCAGTCCATTTATTCTGTCAATCAATACATCTGAGTCTACCATAAACGAGCAAAGGCAATATAATATCCGAGAAACCTCATCACCAATTTTAGAAATCTCAAAAGGGAGGTTATCCTCTCAGGTATTTCCTTCCAAACATATTGTCTTTTTCGTTTCTGCACATGACAGCTAACTGACAAACACGAAAAATGTCTAATGCCGGAACCAGGAAACTACTCAAGGGATGTGTAGAGGTCATCCCGTCAACTGAGCAGGCACATAAAGGCGCACAATAATCTAAGGCATAAATTGCTTAGATGTCTTGTTGGATGTCAGTGCTACCAACATAACAGGGAAAAAAATATCTTTTGCTGCAAAATCGGCCCCCAGTAACAAAAACGGCCCTCACGGTACAAAACCGGCCCCCCAGGGAAACGCCCTGTGCCCGCTAGGGCCTGTCCGGCCCCGGACCTAATGACAAACCCTTTCATCTCAATAGCATTACAACTTTAAACTATATGTAGTAATATGACTTTTAAATGGTTCTCTTTCTCCTCCTGTTCAGTTTATTTTTCACTTGTGTTATTTAATTCCATTTTTCCATTTCCAAGCTTTATTTCGATCTTTGTAGACCATAAAAGCAAAAAATAAAATACATACATCACTGAATTTGAGCAATAAAAACATCAATAAACATTACAGAGTATAACCATGTACAGTAAACTGAACAAATTTCATGGCAGTTAAAAAAATATTAAAATTAAAAAATGCGAATTAAACAAAGATTTCATATATTAGTAAGATCAAAACAGTAGGAAATGGGAAAGGAACAAATATCATATGCGAGGGGAGGTTAAAAACCTATTTAATTCAAAAGTTTGGAAAGGCGCTGGTTTCCCAGCAACACGAGAATAGTTACATCTGCAGAGTGAATGAAATAAATTAGAACTTATCTTGTCATGGTTAAACAATCATAAACCACACCAGCAAACAAATCACAAAAAGCCTTTAAAAACGACTTAGTAATTGGAAAACCCCACAATGACTGACTTCTCTGACAGCCTCTTGCTGCCCGAGGAGACATTATCTATTGGCATGCTGAATCAATATTTGCGCCAACAATCAACCCAAAATCTCTGGACGTTTTCAGGACATTGGAAGCATGATATTCTGCGAGTTGTGTTCGGGATTTTGTTACAGCTCGGTTGGTGAGTCAACAGGAGAGGGCAAAATCTCTTTTCTAAGGAGGAAAATCAACCACCCATGAATATGCTGTAAGTAGCTCTATTTTAAAAACAACATCTTGTATGTGCAGAGAAGGTCCTGAGTCAAGTGCTTGGGAGGTATATTTTAGATTCTGAAGTTTAATTTAGGGGTGCCTACGTCCTATACAATTACATGGCGTTCAAAGAAGGATATACATTTTCACTGCATTATTTTTTAGCACCACATTGTACCATATTTACATACTGTCATGATTTTCTATGTATTTATAAATAACAGTTAAGCAAGACAAAGCAGAGGTAAAAAAAGAGGGGCCAACGTTAATCTGGAAAATTAAAGACTAATTTGCTAGTTTGCAGTTTTATACCTAAGATGAGTCATGGTAACAGTGGCTTAATAGAAGCCAAAGGATACAAAGCTACATGTGCATTGGATAAGCTAAAGTACAATGAGGATGGGGAAAGCAGTGGGCTTGGAGGTCATGGATTGTCCTTTCTTAGTCTGGATATCAGAAACCACTGAGTTAACAATAGTATTTCTGTGCTTCCATGAAAGACAAAATAATTACTTGTTGGATAATAGCATTTTCAATAATGTCTGCTGAACATGCATAGTTTTCTTTCTTAAAAAAACATTGAAATTACAACAGCATCATGTTCCAATTTGATTCAATGTGGGTTAAAATATAAAAATAAGGGGGTGGAGCCCAGATGGGGCTAGACTAAGGGCGGCGGTATGACGTCTAGTATAATTAATAGAAATTGCTCCCGAAAAGAAGGTAGACCCTAGAAATGCAGAGGAATGGGGCCCACTGCTGCCCAGACAAAGAGGAGCCTTTGGGGGCTACTGGAGGTGTGGAAAACTAGAGAAAGCAGAAATGGTGAAGTGAAGGCAAGGTGTGATCGAGGCTGACGATCCGCTGCTACCAAGAAAAAGCTCCCCCCTCAGCACATGTGGAAATCTTAGCAATGACCCAGAAGCAACCCGGAGACAACAGATGCACCAGGGAATGGCCTCTCTAATGAGGCCGCCGTGCCCCATACTTTGCTCCGGGGCAAGGGTAAGTTTTGCCATAGAAATCCATACTGATAAGATGGCTGCAAATAATGCATCACAAGCAAAAGCAATGGAAAGATCACCTCAAATACACAAACGACACAGCAGTGAGAGTGTTGGTGGACATGTAATAAAGGAGAAGGACCCATGTCAAAACTGCATGGTCCATTGCAAGGGACAAACACAGAGCACAAGGGTGAGCTTAAGACCCCATAGACCCTACCTGGGGAAAAGGGCAAGAACTGAGAATCCTGAGAGCCAAGCGAAGCGTGTAGACCGGAATGGGAACTACTGTATTTGCCCGACCCACCTAAAGTATGGTTTGCTTCCTATATCAGGAGTTATTGACATGGTAATTTCTGATTGTCATAGGGGGCTATATCGAAGTGGGAGATAACAGCTGCTGAGACTTGACTTCACAAGATGACATTTGGAAAATACCAATACAGAACAAAGGGGGAGCCAGGCTGCACTCTGAGAAACTGACACTGGCTCTGGGCAGCCAACGATTATCCTTGAAGACTGCCATAAAGTGACCCTAGTAAATCAAGGAAGGCTGAAGGGGCTGGGGTTAAGTCCACAAGCCCAAGGGGACACCAAAATATGTTGGGAACAAGTAAAGCCTCTTTTTTGATAAGTTTTAAAAGTAAAGTTTATTAAGTAGGAAAAAGGAAATAACATAACAGCAGGTTCACAATATAATATAATAATGTACTGAAAACATTTGAATAAAAATAAGGTAGAACAGGAAAATATTTGCAATTATATGTAGAAAACAGGATAAGGGGGAGGGAAAAGAAAATAGAAATGGTAAAAATAAAAAGTACTTCTCATGTAATGAAATTAGCATAACTTTAATCAGTAGTGGTAGCACTAAAATCATAGAGTACATATTACCGAGGAAACAAAAAAGCAAAACATATTACCATTAGAATGGAAGCTCTAATAAGAAAAATAATGTATTGAAGGAGGTTTAGATACTTCATCTTTTAGGGGTTGATGTATGAAAGTCTTTAAAACTGAGGAATCTAAAAAAATGGTTACTGGAGACCAGAGAGAAGTTCCATTAATAGGTAGAGACATTGGTACAGTATACACTCTATCAAGTCTACGATTATAACAAACACCATGCAGGTAAAGCCTCTGAACAAAGAAAATTGTATACATTCATCTACCATGCAGGTACGCCCGAGCTCAAGCAGAAAGGAGAAACACTGGTGAAACCGAAATAGCATCCCCACTATTGAAAGATGACTTCCAAGCCTGCATAGTGGACCGTGCATTTTTAAAAAAAATGCCGACATTGAGCCATAAAAAGAGCCACATAACGCAGAGTAACTTGCGTTTTCTTGCCATTTCTTTTAGCCACCCATGCCATATAATTTGTTACCCCACAGCCGCATTATTCCAATGACCCTTCTTATAGGGAGGACCACTGGAATTGTGTGTCAATGAAAGACAAAATTATGTGATATGGTTGATAAAGGTAAACATCAATGAAAGGCAAACTGTGCAGCAAGCACAGGTACATTGTGCTAAATTATAGAGCGCATTATGCAACTACCTGGAAAAATGTAAGGCATTCTGTAGCATTACTATCTATTGTGATATTTTCACTAAGCCTGGGCGGAGTTCGTGGAGTTCCGCGTAGTGCAAAAAAAACTCTGCCTCGCTACGCAAAGCTCCGCAAGCAGGGGAGTGCGTTAGATAAATGCAGTTCGCGGTGATTTTCCTTGCCAGGTACTTGTCCGCACTGTGCAATCATCGCGAACGGCACCATGTACAGCGCAAGCGGGCGCTGCTTCCTTTCTGCCGCTCGAGTAGATTTTTGCTCAAGCGGCAGCTTTCGCAAAATGAACGGACAGTTTCTCAATGCAAGCGGTCGGGAGCATACGCGACCTCTTGCAATGAGAAATCTGACCGCCCGTGTTGAGAAATCTCACCGGGAGGTTCATTTTTCCACGCTCGCGCTCGCCAACTTGATGTTGACGATCGCGAACGAGGCAAAATCTCGCCAGGAGGGATTTTCCTCGCTCACGCTCGCCAACTTGACGTTGGCGAACGCGAATGAGGAAAAAAACCTACGCGAGCTCCGCGTAACGCGGAGTGCGGAAAACTCGGCAAACTCCACGAGAGGAGCGTAGTTCATCGCCCACACTTAATTTTTACACACTGACACAAAACTGGCTCCAGTGTTAAATATAATAAATAGATCACTTAAAAACTGTACACACGTCGCAGATCATATATAAAATGTCTAAATGTCATCATCAAAAACTGGAGGGGAACAAGTAAACTTTTGCAAAGTGTCAGGCTTGATGTTGCACTCTATGTCAACAATTTTAATGATAAAAAGCATTTCATCTAGAAACTTTTTGTTAAAATCTGAAAATTATGCAGCAGATGGTCAGTTCAGTAACAAATCCGAGTGCTGTGGCTAACACGCTAAAGTTGTGCACATTGGCAATATCTGCATCATTCAGTGGTATTTCACCATCTCTAGAGGGCACATGACTCTCTGTACTGATACAATCAATCTTGTAAGAATCCATGTTAAAATATTGATCCCATAAATATAAACAAAAAGAATAAATGCGAGTTCATAAAAACGAAATACTTATCTGCGGTAGTGCAGATGGAATAATCATTGCATTTTGTAAATGTGTTTCTTCATGAAATTAAATTATTCATGTTCAGAATCTGCTTGTTTAAGAAGTGTGTTTCAGGGCTGGCAAGGAAGTGGGGAGAGGGGATTATCGAGCAGACATCTGGCACATTCCTCAGTCACAGAGGGCTGCAATGTGCTGTGTTTCTAGCGCACAGCCAGTTTCACACCAGCAGTCATGTCTTGACATTGGCTGCTGTGGGGGGGGTGTGCAGCCCCCTACGTTCTACTGTTCTTGCACACCATAAACAGCTAAGCTGTCCATTACCTTTCAACCATTATTCTGAATAATATACTTTTTTCACGCTGTGGACAGAATCTGTCACATTGCAAATACATAAGGTCCCTTATCATCCACCAGCTTACAGGCCCTGATTTAAATTGAGGTCTACAGGCTTTGAAAATGTGGCTAAATGTTTGTAAAGGCTATGCGTTTGTGCAGCCATCTTTATCAAGCTGCAGCAAAGGCAGAACAGTTTAAATGTAAAAGTACTATATCTACAAAGATGTTGACTTGTTAAATATTCCCAAATGTCATCAAATTCACTTACTGGCTACTGTGGGAATGGGTGAAATTATTATTCTAAATCAAGTGTGAGCATGCTGGATGCACATGGTAGGCGGCAGGATTAGGTTCACATCTTTGTAAATAGTTTTATTTTCCAGCCTTCATTTTTTGAAGTCTATATTTTCACATGCTATCCTTCTCGAAGCAATCAGTGCAAAGACCCATTTAGAAGAATGTATATTTAACATCTTCAAGTATTTCTTTAGATTGCAGGACTCCCATTCAAACAACAAATAAGATGTCAGCATAGCCTGACAATGTCAGAGCTCTGTTTTTGTTGCTAATTTATGCCACTGTTTGGGCTGACTAATTTAGAAACATGTTGTCATAAAGATGACAATATTTAGTATCCATGACTGTGCCTCACATTAGCAAGGATCATGTTATTTCATATGTGAAGGAATTAAACTATGGTAACAGGCTACACATTTCGATATTAGATCAAAATGGTTCATGACCAGCTGATCTATCCAAATACCATAGTGCAATTATGCCAGGCTGGTTTTCAACACTTGAACCAGGTGACAAAAAGTCAACGCGTTCTCATTTCCTTGCTCTTTGTTTTTCTGTTTCTATTTCGGCAGCCTATCTGGAGAGGTAACCTCAAAGCCAGACTGCCCCATAAGAAACCTTACCAGCCATGTGTAAAGTGACAACATAGCTTCCATGACTATTGTTTCTACCGCTCCCTTTTCAATAATCATTTCAGCATCACCCAATTTATCAGATTAATTCAAGTCATAACTTTTCCTTCTGACAGCATTTATTCCACAAGTCCAGTGGTGATCCTCAAGATGTAAGCACCCTACAAAGTGTGACTCTACAGTTGACTATAGAGAACCACTGCATGCTACATGTTCATCCTTATTTTAATCATAATCTTAATATTGGGATCACCCTCATATAATGTATGTATGTAGGTTGCTTGTGAAAATAAGGACTGCAAAACACAGACTGCAAAAATCTAGACTTAAAAGCATCTACTGCCAAAATATAAATTAATAGTCCCTTAAAAAAATCCACATGCACCTAAACCAGTTATCAAACAGGTGGCTCCAAATATGCTGGGAATGGAGTCAGATTGATAAATAAACTAATCCAACAGTAGGGGTGAGGCGAGTTTAGGTGGAATTATGAATTTTAAACAGGTCAAAATGTTTGTCTAGAAATAATTATGGTGTGTGTAAATACTGCCATTGTGTGCATTTGGTCTGTGTAGTTGTAGTCTCTGTTTTTTCAGTCTTTGTTTTCACATGGAACCAAAGTGTGCCGTACCAATCCCTGCTTCAAAAAGCAAAAAATATAATGGGTGAAGTACTTCATTTAATCTAAGACACTGGTAATTAATAAGGCCACACTCCAGGCCATTTTTTGCCCACCAGGCCGCTCTAGGCAGAGACCAGCAATCTGTTAGTCAGTCTTGGTCCGGCACCAATAGATACTGTTGTTCTATTACTTACCGGTAATCTTCATTACTCCGGGTCCCGTTGTCCTCGTCCCATTCATTTACATATTGGAGATGACCATCTCCATGACAGAAAAAGATAGAAGAATGCTGGTACACTAACCCCGCCCCTCCCACTGGGAGTATATATACCGGCCCAACCCAGCATTCACCCTGAACCACCAAGCCCCCAACAGGAAGGCCGGCCGTCCGGGAGGGAGGAGGCGGGGCGTATGAATGGGACGAGGACAACGGGACCCGGAGTAATGAAGATTACAGTAATAGTACATTACCTCAGGTCCCTTATGTCCTACGTCCCATTCATTTTACATATTGGAGAATACCAAAGCAGAAAGCCGGCCTTCCCCAAAAAACAGAAGCCAACCCAGGAAACCACACCAAGGAAGCCACCGAAGGAAAGCCAAAAAGGCAGAACCGCCGAAAACCCCAGGCAGAGCACCCAGACAACAGGGAGCCCCAACAAAGCAGGGCGCACCCAACAAACAACGGGGAGACCAGCCAGAAGAGGAGGTGAACAACCACAGAAGGCAAACCAGCCAATAGCAGGAACACCCCACAGCAAACAAGGGAAGTGGAGAGAACGGACACCACAACCCACCCAGGCAGCCAAGAACAAAAACAGCGAGGAGGCCAGCCAAAGAAGAAGACCAAATGGACAACAGGCCAGCAAGCCCAAACCGGGCAACAGGAAGCAACCAACACCCTGCGCCAAAGGGGTTCCGGGAAAACAGAAACCCCAGCAAGAGAAAAAAAGGGGAACAGGAGGAGAGCAGGACCCAAAGAACACAGCCCCAGCAGAACACCCCAACAGCAAACCCGGGGGAGACAGGAGCAGGAAGCCACAGGCCGGAGAAGGACACACAGACCACCCGAGAAGAGGCGCAACAGGCCCCAACTGAACAGGGAGCCGAGCCAAGCAGAGCCAAAGAAACCCAGAACAAGGGAACCACAAGGGAGCCAACGGCAGCAGTAGCGGACAAACCGGACCAAAGACCACCGAAAGAACAAGCCAAGCAGAGAGGAACCCAAACATACCAGGCAGAAGGGAGTAGCAACAACACACAGGCCAGCAAAGACCCGAGCCCAACAACCGAGCCCCCAGGGGCCCGGAAGGAACCAGACAGGTCCCAAACACCAGAGCCAGGAAACACCAACCCCCGAGGGAAGGACACCCAAAACCAGCCCGGCCACAGAGGCAAAGAAGCCAGGGGCGGAAGAAGAACAGAGCAAACCAAACCCCAAGGCCCAGCACGCAGCAGGGGAAGGCAGAAGCAGGGAGAAACCCCATGGCAGAAACTGCAACAAAACACAAGCAGCCGAGAAGCAAGAGCCGAGAAGCCAAGCAAACAGCCCAACCAGAAGGACCCGAAGGCCCAAAACCCACCTGAAGATGGCCAAAGAGGGGAGAACCCCAACAGAGCCCAGGCAAGCAAAGGCCGGAAGGGCACAGAGAGACCCAGCACAGAAACAGCGGAGCGTGCCACGACCACAACCAACAAGGCAACAGCACAAAGGACCGGAACAGCAAGGACCGAGAACACGGAAGACAACAGGCCCCAGCAGACCAAATGGGAACAGAGACCCAAAGAGTCCACAGAAGAGAAGAACCGCCAACAGCCACAAGGACCAACCCAGAAGGCAGAGAGCAAGCAGCAGCGGGAGAGCACCAAAGGCGAAGCCGGGAAGGACAACCACCCAAAGGAAGCCCCCAGCACCCGCAACACCCGGGCAGACTCCACAACCAGGCACGAACCAGGTCCAACCCAGCCGAACCACCGAGGAACAGAGGAGAGAAGGCTCCAGGCAAAGGAAGCAACGCAACAAGCCACCAGACCCCCTCAAAACAAGCCGTAGACCCCCAGGGGACTAGCAGCCAGGCCCGCCTCCCAACCGACACCACTAGAGGCAGCAGGCAAGCAGGGAAGACAGCAGTGGGATACAGACCAAAACAGGCCCAGCCGGAGCCAAGAGGCTACAACGGAAGGAACACACCTCACACGCAAGGACCGGAACCCGACCGCAGAGGGACCAGAACAAGCGAGCAGCCGGGCAACCCCAAGCAGACAGCACCAGCACAAGCAGGAGGACACCCCACCAGGACGCAACAAAGGCACCCAAGAGCCAACAGGGAGGAAAGGGCCGAAGGCAACCGGAGACCACAAGGAGGCACCTCCGGAGACCAAGCAGAGGCAGCTGCAAGCTCGCAGACCAGGAGCGACCGGAAACAGCCCCGCAGAACAACAGGACCACGGGAAACCAGCCAGGCACCAAGCAAGGCCCACCCAGCCCCAAAGACACAACCACCGCAGGAAGAGCACAGAGCGGGAACGCGACCTGAAAGCAACAAGGGCCGAACACCAGAACCAGCCGCGAAACAGGAGGACACAGGCAACAAAAATAGCACCCATCAGACAGGGAGCCACAGTACGAGCAGCCACAGACCCAGCAGCACCACTGACAGAACTAGGAGCCCGGAAGAAGCCAGACTAAGGCGAAGGGCGCGAGCCCGACCCATCGAAGGAAGCCAAAGGCAAAAGGCATGCACAGGGGACAGAACAGAGCCCGCAAAGCCAAGGCCAGAGAAGACACGTAGAGGGCAATCCTCGAGGGCGGCAGCCGGGGAACACAAGGACCAAACCAAGGAAACCACCGAAGCCAGGAACAGTGCAAGGAAAGTGCTAAAGCCCAGAGCAAAAGGAGAGCCAAACCCATCACGGAGGCGGCAAGCCACAGAGCACAGCACCACCCATCCAGGCCACACGAAGCAGCCCAAAGGCAGAGGACAAGCCACTCACGCCACACGAAGCCAGAACCAACACTAGGAAGGCAGAGAAGGCTCCGTGCACCCAGGAGGCCCCATGGCCAAACCCAGATACTGCCCAGGCTGCTACAGGACCCCAACAAGGAGCACACACAGGGCGCAGCAGGGAGATCACGCAGCTACAGAAGCCGCGGAGAGGAACCGCACAGGACACAGGGCCAGGAGCCAAGGCCCGAGCGAAGGACAAGAGAACAGCACAGCGCCCAGGAACAGCGAGGCAAAAGGAAGAGCCAGGAACCACAAGAACCAGACCGTCCGAAGCCAAGGCCACGCCCAGTCGGCACAGCGGAACACCCCGACAGGGACCGCCAGCCGGCAACAAACCAGCACCAACAGGGCAGCGTCACTCGAAGACCAGGACAGAACCCAAAGCAAGACACCAAAACGCAGCGCCGGAAACACACCCGGAAAAGCGAGACCACCAGGCAGGAAGGACACCACCCTCACCAACAGACCCGCACAGCGAGACCCGTAGCAAAGAGATGCAGAAGCAAAGGGGACAAGGCGGAAGAAACGCGCAGCAGGGTACCAGAGCAGGAAGCACGCAACCCAGGGAACACCAGAATCCCAGGAGGCGGCAGCGACCCTGTGGTGCAAACAATGCCCCCCGCATCAAGGCCATCCAAAGTGCAACAGCAGATCACAAGCCGCACAGATGGACACACATAGAAACCTACATGACAGCAGCAGGTGGCACGGGGAAAAAGAGGCATACCGTAACCACACCCCACCCCCGGCAGACAGCCAACACAGGCAGGGAAACACAAGAGAGTGAAACCCAGACCAAAGAAAAGAGTATAAGACCACAACAACCAGGCCCCAGGTGACTCCGCAAGGCAGGAAGATAAGGACATAAGCCTACTGCACCCGGAATCCCTAAGTGGACTACCATCCAGGGATGAACCAGGCCGCGAAGCTGCTCAACCTACGAGAGCAGCGAAGAGCAGTGAGCTGACAGGGCAGGAAGGCCGTAGGCTCAAAGGAGAAGAACCCCTGCAACTTGGAAAAAAACATCATGGAAGACCCCCAAGTGTAAAACCAAGGAATCGGCAAAGAGCAAGGGCACCCAAAAACCCGGCCCCGAACAGATGCATTACCGCTACCCAACTCCAAGGAGCACAGGTGAAGAACCAGGAAGGACAACAGCACCCGGTAACCCCAGATGTCCCACAGTCAGGTACAAACCAGGCCTGACCAGGCGTTCTGAAAGCAGACCAGATCAGGCGCAAGCAAGCGCGAAGTCCGTAGCCCCAGGAGGAGGAAAGGCCGAGCGGACCCACCAGGAGCCGAACCCCAGAAGGGCAACACAGGCCCACGCTGCGGAAGCACGAGTCCACCACGCCACCAGACAGCTGCAGAGGAAGAAATGAAAGAACACAACGGAACACTGTCCCGGCCCTCTGTGGGCCGCAGCAGGCAAGAGGAAAAAGAAAACCGCTATGCGGTACTCACCCAAGGGGTAGTCAAACACCATAGACAGACCCCCAACCACCAGCCCAGACGCCAACCAACAACAAGCGCCGAGCCACTTGAGGCAAAACCAGGAGCAACCGGCACTCCCAGGCGGCCATTCAGCGTCCAGGAGTAAAGCCGAACATTACAGCTACAACCGGCATCCAGGAACACCAGGGGCCTCACCAAGACTGGCCCGTGGAGCCCCAAACAGCAGCAGCAGCCGTCTCCTGACCGGCCCAGCCACAGGAAGACGCGACCTGCAACCCGGTACAGACCGGGAGGAGTGGCGCCCCAGCCACAAAGGACCGGCCGCCCATCAACGCGGCTCCCGGCAAGCCCGGCAGGCCAGGAGACCGCGGAACAGGACGTCGAGAAGTCCAGCAGCTCGGCGAGACAACAAGGGAAGACATCAGGGATGAAGAGGACAGCCCAGCAGCCCGACGAGACATCCCAGAAGCGCACAGCAGGTAAGAGCAAACTTCACATCCCTTTCTGTCGGAAGACAGAAAAAAAGAACAGGGTGAATGCTGGGTTGGGCCGGTGTATATACTCCCAGTGGGAGGGGCGGGGTTAGTGTACCAGCATTCTTCTATCTTTTTCTGTCATGGAGATGGTCATCTCCAATATGTAAATGAATGGGACGAGGACATAAGGGTCCTGGCGGTAATGAGCCTCAACTCCCAAACTAAGTTATGTCGGAACAGATCCAAAGCTATGAACTGGAACGCTCTTCAGGTCAATCACCAGTGGCTAAGATTAATTCAAATATTACTTATCTTTGTTGTTTGCTGCAGTAGATAATAACCCCTACGTCATTCCAGCCCTTGTCTCCATGTTTCATAACTGACACTTGACTGCCAGTGTGCCTTACCACTGCCCTTTCAGAGTCACTCCCAAAAAACACTGGCTAAAAGAGGCAGAATCAATTGTATGCCAACAGCCTGGGGATAAATAAGGCATATGTCCTGAACAGAAATCAAGAAACACATAAAAGCCAACACATGTAGGGGTTGGGATTCTCCTTGTAGCTTAAAGGACATGTATTTTGAAAAATGTTTACCTACAGTTTACAAACAAATACATTGCACAGGAACTCCTAGCCCAGTGCCCGGCCGGTTACATTTAAATGGTGGAACAATACGGCTCATAGACGGTAGCTTGCCATGTTTACATTTGGAAAGATGTGAGGAGTCTGCACGTCCAGGGCATAGACTGCACAATGACAGAGTATTGATAAAACAGACACAAAAGTGACTTTGTTTCTTATAAAAAGCAAATGCAGACTTAGGTCATAGCCTCTTCCCCTTCCTCATTAGCAGAGGTCTTTTAGCTGGGACAAAACCTGGATCTCTTACACCAAATCAAAACAAATATACAATATATAAAATGTGAATATCACACAATCAATTCGAACCAAAAATGTACACTGGTGAAATATCATATTTCGACTACATATTACCGACTGACCTGGATTAAACATAAAAACATAGTGCAGACAGACCAATTTTGGAGGCCAACACAGACTGACTAATCAATGTATCACTGGAGAGCAGACATTGTTATTTGTATTTTTCTGTTTGTATGTGAGGGATTTGTAAAGCACAAACCTAGCTGTAAAGAAACCGAGAACTGTATAAGAACTTGACACACCAGAGTAGGGTGCGTGCAAGGGCGATGCAGAAAGGGAGAGCAAAGGGACTCCTTCCGGGTGAAAGGGAGGACCTTGAGGGGAGGCAGTCAGAGGAGGACGACATGCAGGACAGTGAAGGCAGAGGAGGGTAGGGAAGGCAGAGCAGAAATGGCAGGAGAGAAAGGTGAGTGACAATATCAGTAGAAATGGGGGTGGAACGTTTCCACGAATTAGGAGCAATTGACAAATGGGGAGGGGAGGCTGGTTGAGAGTAAGCTATTATGGAGGTTGCATTGAGTGGTGCCACCTAGGCTTCAAGAGAAATCATATTGAATACATTTGAGAAAACAGCATCAGATAATAGTTTTTTAAAATAAATAAATTAAAATAGATCAAAAAGCATTTTGGCAAGTGATCACGGATGAATTTCACGCCACTGTGTGGGCGCTAAACTGTTATTTGGCACACTTTTCAACAACTGTTCATGCACGGAGAGGCTATTCAAACCCATCATATTCTGTGGCTGCTCGCCATAGGCACAAAGTAGGTACAGCCATGTATAAACCAGTAAAATGTCATGTTTCCTAAAATATCAATCCCACCACTGACACATTAAAGTGCTCCCTCTATCAATCCTGCCACACAAAGGGCTGCTTCTCTATGCCTGTGCCCTGAGCTAACCGCCTTGACCTGCTGTAATTTCTAATCAGTAAACTCTATGAATAGAATTAGCAGTCAGCAGAGACAGCAACGTGACCTACTTTTCAGAGCTGGATTACAGATCCGTTCACCTTCGAACCAGGAGCTGGTCTCCTTTTAGATCAGAGTTGCTAATTCCGCTGCGCTTCAGACAACAGTATCACAAAGATGTTACAAAGTAAAAAAAACAATTAAGTCTTTTCATTTTGCAACGCCTTGAGAACAATATTGTACTAAGGTAAAATCCTAATCTAAAATGAATGCCTAGGTTTTTTCTTTACAGTTGAAAAAAGGGGGATATTTCCTCAGTGTGCATGCCATGTATTATTTTTTACAAACAGCCTTAAATTTTTCGTGCACGCTGCAAAGAAACAAATACACTGCTAGCGCTGTCATTAATATGTAGGCACCGCAACATGCCCAGCTACAGTATGTTCATTAGCTGGCTGATCAAATCGCCAGCTGAGTGGGGGATCTACTTAATATGAACAATCTCATAACTTGTTCCAAAATGACCAATCTTAAAAATGTACCTTTCTCAAACTGGTCTCATTGCATCATTGGTCAGTTTATGGGTGGAGATTATTTTAAGTGCCTCTTTTCAGAATCAACCTCTCTTAGTACATGATTTACACCAGCCTTAGGTCCTCCATGTATTGTGGGGTCTGCAAAGTTATCATGTCCTTTGCTAGATAAACAGCATGTGTCATAAAAAAACCATGATACACAACACACATTTAATGCAAATGTGTGCACAGTAAAGCTTTGCACAAAATGATGTAGACATCTCCAAAGTGGAGCCAAATCGTGGACTGTCTGCATTTATTCAGCATGGATTGTGCACCCCTATAACAGTGAATGTACCCTGATTACCCTCGAAGTCTCACTTCAAGTAAGAAAGATAATAAACAAGTCACCCTAAAGAGTGCATTAGATTTTCTTTACTACTCCAGAGTGTCATTAGTTGTGAAATCAATCAAGGGTGCTTGTAAAAGAATGTGTGGATGGCTGTGGACATAACTTGCAGAAGAGGTAGAGTAAGAACAAATAGGCAGATATGAATGGACCTCCAAACCACATACTAAAGATGTGGACCCTTAAGTCAGTAGTATGATCACAAAACTACCTTCAGTGCAATGTGTAAAAACAAACGTTGAAATTACCATGCAAGATTGTGAGACCACAATACATTTGGGAATTAGCAGTAATATTAAGGTTCTATAAGTACCAGTCTCAGTAATTCTGATATTATTGGAAATATATATTTCAATGTTTAGTTGTAGAATGGCTATTTGATGGTGCTCATTGGTGTGACTTTTTGGTAATGTGGTGGATCTACTTGAGTTTCACCTGATGCATGATAGTGGCATCCAGGCTTGCTTGGCTTTGTCCTTACCACGCCGACTTTATTTTCCTTGTATTTTCTGAGTTGCTTGGGTGATAAGTCTCCTTCAACATAAGTCTTCCCCTCTAGGCGCACCTCATCAACATGCTGTGCTTGGATGACATTATCACTGGTATTATGTATTCTTATTTCTCACTCTTATTTGAGGTTTTTATTTACTTTACCAGTAGGTGCGTGCGGTGTCTAGGAAGCTGGGCACCAGCACTCTGAACTTCTTTTTGGCTCCAGTTAGCTTCTTTTTTTAGTGCCTCACCCCCCTCCCGCCCCCATTTGAATTGTGTGTATTCACTTCTAGGATAACGCATGTTGAATTGCCTACAGCAACTTGGCCATGCCCCTCGTTATCTTGATGCAGAGGACAAGCAGCCATTTAGAGCCACTTTGCACACCACTCAAATCAGTTTCATGGTGAGTTCACCTGGCACATGATAGCACTTTCTAGGCCTGCTCGACTTTTATCTGTATTCTGCCTGCATTATTTTCCTTGTATTTTCTGATTTGCTGTCTCACAGCTGGCCTCCAAAATTATATCTTTCAGTCAGGGCTTTTCTCATCAGTACTTTATGCTTAGACAACATTTTTATTGGTTTTATGTTTTCTCATTACTCACTTTTATTTTAACATTAAATTTACTTTCCCAGTAGGAGCAGTGCCTAGGGAACTTGGGGATGACATCAGAAGTTTCTGGGCTCCAGATTGCTTCTTGTTTCATCCCCCTCTCTTAATTGAAATGTGTGCATTCCCTTCTAGGCTAATGTGTCTCAAGTTGCCTAGTAACAGCACCTTGGACACACCCCCTCTTCCTCAATAATGAGGAAAGGCAGCAATTTAACATTGAGCTTCACCGGGTGTGTGATAGAGCCCTCTACGCTTGCTTGATTTTGTCATCATCCTGCTCACATTATCTTAGATGAATTTTCCGAGTTGTCTCGCTCACAACTCCCCTCCAATATAAGCCTTCGCCTCTGGGCTTGCCAAATCAGCACACTGTGCTTAGGCAACACTTTTATTGGCTATTATGTGTTCTTAATACCCTTTTTTATTTTCCCTTGTAACTTAATTTACCAGTATGGGCAATACCAACGGAGTTTAGCTCCAACACGGGAAGTTGCTGGGCTTCAGTTTTCTTGCTATTTTAGCCCGCCCGCTTTTACTGTGTGTAATCACTACTAGTCTAACACATGTTGGGTTACCTAATAAGAACACCTTCGCCAGGCCCTCTCTCCATCGATGTCATGGATGGACAGCCATTGAAAGTCGAGTTCTCCTTACCCGACCCGGCTCTCGCTTGTTACAGAGTGGGTATCCACAGTGGGAAGTAGATCCTTTTAGAGTTCAAGCTAGAATAGCCTACAGCCAATACATAGGGTTTACCTACTCAACTGAGGAGGATTTTCCCTACCACCAGGGACATCTCCAGTTTAAAGGTAAGTAGGGATCTCTGAGAGGCATGATTGAACTACTCAGGCGATCCATTAAAACAAGATCCTAACCAACAATGGTGGCACCATGTCGTGTAGTTTCCACTATACGGTAGGAACAGCACGGTTGTTGACAGCATAACTGTTGGGATGGTTCCAGACTGACTCCTTGCGCCCCCTCAGGATATGTTGTCCTATAGGTCAGCTAGCTCACAGTGCCACCATGAGTACCCCTTGACCTAGGCAGGTTGCAAATGGTTCTGGCAACCACTGAATATGACAACCCTGATTCCCCAGGAATCATGGTAACAGAGCTAGAACCCTTTTCCCTAGTCACTTGTGCTTTCTTATTCTCTGAGAAATATACAAGGAATACACAGAGGGACGTGTTCAATGTCTATTGAACCAACGTGATTCTTGTATAAAATCTACGTGCTACGATGATCAGTAGACAGAAGCAGATGAAAGTTATTAGAAGTACCACGACAGTGAACAGAATAAAAAGTTCCACCATCGTGCTAATACAATGTGTATATGCAGGCATATAAAACAATCCAGAAATCTGGGGTACTCCTTCTATGCAGTCCCTAACCTAAGTGTCTAGGGTGTGTGTGTGTGTTCTGCCAAGAATCCCTGTCCTGGATGATCTAAACCTGGTTACCTGAAGGGAAAGGAATATAAGTCCCCATCTTGGTCACGAGCTGGACCCCCATACAGAGATATCAGCAAGCGGCTGGGCTGAAGTGTCAGTGTGTAGAGACCTCGCCAATGACAGCAAGGTGCTCCTCTAACTAAACCCGGAAATGTTTGTTTATTTATCATGAAAAGCATCCTTGCGAGTCCTGAGCAAGCCCGCATTGTTAAGGTCTATAGATAGTTGTGTCGCCTCCAGGATAAAAATAGAATGACATTTGGACAATGTATGTTGAGGCCTTTTACATGGTGTACAAGGAGTCGTGATAATGGTCTCACAAAGTGGAATCTGTAAGTGAAACAGCGTTCCTTCATAGGCCTAACTAAGACACATGATAAATCCAGCCTTGAGACTCCTGAGGCAAGTGGAGGCAGTGACCTTGGTACCAACTTTTTCAGAAGTTGATGACCTAATAATCAGGGTAATTTGTGTATGCATGAATGTGGTATTTGTATATTGCGAGTTTAGTCAATAGTCATCAGAGAGCAGTTGGACGGATTGATGCAATTATCTGTGCTAAATCAAAGAGCAAACAATCTTCACCACAAATCTCAAACGTGGACTTCAGCAACATCTGCTCCAGCATCTAATTCCGAACACAGAAGCTGGCCAGAGGCTGTGAATGCTTTAGACAGAGGAAACAATCTCCACCACAAAACTGGAATGTAAAGTCCAGCAGATTATAAATCGATTCCAGAATTAAGTCAAAACATAGAAGAGGGCCAGTAGGCATGAAAGAATTATGCAGAGAACGCCACATCTTAAGGAGGTACCCTCAGCCTGCACATAATCAGAGGATCTTTGCTGTTCTCAACTGCTGTAACTGGGAGCTATTGGTGATCCAAAAGAAAGCTTCGTCCTCTGATGCCCTCAGCTCCAAGAACATTTCATCATTGCATTCCAACATAATGACTCTGTGACTTGTACTCTGAAACATGCAGCGGTTTGTAGATAATTAGTTTGAATTCCAGCAAAGCTGACTCAAGCTGCCATCATTCTGAGGTCAGTAACTGGACTATCATTTCATTGGGTAATAATAACAGCAATTATCTATTCTTAAGTGTATTATATAAATAGATCTGAGTTTGTGATGGGCAAAGGCTGGTTTAGCTTGGATTCATGGCCACTCCTGTGAGGTGCCCCATGATGCAAACATTAACCCAGAAGAGAGAGTGGGCAACACTGCTTAGCTGTATGACTCAGGGCTACATTACCAAGACACAGCAGTGGAAATCCCACACACTCCCCTTTCACTGCACAATCCCCCGCCAACATTGGGGGTGGGCTGTGTGTGAGACAGTGAATCCCTGTCTGTACGCACTTCTTTGGAGGCCATCATAGCTTACTATCACACCAGCTGCACTGCCTAGGCATGTATGAGAGGACCCAGAGTCTTTTATCCATTGTATAGGTCTACAAGTTTTTTTTTAAAAACAGGGCACTCCTTTTATTAAAAAACACACATTATTTGTTTAGTACCTAAAAACATTAATCCAGCTGATAGCCAAATTAAAGAACAATACTTACAACATTCTAAAGATGTTGCTTCAAATTGAAATTGGCGCATTTATATTTTAGTAAAGTACTGTAAAGCATACAAAATTAAAACCTTTGACCTGATTCACGAAAAAAGTAGTGAATCTGCACCTATTGATTACCTCTACATGTGGGTGAAGAGTTGTTATTTTCTTGTTATTCATCATTATTGACAATAGTGTGCAATCAAAGCTGAGCGATGCAGAGGTTTCTGGATGTATTACTAGGAATGTCAAGGGGCTCTTGCCGTGTGGTCCTATTCCTGCTGTGCAAAGTTCTCCACGTGGAGAATAGAGCCACGAGTGCACACTTTTTTGTCTCTACAGGGAAAATGGTGCAAAACATATTTGGCTTCCTAAAGACAACAATGCAAAGTTCAACATTTGGTCCAAAGAATAGTAAGTAGAAAAGCATTCATGTCTGTGACTGCGGGTAAATTGGTCTTTTTTATATAAATGTGCAAATTGATGTAAGGAAGGATGGGGCATCTACTGCTCAGAGAGCTCTACGTATAGTGGGAAAGATCTACTCTTGCTGTTCTAGCATCCCTCATGAGGATTTGAAAAGATAGTAGAGGGAGTATGACAAAATCAATGCTCCTTTATTGTCCCTGAAATTACAGTCTACTGGACTGTTTTACAATCCGAAGCAGCATTGTAATGGTTTGGCTGGCAGGAAAATGTGAAAATGAAACAGTCTTGACAATTTCACTGCTATGAAAGACAACTCTTACTCCTGAGCAGGAGCACAGCCTTGAGCACAGAAGGATCCGGATTAATGTCCTACTCTCACAGTATGTTCCCGTCTTGCCTGTGCTTTCGTGCTGAAGTACCACTCGAGTACCCAATGAAATGTTCTATTCTTACTGCCTTTAAAGGCTACTGCTCCAGACCTCACAACTTCTGATTGAACCAAATCTGCTCAAAATCCACTCATCAGTCATTCACATGTGACCTTTAACAAACCTTCAATCCTATTTGAGAGATAAAGTTCAACATTCAACTTTAGAGCTGCCATAAGTAAAGAAGGCTCAAGTTGCTGCATTTTGTCAGTGGTGTGAGAAATGCATAAGGGCAAGTTCTTTGGTGTACTGCCTTTGCTGTGCTAGCTTTTGAAATAAGGAAAAAGCAGGGAGGGGAGACATTTAGGCAACTATCGTATGCAAAGTGACACTCGATATTTATTGGGTGCAAACATGATCGCCCATCACAAGTTTTGAGCGAATAATGCACCAAAATCTACACGTTCTGGGAAATATTCAGCATTTTTCTCCCCAATAAATATTTATCACAAAACTCAAGATTACGGTATGTGCAGTAACACGAGTTTCACAAGTGTTGCAACTCATTTATTTTATTGTATAAAAAAATAATAGTTAAGTAAGACAGGCTGGCATGGATTGCTATGAGGCCCAAGGAAAACAGGTTATCTGTTCATTAAAAAACATTAACAATACTTAAAGGTTGTCTGCACAGGTAATACGATTGTCTGCAACTGAGACTGATTAAACTCAAAACTGAAACCTTAAAGAAAATACTTTTAAACCAGAATGTTTCTGTGGCTGTTTCAGTGACTTCACTGGAATAATAAAGTTTGTTTGCTTTCTTCCTTTTGCTATTTTTATTCAGATTCCGAAATAAAGCGTTTCCATCAAAGTATTGCATACAATGATGACATAATAATGCATATGTAATAGCATCACACTTATACTAATATACGTATGCTGGGCCCAATTCACAACGTATTTTCATTTGTCAACATATGTTTACAGCCAAAAATACCGCATTAACGCTTTTCAGGAATTCACGAAAGGATTCCTGGCAGGTGTAAATAGATTTACGGTATACACACAAGGAGGGCCTAAGGGGAAGGAAGGGACCAGCGAGGGCAGGCTCCCCAGTCAAAGAATCAATACACAAAAGGGCCCTCGGGTCAGAAAAATCTCGGTCTCCATTTCTTTCTTTGAGCTTGTCAAATCCGCTAGTACTGGGCAATATTATTATATAACGCCACAACCTTAACTCTACAGGTTGGAGCAGCGTGTGTACCTATGGCGAATAGCCCAGGACAGATGTGGTACTCTACCTGATTTTTGGCAGATGAGTGACGCCACTCTTAGACATTTCGCCACAAGGGCAATGCATGTCTATATACATAACACGTCTCTTTGTGAAATGATAATCTTGTGATTATTTCTAACAAACAAATTGATGTTAATGAATTGTTTTTCATGTTTACTTTCGTACGTCACTCTTGGGCTATATAATAATAATAATAAGAGACATTTTTAGAGCGCGCAGCTACCTCAACTGAGGTGTCCCGGCACTAAAGTTGATAACATCGTAGCCATGCTAGCGAAGAACTCGTCTCTGCGGCTGAACAGCCAGGTCTTTAAGGCCTTTCTAAAATCCTGCTCAGAGTGCATCATACGAAGTTGGAGGGGCAGGTCATTCCAGCATTTAGAGGTTCCCACCTCGAAAGTTCTGCCCCCCATTCTCGCTTTAGCAAAACGGGGGATGAATAGGTAACGTTTAAAATTGGACCTCAGCGATCTGCCCTGCTGGTAAGGGCGAAGTCTCATCCTCAGATACTTAGGGCAGCTTCCCTGGTAGGCCCGGAAGGCAAATGTGAGGGCCTTAAATTCAACTCTCTTGGCCACAGAGAGCCAATGAAGGTGCCTGAGGTGAGGGGAGATATGATGACGGAGAGGGACCTTGCGGACCAGCCTAGCTGCCGCATTTTGCACTATCTGCAGCCTACGGATCAAGCCGCGGGGCAGACCCAGATAGAGTCCATTGGCGTAGTCAAGATGGGAAGTGACTAACGCATGCACCACAGTTTTACGCGCTGTCTCTGGCAAGAAGTTGATGATTTTCCTGATCATTTTCATCTTACCAAAGCAGACCGTAAAAACATGCTGGATCTTCGTGGAAAGGGATAGGTTGTTGTCCCAACGGACACCAAGATTCTTGACCGAATCCTTTGGGGTGGGAGCTGTTCCCAATTCAACCGGTCACCACAAGGCTGCTGGGGGAGGGACTGCTTGGTTGAAAAACAGAACCTCCGTCTTGTCGGCATTGAGCTTTAAAAAATTGCTGCTCATCCCCAGACGGAGATATTTTTAAGGCACTCTCTAAAAGAGTCAAATGCGGATGCCGACACTTCACTAAAGGAAAACATCAGTTGGGTGTCATCCGCGTAGGATATCACCTTGATCCCTGTGTTAGCGATGAGGTCAGCCAAGGGAGCCAGATAGATATTGAATAGGAGAGGACTCAGGGCTGAGCCCTGGGGCACCCTCCATCTTAGAGGCTTGGCCTCGGTGGAGAAAGGGTGGAGAAAGACCTGTTGGTCTCGGCCGTGAAGGTAAGACGTGATCCAGTCCAGCGCTGTCCCACGGATTCCAATTTGCTTAAGCCGCTCAAGCAGGATGGAATGGGACACCGTGTCAAACGCTGCTGACAGGTCAAGCAGCACCAACATGGACACCGCACCCCCATCCACCGACCATCGAATGGCATCAGCCATCTCAATCAGAGCAGATTCGGTGCTGTAACCGGATCGAAACCCAGACTGAGAATCATGCAGAAACCCATTAGATTCAACAAAGGCAGCCAACTGCTGATGCGCTAATTTCTCTATGATTTTCGCAGGGGCCGGGAGAAGAGAGATGGACCTGAAGTTACTGGCGATTTCTGGGTCAGCATTAGGTTTCTTCAATATGGGGAGGAGAAACGCATGTTTCCAGGCAGATGGAAAGACCCCTAGCCTGAATGAGGAATTCCAGATGGCATTAAGGTGGGGATTAAGCCATTCTGACAACCCACTGTAGTGTCTAGCTGGCCAGGGATCACTAGGTGACCAAGATTAGCATTTCTGCAATTCAACCAGGGAGGCCTCAACAGGAATCATGGCGAACTCAGAAAATACTGGCCGGTTCTGGCTCAGGTCACAGATAAAGTCCTCCCCCCCTAGGATGATGGTCTACCGGGAATGAGGCATATGTATAGTACGTTTTCAAACTGATGTAACTGCACGGTCTGTTGTTTATTTCTCATTCACAGGTCCAACCGGTTAATCTGTTCTTCGAATTTGTTGGATCACTGGTTTTGTATCAATAACCCGATGCATTTTTCTCACGTTTTACTATTTCACCCTAGTACACAGCAGTAGCATTAATAGAGATCCTGATGAAAGCCACGCCACTTGCTAGGTCTTAGGCTGAAACATGTCGATCACTACTGAGTGCGCCTGCATCTAATGTTTGTAGTCGCACTCCATGTCTTCTATTTTTAACCCTGGCACATGGCAGCGAGAATAAAACTAATCAGGCTGACCCTGCAGCTAGTTTTACTCACTCACTTTTTTGCACTGCACCAATTCCCTTTACTCTATTTGCTCTCATTGGGTTTTAGTAATACCCCGTACACCTGAAAACATCCCTGAGCTCCTCCCTCGCAGCGAAGGGGTTGTACTCTGCATCTTGACTAGGCTTCAAGATGCGAGGATTCCCGATGATGAAGCCTTACACCTCTGGTGTGTGAGGGAAACCATCCTTAAAAGGGAACCCCCCGCCCCTTGTCAGTCAGTTTGTTTCCCATTCATGACGTCACTCAGTTTTTCTGACCTGAAGGCCCTTTTGTGTATTGTAAATAGATTTACTACTGCAGCTTTCTCTATCACAATTACATTGTAATCCTTAGTACTAAATCCCGAGCAAAGTGAGTAAAGTGGACTGAACACAGTGTGGTTTACCTTCTAAGATTTTTAACACCCACAACCATCAACACCTCTGGGCATTCACAAAGTCATGCTAGTCAGGGCCATTGGTCGGGTTTTTTCAACAAACAAGCTTGCACTTTGGAAGTTTGTTTCTTGAATTAACACAAGTTCAGCTCCTTTAGTGGAGCCACTGAACCAATAGATCCAAGACACACAGATGTGTGTATGTTTGAGTCTAAATTAATCTGTTAGCTTTTTGGTATTCAGGATCTCCAGTAGGATGTTGGTTTCACCTGGTGTTTCTCTCTCCTTTCAGGGTATAGAGTTGGCTTTTCAAATAGTTGGGACGTCTGAGATGTAATGCCTCATGAGTCCTTTAAAAGTAAATACTGGCTTTATGGGTAACCAATTAAGACATTTCAGAATTGGAGTAATGTGGTCGACAAAGGTGAACTGACACATGCAGGATTTTATTAAGGAGGGGGGCTTCTAATGGCCCAGGAAAAGGGTGCTGTCCCAATTCAGGTATAAAAGGGTCAGGATCTCAATTGCAAATCAGAAGCCTTAGTGAGGAGTACATCGTTTAAATAGTTTTGGAAGGAATAATTGGAGTGATGCCGTCTTTGTAAGGTTCATGATGTGAGGTAACACTGCATTATTTCGGACGACTGTGAGCCAGCTATAATTTCCAGAGGATACCAGTAAGAGTGGGAGATGGGGTGTGAGAGTTTAAGAAGTAATTTTTTGACTGCAAGGATGGTTCTATGGAAGAGATGATGAGGAATCCAGTTTTTGTCAGTTTTAGTTTGAGGAAAAATAACGCAGCCACATTCATGTTTTATATCTATTCTGAAAAGCTCTGTGTGGTTGGAGGATGTGGCAACCTGGTCAGAGCCAATAAATGCGGGTAGTGTTTTTCAAACTATGATGGGTTTGTGCCTTAGGTATATATACAGGTTTCTGGGAAAAATGAATCCCAAAGTCTAATGTTGCGTTTAAATATCGTTTTTTTGTATTTATTATCATGAATACAAATGAGCAAGAGAGCAATCAAACAGCCAACACGTGTTTCGCCCATGTGGCCTGCAGGCCAAGGGCTCTCTCAAAGCTGATTCAAGAAAAAGTGGGGGAACATAATATTTATACAGAACAGAAAATTGAGTGCAACAGAAACACATATAGATCGACAATAATGTGGTATGATATAAGGAGAATAGTGTGTATGGTAGGGTGAGGTAAAGGCAGAGTAAGGTGGGACAGGGAGATCAGGAGCATTCCATTGTGACGAGAAAAGAAAATTTAAGGTGGCCAGTGTCGAAAAGTAGGTAATAGAGTGAAGGTACAGAAAACTCATATGTGGCAAACCAAGTTGGTGGCACCATGGTAGGGGGGAGGGTCAAGAGTGATGGGTTACCAAAATGGAGGGAGGGAGAGTTGCAAATTTGCAGGGATAATGGTAGTCAGGGAGAAAGAAGGGGGAGAAAAAAGGAGGTGAAGGAGGTAAGTCTGCATCAAATCAAGTTACATCAATGCAATCACATCTTCAAATCAACACAAATAGTATCTAAGCAGTAACATATTCAGCTGTGATATGGTATAATCATCAATGTGTACAAAGATTGATAAGAGTAAGGGGAGATAGACTTATGGCAAAAAATATAACATACAAAGACTACAGAGGAGCTCAAGGAGGCGTCCTTGTATCGAACCAGCAGTACATTGGAATGTCTGTGTATACCAGGGGAGGGAGCGTGTCTCCATAAGAATAGATGCAATAGTAACTAACTAATGAAAACAGTCCAGGGTGAGCAAGGGACATGACTTGGTCAGAAAAGTATTCATAGAGACGGATCAAAACTTACCAAATTGTCTCTAAGGAATAAATGGAGTCTTGAAATGTGAGGTCTGTGAAGGAAAGGGGGAAAAAGGGATTGGGGCACATGAAAATGTTAGCCAAGGATTTTGCATCTGGGCGGTCACAAGACCAAAGGAGTGAGGCAAGCAGAAAAAGGAATGAGTGTGCCACAGGTAATGAAAGTAAAAGCAGCAAAAAAACAAGAGCTATCCAAGACCAAAACATGTTATGGGGGGTGTTGGACTTGGCCCTTTTTGCAGGGTCATCCAAGAACATTTTGCCTTCCTCCTGTATTTTTTTCAGACCTGTTATTGGTGGTTTTATGACTCTGGGCACTTTATCACTGCTGATCAGTGCTAAAGTGCATGTGCTCTCTATGGTAAGATTGGTATAAACCTGTTTGGCATATTTAGTTTACCTATCAGTCCCTTGTACAGTGGTATCCCATATATCCAGGGCCAGTAAATTAAATGCTACTGGTGGGCTTGCAGCGCTGCTTGCGCCACCCACCAAAGTAGCCTTTCAAACCTCTCTCAGGCCTCTGCCACTGCAGGGCCTGCGCGCGCAGTTTACTGCCACGGTGGCGTGGCATATAAAGTGATTGCCACGTCTGCAACTCCCCTTTTACTGCATATCAGTCACCCCTAAGGTAGGCACTAGCTAGCCCTATGGGCAGGGTGCAGTGTAGGTAAAAGGTAGGACATGTGCCTTAACTGTGTGGCATGTCCTGGTAGTGACAAACAGCCTATTTGGTTTCTCACTGCTGTGAGGCTGCCCTCTCATAGGTTTGCATTGGGGATTCCCTGATATGTGCTTCAGTGGTAATTCCTGACATGAGTGGGGTAGCGTAACTGTGTGTGGTATGTTTGGAATAGTAGTGATAAATCCTGCTTATTGGTGAAAGCAGATTTATTATTACTATTTTAGAAATGCCACTTTTACAAGTGGTCATTTCTGTGTGCTATGTGTCTTTGTACCTTCCTGGTTGTGTATTGACCGTCTGGTTCTGACTGACAGGGGAGAGGGGATGTGCATTCACTCCAGCCAGTCCCTGGGGGGTTGAGGTGTGTCCTGCCCTGCCTGGGTGACTCAGCGCTAGGCTGAATAGGCCTGGTCTGCATTTGGAGTGGTGGGAGGAGTAGCACCTGCACCTGAATAGGGCTTAGCCTGCCTTCCACAATGCTGGCTCCGCCCCCTTGTGGTGTGTCTGGGGCCTAGGCTTACACTAAGAATGGAGGGTGTTGGGCACTGATAAATGTATTTTAAAGTGCCCCCAGAACTGGTTTGACCTGAGCTACGAGCCCTGTGCCAGGGGAGAACAAAGACATTTGGACTATAAGTACTGGGGCTGTGACCCCATGTTTGGTGAACTGAAAAAGAGAAGACACTGCGTGGGACGTGGGGCCGGCAGGCTGCTGGACTGCCAGGGTGAACCACTTTGGGACTGACCTATTCTAGGGGGGGTGCTGAGAGAAGGACTGCCCCTGTGCCCTGGGACCATTGTGCTGGCCTGCCTGGCTGCACCCTGCTATCACGTCCCCAGTGCTCTCCCCCCAGGAGTGCAGACTTGCGAGCTTTTATTCATCAGGGGGTCGTGGCCCTGAACTGAAGCTTGGAGGGCATGCTGTGAGAAGTTTGCCTGAGCCCCAAGTGTGGGCTCCTGCTGCAGTAAAGCGCGTGGAGCGCTTCCTTTTTGCTGTGCTACGAAGTGCTGTCCCCGCACATCACAAGCGCGTGGTGGGCACTTCCACATTTGTCTTCTGAGCCCGAGAAGTGGCTCAACCCTCAACCTGTGGCAGGTGCAGAGTGCATTCGCGCCGTGAGAAGGGTTGCGCCGAGAAGGGAGAAGCCACCGGAAGTCAGGCAGAGGCTGAGCCTGGTTGTGGGCGCGGCCAAAGACTGCGGAGCCGTCGAAGACGTCAAAAGTATAGCCGAAATGGAGATTAGAGGGAAAGGTTAGCCAAAAGGCTATGCGGCCTCAATGAGCCCATGTGAGGAAAACCAAGAAAATGGCAAGAATGTACAATGACAGGTGTGTCAAAAAAGTTACTAGTCAAGCACCTACGATAAAAGAAATGGCAGAATCCGTGACAAGGCACATCATCCGAACTACAGATGGGGGAGTAACGGTCTCTGCGGTCAGATGGAGTGCGGGCGCCAGCTCCTGAATATCTACTTATGGGTAGAAGATGCATGTGAGTAATCTATGTCTGCGGCCGAAAGGCATTCTTGTGTGTAACAGCAAGGAGCCGTAAAACCGAAAGTTGAGGGGGAATCCCAGAGGCTAGAATGCAAACTTTAATCACGTGACGCTGAGGTCGTGTCACATTGGGAGCAGGAAAAAGAAACCATAAAAAGTAAAAATAGTGAAGAAAAGAAAAAAAGGCATTCCTATGAGTGATGGCAGGGAGCAATAGAGAAAAAGTCACAAGGCAATCCCAGAGGCTGGGATGCAATCTGTATATCGTGACGAAAATGTCATGTCATGTTCATGAAAGGGAAAAAGACCCTATAGTGCAAAGGAAGTGTATGAAAGGATTGGGCCCGTACGAATGGGGAAGTAACATAAAAATAGGCAGAGTGATAAAAAATATATTTGGACTAGTCAGGGACAGGGTACTAATTGAGAAAAAGTAATGAAAGGGGGGACCAAACATGGCACAGTCGTAGAGAGGAGAAAGACATGAGAGAAAGGAGAACACAAGAGTGAATTAATGCAATGCTAGAAGACAAAAAGAAAAGTCGATGGTATATCTCATAGGATGTGACGCAGAGCAGAAGTCTGAAATGAAACGGGGGGGGGGTATTGGGTTGGAGGGATGTGTTTAAAGGGGAGGAGAAGGGAGAATAAGAAAGAGTGGAGAATAAAAAAGTCTCAAAGGTGCACCTTTGGCCTTGGCAGCACTCACCCACCCCATCAAACTGAAATAAATACAGGTAGGTTCGGTCTTGTTATTTTAATCAAGTAATTGCCACTAATGTAGTCTACTTAAAATAAGCTGCCCCTGAAATAGATAAACTAAAAGTGAGAGATGTTGGTGATTGCTACTCAGTGTAGGGCAAGTAGGTTAGTAGTATGTTACCTTCGTATCATGGAGACAGCATTTCTGTTCACACGGTCCATTTAGGCATGCAGGTTATTTTGTAAAGAACATATTTAAAAGTACATATAATCTGCCTGAAAAGGTGTGTGCCTCTGCTATATATGTGTCAATACTAACACATACTAGTGCACTCTACTTGAAAGGAAAAACACTGTCTTGAAGTAATTAATTTTTGGGCTATTTGGGGTAGTTTGCACTTAGGCTTCCATAACTTTTTTCCACATAAGAAGGTTTGTGGATTCCCCTGGGGGGTGGGGGGGCTGAGAAAGTCGCCAAAATATAGCTAAATTTGGGGTTTTAGGTGAAATATAGGAAAAGAGTGCTCCTTAAAAAAGTAGTTTTTCCTACGACATGGCATCAACGAAAGGTATTCTGTGCTAAAGTCACTATCTTCCCAGCTTTCAAGGTCATGCAGATCAGAATCAAAAAACGTATTTTTGGTACCACAGTTTTGGCATTTTTCAAAGAGGTAGCCCATTTTTCCTATTTTTGTGCTTTTAATCTACTTCCAGTTTGTGGCGGAAATCGCTATGAAGCCCATAGGTGATCGCAAAAAGCTATTAATTTCTGAATTCAGCATGGACCTAATTTATGTAAATTCCGCAAGGTTTACCAAAGAAACTAACCGTTGCAATAAAAAAATACTAAAAACAGAAGGAAAAAATGTCCATTTGAGACACTGTTTTGATTTGTAACTTCTTGTCACAGTGGCCAATTTACAAAACAAATTTACAATTATATCCACAAGACCCTTCTGTATGTGAGCATAAACATATAGTTTGTAGTTTTTCCAAGAACTTGAAGTACCCAGAGCCAACAACTGAGTTGCATCTTACAATTGTTTTTTATGGTTCACCAACTATAGAGCAATTTATGTGGTAAAATATAAAAAGTAAAAAATGGGTATCAAGGAAACCTATGCATTTCTGAAATGGAAATACAGAGGGTATTTCCCAAAATGTCTTCTTTCTTAAACATTGGCTTGTATTTGGAAGGAATAAATGAAGAGAAATTTGATCGATAAAATCAAATATTCTACTATTCTGCATTCCCCCCAGTCTCCCGACACAAATGGAACCTCACTTGTGTGGGTAGGCCAAGTGCCCTTGACAAGAAAAGGCCCAAAAAGGAAGTTAGGCACCTTACATTTTTCCACCGAAAACGGACCCTGTTTTTAGCAATGTGGATAGCTGTGGATTTTGGGCCCCAGCTCAGCATCCACATAGTGAAACCTAGCATACCTGCACGTTTCTGTAAACTAGATACCCGGGTAAATCCAGGGTGGGATGATTTGTGGGGCTCGCATCAAGTTTTCTTACTGAGAAGTCCTTGCGAACCTCAAACTTTCACTGAAAAAATACATTTTCCTCATATTTCTATGATAGAAGAGTTCTGGAATCTGTGGAAAGCCACATATTTCCTACCACCTAGCATTCCCCTAAGTCTCCCTTTAAAATGGTACCTCACTTGTGTGGGTAGGCCTAGTGCCCGCAACAGGAAAGGCCCCAAAACGCAGCATGGGCACATGACATTTTGCCACTGAAAAATTGACGCTTTTTTTTGCAGTGTGGGCAGTTGTGGGTTTTGGGCACTAGTTTAGCTGACACCTAGTGAAACCTTGAAAATCTGCAAAATCTTTAAAACTAGACACTTGGGACAATCCAGAGTGGGGTGATTTGTGTGGCTTACACTGGGTTTTCTTACCAAGAGGCCTCGTCCCTCACATTTCTGTGATGAAAAGTTCTGAAATCTGTGGAGAGCTGCAAATTTCCTACCACCTAACATTCCCCCAAGTCTCTCAATAAAAATGGCACCTCACTTGTGGGGGTAGACCTAGTGTCTGTAACAGGAAAGGGCCTCAGACAAAATGTGGAAACATCAACATTTCCCGTCACAAAAAAGACATGACTTGGCAATAGGGGCACTTGCGTTATTTAGGCCAGGGTTCAATGGCCACCCAGAAAACCTACCAAAGCCAGATACTTCTTAAAACTAGACAATCAGTGGAGTCCAGGTTGGTGTGCCTCGCATGGATCCCATACATTTTTCTCATCCACTATGCTTTGCAAACCTCAAACTTTGCCCAAAAGTGTGCATTTTCCTTGCATTTCTGTGACGTAACCTTCCGGAATCAGAAGGAATCCACAAGCATTTCTCCACTTGTTCCGATAAGAATGCTACCCCACTAGTGTGCCTGGGACTAGACGTTGTGACAGGCACGCATTAAACCAAGTTCAGTGGGAATCCCCCGGGGCCACTCTCATTGACCCTGGTTTGATGTGTGCCTTTTGGAGGAACTAGGCCCAGCCATACAAGTGTGGTAATGAAATGAAATGAAATGAAATTTGTACTTGTAAAGCGCACCCATACCCCCAAAGGGGTGTCCAGGCGCTGTACGCATACCGCTGTGGAACCCTTCCTGGCTTTTCCCTGTGAAATGTCCACTCCTGGGCACCCCCAGGGTGAAGCCAGGCATCCCAGCGCTGTTGGGGCCGTTGTGGAGATTAAGCAAGCTATTGCCCAGAGTTGCAGAGTGGGACCCATGATTAGAATAGGCACCGAGGCGAGAATTATCAGGTCCGAGGAAATTGAGCCCAAGACCCGCCGAGGCGGGAATTGAACCCTGGTCCCGGGCCAGATCTCTGCATCAGGGTCTGCCGCTCTAACCATTGAGCCATACTTCTCCACAATGGTAGCATTTTTATCAGGACAAGTGGGGGAATGCTGGGTGGTAGGCATTTTGTGGATCCCTGTGGTTTCTGGAAGTTTGGGCTTTGCACAGCATTGTGGGTAGTAAAATATTGTGGGACCCACGCAAGGCACACCATCCTGGATTCTCCCAGATGTCTAGCTGTAAGAAATATCTAGGTTTGGTAGGTGTCCCAGGGTAGCTGCCAAGGCAGGGCCTAAATACCAGAACTACCCCTATTGCCAATTTCTTCACATTGAGTTTCGTGGCCTTTTGAAACATGGATGCGAGGCCCAGTCAAACAAGTGGAGTAGCATTTTTATGGGGACAAGTGGGGGAACGCTGGGTTATAAGAATATTGTGAATCCCTGTGGTTTCCAGAAGTTTACGTAACAGAATTGCAAGAAGAATGCACGATTTTATTCAAAGTTTGAGATTTGCATGGCATTGTGGTTATAAAATGTCTTTGGATTCTCGCAAGGGACACTGTCTTGGACTGCCACAGGTGTCTAGGTTTAAAAAATACCTGGGTTTGGTAAGTTTCCTCAGGTGGCAGCTGACCTGGGCCCAAAAAGTGCACCCATGCAGCTTAGAAGTAGGACAATATTGAGCTCCACTCTGATACCCATATATAAAAAAGCAATCCAAAAGAATACAAATGTCCCCTCTTGCCATAGGGACGGGCATGCTTTAGTCCTCAAGGGGGTAGAAAGTCTCTAATGCCCATTGTGGGATAAGGACTTTGTCTCGATAATAGAGTAGGCCACCCTCGCCTTTTGTTTGTTTTTGCACCATGTTGAAATCCCTAGTATCTAGGGGTCTTTCTGTCCCCACCGGGGGCAGATTTTGGGTAAAACCCTCAATCCACCCCTGAAGGGGCAGAAAGACCTTTAGCTCATTTTGGGGGCTGGGCCTGATGTCTGGGCAGGCTGCCCCCAACAGCAATAAAATAAATGTTTTTCCTGGTGTCTAATGGGCGTATATGAGGTAAGAACCTCATATACGCCGGGGAGGGGCAAAAGACTTTTGTGGCTGAGAGTAGCACTAGCCCATTGCCAGGAGAGGGCCGCTCCTCTCATCCAAATCTACTTCCTGGGGTCTAGTCGGCTTTCAGCCCACTGGGGCCAGAATGGGGGAAAACACCTGGGAGGGACAGGAAGACTGTTTCAGGGGTGGGGAGGGTGGGGGGCCAGGCCTGAAGTCTAGAAAGGCCAACCCACTCCTTTATATACAAAAAAAGTCATCTCTGGTCTCTAGTAGGCTCTCTGCCCCACTCCCACAGGGCAGATTGGAGGTAATTTCCTTTAATCTGTCCACAGGGTGTAGAAAGACTTGGAGAAGGGAGAAGCATTTGCCCATTGCCGAGGGGGGGCGCTCCCCCCTCCAACACAGTTTCTGGGGGTTTAGTGGGCTTTCTTCCCCCACTGGGGTGCAGATTGGAGGAAAACACCTCCTATCAGCCCCTGAAGGGGGGCAGAAAGACTGCTGGGGTGAATTGGGAGGGTGGGGGCTAGACCAGATGTCTGGGCAGGCCACCCCCACCCATTTTTCAATAAATAAAACACACCCTTATGTCTTGTAGGCTTTTTGTCCCCTCCCAGGGGGGCAGACAGACTTTTAAAGCTAGAGAAGGGAACACATTAGTCCATAACCTCGGCGGGCTACCCTCCAAATGCATTCCCTGGGGGTCTACTGGGCTTTCTACTTCCTGCCGGGCAGACTGGAGGAAAACACCTCCTATCTGCCTCTAATTTTGATTTGATTTGAAAAGTTTTAGATAGCGCTGGCTAGACCCGGAGGTATCAGAGCGCTTTACCAGAGGATCGTTGCGATTACAAGTTACATCAGTTGCAATAGCATAGTAAGGTACAGTAAACAAAAACGATGTTGCGAGAATTTGTAGGAAGGAGGGGAGGAAGGAGCCATAGCAGGGAGAAGAGGAAGAACTGTGCCCAATGTCCGGCTGGGTAGGTGACGGTCGAGGGGGAAACCAGGGCCAATCTCCTCAATAGCTGTCTAGCAGCTCCACCGGGCATCAGCCATGTTGCTCAGGTCTAACATAAACAAACCCTGGCATCTAGTGGGCTTTCTGTCTCCCCCCAGGGGGCAGAAAGACTTTTGGGGCTGGGTGGAGGGGGCTAGGGCGGCCTCTCCCCCACTCAAAAATAGTCCAATCAGCTCATTTTACTTTCACTTTCTCTGCAATTATGTCAGTGTGCCGATCAGCACTGCAGAGAAGAAAGGAAATAGCCTCAGTTGCTGCAGAAGCTCTTCCCCAGCTCTAGAGGCTGAATTGAGCAAAAGGAAATTCTTCTGGTGCTCGCACCACAGGGTTTCCTGGCTCTGGTGCCAGGATGTGCTGAGCACTGGTGCGGAAGACACCTCCAGCACGTTATGTTATAAATACTTATAGAGCGCAAGAATACCCGTGCGTGTCTTGGCGCTAGCTCTGCTGAACCGAAGGAGGTGATCTAATAGGTGGTCAAAAGCTACATTTTCAATGCTTTCCAGAAGGTAATGAGGCTGGGCATGGATTAGAAATGTAAAGGTAGTGAATTCCAGATTTTAGCAGTACTTAACAGAAAACCTTTACTTCCCCAAGAAGAACGTTTGAAATTGGGAAGTCTGAGTCATTTTCTTCCGCGCTCCTGCTGGGTATACATTTCTAGGTGGCTCGTACCAGCTGAAACTCTGTTTTTGGAAACCTGGACCAGAAGCATGCAGTGCTTTATAGGCAGTGCATTATAGGCCTTGAGCCAACCATGTTATCGGTACCACTTGGGGGGATGCGTTTTAATATGATTTATTGGCAAGGTATGGACGCCTTGACCTGGAAAATATTTGATAACAAGTCAAAATTCTTTACCTTTCATGTGTTGCTACTCCACTCCCAAGACACCTTGATGTAAATGGAAATGTTTTCATAATTTTATTATTGTGAATTGTATTATTAAAAATTACAATTACAGTAAATGTGATTATATAACTTGATAATAATTATAACAGTAATTATGATTATATTAAGTACACCAAGTAAAATTTAAAAGTTTTAATTAATTTCTTTTTCCAGAGCTGGTGGTGAATGACCGTGCAGCATCATGAAGAAGACTGAAACAAGAACATCCTGTCCCTCTGATCCCCAGTGTAGAATTCATTTTCGGTCAAATGTCCAACATGGAGTTACACTGACAAGCCCGCAGGACTACTCATCGTGGAAAAGTTTGCTAGAGGCAGCTCAAGTAAGGAATCACATTCCACTGTTAGACATTGCTAGAAATGTGGAAAGTAACATGGTTCCCCAAGTATTTTACCACAGGAAGTGCAGGAGCCTGTTTACTATGAACAGAGATTTAAAGACTATTAAGCGAAAAGCTACAGGACGTTGTAAGAGAAAACCAGAGTTTGAAAAGAGAATTATCAGTTTTAAAGGTTAAGACAACAGACATGAACAAGGTCCTTGATCGAACATCATCGCACATAAGAACAATGATTAAAACAAATTTGACATTAACTCCATGGCCATATCATCATCCAAAGCTGATAAAGATTCCTTTACAGTGCCTGATTACCTTAAACGGTTCCTATTATGACTTCTGACTGGAGATCCAGAAAACACAAAGCCTTCCAAAAGGTTCGCCTTCTGCAATCATTCAGTCAGGACATTATATATGCAGTGACAAATGGGCAACATAAACCCCCCCAAGAAATTGTTGCTCCCATATGCTGTAAAAACACTGACAGGCAATGTTGAAATCATTCGCACTCTAAACAGACTTGGTCATGGGATTTCATACTCACAACTAAAAGAAAATGAAACCGCCTTGTGTCTTCAGAAACTTGCTGCTAGCTTAAACAAGCAAATTGTTCTTCTAGCCAAAATTCAGCCTCATGTCTTCACTAACTTAGCATGGGATAACATTGATAGGCTGGAAGAGACTCTTACTGTTAAGGGAACAACTCATCGAGTCAACAGTATGTAGTGTGCAGCCCAAGTTGCTTGGACCACAACATTTTAAAGCTCCTCTCCCAAGCATTGAGAAGCAAAAGCAAAGAACAATGACCACCACAAATACTGAAGAATTGTTCATGTATGTTTCTGGTGAACAAGTTCGGCCTCAGCCACTAATGACAAGCACCAAAGTCATGCCAGAATGTGTTGCCCAATTGAAGCTTGCACAAAATGAGAACATAATCTGGGTTGCTACAAGACAAAAGCGAGCCTAGCATAGATAATACCAAGTTGGACAGGATTTAACATCAGTACTAGAGACCTAGTTAGTGGATCACATGATTTCATTGGCTACTTGCCCACCATTAATGCCTCTGCAACTGAGTTGGCAACTGTTTCTGAAATATTGAAACAGTCAGAGCTTATAAGGGCATCACTGCATTTGACAAAAATTGTAGTTGTCATGGATCAAGCTCTCTACGCAAAAGCAACTGAGATCGTGTGGCAGCATAAAGCAACGCACTGCAGAATCATTCTTCCAATGGGAACCTTTCACACCATTTGTAATGTTCATTCCTGGAAAACGCTTTCAAGACGCTGACCTTCGCGACCTTTTCATTCAATCAGACATAATAACAGAAGGAACAACATCATCAGCACTAAAAGACTGTATGTACAATCGTGCAGTTCGAGTATACAAGTGCATGTATGAAGCTATGTTGAGACTGGCTTGGTTGGAATTTATCCCATGTGGAGAAGAATTACGAAGAGAACATTCAAGTAGTCTACTCCTTCATTGAGGATGTTAATGACTTTGCAAAAGACCTATGACAACAGAGATTAGACGACCTCTTGCAGAATGCTGCCTTTGCCGAAGGAAAACAGCTTTGGGATGTATTCCTGGAACATCTTTGTCAAGACAATGAAGATCTCTCTCCATTTTGTATGTTGTATGTGGATATTGTTGAAAATGTCTTGCTGGCTCTGCTACGTGTTGCTTGAGAATGAAATTGGCATTTATATCTTACTGCCATACGCGCTATGATTCCATGGTGTTTTGCGTATGACAGGATGAACTTCACTAGATATCTTCCTGTGAACTATGACGAAATGACATTACTTGCAGTGTAACATCCAGAGATACACCACAACTTCATCAAAGGATGCTTTTCAGTGCAACTGTCAGATGTTAATCTGTTTGGATGAATTCCGGTTGATCAAGCAATAGAAGTAACAGTCAACAAAGACACACAGACTCCGGATGGTACAAAAAGGTTCAACCGCAAGGTGGGTGCTGTGAAAAAGATAATATATGATGGCTGTACACAGAAGCACCTTTTTGGGTTGGATAAGGGAAATGGTTTGTAACAACTGATCAGATCTTTCTCATGCAGACCTACATAAGTCACAAACTGAAAAAGATGAAGATACTTTTACGAGAGTTGTTAGTCTGGTTCAAAGCTGGATAAACCCATGTGTTGGGCCACATGACCCCATTTGTCTCTCCACAGCAAAAAATGCATCGCAAAACATAGTATCCAAGATAAAGCGCATGAAATAGGTGAACAGTGCTATACAGACTTCAACTTTGAGCGATTTGTGAATAATCCAACTATTAAGAAGTTTCATGGCCCAATGAAAATGAACAAACTAAAAACCTTCACTAACATGTCCAAGAAGAAGGCAGTGAACAGCAATGGCAGGACAATCATCATGAAAGCAGATAAAGCACTAAATGGCTGAATCATTGTGACAGCACAGGATCGGAATCTTCAAATGGAGGATGTACTCTCTCATCCCTTAGGACCTTTACCATGGGCTTTAGCAAATCTAGAAGGTCTGATGTGAAAGACAAACAAAGCTGTTTTAGCAACATACTTGCAAAAAAACTTTACTCCTGCTGAGGAAATACCTGGAAATTCAGCCATGCTGATTGATGTTATGGTTCTTGTTCAGAGAGGAAATGGAGAGGAATCAAACTTTGGTGAGGTGGCTATGTCTGTCTTGTCCATGACTTTGCAGAAAGTAATTAGGAGTCAAAGAATCAGTGTTGTGTTTGATACGTACAATTAGACGTCTATTAAGAACAACGAAAGCACAATCAGAGGGGAAGAACTCAGGCACCAGTTAGAGCATCTCACCTTCCCAGATTCTCAGACAGTGGAGGAAATTCCTAAGCCACATAAGGAATAAAACAACTTGCATCACATTTCTTGTTAACGAATGGAGGAAACCAGAGTATTTTGTAAATCTTGAGGATAAAACTCTGTTCGCGAACTCTGAAGATAAATGCTACAAAATCACATCCGAAGGGAGTCACAAAGTGCCTGATCTCAACAGGACACACGAAGAAGCAGATGGTCATTTATTGCTGCATGCTGCACACACTGCTAATGAAGGTTGTGAGGCACTAATGATAAGCTCAGATGGCACTGATGTGTTTATTATGTGTTTGGGCTTCCATGACAGAACCATGACTAAATTGTTTCTGAAATGTGGCACTAAAATACAAATGCAAGTACTTGACATTCGGAAAATAGCTTCAACTCTTGGTGAAAATGTTTGTTGCGCTATGATAGATCTCCATACGTTTACCGGATGGGGCACAGTAAGCGCATTTGCGGGAAAAGGAAAAGTACGTGCATTCAAAATCCTCTCTGCCAACAGACATACACAGGAAACATTTTCACAGCTCGGAGACCAATGGGATCTCTCTGAAGAACTAATGGACACATTGAAGCAGTTCTTGTGCTTGCTGTATGCACCAAAATCTTCAGTTCATCAATTGAATAACTTGAGATATCACCTATTCTGTGCAAAGAAGGGTGAGTTAGGCAGTCATCAACTTCCACCTTGCAGGGACTGTCTGAAGAAACAAACGTGTGAATTATCAAGCGGCTATAAGCAAGAGATGTCTTCTGAATAATCCACGGACATCTAGTCCAATTGAGAGAGGGTGGAAGTTGAAAAAACACTAGGGAGCAGCGCAACTGGTAGTGGACTGGATGGAGGGGCAGCCAGCACCACAGGCTGTGTTAGATCTACTAGCTTGCAACTGTATTAGGAACTGCAAACTGCCAACACAGATGGATCCCTCGACCCCTCGCAGTCCGGGTTTCGGGCCAACCACAGCACCGAGACCGCCCTTATCGCAGCCACCGACGACATCAGAACCCTAACCGACAACGGGGAAACAGCTGCCCTCATCCTCTTGGACCTCTCCGCGGCGTTCGACACCGTCTGCCACCGCACCCTAGTGAAGCGCCTCAGCAACATCGGAATCCGAGAGAAAGCACTGGAATGGATCATCTCGTTCCTCGCCGGAAGAACCCAGAGAGTCCGCCTCCCCGTTCAGATCCGAAGCCACCGAAGTCATCTGCGGCGTTCCACAAGGATCTTCACTCAGCCCAACCCTCTTCAACGTCTACATGAGCCCCCTCGCAGCCATCGCACGCCAACACAACCTCAACATCATCTCCTACGCCGCCGACACCCAGCTGATCCTCTCCCTCACCAACGACCCCACCACAGCCAGAGCCAACCTACACGACGGGATGAGAGACGTCGCCGACTGGATGAGGAACAGCCGCCTTAAACTGAACTCAGACAAGACGGAAGTCCTCATCCTGGGCTCATCACCCTCCGCCTGGGACGACTCCTGGTGGCCCCCGGCCCTGGGCACCGCGCCCAAGCCAACGGACCACGCACGCAACCTGGGCTTCATCCTGGACTCCTCCCTGTCGATGACCAGACAAGTCAACGCCGTCTCATCTTCATGCTTCAACACCCTGCGCATGCTCCGCAAGATCTTCAGATGGATCTCCACTGAAACCAGGAAGACCGTCACCCAGGCACTCGTCACCAGCCGACTGGACTATGGGAACACCCTCTACGCCGGAACCACAGCCAAACTTCAAAAAGACTCCAGCGCATCCAGAACGCCTCCGCACGACTCATCCTGGACATCCCCCGACACAGCCACATCACCGGACACCTGAAAGACCTGCACTGGCTCCCCGTCAGCAAGAGAATCACGTTCAGACTCCTCACCCACGCACACAAGGCCCTCCACGACCTGGGCCCAAAGTACCTCAACGACCGCATGACCTTCTACACGCCCACACGCCAGCTACGATCAACCAGCCACGCCCTCGCCACCGTACCACGCATCCGCAGAACCACCGCCGGAGGAAGATCCTTCTCCTACCTGGCAGCCAAGACCTGGAACTCCCTCCCCACTCACCTTCGGCGAACCCAGGACCATCTCTCCTTCAGGAAGCAGCTCAAGACCTGGCTGTTCGAGCAGTAACTTACCCCCTCCCCCAGCGCCTTGAGACCCTCCCGGGTGAGTAGCGCGCTCTATAAATGCCGTGATTGATTGATTGATTGATCTGCTGTCTAAATGACCTCAAGAGCACTGACATGTGCAGACTCCCACCTGTGAAAATTAAACAGATGCAGAGAATGATGACACCTATTCAGAAGAATAAGATGATGACGACGAATGTGAATGATAAATTTGTGTTTATGTTCACTCATGACATACATTGTCTATGTAAGATGAAACAACTATTATTATTTGAAATTGTAAGTGAAAATTATGCATATAATCTATATCAGTATATGAGGAATACAATGAAGTTTTATTGTTATTATTTTAAGGAATAAATTGTTATTATTACAATTGATCATCAAAATTATTTTTAAATATTATTGAATTTAACCAATCTGGTGGAATTAGATATATTTTTCCACATATTATGATTAATTTATATGCCATTTATCAAAAATATGAAAACCATTATTTTTTCTTGGCTATGGTTGCTCAGACTAAAGGCAAAGAGAGATGACTTGCTATCACATATTTTTCATCTCTAGGCATTCATACCTTGCAAAAAAAATCATGTTAGAACCCATCCCCGAATGGTGCCAATGGCCTATATTTGGGGTCCTGGTTCAGGCCCTATAAGGCCCTAAACTTAATTCTCTGTCTGACTGGGAGCCAATGAAACTTATGACGAGATCTGGGGATCCACTGATGTTATGGGATGCCTAGCAACATTCGTGCAATCGCATTCTGCATGGTTTGGAATTTGTTGAGATGTTGTTGTTGTCTATCAAGGTAAAGGCTATTACAATAGTCTAACTTTGAGAGTACTAATGAAGTTACCACAGATTTCTGAGTATCGAGTATCTGAGGGTAAGAACTGGAGTATTTTTTTTAATAGTTCTCAGGATGTAAAATGACGATGATGTGATTGAGTTAACTTGGGGCCAGATGTACGACCAAGGAATTTGCGACTTGCAAACTGCGTCGCAATAGCGACTCCCAATTTCCGAGTCGCAAATTGGTATGTACAACAGTGTCTGCGACACTTATTGCGATTCCCAATGGGGTCGCAAATTGCATGCCTCATGCATATTAATAAGGCACTCGCAATTTGCGACCCCATTGGGAATGTCTGGCTCTCCCAGGTATGGTGGCCTACTGGGCTCAGCAGACCTCCCTGTCTTGGACTGCTTTTAAATAAAGCAGTTTTTTTTCCTTAAAGGAAAACGGGATGCATTTAAAAAAAGAAAAATGAAACGTTTTTGTTTAATTTTTTAAGGGCAGGTAGTGGTCCCTGGGACCACTGCCTGCCCCTAAAACATACTTCCCCCTGCATTTGCTAAGGGGAAGGGGTCCCCTGGTGACCCCTTCCCATTTGCGACTGCATTACCACCCTCTTGAAGAGGGCGGTAAATTGTGAGTGTTTTGCCACTGCAATTGTGGTTGCAAAACATTCATACATAGGGCTGCGAGTCGCAATTACGATGGGACGCCCTTGGAACGCCCCTTCCTAATTGCGAGTCGGTAAACACTATTTTGCAAGTTGCAATTTTTTGCGACTCACAAATTAGTATTAGTACATTGCCCACAGGGATTTTGCATGAGCAAACGGGTCGCAAACCCGTTTGCGCATGCAAAATCCCATCGTACATCTGGCCCTTGGTCTCCAAATGTAAGTTTGTTGTCCATGACAGCTCCTAGGTTTCGCTCCTTCTTTACTGGAGAAGGTAGGGTTCCTAATTCTTCTGGCCACCATAATGGGGACCAGAAGGAAACCTGGTTTCCAAACAGAACAACCTCTGTCTCTCTAAAGTTAAGTTTCAAGCAATTGTTGTTCATCCAATTGCTGACAGAGCACATACAAACATATTGTATGTGTATTATGATCTTTATTGGACAGGGCCCGATGATTTGCATGTCGTTGGCATAAGAAGTGAGAGAACAACCAAAGGACCTAATCAGGGTGGCTAGTAATGTGACATAAACATTAAATAGAGAGGGACTTAACGAAGACCCCAGGGGCACTCCACAGGACAGTACGAAAGGTTTGGGGACAAACTCTTTTAAGGCTACAGTTGGCTCTTTCCTGGTAAGAAAAGAATTTAGGAGTGTCAAAGCCATTCTGTCGATTCTATTATTGTGAAGGTGCTTGATAAGCAGGCCATGATTGACTTTGTTGAATGTTGCCAATAGGTCAAGTAAAACCAAGGCAGCATTCTCTCCCTGGTCAAGAGCAATCCTGATTTCTTCAGTTGCCTTCATCAGGGCCATCTCGGTACTATGGACACTTCTAAAACCAAACTGTGTAGGGTCTAGCAGGTAGTGTTTCTGAATAAAGTCCATCAGTTGAAGATTCATCACCTTTTCCACAATTTTAACTCGGAGCGGCAGGCACAATATAGGGTGATAGTTGTTTGGGTCTGTTGAGTTAAGGCTATTATTTTTGATGAGGGGAAGTATCGACGCTACTTTCCAGTTAGCTGGAAAACGGCCTGTCTTAAACATTGTACTAAAAATGATTGTGAGATTAGAGGCAATAATCTCTGGCGCTAGCTTAGACACTGAGGAGGGGTACGAGCCAGATTTATCTGACCTAATGTAGCACGTTATCAGATGTGACTGCGGCAAATTCTGTGAAAGTTGCTTTCTCAGCGCTCATAGGGCTGTGCTTGTTCTCCTCTGGCATTGCACCCTTAGTGGGGGAGAATTTCTTATAGATTTTTTCGACTTTGTCTAAAAAGAAATCGGCCAAGGTATGGCAGAAAGATTGGCTAAAATATACACAATTACTACAAGGGAGGCGTGTATTCAAACTCATGACGGTCTAGAATAGTTGCTTAGTAAAATTTTGGGAGGTTTCGATTTTTTGGGTGAAAAACACCATTTTATCTTTTTTCAGTAGGCTCTTTTATTCTGCCATACATTGTTTATATTTAGCTTTCTCTGAGGAATTGTACTTCCTTCTCTACTTGCGTTCTAGACTCCTGCAGCACTGTTTCTTTTCTCTAAGCATGTCATTAAACCAGGGAGCAGATGGCTTATTTCTACGCTGATGCATGGAATTAACCGGAGCCAAGATGTCTACTGCTTCTTTTATTCAGTTGGAGCAATTAGAAGTAGCCAAATCTAAATCCTCGGACTGTTCCGGCTGTACTCATGTCAATATCTGATTGAATTGCTTTGCTTGGGTGTGATTCCTGGCCCGTACCTTATAAGGCCTGTGAGTGGAGGCTTTAGAGGGTGTTTTATTGGGTATTTGGATAATTAACCTTACTAAGAGGTGGTCAGACCTTGCCACAGGCTTATCTCACTTAGAAGTCCATTGTTAGTAAAAATACCATAGAGTGTGTGGCCACTGAATGCTTGGGTCCGCACACCACCTGGGAAAGACCGAGGGTAGACACTGTGTCCCTAGGTGCTAAGGTGTCTTTGTCAGTGGCTGCTTCAAGATGGAAATTAAAATCTCCAAGAATAGTAAAGTCATTGAGCAAAGGCCGATTTCAATGAGGGAGGTGACCTTTGGTGTGAAAGCGTTTCAGGGTCCAGGGGACGATAGAGTAATAGTCCTTTGAAGGATTGATTTTTAGATAGTTCGATGTTAAAAGATAACACTCCACAATCAGGAGATGAAGCTGGATGGAAGATAGCCGCCATGTTGTCTCAGTAAAGAATGGCTAACCCTCCACCCCTTTTAAGGGGCCTATCTAATCTAAATATATAATACCCTGAGGAAACTGCCTCCACTATATCAGGGCCGTTGTGGGATCTGCTCAAGTTTCTGTGATATAAATCATGTCCAAGATGAGATTCTCTATCATGTCAGCGACTTCAATTTTATGTTTGACCTGCGATCTGGTGTTGATTAAGGCACGCTAACACTACCATTCTTACCGCTAGTTACAGAATATGGAGTGGTTGAGGAATTTGCCTCTGAAATGTTTATTCCCGCTGATTCCCTACCACTGATCCAAGCGTTACACTCCCGACATGGCAAGTTGAGGGCACATGGCTGCGCGCCGTTCTTAGCGCCGAAGAGGCTAAATATATTAATAAAGAATTAGGTGTAAATGTGATTTTACAAAATATTGAATCATATTAAAAAACACTATGACTGAAGCATACATGTTGCTCAGATGTTTTTAACTAAACAGGGTGATTGTATTCCAATGTTGAATATCTACTTTCTATAAGAAATAAACAACTGATGATAAAAGGGTTTTTTGTGGCCTTTCTTTAAATGAAAACTGTGGGATGAAAAGCCTGAAAATTTGTTAAAGATATTGGTAGAAACATCTTAGCTGAACAAAAATGCCCTGGAGTTTCCATGCTGCAAATGGGTTAATAAATCTATAACTCTTTTTATTGCAGAGTTGAGGTAGCGACAGCTTTACTCAGACAGAGCCTTTGCCACCTTCACTGGTGTAAGCCTTTGACCTGGGTTTTGGTCACCTGTCCCTATTGAGGGCAAGACTAATGTTGCAAATGTTCCCTGCGCTTGTCCACAATGCTACACCCAGTAAATAAGGTCAAGTAAAATGCAGAATGTCCTCAACATTCTGGGAGAAAACTTACTCTGCATCAAGGCTAGTTGTTTTTTGTTGAGAGAAAAACAATCTTCTGGTTTGGAAGCTTGTTTTCAATGATCAAAAAAGATTGACAAGCAGATGAAGTAAGCATTGCACCTGCTTGGTAAACCTTCAGAATGGTAAAGGGAGCCACCATGGTGGCAGCTCCCTTTACAACATTGAGATCCTTGACATAGAGGTCCTCAACAGGCGTGGTTGGATCTCTACCTAGGGAAAACAGTCCTCTGCCAGTGTAGTCGAGGCCATGGCATTCACAACCCTAGTGGACTAGTGGGCCAGCCAAAAAATGATGGAAAAATTAATGCAGTTTAGCAATGGTAAAGAGGGTTCTATGATATGCCATAAAGGGAAAGTTTAGTGACAAAGCAAGGTCAAGTTAATGGACTCAAGTGAGCTATAACTATTCGCCAGGTTTTTGGGTAAAAACTGTTGAATGTTATGTTTTGTTAGCAATATTAGGTAGGAAGGTATGAAACCATCTTTGGTAGGAAGGAATTAAACAATCTTTGGGCAACCCCTCTATACCAGCTGCTTTTGATACAGTAGAGTCATCTACTGCATCAAACGCAGCCAACAGGTTCAGTAAGACCGGGGAGTAGGTATTACCACAATCTGCTTTGACTCTTAGTTCAGCTTGACTAAAAGAACTACTAGAAGGACTGACTATGTACTTTGGCCTTGCCTGAAGCCAGCCTGATTTATTCAAAAAGAAGTGGTGGCATTTTGGTGCAAGAATAGTTGTTTTGCTACATGATTCTCCCATAGTTTGGAAGTAGTTGGTAATAAAGAGATTGGCCTAAATTTTTTTATTTCAGTGGAGTCAGCTTCATGTCTCGTTAGTCTGGAGTTGACAATGGCTGACATAAAAGCCTGCAGTACTATGTCTTGTTCTAGTGAGGAACTGAGAAATGTTTTTAGTGGGCCAGAGTTACTGGTCTGTATTTGCATAAGGAAATATAGATAGCAAGGATCAGAGGGAGCTCCAGAGTTCAACTGTAAGGACTCTCATGTGAGGTCAAGAAGAGAAATAGCTGTGAAGTGTGAAAGAAGTGGTATCCTATGGTCAGCTTCTGTTGTGGCTACCAAAAACAGTTCCTTCTCATTTTCTTCTCTTAACAAGTTGATCTTTTACTATAAAATAACAATGTAACTGATTGCAGAGTGCTTGGGATGGAATTACTTGTCTAATCAGATAACTTCTTAATAATTGAAATACAAATTTTGTTAGAGCAGTACCGTTATTTCGTTTTTTAATGATTAGTTTGTTGTTTGTCATAGTTAGTTTAAATTCACATTTTGCATTTTCAGTATAATCATGTCTCCATTTGCATTCAACTTGATGAAGGATGGTTGGTTTGGTGTGTTGCTTAAACCAAGGAGTGGTTTTCCCATGTACCGCACTGGACTTACGTGTAGGCGGGTCAACTAAGTTGACAGCAGCTTGAATCCAATTACTTGGACACCTTACTTTGTTTCTCCACTGATAGGTCTTCATGGAATATGTTATTTACTAGTGATTCTGTAAATGTATTGGGGTTTGCTTTATGCCATTGCTGACTATATCTGTAGCCAGTTTTGGGGAGATCATTGGTATCACCATTTGAAGGGTAAATTTAATAATGTGATGGACTGATCAGGAACATAGGCTAGTTTCAAAGTTCTCCATTTCAAGATTGCTTGTCGATATATGGTCTTGAAAGTGTCCTTCCTCATTGATTGATTATCTGAGATAAATTAAGGCTTGACATGAGTTAAAAAAATATTTTGCACTCTTAACAGGTAGATTATCAGTCTATTAGCTAAAATTCCCTAAAACAAGCAATTTTGAATATTTAATGGGAAGTGTCAACACCAAATCATAATTTTCAGTAGAGTAGAAGCTCATGTAGGTTAAGAGCTCAATAAGTGATGAGAATGGCTATGAAGTTTCAAGGAGTTAAAAACAATGCTAGAAGTAAAATGCCAACTGCCGTAATCATGAGAATCATTGTTTTGGATACAATGATGCCTTTCTTAGCTCCGACTGCCACCCTGTCATCTTTCTTATCATGTCTGTTCTTTCGTCTAATTTTACTGCAGGTTAATTTGTTATAAGAATTGGTGTGTGAGGGCTATAAGTTCAAGGATCACATGATTACCCAATACATTCTAGCAATGTAGCACCATAAAGGAAATTAAAAGATAATTTCCTTATAGGATTACTATAGCATATGAGCGGGTTTTGAATGTGGAACCTGGTTCAAAGTACCCAAATCTGTGAGACGATTGCATTCACCAAAATGAGGCACCCCTGAGGTACATACCACACAACATTTTTAATGAGTGAGTGATATGAATTGACAAAAGTGGGACTGCCCCTTAGTATTCAAAACAGATTCACTCATCCTTTGGAGAACCCTTTGCTCTTCCTATGATTCTTCTGAATAAATGCATGATTGAGTGGCGGTGGAGGGTTGGAGTGTTTATATAAGGTAAAAATATTAGATGCATACAGTACAAACAGGACACCACAGGATGCAAAACTAAATACTTGAGTGCAAAGATGGTTCAACAGGCTTGGAGCTGTGCCAGATATTCAGGATATCCAAAGGACATACATTTACAGAAAAGTAACCAAATGGTAATCATTTACACATTCAATGATTTTCCTGAAATCTGAAATGTTTTCAACCCTCTAAGACCAAAATTGGACAGCCCTATTCAAGAACCTTAAATCTCTTGCAATGTGTATGTCCTTGCATCTCTGGTGATGGAATTCTGGTCTACAGATTGTAAAACTGGGTAGTAAAATTCTATTTTACTTACTTGGAGATGTGAACTTGTATGCATGTAAATGTGCATGTATTTGCTGTTGAAAAAGCTAAGACCTAGCCTAAAGGCAGTGGAGCGCTGTACAGGATCAAAGTCAAAGACTCGGGTAATGGTTGAATTGAAAGGTAGTTGAGTTCTTAGCGTGGGAGGGTATTGTTAGTTCGTTGTGGTTGTACTGTCCTTTAAAGAGGTGTGTGTTAAATTCTTTCCTAAATTGGTATGGGGTTCAGGTGGTCCTGCTGGATTGAGGGATATTGCTCCCTGTCTTGGAAGCACTTCTTTGTCTCTGGGCTGATGGCCATGGCTGTAGAAATGATGAGTCACCAGATGTGGTGCGGTTATCAAAATATAGGCAGGGGTGCTGGTGATAAAGACATTCTAGATGATGGAGCTAGATTACAAGTTGAAGCAAGCTTACAAGAGTAGTTTGTGCAGTTCCATAAGGTTGTGGGAGATTTGGTCATATTTCGTCAAGCCCTTGATAAGGCATTTTGCAGTGTGTACAGAGACCTTAATGGATGATAGTGTGGAATCTCAGAGGCCATGGAGCAAATAGTTTCCATCATCCAGATGCAAGAGTACAGGGGATTGAACAGCATGTCTGGTTCTCAAATAGCTTTCTTGAAGGAATAGTTTTACTTTCTGTGGTTGAGATAGCTGGTACCAGGCTATCTTCGTTTCCTTGGTCATGTCCACTGAGGGTGAGGCTGGTATCCAGGGTGAATCGGAGTTGTTTGGCATTGGGTAAAGTTTGGGATTTTAATCCATCCACGGTCATGTCAGTGATCTATGTTTGGACTACTTCTTACTTGCAGTTCTTAGCAAACTGAACAAATTCTGTTTTGGTGGGGTTAGCTTTAGGTGGGTGCTGGGCATTCAGGTCTGGATAAGGTGCAGGCAATGTTTGAGTCACTGGATGTCTTGAGCAGAACAGACTTTCAAGTAGCGTTGTATATCATCAGTCTATTGGTAAGTTTTGATGCTGTTTTCATTGGGTAGAGTCTCATGGGTCTCCCAGTACAGTTTGATGAGGGCAGAGGACAAGGTGGAACCAATGGGACTCTGCAAGTCTTAGGGATTTTCTAGGTGCGAGAGGAACCCAAGTGAGCAAACTGAAGAGCCAGTGAAGGATAGTGTCAGTGAGTTCCATTCAAGACTTTAGGGTATTGATGAGGGTGGGATCATCAATTGTGTTGAATGCGGTTGAGGGCCATCTTTTTATGTACTCAAAAGGGCATTGTCTATGATCTCTGAAGTAGCTGTCACCTTGCTGCCTTGTGACCTATGATTGTTTAAATTGGAGTTGGGCATTGACTGCTTTTTTGATGACCTTGCAGATTGCAGGTAGGCAAGTTGTTGGCAAGGTCATCAAGATATAGAGTGGATTGGTTCCAGAGTGGGAGGATTTGGCGGTTTTGGGAGCTTCTAGGAAGACGACTTGAGTGAAGGAAACACTGATGATGGTGAGTGAGAGAGCTTCTCTAGAAGGGGTTTTGATAAAAGATAAGGCTAAGTCATGTTTAATTCATAGTAGGTAGCCTTGAGCAAGTTATGAATGTCTACAAAGTTTGAGAGAGGCAGTGGTTTTAAGGGTAACACCTGTGGTACGCAGCATAGAGGGATGGATGTCACAGGAGAAGCAGGCTTAGTGTTGTTGATGTACTGTTGGGTCTTCTACAGCTTTTCACTGAAGGTAATCTTTATTGCATTCCACTTGTCTGTGGAGGGTGGGATTGAAGTGTCAGGCAGGGGGTACATGAAATGCTTGATTGTCCTGAGGCACCTGCTTTCTTTGGCAGCTTCAGTGATGGCCTTAGTATAGTACTTGACTTTGGCTGATATGATGAGTCATCAGAGTATTCTATAGAGTATCTTCAGTAGAGTGAGATCATCAGACACAGTGTTTTTTAGGTCGAGCGTAGAGTCAGCGCGCAAGCGCTGCTCTGCGAAGATCTGGGGTAGTTCAGTATGGGAGTGAAGCCCCGGCCACTACCCCGCCCATATTTGTCATTGGCTTGTGTCTATGTCGTTCGTAATGCTGCCTTCAGATTTGTTTATAGGCTCGTTAGTCCCTCCTTAGTATGGCCGTGTGGTCATTTGAGTCCTCCCATGGCTACTGGCCCCTTTACTTCGGCTCTTACACCGTAAGCACTAATTCTTTATTGCGTTTGTCCTACTTGAGGCAGGACGTCTGCTTTGTTTACTTTCAGTGCGCTGTGCGCTTTCACTTTCAGAGCTGCGGGACAATCTTGACGGCTTGTTGCAGTAAGCGCGTATGTTACCGAGCTCCCACGGCCCTGTAAGTCTTTTTATTTTCTAATCCTCATTATTATTCTTTTTTGCCCACTAGTACAGCTGAAATTTAAGCTGTTTTGATAAAAAGCGGCAGGGAAGCATCATATTTGGTGCTTTAAACTGCTGAGCGCCACCGGTCATGTACGCAGTAGGCAGGTTTAGAAAATTTAACTTAGATCTGTCGGCGAACACTCAGTTGCGCTGCGAGCACAAGAAGGGCTTCGCTCCTACAGGAAGGAAGATACATTAAGGTTAGAGAAATAAACAGTGCTTCCTAATAAAACTGCCTTAAATTTAATTTTATTAATTTTATGTGGAGAGTTATGGCTTTTTTGATGCAGCGGGCTGCTCAGGGTGGAGTGTTCCACTGCAAACGATGCAGCGCCTGGACAGACAGCGTCCAACAGCGCAATTGTTTCCTTTAAGCCCACTCTTCAAGTGCATTCTAACCATGTGTATATACATGGCAATAAAAGTGCACGATAACTGTGCAATATTTCACAGTTTGTACCATAAATTAATAATGACCATGTCGCTAATGTACAAAACTGACATTGCAACTCCTGGGAAAAGCTGCACACTCCATTAGTCTGTTTGAAATAATTCACCGTGCACGTGCTCTTACATTCCGGTTCTGCTTTATTGCCTTCGGTACAAAACTATGACACAAACATTTGCGCACTGTAACTATTCGAGTTTGGGCCAAATAAGGCGGCGTAGTACATGCGCATCGCAGGCCGGCAGTGTTTCTACAGTTCCACACTAAAGACGTGCCGCCGTGACAATTTTATGTTGTTTATTATTTAAGATTTGTGTGTTTTGTAATAAATTGGGAATTAATGTTTGAAACTGCATAAATGAGGAGAGGTCTCGATACATAATTTTGCCAACTATAAACAGAGACACCATATTTCGTTGTAGTCCCGTTTTCCTTTCTAGATTGCAGTAGCTTATAGAACACCGGTTCAATAGAGGTGAGGAAGGACTACAACTCCCAGAAGCTGCTGGGGTTATTAAGAGAAAAGAAAAGGCAGTATCAGTGTGGCGCCGTTGGCATTGAGTCATCCGGCACCATTATCTGTAAAGCACATGCATGCTTTTGTCCACTTCTTAACACAGGGCGGGCGTGTGCTGGTAGAGGGTTCGAGGGGGGAACTTTTCAACGCGCTGCACAGCAGCTACACTGCTCTACAACATAACTTAAAAACATTGGCAAAGCCAATAGATCTGGCTAAACACTTAAAAGGTCCAAAGGCGAGACCTATTGGCAATGCCAATGCTTGTCTTCCTTATTCTTTCCAGTCTGCCAGTGGAGCCTTTCTTGTTGGCAAGGCTTTCTGAGTGCCAGCGTGCAGAAAGGTGTGACTTGCACTTCTGTGATTTAGTTGGAATTAAAAACATTGGGGCTTATTTACAAGGCCCTTGCGCCACTTTTGCGTCATTTTTAACATGGGAAAAGTGACGCAGAAGTGGCGCAAGGGGCTTGTAAATCTGCCCCATTGTACGGTTTAAGCCTTTTCTTGGTTTAAGGTAGGACTTTTCTTGTTTTAAGATACACACTGCACTCTACTAAGACTGTGTTCTGTTTTTAAAGATGCATAACAGCTGAAGAAAATGAAAATACCCTATAAATTCATCTTACATGAAAAGCCATAAAGATCTTTAACCATTAAATTCTAAAAGCTCTTCTTGTTCTACAAAGCACTCTGGGCCTAATGTACCATTCTGTGTTTGTGGGAAAATGCCTTGATACATATGCACCGGTGTGATTTTTGTGAAGGCCTAGGTATATATAATGCTAGCAATCTCTTAAATCGTTGATAAGTACAAATGGCATAGGCCTCGATTAGGAATATCTCGAGCTACTGGTGCTATATATTGCAATCTTTAAATACTGATCCTTTGGGGTTTGAAATGTAACCGGTGCAATAAATAGCACCTATTGCACGGTTTCAAGATGCAGTGGGGAATAACAAGCAGATTCCAGCTGTTCCTGTAGCAGACTCTGCATTTCCGAGCATTTACTGGGCCTTTTCTCCAGTTAAATATCGGCAGCTGAGTGGTTAGAAATCTCCGAACCCACTCTTATTTCGAAACCCACCCAAACAGATCTGCACACGTGCTGTAATTTAGACTGACATTCGTAACTGAGGCCTTGGGTGGACAGCCCTTGGCCAGTGTAGTCCAGTAAATTTACTTACATGCAGAAGGAAAACAATGTGTTTCCCTGTCTATATACATTTTTAAAAACACAAATACAGAAAAAAAACATTTAAATAAAGAAAGCCATTGCTTTCAGTGACTTTTAATGCTGGCTATGTTGACTGCGAGGCCATCATCAGTACAGATTGACAGCTTGAGGAGTTAACTAAAGGGATGCGATTTCCATAAATAGGTCTACATGGGGACGTCTGTGTACTGCCATGCTAGCGTTTTAGATGATTGTAATGTCTAGGACTGCTTCAAGAGCTAACCCGAGACAGGCATCCATCAATTAGTCTACATTTATCAGTGAAATACATGTGGAAATATACTAGTTGTAAATTAATTATTTCACCGTCCTAATAAAGAAATGGATAAATAACAGTGAGATGGGCCAAACTTTATACGGATAAATACAAATGGAAATGTTTAAATAAAATCCCAAAAAAATCAGAGCCCGTATTTATAAATACTGGTCAAGATATGAGTGTTTTGAACTAACTAAATTATAAATTCTGCAAAATACCCAGTACTGAATGTCAGAAAAGTATATATTGTGCCATGGTAAGTACAATAATATCTTAAAGGAGTCAATTGTAAATATGTTATAGCGTTCCAGGGCAGCAGAGAGCTGTGTAATTTGTGATGCTATTTTCATACCTTCATGCATACTTCCTCTCAGGCCACACACAATATGGTGCCTATAAACGAACACATCCGTGAAACTTATGTTGACTCCTAGGGGTCACAATCAATGTTTACAAGCATTCACAAAGGAGACAGTGGCAATGTTCTATCACTGTAGGAAATGCTGCCAAGGATGAAGTTGGCATGTACCCAGGAACTGGCTCTTGCCCCCATGCTGCCAAGGAGGAAGCTGGCATGTACCCAGGGACTGGCTATTGCCCCCTGAAGAGAACAAAGTCTGCTGTGAATGAGTGGAAAGTGCGAAAAAGCAAAGTTAAGATTCTACCAGTGTCCTGCCAAATATTTGAGCCCGTTTTAGCCCTTCTGAAAACATTTCTTTGAGTCATTGTAGACGTACACTCAGCGCTGGCCGCTCTACCGCAAGAACAATATTGTTGCTGTCACTGCAAGTATCCCTGCATATTTTGGCAGCAATGGTTTTAAAGTACTTGTCATTAGGACATAGAATCAAAGTTATTTTAATGCATTAACGCCCTTCAAAGTGAAACATATCACAGCAACAATTGTGAATGCTGTTTTCAAACAATGACAAATACCAACCAGTGGTGGTTGTCACAAGGGACAGAAGCTTCCAAATACAAATTTAAATATATATATTACTTTTTACAGTTCTATACACTGATAATCACTTTAAAAATAGAAGATGACCATTTTAAAAGAATCTCCTATATCTTATATATGCCTCTTCAACTCAGTGTGTAGACATAACTTTCTAAGTGGTTGTCAGAAAGAATAGGAGAACTTAATAATCTTAGCCACTTTGTTAAGCAACAATACCTTTAAGTGTGTATTTGTCTGTGTGAAGACTATAATAGTTACACCTATAATATGCTATGATAAGATGTAAACTAGCAGATGTGATTTCTGCCAAGATTAGCTGTATGGAATTCTCCAATCACTGGAGTGCACAAGATAAAATGGCCCCTGGCCGCCACCACCTCCTCAGAAGATTCCTGGATCTAGAAAAACACCTGAAAGTCGAATCACGCCTGAATGCTGGGGAAAAACACTGAAGGACTCATGATATCCATTGGCACTGAGGGACTGGAACTGCTCTCTAACAGAAATCTGGCTTTCCTAGAAACCACTTGTAAGCACCTGTAAGACCAGGAGTGACTTCCCAAGCATCAAGACAACATGAACTTAATAATTTTTTAGAATTCAGGAGGACCGGGCAAGAAACCAAAACTCCTCAAGGAAGTTGGAATCAAGCTGTCTACAGAGTGATTGTTCCACATGGCACTTTTTTGCACACTACAGAACTACCACAACAGTGGGCCTTATTACAATGTCGGGCGGACGAAATACGGTTGGGCGGTTCCGACCGCGCTATTACGATAAGCATCCATTTCACAATGAAAGCTTGTGCGGCGGGCAGAAAAGGCCCGCAGCACAAGCTTCCATTGAAAAATGGATGTTTTAAAACATCCCTGCACTGTGTGGCAGGCACAGGGTGCAGGGATGTTTAGGTGCCCCCAGGCCCAAATGCAGAGGGCCAGGGAGAAAGGGGGCCCTGATAGTGGTCCCCAATGTTGCTTTCCGACAGCCTTTCTCTGTCGGAAAGGCTGACATGGAATGGCTGTCGGAAACCGACATCATAAGCCCGACGTCAGAGCCGCCGTCATTAAGGGATTATTCAGACTTTCCAACGGACGGACAGGCTCCTTGAGCCCATCGGAACCACATCAGAAACCGCCTGCAGGTTTAAACTCCAACCACCGTCATCCTAATACGGTGGTTCAGACTTTAAACCTACCATGTCGGGCGACCACTGGTCTGAGGCTTTCCGCCCGACATCGTAATCAGGCCCTGTGTAGTCAACCATATGAACTCCTATCTTGCTCTGCAATGATGAAGCATGCCACCAAGGGGCAGCCCTGGTGGGTGAGGGATTATTAAGAAAATAGTGTTTTTCTCTCATTGTGGAGGATTTATCTATCTCTAGCCTTTCATCCTACTGGGTTCCGTTTTTTGTTCATGAGGATTTTCATGACTCAGCAAGAGATACTCTAAAATAACCAATCTGCAAATCAGCTTATTATAACATAGGCAGGATTTAGACGTATAAGGTTAGAGAAATGTGATGAAATATTATTGAGGTGTAACACGAGCCTTCACACTTTTATCCATTTTGTACACTGAGTTATTAATAACTATGGAGATAATTGCTACTCATTTTATTTGTGGGACACCGACACATAATAAATATTAATTTGTTGCAAAATACGGAGGGGGCTGTGTATTGCCACCTGTGAATGAGAGATTGTCTGACAGGTTTATCTGACTCCTAAAACCATAACCCACACAAGCACAACTTGGGAGTGGCGAGAGACCCTAGCCAGTTCTCCTTTTCTCCGAAAAGTTAGCATCTTTCTTTTGGGGTGTAGGGAATCTCCTAGATGGGACCCCAATAATTTTTGAGAACACACCACATCCCTTTCTCCATATTGGTCAGCTTGAAATTATGCCAAGGTCCACGTCTTCCACCAACACTGATTTTCATTGGCACTTTGTCATTTATTGGCAATTTTTGCCTCAAAACTTTTAAAACTCATACTTCTGGTTGTGTTTCCCATACCTAATTTCAGTCATGTTTTGGGCCTTTTTACTTATTTAATTGCTCTTCATTTATCTAAATTGGACTGGGATTTTTTTGTCCTGCTTGAACTTAACATGCACTTCTCTGGTGCAATTAATTGCAGTTTGTGCTTGATTTGTAAAAGAATAAGTGCCGGTGCCCACAGTTTCTCTCAGAAACTTGCAACTGGTGATACCGAATGTCTTAGTTGCCAAATACCAAGACCCCTTCGTCTTCATACCGATTTCTGACTGCTTCTTCCACCATCCTCCCTTTCCCTCTGTCACAGTTTTTACATTTTCTCTCCCTCTTTTTCCAGTGGTCAATTATTGATGATGAAAAATATGTCATGGTGCACTAAAGCGAGTGTTGGTGAGCCTCACCTACAAACACCCATTGAAATTAAGCACTGGCTACTGAACTTCGTGAATCTGTGTGAACAGATTGTGTTTAATAGGTTGATATGCGTACTTCCCTCCAAATTCACAAGCCAGTTTTTGATTCTGCACATTTTCCACAGAACTCAGAATTAATGTTTTGCTTGCAGTGAATACGTTAAAGGCATACTATTAAAAGGAAAAACAATTCGGGAAGATAGGTCATGAAACCAGTTTTACCAGTAACTGTCCTAATCTGCCCTGACTTCACCAGCATACACCTTAGTGGCCTCACCTCTTCAGGACAGGTGCATAGGGCTTAAAAAAAGAATGTAGCATCTTCACCAAATAACCATTTGATTTATTCCATTAAATATCCTGTAAAGTGATGCACGTCATTCTAGGGCCACTTCAAAGCTCTCTATCAGAGAATAACAAATGTAAATCACTGGCCTTAGATGGCTATATTCCAGTTGAATGTGCCCTATCTGGCATTGTTCAGTGGACTATCTCAGGGTCATTATTACAAATGAATAACCAGCTGATCAATTTCTTTGAAACGTTTTCCGAATCATAGTTAATTCATTCAATTCTCAATCATGGTCCATAAGCATTCCAGAGTTTGGTTTCAGCACATCCACTCATCGACCATTATGCTTTTGCTGCTTGAAAAATCATTGATGGATCAGGTAAGTGGAGGTCATTTTAAGATTCCCATATGTAGTAGGGAGTCAGCCTTTACAGGTTCTCGGGCCTTGTCTGTAGTAGGCTGTGTGCATGATGTAAAATGCCTAAATTAGATTCTGGACTTTGCTATGAGCCAATGGAGGCCTTTTCGTGTTTGCCCATAGTAATGTTCTAACAGGTTTAAATAAATCATGGCTGACTGCTTTTAAAGTCCTAGAAGCCTGTTTGTGATTTTTTTTAAGAAGTCCCTTGAAGACCATACACATGCTATAGTCTAAGCACACTTATAGGCATCTCATTGTGTCTACAAGGTGGGCAGTTTGCAGGAGTATGAGGATTTTTCGGTGCGTGTTTTTTAAATGACATGTGATCACAGTGGAAGTGGGACTGGGGCTGGACTCCAGTCGGTATACTAAACATTGTTTGTCACTTTGTTACAATTGCATGTAAATTACTTTATTATGTCTTGCTCAAAACTCCTCCAGGACGAGTACAACTTCCCTGATCAGCACTACCTCTCCAACTTGGCCATGTTGCAATTTTGGATGCACACACAATTCTAAAAACAAATAACTCAAGCTAGCTGGAGCAGAGAGTCACATCATCACACAGTGTCACAGACTCCTTGCTACAAGTATTAAAACAAGTATTAAAAGTCCATCTCATCAGCATGTTTGTACCAATAATGCTTCAATACTTAAACAAGAAATGTTGTATTACTGTAATGTCTTTATTGTTATTGTTTTGTATGCTTTAACACTCATGCCAGTAAGGGGCTTCACTATGTGATTCTTTTGTTTGTGCTGACTCTAATGACTCATTTGTTGTTTCTCTTTGGCAGCAGGTGTCAGTTCTGGAACATGCTCAAATGACCTGCTGACCAGTATGACTCATTTGTTTGTGCTGACTCTGGCGACTTCATTGTGGTTTCCCTTTAGCAGCAGGTGTTCGTCTAGAACATGCTTAAATCACCTGCTGACCCTAGTGACTCATCTGTTTGTGCTGAACTCTGATGACTTCATTGATATTTCCCTTTGGCAGCAGGTACAAGTTCTGGAACATGCTTGATGGCACCGCCTTCTGAGACAGCACCTTTATTTAAGGAGGGTTTGATATTTATGTTTGGTGTTGAATAGGGGTGGGAGATAAATTCTGCTCTGCCGGTGGAGTTCGCAGATTTTTGCCCACTCCGCGTTACACTTGTCTAATATGTATTCTTAAGTAAAGACCTCCAGGTTGCATGCCTCCTTTCCCACTACACTTAACTGATTAGTTATCCGCTCTAGCTATTGAATATGCAAAAATATTACTTCTTGGAGACTTTGTGGCCCAATGAGGAAAACAGCAGCTGCATCTCTTCTGACCTTACTGACTCTCTCATTAGTCTGAATTTTGATATACAGGTGTCTACAGCCACATATATTAAGGGCCATACACTAGGTCAGGTTTAGTCACTGAATCTTACTATTTCCAACCTCATAGTTGACCCTTCCACCTGGTCGGATCATCACTAAATCAAATTTGACATGAACAATATAACAGCTAGAAAATCCCCCATTTGTCTAAGCATCTTTTTCAGAGACTGGACATGTGTTAATCTTAACAACTTCTATAACTCCTTGGCACAGTCTCAACCTTATTATAGTGAGGATTTAGATGTTCTTGATAAGGCAATTACAGCTGGCTCAAAGAAGCCAGCGATATGCATGCCCCAATCAGTAAAACAAAATCAATCCGCTGCCATGAAGCATCTAAATGGTATACAGTGGATTTAGAGAAAGCTACACTTAAGCTTCGCCAATTGGACCGTAAATGGAGAAAAGCATACTTGACTGACAAATAGGGCTGATTAGTCTTGCAGCTTAAAGCCTATCGGAAATTGTTATGGGAGGCCAAATCCACCTACCTCTCTAAAAAAAAATGTAAATCTGAAAACAAAACAAAAGCAATATTCGACATGGCTACAGACCTCTCTAATCCGGACCGCCTTAATGCCCCGGTGATTCCCACTCAAAAACTGTGCGACAATTTGAACTCTTTCTTTATCGAGAAAATTCAGATAATAAAAGATAGCATACCCCAAGCCCTCTTACCAGTGCTATCTCCCTGGAAGATATAAATCCTACAAAACGTACAGCATTTCCAGCAATCATTAAAGATGGCCTTTCGAAGCTGATGTCCAAGGCCAAATCCGGCTCCTCAAATGGCATATGCCCTCCTTGGGTCCAAAAAATCATCTCCTCAGACTTTTCTGATCCAGCTAAATCTTTGCTCAATTTATCCATTAATCATAGCATGATTCCCCCCCCCCCTTACCTTTAAGGATGCGGTAGTCGTTCCTCTTCTAAAAAAAGCTGGGGAGGACTCATCTGTTTTAATGAACTGTCGCCCAATTTTTTTACTTCCTTATCTAGCCAAGATATTGGAGGCACACATTGCTCAGCATCTCTGTTCTTTTCTTGTAGACTGTTCCTTACTTGACTCTCACCAGGCAGGTTTTCGATCTGCCCACTCTACGGAATCTATTAAACATTCTGTAGTTGATGATATGCGAGAGGAAGCGGACAAAGGACAGGCCCAGATATTAGTCCTTTTGGACTTATCGGTGGCCTTTGACACGTTGGACCACAACATCTTAATCAACTGTGTTGAGGCCACTGGCCTGCAGAGGTCAGCATTGAATTGGATGAAGTCATTCCTCTCAGAACGATCTCAGTCTGTTTCCCTCTCCCCTTTCTGCTAATCTAAGGTCAGACTCACTTGTGGAGTACCTCAGGGCTCTTCTTTGTCCCCCTTTTGTTTAATCTTTACATCCGCACATAGGGTGCACATTTTACAGAGGCACAGAGTGAAAATATATAACTATGCCGATGACATGCATCTACTTTTTTAACATAGATGACTCATCAGAATCTACAGTTTTTTCAGAACACTTTGCTTTACATCCATGACTCGATGAATTGCCATCAGCTGAAGTTGAACTCAGACAAAACTGAGATTGTGATGATCAAAAATAAACTGCATAGTTGGAATCCTTCAATCTGGCCATTGGTGATGGGTGCGCCCCGTCCCAAAAACAGGGATCAAAAGCCACAGGATTCTTGTTGATGAAGATCTTTCACTGAAGCCCCAGATAGGCGCAGTGACTTCATCCTGTTTCTTTCAATTTCCCCCCAAAAAAAATACAGAAATTACTTCTCCATCAAGGACGTCATGCAGATCATTATAACTCGTCATGTCCCAAATTGACCATGCTAACATTATTTGGGTGTTCACAAGGGCCTGAGTCAGAGGATTCAGCTGGTCCAAAACAAAGCTGCTCGGCTAGTCTGGCATCAGCCTAGATTCTGCCAGATCAAACCTCTGCTGGTAAAATTACACAGGCTTTCAGTTGTTCTGAGAACCCTTTTAAAAATTGGGTGCATTATTTTCAAATCTCAAAATGTTTAATGCCCTACTTTCGTGATCTCCAGAATCCAGAACTACATTCCTAAGCGCAATCTTAGATCAGCGTTCCAAAACCTACTTGAGGTCCCCAAATTTAAAAGGAAGAGATTGGGTGGAACCAGGTTTTTCGTGCTTGCTCCTGGTGTTTGGGACTCCTTTCCTCCAAACATTAGAGCCATGACTTCCTACATGAGCTTTAGGACTTTGTTAAATACCTGGCTTTTTAGACAGGCATGTGGTAGGATTGGTGTCTCTCATGTCTTGGTATTTCAGTACCATGAAACCTTTAGGTCGAACGTGCGCTTTATAAATATGCTGTAACATAACATAATGTGGAGTTCTGGCAAAGCTCTGCCAACCGCCACATTGTGGAGTATTTTCTCATGTGCGGCCCACCAATGTTAAGTTGGCGAGCGTGAGCGAGAATTTCCCTAGCATGATTTTTGGGCGTTAAATTTGCACCAGGCAAGATTTTCTTAACGTGGGCGGTTGTGACGGTTTGCGGTGAAAAAGCTGCCACTCAAGTAGAAAATCTACTCTAGCGGAGCAAAGGAGCAGAACACTCTGGTGCACCATGTGGCACTGTTCACGCTGAATTTGCAGTGCAGGACAAGCTCCTGGTGGTAAAAATCAGAACAAGCAGTGCGAGGTACCGATGTCGCCCGCTCATGGAACTCCGTGGAATCTCGCTGAGTTTTTATGTAACTCTGTGGAATTCCATGGAGTGAAACTCTGTGAGTTCCCCCCACCCCTAGTTTTGAAAGGAGCAGCCACATCGAGGAGCCAATCAAGAGGTTTTCTCAATTTCAGATAGATGTTACAATCTTCCCTACAGAGCAAGGCTGTATGTGTTTCTTGACACCGCACTCTCTAACTGCATGCTTTCAGTCCCCACTCACCTTCTTCAGATGTTTGGATGATGTGCTGACTTCTGGTGCTAGAGCAGAAATTCTTCTGGTGAATTGTGAAAAAACAGCACTTCAATAAGGTGGCGAGTTGGGGGCATGTTTAGGTCTGCACTAGTGGTTGGTGAAAGGAGATCAACCAACCAAAGCATGAGAGACACATTAGGAACTAACTTCTCAGTAGAGATTTATCTTTGGATATATATTGACTTGTTTTGGGAACTCGCAATGAATCTTGAAAAAAACTGTTACAGCTTTTGATTCAGTGATATCAAGAACTTTCTGTTATTTAACATCAGGAACTGTAATTCTGGACTGTGCTCTCTCAATGGAAACAACTAGCATGTGTGAAATGTAAAAACTGTTTTTCCTGAAAGTAGAACTGAGAATTGTCGACTAACCTTTTTCCTTCCTGGACTCCCTCCCTGCAGTACCCACCCTAACTACTTTGCTTCCGCCTGTTTAGCCACATCGATACTGTGGTGAAATATAAAACTCAGAGTCGGTGCTGCCAGAAGGAGGGCGTCTTGAGAGCATCGCTTCCGAGGAACCAGGCCTGACACACAGTGTCTCATGAGCCAGAGTGTAACACACCTCCTTCTATCACAAAACCAATGAAAACATAAAAAACACTAGCTAGAAACACACACAACAAACATGCTAAAATTACACAAAGCCACTATAAAACCCTATTATCAGCACATCAAAAACATCCATCCAAAGCCATACACAAAATCTCAAAATGGGCGTCATATAAAGTTATGCCAGCTACCACAAAGAACATGGTTCTAATTACCAGTTAACAAATTAACCAACACCCAGACTCACACATGGGTTTAGGAAACCGTCATGTACTAAAACAAGCCACACACATAATATGAAAATCAACGCAGCATACCAGTATCATCTATACTCTCAACCAAACAAATGAGAAACGTCTTCAATGCCAATTGAACTCTATATGTCATCTTTGAAAAACATACACACCAGGCTCAAACAATGGCGACTGGCATCAGCCAATGTATCCACTGTTCCCCCAATACTGCCCTAAAACACCATTCCCATCACTCACTCACTTGTTGGTGCACTACCACCCAAGTTAAAAGCTCCTTCAGCACAAAGATTCTCCTCACCGTTAATCATAAAGGACACATTTATGCAAACAATTCCAACAACAAAAACACCAGTGTATTTGACCATTTATTGCCCATCTTTCTAAAATGTTAATGCATGCAAATACATGAGCATTGTACACCCTCTTGTTATGCCTTGCCTACAGGCAACACTTGTGTTGTAAATACTCCTCTGACATGCAAACTGTTCTAACAGGCACTTGAGTAGAACATATAAATGCACCTCTATCACATGTATGATGCAGACATCAACTGTAATGGTTAGGCCAGCGTTCTCCAACCTTTTCTATAACAAGAGCTATTTCTGAATAATGAAAACAGTCCTGAGCTACTGATGACTTTGACAATGGTTTCAGTAGGGAGCACATCTGAGCCAATAACCATAGTGTGTACATCTTGCAGGATTATAAGTAGTGGCCACCCAGATGTATGCCACAATATTAGATATATATTTTCAAGATAAATTGATGTGGAGTTAAGATTGCACATAAAATATACTTATCTTCGATTACTTACCTTCATGATATTTCGGTAGTCTATAGTCTAGGTCTTGGCTGGATGATATTTGAAATTCAATATTGTAATAGAATGCCAACCACCTTGACACATTAAAGCAGTGTCAGGAAAAGTAAAGTTTTATCATAATAAAATGCCTTCATATGACCAAAGACATAACAGTCAGTGCCCCCGGCACACAGGAAATACAACTAGCTATAAATCCCCACAACTCAGCATGAACTATCATTCAAAGAGCAGATTAAATGTATTTTGTATTTTCAAATCATTTTGTTTTTAAACATTAGCATATCAGTTTCTCAAAATACATGATTTTGTATTGAATATGCACATTCCAATTGGGGTTAACGCACTCAAAGAAAATATTGTTATTTTTTTGCAAAGTGACCTTATTCAACATGGCTGGAGTAGACCCTCCAAATTAAGTACTGCATTGAGCTGCACTACAGGGAGCTACTTCCAAGGTACTGGTGAGCTACCGGTAGCTCCTGAGCTACCCATTGGATAACTCTGGCCTAGGCACTGATTTAAGGCAATACCAAACACTCTCATACCATATAATTACCTAAGGGTGCAGTCTACATAGGCTCTTCATTCATTTCTTTCTGTAGTATAAATGACCATAAACACAGATAAAATCTACACCAAGATACAGGCGCCCAGCACCATATATCAAAACTTAAGAGCACTTGAATAGAACTATCCCTCTCTCTCAAACAATTAACTGTTTCTCACTAAACACTTAAACTATATTATCATAACTACAGAAGGAAAGCATTTCCTTCAAAACAATTTGTGAAGCTGGACACATTGAAAAATACAAACTGAGATGTAAATGAGCTGCATTTATTCTGCGTTACCAAGTTAAGGGCCCATTCACCAAGGTAAAGTTCCAAAATGTATCTACTTTTAAATCTACTCCTGCAACTAGTTGCAAATCTACAATTGTTCTGCTATTCATCATTTCCAAGTGCATACTTAAACTTAAGTGTAGACATACATAAGTGTAAATTTATGACTAGTAATTTTTTAAACATAGGTGGAGATCTTTGCCAATGTTGTGGAGATCTCCCTATCAGAAAGAATAGGGAAAATTATTAAAGATATTATTTATTATAAAAATTATTGAATATATTTTTTTATAAAATTTAAATGTAAAACAGTTTTAATTTACATACTTATTAACATAGATCTAAATTACATATTTTAGATCTAATTTAAATAAATGTATTTAATTCATAATTAATGTTTTAAGGAATGAATTAAATCAATTCACACCCACAGCAACATTTATATCTAGTATGTATTACTTTTTTAAAGGTTATACGTTGAATTGATTTTAATTATTTTTAATTATTTGTTTTTAATTACATTTTTGATTTAAAAACAATAACAATTATTGAATAATTATATATTTTTTAACAATAAACAATGTAGATATCAGTGTGTGTGTATGTATTACTTGTTGACCTGTCTCCATCCAGAAAAAGGGCCATCACTCTCCCAAATACAACAAGCATTTGCAATGCAATAGGTCGCGCATTGGTGAAAGTTAGAGTTATTGGTGTTGTAAATGAGAACGTTTTTGACTTATGTTTTTTGGTTTGGAGCATTTAACACTGTGGTTTTGTAATCTGGTTAATGAAAGTAATTTTCTAAAAGATGCATATATAGGTGCTTTGATGACTGTTGCATAGAGAAGCATTGTTCTTGAATATTTTTACATACTATGAAAAATGCTTACATAAGCATAACGTTTAATAAGAGAGTTTACCTTTTTGAGATTAGGAAGCAAGCTCCTAGAGTTGGCAGAACCTTTTTGTATTTTTAAGAACCCAATCTGTCAAGAAGCTAGGGCAGGTAATTAACAGAGGATACAACGGAAACGGGCCGGAAGTGGAACATTGCGCTCTATTTGGCTTAAAACCTAAGAAATAATATAAGGGGACAGGGCTGCAACTCCGAGCGTGTGAATGAAGAAATGTGGCATAGGAATGGGAGTTAGGAATGCTGCAGTTATCGTATTTTGTAAGTGATGTATAATGTAACAAGCGCCTGCACCGGGTGTCTAATGCGCAAGCGTAATGACAGGCCGGGGCTGGTTTGCCAGGAGATGGATGGTTTCGTTTACTTTGCCAGTGCCTTGCCTAGCTCCTTGAAATAACAGGCTGCCAACAGTGTGCACTTTTAAACTGTTAACAGTGGCAACAGTGCAGGAGACAAAGGGCTATAGTGTTTTGTAAGTGATGTAGAAAATGTTGTAAAAATCTATTTCGGTGAGCCGCACACAACAAAATAAAGAACACGTGGCCGCCATTGTTAAAGTTGAAGCGTGCAGTGTTGTAAAAAATAAATAAATAGAATGTTGCTGTCCATGTTGCAGGAATAGAGTTGTGTGAACAGCAGACAACAAAAAAAAGAGGCTTGAACGCCGTTGTTGAAGATTATTTGCGGAGTGCTGCACTGCCCAAAAAAAAAATAGAATGTTACCTTGCACAGACAATCTATTTTGGCGAGTCGCACACAACAAAATAAAGAATGCGCGACCACCATTGTTAAAGTTGAAGCGCAGTGTGCCTGTTGTAAAAAGAAAAAAATAGAATGTTGCCTTCCATGTTGCAGAAATAGAGTTGTGCAAGACGTGCACAACAAAACAAAAGACGCGCAGCTGCCATTGGTAAAGATTATTTGTGGCGGCCACACTGCTAAAAAAAATTGAATGTTGCCTTGCACGCACTTTTACGGAGCAGCACACGGCAATGCAACCAAAACAATATAAAAAAAACCTTAAATTACACGAACAACATATCGGGAAAGTGTGTAGCTGTTGTGCTTGCAACACAAGCTACGAAAAAGTCATTAACAAAATAGTGCTGAAAAACTGTAAATCAAACATACTGGGTAAGATTACGTGTAATAGAGTCAGTCCTCATGGGAGCTTACAACCGTAGATAGGGAGGGACTAAGGAGGGAATACTGAACAAATTAACCAATTTAAAAAAAGCATTTACAAAAGACAGTCAAAGGAGCCAATTAGAAATATGGGTGGGCCTAAAGCCAATATTCTGAATATAACATGTCTCGAAAAGACAGCGCAAGCGCCGCCTAGGCGAGACCTAGGCTCAAAAACCTCAATGCTTTTTGGCTTTTTGCAAAGCCTTGCTCGCAAGAATGAGCGCCCACCTTGCAATGGCCATAAATACCCTAAAACACCCAGAGTCATGAAGGCAGAAAACATTTTTTTTTTTAAAGTCAAAATTCATATATTTCCTATGCGTGTTATGTTAAGTTCAAGACTCCATTATTTGTTTCGGGATTGTGCTGCAGTACTTGTGAGTGGCCATGTGTGGTGCTCAACTTACTAGTTAGGCTGGACTACAGTTACTACTGTTTTTCACATTTACAGCTATAGAAACTTTAGAAATCTAATTTATGAACTACAAAGGGTTTATGCTTTTGTGGGTGTATGCTTGTAGTTGACTGTTTCTTCCTAAACCCCTTCTTACTTTTTCCCTAAACTCCTCCCATTTTGTATTGGTATTCTGCATTTTCCCATTACTTCTCCTGGTCCCTCCGACGTTTGCTATTAAGTAGACAATTAGCACGTACAGAGAAAAGATAGGAGTGATGGATATCTCCACTTATGAGTTTGTGGATTACATTTTGTAGTAAGTAAGTAGTACTACTGTAGTGCTACTTTATGTACTACAAAATGCTGTTTGTGAATCAGGCCCATAGAGTTAGCAGATGCTTTCACATTTCACATCTTGCATGTCTTTTGAAAAGATGCCTTGTTGTTAAACGTCGTGTTCATAATCAGTTAAATGAAGCTGTCCAATGACTGGGGGTTATTTAGGGTTTAATAGATGTGGGCCCTCTGACATAAACCGTCAGATGTCCCTCAGCATCAAGTACGAGGATCCCTTACTTCATACAATGGTGGGGAATCCTTTTCAATTCCTGTCACTGGAAACTCCCCAGGCTCCATTGCAAGTCATTCCTTGGCAGCGCACCATCCACAACGGACTGCTGCCTTCGGTGAGTCAGAAGGCCATCCCAAGTTAAAGCAGTCATTCTGAAGGAGATTTTGCCGGCCCAGGTCCACCATGCACAATATAGTGGAACCAGACAGGAGAAGAAGAAGAACTGCACCCACATATAGGGAGAAGATTCCTGCATGCCAGGGAAATTTGTTGTTTGTATTTCAGAAGTAACCCCTCTCTTTGTGGTTTGGTTATGAAATACAGTAAAGCATGCTAAATGGCAAGAGTACTCTCAGAGACAATGCCCTAATGCTGGGGAACTAAGAAAATGGCACATGGTTCACTGCAGGACTGGTAGGAGTATGGTACCCTGCGTGCCCAGCTCTCCATGTCCAATTTTCATTAAGTCCTGGAATCCATTAAAAAAAGCCAAAAATAGAACACTCCATCATAGAGGCTGGCTAGCACTTTGAGGCCCATCACAAGACACAGCTGACTGAGTACTACTCATACAATGACTTATTTTAGGACAAATGAATGAGAAGAGATGTTTTCATTTTCATGCCACTGAACTGATTTTATGTGCAAATATCCTTCGGTTTAAGGGTTTGTCTGAGATTGCATGTGTGAGCCCAGACTAGACATCCATATGAAAGAAAATGTCACAATGATGGTCCCTCAATCCAGTCCACTTGGGATGTGGGAACTGTCACTGAAGTTCCCTATCTGGGCAAGGTTTCACCCGAACAATGCATGATGTGAGAAGCATTGTGGTCCCAAGCAGGGATATCGATCAATGACCCTAATGACCCTAATGATCAGAAGTTTTTTCTAAATGGTCACATTTAGAATATTATTTGAGAAAATCAGAAATCTGTGTCAAAAAATGCTGTTTGCTTGTCAAAAGGGTCTAATTTTAATGTATACTCTGTACTGACGGTTGCATTGGAAATAGTGATAAAGTCAAAATATGGTGGTCAGTCTTCTACTAAAGAAGCAAAGGTTAGGGCCTCCAGTGACTAGCTAGGTGGTGGACTGTCTACCAAGGTCAAAATGACCTCCTAAACACCACTAAAGTAAATATTAAACTACAAAAACGTATAAAATAGCAAAGCAAATCAATGATCAAAATAAACTGCACCATTTTGTCAATTTGTCAATTTCAATCCTTTCTGAGTGGAACAACAGCCTTTCCCTTGAATCTGTCCACTAGACAAAGAAAACAACCGAGCCACTCAAAAAGGTTTTCTGGCTAGATGGCTATGACACATTTTTATTCACCAACATTTGCTCAGAAAATTACTCTATATATTTTAAAATGATATAGCCAGAATACTATCTGCTTAGATGTTACTACATATCAAAAATTTGAGACAGTCAAGTTATTGCCTAATCACTACTACCATCCTGCCACTTCTGCTTCCCAACCGTGCGAGAATTTGCTCTTAGATATAAGTACAGCCTTGACATACAATTGCTGGTTCATGACAAACATCAGCACTGCAGTTCAAACACCACCATACTTAATTACGCTCTTCCATGCCGGGTACCTACTAGACACAATCTGAACTTGACAGAGTACTCTGGATCTGAAAGTTCGCTGGGTAGCAAGATTGTACTGCTATGCATCCTCCACATAGTGGGGAAATCCAGTGGACTGCCAAGTCCTGGTGGTCCAGTGGCCCCATGCTAATCATTTTGGTAACATTCCCTGGGTACCCATGAAGCCTCTTTTGCTAGCTGGTGTCTGTGTATCTCAGGAAAGGGTAAAATATAACTTGAGATGAATTGTGATAGAAGCCATCTTCTCCAGGAAATACTGGGAGCTCCCCCCACCCCCAGTTTTCCTAAGGGAAGAAGCCCCCCACAGATGCACTCTTGGAAGGAACTGTGGGCCAGTAATTACACCCCACCACTTTTAGAGACCACAAGTCATCACCGGGGAAAAGACTGGAGAGGGACTGGCTCAGTTACATCAGAAAAGGCGTAGGCATCATCAATTTTGATGGTTTAAATGCCAAATTAGTGTCAACAACGCTGAACAGAACTTTATGTACACCTTTCTATACATTATCGAGTAAAACAGTGCTCATATTTTCTACTTCGGCAATAAAACCAATTAAAATTCCTTTCCAATACTAAATAAACAAGGGGAAATTCCTTTCTGTTATAGGACAAAAGCGAGACAGGTAGTGCTATTATTAAATAAAACAGTGCACACACATTTCTGGTACAAGAACCAAAACAGCGCATAATGTTATCCATTATTGAGCAAAACACTACTCAAAGGTGGATTACGCAGGCTTTACTTATGCCTTCCTGTAGTAAGATTAGAAGGAGAAACGTGGGTATGCAGCTCTCCCAACATTGTGGCCATTATCACTTTGGAGTTCTTGACCTCTGCCTGGCTCAGTGGTGTTCACCAGATCCCTGATGACTACATTGTCTTTGCTCTGAGTGTGTCAAAGCGTAACATTAGTCCCCGGAGCCCCTGCGGGGGCAAGGCCCCGAGCTCTAGGTGTCCCCCTCAGCACAGTACACTGACTGAATCTGGGACTAAAGTGGGAGATGGTGGGCTGGGGGGAGCCTCCATGTACTTTGAAGGGGGGGGGGGCTCAAGTTTCGTTACGCTACTGTTTTTTTTTTTTACATTTTATTTTATTTGAGCAGAGTTGTACAATAGAAAAAAGAAACAATTTCAAAAGATAAAAAGACATCTATAAAACTTCGCAATCATAAACATTCAGTAGTACAGATTGAAAGTCAGATGCTGTGCAAGGATTCATACATAGAACAGGCAAGAGGTAGATATTATCACAGATCTATAAAACAGCAAAAATTAATTAACAAGATAATAAAGCGCAGGACATCAAAAGTCATCTAGAATCATACTTCCTTACTTAGTACGTAATTAATAGCTTATAAAGCGCCCGATTGCCAAGGTGTCTTGGCACTGAGGGAGGCAAGAAAGTACGGAAGTCAGGAAGAACTAGATCACTGTTTGCGAGGGAAGAGCCAGGTTTTAATCTGACTCCTAAACTGAGACCTGGATGATAGGAGCCTAATATTTAGTGGAAGTTTGTTCCATAGCTTAGATGCCAGAAAAGAGAGACATCTGCCTACCCATCTGGCCCTCCTGACTCTGGGCACGCTAAGCAGAGTTTTATTAGCAAATCTAAACATCCGGCGGGGGGCATGCGATTGGAATGATTTGCGGAAGTCGTTGGTTGCCCCTCCACACAGAGCTTTATGAGCAAGGCATAATGCCTTGAACTCAATACGCTGCTGAACTGGGAGCCAATGCAGATTTCTAATGGCATCCGAGATGTGACTATATTTTGGAATATTGAGCAGGGTTACGTGCCGCCGCATTCTGCAAGGATTGGAGTTTGGACATCTGATGTTTGTTGACACCTAGATACAGAGCGTTGCAGTAGTCTAGGCTAGGCCTGGGCGTAGTTCGCGGAGTTGTGCTACGCGGAACTCGGCGAAGTTACAAAAAACTCAGCGAAGTTCCGCGAGTGGCGGAGTGCAGTGCGAACTGCAGTTTGTGCTGGTATTCCTGCCGCTCGCGTAGAAATTCTACCCGAGCAGCAGCTCGTGCTCGCAAACTTACCGTTCGTGATCACGAACAGTGAGTTCGCGAGCGGGGAAAAAACTCTGCTGCACATCGCGACGCGGAGTTTTCTGCACTCCGCGAGCTCCGCAGAGTGCGGAGTGCAGAAAACTCTGCAAACTCCGCGAACGGAGCGAAGTTCACCGCCCAGGCCTAGTCTAGGTGAGAAAGAATGAGGGCTACCACCACTGTTTTCCTCAACTCCATAGGTAGGAAGGGTAGGATTTTTCGAAGTATTTTTAAGAGAAAGTAGCAGGCAGACGTCAGTTGGTTGATTTGCCCTGAGAAATTGAGCTGGGCATCAAACAAAATCCCAAGGTTCCTGACTTTGGTGGCTGGAACAGGACAGGCTCCTGCCTCTGCAGGCCACCATGACTCTGGATCCAAATAGGAGGCCCATTTCCAAATTCCATGACCTCTGTCTTGTTAGCATTCAGTTTTAAGTAGTTCTTGTGCATCGAGTTCATAATGTGGTCAAGACAGCTATGGAATCTGTCTGCGATTGGATCTGCCATTGATGAGATGGAGATAATAATTTGAGTATCGTCTGCATACGATACAAGTGAAAAGCCATGGTCCCTGATCAGTTTGGCTAGTGGGGAGACTTAAAGTATTTAACAATATGCTGAAGTGCAAAGACAAGGTAGAGTCAAATAGTTTCTAAAAACCAATAACCATTGAGTATCATCATTGGCGAGTAACTATAAGTCACCTCTGTATTAAAGTGCAAAACAAGCCAAGGAGAGCCCGAACTGTCACAAACCACAGAGCACATTCTTTCAAATAGATCAAGATACTGACAGGAGGTATTGAATCTCTTCAGACTCGACTCGCTTTGCATAGGCTTCTTCAAATTTCTTTGCTCTAATTATTTTATTCAGCCATTCTTGGTATGATGGGACCCTGCTAGTTCACCACTGTTGCAAAAATCAAAGGGCGGGCCATAATAAAAACAACTGACAAAAATCTCTGTCCTGGTTTTCCTATTGTTGAGGATTGACCCTGCTTAAAAAGGTCAAAAACTACCAGTGTAGGATCGGGATCAATTCTTACTCCCATAGCTGTCCTAAAAGCAGAGAACAATGCTGCCAAAAAGGTATTAACATGTGGCCTTCGCCCTGATCCCTGATGCTTGCAGCGAAAACAGCTATTATCAAGCGAAGGAAACATTCTGCTAAGGACGACTTGAGTATAGTAAGCCATCCAGCTAGATAAAAATGACATCCTTTTAAAGTTAGACGCTCTCAACAATTTATGGCCTAGTGCTGATATAATCTGTCAATCCTCATCCCAAAAACGTTGTTAAACAAATTTTTTCTAGAACATTTTTATTCACTTTCTGTTGCACACCTTGATTATGTATTAGCCTACTGATTCCCTACATCAACAAGCTTAGACCTGAAAAATGCCCATAGTGCTGGATGAATATCTTGACTAGGATCAAAATGGTGACCCCTGATAAAAACGTGATCTGATGAAAGCCACAAAAAGCTGCTTCCCGTGATCACCACACCAAGCACAAATTTCTTACCATGTCATACATCTACCCTGAAGACAAAAAATGCCACAGCTCCTTAAATCTGGTATCATTCCAGAGTCTAATTTGAGAAGTATCCAAGTTGGCGAAGTGCCTAATGCCTTAGAGTGATTTTGCATAGTCTGAAAAGTCCAGCGTTAGGAAAAGTTCAAAAGACCAGCCAATGGGCCCATATAAACCCCAGGAGGCCATTACCGCCCAGGACCTAACCAACGTCCCTCAACCAGGTGGTCAATCTAGCGCCTCTTAACTTACACCCTAAGAAGAGAACAGTTACCCCACCCAGTGAGAAACCTGACGGTTCGCTCTTCCCTCAGCCAGCTCTCAACTTATTCCTTATTGTATCTCCGAAGGCCTTCAGAGCCCAAAAACCACTGGCAGCCTGGAGCGGGGCTACTCCTCCAAGCAGATTTAAAACTGGCATGCAAGTTTTCCTGAGTCCGTGGTACCAAATGCACCGCACAGCACAGCACTAGTGCTCCAAATCAGACCAGGAAGAAGGTGCAGGGAAAGAAACCAGCAACGCACACCACACCATCCTACGACCTCTCTCTCATCTGAGCCACGTCTCAGCCCGAAAGCCACATGACGGCGTGGTTGCTTGGCATCATGACGGTGGGGGGGTGACAATGCTCAGTAGGGATCATGTGGGATCCCCTGGCTACCCACTCTATGCCTGCCTCCAGAGGCCGCTTCCACTGGTGTGTGTCCGTCATTGTCTGAGTCCTACGTTTGTTGTTTTTTGTAATTCAGCCCTGGAGGGGGGCTGTGCCATAGGTTTAACATTCCACTCACTCCTCATTTGTGTAAAAAAGATATGAAAGCACGCATCCTGCCAGTTAGACCAAACAGATAACCATGCAGGTTCCAATCACACACCTTGGTACAACTGTGAGGGAGAGGGAATGTTTGCTACTGCGACAGCCACTTCTTTGCCTGCCTGCGTCTGATGCTGGCAATGATTAATTATTCCACAAAAGGTTTTGTTTATTACCTCATGGTCACAAGTTCGAAACACAGTGGGTTCACTGAGTCTCTCATATTTTAGAGGTTGATAAAGTGATTCGCATTGTGTTTGTAACAATAAATACCTGTCACCTGCAAACCAGCCTAGAGACTGCCAAGGCTGAATGTTGGCTCTGCAAACAGGTTTACAAATACACCTAGAAAGACATATTTGTTCCCCAGGTCTAAAAAGGCCCGGGCTAGAGACACCAACTATTTATATGAAGGAGCGACTTTTTTTTGCATGGTAATGTTTAGTCGGAAAATTAGGAGACATTCTGTCACCTATAAGCATATCCAGGCTCAGAAAGGGTGCTCAATACTTGTTGTAGCTTTAAAAGAAATGCAAAATAATTTGTTTCATTTGATGAAACGTAGCCAGTGTAATGTGATCTATTTTTACAGGCACAAAAGGCATATTGCAGAAAAAACACTTCTTTTCACAGATCTAAAACCCAGCAATTAGTCTTCCAGAAATAACACACCAAGGCTACAAGTGGTGAAACACATTATAAAATAGAAGGAACATTGCATTGTAAAATGTTTGTGCTAATATTGCTCGTTTAATATTTGATGAGAATTGAGATCACTCAACTACATTTTTGTCCTATGTATATTGCTTAAAGGGTGAATTAATTTTAAACAAATAAATATTTCACTGTTGGGGCTTCTGCGCGTTCCCTGTATACCCATGTACCACATGCTATCTCAGTTTATTCAAGGAGACAAACCATGATAAATAAATAAGCAGTGTAATACTTAGTATGCAATCAAAACTTTTACAGAGTTCTAAAATTGCCAAAACAAAAGGCATTGTTGAAGAAAAGAGTCTGCTCTATGATTTTCATACAACAGTAATTGGTTTCTGAAAATTATGAAATATTTCAGTGTGTGTGTGTGAAAAGGCATTGTGTCACTAACTTCTAGTGTATTGTCGGGCTCAAAATTACATCACTCATGACATGGTCAGCAATCTTTATTGCTACTTCTGTTAATACAATGAAGTGCAGCAATGATTAAAGATAGGGGTACATCTCTTTCAATGGTTGGCTCATGACATCTCAAATGACATCACTGATGACATCATCCTTGTGATAGAGTGGCAGACCTCCTCTCACCCTAATATAACCTTTGATACACACACTCAAAAATACAAACTAACATTTTCAAAACAATGGACATACCAATACCAGTTAAAACACACCTATTCATTAATTCCAAGATCTACACACACATCCACCAACAGTCCCTATACAGTCACTCATACATGTACTCACTCATCATATGTACTCATACACCTATACATCCTGTTACACACCACCACTCATCCATAGAGTTACTCACACACAAAGTCACACATGCAAACGAAGTATCAAACATCCATTTACTTGCATATACAGTTATACACACACTACCACACTTACTTCTACAGAAACTTACACATATTTACTCTCTTAAACAATCACTTATAGAAACACCTACTTATTTGTACAGGAACTCTTCCAATCTCTCACTCTCACATATACTCACTTATATACACCAATACTCACATATACTAGTTTAAAACATATGTAGTTACTCATAAAGACACTATTGAGACAGTCATTCACTCACTAACACACCCATACACATACTCATCCACCTATACAGTCCTGCACACATGCTGTCTTCAACACATACAAACAGTGAGTCACTCATTCATGCATCTATGCACTAAGTAATACCCCCACCGAACCATACAGACACTCAGACACTCATACTGATACTCAAAAAACCAACTAATAACCCATATAGACACTCATGTAGCTACTCACCAACCCATGCAGCCACTTATACACAAAGTGAGAGACTGCTACAGATATTTTCATATTTAAACATTACTCACTAACCCATGTATTCACTAAGATACACTTAGGGGCCGATTCCGATTCGGGCAGGAAATCTCTCCGACCGAGCCGGACCCGGAGAGATTTCCGACCGAATCGGACCCTAGCAGTCCGACCGAACGAGTACGATGCGTTCGCATGCTATCGGACTCGATTCGGTCGGACTCCCATTGAAGTCAATGTGAGCCGGTCGTACAACGCGTACGCGGGCTCCCATTGACTCAATGGGTGCGAGGCGAACAAGGGCGCCGCCTATAGCGGGTACGCGTCGAAGCGGGTCGCGCCGTACACGCACAGGTAGGGGGGACCCATGGGGCCCCCCTGTGTGCGACTCGCACGGCTAGGCATACCGGGGGGTCCGACACGGACCCCCAAAGTGCGGCTCCGACTGCTCTTTCGAGCCGGATGGCGCGAGTCGGTCGGACTGCTCGCGGCGCGCATCGTACTTACCCGGCCGGGGAACGTCTCCATTGCGCGGTGCGAGTTGTGTCCGTGCGAGTCGGTCGGAGCGGTTGGGTCCCGCGAACGAGTCGGTCGGCGATTTCGCGTACGTTCGCATCGTACTCGCTCGCCCGGACGCACGTCCGACTCGGTCGGAAACAGGGCATCCGAATCGGATCCGGTAAAGCCGAATCCAATTCGGAGCCCTACCGGCCGAGATCGGAATCGACCCCTTAGTCAGTTATACAATCAATTTTACAAAAAAAAATCATCCATTTAGACACTTATATACCCATTTATTCTTCCATCGACCTTGAGATATACATATATAAAAAATATTTAATTTTCAGAAAAACACACATTCACTGGATGATGTCATCAGTGATGTCATGAGTGATGTCATGAGTGATGTCACTGACCATGTCATGAGTGATGTAATATGTGACGTCATCAGCAGTGCATTGCGGGGCTGCGAGTTATAGTTAGCTGAACTAACTATAACGGGGGAATTTCTATGGTTTTGTACGAGTGAAATGTCCAACTAACTATAACGCCCCTGAAACCTATGGTTTTTTCAGTGAATTTCTAAGGTTTTTTAAATGCTAATTTCTAACTATAACGTGCCTGAAACCTATGGTTTTTTCAGTGCATTTCTAAGGTTTTTTAAATGCTAATTTCTAACTATAACTTGCCTGAAACCTATGGTTTTTTCAGTGAATATATATATATTTATTATACTATGTATACATGTGAAAATGTCTCGGTCCCCTGTTTGCCTCGGTGGCACGGAAAAAATGGGTGGAACTGACGTCAGCATGCTGACGAGGTCCTCTTATGGCTCCGATGACGTCATACGGTGTCGCGAGCGGAGCCGTGCTCGTTGACGTTGGAGAGCTAGGAAAGAATTTCCATGGAATGCTGGTGCAGGGGATATTCACCTAAGTGTTCAGGCTAGTCCTTTGGGAGCAACTGTTTATGTTGCCACTCCAGAAACCGAAACCAGTGATCCGAGGGCAGAGGCCCTGCAGATGGCACACGAGGTGGGGTGCCCAGTCGTGTGCACCAGCGGGGCAGCGAAGTGACAAGCACCACAACCCACAAAAAAGGTAACGAGGGCACTGAATAACACAGGATCTTCTCTTTGCATCTGGCAGGAACAACGAAGTTAAAATGCCCTAGTACCAAAATGTAGAATTAGTGCTACAACGGTCTACAAGAGGACCTTGCCGCTTCTGTCTCCCGTACCCTGGAGGCGGCACATGGGTCACGCGGTACGGTCATACTGCGGTGGGACGCACACTCGTTGACCTCTCATGGCACTGCTCCACACTTCAGGGAGGACGCTTTCCATTAGCTATGTTTTCTGATGACATGTCGCACCGGCCCCGTCCAACAACAGAACTCCTTTAGATCCAAACAGACTCTTCCACTCTCTCACCGGAAGTGAAACCAGGCCACGCGGACACTTTCACAATACAACAGCCGGGAATGCACTTTTCGGTAAAAACCACATTCCTTCCTCCTAATTAATCAAATAAACGTCTCACTGAAGAACAGGGGCCAGCTTCGATCGGTAAACAGCCGTTACAACGACTTTTTACTTTGCGATACCATTACAACGCATGCATTACCACGCATGCGTTGTACATCACGAAGTCATTACTACGCATTTTTTAGAACGCATGGTCATTTACCACGCATGCCTTTACAACGAATTTTGTTGTAAAGGTATGCATGGTAAATGACCATGCGTTCTAAAAAACATGTTGATGATCCATGTCGTTGTAAGGAAACAGAGGCTGTTCTGTTTCCTCACAACGACGTGCACCGCCCCTCAGAGATGACGTGAAGCAGGAAACACGAGGAGAGAGGAACCATGAGGAGTGAGAGGTAAGGGGGATTGGGCATGGGGTGGGGGTTTCTTTTCTAGGGTTTAGGGTAGTGCAGTGGTGTTTGGGTGGTGTAGGGGGTCGTGCTGGGGGTAGTGTTTTAGGGTTTAGGGTAGTGCAGTGGTGTTTGGGTAGGTTAGGGGGTCGTGCTGGGGGTAGTGTTTTAGGGTTTAGTGTAGTGCAGTAGTGTAGGGGGTCGTGCTGGTGGTAGTGTCTTAGGGTTTAGGGTAGTGCAGTGGTGTATGGGTAGTGTAGGGGGTCATGCTGGGGTAGTGTTTTAGGGTAGTGCAGTGGTGTTTGAGTAATGTAGGGGGTCATGCTGGTGGTAGTGTTTTAGGGTTTAGGGTAGTGCAGTGGTGTTTGTGTAGTGTAGGGGGTCATGCTGGGGGTAGTGTTTTATGGTTTAGGGTAGTGCAGTGGTGTTTGGGTAGTGTAGGGGTCGTACTGGGGGTAGATTTAGGGTTTAGGGTAGTGCAGTGGTGTTTGGGTAGTGTAGGGGGTCGTGCTGGGGGTAGTGTTTTAGGGTTTAGGGTAGTGCAGTGGTGTTTGTGTAGTGTAGGGGGTTGTGCTGGGGGTAGTGTTTTAGGGTTTATGTTAGTGCAGTGGTGTTTGGGTAGTGTAGGGGGTAGTGCTGGGGTATTGTTTTAGGGTTTAGGGCAGTGCAGTGGTGTTTGTGTAGTGAAGAAGGTCATGCTGTGGGTAGTGTTTTAGGGTTTAGGGTAGTGCAGTCGTGTTTGTGTAGTGTAGGGGGTCGTGTTTTAGGGTATAGGGTAGTGCAGTGGTGTTTGTGTAGTGTGGGTGGTCATGCTGGGGGTATATTTAGGGTTTAGTGTAGTGCAGTGGTGTTTGGGTAGTGTAGGGAGTCGTGCTGGTGGTAGTGTTTTAGGGTTTAGGGTAGTGCAGTTATGTTTGGGTAGTGTAGGGTGTCGTACTGGGGGTAGTGTTTTAGCACTTATTTTTCTTTCTACAGCACTAACTATAATTTCTATGGCAAAATGAACCCCCTATTTTGTTCCTTTTTAAATTAAATGTTTTAAGTGTTACCAGTTTATTCCAATTAAGATGGCTTCAGGTGTGCCATACTTTTGTCATAAGTAAGACTGTTAGCGCTCTAGTTGTTCTTTAGAACACTCTGGGAAGCTGCAGTAGAACACAAAGGCATCAACTGACAGGCTGCTCCTGTTGAAATATAACAGGAAGATATTTGAGATCTCACTTAAAACATATCCTAATTTTTCTTGCTACAGCACTAACCATAATTTCTATGACAAAATGAACCCCCTCATTTTGTTCCTTTTTAAATTAAATGTTTTAAGAGTTACCAGTTTATTCCAATCAAGATGGCTTCAGGTATGCCATAATTTTGTCATAAGTAAGACTGTTAGCGCTCTAGTTGTTCTTTAGAACACTCTGGGAAGCTGCAGTAGAACACAAAGGCATCAACTGACAGTCTCTGCCCTTGTTGGATGTACATGTTTTACTGAGAATGTCAGACTTCATTCTCACATGACTGAGAAAGATAATGTGAATTTACAGAAAATATGCTCTCATTTTAGCTTCTGGAGCACCTTCCAAAACTGTATGGTACAAGCATGTGAAAATAGTTTTCTCTCAAACATGATTCATGATATCCCAGCAGAAGGTTTTTCACAGGGTAAAATCACCTTAGAACACACCACAATTCCTGAAATTAGTATGGTACCATCAACAAATGAATTCTAATGTAACTAAAGTCTGTTATCACCCTTTATAGTTCTCCTTTTGGTAACCCTCAAAATCTTCGATTCACTACAATGCATTTCAATGGGGTACTATCATTTATATTGGTCCCAAGATGGCTGCCAGCAATTCCAGGATGAAGTGCTGACAGCCAATCAGATCTCACGATGACGTGTGGTTAGGCTCCGCCCAGATATATATGTGTTTTCTTTTTCAAATTTCTCAGGAACTACTGAACAGATTTACACCATTTAAGCAAAAGGCACGACCCTGAACCAAGGGCTACCTTTTTGGCAAATTTGGTGTAATTCCGTTCAGCAGTTCGGGCTGTAGCTGCGACTAAAGGTTCCTATGGAAAATTGCATGGGGAAAACACGTTATGGGACCCCCCTTTTTTCTCGGCCCCCGCTTGCCGAATCACCCCGAGACTTTCAGGATAGGCCATTGCTGCACTGCAAGGTATTCACAATCTCCATGAGTACAGGTAAGGGAGAAAGTCTTGATGGTAACAATTGCTGCACTCCAAGTCAGTAATAAAGGTATTACTGTATCTTGTCTGGCATTACTGATATATATGCTGTAAGCACTAACAATGGCCGCAACACAGACACCCATTAAAGTTGTGTCCATTTGCATTATTGAAACCACAACGTCCTGTCATTATAGGTTGAAGCACACCCAGGCAATAAGTATAGCTATTTTATGTTTTAATTAAGTGCAAAATGGGACCAATCCACCAAAAGGTTGAAAATTACATTTTTAGAAACACCTGGTGGATATTGCCTGGACTGCTGTAATCCACCAATGATAAGATATGCCCGTATTGATACTCCATTTTCATGGTGGAATCCCACCATGCATGGAATACATATGGGACATGTATAGAGCAAATTGTGTCACTAACTTCTAGTGTATTGTCTGTCACAGAATTACAAACTAAGGGCTTGTCCATGAAGTGAAATCTTTGCCCAGTTCCAAAGACTAATGTACAAACTTGCCTCAATGGGGACCGCAACCCCTGGTCTTGGCAGCAGCTGAATGCTCTCTCGGTGATTATGGCTGCATTACTTAGCATTGGGCACGGTGTACTCCGGAATTAATGATGGCAACATTTTGAGGTGATAATAAGGAGTGCACTCCATGCCACAAATGATGAATGCACACTAGTAATGTTTTTGATGTCGTAGCTCTCTGGCCATAAGTGGTTGCTACATATCTTTGTCAAAATGTTAGTAGAACTCTATGTTGATAACGTAAGTGTCACTTTGTAGGAGAAAGGGGGTACTTCCCTCTGGAATTAATCAAAGCTGCACCCCTGGCAATATTAATGGCTGTGCCCCATAGCGTTATCAATAGCTGGCTACATTTTCAATTCAATTCGTATACTTTATTTCGGCCTGAAGACCATAAAGTGCAAGTGCAATAATATGCAATACATTAGAAAAAAGTGCTCTAAATATACATCTTCATGTCCACCCCCCAAAATATTAAAAATAATGGTTATAGGGTACAAGATTTTGACATACTGTACAACTTTTTGCCCAGTGAGGTCCTAGTTCGCATATACCATTCTTCCCACCATCAATACTACCTCGACCCGGCGGGCACCCCAACAAGGGAAAATCACATAAAATGGGGATGCTTAAAATTATTTTCCACACATTACACTATTTAAAATGGGTAAAACCCACTAAAAACATTACCATAGGCTGGTTAAAAACAAGTCACTGATAAAAAGCGGTCAGCTTATATCCCTTAGTTAATTTCTAAAAGAGGCTTGCGGGCCCACCACATGGAAGATAAAAAGCGCGACACAGCAAATACAATTGGCAGTTGGGTGTTGTATTTCAAAAGTCTAAATGCTTCTTCACCTGGTGCCTAGATTCCTGCATAGTTGGATCAACCATCTTTGCCTGGCTTTTTTGTATCCAGGACAAAAAAAGAATACAAGGAGTTCTGTCTACTCTTCACTGCTGCATGAAGTACACCCTAAGGTGGTTCTACCAGCCCATTTGTTCGTAAAGGCACGCAGGGGAAGAGACCCATGCCTAAATTGCACATATAGCAGGTGCTGGGTATATCTCATCCGGACAGGGCTCTAGGCTATAGTAGTTCTTGATTTAAAAAAAATTAACTTTGAAGGGACCTGTGGGTGAACTCTCGTGCAGTCTGGCAAATTTCCCCTCCCTGTAATATCTAACCAATTTTTTCCTAGAAATTGTAGGGCAGGCTATCTCTGGGTTACTCCATAGGCTCGGTCTACCTATACTACGGAGTCCTTCCTTGATGTAAACAAACCTTGCCAATGTTCCTATGCCCGGTGTACCTAGAACCTCCGTTAGCTCCGTCCTATATTCAGCCAGTTCAGGGGTCACCCATAATTGACACCAAAATGTTAGGGGTCATACATCCAATTTTCTCTGCGATCGGCCTCACCCCCAGGTCAAGATGGAGTGGGGTAAGTGGGGAGCTGAGGGGGAGGCCAAAAAGCTGCCTAATAAAATTATTCTCAGACTTAATTATGTTTTTTAGAAGACAATGCCCCCAGAGTTCAGCCCTGTACATTACTGCACCCCTCGTTTGTGTTTTATAAATCTCCGTAACTGGGCCCACGGGCTTATGGAAAGAGTTCCTGAATAACCTAGCTAGCCCTCCTGCTGTCTGCGCTAGCTTAAGACTTGATTTGTCTGTTTGTGGCCCCCAATCCATTTTTTCCGTTAGCTTGAGTCCTAAATATTCGAAGACTGATACCCTTTCAAGTGGGACACCATTCAAAAGAGGATTGGGACGTGTCGAGCTAGCTGGGTTGAAGACCCTATATTTCATCTTCTGTAAATTAATCTCCAACCCCATGCTTTTACAAAAAGCACCAAAGCTGTCAAGAATTCTCTGGATAGCCATTGGTGACTTTGAAAGCAATAAAGTGTCATCTGCAAACATCATTGCCGGCATTTTCCTATGCGCTATCTTCGGGGCATCTGTGTCTTTCACCTCATTCAGTGTGTCAACCAATGCATTAATGTATGAGGAAAACAGAGTTGGAGCAAGCACACAGCCTTTCCTGACTCCTCTGTTAACTGCGAAAGGTGTAATGTGTTTCCCATATTTCCCGTACCTAACTTGGGCATAATTGCCTTCATGCAACCTCCTTATCATGTTCAAAAGGTAAAAGGGAACCCCAAGATCACTTAATACCACCCAAAGTTTCTCCCTGGGTACCAGATCGAAAGCGGTTTTAAGGTCCACAAAAATTAAATAGAGGCTGCCACCCTCTAGGGACACCATTTTCCAATAAAGCAGTTGGAGTCTAAATATTTGGTCAATGGTGGATATTCCTTTCCTAAAACCTGCTTGTAATGGACTCAGCATTTTGTGCTCTTCCATCCAAATCTGGAGTCGGTCCAACAGTACCCGGGCAAAGATTTTCAGGGTTACATCGATTAAGCTGATTGGTTTATAGTTAATGGGCAGTAATGGTGACCCTTTTTTGTGCACCGGGAGGATCTCGTCTCCAGCCCAGGTTGGGGGGATTTTCATTCCTTGCAATTTGGCATTAAATACCACACACAAATAGGGTCCCCAGATTTTTGGCTTGACCCGAAAGAGGTCCCCTGGGATCTTGTCCAAACCTGGGGCTTTGCACGAGGCTAATTTGCTTATGGCACTAGTTACTTCAGTCAATGTTAGATCAGGGGCCATTGTAAGGGGGTTGAGTGGTAAACTAGGTGTTTCTACCGTGATCGAGCCCTCAACCTCCGGCATGACATAAGCCTGAAAGTAGTCTTTCCAGGTATCTGCCGCTAGATTTGGCTCTATGGCCTGTTTCCCATCACTGCAGCCTGTGTTTATTATATTCCAAAATAATTCATGTAATTAATTGATAGGGCCTGTTTCAAAGAAACCATCTTTCCATCTCCCAGTTTTTCTTTGCAAGGGTAGTACTGTCTTTATAGGTTGCCCTCATTAGTTTGATTTGGGTCCTGTCCGTAGATTTGATGGCGCCTATCAGGGCACGCTTGTTTACCTGACAGTGGTCATCAAACCAGGACCGCTTTGCCTTTGTGCCTCCCCCAACGGAGCCTACAGACCAAAAAATATCCAACAGATTAGCTACCAGAGTGTCATGGGTCTTAGCAACTCCAGTTAAAGAGTACTGTCTACTGTTGTGAACTTTTCTATTTCCAATAGGGTCGGGATAATGGTTTCATACAGAAGAGCCAACCGTTTGGATGATTGTTCAATCACCGCCCATCTTATTTTCCTCCTGTCATTGGTAAGCAACAGTCTGCCATCTGCTGGTGTGTTTAGATTGGAATTGTCCCCCTGGACAGGCAGCTCCAACTCCATAGTCAGAGCATTTTGATCGCTATCGTGTCGGGGCAAAACAGCAAAGTTGACAAGCCTACCCCACATTCTGGTTTCTACCATGATGCAGTCTAAAATGGAGGATTGACCAACTCTGTTAAAAGTTTGCTTCCCAGGGGTATCAGATTTGGTGTGGCCATTACAGGCTCTCAGAGCGTGATTTAGGGTAAACAATTTAATCTGGAGGGCCAGTGGTGTCCATGCCCTTATTTGTGGAATTTTGGGCTCAGGAATGGCCCATAACAAATATTCTTTGCAGCATGGTGTGCCGTTGGAATTGATCAGGAGCTCAAATTGGCAGTTAAAGTCACCCCCTATAACCGTCAAAACATTTTTATTGAGGGTGTGGATAAAATTGGCTAATTGATCTAGGGTCGGGGATTCTTGGCTAGGCCTCATAGGCCTGGAATAGACATTTACCAATACTAACCTGATGTTAGTCGAAAAGGTAAGTAGGACACCCTGGATATCGTCAGAGGAAGACTCCAACTGCTTGGCCGTGCAGCCTAGGTGGTTGCCTACCCAAATACACAGCCCCATGGATGGTCTTCCCCTACCCCTTGTGGTGGCAACTATACTGAAAGCCGCAAACCCAATACGTAATACCTCCTTCATTGCCCAGGTTTCCTGAAACATACAAACATCGAATTGGTCCACAAAAGCCCCCCAGTCATGCAGTCCATTTGGTTTTAAAGGCCAGCGACATTTCAGGATAGTATTCTCAGCTGGGTCAGTTTGTTAAGTTTTGCTAGAGTAGCAACCTGGGTGTCAGTACTAGGGGGCAGTTCTTCCCTGGTGTTGGCAGTAAGGGAGTATCCCTGTGACCTGATCGGGCCTCCTTCTTGGTGTGCGGTGTTAGCTAGGGCGCTTGAGGCTTCTTGGGGTCCTAGTACATCAGCTTGGGAGTGAGAGTGAGGGATTGAGGATAGTTCTTCCCTGGTATGGGCACTGTTACAGTTTCCCAGTAACCTTGTCTGGCCTCCTTCCTGTTGTACAGTGTTGGCTAGCGTACTTGAGGCTTCTATTAACCCTAGTACAACAACCTTGTTGTGGGAGTGAGAGTTCGGGAACCAAGGATATGCACTCTTTGGCCTGATCTGGCCTCCTTCCTATTGTACAATATTATCTGATGGACTTAGGGCTTCTAATGATCCTAGTACTGCAGCCTGGGAGTGGGGGTAGGGGTTCGGGAAGCTTGGATATGCGCTCTTTGTATTATCGCTTCAAATTAGGCTTGTGACGCTAACCCTTGCCCCTGCGGCTCCCCCAATCCGCATCTGTAGGAAAAGTTTCCATGTGCACCTTCCTAAATTCTACCACTGTCCCAAGTGAGGTACCTATTCTACACTTCCCACTGGTCGGTATAACCAGCTCCGTTTGGACCCCTTGCTGAAAAGTCACCTGGTTGGGTTCATATTTTGCCCTTAGTCAGTCTACCTCTTCCAAAACCCCAATTCTGTTTGCTACAGATAGGTTAAATAATAGAGGTCTGGGTGGTTGGTACCACTGCCCCAGTTGTGTTTGGGTTGGGTGCCACTCATCTTGCATTGAGCTGCTACGTGCCCTATTAAAAATCGATTGGTTTGGTGTGTAGAAATAGGTTAACGGTAGAGGCCTTATCATTGTGCTTACATCACGGACAGAACAATTCATACGCAAGAGGTATTGGACAGTCGCAGGGTTTTTTAAATTGATCACTACACAATTCCCTTGTGATTCTTTTGGTCTATTACCCACCCAGCTGACCCTACGGGTCATAAGAATTTCTCCTGCATGTGAATAAGCAAACTGCCGATGTCTAACCAACCAAAACAAGCATTTGTTTTTTAGTTCCAACTGGGTTTCCCTATGTCCGACATTGGTTTCTGGTACATCCACCAATACAATAAAATAGGACGATGATGCAGGGGGTAGTTTTATCATCGGTAGATCTCCTCTAGTATCTCCTATGTCTCTAGCCTTTGGGCTGCTCGACTCGCCTGCTGTTCTGGAGCCCATCTGTATGCATGCTGTGCTTCATGGAGCCAGTTTCCTCTTCTTGGCCTCACAGTCAGCTCCGTCTTTGCCTGAGATCAGGAAGGCTTCTTTCCCGCAGGATAGAGCAGTGTTTGCTACAGTCAATACGCCAACATTGTCTGTCTGACAGGAGAAATCAATTTCTCTTACACTAGCTGAAGCTGGTCTATCATAAATATTTCCAGCCCTAGTTACGCACAGGTCGGCCAACTTATCGAGGCGTGCTACGAGGGGAGCGGGCTCATCTCTCACGATAGTCATGATCTGGCCCCTTAAGTCCTCCATCAGATTGACCACCCAAATCGGGTATTCCGTATCCAGTTGAGAACTGCTATTGCAGCCCTTATCCATGGCCTGGTTACTCGGAGGCTCTGTGGTTTCGGAAGTCCCGTCATTAGATTTTGTTTGCTTTACCCCAGCCCTTACCATTTGATTGTTTTTATTGTTTTTGACTGGACCTTTGCCTTCACCCCCCTTCGATGTGCAAGGTTTGGGTACGGTTCCCATTCCCCTACATACAGCTTGCAGAGACAATGAGGGCATGATTTCGGATGCAGCAGCGCTTAGAGGTGGAACGAAATCAGTCGGAGAACATCGGAGATCTGGGGTTAAGGACAACCGTCTTTCTGTGAGTTCTATTTCAGTAGCCACTACTCCTATTGCCCTCTGGAGCATCCGATCAATTGAGGTTTGGGGAAGGGAAAGTGGCAATAACTGGGGCTGGGGCTGGGCTTGCTGCTTGTCGTGGTTAGCCTGTTTCCCCATTCTTGTTCACTCATTTCAAAGATCAGTACGGGCCCCTAATACAAGACACCGATTACAACCAGCCTAATAATGGTTTAAGGTACAAACCCCAAAGGATACAGTACAAGGTGGCTAGTACACACGGGGTGAAGCCGTCAAAGTCACTTACTGCGTGTGTTGTCAACTCCCTCCATGGGTACAGCTGGGCACGAGCCTTAATTGAGTCCGAGTTGAAATTACCAGTGGTTTGGGATGAACCAGATCCGAGTAATTAAATTCTTACGTGCCCGGAATCCCCCAAAACCAAGTGTGGGGCCCAGCCCGGCCACCTCCGGTCTCTGACGGCCTAAGACGGGCCCGCCTTTGCCCGGTCTTGGCCCGGGCCGAGCCTGGGCTCGCCCCATGCTGCGGGACGCCTTGCTGGTTTAAATGATGCTCCGGTGCCTTATGAGGTCGTGGCCCCTCCCCCTCTGGGCTGGCTGACAGGCGGGTTACGGCAGTGTGGGCAAACAGTGAATGAGGCTCCTGCGCTGCGGGACACTTCACTGGTTTAAATGGCGCTCTGTCGCCTGCTGAGGTTGTGGCCCCTCCTCCTCTGGGCTGGCTGACAGGTGGGTTATGGCAGTGCGGGCAAACAGTGAATGAGGCTCCCTCGCTGCGGGGCGCCTCACTGGTTTAAATGGTGCTCTGGCGCCTGCTGAGATTGTGGCCCCTCCTCCTCTGGGCTGGCTGACAGGTGGGTTACGGCAGTGCGGGCAAACAGCGAATGAGGCTCCCGCGCTGCGGGACGCCTCACTGGTTTAAATGGTGCTCCGGCGCCTGCTGAGGTCGTGGCCCCTCCTCCTCTGGGCTGGCTGAATGGCGGGTTACGGCAGTGCAGGCAAACACAAATTGACGCCTGAAACCTCTATTGTAAATTACAGCTTGCTCAAGTATTAAACATGGCAGCAAGCCCAGGTATCATTGTAAGAACACGCCACTAACATTTATAATGTCTGAGATGGACTATCCCTTTGGCAATAATGTTGGGAGAATTCCAGTATTAGGAAAATTGTATGAAAATTTATATAACAGGACTTTTTTTTGTACATTTAGCTATATTCACTGTGACACAGGATTTATGAAGGACATGGTATCAACTGGGTTTCCATTTTCCGAACAAACATGTTTCTCCAGTGATCAAAAAATGTGTCTATTGGCAGATATACTATGAATTTTAGTGTTAAAATGCTCCACATAGAAAGGAAAATAAAAGTTAGATAATTACTAATCCCATGTCATTTTAGGCTCTCATTAACAGTCCTGAAGAAATGTGATAATGTGATAAATGAATATCAGTTGTTACAACACATGTTGTGTACAACACGTGCCTTTCCCTCAACTTTGTACAACACATTATTTACAACACGTTATTTTACAATGCATTACATACTGCAACTCCTGATATTTTATATATGTCAGACCTGGCAGCCTTAGCGTGGTTTTCCCCCTAACTTTTTGCCTTCAACCCTGCTGGTTGCTGACGTTGTTTTGCTGGCTTTAGGACTCTGCACAATTTACCACCGCTAACCAATACTAAAGTGCTTGTGTGGTCTCCTTAAAGTATGGTAGAATTGGCTTATACCCAATTGTCATATTTTATTTTCTTATATGTCCCTAATAAAGTGGCACTACTTGTGCACAGGCACTGTAAGTTAAATGTTACTAGTGGGCCTGCAGCACTGATTGTGCCATCCACCTAAGCTGCACTTTAAACATGTTTCAGGCCTGCCATTGCAGCCTGTGTATGCAGTTTTAAACTGTCATTTCAACTTGACAAAATAAATATTATGCCACGCCTACACCTTCCTTTTTAATACACCTAAGTCACCTCTAGGGTAGGCCCTGGACAGCCCAGAGGGCAGGGTGAAGTGTATTTAAAATATTGAACATGTACTTTTAAGTTTTAAATGTCCTGGTAGTGAAAACCCTTAAATTCATTTTTCACTACTGCAGGGCCTACCTCCCCCATAGGATAACATTGGAGTTACCTTATTATATTTTATAACTGTAATTTCCAAATGGGAATAGGTAACCAGTTCATGTTTGGTGTCTCCGGAATCACAATTTAAAATCCTAACTCATTGAGAAGTCAGATTTTAAATTGCAATTGAAAATGCCACTTTTAGAAAGTTGCCCATGCCATTTGTTGCCTACAGCCTGACTCTGGGTCACATGAGTGGGTGTAGTTGATAGTTGGGCTTTGTGTATACCTCCTTGACAGCCACTCATAATAGGGAGCTAAGGTGTGCCTGGAAGGGCCATCACTGGCAGGATGGGAGGGAGAAGCTGGGCACAGCCTCACTTAGACTTGAATAGGCTGTTTCCTTCCACCACACAAAGGGATGGCCACCACCTGTAGTTAGCCTGGAGCCAGGGAAAGGAAGGCAGGTCACCTGTGCACCTCAAAGACAAGCCTCTAGAAGCTTCTTCCCACCTCAAAGGCAGAACTGGGTATAAATATTGGACCTTAGACACCAACTCTTCAGTGCACCTTCTGAACCTGTGCATACTCTGTCAGGAAGGAGTACTGCTGTGCTGCTTAAAGGACTACCACTCTGCTGGACTCCTGCTCTGCTGCTCTGAAGGAACTCCTACAATGCTGTGCTGACCTGTTGCCTGCAGCCCTCTTGCCTAGGTGAGAAGGACTGGACCTGAATCTGTTAAACCCAGGCTCCCAGAGTGTCTCCAAGTTTCTTATTATCCCACTTCTTCTTAGAAGAATTACTCTTAATTTGTGGTTTTGCAGGTCTGGCTCCCAAATTATCTCTGCCTATAGATGCATAGGTTTTTTCAATATTTGTTCTCTCAGAGTTAAGTTGGTGAGTCGTTGGTGTACTGCCAACACTGCTGCTTCCCCTTTAATGTTACTCAACAGAATTGCGGATACTGTGGCAAAATTGCCTATCAGTTTCATATCCAGGGCAGGGGCTGCCCCGTACTCATTTTTAATCTGTTTAAGCACCTCTGGTAAAACAGTTAATGAGGGTGTACCATGAGTTCTGGTATATACTGCAGCGAAGGCTGTGCGCCAAGTGGTGCAGTCCTCCACTGGGGGAGCCATCCCCTTCGGCAAGCATAATGTAAGAATCCCTTGTTTCTCTAGGGTTCCGTTTGGAGTAACACTGCTTCAAGCTGGCTTGTTTTTTGCACAATACAGAACAGAACCACCTCCCATTAGGTGGGAATTTTAACAATAACAGCATTGATAGCCTGTGGACTAATGCCTGGAGTAGTCAATTATGGTTGTACAGCTTGAGTAGTCCTCACAGAATTTATTGTCATTGCTCGCATGACAAACGGTATCAGACTGCTATATATTCTAATTAGGCTAAGATGTTGACTTGCCATGTTGCTCCGTCATTGCTAAGGGGACCTAATCTAACTTCTTCAATAGAGTGTGGTATGGTGCCTTCAAACCAATTTTGATGTTTTTTGTATGTTAATGGTATTTGTAGAACTTCACAAGCTGTATAGTTATTTGGAACGTCAGTTGCAGTGTAAGTGTGAACCACCCTGTGCGGTCATTTGCTGCTGGGAATGTAACCCATAAATTAAATACCTCTGTCCTGAATACTTCGTGTGCCACAACCACGAAAGTAACATCCCCACCCGCAAGTGCAAGATCATGTTGTAGCAGCTTCTGAGTAACTGCATGTCTGCAGTTCTCAGATAGGTTTAATGCTGCTGGTTCAGCCATAAGAATGTGTTTTAGATTTAGAGAGAGTACTCCTACAGGGAGATCCTTTGAAAGGTTCAAGCTTGAACAACCTACAGCCAATACATAGGGTTAACCTACTCAGCTGAGGAGGAATTTTCCCTAACACCAAGGACGTCTACTATTAAGAGGTGAGTAGGGGTCTTTGGGTATACAAAAGAAAACTACTCAGGTGATCCATTCAATAAGAGCCCAAGCTATAACGTTGGCAATGCCATGCTGTATGGATTGTACCTTCCTCTGTAAAACTGTACGTTTGTCGGACAACATAAACATCAGGATTGTGGCAGACTGATTCCATGCACACCCTCATAATATGTTGCTCTGTCTCCCTGCTAGCCCACAGTGCACCATCTGGATCCCTAACCTTAAAGGGCACCAAATGTGAGTGCAAACTCAGGACATGACAACCCTGATTCCCAAAGAATATCATGGTAACCGATCTAGAACCTTTTAATTTGGCCTCTCATGCATACCCAAAGAAATACACAAGAAATACTCAGCAAGGTATTTAAATATTAATTGAAGTGTGGTAATTCTTGTGTAAAATACGTGTGCTGTGATAATCAATACACTAAAACAGATTATAGTGATTAGTGTTACAAGAATAGTGAAAAAGATGAACATTTCCACCATTGTGCTAAGGCAGTGAATATATATGCAGGCATATAAGAACTGTGTGCAGTTTGCGTGCTCTTACCTAGCGCTCCCTAACGTGGTCTTGCCTAGGGTGGGTGATATTCCAAATCCTGGCCCGGGTGGTCTAACTCTCCATTACCTGTCAGTGAGTATCATCAAGCAGTCCGTCTTAGTGTAGAGCTGTATATCCCTTGTGTTGGTATGCAGGAATCAGCTGAGCTGAAATTCCGACATGTGGTAACCCCGCAGTGGCAGCTGAGTGCTCCTCTGCCTAATCAAGTAAGTGGTTGTGTATTTATAACAATAGAACCCATGTGGCTAAGTTGCAAACCCTGTCAGGCCATAATTGTTTATTCAAGTTGGATAGCGTCATCATATTTTGAACAATAACATAAATAACATTTGCGCAGTGAACTTTATCCCTTCTACTGAATGTTCAAGGTACCGTGATAGTGTGCCTACGAAGTGGAAATTTAAGCAGTGCAGATTCAGGGAATGTTATCCTGCATGGTCACGCAATCAAATGTATTTCAAAAGTCACTGTGTGTAAAAAAGAAGGCAACTTAAGAAACATGAGCATATAAAATGGTGAAGTTTCTAACCGGGCCTATCCTGACAATGTGACACTAGTTGGCTGGCCTTCTGATGTGAGCCTTAGGGACAGAAGGCTCCAACAACCTAGACACCAGCACCTGAACCCTGCCATCTGTGAGTCTGCCCTCCCAAGAGATGCCACTTCAGTACTGGACCCTTATCAGTGGTCCTAAGGTGTTTTTCTGGCCTCTGTGGAGCCAGCAGAACTGACGCGTCTCCTCTGCTGTGCGGTGAACCCCGAGCAGAATCAATGCATCAACACCACATTGGAGCTGCTGCTGCGCAATACATCTTCGGGGCCCTCTGGTGCCCTTGCATTCCTCGTCAACAGCAGCTTTGACGACGATGCCAGAATCCTCATATCAGACTTGTAGCTCATCAGAACAGATGCATTGCCCCAACATGTGCATCCTTGATACTGGATTGTACATTAAAAGCCCTTATCAATGGGACTCTTGACGACAATGCAGGACCTTGCATCACAGCCTCACTGCATCTCGGAACCAACGCATCACTTTCGGCTGCCCAAGACATCTTCGACATGGACCTCTCAATGCTGTGCAAACCAGGATTTAAGGTACTTTGTTCAGCAGGCCTAACAGGGTCCCTGTAGCCCACTCGTAGTCCATTGTGGTTAGCCTAAACTTGTGACTTTGTCCCAGTCCGGTGCAACCCGATTTCCACAGTTGACGCTTTTTAGGAGGAGCTTAGCGGAAGCGCGCATGCGCTGTTAGCTCTGCGAGGCATGCTGTAATAGAGTATGCAGTGGAAGCCCCGCCCACTCTCCGTCCATATTTTTAATTGGCTTGTGTCATTGTCTTTCGTAAACGCTGGCTTCTGATTCATTATGAGGCTTGTTAGTCCTTCCTGGGTACCGCCTTGTCTCCATTTGTTGCCGCCCATAAGGACTGGATCTTTTACTTGGCTAGTTACACGGTCTGCTTTATCTTGTGGGTGAGCACTATTTTGACACTAATAGGGACAATGGCGGCTGATTTTTGTTGTTGTATTTGCATGCTGAGTGCGGCGCCCGCTTTAGGGACACTGCGCTCAGTTTACATTTTATTTTTAAAACTTTAATACTGAGCGCGGAGCCCGCTTTAGGTACGCCGCACTCTTTTTGAAAACAGTTTTTTTTACACTTTAATAGTGAGCAGGGCTTGGTGTGTGCGGCGCCTGGCACTCCATTTAGTCTTCAGTTTTGTCTCGGTTTTTGTGCTACACGTGATCAGACAGTCTTTCAAAACAACTGGCATCGGTAAAGTTAGAAAATATTTTTGCCACAGTTATCCAGAAAAACTCTGTTCTACTGCTTCTGTGTTAAAAGCACAACCTCCCTACAACACTGGTCTTTAAAAGGAGTGCCCTAAAGAATCGCAAAAAAAAAAAAAAAAAAAAAAAATAATGATTTGCCTTTAACCCAGAGTGCATTTCACAGTGAACACAAAGCCCACCGTACTGACTTCTTAGTCTTTGCCCTGGCATTACCACTAATTTTAAAGCGTACCTGGTGGGGGAGCGACCCCTGACCTTGACTGGTAGGTCGCTCCCCCACCACACAGCTCCGTCTGTGTGCCCTGCTGCTGCCCCTGATTGTGCTCGTTTTTCCTTTCTGTGCCCCCCTTGCTGCCCCTGATTGTGCTCGTTTTTCCTTTCTGTGCCCCCCTTGCTGCCCCTGATTGTGCTCGTTTTTCCTTTCTGTGGCCCCCTTGCTGCCCCTGATTGTGCTCGTTTTTTCCTTTCTGTGCCCCCTTGCTGCCCCTGATTGTGCTCTGTTTTTTCCTTTCTGTGCCCCCCTTGCTGCCCCTGATTGTGCTCGTTTTTCCTTTCTGTGCCCCCTTGCTGCCCCTGATTGTGCTCGTTTTTTCCTTTCTGTGCCCCCTTGCTGCCCCTGATTGTGCTCTTTTTTCCTTTCTGTGCCCCCTTGCTGCCCCTCATTGTGCTAGTTTTTTCCTTTCTGTGCCCCCTTGCTGCCCCTGATTGTGCTCGTTTTTTTTCCTTTCTGTGCCCCCTTGCTGCCCCTGATTGTGCTCGTTTTTTTCCTTTCTGTGCCCCCCTTGCTGCCCCTGATTGTGCTCGTTTTTCCTTTCTGTGCCCCCTTGCTGCCCCTGATTGTGCTCGTTTTTCCTTTCTGTGCCCCCTTGCTGCCCCTGATTGTGCTAGTTTTTCCTTTCTGTGCCCCCTTGCTGCCCCTCATTGTGCTAGTTTTTCCTTTCTGTGCCCCCTTGCTGCCCCTGATTGTGCTCGTTTTTTTCCTTTCTGTGCCCCCTTGCTGCCCCTGATTGTGCTCGTTTTTCCTTTCTGTGCCCCCTTGCTGCCCCTCATTGTGCTAGTTTTTCCTTTCTGTGCCCCCTTGCTGCCCCTGATTGTGCTCGTTTTTTCCTTTCTGTGCCCCCCTTGCTGCCCCTGATTGTGCTCGTTTTTCCTTTCTGTGCCCCCTTGCTGCCCCTGATTGTGCTCATTTCTCCTTTCTGTGCCCCCTTGCTGCCCCTGATTGTGCTCGTTTTTCCTTTCTGTGCCCCCCTTGCTGCCCCTGATTGTGCTCGTTTTTTCCTTTCTGTGCCCCCTTGCTGCCCCTGATTGTGCTCGTTTTTCCTTTCTGTGCCCCCTTGCTGCCCCTGATTGTGCTCGTTTTTCCTTTCTGTGCCCCCTTGCTGCCCCTGATTGTGCTCGTTTTTTCCTTTCTGTGCCCCCTTGCTGCCCCTGATTGTGCTCGTTTTTCCTTGCTGTGCCCCCTTGCTGCCCCTCATTGTGCTAGTTTTTTCCTTTCTGTGCCCCCTTGCTGCCCCTGATTGTGCTCGTTTTTTCCCTTTCTGTGCCCCCTTGCTGCCCCTGATTGTGCTCGTTTTTCCTTTCTGTGCCCCCTTGCTGCCCCTCATTGTACTAGTTTTTACCTTTCTGTGCCCCCTTGCTGCCCCTCATTGTGCTCGTTTTTTTTCCTTTCTGTGCCCCCTTGATGCCCTGATTGTGCTCGTTTTCCCTTCTGTGCCTGTTTCCCGCCACTGCGCCCCTGCGGCCCCGCCCCCTCACTGCCCATTCGCTGCCCCATTCCCTGCTCCTCCCTCCCCAATTATGGCGGCCGCTGCGCGCCGAAGGCGCGCCTAAGGCAAGCCCGTCTGCGCCCGTCCGCGCCGTGACCGCGCCCAGCGCCAGACACCCTGGTCCAGGCATCCCCCGCGCCCGCCACATCAACAGACGCCGATACGACGCCAGCACCCTCCACGCACTCAACCCCGGAAAAGATCACGCCTGCTACCAGGCCACCCCGAAGCGCACCCAAGGGCCCTTCACCTGCCGGAACTGCAGCTTCGCCAGCACCCGCCCCGCCAAACCACCGCCCAGGAAACAACCCAACTACCTCAGATGCATCCTCCTCAACACCCGCTCCGCCCGCAAACACGCCATCGAACTCTGGGACCTTCTCGACTCAACCTCCCCAGACGTCGCATTCCTGACGGAGACCTGGCTGAATCCCGCTTCAGCCCCCGACATCGCCATTGCCATCCCGGACGGATACAAGATCACCCGCAGGGACCGCACCAACGGTGTCGGAGGAGGCATCGCCATCGTCCACAGGAACACCCTCAGAGTCTCAACCAACACCGACGACACCCTCAGCACCGCCGAACACATGCACTTCCAGATCCACACCGATCCCAACACCACCCTCAGAGGAACCCTCATCTACAGACCCCCGGACCCCGACCACAGTTCAGCGATTCCATAGCTGACTTCGTCAGCACACACGCCATCGCCTCCACAGACTACATCCTCCTCGGGGACCTGAACTTCCACCTCGAGAACAACAAGGACACCAACTCCACCACCCTGATCGACAACCTCGCCACCCTCGGACTCAGACAGCTCGTGACTACACCCACCCACGCCGCCGGCCACACGCTCGACTCCATCTTTTCCGCAAGCCCACACGTCTCCTTCAACCACACCTCTGAACCCCACTGGACTGACCACCACTGCATCCACTTCACCTACAGGAAGCCCACCACGCACCACCGCACCGAACAAATGCCTCGCCGCTGCTGGAGCAGAGTCACGGAAGACCATCTAACCACAACCCTCGCCCTGAGCCCACCCGCCAAACCCTCCGACCCCGACACCGCCGCCCGCAACCTCAGACAGTGGATCGACGACTGCGCCAACACCCTCGCCCCGCTCAAGAATCCGCCCAACAGCCACACCAGCAAGAAAGCCACCTGGTTCACCGAAGACCTCCAGGCCTCCAAACGAACATGCCGAAAACTGGAGAAGATCTGGCTCCACGAACGGACAGCGGACAGCTACGCCACCCACAAGAGCGCCACCCGCAGTCACCATCACCTCATCAGATCCGCCAAAAGGGCCTCACTCAAAGACCGCCTAGACAACAACGCACACAACAGCAAAGAGCTCTTCAACATCGTGAAGGAACTCTCCAACCCCAGCTCCAACACCAACGACATCCAGCCGTCGCGAGACCTGTGCGACTCACTGGCCACCTTCTTCCACCGCAAAATCGCCGACATCCACGACAGCTTCAACACCACGACCGCCCCGGCAACCACCGAGACCACTGCCTCCACAACCACCAACCGCCTGCTCTCCTGGACCAACATCAACGACGAGGACACCAGCGAGATCATGAACACCATCCACTCCGGTTCACCGCTAGACCCGTGCCCTCACCACATCTTCAACAAAGCCAGTACAGCCATCGCGCCCCATCTCCGGAAAATAATCAACATCTCCTTCGAGACAGCAACCTTCCCGGAAAGCTGGAAGCACGCCGAGATCACCGCCTTACTCAAGAAACCCAAGGCAGACCCCAAGGACCTCAAGAACTTCCGACCCATCTCTCTGCTCCCGTTCCCCGCGAAGGTCACCGAGAAAATCGTCAACAAACAACTGACCCGCTACCTCGAGGAGAACAACATCCTGGACCCTTCCCAGTCCGGCTTCCGCAGCAACCACAGCACCGAAACCGCCCTCATCGCCGCCACCGATGACATCAGGACCCTGCTAGACAACGGAGAAACAGCAGCCCTCATCCTCCTGGACCTATCAGCCGCCTTCGACACGGTCTGCCACCACACACTACGAACACGCCTTCACGACGCCGGGATCCAAGAGAAGGCCCTGGACTGGACCACATCCTTCCTTTCCGGCAGAACACAAAGCGTCCGCCTCGCCCCCTTCCGATCGAAGGCCACCAAGATCATCTGCGGCGTACCCCAAGGCTCCTCCCTCAGCCCAACGCTGTTCAACATCTACATGGCACCCCTCGCCCACGTCGCCCGACAGCACAACCTCAACATCATCTCCTACGCCGACGACACCCAGCTGATCCTCTCCCTCACCAAAGACCCTCACACCGCCAGAGCCCACCTCCACGAAGGAATGAAGGCCGTCGCCAAATGGATGAGGACCAGCCGCCTGAAGCTGAACTCGGACAAGACAGTGGTCCTCATCCTTGGTTCCAACCCTTCAGCCTGGGACGACTCCTGGTGGCCAACATCACTGGGAACAGCCCCGCCACCCACCGACCACGTACGCAACCTAGGGGTCATCCTCGACCCCACCCTCTCCATGACTAAGCAGGTCAACGCCGTTTCCTCATCCTGCTTCAACATCCTCCGAATGCTCCGCAGGATCTTCAAGTGGATCCCCACCGAAACAAGAAAAACAGTCACCCAGGCCCTCGTCACCAGCAGGCTGGACTAAGGAAACGCCCTCTACGCAGGAACGACGACTAAGCTCCTGAGACGGCTGCAACGCATCCAGAACGCCTCTGCACGTCTTATCCTCGACATCCCCCGACGCAGCCACATCACACCCCACCTGAGAGACCTGCACTGGCTCCCTGTCAACAAGAGGATAACCTTCAAGCTCCTCACCCACGCACACAAAGCACTCCACAACTCCGGACCAGCCTACCTCAACAGACGACTCAGCTTCTACACCCCCACCCGCCAGCTCCGCTCAACCAGCCTTGCCCTCGCCACAGTCCCCCGCATCCGGAAAACAACCGCCGGCGGCAGATCCTTCTCCCACCTCGCCGCCAAGACCTGGAACACCCTCCCCACCAACCTCCGACAGACCCAAGACCTACTGGCCTTCAGAAGACTCCTCAAGACCTGGCTCTTCGATCAGTAGCAGCACCACCCCCCCTCTTCCCCCAGCGCCTTGAGACCCTCGCGGGTATGTAGTGCGCTTTATAAGTGACATGATTGATTGATTGATTGACCTGTTTGTAGACGTTTCATTTAAATATATATATATATATTGTTTTTAACAGCCACACCCAATGGCAGAGAAGAAAACATTTGGCATCTCAAGTGTAAGGCATTGTAGTGCATGGGTCGAACGCGCGTTGTGAGTCACACTGACTCTGCCTGTGGTGAAAACCCAAAAACTTTGGATATGCAAATCGGATGTCTTTTTATGGGATTGGATGGCAGAGGGCCGCACAGTGTGTCAATCTGGAATATCCTGAAGCTTCAAAAGTATTATTGCAGGTAAGTAAAGCTTTCCGTGTACAATCGTATTACTTGTGTTGTTCTGTTGATGATCCTATGTGAGTGGCAGGTTCGATTTACAGCTACACTGACTCAGCCCTTCATCCTTCCGAGGTCAGTCAAACAAGCACCATTTTCAATTGGATAATAGTTGCTTGAACACAAATAATATACGTAAAGCACTAGGGATGACAGCGCTATGTGAGTAACATATTATTAATATTGCTGCCTCGTGCTGTACAACAGAGAAGGATACAAATCCAGCAATACCTGCTTATACCTGCATATAAGTTTCATATAACACACATTGTGTCAATGTTTGTCATTGTCAGTAGTCCCTCAAGATAACGTTATGGTGGAGGACTGGTCCTTTTCCTTCGGTTGTTACACGGTCGTCTGCAAGCACTATTTTCTTTAATGAGTTTCTCTCTTAGTGCAGGAGGGTCACGCATTTGTAATGCAATAGGTCTCGCATTTGGAGAGTTTCAGCTATTGGCATTGTAAATGTCGATGCCTTTTATTTATGTTTTAAAAATCAAAACATAAATAAAAGGCATTGTCATTTACAATGCCAATAGCTCAAACTCGCATAAATGCGAGACCTATTGCATTGCAGATGCTTGTTGTTTTTTGGCGCTATTTTCACTGAAATCTTTACCTTTGCATTTCTATGGTTCTAATGATTGGATTTTTGTCGTTTTGGTCTTGTTTTATTAATTAAAAATAACTCGATCCTTTTGTGTAGTGTTTTCTTCACTTTATTACTGTTCGAAGTGTTGCACTAATACTTTACATGTTGCCTCTAAGTTAAGTCTGATGGCTCTGTGCCAAGCTGCCAGAGGGTTGAACACAGGTTAATTTAGGGTTGGCTTGTGCCTCACTCTAACACGGATTGTGGTTGTTGCTGGACCAGGGTCCACACCCTAGTCAACCAACAACTCAATTTCTTACTATATAAATATATATCCTACTGGTGGTCGCCAGTAGGTAGTTATAGTTTCCAAAGGAAAAGCATTTTTTGACTTGCCTATAACTGTGGCGTCGTTTGACCAGCCTTTATGTAATGTTCCCAAAAAAGTGTAATCGTAGGATCTGTGTGTCATGGAAAGTTTGGGGGCGATCGGTGCAGTGGTGACCGAGAAATAGGGGCAGAAAATAAGGGTGCATTTGTAATGTTAATCACCATAGGAATGCATTGTCGAAGCTACACCCCGAACCGCTGGATGGAATTACACCAAATTTGGTAGAAAAGTAGATGTTGTTAAGCAGATTGTGCTTTTTGTTATTTGGTGCAAATCCATTCAATAGTTTTTGTGAAATTAAAGCCAAAAATTATAGTGATATCATTGGGGGAGGATATTTTGAGGCAATTTTGCGATGGCCGCAAATATTTCACGACGATTTTTTGCAACAAATCGCAAATGTGCGTGCCAGCGGGAATTCTCTGATTGGCTGGATGCAACCTGAACAGAAAGTTGCATCCGCCATTTTATTGATCGGGAAAGGTTCCCGGGGCTGAACATTTCTGTGAAAGCTTACTTAAGGGGTCATTGTGGAGATACTCTGACCCCATGTTTGAGAAATGGGGGTGTTAGTGATGCAAGTTATGTGTCCAAAATTTATTTTTTTAATCATGCACCAGCGAGGTCCCCCATTAATATTGGTGAAAATATAAAATATATATATATATTTGTACACACTTGCTGGTCACTCTTCACAAACTCTCTCAGACACACAGACAACCATTCACAAACCCACTCACACACTTATACATCCAGTCATATACCCACTGAGATACTCATGCACCCACTCACATACCCATTCAGGTACTCATGTACCCACTTAAAGACTCACTTGGAGAGTGACACACCCATGTACAGACCCACTCAGAGACTCACAAACCTACTAGAGACCCACTCATAGTCTTATACCTACCTAGAGGCTCTTACACCCACTTGCGGACCCACCTGGGCACTCATGTACGCACTCACAGACCCACTCAGATACTCATGCACCCAATTACAAACCCACCCATGTACAGACCCACTCAGAGACTCACAAACCTACTAGAGACCCACTCATAGTCTCATACCCACATAGAGACTCTTACACCCACTTGCGGACCCACCTGGGCACTCATGTACCCGCTCACAGACCCACTCAGATACTTATGCACCCACTTACAAACCCACTCATACACTCATGTATGTACTCAGAAACTTATGCACTTAGTCACTCACTCATACACTCAGGGACTCACACATTCACTCACCGACTGACTCAGATATACACACACCCACTCACTTACCCACTCAAAGACTCACGCATCCACTCACAGACCCACCCAGACACTCACCCTCCCTGTCACAAACACTCATGCATGCACCCATTCACTCACCTACTCAGAGACTTATGCTCTCACTCACAGTCCCATTGAGACACTCAAGAACCCACTCACAGATCCACTCAGACACTCATACACACACTCACAGACCCACTCAGACACTCACACACCCATACAGTCACTCACACACCCACTCAGACTTATGCACCCAGTCACTCATAAACTCAGAGACTCACACAACCACTCACAGTCTCACTCAGAGACCCACGCACCCACTCACAGAACCACATAGACACTCACACTCCCAGTCATAGACCTATTGAGTGACTCACGCACCCACTCTCTCACCCACTCAGACACCCACTTAGGCACTCATGTATCCACTCACAGATCCAGTCATCCAGTCATATACTTATTTACAAATGCACAAAGGCACTCATGCACCTACTCACAGATCGACTGAGAGACTTGTGCAACCAATCACATGCCCGTTGAGACACTGATGCACCCACTCATAGATGCTCTGAGACAGTCACGCAGTTTGTTACAGAACCATTGATAGACTGATGCACCGTCTCACAGATTCACTCAAATACTTATACAGTGAATGAGACTTACTGATACAGTGATGCATGCAGTACAGATTCCACTAAAAGAGTTATACACTGTGTTATAGAGATATTAAGGGAGTTATACATGCTAATATAGAGTTATTCAGATAGCAATGTGTTTAGATTGTTGGTCATAATCCATTTTGCAGTTATAAGTTTTGAACGTGGTGGTGGCTGAAATTCACTTAAAAAAACAAAGGTTACAGGGATGTTATAGTTCAGAATTAGCATTTAAAAAAACCTTAGAAATTCACTGAAAAAACCAAAGGTTACAAGGACATTATAGCTAGGAAATAGAATTAAAAAAACCTTAGAAATTCACTGCAAAAACCAAAGGTTACAGGGACGTTATAATTAGGCTTACATTTCACTCATACAAAACCAGAGAAATTCAGCAGTTATAGTTACTTGAGCTAACTATAACTCATGCCCGCGCAATGCAACGCTTATGACCTCAGATATTACATCACTCATGCCATGCTGAACTGCTTAAAATGAAATGCCTGATACTCAAAATTATTTACATTTATAGGTTGAACTGGTAAAAATGTGGCCGTTAAGGAGTGCAGGACAATTGTCAAAATTTGTTTTTGCACTCATAAAAGGACTTACAGAAAGAAATATATTCGCGTTATCCTACCAGCATTGGTATGGGCTGGAGGGGGAATGGGCATTATTGGGCCATAATGGCCTGTAACTTTCTGAACATACATAAACTTAAACATTAGAAGGTATTAACAAACTGATCTCACATCCTATCTCGCAATGGTCAGAGATTTATTCCTGTGAACAGAAGGAGTGAACCTTTTTCGAGGGTAGGCAGGAGAAGGGGAAAGCTTCCAATAGTTCAGCTAGTCCAGGGAAATTCATTTCGACATAGTGAACAGTAACAACTTTTTTGCATGAGAGGAGGGAGTTTCCCGGGGCCAAAACAAGGTTTCACAACTTCCAAACGTAGCCACACACATGATCTCTAAGATAACACTGGACCACCAGCTCAATTTCTATTCATTAAGCATTAACCTATTCTAATTTTTCACTCACTTCACTCGCAATTTGAGGCAAATGCACTGTGATGTATATATGCATGTACATACATATATTTTTTTTTAAAACTACTCACAGACCCACAAACCTACTCACACACCCACTTACACAGCCACACAACTACTCAGACACCCATACAGCCACTCACAGACCCACAAAACCACTCACACACCCCCTCACAGACCCACACAGTCACTCACACAGCCATAGTCACTCAAACACACCCCCTCACAGACCCACAAAACCACTCACACACCCACTTATACACCCACACAGCCACTCACATACCTGTACACAAGCAGTGATACACTTATAGAAACTGCAATAACATATGTTTGTTTTAAATGTGTTGCTGTTTTAGTATTGAACGTGTGCTTTTGGTTGGGAATGGATACTTGGATTCATAAAATGAATACAAAAAATAGAAAGACTTGGTGCATTGCATCTATAGAAAGACTTAATTTTTAGTTTCAAAATATATGATAAGACTGAATGTGTGAATAAAATGTACTTATAAACTTGTGAAAATGTATATTAGTAAATTGAACTGATGGGGCAAATTGTAGAGCAATTAATATTAAAAACAAACTGTGAAATTCAATAAAAATCTAAAGGTTATAGTTAGGAAATGGCATTAAAAAAATGTAGAAATTCACTAAAAAACTAAAGGTTACAGGGACCGTGTATTTAGGAAATAGAATTTAAAAAAACCTTAGAAATTCACTAAAAAAACAAAGGTTATAGGGATGTTATAGTTAGGTTCAGACATTACACATACAAATCCATAGCAATTCAACAGTAATGGTTACCTGAACCAACTATTACTTATGCCCCCCGCAATGTACTGCTTATGACCCACATATTAAATCACTCATGACATTTTGAGTGACGTCGCTGATGACATCATCCAGCAATAAACTTCAATATACTTCATAAAATACAATTTCATTTTTTGTTTAAACAAGAAAAAGAGACAAGTAAAAGATGAACAGTAGAGAGCGCACTTATTAACTACTACCCTCACTTATCACCCAGGATGTGGTTCTCAGGGAATAGTCCTGTCTCTTTTTAAACCACTACTCTAAACACTAATAACCAAAGTAAGACATCTAGATGTATAGGCTAGTCTATCGCAAACCACAACAACACCATTGATCAACCTAGAAAGAGGTTTTAGTGCAGACGTCAGTTTTACATAAACCACTACAACACACAACTAGTAGAGAGTACTGAGTGCACAGCCCACTGTGTCATAAACCATTAGTAAAATTATTCTTCATCCTTCAGACAGGTGTCAGCAGAGAGGTCAGTCTGTTACAAAGCACTACTACGCTGAGTCATCACTCTAGAGAGAGGTCTTAGTGAACAGATTATTTATTGCAAACTACTACAAAACCCGTTCATCACAAAGGTGAGAGGTCTAAGCAAAGGGGTATGTCATAAAACACAATTATACTCAGGCATCACTGTGGAATAAAGACTCATTGAACAGTTGAGACTGTCGCAAAGCACTACTATACACATACATCAGCAAGGGACATGTGGCAGTGTAGAGGCTAGTTCATTGCTAAATAGTACACCCACTTTTAAAACGGGATTATAGTTCAGAAAACTACTGAACAGATTTACATCAAATCACAAAAAACAAAATTTCCCATTCAGTTGTTTTGTTTGTCTAAAATGGTATGTTTTAACTGACATTTTCACCCAACTATAACGTCCCTTTAACTGTGCTTTTTCAGTGAATTTATAGGTTTTTTTTTAATACAAAGTAAGATATTATTACCATATCCAACTTTAACATCACTTTAACCTTTGGTCTTTTCAGTTAATTCCTACGGGTTTTTAATGTAAAGTAATCTTTTATTACCATATGTAAAGCTAATCTCACGTCTTTGGGTTGGCCACACCCCCAAATAAATATCAGCCCCACTGGATGGGGGAGGGGAGCTGTGCACAAGGGACTCACTAATTATTTTTAAGATTTTTAGAGCACTGACAACCTGCTCTTAACATGAACCATAGTAAACAAAATAGTTGAAACAGTTTTCTTAAAATGAGTGTTTGCCCTTACATAGCCTGGCACAATTGCCACACACCATTTAACAATCAGTTCAAATCATCAAACAATATTTATTTCATTGCTGAGACCTGCTTTCGTTAATGAAGTCACGAAACGGCGAAATGGACGTGACCCACCTGTTTCGCTAATGGAGAACGTATGTGAACTACAAATGATTTACTAAACACTCCATTAGAGACAACATCTGATTAAGGCGGAATGTTTGCAATGAGCAAACTGGGAGCAACCACTCTGAATTTTCATTTGTGCAAGTTCCTTAGCGAATTTACAAAGTTGGTCACACATTTTTATGTCAAACTAACCCCCACTGAGAGAAACAGTATAGCACTTCATTAGGTAAATATCACAAGCATTAAAATCATACATGGTAAAAGTAGCACATGAAAAAGAACACGTAATAACTTTGGACAGTGTCATAGTTTGGCAGAAATAAAAGCTGTTAAAAATGGCCTACAGAAATCTTCCAGTAAAAGAGACACAATAACAATAGGCCACAAAGCAATAATAATATGAATCAGAGAGGAAATTCCTGGAACAAAATATGTGTAACAAAATTAATAAGAAAGAGTAATAAGAGTAAAACAATGCTCAAGTGAACTGGTTGTTCAGGCTAATTTTATTATGATTTTGTAAACAGGCAAGGCAATTATTACATATAAATACTGAGAGATTTAGCTCTTCTTCCACTATTTTTGTCACTGTATTTCACAAGTGTGGCAACCATGGCGGAAATTTTGATTAACCGGTTAATTGAACTGATGATTCCTGCTCGCAGCGACCAGCACCAAGTGGTACATTAACTCCAGGGATGTAATGTAAATGTAATTTATAAAGCACAAACTCATGCCTGTGGGTGTATTGGCGCTATAGAAAACGGATGTGGCTACAGCAGTGTCAGAAACCAGTCAAGCAGATGAACAGGTGCCTTCTAATCCTATGAGAAAAGCCAAGTCTTTAAGGCCTTTCTGTAGGTGAGTAAAGAGGGAGCAGCTTTTAGTGTCAGTGGCAGACTGTTACAGAGCACTGCTGTGGTCCTGAAAAAACTCTCCCAACCCCAGGTGGTCCTCCTAAATGAAGAGACAGTCAGGTTCATGGCAGCGCCTGAACGAAGCATCCTCACTGGGACGCACCATTTGAGTTTCTCCTTAAAACGGGCTGGCCCTAGTCCGTGCATTGATTTATAAGCCAAACAGAGAGCCTTGAACCTACAGCGTTGTCTGACTGGCAGTCAGTGTAGGTTCCTGATGGCTCCTCTAGCCGATTCATATTTAGGAATTTTAAAATCAGAAAAGGGATCAGAAAAAACGGGTCCATTACGAGTTGGATACTGAGGGTCGATTAAAAACTCAGAAAGTATAAGGGAACAAATTTAATTTCTCATTTTTAGTTGCATTTGCACACACAGATTTTAGCTGCTTGTAGCAGCCAGAGTCCCCATGGGAAATTGTCAATGTTACTCGTCACCCCTATGGGCCTGGTAACTCCAGTTATCAGGCTCACTGGACATTATGATCAACTCTTAGTGCCTCAGCCACAAGGGTAACTTACACTTTTGAGTAAGTTTACACCTTTGTGTAAGTTTACTACTTTTTGGTATTCACAAACTGCACTTTTGTAGTAACTTTGTATTATCTTACGCTTTTGTAATAACTTACACTGTTACAGTAAGTCCAGCACTACGCATGGCCAACCACTGTACTGCAAAACCATACCATTGAAAATAATGATAATAGGAATGTACTACAAATGTGTAAGTTAATACAAAAGAGTGTAAGTAATCTGTAAATAGCTTTTGTAGTACTATTAAAGCACTACAAATCTTACTACAAAGTGCAGTTTGTGAATTAATAGACACCGATAAGTTAAATATGTAGAAATGACAGGACAAGTGGCCCTATTTGCTGTGAGGTGAAAACAGGAGATAGGGGTTTCACTGCCCATACATGAAACTAAGAAGACCAGAACTCTATCGAATCCATGTACTAATTTACATGTGTACCATAATGACAGCGAGTTCCCCCGGAGTGTACATTTTGATCTTGACAGTGCCTATACTTTGCCTATTACTAAACTCCTTTTACTCTTTGTTGCAAGACGGGCAAACACGTTTGCAGACACAAAATGTACAGAATCATGTTTGTCATTTAATGAAACACTGCCCAGGCATGAAGTGGGAGTATATCTTTCTGTAAATTGCTTACACTTTGTTGTAGGTTGCTTACACTTTGTTATAGGTAAAACTATATACACAGAAAGCTGAAATCTCTGCTTCCATCTACTCGTTTTTCTTTCTTACAATTATTCAGTTCATTGGGCCCTTTCCAGGCCTGTAATTCAACATTACAACATTTGGCACATTAATCAGAACAACCTGGTCTGAACTGGTGTTAATATAATAACTTACTGAAATACAGCAAATTTATATTGAATAATAAAAGTCTAAGCTAATTAGAATACTCTGAACATTATGTTCATAGTGAGAATTCTTCACTCCAACTATTTATATCCCTCAGACATGCAGCAAGTATATTGTTATGACTAAAATACAGACTTGCATGGAATGATCTCTTTCTGGATACTCAGTACCTCTCCTACTCCTTCACTAGGTTACAAATTGTGCTCACTGGAGATACTCACAACCACCTCCTCACACTGTTCAGTCATTTCTTACTTTCTTTTAATCTGGAGTGTTGGCTGTCACATCAGGAAAGTAAGGGAAAACTTCCTAGTGCTCAAAAATAAGAGTTAAGGAGGGAACATCTGTACCAATGTATCTTCAGTGTCACTGACAAACACCACTCCTCTATAAACCTGCTGTCTCAGACTCCCTTTCATCTCAGCACCAGCTCCTAATTACTAATGATGACATCACATCTATGCAAGATGGCCGCGGGGAAGGAGCTCTAGAAACGAGCTCCCGGGCTTTGGGATCACTTTTGGTGTAAATCCCTGCTGGCCCACCCCTCGACCCCCCGGCCATGTCCCAAATTTCAGGACTTACCGTGGTCGTAGCACCGAAAGTGTGAACCGGGAACCTGCTCGTGTGCCCACTGCTGAGAGCGCCGCGTCGCGCTGACCCCCAAGCGGACCCGATGCTGCAGGAGTCAGCGGAGGAGGAATGAGGCGTCGCTGCCCCTCCCCTCAGGTGAGCCTACGTACGGGCGGCTGCGAGCGGCTGCAAGCCTCGTGAAGCAACTTGCTGGGAGGGAGTGGAGGGGGTTTGCGCCCGGTGCGGAGCCTCTCGCGGGCTCCCGCGCTGGTCGCGACCCTCGCTGGCCCAAGGAAACCATTCACTTATCTGTGGTCAGGGGTGCTGGCCCTCTGTGACACTCCAGACCGGCTTTGATACGGGACCAGGTCTGCATCAACACCGAGGTGCAGGGACTCTCCTGCTGCTCTCTGGGCACCACAGAGACGCTAGGGACTCTCCCCCCCCCGACGGAAACTGTAATCACTCCATGGCCCCCTGGCTGCATAGGCGCCGCCATTTTAATTTAATTACAGAAGACCAGCGCCATTTCCAAAGGATCCAGGGGGAGGAAAACCCCCTCATCACCTAGATCGAGGATTCTGGGAAACTAACAAAGTACTAAGTCCTCTCCCACAAGCCAGGCTGAGATCTGGAAACAGGAAACTAAAAAAGGACTAATTCCTCTCTCTCAGGCCAGGCTGAGAAACAGGAAACAGAAAGAGGACTCTCATCAAGAGGGAAACAAAATTACGGGGGAAACTAAAAAAGGACTAATTCCTCCCTCACAGGACAGAAAAATACAAAGGAAACCAACTCTTCTACCGCACCACCTAATCTTCACAAAACCTGTCTCTCCCCAGCTATATATGCAGATTCTAAAGAAAGCCACGTAAAAATAAAATAAAGAAATAAACAATAATTACTGGGTAAACTCCCACACTCCCAGCCACTAAGGTCTGGGCTGGTTCTAGACCACCTCCAGCACTTCCTAGCTCTGCCCCTCCTATACTGGAGTTGGCTTGTGGACACTGTCTCCTCCCAATATGGCAGGCATTGAAAAGTGATGATACACCACCTGCGTTTGGAGTGTCCTCATGGATTGGGCCAAATGATACTTACTGTAAAAGCATGGTTGGTGGGGCCCTGATCTCTTTTGAGTCTAGGGTTTACACTGCTATAAATGTTTTATACTGCAGTTAATATGGCACTTTAGAGTTGATTGTATATATTGCATATAATTGTATGATAACTACCACCCCAGCCTAGTGCTTGATTCTTGATTGCGACTCGGCATTTCTACCATTCAAACATGCGCCCGCTTAACCCCACCCGGAACTCTAATCTCGTGAGTTACGGACCCAACTCCTGGTCCATTAACTACCCAGACAAAATGACCAGTAATGCAAAAAAGAACTTCAAGCACAGTACTCTAAAGCAAGACCCGGAAACACTCATTGTAGATAACTACCACACAGCGACCAACAGCAATACGAAAACTAACTTCATTTTTTACACTAATCGCCCGACTAAATGGAAAAACTCCTTCTCTCTTCACCTTCAAGTCGCCAAGTCAGTAATCATTCCCTATGGTGAAGAAATCTCCACTACCATATCCCCGACCTTCAAAGGGGAACTCACCATTTCCATCTACAGAACTGGAACTATTCTCATACAGGCCACCGACCCGCCCCTCACCACTTTTGACCGCTTCTTCCCCACACTTCTCTCCTTGTTAACTCAACTGAGCCATCAAACCCTATCTCCCCTATCCCCCACCACCCTCACTAATAACGTGGAACTGATCTAATCTCCCTGCCCTGAAGAACCTCTCTTCAACTCATGGACATCCACCATCACTCACTACAATCACACTACCCCTATCATTACTCTCCGTCGCCAAACACCCACCATTATTACATCAACTGATCACACCAGGAACAACAAACTCACAATTAACAAACACCACAAGGTCGATCTCGATCTTGACAGCCTGGACTCTAACCTCAGCCCTCCCGCGACTGTAATCCCCACAGGCACTCCCCTCTCGACCCCTGATAATCTGAACCCTCCCTCACAATCTACCCCTTCCTCCAACACAGACCCTGTTCCCCCGACCCTTACTTCCCCCTTGTCCAACGTCATCTCCAATCCAGCGGTCACTCTCCCCCCTACTACCACTGCACACTCCCTTTCCGATGTCCCACATCTACAGGCACTACCTGTCTCCACCGCTTACCTCACTGACAACCCCCGTGACATCCCCATGTCCAACGTCTTCACCAATCCAGCAGACACTTTCCCCCCTATTATCACGGCCCACCCCCCTTCCGCCGTCGCACACCCACATACACAACCTGCCTCCACCGCTAATCTCATTGACATTCCCCGGAACTCTGACTTCCTACCTAGAATTTCTCTCCCTCCTCACTTGGACAGTAGACCCACTACTCCTCCTCTGAACTCCTTGAATGGGAACATTACTAATCCGCTCCCCGCGTCCAACCTCTCCCCTCTCCTAATCCCACTGATTCCGTCCAATCCCTGACCCCTGTTCACTCTCCCTCCATAGACCCAAGTCATTCTCAGCCCCTGCCAAAAACCTTAAACTTTTTCAGCTCAATAACACAGCAACTGAACAGAATGGAGCGGAAAATTAACTCCCTTGCTGCCGATTTCCTATACTTACAACAAGACCTTCTCAACAGGACCAAGCCACCGTGCTCCCTCTCCCCGGGTAGATTTGCTCCTACCCCCCTCAATACCTCTCCCATGGTCCCACAGAGCACCCCTCGACCCTCCAGTCCGTCAGCGAGTCAGGCACTTCGACCCAACCGGGATCACCAACCCTTTTCGGTACCGAAACCTGATGAGATCAACGACTCTTACCTCGCTTTGAGCCAGAAGTCACCCCTTTTCCCCATCCCTGTTATTATTGGCACTAACAGAATCCCTAAAACTGTCCACTCGCCTAGACCTCCTGCTCAATACTCCTCTATCCACCTAACTCCCCCCATCATCGAGGCTCCCCGCCTCTCTCTTGCATGCTCCTAAACTGCAGATCAGCAGTACAACACGCCACAGACATTGCTGAAGCTCTACCGGCTGAAGAAATTGACATCGCTTTCCTCACAGAATCCTGGCTCAATGTCCACTCCACCCCATTCTTGACATTCTCACCCCTCCAGGGTACAACATCATCAGACAAGACAGGCCGATCAAAACTGGGGGGACTAGCCATCATTCACAAAGCTGGAATACAGATTACCAAACTTAAACCTGCAGAATACCTATCGTTTGAATACTTGGGTGTCGAACTCACTGCCAAGGGCACCTCACCCATCAAATTCCACACCATCTACCATCCTCCTGGAGAGCGTACCTTTTCCCCCGAAGAACTAACAGACCTAATAACACGTTTCTCCATGACAGACACAAAAGACGTGTTCCTGGGTGACCTCAATATCCACTGGAACGACCCAGAAGACTCCACTGTCCAGAACCTATCCAACCTACTTGAGATATACAACCTCAAACAACTCTGCAATAAACCAACTCACATTAAAGGTGCAACACTGGATGCGATCATTACCAACAATGAACTAGTCTCTCTGAGAGCGATTTCTCCCATTGACTGGTCCGACCACCACCTCATTCTGTTCAAGATTGACGCACTTGTCAGCCACCAACCTATTCGTGATGACAAACCTAAACACTGGACCAGAAACATCAAAGAAGTCCCTTTACCCGAACTTGAATCCAGGATTCATGCCCATCTACAACTCCAACCCTCATCATGGACGGCCGATGACCTCACTACACACTTTAACTAAAAAATGACAGAGGTTTTAGACCAAGTAGCTCCACTCAAACTCAAACAAATGAGGCGAACCAAATCTAAACCCTGGTTCAACGTAGATCTGAATAACGAAAGGCGTCAACTCAGACAAACGGAAAGGTCTTGGAGACTAAACCCCTCGACCTTGCACCTAGCGCAACTTAGATCTGCTCGGCAGGCATACAAAAACACATTTTCAGTGAAAAGGCGTCTTTCTTCCGCAGCCAACTAGATCTGGCGAAAAACAGACCGAGAGAACTCTTCAACATTGTCAAAAGCCAAACAAACTGCACTCCCTCTCAAGAAATCAAAGCCACCAAAGAACGATGTGAAGAAATTGCCACCTTCTTCACTAATAAAGTCTCAAAAATTGATCAATCCTTCATCCAAACCGCTAACCCTCCTTCCCTCTTAACCTGCCCCCCTTTAACCTCCCTTGACCAATCAGAAAGAGTTCTTACCAAGGACAATCAGGTCTGCCTCCAGCTAAAAAACAATGCGCATTGGTCCGACTTTGAGCTAATGTCAGAAAACGAGGTCTTCAGTATAATTTCTAACCTAAAACCTTCCTCCCACACTATGGACCCCCTCCCATCCACAATTATAAAAGAACTCAACCACACCATTTCCCCTTTCTGGACAAAAATCATCCACGCCTCTCTCACCTCAGGCTGTGTCCCAGACTCCCTTCAACTAGGACAAATCACACCCATTCTCAAGAAACCAGGGGCCGACCCTAATGATCTTAACAATCTCAGACCTATCTCCAACCTCCCGTTCCTTGCAAAAACATTGGAGAAATGCGTTCTCCACCAACTCAACAAACACATTGATGAGTTCAACCTCCTCGACACCTTTCAATCAGGATTCTGGAAAGGCTGTAGCACTGAAACAGCTATGCTCAACATCTCTGACGATATTCACAAGGCTTTAGATGAAGGTGATGCCTGCCTACTCATCCTTATTGACCTATCTGCGGCATTCGACACAGTAAATCATCCAACTCTTCTGGAGACCTTGTCGAAGCGCTCCGGCATTAATGGCACAGTACTAAAATGGTTCACCTCCTTCCTTCAACACCGCTCGCAACAAATTAAAATCAACTCCTGTCTCTCGAAGCCAACAAAAGTCACACTTGGGGTCCCGCAAGGCTCGATCCTCTCCCCGTCCCTCTTCAATCTCTTCATGGAGCCCCTCACAATCATCTTGAAAAAAGCTGGAGTGAATTACCACCTTTACGCTGATGACACCCAAATCTATTTCAAAATCAAGTCTCCCAGCGACATCCGACACCTCAATGTCACTCTAACCGAGATCCAAACTTGGTTCAACGCTAAACACTTAAAGCTCAACCCAGATAAAACGGAACTAATCCTATTCTCTCCAAAAAGCAACCATCGACCAATCCAAGAGTGGCTCAAGAATCTGGTTGCCCTAAACTGCCCCCTCGTCATATCCGACTCAGTTAAGTCTCTAGGCATCACCCTTGACAAGAACTTATCAATGGAGGCCCACATCAAAAACTCTGCAAAAAGTGCTCTTTTCTCACTAAAACACCTCAAGAAATTGAAACCTTTTCTTCCCCATGATGACCACAAGACAGTAGTTCAATCCCTAGTTCTCTCTAAAATCGACTACGGGAACGCCATCCTAACAGGGACTCCAAAAGCTCACCTAGCCCCACTAAGGGCAGTGCTGAACATGGCCGCTCGACTCATATCTGGAGTAAAAAGATTTGAACACATCACTCCAGCTCTCAACTCCCTCAACTGGCTTCCCATGGAAGGGAGGTGTATTTAGAAGCTGGCCTGCATCACACACAAAACCCTTCACTCTCCGGCCCCCAACTACCTGAACAACAAACTGGTAAGAGCAGGTCAATCCAGAACGCTGAGAAGCTCCAACTCACTCCTTCTTATCCCTCCGAAACTGAAAAGAAAACCACCCAATACCGATCGTTTTCTGGCAACGCTCCCAGGATGTGGAACGCTCTCCCTAGAGTCCTCAGATGCAACCCCTCCTTCTCCTGTTTCAAAAGGGACCTGAAACTCCATCTCCTTAACAAATACTTTCCTGACCAACGTCAACTAACCTAGACTTCAATATCCGAGTTGACTCCTCTCTCTCTTGACATTCAAGGATAGTTGATGACCGGACTGTGTTAACCACCTTCGTTTGTTTTCTCTCCCTCCGCTGCACTGTTTACCTATTGTTCATGTTGTATTTTTTATCTCTGTTTTGCTTCCTTACTGCCTTCCTACTATGTAATGCAATTTCCTTCTGTTTTTTACAATGTGTATGTAAAGCGCTCTGATACCTACGGGTCAAGCTAGCGCTATATAAAACTTTTTAAATAAATAAATAAAATAAATCACAGGAATTCTTCAGCTCTGGGTATCACTATAACATTATGAACAATAGAACTGATATAAACACATTTCCAAGTTAAGCATGCCCACTGTTTTGTCAGTGGCATTGTCCTACAGCAGCTCTTGCATGGACCCCATCTCCACTCTCCTCCTTTTTCTATAAAACGGCCTCCTGTTATAGGCATTGTCACAGCTCCTCAGATTAATCGGAACATCCCTACATTTCCATGTGTGCCACACATTCAGGTTCCTCCTCCTCATCTGTGAGACCTGGGGCGGTGTCATAAGTCTCAGACCCAAATGATTGCATTCCCTCCCGACCAGAGGGTGATGGTTTCTGTACCTCTGCACTTCACGGAAAGGCCCTTTGCAATCTTTCAAAGGCATCTTCGTGAGATTGTATCCCCCTATTATGCTTGAATTTCCATTACCCCTTTGTGACTACACAGGGAGGATACGCAACCTGTCACCTATCCTATAGCCGAAGGGTGCCAGGACTGGGTGAACTGGCGTAAGTGTTTTTCCATGGGCTCCTGGCTGATAGAACAACATAGAAGAGACCTTCACATAGAGCTAAAAGAGGTTTACTCATTGACATGAGCCTCCAGAAAGGAAGTGTTGGACTTGGCTTTTTTTGCAGGGTCATCCCTAAACTTTTTGCCTTTCTCCTAGCCTTTTTTCTGACATGGTGTTGGTGGTTTTAGGACTCTGGGCACTTTAGCACTGCTGTCCAGTGTAAAGTGTGTGTGCTCTCTTTGTTAAAGATGGTAAGCTTGGTCTACACCTGTTTGGCCTATTTAAATTACCTGTCAGTCCCTTGTAAAGTGGTATCTCATATACCCAGGGCTGGTAAATTAAATGCTACTGGTGGGCTTGCAGCGCTGATTGCGCCACCCACCAAAGTAGCCTTTCAAACCTATCTCAGGCCTCTGCCATTGCAGGGCCTGTGCGCGCAGTGTTACTGCCGCTGTGACGTGGCACCTAAAGTGTGTGCCATGTCCGTGACCCCCTTTTACCACATGTCAGTCACCCCTAAGGTAGGCCCTAGCTAGCCCTATGGGCAGGGTGCATTGTAGGTAAAAGATAGGACATGTACCTTAAGTGTATGACATGTCCTGGTAGTGACAAACGGCCATTTTGGTTTCTCACTACTGTGGGGCTGCCCTCCCATAGGAATGCATTTGGGATTCCCTGATAAGGGTTTCAGTGGTAATTCCTGATATGAGAGGCGCAGCGTGGTCAAGTTTGGCATGTTTGAAATAGTAATAATAAATGCTACGCAATGGTGTGCGCAGATTTATTATAACTATTTTAGAAACGCCACTTTTAGAAGTTGGCATTTCGGTGTGCTATGTGTCTGCCTGCCTGATGTGAATTGCATGTCTGGCTTTTGAGTGACAGGGGCTGGTGAGGTGTGTGTGGCTCCAGGAGAGGCAGGGTGAGTCAGTGCTAGGCTGAATGGGACATCCGCATTTGGAGTAGTGGGAGGAGAAGTCCCTGGTCCCTGAATAGGATTGAGCCTGCCCTAGTGAATGCTGGCTCCGCCCCCCTGTGGTGTGTCTGATGACGAGCCCCCACCTAACAATGGAGAAGAGGAGCCCTGTCAACAGAGTGCTCTAATTCCCCCCTGAACCAGTTTTAGCTGGTTCCCCCAAACCCTACACTGCAGGCAAAAGAGAAAATGAGTATAAGTATAGGTGCTGTGACCCCATGTTTTTGTACTGTTCCTGTGCTTGTTCTGACCCTGGGGGCTGCTGCTGCTGGGCTCCAGGAGCAACCGTCACGAGGGACTGCCTCCCTGCTGGAGGGCCCTGTGTGCTGGCCTGCCTGGGCCCAGCCTTGTGCTCCCTGAACTTTGCCTTGGACTTAGCGCCTTGTGAGCGTTGGATTGTTTTATTGCTGGATTCCTTGTCCAGCCCTTGCCCTGAAACCTGGGGGATTCAAGCGCCTCATGAGCGCTGCACCGTTTTTCTGCTGCTCCAGGGAAGAGGAGCGTGTGGGCCCTGCAGCGCTGAGCTGCTCTTCGAGTCGAGGGAATCCCGGAGTGGGGATTCCCCCACCCTGCTGTGAAACCGAGCAGGAGCCCACCCCGCTGGTTGTGCTAATAACAGCGGGTGCCCACCCCGCTTTATGCTGTTAATGATAGCGGGTGCCCACCCCGCTTCCGTGATTTATTTGCGAGCGGGTGCCCACCCCGCTTTTTTTTTAGTTTTTATTTGATGGCGGGTGCCCACCCCGCATTTCTGATATAGTAACGAGCGGGTGCCCACCCCACATTTGCCCGAGGAGAAAAGATCACCGCCGCGATCCCGGAGCCGGAAGCCAGGCAACTGTTGCCTGACTGTAGGCGGAGCTCCCCTTTGAGGAAGAGAGCCCCGCGTGGCGTCTGAAGCTGTTTCCGGGAAGATCACCTCGGGGGAAAAGGGCGGCCGGAGACTTCGCTCCGGATCCAGCCCCCGCCTCACAGAGAGCCAAGTGGAGGCGGCGGAAGTCAGGCGGCCGTCGCCTGGTTACGGGCGGGGCCGACGGAGGCTTCGCTCCGTGCCCTGCTGCTTGTTTCTTCTTTCCCTTCGCACTCCTGAGTCTTGTCACAGCTGCGCCGCAGGCTCACGGGCAGCTGCAACTTCGGGGACAGTCGCCAATGAAGGAGTCCGAGTCAAGGGTGAGTGGCATCCCCGCCCCCTACCCTCGCATTACGGGCATTGCTTGGGCTCACATGGCCCTGTTGGTGCTGGGCCCTACGGGTGCCGATTGGGGGCATATTGTTGTAGAGTCCCTAAGTGGGACCGGAGAGGCACAGTGGTGCCAGGCCTCAGTACCCCAGCTGCGCCGCACCAGAGTGGGCAGCTGCAACGGTTGGCACATTTGTGTGAGAACGCCCCAGTGGGGGCACAGTGAGTGCCAGTGGCCCCAGTCTCTGCACAGCTGCACCGCAATTAGCGGCAGCTGCAACGTGTAGGCCAAAGCATTTGTTAGGAGTCCCAGTGGGGACCCAGGAGGCACAGTGGTGCCAGCGCACGTGCGCGCTTGTGATTCTGCTGCATTGGCAGCCAGCCCTGACTTTGCGGGACATAGGGCATTTGAGCCCAGGGGAAGGCCAGTTGGCCTGGGGTCATTTTAGGGTGTTGTTAGGGCGCAAGGCCCTTGCCAGTGCTACTATGGTGCACTGCTGCTTTTATGCCTAAGATATGTCCTGCCTAATGGGATGCATAATGTGTTTTATTTATGCTTGTGATGCCTATGACATAATGTGTTTATGCTTAGGATGTTTATGCGTAATGTGTTTATGCTGGTGAGGCCTAGTGCGTAATGTGTTTATGCTAATGAGGTTTGGGCCTAATGTGGATATGCCTAATGTCATGCTATGATATCTTAGGATGGTGTCTAATGCTAATGTGATAATGCTTAGGTCATTATGGTACCAGTAGCTACTGGTTGTGTTTTACATTTACTTACCTGTTCTGATGGTTCTGACCGTGGCCCGATTGGCCTGGTCCTGTATATAATCCCCTGTAAATTGTGACCTAGTGCCAGTTGGCACAGTGTAAATGTGTGATTATGTTTCTAATGTGTTTATGATAATACAAAGGTTATTTTTTATATAACCTTGTGTGGAGTTCCGTTTGTGGTGTGCCTAGTGTGTTGCTGCTGTGTGTGTGTGTTGCGCAAACGCTTTACACATTGCCTCTGGGATAAGCCTGACTGCTCGTGCCAAGCTACCAAGGGGGTGAGCAGGGGTTATCTTCAGCGTGTAACTCCCTTGCCCTGACTAGAGTGGTGGTTTCTGCCTGGCTTAGGCGCAAGCCCTAGCCAACCAGAAATCCCATTTCTAACATTGGTTGTCAGCGGTGAGAATAGGACTTGTGTTTGCGCAGTACCACAGCGACAACTGGTTGCACTACAAACTCTGCATTTAGATAATCACGTGTTTGGGGATTATTTTTACTGAGTTTTATTTTTCTGCTGAAAAGTGTTATTTTTCCTGAATTGTGTTCTGTTGCATTGTGGGTTGTGTATCTTGCCAAGATGGGGTTAACCTATAATGAGGATGACCTCTGGGAGTACACCAGGGAGGTGTTAGAGGAATTCTGCAGAGAGCTGGGTCCAGTGTCGGGGGCAGTGCCCCATCCCTTTCCCTGTCCCCAGAGGAGTGGGTGGATAGGAGGGAAGAAAGGGAGCATCAGCTGGCTTTGGAGAAGCTCAAGTTAGAGCATGCTAAGGAGATAGCGCAGCTGGGTGTGGAGGAGAAAAAGGCCTTGTTGGCCCAGGAGTTGAGTCTCAGGGCAGTGAGCCTTGAAGAGAAAAAGCTAGAGACTGAGAGGGTCCTAGCTCAGGAGAGGATGGCGGAGGCAGAGAGGGCCTTCGCCAGAGAGAAACTAGCTCTGGAGGGTAGATTGTCCCATGAGAGTAGTTTTAGTTGTCTGGATTCACCAGTGAGGGTGGGGTCCAGTGGTGGCAGCAATATGGACTCCAGTGCAGGAAGTCCCACTCCCAGATCCCAGATCCCAGAGCGTGGTACCTAGTTCCCAGGAGGAGGGTGTCACACCTGAAGGGTATAGGTTGAGGTTCAGGGGCAGTAGGAAACTGTCTCACCAGTCTTGGGGGGAGTTTGTGGATGAATCTTGTGATGCACTGGAAGGTTGGGTGATGAGTAGTACGGCAAATGATTTTGAAGGGCTGTTCAATCTGGTTGTCAGAGAGCACATGTTCAGTAATTGTTTTCCGGGGTTACGCCAACACCTGTTGGAGTGTGAGTTCTCTGATCCCAGGGAGCTTGCACGGGAGGCAGACCTCTGGCTGTGTGCTGGAGGGTCTGAAGAGGCATTGGGGAGTGATCCCAAAAGAAGTGGCTCAGGTATCTTCCGGTCCTTTGTGGTGGAAGAGGTTCAGAGTAGCCCAGCTAGGTCCCAGTGTAGTGGGAGGGGTGTAGGGGCTCACGTCCTGTCTCAGTGGAGAAGGAGTGAGTGTGGGACTGTGTGTCCCAAGGTGCCTGAAACCCAGTCTCAGGGCCAGGAGGGTTCCCTAAGGGAACACCAGGTTGGGGGCCTAGGCTGTACTGGTAGGCCATTTGAGGGAGATCTCCTAGTGTCAGGAGAACCTGGAGCATCTGTAAATGGAGCTCCAGTGGTTCTGGTGTCTGGCAGTGCCGCTCCAGTTGGAGGGTGCAGAAGTCCAGATTGAGGGGTGAGAGGGGGATGTGTTCCCCAGTGGAAGAACCAGTGGGTCAGGGACCAGCCAGAAGGGCTGAGTCTCCTAGGAGTGACCATGGTGACACCACTTCTGTCCTGGGGGATCTTCGCGCACTGTCAGATGGACAGGGGTCGGGAGATCTGCGCCAGGCAGACTGTCACACGACACATGAGTCATGTGTTACCCTCGGGGGGATACTGTGTGAGTCCCCAGAAGTCCTGGTGTGCTAGGCAAGTGTTCAACTGCAGGGTTTAGTCACTGGGTTGGGAGGCCAGGTTCAGGTTCTGCCTGACCTGGAGGGAAGGACATCTGTAATCAGTGTCCTGACCGGGGGGATACTGTGTGAGTCCCCAGAAGTCCTGGCGTGCCAGGCAAGTGCTCAACCGCAGGGTTTAGCCCCAAGGTTGGGAGGCCAGGTTCAGGATCTGCCTGACCTGGAGGGAAGGACATCTGTAACCAGTGTCCTGACCGGTTTGGCTTCCAGGGGTACCACTCCAGTTGGGAGGGTGCAGCACTCTGGAAGGGGGTGCAGAGGGAGGGAGTCCTTGCCTCTGACCCCGGTGCAACCTGTGGGTTTAGACCCTAGGTTGGGAGACCAGTTGCTGGAGAGAGGTCCTGAACTGGTGGGAGAGGTGTGTTCTGAGGGTGCCTCTCAAAGGAGGAGAGTGCGGAACCCTAGTAGGAGAGGTAGGCGAAGGAGAGCCTCGCCCGTGACTTCTGGTCAGCCTGAGGGTACGGACCCTAGGCTGGAGGATCAGTGGCAATTTACAACTGCCCTGATGAGGGGTAGAGTGGAGAATGGTCACTATGTGCCAGGGGCTACCGCCCCCCACTCTGTGAGATGGCAAGGACCGGATACATTTGGGTGGCTTAGGGCCTGGTCCTGGCCGAGGACAACTAGGGAGTACCAGTGGGGTAGCTTAGTTGGTCCTGGGAGCTTTGACAGAGGGAACCACGTGGGTTCAGAGTGGCGTAGAACTGGAGGGTGTCCCTGCAGTTGCGGGCCCAGGTCCGTGTTCTATCGCCCAAGGCAGGGAAGCCCATCAAGGTGGTGATTGGTCTGCCCTGCGTTTTGGCTGGAAGGGGGTTGTGTTGGACTTGGCCCTTTTTGCAGGGTCATCCCTAAACTTTTTGCCTTTCTCCTAGCCTTTTTTCTGACATGGTGTTGGTGGTTTTAGGACTCTGGGCACTTTAGCACTGCTGTCCAGTGTAAAGTGCGTGTGCTCTCTATGTTAAAGATGGTAAGATTGGTCTACACCTGTTTGGCCTATTTAATTTACCTGTCAGTCCCTTGTAAAGTGGTATCTCATATACCCAGGGCTGGTAAATTAAATGCTACTGGTGGGTTTGCAGCGCTGATTGCGCCACCCACCAAAGTAGCCTTTGAAACCTATCTCAGGCCTCTGCCATTGCAGGGCCTGTGCGCGCAGTGTTACTGCCGCTGTGATGTGGCACCTAAAGTGTGTGCCATGTCCGTGACCCCCCTATTACCACATGTCAGTCACCCCTAAGGTAGGCCCTAGCTAGCCCTATGGGCAGGGTGCATTGTAGGTAAAAGATACAACATGTACCTTAAGTGTGTGACATGTCCTGGTAGTGACAAACAGCCATTTTGGTTTCTCACTACTGTGGGGCTGCCCTCCCATAGGAATGCATTGGGGATTCCCTGATAAGTGTTTCAGTGGTAATTCCTGATATGAGAGCCGCAGCGTGGTCAAGTTTGGTATGTTTGAAATAGTAATAATAAATGCTAAGCAATGGTGTGCGCAGATTTATTATAACTATTTTAGAAATGCCACTTTTAGAATTTGGCATTTCTGTGTGCTATGTGTCTGCCTGCCTGGTGTGAATTGCATGTCTGGCTTTTGAGTGACAGGGGCTGATGAGGTGTGTGTGGCTCCAGGAGGGGCAGGGTGAGTCAGCGCTAGGCTGAATGGGACACCTGCATTTGGAGTAGTGGGAGGAGAAGTCCCTGGTCCCTGAATAGGATTGTGCCTGCCCTAGTGAATGCTGGCTCTGCCCCCCTGTGGTGCGTCTGATGACGAGCCCCCACCTAACAATGGAGAAGAGGAGCCCTGTCAACAGAGTGCTCCAATTCCCCCCTGAACCAGTTTTTGCTGGTTCCCCCAAACCCTGCACTGCAGACAAAGGAGAAAATGAGAATAAGTATAGGGGCTGTGACCCCATGTTTTTGTGCTGTTCCTGTGCTTGTTCTGATGCTGGGGGCTGCTGCTGCTGGGCTCCAGGAGGAACCGCCATGAGGGACTGCCTCCCTGCTGGAGGGCCCTGTGTGCTGGCCTGCCTGGGCCCAGCCTTGTGCCCCCTGAACTTTGCCTTGGACTTAGCGCCTTGTGAGCGCTGGATTGTTTTATTGCTGGATTCCTTGTCCAGCCCTTGCCCTGAAACCTGGGGGATTCAAGCGCCTCGTGAGCGTTGCATCGTTTTTCTGCTGCTCCAGGGAAGAGGAGCGTGTGGGCCCTGCAGCGCTGAGCTGCTCTTCGACTCGAGGGAATCCCGGCTTGGGGATTCCCCCACCCTGCCGTGAAACCGAGCGGGAGCCCACCCCGCTGGTTGTGCTAATAACAGCGGGTGCCCACCCCACTTTATGCTGTTAATGATAGCGGGTGCCCACCCCGCTTCCATGATTTATTTGCGAGCGTGTGCCCACCCCGCTTTTTTTTTTGTTTTTATTTGATGGCGGGTGCCCAACCCGCATTTCTGATATAGTAACGAGCGGGTGCCCACCCCGCATTTGCCCGAGGAGAAAAGATCACTGCTGCGATCCCCGAGCCGGAAGCCAGGCAACTGTTGCCTGACTGTAGGCGGAGCTCCCCTTTGAGGAAGAGAGCCCCGCATGGCGTCTGAAGCTGTTTCCGGGAAGATCGCCTCGGGGAGAAAAGGGCGGCCGGAGACTTCGCTCCGGGTCCAGCCCCCGCCTCACAGAGAGCCAAGCGGAGGCGGCGGAAGTCAGGCATCTGTCGCCTGGTTACGGGCGGGGCCGACGGAGGCTTCGCTCCGTGCTCTGCTGCTTGTTTCTTCTTTCCCTCCGTACTCCTGAGTCTTCTCACAGCTGTGCCGCAGGCACGCGGGCAGCTGCAACTTCGGGGACAGTCGCCAAGGAAGGAGTCCGAGTCAAGGGTGAGTGGCATCCCCGCCCCCTCCCCTCGCATTACGGGCACTGCTTGGGCTCACATGGCCCTGTTGGTGCTGGGCCCTACGGGTGCCGATTGGGGGCATATTGTTGTAGAGTCCCTAAGTGGGACCGGAGAGGCACAGTGGTGCCAGGCGCAGTACCCCAGCTGCGCCGCACCAGAGCGGGCAGCTGCAACGGTTGGCACATTTGTTGGAGAACGCCCCAGTGGGGGCACAGTGAGGGCCAGTGGCCCCAGTCTCTGCACAGCTGCACCGGAATTAGCGGCAGCTGCAACGTTTAGGCGAAAGCATTTGTTAGGAGTCCCAGTGGGGACCCAGCAGGCACAGTGGTGCCAGCGTACTTGCGCGCTTGTGATTCTGCTGCATTGGCAGCCAGCCCTGACTTTGCGGTACATAGGCCATTTGAGCCCAGGGGAAGGCCAGTTGGCCTGGGGTCATTTTAGGGTGTTGTTAGGGCACAAGGCCCTTGCCAGTGCTACTATGGTGCACTGCTGCTTTTATGCCTAAGATATGTCCTGCCTAATGGGATGCATAATGTGTTTTATTTATGCTTGTGATGCCTATGACATAATGTGTTTATGCTTAGGATGTTTATGCGTAATGTGTTTATGTTGGTGAGGCCTAGTGCGTAATGTGTTTATGCTAATGAGGTTTGGGCCTAATGTGGATATGCCTAATGTCATGCTATGATATCTTAGGATGGTGTCTAATGCTAATGTGATAATGCTTAGGTCATTATGGTACCAGTAGTTACTGGTTGTGTTTTACATGTACTTACCTGTTCTGATGGTTCTGACCGTGGCCCGATTGGCCTGGTCCTGTATATAATCCCCTGTAAATTGTGACCTAGTGCCAGTTGGCACAGTGTAAATGTGTGATTATGTTTCTAATGTGTTTATGATAATACAAAGGCTATTTTTTATATAACCTTGTGTGGAGTTCCTTTTGTGGTGTGCCTAGTGTGTTGCTGCTGTGTGTGTGTTGCGCAAACGCTTTACACATTGCCTCTGGGATAAGCCTGACTGCTCGTGCCAAGCTATCAAGGGGTTGAGCAGGGGTTATCTTCAGCGTGTAACTCCCTTGCCCTGACTAGAGTGGTGGTTTCTGCCTGGCTTAGGCGCAAGCCCTAGCCAACCAGAAATCCAATTTCTAACAGGAAGCAACTGAATATTCTTTACTCGTGCTGAAAATAACTGGACTGTTTATACACTGTACCAATAAAACATCAGGTGGAGTTAGTACAGTATATGGCAGGGCTATCAACACTCCCTGTACCTATTGGGACAGTGTAGAAGATTTTGATGGGTTTATAATTGTTTGCATCATTAAAAACAAGCAAAATGAATTTTCACACTAGATTTCAAACGGATGAAATAATGTAGTACTGTAGTTTTTAAATTCAATTCACTATGATGTGTAGAAGTGTGTTTTTCTGATGTATGTTAATAGGCCTCAGTTAAGAACGAGACACCATCTTTCCCAAGATAGAAGTCACCCCTGTCACTCATGCCCCCCCCTCTGGCCATGTCTCCTTGTAATTTCTGCAGCACACAGTCAAGCTGAGATGCATTTGTTTATTTCCACGGTTTTTGTTATTCTGCTATTGATGAACTTTCAGTCACAGCACGTAACATTTACTAAGGTCCTGCCATTGGCTCACAGTGGCCTAATCATTCATATAAGAAGTTATTGTTCATGTATCTAGTTTTGTTCCAGCATGTCTGGACGACATTAGCATAGAGGGTGCTGAATAATTATTCATGTAGTATGTAAATGCTTGCGTGGGAATATGACATTTATTTTCCATGGGCTTTGATATGCTGAAGATACATTGTAAATCACCACAGGGAGTCTGCAGATCTTGTTAATTTCATATGCAAAAATAATGAATAAAAACCCTAGATTTTGGGGGTGAGTCAGAAGACTTTCCAGTTCTATTAGGGATGCTGCCTGTTACTCTCCTGATTTTGCTGCCCACTTGGGATTTATAATAATTTCAGAATTTTGCATTCTCTGTATAATTTTCATTGAGAGCCTTCATGTCATTGACTCTGTACTGCTTTATTTTTGGATTATGTAATAAAACCCTTTAGTGGGCCCATTTATTAAATTGATTGTATTTTCAAATTTGATGCACTAGGACATACTTTCATGTGGGGACACATTGCCTCTTGAAGTTGAAGTTTAACACCATCTCCAATCTAGTAAATATGGGCATTCTGGTTGAGGTAAAACTTTGGGGTAACCCAAACCCACATTAGGCCACACAACCTAGGGACCCTGGTGGCAGTGTGCCCCACTTACAGCAGTAATGCATAACAAGATGGTGCATTGTGCCTCACAAAGGCCTGGGCTGCACACTGAGGGAGAATGACATGTCATAAGGCAGGCTTAGGTGGGGGGCAGGCATCAGTCGCGGCTCCTGGAGGGAGTGCTGCGGGGCGGGGGGTAGTAAACTCCGGCATACGGCCGAACGGAGTTAAGTACATAAATAAGTAAATAAAACGAATTACATTGCGCCCGCTGCAACGCCAAATGGTGATGCGGCGCGCGCAATGTAATTCGTTTTATTTATTTATTTATGTACTTAACTCCGTCCAGCCGTATGCCGGAGTTACTACCCCCACCCTGCCCCTCCCCCGCCCCGCCCCACCGCCCCGCAGCACTCCCTCCAGGAACCGCGACTGGCAGGCATAGGCTGATGCAGTGAGCTCCTGCTCCAATGAGCACTAATGTGGACACCCACAATTGCTCCTCTTCCCAGCAAAAGCAGAAGTTTGGTGGCAGGAGGAAGTAAAGTTCAAAAGGGCCAACTCTTGCACAAGGGGGCTCAAAAGTATGCCTCACAGCACACCACAACTACTTCCACTAAAGCAATGCTAATGCCAGACCATCCGAAATATTAAGGAAATACACTGTGCTACATCTACAAAGCGCTGTAAATAAAAAGTACTGTTATGAACATTGAACATAAGCATAACTGTAGAAATAGCAGAATTTGAAGCACTCACATGGGCTGTCAGGCAACAAAGAAAGAGGCTGTGTAAGAGCATGAGGGGCAACGTCTCCTTTTGCCGTGTACTCTTGTGTTGGTGTTGGATAGGGAAGCTTATGTGAATGTAGATTTTCCCCTACGTTCATTCGGAAATGTAGGGTTTGTTTTTGTGACTGCTGTTTGTAAATAAAGAGAAACAAAAGCATGATCCTCACCTCCGGTCCTCACCGAGAAAGACTTTACAAGGCCTCTGTGATAAAGGTTAACTCTAGCCCTTACTACGATATTAAACACGTATGCCTTTATCGCATTACCAATTTTCCCTAGTAGCTTCTAGGTAATTACCTCCTTTGGGGGAATTTTCCTTGGAAGTTTATTACATTTAGATCTTTAAACCATTCTAAATTGTGCATGTTACATATTGCTTTCTCCCTCCCCTCTTTTGTGGTGTAGCAAGGGTGCCTAGGGCCCGATCAAAATGCAATGTGAGCACATTAGTTGTAGATTTCATTTGCAAATGCAATTTATTTCATGTGAATAAAGATAAACACTGTACAACACACACATAAAAAAACCTGTGCACAATAGGACTTTAGAAATAACCCTTTGTTAAAGAAACAAGCATAGCCAACTGTAATTTATAATTCTAACAATTGTTTAGATAACCTTAATTCAAAACTCGTTAAAACAGCTTTTTGTCATCTCAGCCAATCTAAATCTCAAATAAAACAAGCAATGACAAAGCAAATAGGTCTCACTTATGCAAGAGCTATTGGCTTTGCCAATATGTTTTAGCATTGTTGTACACCAGCGTGGCTGCTGATCAGCATGACTCAAAGTTAGTGGTGGAGTGTCGTAGAGTGGAACTGCGAAGAGTGGAGTAGAGTGTTGTAGAGTGGAGTGGCAAAGAGTGTTGTGTATTGGAGTGGCATTGCATGGATTTGCATAGAGTGGCATTCAGTGGAGTAGCATAGAGAAGAGTGGACTGGTGTAGAGTGCATTGGCGTAGAGTGTTGCAGACTATAGTGGCGTAGAGTGCAGTGGCATTGAATTCAGCAGCATACAATGCAGCATCATAGAATGAAGTGGTGCATAGTAGAATGCAGTGATGCAGAGTGGGGTGGCACAGAGTACAGTGGCGCAGAGTAAAGCGCTGTAGTGTAGAGTGGCGCAGAGTAGAGTGACATAGAGTGGAGTTGCATAGAGTTGAGTGATGCTGAGGGCAGTGGCACAGAGTAGAGTCAAGTAGCATAGAGTGCAGTGGCGTAGAGTGGTGCAGAGTAGAGTATCATAGAGTGGAGTAGAATACAGTGCCATAGAGTGCAGTGGCAGAGAGTGCAGTGTTGCAGAGTAGAGTGTCAGAATGCGGTATTGTAGAGTAGAGAGGCATATAGAGCAGTGGTGTAGAGTACAGTGATGCAGAGTAGAGTGCAGCAGCGTAGAGTGCAGTGACATAGAGTGCAGGTGTGTAGAGTGCATTGGTGTAGAGTGCAGTCGTCAAGAGTAGAGTGGCGTAGAGTTCAGTGGCATAGAGTGGGGAGGCATAGAGTAGAGTGGACTGGTGTAGAGTGCAGTGGCATAGAGTAGATTGTTTCAGAGTAGAGTGAAGTAGCCTAGTCTGGAGTGGTGCAAGGTAGAGAGCAGATGCGTAGAGTGGGATAGAGTGCAAGGGCATAGAGTAAAGTAGTTTAAAGTGCAGTGGTGCAGAGTAGATTAGAGTGGTGTACAGTGGATTGCCGTAGAGTGCAGGGGAACTGAGTTCAGTGTTACAGAGTAAAGTGCATTGGCACATAGTGTATGGGCATAGAGTGTATGGGCTTAGAGTGCAGTGGCATAGAGTGCAGAGGCATAGAATGCAGTGTTGCAGAGTTGTGTAGATTCCAGTGGTGTACAGTGGAGTGGTGCAGAGTATATTGGTGTGGCCTAGACTGGAGTGGTGTAGAGTGCAGTGGCGAAGAGTGCAGTGGCAAAGAGTGCAGTGGTGTAGAGTAGAGCGGTGAAGAGTGCATTGGCATAGAGTAGAGGAGTACAGGGTACAGTAGAGAGGCATAGCATGAATTGGCATAGAGTGCAGTGGCGTGGATTGGTGTAAAGTGGATTTGTGTAGCATGATGTGGAGTGGTGTGGAGTAGTACAGTGGAGTGGCGCAGAGTGGATTATGCATGGTACGGTAGCCCACTGCTATTAGAGACAACACATTTTCAATTTAAATGACCATTAAATTTGCACAGACATATACCTTTACTAATAAAACTATACAGTGCACAAATGAAAATGTGTGGAAATTGGATAACCTAGTGTAATGATTTGTTTTGGTCAAATTCAAGTATTTGTTTCCAACACACTTCAGAAATAGTTTCCAACACACTTCAGAAATAACACAAAATGTGCTCCATTTGGGTTCCTAATTCTGATACATTCAGAATACTTACACAGTTCATTTAAATGTTGACCTGTGCTAGAAAAACCTCTTTCCTACCCCCAGTATCCAGCAAGATTGTCACATAAACCCTGTCACTTTGAAGTCAGAGAAAGAAAAGTAAACAAGTGCCTTCGGAAGACAGCACCTGACATTTGACCTCAGTCTTTGAATGCCCAACAAATGTGACAAGATAAGAACAAGATTTAAAGGCCTGTTTACAGAAAGGGAGTTTGTGCAAGAATACAGTAAACATGGTTTAGGCAAACAGACTTTCATTGCACCCGTCTGCAAGAGGATGTCTGGGGGGTCCCCAGGACCCCTCTCTCCCTCTCCAGAGGGCTGCTCTCGGGGGCCGCACTGACAGTGCTCCACCTTTTAGGTGGCGCACTGTCAGTGAGCCTCTTGTGAGCTTCTTTGCCTCTGCGCCCGCATCTGTAATACGGCACGGGCGCAGAAGCAAAAGGATTCCCTCATGAGGGAACGCCCCTGAACATAGCATTGGCGCTTTATGTGCGCCAGCGCTATCGGTATTACAGATGGGGCTGCACAAGCGTCTGCCGCCCCTTCTGTACTACCAAAGTGCCCTGGGGGCGCGCACAGCGGACGCAAATGCCCATTGCGTCCCTGGGGCACTTTGTGTAATACAGCCCCTGGTGCAGTGGCAGCAAGGCCTCTGGCTCTTTGGGGCCCAATGCATCTGAATTATGGCTATATTTTACTGTGTGCCAGTGTCCCTAGCTTGCAACAGGGCCTTGGGCATCATTGCTATACCCCAATACTCTCAAGCAGCACAGGCAACGTTGCTTTTTCCTAAGTCCCCTGAAGGCTGCCAAAGACATTTCTTCTATTTAAAGGAAGATGCACAGTGTTATAGGGATCGCTCCCTGAAATGGCTGGAAATTCATGCAACCCTTCAGAACAGAAAAATGGCTAGTAACGAAATTACTAGGCATTTTCCTTCCATGAATCAATAGCATGAGGGTTCAAAAGAAATTGTTACCTACAGTCGCTTGTAAAAATGGAATACAAAAAAATGTAGTTTCAATAACCTAATGTCAGTTACCAATAAATCGATTCAGCAAAAGCGCCATCCAACAATGTTTGAGTAAATATGCAAGTTATGTCACTTTTAAAATGCAGTCCACTAAAATGTACGGAAGGTCTGAGTGCAGCAGTCTACAAGTGGCATGCAATACCCAGAAAACCTCAATAAACAAATATAACAAAATAGACCATTTAGGGCTAAGTCTTTTCGCTTCTGCGGACACCCACTGAATCACAAATAGTGGACTATACAATTTCTATGACAGCAAAACGCTACACAATAAACAGGCACAATTATATATCATAACATACAAGACCTGATTATGAAAGAACACTATGTCTTTTCAAGGACACCAGCGGCAGTCTGACACTATCCCTGCCCAGGAGCTGGCTTCATAAAAATGCCAGTCACACCAGGTTCCCAGTGTTCAATTTTAACTGTTGGTCAATACACCAAAGAGCATTTCATCTCGTAAGAATAATGCAGACGGAAAAAATAAACAAGAGGTAAAAATATGTGATAGGTCAGAAGGTACCTCACGTAAGCATCACCAAGGGAGCTGCTGGTTGGTACTCACCAGTTTGCTCACGCTATCATCATTGGTGACCTTCATGACCGTGAAGAAAGAAAAACAGTGTTCTGATTTTAGAGGTGAAGAAAAGAGTAAAATGTGAAAGAATGCAATGTAAATACTTGTGTCATTCTTCGCCAATCGGACCCCATAGTGAGAAAGAAGGAAAAGATTGCTTCTCCAAGCTAAAATGAGTTGTGACTCACTTGCAAATATACATACTTTATTGAACGCCGTTAGCACACTCAGATTAAAAGAATGGCAAGTGTTAGACCATTTCAATTAGGAAAGGCCGACATGTTTCATTGCCAATTATTTGCGGCAATTTCATCACGGCTCGGGGACCAGTCTCCACCTCACTGGTACTTCAAGCATAGCTTGTGGTGATTGACAAACGATAAAAGAAAGATGGTGCCAACCATTGAAAACACATTAAAATTGTTTACTGGCAACATTACCCGCAAGTTAATACAAGGTAATATCGTATTTACCAGGTGGTTGCTACCAAAGTTCATACCAGCAACACACCATCAGGGAGGGGCGACCAAAGCTTTTTAGCCACGCATCCCCTGCAAAGAGTAGCAGTCGCCGGTCATCAACCTGTGAATATATATACACACATATCAATGGATATGTACTGGTCCGACTGCTACTCTTTGCAGGGGATGCGTGGCTAAAAAGCTTTGTGCGCCCCCCCGATGGTGTGTTGCACGAGATTGCGGCTGCCCTCGGAGCAGGGCATTCTATGTAATAGGGGCAATTTCCCTGTTTGGCCCTGTGCACCTGTTTTAAGGTGTGCCGGGTGCAAACAGGGAAAGTGCGCCCTTTACATAATAGGGTCCCTGATGTCCAATTCTAGATTGCCAAAACAAGTTGGTGAAAAAAAGTCAGCAGTGTCCCAACACAGTGATATTTCACTTGGGTCTTGCAGTTCAGTTTTGTTTAGGAGATGAAGGAAGAAATGAAAGTCTTGCACGGCCTATTTTCAGTATCAGCCCCGGCCCACTGTGAGCACTGACCATTACAATGTGCAAGTGCATCCCCCCTTTTTCACCTTAATTCCTTAAACTTGTAGCCATTTTCAAGCAGGTCCTGTGCTTACTGTCAAAGTTTAGGATGCACTTTCTGATCTAATGGAATATTCAAACTAAAGGCAAACTGTAGTTACTGACAGGAATTTGATTGACTGCCTGCTCTAGTCATTGAAATGAATATGCTAATTCCAAATCAGTCGAAATTAGAGTTTAAGGAATCCAACACTGCAATGTATTAACAATATTCTGAGCAATAACCTTAAAGACAAAATACAATCATACCTTATTGTCATGTGAAATGATAGTTTTATTTTAGAAGTTGCTTTTTCCTACTAAACACAGCACACATAAAACTCATAGGCAGTGACTCAATGTTAATCAATTTTGGATCTGTCATCAAAAAATGCTTAAGCCTCAGTAGTGTAGACTTATACTGACAATTTGCATAGATTCACACATCAAACTTGGGTGAGATTCACAGAACCCTTTAAGAGTAAGAATACAAATCACACATTTACAGGCATACTTTCTGAACACTATTAGCTTCATTCCAACTCCTGTGGGGCAAGGTACTTTTTTAGTACACCACTAGTATCATAAATTAACATATTTCCAAATGGTGGCACCATTACAAGCTGTATACCGAAATACACATTTTTTCACTCACCAAGCACTTTTCCATGGCCATATATTTTTAAATGTTTTCTCTGGCAAAATGTGTCAGTGAAAACCTCGAGGGTGTGGGATTATCATGTGCCATACCTGTGATTTAAGTAGAAACTCATGTGTCTGTCCAAATAAGTATTACTGAAATGCTTACAATGATGTCACAAGCATGCGGCAGCTCACTACCTGCAATGTGGACAATCCACAGGTCTGCACCCTGAAGACGTTTGTGAAAGCAAATGTTCCGTTGTCATTTCCCTACACCCTTGTGAACTATGGAATGACACTTACATGTTCTTTGTAGGAGCAACTCTACAGGTTAGAAAACGACCTACAAAAATGATTGTGAGTACCCACCTATTTGTTTAGGAGTGTAAGTTATCATTTACAGTACTTCATCTCCATGCACGGTGTGTGATACTCCACTTGTCTAACTTGCAATGCAAATAGGTCAGCCATATAAAAGCACTGTCAAGCCATACCTAAAAATCCATGTACATTAATGACCGCCTCCTCCTATCTGTGCCTATGCCAGAGAAAACACCACAAATGATCTAGTTATCTAAGACACTTTAATAGCATTACAATGACATGCGTGTGCCCCTTAAAGTTCGAGCTCAGGCAGCTGGATAAACAAAATGATCACTGCTGTGCGGGTGACAAGCACTTTTTTGTGGAGGCACATAACTTCTGCCCATCAAAATATGTACCCCTGGCTCCCAACATGTGGGTGGAGCCAAGGCCTCTCTCTTGTTGGCTCTCATATTACTATCTGGCAACAGCTGTGTTGTCAAGCTGGACCATAAAAACGTCAATCATGACCTGCTGTAACCTTAGGGAAAAGAGTTGAGAGATGCCACGTTCAAGGGCTGCTGCGTCCTATCAGCAACCATTGGCATTGCTAGTAAATTCACAAGAGGGAGTCTGGCTGCCTTTATTCACATACACGCTGCAGGGACAATAATGTATTCATGTATTTCATTTGAAAATTATATGTAGTGCAGCATCACCACAGGGATTATGTGGGGTGTTTCCATGCAACATTGTTTATGTTATATAGAATTACATTGCTACATATAGGAAAAACATTCCACGAAGCTTACAATGACAATAATAATAAGAGAGTAATGACGGATGTTGTAGGAAGTCAGGACAAAACTGGGCGAACAAGTGGTCACCATGGGTATAAAGCAAGGAAGAGGGAAGATAGGTGTTTATTCAGTCAGAGGTGAAAAAGATGAGTTTTTAAATGTTTTCTGAACGTTACAGTAGGGCTTTATTGTCGAGCTGGTTTCAATAGTGGCATCATTTCTTTTTTTGGCCTTTTAGCACAATCACATTAATTCGTGGGGGTCTTTTTTGCAGTAATTCTGTTTTTGTTGATCTCTGACATTTTTGAAACTCTGGCATAAAGCTGTGTCTGGAGGACGCAAGGAAGTCTAAGGTGTGCTCTTGAAAGTCTTTTGTTGCTGTCCTATAGAGGTGAGTGACTGAGTGAAAACAAGGAGTGAGTTAGTGAACGAAGGAGCGAGCTCTATTTCCCATTGGATGCATTTGGGAGATGAACAGCTGCAGGATGGTACACACAGAATGATTTTAAAGGTCCGCCATCATCTTGGCCCTTTTCCCTAGCAGCGATTTTCTAAGTCAGGTTACTTCGTTACAGGCTGATGACAAGGCCAAATGTCGAATAAACAACTATGTATGACGATGGTCAAGCAGGGGTACAATGGTACATGCTGTGAACAGCTGCCAGCTGTCACCCTAGTCTATGTGCTTACCCCTGCACCTTTCCTGTACTCACAGAAGCTCTTGGCTTCTGACTGCGCATGTGCCTGATGCGCGAGCCCTGTTTTATTTGCACGTGTGTGCAAATGATAGAAAGACATGCATGTGACCTACCCAAATGGAGTTGAACAATGTGCACTCTTCTTTTCACTGTGTAAATGCAATACATGCACAACTCCTTATGTGTGACCCAGCAAACCAGAAATGTACACAAAGGCCATGGCAACACATTCATTCACATACATATCCAGCTACAATTGTACAAGTCATTGCATTCTTTTGTTCACGTTGCTAAAAGAAATGTGCCTCAAACATAAATTGAACACATATCAATCACCTTCCATGCAGATGCATAATCATTCAGAGTAACCTGTACGCTTACAATGCCTCACATGAATGATTAACGAATATTGCAATGACCTTCATAAGCGGAAAGAGGCATGAATCCTAGTAAACAGAAGAATCTTTACAGAGCAAGATAGCAGGAGTCTATCACCAGCGATAACTAATTAATAGTTCTACACATCTAATACCCATTATGTAAAGTTAACCTCCTACATCTCAATTGTGTGAGCGACCAATGGCATGGCTCATGTCAACCTGAGATCTACCCAAGATCTTATTCTTAGCACTATCTCACAGGCAGAGCCTGTAAACCAGCAGACAGGTCTGAGGACAGGCTTGATCTAGCGAATAACCAGAATAACCACTGGGAAACCCAACCTCCTAAAGAAGTTTCTGCATACCAGTATTAAGCAAATAAGAAGTTCAGTCAAAGCAATACAAGGATTAACAAAAGTAACTAATGCCCAAAGAAGTGTCTCAGATTTTCTCGTCTACACATGGGTAAATCTAAATCACCTAAAATGAAGTCCAAGCTAAGAGGATGGTTCTAGAGCCTAAAGAATCTCAAAAATAAAGAAATTCCTTAAAGGAAAATAGAACGGGGCTAGTAAGTAAGCAGGAAGGTGTCAGCATTGCAGAAGCTCGGTTAGGAGTCTTCTCGGTGCGGGAAGTAAGTGTCAGCCTGAGCCACACTTAGGAAAGAATCAAAGGAAGCATTGAGGTCTAAACTTCTCAAAGTCTAAGGAAAAGTGCTGCAATCTCAGACAGTGTAGACTCCAATTATTCACACTAAAATAATTCAGGTAACACCCCTGTGTTCGCATCATCAGGGGTACCATTGTCCTTCTCCGTTCTCACATTGTAGACTGCAACATTTACAAAGTATCCCCATACCCTGAAACCGGTCCTAGGAAGCTTTTTTCTGGTCCAGAGAGGACATGGCCTGGCAGTTCGGGCTGGATGGTTCCCATGGGGAGCAGGATCAAGACAGATTTGCATATGGCTGGGTCCAAACTGGGGTGGCATGGTGAGCAAAAGAAAGATGGATTTAACCCAGATCTCTTGACTCGGGTGAGTGTTTGGAAAGTTTCAGCACTCCATTCATCATCTTGTTGTGTTTGCTATGTTCGCCCTAAGTGGCCAAGGGTATGCCCAGACGTAGGTCCCTTGTTCACTGTGCCACTGGATTCAAGCTAGCCTGGATGATGAGTGGTGATTCTCTGAAACTGGTCCCAGGATGCTTGTTTCTGGTCCAGGGAGGACCTGGCGTGGCAGTTCGGGCTGGGCTGTTCCCATAGGGAGCAGGGTTAAGACTGAATGCATATGGTTGGGGACAAACTGGGGTGGCATGGTGAGCAAAATTACGATGGATTTAACCCAGATCTCTGTCCCGGGAGTGAATGTTTCAAAAGTTTCAGCTCTCCATTCATCATCTTGTTGTGTTTCCAACATTGCTGAATAGATCTTTCAGTTAAAGCTCTGGCTCTACATGTTCTTTCATCAAGGTCTTCTTCTCAGGCTCTATCACTCGTACAGTAATGTATCTATTCTTCAACTAGCAATGCATGTGAATACCTGCAAGAAAAGTCATGTTAGCAGAAAATGGAAAACAGTAATTTATGCAGCATGGGGAACAGTCTTACTAATGGCAACTTAAAATATTAACTCAATGGTGCACATTTAATATGTGTTTGCACATGTAAACACAAGTAAATGTAAAATGTTAGTACATTAGATTTATATTACATGTGGCATACAGTAAAATCTTAAATGTGTACATATAAGAATGACATTTTAGGGGCGTGGCTTGACGCCCGAGAAGCATGGCGGCGTCCCGGTGAGGCTCTCCGGAACGACTCGGCGGTTTCGCGCCCCCAGGCTATACGGGGCGAAACTGCTGTCACTGCGGGACGTCGGAAGGTCTCCTGATGCTCGGGAGCAGGGCGACATGCTGAACTACAGCGGCGGAGTCGGCAAAATATTTCAGTGAGTTTCGAGCAGCGACGCGATTTTGCGGCTGCCATTTTGCAGCGCCGTTCATTCCAATGGACGCGTCTGGTGAATGAAAACTTCGAACTTTGTGGCACAAATTAACCCTTTTTAATTCATGCTTTGAAATGCTGTAATGACACCAGTACTGCGGGGAATGGAGAGAGGCTGCGCCTGGGTGCAGTGTGTTGAGGAGGAGTGAGAGAGAGGATTTTGGCAGCCATTTTGTGAATTCACTTCTGCTGTACCTCAGAAGACGTTGTTATTCCATGGTGCAGTCTGAGGCGGGCGTTATTGGAATTGGTTCTCTCATATTGATGGATGAGCCTGCTTATGTATGCACATAATCTCTGATACCATACCTGCTACGCTGTTATTCTGATTTGTCAGGGATTGAAAGTCACAGAAATTTACATGAATCACGCTTTTCCTTCTTCAGATGGTTTTGGACATTTTAAAAGCGCAACACATATTAAATTCATATTAAAGTCGGGGTGGTGATCGCTTGGATAAATCTGACAGCGTTTCTTTCCTTCAACACACAATTGTTTTCCTCAGGTGTTTTAGTCGAGATCCCCGACAGTGTTCTTCCTGACAGGCGTGTTTGGCTGGTGCTTTATGGGCAAAATAAAGCATTTTCGTTCAAATCCTTCAGCACCTAAATGAATTTTTGTTAAGAACTCCAGAATTTTCAGTGAATACGCTAAGCTGGAAGATTCTCTGTTGACCACGTCACAGGTTCCTGAACCAACTATGGATTCGGCTCACGTATCATCCGGAAAATCTATCACCAAGCGCCTAAAGAAGGATCCTCCTTCTCCCCCTAAATCAGCTTCTCCTGTGTCCATGGAGCTCCTATTGGAAGAAATTAGGGCCCTTCGACCCTTTATGGAGGAAACGAATTCTAAGTTGCAGGTCCTCACTGATAACTGGGCTCAACTGGACTCCAGACTCAACACAGTTGAACTTAGCGTCTCCTCATTTGCGGAAACTAAAGAAAATGTATCTCAGCTTAATTCCCAGGTTTCGCAGCTCCAGAGGCAGGTGGAGGACCTTGAAAATAGGAACAGGCGGAATAACTTGCGTATTTATGGTTTGGGTGAGGGGATCGAGGGATCTGATCCTATCACTTTCTTTAAATCCTTCTTGCCTAAGATTCTCCATCTGCCAGATGACACTGTACTCAATATTCAACGAGCACACAGGCTGGGTCGACTCTCTCCAAGTGCGCTACACCCGCAGAAACCAAGAGGAGTTATTCTATACTTCTTGGAGTACACTGATCTCTTAAAAGTGTTGTCAGCGGCCAGATCCATCACACGAATAACCTGGTCAGGCTCTACTCTATTCTTTGCGCAGGACTATGCTAAAGCTACGGCCAATAGACGGAAGGCGTTTTTAGAAATGAGACCTGATCTTCGATGAATGGGGGCCAGATACGGTCTCTTCCATCCTTGCCTTTTCAAGGTTACATTCAATAATAAGACGACAACCTACGAGGATCCTATGCGCCTAAGGAGCTTTATTAATTCCTCCAAAACAGATGCCATGGATGCATCGGGACCTTCTTCTTCTCGTTTTGTCTGAGTTTGTGCAGCCCTTTTACAGAATGTTTTGTGCCTCGTATCTCTTTGTTTAAGCAATTTATGCTTACAGCGCTTTGTTTATTCACTCCATTTGGTGTTTAAGGCCGAATGTGTTTAAATGTTGTTCTGTTTGTTGTTCGGTTTCTTTGTTATTTGCTGTTCCTTTTTGACATTATAATGACTGTTCTTCTTCGCCCATACAGCCATCTTCTTCTCCTGGCGTGTTTACCTCTGAGTCCTCCGTGTGGTCAATGCCGCGTGTTTCATGTGGTCTCACCCCCCCTCTGCCTTCCCGCATCTTCCCTGTGTAAGTATGTTACCCTGTTTTTATTGTTATTTTTTCCCTTTCCTTTTTTCTTACTCTCTATTTGATCCTTCTTCTATTTTCTCTTCACGTGTCATCATTCTCTCTTTCCTAAATCAGATTTTTTCTCATTTGTACTTTTCTGATTATGCATATGAACTTTATCTCTTCTCCTTTTTCTTACATGAAGGGTTAATAGCTTTGACTTACTTGGACTGTTTTTTATACCATTTCTTTTGTTGGTTAATGCAACTTTCTATCTTACATATCAAGGTTTACAAGATAAGTATAGTTAAATATTGGAATTGTTGTTATCTTATTGAATGCACTATCTTAGTTTGCTGTATCTTCCTTTTTCTCTCTATTCATTTCTTTTGTTTAAGCTTTGATGTCACTATAAATAGTATCTTGGAATGTAAGGGGATTGAATTCACCTATTAAGCGGCAAAAAATACTGAGTCATTTGGCGAAATTGAATGCTGATATAGTATGTCTTCAAGAAACTCATCTTACAGAAGTGGAATCTTTAAAACTAAAAAGGGGTTGGTTGGGGGAGGTTTTCTTTTCTCAAGGGGATGGGAAACGTAATGGTGTCATGATGCTTTGTCGTAAATCGCTTCCTTTTAAATTTCTTTCACAAGATTCAGATGAGAATGGACGGTGGTTAAATGTTAAGCTGTTATTGGGAGAAGCTCCAGTCTCTTTCCTCATTGTCTATGCCCCTACTGGTGGAGACTCCTCATTCTGGTCTTCAATGGCCCGACAACTTACCACATGCAACGAAGATAATTTGATATTTGCTGGTGACTGCAATCAAGTCTTTGACCCCTTTTGGACCGGAATTCTAAAATTACCTTTACACCCAATAAACCACATAGATTTTTATTGATGCTATTACTCAGCATAAGCTCCTGGATGCATGGAGATTATGTCATCCTGCGGAGAGGGAATACACTTTTACTCTCCGGTCCATCACACTCAATCGAGAATTGATTACTTCTTTGTTTCCCATAATGTATCCCAAGCCCTTATTGATGCTGAGATTGGACCTATTTTATTGTCAGACCATGCCCCTGTTTCCATTCGTCTTGACATCCTTCCTAAGGTAAATGCACCTCGGAGGTAGTGCTTTAATAATACTCTCCTTTTGGACCCAATCTTCAATTCGTCCTTTACCACTTTTTTAATGACTACTTTTTGTTTAATCAAAATGACACCATGTCTTTTTCGGTTATATGGGATGCCTTTAAAGCATCAGCTAGGAGTTCATCATAAGGTATACTGCCAAGAAGCGTGCGGAGGCTCGCAAGCGTTCTAGTGACCTATTCCATGAGATAAAGAGACTGGAGCAATCCTATTACTCTACGAACTCGAAAGAATGTTTGTCTGCCCTTCTAAAAGCTAAGATTCAGTTTAATAAGGATACCACTGACAATGCCTCATTGTACCTGTTGAAATCTAGTTCGAAATTTTATGGAGGCCAAAATAGAGCAGGAAAAATTCTGGCAAACTATCTAAAGGTCAAACACAATAAGCTGAATATCGAATCCATATTCAATGAGCATTCTAGCTTAAAATTCAAAGATCTGAACATAGTGAATGTATTCTCCTCTTTTTATAAATCATTGTATACAGCAGAGGCGCAACCCACAGATTTTTTGTTGTCCCAATTTTTTTCCACTATTCAAAAGACAGTACAGGTTCTTCCTGATCTTTCACCTTTGGAGACAGACATTACGCCACAAGAATTGTTGAATGCTTTACAGCACCTTAAGAAAGACAAAGCCAGGACCGGATGGGTTTACAGTTGAATTTTTTCTTCACTTTTCTAAGTTGTTGCTTCCTAAGCTTCACTCTCTAATTCGCTCCTTTTGCGCTTCTGAGGGTGCCGCTGGTTCCTTTTTGGAAGCGCATATCTGTCTCATTCCTAAGGAGGGTAAGGACTTGAGATATTGTAAAAATTACAGGCCTATCTCTTTGGTCAATATTGATTATAAAAAAATTTCCAAAGCTTTAGCTCTCCGATTGGAATCTTTTTTACCAAATTTATTAGGCAAGGAACAGTCTGGTTTCGTTAAAGGCAGGCTTATCACAGATAATACACAACTTTTTTTTTATGTTTTGTCCAAATCCTCCCATCTCAAACACTCTCTTGCTGCGATAGATGCAGAGAAGGCATTCGATAGAGTTGAATGGCCATATTTGTTTCATGCTTTGAGATGGTATGGCTTTGGCCCAAAGTTCATTTCTCTCATCTCCCTACTTTACTCGAACCCTCGTGCCGCAGTTAATGCTAATGGCCTACTCTCCTCATTTTTTGATCTAGGCAGAGGCGTCCGTCAAGGATGTCCCTTATCCCCATTCCTTTTTAATCTAGCTTTGGAACCCTTCCTCTCCAAAACCCGCCAAAATCAAGATATCCATGGTTTCGAGATTAAAAAATCTCACATCAAATTTGCAGCGTATGCAGATGATATCCTGCTTTTCATATCACAACCATTGGTATCTATTCCCGCTTTTTTAGCAGAAGTTCGATCCTTTTCTTCTGTTTCTGGATATAAGTTAAACATTGACAAATGTGAAATCATGCCTCTCACCAAGTACACTTTTAAAGATGATTATGCCCCCTCCCATTTTTCTTGGAGCCCCAAACATATTAAATATCTAGGATTACATGTTGCTCCTCTAATCTCGGACACAGTTTCCTTGTGTATGAATAATTGTACTCAAAAACTTTCCGATTTAACAGCTAAATGGCATCCTCTTTATTTATCGTGGTGGGGTCGCCTCGATACTATAAAAATGATGCTCTCCCCTATAGTGTTGTACACTATTTCCAATATCCCTGTACCCATCCCTGCCAAATTAATTAAAAAAATTAATTCGATTATTTCTTCTTTTCTTTGGAATAATAAGAAGCCTCGTATGTCGTTGGCTATATTGACTCGACCTAAATCTGAGGGGGGATTTAGTTTTCCTGACTTCTCTACCTATCACAGGTCCTTCCTTTTACGCCAGGCTGCATGTTGGCTTATTGAGACCATGGATGATTGTCCTCTATGGACCCTAGTTGAGAGCCAATTTTTATGTCCTTTCTCTTTTCAAGAATATCTCTCCTTTACACGTAAACCGCAGTCCTTGTCAACTCCTATACTCAAACTTACATCCTTGCTTTTGGGGTCAAATTCCTTTCCAGCAATGGGGAGCTACGACGCATTCCTTAATTCAACGATTTGGCATAATACATCTCTGCTAATCCGTAATAAACCCTTCTACTGGAAATCCTGGCGCCAAAAGGACTTGATTTGGAACCACCAATTATTCTCTCACTCAGAATTTATATCCTTTCCCCAACTCAAGACATCCTATGGTTTACACGCTTCCTTCTTTCCCAAATATAACCTTCTCAAGATAGCGGTGCTGTAGTTGTCCACCAAATTTATAGGTACGTCAATTGATGCCCATACTTCTACCCCTTCTCATAATCTCCATGCCCTATTATGCACTCAACCCAAAGCCTCTACTCTTTACTCCCATTTACATGCTTCCCAGGGGGATAGACAGAAGACTAAGGTGGAGGATGCTTGGGAAAAGGAGTTGAAGACGTCTTGGTCAATCTCTTTTTGGGAGAAAATCTGGACAAAGATAAGACAAACTTCAAGAGCTGCGAATATGACGCAAACACTGTTTTTTGTATATAATAGATTATTGATCTGTCCTAATATATTGAGCAAACAATATCCCTCAGTAACAGACACCTGTTGGACTTGCTCCTGTCCAAATGCTGATTTATTCCATATGCTGTTTTTATGTTCCTTTGTTCACGAATTTTGGAAACGGGTATGGTCACAAATTAACTCCATTTTTAGTACTAATTTTCCATTTACCTATGTTCACGTGTTTCTGGGTAGTCTTTCTCCTATTTGGAAGGATCATCCATTACATGTCAAAATCATTGATTTGTTATTAGCGGTGGCTTTCCAGCAAAGTACAACGAATTGGAAGGACTTTTCAAAAATTTCGTACCAGGCATGGTGGTATGCTGTTTGCCACAATCACAGGTTGGATTCTTCTTTTGTTCATCCTGTTTCTCTGGCAACAAAACGCTTAAGTTTGTGGTCACCTGTAACATCATTTATTGATATTAGTGCCAAAAGTTTTCGTATATTGCTGCCATCTAGGCAGGAAGTCCTTAAACCTCCATGATTCCCCTGAACATTCCTTTGCTTTCTTATATTATTAATTGTATTCATGATTTATTCTTTGTGTATTGCCTCTTATTTTTATTATATGTATTGCTACAACCCTTTAATTATTCTTACAATTCATTCTTGTAATGTGATGACACTTGCGTAATCTGAACTGTCTTTGTTGATACCTTTGTTTTTCTTACTTTAATAAACTTTTTCTTGAAACTTAAAAGAATTACATTTTAATGCAATATATGAAAGATTAGTGTACACACTACATAAATCAAATTTGTTTCTAGAGTAATCACATTCTACATATATGAGGATGGTTTTTATTCCATCATCTAAACAGTAAATGTCATTCAATGTATTAAGGCACAAATTATGTAAATCAAATTTATTTTTCTAGTGAGTACATATCTACTAAGTAAGGATGGTTTATTAATATCTCATTTAATATGGTCAAAGCAAATAGTTTGAGTAAATTCACTAGTCCTACAGTAAATGCACTCTAGAAATAAATATCAAGGGCAACATCGAATTTAATATTGTTAGATCACACGAGAAACATGTGCTATGTGCACGTTCATGCTATGTATTTGTGACGTGGACAGGTGTAGCCAAAATTGCGCTGCATAGATGCACTGGTGCACTGGTAGATGGTGTATTACTGGGTAATCAAGAACGAGGGTATATTCATTATATATTGATTTCTTGTGTAATATGGAGGCCTCTGCATAATACTTTGGGGCTGTGGGGAGAACCTGGAGAAGGAAATAACATTTTCTGCGAGACCTCTGTGTATGTCTGTGACATCCACTTATGTGTCTCACAAATTAAGAACGTTTTATGCCTGGTATTCCAAGTAGATGAGAGGCGAATGTGTTTGTTAATATTCCTTTTCTTTTTAGTAAACACTTTTAGACGACAACAAGCTTTGGCAATGCTACAGGACTGGCTCATAAATGAAATGTCCTCTTCAGTCTTTGATAGGTTCAGCAATATCATACATGCACGGAGATTCATCCTTGCACTCCTGTATCTATTCATGCTTCCATTGACTCACTTTTGCATTTTCCCACAGTTACAGAAGCATCATAAAAATACAACAGTTACAGAAGCATAATAAAATACACACATATACACTTAAAGTCATATGCAAAACAAATTGAAAGAATACAGGTAGAAAAAAGAAACATGGTACATCCTAAACATGAGGGCATATGCTTGTAATAACAAATACACTTAAAAATTAAACACAGGAATGCTTGGCTGTCTTGCAATGGTATTATCCATCATTGTTTTAAAGTCTGCCACATTTAAAATAAGGATGTTGGTCATCTTAGAAAGGTAAAACAATGATACACTATGGCAAATACCATTCCATTATGGTCACCTAGTTTAGAGACAGTGACTGCTTGGGGAGAAGAGCACTGCACATGAAATAAGCCTATTAGTACTTTCTGGGGAGCTGTAGTAGGCTCTGGATAAAGATAATAAAAAGAGGAGAGGCAATTAAATGAAAGAGGACCTCTACAAGAAGAAAAGGGGGAATGAAAGGACTTGCACATGAGCGCTCTGGCACTGAAACACCCATTTCATTTTCTTGTAGATGTGCACATCATCAGACAAATACTGTCACTCACATGGTAACAGAGACAGTAGCTGAAGTGGGATGCTTCACGGCCCCATGCTGTATGCTGTCATGGATGGAACCAGAGTATAACTGACACTCATAGCATGATCCTGGCAGAGAGCTAAAACTGTCAAGCCTTCTGGTGAGACTCTAGCAACAATTATTGCAAAGCAAATCTCCTCTTCCCGAGGATTGTCAAGAGAGTAATCAATGCCAAAACCGTTGCCTACTAAAGTAAGCTGTGAATCCTATTTCACAAAATACGTCTGCAGACTTTAACATGGTGCAGTAACAAACCACACTGGCTTTAACATTTGTGTTTCATAATAAATAAACGAAGACTACTGTCTTTCGTGTTACCTTTCAAAATAAACAAATCAGACCTGTGGCATTTAACCTATCCTTTCCCAATTAACCAATCAGGCTTGCATAAGCTTTAACACAAGTCAACCACTAGGTATACAGTAATACAAATACGTTCAAAATTGCAGTTCTTAAAACCTTATAAAATCACTACTAAGAAGGCATAATAGGGAAGGTGATAGCACAAAACATTCACCCACATGATTGGTTCGAGTAGGTCACCAAAACAGAAATCCTTACCTACCACAGAATTTGTGAAATTCAATGTAACAAATGAACATCCTATGTGTTTCAGCGCAGTGCAATAACAAACCAGCCTTGAAAGCCTTTTACCTTTAAAACATGTTTTAAATAGGTCTACTGGCTTTTTGCAACTTACTGAATCTGGAATGACCTTTCAGAATGAACCAATAGGGCATATAACCAACATATGCATCCTGAATTGCACATAACCTGGCAACCATGAGTCTTACATTTATAAATCTACAAATATGTACAAAATGACAGCTAGCAAAACAATTAACATCCCTTTTCAACAGTGTCTAGTTTGGATTATCACAGTGTAAATCTTTAACCAGAATTTGTCTAGGGGATGTCCGACACCCAATCCGTTGCCTATAATGGAAATCTGTGGGATTACATGTAACAAAATACCTATCTATGGGCTTTAACACAGTGTAAAAACAATCCATACTTAAAAAGCTACTAGTTTTAACAAAAGCTTTTTCACACAAAATTAGCCAGGCTTTTGTCATAACGTTTATCATTGGCTTGTCACCATAACCAACTCTGGGCTACTTTACTGAGCATAAGCTTTCCCACATGGCAACCCTTAAGCATACAGTCCTAAAATTACAAACAGAACTATAGTTAGTAGAACAATATACACCCCCTCTCAAAGGGGCCTAAGAATGTTTTTCAAAATTAATTCTACCCTTAGGGTTAGTCAGTGGGAGTAGAGAATACAAATACTAATTTTCCCCCAGATAATGTCGCACCATCTCTTTGCCCCTCCTCCTTACTGTTGGTTTGTTTCTAAACAGTTGGTTTTCTATAAAGTAGATACACCATTTCATGGTCTAGCCCTTTCCATTAACTCTGCTAATCATGCTCTCCTCTCCGATTGTCAGTTGCAAGTTTTCTTTTAAATGGGAGGAGAAAAGTGCAGATTGCATAACAGTATTTCAAACTTACTTTTCTAGACTCTACAGGCTCGCTCCCGAATTCCAGTGCTCAAGACTCACAGGGAGCATTCTCAAAGGCAGACTCTCTCCTTTAAAACTGATTTGAACATATTAAAGCTAGATATTTTGGTTTAGTCAATGCTTGTTACAGAAAGCTTCGCGCATTGTCAGTATCACACAGAAAGGCAGCAGAATGCAGGGCCCCGGCCGTAACAAAACTATGTTTTAAAAATTGCAGAATATTTCTGCTACCCTCCTCTCATAACAAATGCTGTTCTGTTCACATCAACTTCTGTTCCAGCCTGATTTTGGAAAATTAAATTGAAAGACGAGAAAGACAATCCAGTGGAATCTGTGATGATATTATATGCAAAGAATGTTAGCATATGCAATAAATTAAACTACCCAGTTTTAACGAGAAACTCGGCACATTTGCCCTGGTTTCAGAGCAAAATCATGACGTTTCAGTTTCACTAAAGTTATCCTAAATATTTGCCAGGTATATGGAAAGACCCATTCAGTTCAGTTTATTGATGTTTTAAATATTTGCAAAAGACCAAAATTGTTTACATTGCAAAACAAATTCTAAAAGATATCCTGAAAAATGCTATGTTTGCAAGCAAATTGAAAAATATTCACAACTGCATATCACTATATTAGGTACAGATGGGGGCATAAAAACTCTGCATATTAAGTTTGATTCATTTACGCTGTGAATTACAATATTATGAATGGATCCTTTAGGTGAAAAGCTAGCAACAATCCTTTTTGTGCTATTGACCTCCGCAAGCAGACATAATGACTATTCAAGGAGTTCCAAACAAGAAGAATGTGTTGGGGTGGAACGTGAATAAATGAACGTGTATCCCTGCCCTGAGTGTACTTTTTGTTGTCATAGTCAAACGCGGATCATGTGTGTGCACCATGACATAGGCCTGTTTCACAGATTGCAATTTTGTTGGGCCAGGAAGGGCACACAAAGCGCTACCCTCATAGTGGTGAAACGCTACTGCTTTTACCAGGAGTTAAGGAGCACAAGCGCAGTGGTGGCAGCGTACCATGTAGTGATCAGTAGGAGTAAAGAAGTCCTTGTTAACCTGTATCACTGGAGTGAGGCCTACAGGCTATTTCATTCAAAGTTCTGCCACTGTGTGCCGAACTCACTCCTTGGCCTACATCAGTTTGTTGTGAAGTGCTGGGCAGTGCATGAGTTGTGTATCTGCGCTGGATGCATGTGGAATGGGAAGAGTACAATACATTGATAATGCAGTGCTGTGCAGTGCATTGATGTTGAATGAATGTGCTGGTTGTATGTGTGCCTGTGAGTGGTACAGTACATCAAGGATGTGGTGCTGTGCAGTACGTGCGTGTTAAATGCAAGTGCTGGGTGTATCTGTGCTAATGAGTGAAACAGTACTTAAAGGGTGCAGTGCTATGCAGTATGTGTAGGTTAAATGCATGTGCTGGGTTTATATGCTCCTGCGGTTGGTAGAATGCATAGCAGACTATGGATTCCATTTTGGGAGGCCAAGGCCTGCGTGGCTAAACATGAGGAGGTAGAGGAATCCCCCCAAACAGATTTGTAGATTGCTGCATTCAGAAAAGACACAATTAAATAGTTTGCCAAGAGTTGGTTCCAGTTTCACCTATCATTGTTTTACAATACCGTGACAAAATAAGGTCCCCCATTATTTGCTTTACCATTTTCTATACTAGCCAAAGTGTTATCTATTCTTCATTGGTAATTGGACTGATTATAGTTTGAGCCTAATTAATTGTGAATTTTGCCAAATGTAGCTAAACTAAATATTGTTGCTATTAATGACCCATCTATTTCTAAAGCTACATGATCTGCCATTATTTGCTTTTGCTATGGATTAAAAATTGTCTCTATTGTATTCTTATTCAATTTGACTTTGGCGGGCCATGCTAGCAAGTTCCCTGTCTCACAGCCTTTAGTGATTTCATTTTCCCTTTGATCTTTATAATATAGGTCTTTCTAAATACATCTTACTTCCTCCTTCATTTCCTACTTTTATGAGGGCCAATATGTATCCCATTGTGTGCTACTTTAACAATTTACAACTTCACATCTATAAAAGTTTAGCCTTCCTCATTTTTCAAAATGCAGCATTCCTCCCACAAAGCTTTGCTTTGAATGCTTCCCATATACTACAAATGGAGACAAAGCAACCCAAAGGTTAAGTGGAGCCTGGATCCAATATATAAAAGACAGCAAGTGGTCCCTCCTAAAACTACACTAATATAGTTGTAATGGAACAAATACTAATATGAATGACCAGGAAAAGTGCTTTCTCCTTTAGTTGGCCTATCCTCTTTCCTGCTGTTGAGAGCATCGCCCTGGACCTCCCCTAAACCCTTGCCCTCATTTTGTGGGTGCCATTCTTTAACACTCATTAAGCTCATCAGCTCATTCATTCTTGTTATATGCTGAAACCAATTCCATTCCTCTACCCATTATAGGATACATTTGTTTTCTGAGGTTAGTATTTTTTCGTCTGCTTTACCTCAGTTCAGTGCTGTTTCTGCGTTTGAGAAAATTGAGATTTTGTCATTTGCTAGGACTTTCAATATTGCTTGGTGAAAAAAAGAAGCATGGGTGCCTTCTGCTCGAAACAAATAAATCATCAAATTTGTTATTGACCATATACACTTTGATAATAATTGCTCTAAACAGAGTTTGCTCCTTTATCCTATTGTTGGCACACTTTGCCAACATTGCTGATGGAATGCACCTGTGGTATTGTGAGGTCTCCTATAAACTATGGCCAAATATGCTCCTTTATTAAATCCTCAATGACAGTGATTGGACTACACGTACACTGGAATGAACAGATCATTTTCCTTCTTGCCTTCATGTTTTTTATGGATCATATAATTAGTAAATGAGGTAAGATTGGCCTGAAATCCTGAATGGTGATGTTTCAAATCAGAAAATCTTTGTTCCCATTACACCACTCTATTGAAAAGCTCCTCAAACTTTGCATCTAACCTTTCAGTCGTTGAATCTGTAGGTGAAGTCATGGCTGCTGAGGTCAATTTAATTTCTTTGACCTTCTTTAGAATTTGCTCTACCACATATTTCAGTGAGTCAGTTGTTGCAAATTATCATGGGGACTGTTAGATTTGGGGGTCTCTAGTTGGCAGAGGTAGGTACCTTTGTCCAAATAGGGACCCTTGAGTCTAGTCAGGGAAAGTAGGTACACTCCCGAAATAACCCCTGCTCACCCTCTTGGTAGCTTGGCACGAGCAGACAGGCTTAGTTCAGAGGCAGTGTGTAAAGCATTTGTGAACACATACAGTAATCAAGTGACAACACTACAAATGGACACCACACAGGTTATATATTTATAAAAATAGGTATACTTTATATATATTTATCACAAGACCATAAACGACAAAAATAATCCACAATACTGTCAAGAATACTTAGTTCTGATCAAAAGGCTTAATTCAAGGTTCTGTGCGAGTCGGTAGCCTCCTCCGGCTACGGCGGTGTCGAGAACAAACAGAGTCTAACAGATCCAGCTGACCGCGTCGAGACGGGCCAACACAGCGTAGACAGACTCGGTCACAGTACCTTTTACTTGAAGCGGCAGGCACGGGTGTGCGAGCCGGATGGCTGTTCGTCGCGGTCGCGATGCAAAAATGGAAGCGTTGCAGGACGCGTTGTCCCTCGATGCGGTGCAGGCAGCGGCTCGTTGACGTCGTCGAGACGGAGTCGGTGAGACCAGGGCCGTGCGTTGCAGGGCGAGACGGTGCTTCGATGCGGTGCTGGCAGGTTGCGGTGCGGCGACGGAGCCGGATTCAGGAGCTGGCGTCGATCAGTCCGGACAGCGGTGCGAGTCGGGCGGTGCGTCGCAAAGCGTGCGGCGGTGCCCAACTCCGGTGCGGTCACAGGACTCGAACTCAGCAGCAGTGACCGTGTCGGTCGGACCAGTTCGATTCGGCGTAGCGAAGCGTTGCAGGACGCGTTGTCCTCGATGCGGTGCAGGCAGCGGCTCGTTGACGGAGTCGGTGAGACCAGGGCCGTGCGTTGCAGGGCGAGACGGTGCTTCGATGCGGTGCTTACAGGACACCGAGTCGGTCGTGAGAGTCGGTCACAGCTCCCTACCTCTGTAGCCACTGAAACAGAGTTTCCAGCAGCAATTCACAAAGGGGTGAAGTCCAATGGTCCTGGGACTTCGGTCAGGGGGCAAGCTCTCTTCCAAGCCCTTGGAGATCCTTCACAAGTTGAGGAAAGTTACAGCAAAGCAAAAGTTCCTTTCTCCTTTCTTTGGCAGTCAGGCAAACCACTGCAGGCCAATCCCCCAAGCAGCACTTCAGGCTTAGGGATAGTCTCTCCTCAGTTTCTTCTTGGTTCCGCTCCTCAGCAAAGGTTTCTTCTTGTTCCCAAAAGTGATCTAATTTTCCTGGGGTCTGGGTGCCCCTCTTATACCCTGATTCTCTTTGTTCTCTGGAGGCAGAGAGGCCTCTGCCTAGTCCAAAACCAGTTCTGGTCAGTTCTGGAGCACTCTGTGTTACATGACTCCTTCTTTCCTTTCACAATGTGGGGCAGAGTGCTCAGACGCCCGGCAGGAGGTGGAGCCAGCATTGTGGCAGGCAGGCACAGCCCTATTCAGACCCAGATGCAACTCCTCCCTCCACTCTGGATGCAGATCTTTCTATTCAGCGCTGTGCTGACTCACCCTGTCTCCGGTAGCCACCCCCAGCCCCTGTCACTCAATCTCCAGACAAGGAATACACAACCTAGCAGAGGCAGGCTTGGATAGTTAGGCAAGAAAATACCCACTTTCTAAAAGTGGTATTTTCAAACGCAGAATGTTAAAACCAACTTCACTAAAAGATGTATTTTATCATCCTGAGTTCAGGCATACTAAATTCGTTTTTCTACCATGTTCCCGGGGTCAGTTCTGACTATAAGGTGTAATAGTCAGTCTGCCCATTCTGGCCTATGGGGAGCAGGTAGCCTTGCAATAGTGAAAAACGAAAATGGCTGTAATTCACTATTAGGACATGCCACACACACCAGGGCATGTCCTACCTTATACTTACAATGCACCCTGCCCTAGGGCCTACTTTAGGGGTGACCAACATGCAGTAAAGGGAAGGTTTAGGGACTGGTAAGTGGGTGCACTCACCAAGTCGACATGGCAGCCCTAGGCTGCACACAGGCTCTGCGATGGCAGGCCTGAGACACATTTACAAGCCGCTTCTGTGGGTGGCACAACCAGTGCTGCAAGCCCACCAGCGGCATTGGATTTACAAGCCCTGGGCACACTGAGTGCACTGTACTAGGGACTGACAAGTAAACCAATCATCCAATCATGGAGTCACTAATACATATATCAATTAACGATAGGGAGCACTTGCACTTTGGCACTGATTAGCAGCGGCAAAGTGCCCATGAGCATCTAGTCCAGCAAAAACATATCGGCAACAGTGGAGGCATTACGAAAAAATGGAAGGGAGACCCACGCCAAGGATGCCAGGTCTAACACGTGTCCCCTCCAGCTGAAATGTGGGGAGAACTATCCTACCCCTAGGGAGTTCTCATCGCTAAGGCGGAAAAATCTGGACAGTCCATCAGCATTGGCGTGTTCTGTACCAGGGCGGTGTTCCACCGTAAAGTCCATCCCCTGTAGGGAAATGGACCACCTCAACAGCTTTGGATTCTCACCCCTCATCTGCATCAACCATCTGAGGGGCCTGTGGTCTGTCTGAACCCGGAAGTGAGTCCCAAACAGGTATGGTCTCAGCTTCTTCAGTGCCCAGACCACAGCAAATGCCTCACGCTCGATAGCACTCCATCTCTGTTCCCGGGAAGTAACCTCCTACTGATGAAGGCTACAGGTTGGTCTAGGCCCTCCTCATTGATCTGTGATAGAACAGCCCCTACACCATGCTCTGAAGCGTCGGTCTGAACAATGAACTCATTGGAGAAGTTGGGTGCCTGGAGCACAGGCGCCGTGCACATGGCAGTCTTCAAGGTGTCAAAAGCTTCTTGACAGGCGTCAGTCCAAATCACTTTCCTGGGCTGCTTCTTGGAAGTCAGCTCTGTCAAGGGGGCAACAATGCTGCCATACCCCTTGACGAATCTCCGGTAATACCCGGTGAGTCCTAGGAAGGCTCTCACCTCTGTCTGGGTCTTGGGGGCTCCCAAGCCAGAATGGTATCAATTTTCGGTTGGAGGGCGCCACCTGGCCGCTCCCAACCTGGTGTCCTAAGTACACCACAGAACCCTGCCCAATCTGGCACTTACTCGCCTTGATTGTGAGGCCTGCTCTCCGCAGCGCCATCAACACTTCCCAGAGGTGACGCAGATGTTCTTCCCAACTGGAACTGAACACTGCGATGTCATCCAGGTAGGCGGCACTGAAATCCTCCAGTCCAACCAACACCTGGTTGACCAACCTCTGAAAGGTGGCAGGGGCATTCTTCATCCCAAAGGGCATCACCCGGAACTGGTAGTGCCCATCTGGTGTGGAGAATGCTGACCTCTCTTTTGCCCCATCAGTCAAGGCGATCTGCCAGTACCCAGACGTTAAGTCAAACGTGCTGAGGTACCGCGCAGCCCCTAACCGATCTATGAGCTCATCAGCTCTGGGGATGGGGTGGGCGTCAGTCCTGGTGACGGAATTGAGTCCCCTGTAGTCCACACAGAACCGGAGTTCTGGTGTGGCACCAGGCTCGGCAGCCTTTGGAACCAAGACCACTGGGCTGGCCCAAGGGCTGTTAGAGGACTCAATCACCCCTAGTGCAAACATCTTGGAGACCTCCTCCTTGATGCAGGCTCTGACCCTGTCAGTCACCCTGTAAGCCTTGTGCTTCACAGGAAGACTGTCCCCAGTGTCCACATCATGGACGCACCAATGAGTGACACTGGGAACCAGGGAGAACAGGTCAGGGAACTGTCCCAACAGTTGGCGACAGTCACCCTGCTGCTCAGGTGTCAGGGAGGTAGAGAGGTTTACTCCCTCCACTGATCCATCTTGCTCTCGGGCTGACAGGAGGTCAGGAAGAGGCTCGGTCTCCTCCTCCATTCCATCATCTGTAGCTAAGAGCATGCCCACTTGGGACCTCTCCAAGTGGGACTTCAGAGCGGTTCACATGCAGGACCCGCAAGGGGTTCCTGGGAGACTGCAAGTCCACCAAATAGGTAACTGGACTCTTGCGCTCCACCACCGTAAAGGGGCCGGTCCACCTGTCCTGGAGCGCACAAGGCTCCACAGGGGCCATGACCCACACTTTCTGACCAGGCTGAAGCTCTACCAGAGTGGCATTCTGGTCGTACCACCGCTTCATCTCCTCCTGGCTGGCTTCCAGATTTGCCTCAGCAAGTTCTCTGAAACGCCTAGTCTGGTTCCTGAAGGCCAGCATGTAACTGTATACATCCTGGGGAGGTTTCCTGGGAGATTGCTCCCAGCCTTCCTTGACCAAACTCAGAGGTCCTCGCACCGGGTGTCCATAGAGGAGCTCAAAGGGACTGAACCCTAGAGACTTCTGTGGCACCTCCCGGTATGCAAACAACAGGCATGGTAAGAGGACGTCCCATTTATGCCTCATGGGTTCTTCCAGACCCATAATCATGCCCTTGAGGGTCCGGTTGAATCTCTCAACCAGCCCATTTCCTTGAGGGTGGTAAGGAGTGGTGAACTTGTAAGTTACACCGCACTCCTGCCACAGGGACTTCATGTATTTGGACACGAAGTTGGTACCTCTGTCAGACACCACCTCTTGAGGGAATCCCACACGTGAGAAAATTCCCATCAGTGCCCGTCCCACCACGGGGGCCGTCACTGTCCTCAGAGGGATGGCTTCAGGGTACCGGGTGGCATGGTCCACCAAGACCAGGATAAACCTGTTGCCCATGGCTGTCTTGGGGTCCAGTGGCCCCACAATGTCAATACCCACCCGTTCAAAGGGGTGCTGACCACAGGGAATGGCTGGAGAGGAGCCTTGTGCTTCCTCCCACTCTTTCCACTTGCCTGGCAAGTCTGGCATGTCCTGCAGTGAGTGGCGGCACTCCTGCGCATCTGGGAGCCAATAGAAATGGGTAACAAGCCTGTCAAAGGTCTTGTCCTGCCCCAGATGTCCTGCTAACGGTACATCATGAGCCAACCCCAGTAGGAAGGCTCTGAAGCGCTGGGGTACCACCAGCACACGGGCTGACCCAGGCTCAGCAACCTTAGGCTCTGAATACAGGAGACCATTCTCCCAGTAAATCCAATGTGATCCAGACTGATCACCTGCTGCCTGGTCTGTGGCCTGTTGCCTCAGACCCACGAGAGAAGGGCATGTGTTCTGCTCCTTGCAGAACTCTTCCCTGGAGGGTCCTCCTTCTTGCTGCCAATGGGTCAGCTCAGGTAGGTCCCCCAGTTCAGCTACCTGTTCCCCTGTAGGCTCCAGGGCATCCCCCTCAGGGTCTGCCTCCTCCTGGACCGTGGGAACTTCGGGGGCCAGTTTCCCGCGCCCCCTGCCTCCTCTCTCTCCGGCAGGCACCTGGGCCTCCCTCTCAGGCTCCAGGTCCTCTTGAACACCTTTAGCTGCCATTGACCGGGTGGTCACACATGCCCAATCAGGCAAGCCCAACATTTCTAAATGCGCACTCCGCTCCACCTTAGCCCAAGGTGAGCTCTCCAAATCGTTCCCTAACAAACAGTCAACAGGCATGGCTGGCCTCACAGCTACTTGAAGAGTACCCGAGACCCCCCACTCAAAGGGAACCTGAGCCACCTTGCAGTGACTCTCTGTGTTGTCAGCGGCAACAACCGGATAGAATGCATCAGGGATAACCTGCTCCTTAGACACCAGGTGACACTTGACAGCTGTCACACTGGCTCCTGTGTCTCTCAGAGCCTCCACCCTATGGCCATTGATGGTCACCCACTGCCTGTATTTCTTAGTGTTCTCAGGCAGCGGGGTCCTAGGGACCATCTCAGAGTCTCCTAATGAGACAAGGGAAAACACTGTGGGATCCCCCCACCTTGGGCACCCAACTCCTCCCCCAGGGCTACACTAGCCAACTGCCGGGGGACTGCACTGGTGGGTGCTGGTTTTCCATGCAAAGGGCAATGAGGATCGTTTGCCTTGTGGCCAGGGCGCCACACTTGTAACATACCAGTGGTCCCTGGTGAACAGGGGGCCCTGTCAGGGCCACTGGCTTCTTCTCAGGGGAGGCTGAGAACCTTTCCCTTGGTTCCCTTGGGGTTTACTTTGGGGCTCTTTATGGAACTCCTTCTGTTTACCCTTGTCCCCCACTCTTCTGCTGGGGACCCTGCCCACCCTTGGCGGAGTCTCCCACGTGACCCTTGTGGACCCGGGTACTCACCCAGCGGTCCGCCTCCTCAACAAGCTGCCTGGGGTTAGTCAGCTTACTATCAATCAGGTGCTGGCGTAGCTCAGGAAAACAATTACCGGACAAGTGCTCCCAGGCAATCAAATCAAAGAGCGCCTGAAAATCAGTCGCTTTGCTACCCTTTACCCAACCATCCAAGGCTCTGCAAAAGAAGGTCACATATTCAACCCAGGTACAGCTTTCAATCTTACTACAGTTCCTGAACCTTTGCCTATAAAGCTCAGGGGTCAAACCATACCTAGTCATTAAGGCATCCTTCATGTGGCTGTACGAATTATAGACTTCAGAGGGCAAATCCAACAAGGTATCCCGCCCTTCACTGAGGAACCGTCCCCACAACCCCACTCCCCAATCCTTCTCAGGGACCCGGTGGGAAGACATGGCTACCTCATAGGCTTTGAACCACTGCCCAATGTCATCATTTTTAAAAAATTCCTTAACCACATCTTTGGGAATATACACCCTAGCTTCAACAGGCACAGGCGGTACACTGCCACCAGAGGGAGTAATCTCTAAGCTCTTGGCCTTCAATTCCAACTCCCTCAAAACTTTCTCATGTTCAAACTGCATTTTCTTTTCCTCTAGGGCCAATTTCCTAGTTTGCATTTGGAATTCTAACTGCCCATTCAGCTTGAGCTTGGTCAGCTCCATTTCGTGCATCCTACTCTCTTTCCTGTCTTCCAACTCCTCTGGAGACAGTCCTCTGGCAGAAACACTGCTACCTACTGGGGAAGGTGGTCTTCTAGCCCCTAGACCCAATAGCCCCTCCAGCTGCCCTTCTGCATTCTCAGCCCCCTCCACAGGGGCACTCCTTGATTCGACCCAGGCCCTCAGCGCCTTTTGGAGGTCCTCCTTCCTGGAGAGTCCGGTCATGGAAACTTTAAACTTTTTGCAGAATTGCCTGAGCTGCTTAAGGGTGTAGCATTCTAGCCTCTCTTCTTCCCAATCACACTCAACAGAGGCTACTGATGCTGGTTTCTCCATAGTGACTGAACTTGGCATTTGCAAAAATAGGAAATCCCAGAAAAAATGCTATAAAAGTATGTGGTTGCGTTTTGGTCTGCACTCACTAAGTAGTGTTCACCAATCACTGTACATGAGTCACAAATGCAAGTCCAGAATCCTCACCGCTGACCACCAATGTTAGATTTGGGGGTCTCTAGTTGGCAGAGGTAGGTACCTTTGTCCAAATAGGGACCCTTGAGTCTAGTCAGGGAAAGTAGGTACACTCCCGAAATAACCCCTGCTCACCCTCTTGGTAGCTTGGCACGAGCAGACAGGCTTAGTTCAGAGGCAGTGTGTAAAGCATTTGTGAACACATACAGTAATCAAGTGACAACACTACAAATGGACACCACACAGGTTATATATTTATAAAAATAGGTATACTTTATATATATTTATCACAAGACCATAAACGACAAAAATAATCCACAATACTGTCAAGAATACTTAGTTCTGATCAAAAGGCTTAATTCAAGGTTCTGTGCGAGTCGGTAGCCTCCTCCGGCTACGGCGGTGTCGAGAACAAACAGAGTCTAACAGATCCAGCTGACCGCGTCGAGGCGGGCCAACACAGCGTAGACAGACTCGGTCACAGTACCTTTACTTGAAGCGGCAGGCACGGGCATGCGAGCCGGATGGCTGTTCGTCGCGGTCGCGATGCAAAAATGGAAGCGTTGCAGGACGCGTTGTCCCTCGATGCGGTGCAGGCAGCGGCTCGTTGACGTCGTCGAGACGGAGTCGGTGAGACCAGGGCCGTGCGTTGCAGGGCGAGACGGTGCTTCGATGCGGTGCTGGCAGGTTGCGGTGCGGCGACGGAGCCAGATTCAGGAGTTGGCGTCAATCCAGTCCGGACAGCGGTGCGAGTCGGGCGGTGCGTCGCAAAGCGTGCGAGCGGTGCCCAACTCCGGTGCGGTCACAGGACTCGAACTCAGCAGCAGTGACCGTGTCGGTCGGACCAGTTCGATTCGGCGTAGCGAGCGTTGCAGGACGCGTTGTCCCTCGATGCGGTGCAGGCAGCGGCTCGTTGACGGAGTCGGTGAGACCAGGGCCGTGCGTTGCAGGGCGAGACGGTGCTTCGATGCGGTGCTTACAGGACACCGAGTCGGTCGTGAGAGTCGGTCACAGCTCCCTACCTCTGTAGCCACTGAAACAGAGTTTCCAGCAGCAATTCACAAAGGGGTGAAGTCCAATGGTCCTGGGACTTCGGTCAGGGGGCAAGCTCTCTTCCAAGCCCTTGGAGATCCTTCACAAGTTGAGGAAAGTTACAGCAAAGCAAAAGTTCCTTTCTCCTTTCTTTGGCAGTCAGGCAAACCACTGCAGGCCAATCCCCCAAGCAGCACTTCAGGCTTAGGGATAGTCTCTCCTCAGTTTCTTCTTGGTTCCGCTCCTCAGCAAAGGTTTCTTCTTGTTCCCAAAAGTGATCTAATTTTCCTGGGGTCTGGGTGCCCCTCTTATACCCTGATTCTCTTTGTTCTCTGGAGGCAGAGAGGCCTCTGCCTAGTCCAAAACCAGTTCTGGTCAGTTCTGGAGCACTCTGTGTACATGACTCCTTCTTTCCTTTCACAATGTGGGGCAGGGTGCTCAGACGCCCGGCAGGAGGTGGAGCCAGCATTGTGGCAGGCAGGCACAGCCCTATTCAGACCCAGATGCAACTCCTCCCTCCACTTTGGATGCAGATCGTTCTATTCAGCGCTGTGCTGACTCACCCTGTCTCCGGTAGCCACCCCCAGCCCCTGTCACTCAATCTCCAGACAAGGAATACACAACGTAGCAGAGGCAGGCTTGGATAGTTAGGCAAGAAAATACCCACTTTCTAAAAGTGGTATTTTCAAACACAGAATGTTAAAACCAACTTCACTAAAAGATGTATTTTATCATCCTGAGTTCAGGCATACTAAATTCGTTTTTCTACCATGTTCCCGGGGTCAGTTCTGACTATAAGGTGTAATAGTCAGTCTGCCCATTCTGGCCTATGGGGAGCAGGTAGCCTTGCAATAGTGAAAAACGAAAATGGCTGTAATTCACTATTAGGACATGCCACACACACCAGGGCATGTCCTACCTTATACTTACAATGCACCCTGCCCTAGGGCCTACTTTAGGGGTGACCAACATGCAGTAAAGGGAAGGTTTAGGGACTGGTAAGTGGGTGCACTCACCAAGTCGACATGGCAGCCCTAGGCTGCACACAGGCTCTGCGATGGCAGGCCTGAGACACATTTACAAGCCGCTTCTGTGGGTGGCACAACCAGTGCTGCAAGCCCACCAGCGGCATTGGATTTACAAGCCCTGGGCACACTGAGTGCACTGTACTAGGGACTGACAAGTAAACCAATCATCCAATCATGGAGTCACTAATACATATATCAATTAACGATAGGGAGCACTTGCACTTTGGCACTGATTAGCAGCGGCAAAGTGCCCATGAGCATCTAGTCCAGCAAAAACATATCGGCAACAGTGGAGGCATTACGAAAAAATGGAAGGGAGACCCACGCCAAGGATGCCAGGTCTAACACGGACCTTTTTGATGATTTTCACCAACCTGGGTTAATTATTGATAGACAACTGATTCATCATATGTTTATTACCTTGGAGTGCCTAGTGAACACTGAATAGATCAGTTATCGGTGGCTCAGCACTTACAGCACTACTTGTTGTCAGAGTATCCTTTAATAATATTGTTATTTCATCTAAAGACTAAATCACCTTTAAGTGTGAATTGTCTTAAGGTACATTAAGATGAAAATAAGGAATGTGACATTCCTTCTGCAACCTCCAACACGTGGTTCACTAAATTATTGTAGGTATAAAGACAACTGTATGTATCAGAGATTTAAACAAAATAAACCTTGCCCATGAATAACCACGAAAAAAGAGAAACTAGATTTTACCCTGACTTTGTTATGCAATAAAAAATTGAAATTAAATGTTGCGCTTCAATGATAGCTTCATCTTTCACACTTGAAAAGTGGATAAAGAACTATTTTCTCCACTTCTAGTTTTTTTTATTAAAAACAAATCTAATGTGAAATCTGTTTGTGCCATGCTTGTCATAGTGCAAATGTTATTTATCAAATCCCCTTGTAAACAGGCAACAAAATCAGGATAAACAAGTGTGCCCTGTTCTTTCTTACACCAGAGGATGGTTTACACATGAGGCACACTTGTTCTCTTCCTGCTCCTAATTCTGTTGCCATATTGCCTCAACATTTTTGCCTTTTAGCACAACAGGTCTGTCTAAGCACAGTAGATATCACAAAATCATGGACACATGCTCTGCTTTAAGGGAAAGCTTCTTCCACTCCCAAGTGCACAAGTATGTCAAGGTTCAGCCATATTAAGCCAGAATAGCAATAGTGGAAGTATTCTGCAAACATAGCATGTACAGCAATATAGAAAGAATAATGTAAATACAGTGTGATTAGTATTAGGGTAGATGTCTTCAAACTGTGAGGAGGGTCCCCTGTGAGGGCCTGAATTGATCTCGGTGGATTGGGGGTGCCCAGGATCTTTCCAAGAGAATCATTTATGATGCCCCTGGGCAGAGGCAGACATCATGCTGAAAACAGTGCTGTGTTGAGCCATTCTGGAATGAACACCTGTATCATTCATTTTCTGGTTGGGAGTGGATGTCAAAGCTGAGGGAAGGTGGTTGGTATTCAAATAGCCCTCAAAATCTGTCACCCCCATTTCTGATAAATGATTACACCGTGAATTCTTTTACACTGTTAGGGATAACAGGCTGCCATTTGCTGTATTTGATTGCATTTTGTTAAATATGTTCAGAGCAGCCAATTTTAAAGATTACTTGTTGATAAAATATGTTTGTTATTCTAGAGACTCGGATGATTTTTTTTTTTTGCTTGTTTGTTTACATGAGGCGGGTGTGGCATTAAATGTTTGATCACCATTACAATAGGGGAATCTGTGTGTGCACTAGTAGGCCTTCCTTCCTCCACAGGCAGTTAACAAAACTGGGCAACGTTCCTCGTCACAGCATAGGCAGGATTAGTCAAACTTTCTCCACCAAATCGCCGTGCAGAAGAATGGAAATTGTAGTGTCCTGCTGGACACATTCTAGTGTTGAGCTTCCTGTTGTACCCACTCTCAACACCTCCCCCATCACAGGCGTCACCAGGCTGGTGACCCTGCAAATAAAAGGGGCCGGGCGCACATGCCCTGGGCCAGTTCCAGTATCCGACGACGGTGTCAGCGGGGTCATTTTGGCTAGTATGTGGGCCTAGGGCCCTAGACACCACAGAAATCATCCTCCAATCATAGTAAGTGTAGCAGTATTTAAAGCATTCTTCCAAACCAGAAAGCAATCCCTAGCGAAAGCTTATTTCTAAAACGGTGTATCAATTCGGCAAGCTTTCTCCAAATGCAGCAGGTGCAGCAGAAGTTTTATTTTCCTACAAAAACAAATACAACTATTTCACAAGCAACATGGAGAAAAATCCCAATCAAACAGGGCACACGATTGCTACGTTTAGGCTGCATTCGAGTGCCAGGACATATCCTTTCAGGGAGCCTCTAACCTATCCCTTCAAAATGTGCATCCTAAAACCTTTGAAGGAAATTGTAATTTCTACACTTTTAAGACGAACATTGCTTCGGCTACGCTTGGACGGTGCACCAGCTGTTTTACTGTTTGAGAACTGCCAGTGCAAATTTTACACTTTCCTCCTCCATTAAAGATTATTTATATTGCTGTGAATCAAGCCACAAGGTCCACTGATTCTATTGTATTCAAATCTATGCATTATCATATTGGAACACGTGGGGGGTGAGGGGGGTGATGGTGGTGGTTGTGGGTGTTTGACAATAGCTTACCGCTGCTGGCCATGCAGTACATGTTCTCTGTGTTTAGTGACTTACAAAACCATTTCATTTTAGAAACCCCAAACTATTGTTTTTGGCAATGCCTGTTATTCTGGAAAAATATTCTACACAAGTACGCTGCTTGGCTGAATATAACTCCACTGCCCTTGGTTGAATAAAACCTTGCCATTGCCTCCATGGCTGATGTACGAAATTCACTCTGTTTGTACATCTCTTCTCTCTTTGAATCACCTGGTTTGTTCATCAGAGACAGCTCCAATCCATGTTTTCTGCCTGCAGCTAAAAAAGCTATTCTTGTGAACCTTTTCATGATTTCAAGGGCAGTCGTATTGTGCTCATCACTGTAATTTAAAGCTGCAAAGTCACATAATAAAAATAACATTTTAAATAATGCATTTTGGAAATCATGATTTAGTAATCACTTCTCTTCAGCCTTTGGGCTTTACAAAATGAATCTAAATTCAGAGTGAAAGATGCCCTTTAATTCTGATTTCAAATGCGTTCTTTTTACACGGAGTTGTTTTGCAGATCTATGCACTGTGGGCTTCTTTGCCTGTAAGAATCAAACAGTAAGGACAGACTCCGGGTCCTGCTCAAAGTTAAATGAAGGCCTTGAAAATGTGTCGACAATGTTGACACATTTTAAGGATAAGCCACCACAATTTCTTGGCCGGATGTACTAAGCCACTCAAACTAAGGGGCATATTTACAAGCCCCTTGCGCCACTTTTGCGCCGCCGTTGCGTCACGCATGTGACGCAGCGGCGACACAAGCTCATGCGCCGCGTTGCGCTATATTTACAACGTGACGCATCTAGGGAGATGCGTCACGTCGTAAACCCCTGCGCCACATGAAACCTGCGTCAGGTTTCATGTGGGCGTACCCGGCTCAGGGGGCGTTCAGGCGCAGGAACGCCTCGGAAAAGTGACGTAGTGAAATCTACAAGATTTCACGCAGTCACTTTTCCGGCGCTGGTGCGTCAAATCCTTACGCCTGCTTCAAGCAGGCGTAAGGATTGACGCACCATGTTAGAGATAGGAAGGTTGGAACAGTGCTGGAGTTGCGTCGCGCTTGCGACACAACTTCAGCACTGCGCCAACCTTCCGCCCGGCAGATGCGTCACGCATCTGCTTATCCTGCGCCACGATGCGCCGCATTGTAAATACGGCGCATCGGACGTGGCGCAAGGGTAAACTTGCGTGATGCATTTTCCCTGGCGCATCCCTGCTGATATGCAGGGATGCGCCAGGGAACGTAAATATGCCCCACAGTGCTTTACACTGACAAGAATTCTAAAATAGACAACCATAAATTGTGTAATAATAACATTTACAGCGCCTTGCAGCTACTGAGAACCGGTATGGAGTGCTACATAAAAGCCTGGCATAATTATTCAGAAAAACTAGTGTCAAACAAAGGCATCACTTTTGGCTATGTTGTGGTATTTTTAAAAACACGTTTATGGAAAAACTCTTCTTAACTTGCATAAAATACTACATTTTATAAGCTGTCTTCAAACCTTTGAAACAGGAAGCCACATGAGGAAAGGAAGCGAATTCTGCATTTTCATTACAGCATCAAAGGTGCTGTTGCAATGAGACTTATTGATTGGTAACTAAGGAAGACCATGATAAGTGTATGTCCCTTTTAATCCAATCTTTTCACGATAACAGAATAAATACTTAAAAATGAAGGTAATTCATATAAAATGTTCAGATATAACTGGGCCCAATGAATCCACATATTTAAATGTGTAATTGTTATAAGTGAAAATTAGTTGTACCAAGAGTTGCGCGTCCGGTTACAGGCACACATCCAAAATGACTATACACTGCAAGTAAATCGAAAATGTTTCTTCAATTTAAAAAATATCAATTTTAAAAATAAGAATTTATTTACGAGTGCAAGTGTAAATTTTCTATAGAACGTAGACAACCATCTAAATAGTTATTGATGCTGTATAAATGGGAAACGTGTTAATATCATGTGTCTGAGCATAAGGCAGCTAAATATTGCACTATAAACCAGGTATTGGAGCTTCAGATGGACCTTTTCGGATCCAATAATCACTTTGAATGAATTGAACAGATTAATAGTTTGGAGAAGGAATGATCTACAGTCAACCTGAATTTTGGTTATAATGAGCGGTATGGCTGGTGGACAGCACATTTCCCAGAGAGGAAAGGAGGTTCTGTCAGATGAACAATATGTGCTCAACATTGCCTCAAAAGTGCAATGGCCTAATTGCGGATGAGGCAGGGTCAAAGACTGGCCTTCACATCTTGACTGTCTTACAGTTTTGAAATGTAAACGTCTGGAAGCCCTTTCTAAATATCATTGCTGTAATCCATGGTGGATAATATCTGAGAAGAAGAATGCATGCAAGATCCTGAGCTGGTGTCAAGAGCTGCTGAGGCAGATTTGAACTGAAAGGCCAATGCAAGCCAGAATCAGTCTATGGACCCATCCTGCAGATCACAAACATGGATTTAAAACAAAATCCAATACTTTACGGTCCAGTTCAGCATAAAAGAAAAAGGGTTTCAAACTTGTGGGTAGAACTTTTCATTTAATCGTTCATCATCTGCTCATCATCAAAAACTGAGCGATGTGTGCAGACTAACCTCACTAATCTGTGTTCTCTTCGTTTAAACTAATGCAAATGTGAGTACCATGAGCCTGCATATAAAATTTAGCTTCATAAGCAAGCTAAAGAGAGGCTGGGTGTGATTGATAAGAAGTACGGACAATAGACAGCACTGATGTATACTCTAACTCAAAGAAAATTTGTGCCACTTCTCCCTAGCACTCAAAGAAGAATGAGGAGATCCACATTAGCACAACAGCCTTCAGTGCAGGAGGAAATAACCAACAATGGCAAAAGCAGTAGATAGTCATAGGAGCCATATGGGAAGAGGCCTATGACATGGCACTGGTGCTATCCATTTTGCATTGAGCATAACAGGCCTTTCTATGAGAAAAGAAGACAAATATACAGTTCTACAAAATATGGTCAATGGAGAATATAGCAGGATTCTAGAACACCCAACAGCAGAGTTCATAAATGACAGATGCAACGGCGTGCCAAACCTAAATTCATACAGCTTACACATGATAGCTGGTAATGTTAGACCTGGCCCTTTTGACAGGTTTATCCCCAATGGCAAAAACTAGCATTCCCGTTCAGGCTGCCATATTCCTGCCTGATCTAGGAGGAGCATATGTTCTTCGGTCACTACTTGTAAATTTATGTTTTCATTGTTATTGCTACTCTGTTTCTGTCATATTCCTTCGTGATTTCACATTTATGTATGGGTTTTTGAAGGGCACTGCAAATTGCTATATCAGGATGTTGCGGGGTGGGGAAGAGGGGCACTGGGAGGCAAGCAAAGTGTCACTTCATTGGGACTGTCAGTGGTGGGAAAAATAAACAAGGATGATCTGTCCGGGGATAGTCTTACAATGTAGGCAATGGTAGGAATGCTGTAAAAGTTAGGTCCTGATCTTTCGTCTGCCAGTTTTAGGCATCTCACTGGTAAAACACAGGGGCGGCTGGTAGGGAACATTGGCGGGGGTAGAAAAATAGAAAGAAAAAAAAGAAGACTTACCTGCTCATCGCCAGTCAGCAGCTGCCGCCTCTCCTCCGCCCTCGCTGTTTTCCTGGCTCCTGACAGCACCCAGGGTCCCAGACTCCCCTAGCCAATCATTACACTGCTGTCACCAGCATGACAGCAGCATCGTGATTGGTCTGAACGCCATGGTTCGGCACTCAGACAGGGAGTGGGAGCCTGTGCATATTTCCCACCGAGGCTGTGCAATATAGCCGGGTGGAGAACATGCTAATTGCGCATGACAGTTTTGCTGGCACAAGATGGCTGACCAAACCATCAGATGCACTTAAGGTGCGCATTATACCACTCCTCCTCCCTCTGATACGGCAAGCCCAGCTGCGCCCTAATCTGGCTCCAAGCTCCACTACAAATAAAATGAAAATAACTCTCTGTTATTATCATTTTATTTTTCCTTTGCACTGCTCCAAGAGCAGTGGGATGACACTCCTACGCCTTAGCGGAGGAGCTGCTGCTAGTAAAAACATTGAGTGCGTACATTTAGGTAAGTAATGCAGGCAGCACTATATGTTCAGCTAAAGTTAGGTGCAACTGGGAAGAATGTGGACTGGAAAAAGGTTCTATCTTATGTCCTCAACAGAATTTTATAAAGTCTTTTTCCATTCCCAATGGATGAGGAAGAGAGTTCTCCAGGAAAAGCCCTGTACATGGAGAGATCTACCACTATGTATTTTTTTTAATTCGGTGGATGCAGAACCAGGAAATTTGCAGATGATCTCAGAATATGAATGGACAGTGGGGCTTGATGGGTCTGGCTCTAACAGGACATGGCCATAAACCTTTGGCGATGAACAGTGAATGTGGGATCACTTTTAGCTGGTAGTCAATTTAGAGTTCTTAGGGCAATTAATTTGTGGTCCTTGCTTCTTATGTGTCAAATGCATCTTACAGAATGATTCTGAAATCTTTGCAGTATGTTTTTGAATGTGCATGGAGGCCAGTGAGAATGCTGTTGCAATAATCCAGAAAAGGAGACACCACAGCAAGGACTAACAAAATCTTGTGTGAGAACTGTAGGAAATAAAGGATGTCTAGAAGAACACATTGATGTCAAAGACAAATTTGGTGACAGAGTTCACATAAGGGATGAAAATTATTATTTTTTCAAAATGACACCAAGATTACAAACATTCTGAACTCATGGGAGAGATCGACCTGGAATCAAGACAGGAAAACACAAAGATCTAGGTTCTAAAGGCCCGCAAGCAGAAATGGACCTTTTAGTGCTGCCCCCGCCCAATTTTGTATGCATCACCAAACAGACAAGAAGGATTTTATGACCAATGGTTTTGTTTCACCACAAGGAAATCGAAGAGTATCAATGTGAATGCTAGTTCTTTTTCTCTTGCTCTGAGTAGCTGTTCCATGCTGTGCCAGGTAATAAATCCTCACTGGAAGGCACTTACTGCAATGTTGCTTTCTAGATGGGTGGAGAGTTGTGATGTAACCACCAATTCTAGAGCTTTGCGATTCATGACAATCCAGTGGCAAGTCCATAGTTAGACAAAACTTCAGAGTCAACATTTGATGTTTTGAGAAGTGGACTGATGTATACATCTTTCAGAGTATCATAGGTGGAGAGCAAGGTGTTCATATTGTTTTTATCTCCACATCTTCTATCGGTCTCTTGCTCCAGGAATTTAAAAGCCTTTGTGTCAAACACAATTATAAACTGCCACTTCTGAAACTAAACCTCTATGTCAAATACCTTGTACTGAATCTGTAGTTCCAGGAGTTCTAATAGAGTTGATGAAAAATGTTTACCTCTTTCGGCTATAATAACGCCCCAACCACGTTTCCTCTAGGTACTATAATAATAAATTGCTTCTCAAAGAAAACATGATTTTAATTATGTGGCACTTCCATTTAGATGATGACATTTTTTGTAAAGTGTTTATAGACTAGCGGATTCTGAAGAGTGGGTGTTTCTCTGTTATACAGTACTAGTCAACAACTTTACCATGTCCTTGAATCCAGACTTAAAACCCTTCATCTACAAAGGGCTGCATTGCAGCTCTGTGATGCGTAGATTATCAAGGAGAGTATTTTTTTCTATTGCACATTTTTACTCATCATATTTTTGAAGGTCCTTACTAGTGCTGTACACAAAATGTTGAATAGAACAGATGATGAAGTAGTGAGTCATAGCTGTAAATGTTCTAGGAATAATATCCTCAAAGAATTAGTCATCCATTACCAGAAATGATTATGTGAAAGTGAAATCCAAGAAAAATATAAAAGAACTGATGTTTCCCAAAGATAAATGCTAAACCAAAACACCTAAAAATAATGTGCATTGAGGGATTTTGTTTTGTGATGGGAAAAGTTGTGGCAGCTATGGAATAACATGCTGTATGATGTTTAGCTTTGGAAGAAGAATAAGACACAAGGCATATATACATCCTCCCTCAAACTAAGGAAGCCAGTGTGCTAGAGTTGGTTTGGCATTAACTGGAGATTGTATGACACTAAATGCTCGTGGCACAAATGCTCATGCCGTGAGCTATGAGAATTATGGAAGCCAAAGGATCCTGGAGAATTTATGTTGGGTAAGTCTTCAATTGCAATCACACAGGTGGAAGGACTCCACCCGGGCTGCTGTTTATTTTATGTTTGTTTCCTATATGTACATAAGAAAAAAATGATCATGCAAGGTGTGAATTGCAAATTCTTTTTAAAGTTTACATGGAGGAGGGCTTTGTTCAAGATGTTTCTACTTGTTTTACATGACTATAGGTTATTTTTTATAGTAATTTTGGGTAGACTGATGGTTTAGAAAACCAGACTAGGAAAATAATAATTATGTGGATTGACAAGGAATAGGGTGGAGGGACAGCAAACGAACGAGAGTAAATGAAAAATCTACATGAAAATATACCTTCACAACTATCTGGCTACCACACCAAGGAGTGTGAATTACAATCTGAAGGAGCAAACTAACATGAGATATGTTGTGAAGGTGAAAGAATACCATGAAATATACTTGCTTTACTCTCACAATTTGTAACACAGAAAGACTTTTGTGCACTTAACGTGCGTTGACTGGCAGGCTTGAGGGTTTTCATATTTGTCCCAGCTTATCTCATTCTGTCAGGCACAAATGGAAACCAAAGGCAGATATATGCCTAGATGAAAGAGAAAGTAGAGATGTAGAGGTGAGTGATGACTTCCCCAAAATGGCAGCTTCTGAAACAGATTACCTTGTGGTTTAATATTGCTAGTAGCATCTAGATTGTTGATTATAAAGTATTGAAAAGGATGAATTTACTGTCAAAGTATGTTCACTTTCAAGATGGTTAGCTTTGTGATTCTTGTACATCAAATTAAGTTGTACATTGGAGCTAAACGTCAGCCAGTGAAAATTGTGATTTCTCAGGGAGTAGCAGTCCCAGCATTTAAAGAAAGCTCCTGCCTCAAACATGGCATTTTGGATTAGCTGCAGAACATGGAAGTTAGATTCTTAGAAGCCAGTGAACTTAGAAACTTGCCATTGAGGTTTTGAATAACAGGGCTTTAGGTGACTGATTTGGTGTGGTTGATAACATAAAATTAATTTATTGTGCTTGGTAATTTTGGCACTCTGAAAAATGGTCAAATTATATTCTTGTGCAAGGAAAGAAATATGAGGATGCACTCCTTCCCTTAAATGTTATTTGATTATCAAGCGAATAGAAAACCATATTGTTGCGTGCGAACAGATACTGTGAACCGTCCCATGTATCACAGTTCAATCCAAAAGGTATCCCAAAAGGCACGTGGCTTGCGCACCCATCTGTCGCACTGCTGAGTACAGGAATATTTCCTTACAGTAGACCACTCCAGCTCTGTGTGCTACAAAGTATATACTACAACACCCTCTGCCTACACCCTCATCAGACCTCACCCCATACCCCAACCTAACCTTAAAAAAACCCATACGTAACAACTGAATACTAAACCCCTTCCCACTGTGCGCAAACCCACCCCAGACCCAAAATTCAAAATAATCCACTGCGTGAATAAGTGCAAAAACTGATAAAAACTCATATACAGCACCTGTTCTACTATTCCGAAACCCTCTCCCCTCTGACACTTTCCCAAGATTCACTATTAATTAAACTCCCCTTCCTGTTGAAACCAACCATCCCCGTGTGCTAAGAAATCTAATCTGAGCGGTTACCCTTAGGAGCCACAACCGGCAGCCTAATCTCCTCGTGCGCTTCACTCCATGCTAACAAAAACGAGTGCTCCTTCTGCCCTTCAGACCGTTATTAATGAATGCTCGCCCATGTGCACACAGTCAGGCTTTGAAATTCAAAGATTGACTCTAACCACCTGACCTGTCCCTCTTGGGACTACGAATCATGAAATAATGCCCAATAAAAACAACTAAACCCACAATGCAATGCCCAATACCAAAACAAAACAGACACAGACCATAACCCACCCATACCGATATCAAACATTATATATGCAACAAAATGTTCTATGTGAAAAATAAATGAAAACCCATGACTGTGATCATTAAATACGTAAAGTCAGTGAAAACAAATCTATAAAAATTACACAACAGCTGGAAATACATGATGATAAGAGAAACCACTGGTACAGTCCGGTTCAACTGTCCCATGCATTAAGTATTGCTGTTCACATCGCTTATGTTCCACCATAACTACATCAGATCCACTCAGGGTATTCCGTGTTTCCACACTGTCTCCGAAGTGATCAATGTTCAATATCTATAATTTTAGAAAGTTCAAACAAGTAATCCGTGGGGTGCAAACTCGTAGGGACGATAGAATTGCAATGCAAGGAAATAAATATGAGGATGCACTCCTTCCCTTAAATGTTATTTGATTATCAAGCGAATAGAAAACCATATTGTTGCGTGCGAACAGATACCGTGAACCGTCCCATGTATCACAGTATAATCCAAAAGGTATCCCAAAAGGCACGTGGCTTGCGCACCCATCTGTCGCACTGCTGAGTACAGGAATATTTCCTTACAGTAGACCACTCCTTGCTGAGTTATCCAATATTTTGACCAAAGTATACCAATAATTATACTATTCCTTCTTTCATAATTCATCCATGCATTTTTAATCACTGGGGAGACAGCGTGATTCCACAATGATACTTTATTAAACATTTTCAAATGTCTCCTGCATGCCCATCCAGGCTTTCAACAGCGACACGTGAAGATCAATCATTCATAAGAGTAGGCTCATGTAATTACACCCAATGCATTTCGAGCCTGGGGGCTCTTCGTCAGGGGTCACTGAAACACATAAAAAAACAGCTGAACCAACTGCTCAATGCCAGCTCTCAGTGTGCTACAAAGTATATACTACAACACCCTCCTGGATGGGCATGCAGGAGACATTTGAAAATGTTTAATATAGTATCATGGTGGAATCACGCTGTCTCCCCAGTGATTAAAAACGCATGGATGAATTATGAAAGAAGGAATAGTATCATTATTGGTATACTTTGGTCAAAATATTTGATAACTCAGCAAGGAGTGGTCTACTGTAAGGAAATAGTCATGTACTCAGCAGTGCGACAGATGGGTGCGCAAGCCACTTGCCTTTTGGGATACCAAATTATATTCTTGACATTTTATATGTACAAGTGGGTGTCGCAGAGAACCTTCACAGATTTTGCCTACTGTTACTTCTTGAGTGTGGTGGAACTGAGGAGTTGGAAAATAGAGGCTGGATCATTGGTAATTGCCTCTTAGAAAGAAGTTGGTCTGAGTGTTGTTTGATTGGAGCAAGATGGGGACAACCACTTCTGGATGAAGATTATGTACTTGGTAACTTGTTGTTTAACCTTTGTTTTAGCTCTTGGTCAAGTTTGAGCAGTTTCAGTTGAGTGGCCAAGGGCCGCGTGCACAGTGGAGGGAACATACACAGTAGGTGGGCAGTTCACAATGCATTTACAAATATGATTAGTAATACTGCTTGACATATCAGACATTAAATTCACGTGGGTATGGGCATAGATCTACACCTGGCCTATCACTTATGCGCTGGGGTTCTCCATCGAGAGTGCGTAGCTCTATGTTTTAGTTGTAAATGTGGGAGTGGCAAGGATGTGGTTGGAAAATGGGGATTTTCTACAAAAAAGTAGGCTAAACAATGGGAACATTAAAAAAGTTTACAAAATATAAAAACACACCTACAAAATAGTAAGTCAGCTATAATTCCCTATAGTGACACCCATATCTATTTCACTAGCAATAGATCCCAAACAGGCTCAGATCTATCTGAGCTAAGCCTTGGAGTAAGCGACACCTGGCCACTCACAAGCGTTGCAAGGCAATCGTATCAATGGAGGCAGGGAATAACACTAGCAGCATGAAGACTTGCAGCAAAAAAAATATATATATCTTAAGACATTGCTGACACCCATATAAATTTCACTGCAGGAATGTTAACATACATATAAAACATTTTAAAAAAAAATATTAGATAACCTAAGACATTGGGTAAACCCATGCCAATCAAATTGTAAAAATGTGAACATAACAGATGTACATACAAAGAAAATTACAACAATGTACATTTTTAATAAATTATAAATGATACTCCTTTCTAACTTAGCACTACTCTCCACATACACAAAGATACATCAAAACACAATGCATGTCCCAAGCAATTACACACACACGTGCACCCACAAACACACACACACATAATGATAGAAAACTGTAGCTAAAGTCTGGCTCCACAATGTCAGACAGCACAAAGGAAAGATGGCAGAATCTACGCATGTACTCCCAGTAGGAATGCATGCCAAGAGTGTATTATTTTCCTAAAGCAATGTCTCTTACGCTATTCATTTCAGTTGTATAGTTCTCCATAGCATAGGTATAGGTTTAGGTTTAAAGGATTTATAGAGCGCACAGCTGCCCAAGGGCTTCCAAGCGCTGGAAGTCAGATATGATGCAGAAGCTACGGGGGAGTTTAGTGGTACTGATGGACAAGCCAGGTCTTAAGCTTTTTTCGGAAAATTGATTCTGTTTCCAGGAATCTGAATTCACGTGGAACAGAATTACACAGCTTGAGTGCCAGATGTGCAAAGGATCTACCACCCCATCTGACTCTTTTTATTCTGGTCGTTTTTAGTAACCGTTCAGAACAAGATCTAAGGCTTCTGTTGGGGACATATAGGCTCACCAATCTCTGATTTTGCTGGGGTCCGTGTTATGTATGGCTGTGTGCGTCAGGCAAAGTGCCTTGAATTTGACTCTAGCCTCGATTGGGAGCCAGTGTAGAGCTTTTAGATGCTTTCCAGCTGGTTCCTGTATTGGGACCTTACTGCAGCATTTTGGACGACCTGAAGTTTTCTGATGAAATATTTTGGTTCCCCTAGATAAATGGAGTTTCCATAGTCGAGACGTGATGTAACCAGGGCATGGATCACTGTCTTTCTAAGCTGGAAGAGGATACGCTCCAGGATTTTACAGAGCATTTTGAGTAACCCAGAACAAGTACCGGAGAGTTTCTTAGCTTGGGTCTCCATTGTTAGTTCCCTGTCGAGCCAAAAGCCAAGATTTTTGATAGTCGCGTTCGGGTCTGGTGGACTACCTAGACAGTTAGGTCAGCTGATCAGAGGCCTGGGGACTGCATTGTTTCCGAGGACCATCAACTCAGTTTTGTTCCAATTTAGCTTTAGACAGCGGCTTGTCATCCATTCCACAACTCTTTCCAGACATGGTGCTAAAGATCTGACTCACCATTGGTTCTGGGGTCAAGAGAGACCACAAGCTGTGTTTCATCTGCATACGATATCATAGAGATACCGAACTCCTGGACTATCAGTGCCAGTGGTCCCAAATAGATGTTAAACAATGTGGGACTGAGCGAGGAGTCCTGTTGCACCCCGCAAGTCAGTGGCATGATATTAGAGAAAAGGTTAGCTTCCATGACTTGGAAAGTTCTGCTCTTCAAAAAGGATGAAAGCCACTGCAAGGCTTTGTCTTGGATACTGATTTCCAACAATCTGTTTTGTAGAATAGAATGGACCACTGTGTCAAATGCTGCACTTAGGTCAAGAAGTAGAATAGCGGCTGAACTGTCTTGGTCCAGGGTCATTTTTAATTCTTCTGACACTGCTAGCAGTGCTGATTCCGTGCTGTGCCCGAAAGCCCATCTCCGTGGGATGAAGGCATCGGTTAGTTTCCAGAAACTCTGTTAGCGCTCCATTTACATGTTTCTCTATTAATTTCCAATTAGTGGTAAGAGTGATATAGGAAGATAGTTCCCAAGTTAAGCTGCATCTAAATTGGATTTTTTAATAAAGGTCTAATTATTGCCTGTTTCCAAGCTTTTGGAACTTCGCCTGCCTCTTAGGAGAGATTAATACTTTCGACTAATGATGGGAGCAAGACCTCAATGACCTTACAAAGAACATGGGGTGGAGCAGGATCTAATGGTGAGCCTGATTTGACCTCATCCATCAGAGATCTCGCATCATTTATGTTAGTAAGTGGGAAGCGAGTAAGGACAGGCGTGGAGGAGATCCGCACATGATCTCTTTCCTGGCTTGTGGTTGTCTCACTCCCATTCTGAAAGGAGCTATAGATATCCATGACTTTTTCAAGGAAGTAAGTGGCTAGATCATTACATTTTTCCTCTAAATCCTGAGAGGTGTGGTTGTCATGAGTTAGAGAGGATGGGGATTTTACCACTTTAAAAAGTTCCTTAGATAAATTATGTGCCTGGTTAATCTTTTGCTCAAACATTTTTGCCTGAGCATCTTTAATATTATTATGTGTGTGGCAGACATTATCAGCTGGGATAGTTGTAGCCCCTCAAGATCTAGCAGCAGCCTCTTAACATTGGGGAGATTCTGATCCTCAAGGGGAAAGTTTAGATCTCCTAAAATAGTAATATGGGCTTTCTTCACCAAAAAACTGGCCAGGGTGTCAGTTAGACTATCTAAAAACTCACCATAGGGACCCGGGGGCCTATATAGTAATAGCCCTGAGAAGGTATGTGTTGGAAATGGGGTAATGGTAAATTGGCAGCTTTCACAGTCAAGAATGGGAAGGGGGTTAATGACATAATTAAATTCATCTTTTATCAGGACGGCAAGTCCACCCCCCACCTTTCCTATTTGATCCAGTTTATAAATTTAAAACCCAGGGGGTAGGGCCATTAAAAATATCTGGGGTGGAGCTGTCACTGAGCCAGCTTTCAGCGATGGTCAAGGCATCAAGTTCCGCCTCCTCCAATAACAGGCGAATTTCAGTTTTGTGTTTAGGGAGGGATCGGCTGTTAATTTGGCCTCGTTTCCAGGCAATGTTCTCAGCATGAAAGCTATGAACATCCGAGTTAAGGTCAACTGTTACTTTTATCTCAAAGTTGCAGTGTTTGCATACCTGAACTCCAGCAGACCCGCTATCGAATTACCAACCCTTGTCACAGCATGGTTCAGCGAGAGGCCTACATCTACATAGCTGGTTCCTGGTATAGAGGGTCCGTGACTGCTGAATTTGGGCAGGGTTCCTGGCCCCTGGTCCAGTTCGGGTGCATACGGGTGCAGACAGGCTTCCCTTTGGCACGCCAGCGCCACGCCCCCTGTGCGCCCACTGCCCAGCCACCATTTTAAAGCGTCAGAGGTCTGGAGACTAGAATGCTGACCTCTGAGGCCGCGTACACTCTATGGTAAAGAGGGGTAACTCTACCTCTCTACCGCACCCTATGGTGCATGCCTGCCTGCCAGAGAAGAGGAGTTCCTGCTCTCACTACTGTTAAGTAGTTAAAATTTAAAAAACACTGTAGAATTCAATTTTAAATTCAGTTTTAAAAAGCAGTAAAATCATGGCATAAAACTTAAAATAGAGGCACACTGATGGAAACCTCTTACTTTTGCACTCGAACTCCGCTGTGCCCGCTGCCCAGCCGCCATTTTAAAGCGTCAGAGGTCTGGAGACTAAAATGTGACCTCTGATGCCGAGTGCACTCTATGGTAGAGAGGGGTAACTCTACCTCTCTACCGCACTCTATGGTACCTGCCTACCTGCCGGAGAAGAGGAGCTCCCGCTCTCGCTACCGGTAAGTGATTAAATTTAAGAACACAGTAGAATTCAATATTAATTCGATTTTAAAAAGCAGTAAAATCCTGGCATAAAACTTAAAATAGAGGCACACTGAAGTACACCTCTTAATTTTGCACTTGAACTCCGCTGCGCGCCCGCTGCCCAGCCGCCATTATAAAGCGTCAGAGGTCTGGAGACTAGAATGCTGACCTTGGACACCAAGTGCACTCTATGGTAGAGAGGGGTAACTCTACCTCTTTACAGAACTCTATGGTACCTGCCTGCCTGCCAGAGAAGAGGAGCTCCCGCTCTCGCTACCGGTAAGTAATTAAATTAAAAAACACAGTAGAATTCAATATTAATTCGATTTTAAAAAGCAGTAAAATCCTGGCATAAAACTTAAAATAGAGGCACACTGAAGGACACCTCTTACTTTTGCACTCGTACTCCGGAGTTCATTGCCTATTCTACGCAAAACTACATTTAGCAGATTGTTGTCTAAAATATAATTGTCCCTACATGCCCATGTAAGTATTTGGGACACATACTTCATCTACGAGGAATAAATCTCCGCCTGGAATTGAATTGCGTTTAGATATCCACCAATAGATTTACCTTGTAAAGTGGACACAGAGGGGCCGATTCCGATCTCGGTCGGAGGCGCACCCAATACTATTCGGTCGGGAAAAAAGCCATGCGAAAGCCAGTTTCCCGACCGATCCGTACAGCACACCGAACGAGCAAGTACGATGCGCACAACAGCAAAAATTCCGGCCGAGCCGTACTCACCCAAACCAGGTCCTGTTCTCCGACCGAGGCGAATCCGGAAACGCCGAATCGAGTCGCACGGAAGGGAAAATGCAGCCCCGTCCGGCCGGACAAGTACGATGCGCTTTCCGTACGCGCCGAACCCGTCGCTACGCACGGCACGTCAAAGCATCCGGGAGAGGCGCACATAAGCTCCGAATCGCGCCACAACACGATCCACGGCTACGAGACGAACACAGCACAGACGAGGACGACGCGAAGCGACGAGGACGAAGCGAAGCGACGAGGACGAAGCCAAGCGACGAGGACGACGCGAAGCAACGAGAAGGACGAACGACACGAACCAACCATGAATCCCTTCGTCCCGATCATACCAATATTCTACATCTACTACCGGAACAGGCACGGACGCGTACGGCGCAGAAGGTAAGTCAGACACCAACCACAAAACACATACAACACGTACACGACACATCACACACATACACGGGGAATCTGAATATACTTGCAACAGCAGCACCATAGGGGCGGGATGCCCATCACCAATGCCACATATGCACACAGGGGCCTGAATGCGCGCCACCACCCCAACCCAGGGGGGCTGGATGCCAACCACCACAACCACCCTTAGCCAGGGGGTGCCAAATGCCCACCACCACTACCACCCTTAGCCAGGGGGCAGGATGCCCACCACTACTACCACCCTCACCCAGGGGGGCAGGATGCCCACCACTACTACCACCCTTAGCCAGGGGGCTGGATGCCTACCACTACTACCACCCTTAGCCAGGGGGCAGGATGCCTACCACTACTACCACCCTCACCCAGGGGGCAGGATGCCCACCACTACTACCACCCTCACCCAGGGGGGCAGGATGCCCACCACTACTACCACCCTTAGCCAGGGGGCAGGATGCCCACCACTACTACCACCCTCACCCAGGGGGGCAGGATGCCCACCACTACTACCACCCTCACCCAGGGGGCAGGATGCCCACCACTACTACCACCCTTAGCCAGGGGGGCAGGATGCCCACCACTACTACCACCCTCACCCAGGGGGGCAGGATGCCCACCACTACTACCACCCTTAGCCAGGGGGCAGGATGCCTACCACTACTACCACCCTTAGCCAGGGGGCAGGATGCCCACCACTACTACCACCCTCACCCAGGGGGGCAGGATGCCCACCACTACTACCACCCTCACCCAGGGGGGCAGGATGCCCACCACTACTACCACCCTTAGCCAGGGGGCAGGATGCCCACCACTACTACCACCCTCACCCAGGGGGGCAGGATGCCCACCACTACTACCACCCTCACCCAGGGGGGCAGGATGCCCACCACTACTACCACCCTTAGCCAGGGGGGCAGGAAGCCTACCACTACTACCACCCTTAGCCAGGGGGCTGGATGCCTACCACTACTACCACCCCCACTCATAGGATGGACAATGCATGACACAACAAGCACACCACAACCTAGGGAATGCAAGATTAAGACATCCCCCCACCACCATGACAAGCGTGTGAGCAGGCTGTGTCAAATGCCTACAACACCGAACATGACATTGAACATACAATGTGACCCCCTAGCACATGTGCCACACATATATGTGTGTGGCACCCACAATGCAAGCAGCCCATGACCATTGTGGCAATGGGGTCTAAACCCCCATCATCACAGTGACCAAAAGGTAAGTGTGGGGTCCATAGCTGAAGCACATTTTGACCATTGTGGCAATGGGGTCTACACCCTCATCATCACAGTGACCAAAAGGTAATTGTTAACAAAGAAAGAGCTGCAACTGCCAAACTGCATGGATCATTCCTGGTCACAGAACCAAAAACTCATCTGTGGCAAAGTAGTGTATGTGTCCCATTGCAACATAAATTGGGGGAGCCAAATACTGCAGTGCAAATGAAACATTCCTTTGGCCATGTGCAGACAAACAACACCCATGGGGGCTGAGACCGTCAACAGTCATCAATGACACAATGACAGAAGTGACCATCAGAATGCAGAACCACATATTTGCACCAATGGGCACACAAATGCAGATACCCTGTGGAGACAGCAGATGTGAGGTGAACAGATACCATACCATGGCAGCAATGGGACACACAAACCATGATCACTGTGCTGACCGATGACCTAGGAGTCCCAGGGACAGCAGGGGAAACACACCAAACAACATACAGCCAATGGCACACCCAAGATATGCCAATGCAGTGGTGCAGATGCACAAACACAAACAGGCAGACCAACACTGTCATCATACACAGCAGGTGAGGGGTGGGGGTGCCAGTGTCCCCAGGCAACAACACAACACATGAGGAGAGCTGAATACCAATCATACAGATGTGCATACACTGCCACACTAAGCTAACTCATGGATCCAAATCCCCTATGTGGGCAAGCAGGCATTGACAGGTGAGAGGGAGCACAAAACACACATGTCACACAGGCACGTAGGAACAACAACTGACACAGCAAGTCACAGACACACCACAGCACCACCCCCAGGGCCCCCACAATGTGGTGACCCTGGGCTGAAGAAAAATACCACTGTGATGACAAAGCTAAATGTCGTTCACACTGTGAACCACAGTCAGGTGTCCTGAGCAACTAACTACCATCACACCTACACAAGCACAAATCAATCAGCATGGCCAGTAAGCCAAGGCCAACATGGAGGCAGGGGACTAGCCGGGCAACAACTCTCATCTGCACACACTCAACACCACACCCCTCGACCTCCAACAATGTGCAGCAGTGAAGTACACATGCACTGGTGACATTGCACATGCACCCATGACTATTCCAGGGTGGTGGGTGGGAACCAAGGTGTAGAAACACATCACACATGGACACTCAACAAGACTCCTGAATGTCTGACACACTGCACACTACTCTGTACATGGACATGACGGCAATACCACACCGACCAATGGGATCCCAGCCACAGTCACACACCAATGAAGAAGCCAAGGTCACCCACAAAGAACACACATAGACAACAACCAACATTGCAGCCCGGACCCTAAGGAGTGCCAGCAGTCACACACACAACGTGTCACAATCACTGAAAGATAACACAAACTGGAAATCACATGACAGGGGCAAACAACAAGTGCCAAAGGGAAACCTGACTGTGACCCATCTGCGTCAGCACACAAACTCTGCCCTGACAGCAAACACACCTATGGGTGACACCCTGATGACCAGTAATGTGCCATGCACCCACATCACAGAGAACACAGGGAGAAGACTTTGGGGGAACATAGCTCAAGTCAGCAAGCATCACAAACAGGTACAACACTAGGGATCACAGCATGCGCAGATGAATGGAAGTGAACACACAGACATGCACATACAACACACACCTTGGGCGCAGGCAATGTCACACGTGTACACACTGCCATGAGGGGACTCCACTCCTGTGTGAGGAAAGCTGTGCCATATGTTGCCTCAGTAGGGCCCCATCATGTCAGCTGAGCACTTGGTCACACAATCAACAATTAGCACCAAATGAGGGCTCCCATCACATCAGCCTGGTCATGGATGTGCCAACGGAATCATCAGCACAGATCCAACACACTTGTATAGCAATGTTGCACTGACTACACGGATGAGTCCCTCCCCATTGATGCCCAAACCTGCATGTCCACTGGAGATGGCAACACGGTCAGGGAAGTAGACAAATGCAACGATGGCAGGCACAACAGATGTGCAGGGGTGGAAGCCACAGATATGAAATTGCCAATGTAAGTAGGAAACCCATTGCCAAATACTGAACACATGACACCCTCAGATGCTGCTATTGATGACATGGATACACCACATGATAGGACACATTCCCCCTGGACCACATGGGTTCCTGCACAGTAACACTTCATAATCATGAGACCAGATATCACCATCACTGCAGCAAGGGCATGGTTAGCTGCACCAACAACATGTACATCTGAAGCATGAGCACTAGAGAAAAGAAAGTTGCTTTATTCAGCATATGTGTTGAGGCCAAACGAAGTCCTGAAAAAAGAGCAAAGGCCAATGGCCAGTCCATTGTCAAAGTTCAAACAGGGTGACACTGGCAGATGTCACCCTACGCATGCCTGCACAATACCAGGGACAATCCACTAGGAGGGGCAACCGGGGGGCAGGCCAGGCACCGCAGGGACAGGATCAGGGCTCACCAGGGGGAGTCAGGGAAGGGGTGGTGGGTGCAGGAGAGCCACTGACAACTGCAGTGGAGGTGTCTGACATGGTGTGTGCCGGCACAACTGGGGGGCATGACACAGATGTCGTGGGTGCCGGCACAACTGCAGTGGACCCTGCAGATGGGGTGGACAGGTCCGCCACTGCAGTGCCCAAGTCAGACAGGGCGGTAGTGGACTCCACTGCAGTGCCTACCTCCAGGGGAGGAGAATGGGGAACAGGCAAGGTGGGTTGGACAGAGGGGGGGACACCCTCACCACATCAGTGGCACAGACAAGCGCAGCGGGGGGTGTGGTGCTGGGAGAGCAAGTGGCAGGGGGAGAAGGCCGGAGCATCTTGGGGATGGTATATCTGTGGGTGGGGGAACCTGGGGCAGGGTGTGGTGGGGGCACCTGTGCAGTGGGGGCCTGAGGGATGGAGGACGGAGACCTTGTGCCTGAGCTGCAGGGTGGTGGCGGGGTCTTGCTCTTAGCACTCCGGGGGGACTTGCGGGTGGGGGCCTCAGTCCGTCTGCGCCTGGGGGAGGGTGTCCGGGGGCGAGGGGCACTCTGCTCCGTGTGGGTGGGCTTCCTCTTCCCCCGGGATGCTGGAGCAGCTTCATCGGTGGGGAAGAGGCCGAGGTCACAGAGGAAGAGCTGCTGTGACTTTGGGGTTGCAGGTGAGGCAAGGGAGGGTGCTTTGGAGGGAGAGGGAACTGAGGACTGCGCAGTGCATGTGGATGCGTGTGTGTGTTCCAGGGCCCCATCCCCTGTGAGTCTGGCTTCAGTCCCCTGAATGTGCGTGCGTGTGCGTTTTGTCATTGGCGTGTGTGTCAGTGTGCTGGATGTGTGTGTGCTGGTGTGTGCCTGTGCCAGTGTGTGTGTGCCTGGGATGGGTAAGGTGCTGGGGAGTGTGGATGGAGCAGAGGCAGGAGGGGTGAGGGACCGTTTGAGGAGGGACACTGCTGCCGTCAGGGAGGAGTCCATGGACCTATTGCCCCTCTGTAGGTCAGACATGCCCGATGAGATGCCCTCCATGAACGACACCAGCTGAGTCAACAGCGCGGTGTGCGCATGGAGGACACTCAGCATGGCTGTCTGCCCTACATGGAGCTGGCGAAGGAGGTACACAGACTCCTCACTCAGGGCAGCAGGGGACACAGGGGCAGGGGGTGCGGTGCCTGGCCCAAAGGAGACACGCTCCCGGACATGGGAGCCTCCACGGACCTGGGGAATGGGAGCCGATGGGAGGGCGGTGGTGGTGCTGGTGGTGGCGGGGACAGCAACACTAGCTGGGGTGTGGTGGCTGCTGACACCCGCCTCCACAAGGGAGTCATCCTCCGAGTTGCTCTGGTCCTCAGCTGAGGTGGATGCTGCTGAGGACTCCTCGGTGTGGCTCCCCTCGCCCTCCGTGCCACTGGGTCCCTCCGACCACTCCTCGGCTGCTGACCCAGTCTGGCTCTCCGGCTCCTCCTGGTCCGTGGAGCTGTCCCCTTCCGTGGCCGTGGATGTATCTGCAAACAATGGGGAAACAGACAGACATCAGTCACCTGCACCAAACGCACACACCACTGTGAGCACAGCACATTACAGAGCAAGCCCTGGCATCATTAGTTGTACATTGCTAAAAGTGCCCTAATTGAACAGGAGAAGTCAATTGTCAGTCTGATGCCAAGCATGGCACTCACATCCCACATGGCCTTGCACCCATCTGTCTGGTGTCTGTTGGATTGCAACACCCCAGTGTTGACACATGCACCAAGTACACAGTAGTTGGACAGTGCAGAGGACACGGTGTGGACACATCACAGCTCTTGCCACTGAGTCAGTACAGGTTTACGGATGTAAGGGATGCCCAGAGTCAAATAGGAAATGCATGTGATGCATACCAGCGACAGACACCATGATGCACCCATGTCCTGATAGCCAGCGCCACTATGGTGTGCATGTAGCACATGTCACTCCCCTGCAGGATCACCAATCAGTAGACACATGCCATGGCGGAGGCATGACTGCAAAGTCATACATCACTGTCTCAGTGATGTATGACTTTGCAGCCAGACAACAACACTCTGCACTGTGTCACAATAGTAGGTCATGGGGAATGCAAGTCCTGGAGCTGCACAAGTGCACATGTACATCCCCCCACAACACATCCTCTTAACCCTCATCTGTCCAGGTCATACCTATTGGACATATGGGAGACCTGTGACACTACCCTCTGAACCTGAGCCCCTCACACTCTGCTGTGCATGGGGAACAGCTGCCTGAACTTCACATTTACATGCCCCAGTCTGCATGGGCAGCTGATCAGACACCTATGTGTCACACAAGTATCGTCTCCTATGGTCACATCTCCAGTGGCATGCTGAGCCCCTACCAAGAAACTCCACAGCAGTCCTGGCGACTAATCCACAGCACACTGACACAGAGGCAGACACCTGAGGGGTCAAATCACTGTGCACAATGTGTCCTCTGATACACGGGAGTGGGAGTACAGAGTGTATTGTATGGCCTGGAGTAGGCATGACTGTCCAGCCCCACATGAATGAGGGATGAGCCCTGGACTGTAGGCAGCTGGCTAAGTATGTGTGACACACGTCATATACATACTCCTGGGGCCCAAACATTGTTCCCACCCGCAGCATGGGTGTGTGCCAGGTACCCCAGCCACATGTGGTGGATCAGCTCAGCAATTGGACCACAGATCAAAGTAACACGCTGAATACATGTCAGAATACAGGCATTGTGTAAGCAATGGACCCACCCATGATGCCCACCACAGAGTCAGGGAAACAGATGCTGTCTCCCACCTTGAGTCAAGCAAACTGCAAGGACACAGTCCTAAGTGACAGAATTCCCTGCATGTAAGGGCCACACCTGGGTATCAGATGAGGAGTGGGCAGTGCACAATAGAGGGACATGGCTCCTGGACAACATGACTGCTGTACTGTGGCAGTTCAACCTGGCCCGAGGAGGGCACATAACATGTTAGACAGAGTACACAGTGCAGTCTTTGACTCACCCCCTCCTTGCTGCTCTCTGGCCTTCAGCTGCCCATCCAGGTCTGGAAAGACCACCGCCAGGATCCTGAGCATGTGGGGGGTCAGGGTCCGTGTTCCGCCCCTCCTGCGAGGAGGCGACAGCTTCAGCTGGACCCGTGCAATCCTCCGGGTCCAGCCCCGAAGGTCCTGCCACCTCTTTTGGCAGTTGCGGATCCGGCGCTTGTAGACCCCCACGGACCGGACAGCCCGGACGATGTCCTTCCAGATCTCATGCTTCCGATGGGCAGAAGCCTGTCAGGATGACAAAGTGATAAGGCCATTACTACACATGCAACATATCCGTGCATGACACAGTTGCATATACATGTCGCAATCACAGGGGCACATGGTGTACCCAGGCAGTGCACGGCTGCCCATGGACAGTTTTCCAGAAGTCACTACATGGTATCATAGCATGGGGAGTAAAACCCTGTTCAGAAGCACTGTCACTGCACCATACCTGTCCAGTGCAAGTCACTACACACTATGGGGGGTGACAACTACTCAGTGAGCCTGCTAGCCAGTGGTGTGCTGACTCTCAGCCTTGCTAGTCAGACAAAATGCACATTCAGAAAGGCAGTGCACAGAACACTCACCTGCTCCCCTGGTGTCCCATACAGCTTGCTGTACTGTGGAAGTAGGCTGTCCAGCAGGGCCTGGTTCTCTTCAAGGCTGAAGGCTGGGGCTCTCTCCACAGTACGTGCCATTGCAGGGTCCAGAGGGGCAGAGACAGCAGCAGTGCAGTGGCAGATGTCGTCCTGGAGCATGTAGTGCAGGCAAGTGGGCTCTCAGGGGAACATGCAGCAATATATATGTGCTGGAGAGGCAGATACTGTCCCTTGTGTCCAAAGTGATAGGTCCAAGTCGTTTGCATCTTCTGAATCTGGCCAATCCATGGAATAGCAGCACCAAAACACGCCCACAGCATCCTTCAAAATTTCAACTTCATGACATACATGATTTTGCAACATTGTTGTGGGTGACCAACTGATTTTCCAGCAACCGACTCGTTCGAATATTCGAAAACGCGTCCGTTGCCAGGCAAGCCCATTGTCAATGGGTGCGCACCGATCGGTCCATTGAGGTACAACGCGCACAGGGGTACAACGCGTACCCGCACACATTGAATGCAATGGGCCGGCCGGAGGCACCGATCGGTCCATTGCAGTACAACGCGCACAGGGGTACAACGCGTACCCGCACACATTGAATGCAATGGGCCGGCCGGAGGCACCGATCGGTCCATTGCAGTACAACGCGCACAGGGGTACAACGCGTACCCGCACACATTGAATGCAATGGGCCGGCCGGAGGCACCGATCGGTCCATTGCAGTACAACGCGCACAGGGGTACAACGCGTACCCGCACACATTGAATGCAATGGGCCGGCCGGAGGCACCGATCGGTCCATTGCAGTACAACGCGCACAGGGGTACAACGCGTACCCGCACACATTGAATGCAATGGGCCGGCCGGAGGCACCGATCGGTCCATTGCTGTTCAACGCGCACAGGGGTACAACGCGTACCCGCACACATTGAATGCAATGGGCCGGCCGGAGGCACCGATCGGTCCATTGCAGTACAACGCGCACAGGGGTACAACGCGTACCCGCACACATTGAATGCAATGGGCCGGCCGGAGGCACCGATCGGTCCATTGCAGTACAACGCGCACAGGGGTACAACGCGTACCCGCACACATTGAAAGCAATGGGCCGGCCGGAGGCACCGATCGGTCCATTGCTGTTCAACGCATCACTGTACATGTGACTGGCATATGTCAGCATGCCTGTCTCAGATGGACATATGCCAGCCACAGATAGCTCCCAGGGAGTGAGGGGCACACCTACATCACGACAGCCTGTCCAAACCTTATCATAAGGCATGTAAGGCTGCATTTCCTATTGTGTGTATGTTGGTGTACATTTTGTCCTGTGGGTGTCACCTGTGGGCAGCCACCCCCAGGCTGTGCACGTGTTAATGGGGACAGGATCCTGGGTGTTACGTGTACGTGACCACTGTGATGTGCAACTGTTCATATCTGTGCATGTGCCATGGTCACATTTCACAGTGGTGTTTGTGTATGTCATGTCACATACCCCGTGAGTCCCATGTGGGACGGTATGTTTGAGCCAGGGTGTCCCAGTGGCACAATAGTGATGGCCCTCCACAGTCTTTGTGCATGTAGTGTTTACAATGTCTCTGATTTCATGTGCACAATGGGAGACAGTCTCCACATCCACGTTGTGTGTGCATGGACTCTGATGTTGTGCGTGTGTGTCACAGACGTCCATGGCTCTCCTGCCATGGCAAGTGTGGCCACTACCTGTGGGGGTCATGTTTGTTTTGTTGTGGTGTACACATGATACTCCAGGTGATGCCAGTGTCCATGTGGCATTACAGGGTCCCTGGGAATGTGCCTGTCGTTGAGCTGTGGTGCCTGGGGCACATCTGTCCTCACATGTCACTGGGGGGGTGACTGTGACACAGCATCATGATATCCAATGGGCCAACCTGGGACAAATTGATGCCACCTGTAGGACCGTGTTGACAGATGTTGGCCATGTATGTACCATACATGTCGTTCCGGTACTGCACACTTCATGTAGTTGTGCCTCATGATGATGTATGTTGGGATCTTGAGTGTGTTCAATGCCGCATATGTGGGGTGACTGACGATCTTGCTTACTTCTCCTCTGCACTGCAGGGCTCCTGCTGTCCATCGGCCATTCCCAGACCTGGCAACGATGGTGGAACGGGACAGCATCCGACGGTACCGCTTCACCAGGCAGCTGATTGAGGATTTGGCAGTGCAGTTGTCCCCACATTTGCAGCCTGGCCGGCCGTATCCTACAGCGCTGACCCCCAAGGTGAAGGTGATGGCAGCCCTACACTTCTTTGCCACCGGTACCTTCCAACATACTGTGGCGTCTGCTGGTGGGATGTCACAGACCATGTTCAGCCGTGTGCTCCGCGATTTCTTGGCGGCAATGTTGCTCTTCCTGAACCGGTACATCTATTTCCCTAGACTGCGACGACTCACTGACGTGAAGAGTGACTTTTATGCCCTGGGGAGGATGCCGCATGTCATTGGCTCCATTGATGGGACACATGTGGCTTTGGTACCACCACAGGCCCAGGAGCAGGCCTACAGGAACCGCAAGCACTACCACTCGGTCAATGCACTGGTGGTGTGTCTTGCAGACATGACCATCACACACGTGTGTGCCCGTTTCCCTGGTTCAGCACACGATGCCTTTGTGATGAGGAGTAGTCGCATCCCCAGGTTGATGGCACAGATGCAGAACCAGCGTGCCTGGCTTGTCGGTGTGTACTGACTTTGTGCCATTGTGTGTGATCTGATCTGTAGTATTCCGCCCACTTTTCCAAGTCAGCTGATGTGCACTTGTCTGTCCGTAGGTGACTCGGGATACCCCAACATGCCGTGGTTGCTGACACCCCTCAGGAACCCTGTGACACCTGCCCAGATGCGCTACAATGAGGCACATGGTCGGACCAGGAGAGTGATTGAGCGGACCTTTGGTCTCCTGAAGAGCCGCTTCCGCTGCCTGGACAAGACCGGAGGGTCCCTCCCATATGCCCCTGCGAAAGTGTGCAAGATTATCATCGTCTGCTGCATGCTCCACAACCTGGCAGTGCGGAAGGAGTTGCCTCTCATCCAGGATGACGATGACCAACATCCGCCACCTGTGGAGGATCCTGGCCTGGAACACGATGCCAGTGACGATGATGATGATGATGGTGATGGTGATGTCCGCACACAGCTCATCACCAACTTCTTTAGCTGAATGTGAGTATCCTGAGGTGTCATGTCAATGATGTGAGTTGGCATGATGTGTGGGTGGTGCTCTGGTGCTGTTGGAGTGTGTCCATGGGCTACTTGACTGGATGTGTGTTGCGATGTGTGCTTACAGGTGGGCTGTACTCCCCAACAGTGTTCACATGCTAACTTGGTTCTGGGTGGGTATCTTGTAACATGTATTGTGCATGAGTTTTGCTGTTCTGTCCTGTACTCCATTGCTTTTGACTGTGTGTCATTTCTGTCCTTCACAGGGTACTTTCAGATTCGTTTGGTCAACTGTGTCCACCGACAACGTGATTGCACATCCAGGCTGGTAGCTGTTGTGTCCCTACAGGTGATGTGCGCCACACCCATGGACTTCCTTCTGTCTACAGTTGTTGACTGTGTGCCCGCTACCAGGTGGGGTTACCTTGCATCTGTAGTGGTTACGGCATGTTGCTACTGTGTAATAAACCTGTGCTTCACTTAGTGATGTGCGTTGTCTGTGGTCACACATTTGACTGCCATTTGCTTACTGCACCTGTGGGCTACTTGACTACAACTGGGAATGGGTGTGGTGTCTGTGCATTGCACCGTCTTCCCTGGCAACATCAGTGTAGGCAATGAGTCAGATGGCCTAGGTGTGTATGTGTTGTGTAGCCCTGGTGGTGTGTCTCCCTCATATGTGTCACGTTGCCTGTACTCACATGCCTGTGTTGTCCTTGCTGTTGCAGTTCGCATACACAGTGTAATTTTGTTGTTCATCATCCCCATAACAGCACCCACGTTGGAATCACGACAGAGGCAAGTATGGTGTATTATTGTGTTTATTGTGATACATCTGTGATAATAGTGCATAGGATGGATTGTGCTGTACATGAATCTTGCAATCCCAAGTTCCTAGATGAATAGAAAGTCCAGGTAGACAGGATCCCCAGTATCGGGGCCACAGTTGTCTGACACATTGTTCCAACTTGTACTCCCCATGCAATGTGTGGGAGTAGTGTTGCCATCAACAGGGTGAACAGTCTGTGCACAAAGGCGAAAATCCAGAACAGGTTCAGGCTTCCTGGGAGTTGCGCTTGGCCATCAGCCTCTCACTTTCCCCTCCTCGGACGACCCCTCTTCTTGGGGGGGGGCCCTCAAGTGCAGGCTGCTGCGGTGCAGGGGACTCTCCGCCAGAGTCCTCCTCCCTCCCTGTGGCAGTTGCAGTTTGTTCGGTACCAGATGTTGTTGGCACACAGGGAGGTGTGGACTGGTTGCTGTTCATCTGGCGGAGGCATTGTAAAATGTCCCTGTGCACCGCCGTCATCTCATGTAGTACATCCCACTTGGACTCCACGCGGGTCATGTGGGAGTCCACACGTGACATGTGGGAGTCCACACGTGACATGTGTGACTCCACATGGGACATGTGGGAGTCCAAGCGGGCATGATGGGCAGCCTGCTGCTGTTTGATGTCTCTGAGGAGCCCCACTACCTGGCTGAGCTCTCCGGTGCTGGACTGGTACGCATCAGCTATGCGTACCAGTTGTGGGTCTTCATGCACACCAGCAACGTCTGCAAGCAGCGACCTCTGTCTCCCACCCCTCCCACCACCCCTGCTGACATGTGCAGTGTGTGCAGTTGCACGCACAGATAACCCTGGTCCACCTCGGGGGTTGGTGGTGGTGGTGGTGTCCATGGCCCCAGGTTGGTCCAGGGTCACTGCGCTGGTGTTGTTCCTTATTCTGTCCATGTCGGCAGGGATGGTATTCGTGGTGACAGTCGTTGGAGGGGTGGGTGCAGGGGGTGCAGCTGGTGGACCTGCTGGTGCTGCAGCTGGTGGTCCTGCTGGTGCAGCATGTTGACTTGCACCGGATGTGCCAGGTTGTTCTTCATCGTCCGAGGAGGACAGAGGCTGTACGACGCCAGTGAGCTCGGCATCCTCTTGAGCCTGGGACTGGGACTCCTCAGCGTCTGCTGCTGTGTCCCTATCATCACCTGTTTTTGGGAGACACAAACAATGTATGTCATGTTTCTGCAGGCATCAGTGGTTGACACACCTGACAGTTGTGACTGTGCCTCGGGGTGCGGGCCTGTACATTGTATTGTCCTAAGTCGTCACAGTCAGGGGTTGATATTGGTGTGGCACATTGTCCTGCATTATTTGGGCATTTCTATGTATTCTCTGGGGTGTGAACATGGTCTGCATTGATTGTGTTTGGTTGACAGCCAGACCTCCTTCCCACCCACCCACCCACCCAGTCAGTTATCCCACCATGGAACGTGCTTGCATTGCAGGGAGTGTAAGTTGTCTCTCAGGATGTCAGTCAGAGGTGTCCTGCTGTTTGTTGGTGCACAGTTGGCAGCAGGGCCTTGTGCTCCCCACAGCAGTAGCCAGTGTCAGCCATCTTGTGAGTCCTTCTCCACTCCCTGTGATGTGAGCATGGTTCAGGGTGGTGTTGATGGGACAGTTGTGAGGCTGAGCAATGTCTGTGACTACCACTCCCATCATGCTATTGCCTCCACCCCCTTCCCAGCATGCCCATGCTTCCTTCCTTTTGACTCTGCTTCCCTGTGGGGTGGGCTGGCTGTGCTGACAGGATGGCTGGGAGTGTTGTCCTGGCAGTTGTTTGGCTAAGAGTCCCAAGAGTGTCCCTGTGCTTCACACAACATAACCCAGGGTGGTGGTGCTTTGTGGGATCTTGTGTTAGGATGGAGGGCATTGCATTCTACCAGGTGGGTACTGTGGAGTTTGTGTTGGGGGGGGGTGTGAGGGGAGGTGCTGGTGACTATGGTCAGTGCTGCAAGTCCCCCTTCCCACCCAGCCAGCCGGATATCCCACCATGGAACGTGCTTGCATTGCAGGGAGTGTAAGTTGTCTCTCAGGATGTCAGTCAGTGGTGTCCTGCTGTTTGTTGGTGCACAGTTCCCAGCAGGGCCTTGTGCTCCCCGCAGCAGTAGCCAGTGTCAGCCATCTTGTGAGTCCTTCTCCACTCCCTGTGATGTGAGCATGGTTCAGGGTGGTGTTGATGGGCCAGTTGTGAGGCTGAGCAATGTCTGTGACTACCACTCCCATCATGCTATTGCCTCCACCCCCTTCCCAGCATGCCCATGCTTCCTTCCTTTTGACTCTGCTTCCCTGTGGGGTGGGCTGGCTGTGCTGACAGGATGGCTGGGAGTGTTGTCCTGGCAGTTGTTTGGCTAAGAGTCCCAAGAGTGTCCCTGTGCTTCACACAACATAACCCAGGGTGGTGGTGCTTTGTGGGATCTTGTGTTAGGATGGAGGGCATTGCATTCTACCAGGTGGGTACTGTGGAGTTTGTGTTGGGGGGGGGGGTGTGAGGGGAGGTGCTGGTGACTATGGTCAGTGCTGCAAGTCCCCCTTCCCACCCAGCCAGCCGGATATCCCACCATGGAACGTGCTTGCATTGCAGGGAGTGTAAGTTGTCTCTCAGGATGTCAGTCAGTGGTGTCCTGCTGTTTGTTGGTGCACAGTTGGCAGCAGGGCCTTGTGCTCCCCACAGCAGTAGCCAGTGTCAGCCATCTTGTGAGTCCTTCTCCACTCCCTGTGATGTGAGCATGGTTCAGGGTGGTGTTGATGGGCCAGTTGTGAGGCTGAGCAATGTCTGTGACTACGACTCCCATCATGCTATTGCCTCCACCCCCTTCCCAGCATGCCCATGCTTCCTTCCTTTTGACTCTGCTTCCCTGTGGGGTGGGCTGGCTGTGCTGACAGGATGGCTGGGAGTGTTGTCCTGGCAGTTGTTTGGCTAAGAGTCCCAAGAGTGTCCCTGTGCTTCACACAACATAACCCAGGGTGGTGGTGCTTTGTGGGATCTTGTGTTAGGATGGAGGGCATTGCATTCTACCAGGTGGGTACTGTGGAGTTTGTGTTGGGGGGGGTGTGAGGGGAGGTGCTGGTGACTATGGTCAGTGCTGCAAGTCCCCCTTCCCACCCAGCCAGCCAGCCAGATATCCCACCATGGAACGTGCTTGCATTGCAGGGAGTGTAAGTTGTCTCTCAGGATGTCAGTCAGTGGTGTCCTGCTGTTTGTTGGTGCACAGTTGGCAGCAGGGCCTTGTGCTCCCCACAGCAGTAGCCAGTGTCAGCCATCTTGTGAGTCCTTCTCCACTCCCTGTGATGTGAGCATGGTTCAGGGTGGTGTTGATGGGACAGTTGTGGGGGGGCAATATGTGTGACTGCGACTCCCATGATGCTATTGGCTACACTGACTTGGCCAGCATACACAGAATTCCTTCCTTTGAGTGGTCTTCACTGTGTGTTGGTGTTGTTGTGGTGGCTACATGTGTGGATGTGTGTGTTAGTTCTATTTGTGCCACTGCCTAGCTGTAGTTGTGGTTGTGTTTGTACATGTGTTGGCACAGTTGGATGTGACTTTTTTGATGGCATGTGTTGTGTTTATCTGACTGACATACACATTTTGGGATGATTCTGTTCTAGTTGCTGTGTAATTGCTATGAGTGCATGGTTTGACTCTCCCCTTGACAGTGATGTGTGTGTTTTGTGGCAGTTTATTGTGTACATTTGTTGTGTACTCACCAGGCTCTGGGATGTCCTCTAGTCCATATACGCTCACTGGCGGAAGGATGGCCCGCACCTTCTCCTCCCAGGGCCTGAGGTATACTGGCTTGGCAGGAGGGCCACTGCCGGTGTATTGGCTCAGGTGGTAGTCTTTCTTGAGCAGCTCCCGGACCCTCCTGCGCACGTCATACCACCTGTTCTGGATGTCGGTCTTTGTGCGCCGACATGGTGATTGGGCGTTCACCCTGTTGATGATCCTCTCCCACATCTTGGTTTTCTGCGACATGGGGGTCTGTTGGACCAGAGTGCCAAACAGCTGTGGCTCCACCCTGAGGATCTCGTCTACCATGACTTCCAATTCACTATCTAGGAACTTGGGATTCTTCTTGGGGGGCATGGTGATGGGTGGTGATAGTGGGTGATGTGTGTGTTGGTGTGCAGGTGAGGGTGTGTGGGTGTGTGTTGTGCTGGGTGTATGTGAGGTAGGTATTTGTTGGTGTGCTGCTGGTGTGTGGCTTGTGTGAGGGATGAGCTGTGGGTGTGTGGTTGCTTTCTCTTGGGTGCTGGCAGTGGAATGGCATTTGCAAAGGCTCATGGTAGTGATTTGTGTCCTTTATATAGGTGGAGTTGTTGGTGTGTCTTTGTTCTCTGTCCCCACCCCCCAGTATTTATTGGCTTGGTAATTGCTTGTTTGGCCTTTTTTTGGTTGATTTTTCCTTTGTGCTGTTTGTGTATGTTGGAAACGTTCTTGTGACCGAGTCGGACCCTGCATTGGTCTCGTACGGTGTTTTCCGTTTCGTTCACGCTGTGTTTGTGCAGTTTTGTATGCTGCGTACGCGTCGGTCGCGGTGTATTGTGTTGCTTCGGCTCGGTTTTGTATGCGTGTCGGTCGTACGGCTTGTCCTCCGTCCGACTCGGTCGTGTTTTCGCGCCTTGCATCGTACTTTGCAGGTTGGAGTTGGCGGGTACGATTCGGTCGGATTTGTTCCGGGTGCGTGTCGGTCGGTTGGATTCGCGTGTTTTTCCGGCCGGATTGCTATTTTCCGAGCGGCTCGGTCGGTCGGCTTGGTTTCCTGACGTGTCGGTCGGATTTATCGCGGCTTGCATCGTACTTGGCGTGTCGGGCGCCACTGGTACGTGTCGGTCGGTATTTTTTCCGGATCCGAGTCGGTCGGTGCTTTTTCCGGCCCGAATCGGAATCGACCCCAGAGTGTTTCTGCGAAGTGATAAGAGAACAGATTATTGATGTCATCACTGTGATTCGCACCTTGAAGTAGCCTATGGCTGCAGAGAGTATGACAGATAACACAAAGATCTAGGGTCTAGAGGCCCACAAGCAAAACTTCTACCTGATGATTGTTCGAGCAAAGTTACTTTTGATGCATCCAATTTTCGCCTCACTTCAGGCATTTTGTTACCTGATGAAGAGCCGCAGTTACTGCAGAAAGTATGACCTACAGCTTCACATTAACATTGCAGGGGCCTCTTTAGATCAGTGACAGCTGTTTTTGCTTTGAAAATAAGAATTAAATCCACTTTATCTTGTCAGCTCTCAGACCCACATGCCTCTTGGGCAGGAACAGACACCATGAGGCGTGGGAGTAAGTCTGTGCACCTGAAATGGGCAGACAAGTAGGCCCACTAATTTAGCATTTAATTGCGTTCTACAGTTTTATAGCATTGTACAGATGGACAGCGCACAACATCTGTTGACTCAGACATGCCATCTTTTCACATGTTCTCTTTGATATATGTTGGAAACGACTCGACACTGGCTCATACATATCTTCCCAAAAAAATTTCTTTTGTACAACCCGGTATGTAAATGATATGCTTATTTTAAACTGCCTACATACATTATTTTAGGATGGTGATGGCTAAACATGATTCAATGAGTTAGATAGTTAATTTAATAGGAATTGATCCAGAATAAAAATGTATTTAGTGCTAGCTCTTCAACTGTTTACATATTCTTTTTAAATGCCAGAATATTTTTTTTTATCTATATAAGAGATAATGAATGAAGGGGATTTTGGAAGAAATGTGAAATTTCTACCCCCATAGGTTTCATAGTACATGTTTTACTTTTGTAGGAATCACATAGAATCCAGAAGTACTCCTGGAAGCGTTGTAGATTTGCATGAGTACTCAACTGTGCCTACTTACACATGCAGAATTTCCACACGACAGAATGTAACTTTGTTTTCTTCCATGTAAATTATAGTTTACACATGGAAAATGTCTTCTATCCACAGTCACATTAAATGTTGGGGTGATCCAATCTTTCCAACCAAAAATATTGCCTTTCCAAGGAATAAACTAGAGTACATCTCCAGGCTTTAGAGATATCTTCAACATGGGTGTGAATACCCACATGATCACTCCCTACTCTTTCCAGGAAAGGTCACAGCCCAGCTCCCTAACCCTTCACCTGAGAATGACATTATTCCACCATTCTGTCAGTGTTTCCCCATTCATAAGTGCATTTTAGGAACAAAACCCTACACCAGTCTTCTGACTCGGGATGTGGAATTAGGGACCCAATTATGTGTTCACCTTAGTGGAACAAAGGTGTAATATTTGGGCCTTTCTAGTACTCTAGCAAAGAAGGTTATGTAAATTCCTGCAAACTTTTGTTTGAATCACAAAAGCAGCTGCTTCCAATATCAACTACTTGGCTCTAAAATGCAACCTTTCCTGCTTCCAAACACGATGAAAAAGTGTTGCACAGTCACTTTATAGTAACACTAACAGCACCTACCAAGATTCGGTGTGCAGTGTCCACTAAACACGCTTTTCTTCAATTATTTATCTAAGCTCTATCTAAAATAACATTTTCTTTCAAAATCAAAATATAATGCCACGTGTTTTGCCACACTCTTTGCTTTATTAATGTGTTATTTTGAAATTATTTTACCATCATTATACATAAGACTATATGAGGGATAGTATAAATGAATAAGCAGCATATGTTGCATTTTATTAGGGGTTTCATCTGATGAGTTCTTCATAATATTGGCACCTATTGCAAGTCGACTTCGCTCCATGACATATATGACCTTCGATGACCTTTACAAGACGCATTGCCGGATATGATTGCGTATGGACTTCTTACAGTGAAAATAGGTGGCCTACTGGACCTTCGCTTTGCTGTTTCTGCTTCTTCTCCTTGTAGTTTGCTATCATGGTTGCAACATCTTATATAATAATAAAGAGCCTCATCTCTCTTCCGCCACATAAATATTTTTTAATGAGGACTGTCAAGTACAAGAGTTATAGAGCCAAACTTGCAGAATGCTAAAGAGAGCTAATATTTCGAATGCCAGGCACTCAGCTTGAATACATATTTATGTCTGCACTGAAATCAAAATTTCCCTACCTACAGCCTCCCTGGAACTCGGGGTTTTGAATTGTATAAAAGGGCTTCTTGAAAACAAATTCCAAGCAGATTAAAGGATTATGTGTCTTGTAAAGTTTTGCTATAATGTAGCCAAGCGACCCATTGTCATGTCAGTCGGTGCAGACATTTCGGCTTGCAACATTTTGCAATTTGTGAATTAAAGTTTTAGTCATAGCATTGTAATTAGGGGTTTAAATTAAAATCCCAGAACTAATGAGTTGTTTAAAAAAGATATTTCTTTTCACCCCTCATGCAACCTGGCATCCATGATTCAGGCAACTAAGGCTCTTCTCTGCACATTCATGTCGAGGTGCTAGGTGGGTGTTTTCTGGTAACATCTTGTTAATGTTTGCTTTCATTATTTTAGGTTTTAAAAGTGTTGCAGCCAAGAAGGAATACAAAGCAGACGGAGCATGTGCTTTCTTAGTCCAGTCCTGCCCAGTGGGGAAAACTGCAAAAAATATAATCCAAAACAAATGTTAAGGTATAGTACAATACCAAAAGTAATGGATCAACTTTGCAAAGTATTCTCAGTTGTGGCTAAACACTCTATGATAGCATTCCATTCCATCGTTTTTAGTATGTTTGTGCACCTACAGAAAATAAACAATCATCTAAAACATAGTTAAAAACAAATGTCAAGATTTAGTACAGTACATCACAATACCATCCTTTTGGTCCTTACATGTCATTTCTTGTGTTAGGGCTCTATGTAATTAAAAAAAAAAAAATTGTGACTACATAGGTGCTTATTAAAGCCCAACTAAGAGAATATGAAGATGGATTCTTTCAAACAGCTCAACTTCTTACTATTTTAGTTGTTATGCATGCAGTTTACCATTATAAAAAATCCACATTATTGTTTGCTTACTGGAGAAGTAGTCTCAGCCCTCGTGGTTCCTTGAAGCCCTAACTAGTCACGCTTGACTACTTGTTAAAATAATCCTGTGGTTGCGTTTGTTATTTATTTATTAAGGAGTTTAATAAAACGCTGCTTGCCCCCTTTCAGTTACTAGTGAATGATGGAAGATGGATTTAAAGGAGAGATTCACAAAACATTTTCTTCCTATCGACTAGCATAAAAGAGGCTTTTGTGCATGGACCACAGGATCGGTGGACATTTCTGTGACCATATTGAATGTATGACAGCAGAAATTCTGCCCGATGGGCTGAAAATCCACGACATAGAGGGACTTTTCTGCTGTCATCAGAAACCCCACTTGTGTGAATATGGGTGCCGCGATGGAAGTCTCAAGTGGGCATGGCAAGTTGCGCAGAAGTGTAACCTTGAGGGCAGACTCACACTTTTGCAATAGTTTCCCATCCTAGCAACACTTCATTGAACCTAAAATGGCAATTGGGAGTAGTGAAGTTAGCATGGTAAAGTGTAGCAAATCCACTCTCTTTTCCAGGGCTGGAGATGGAGGATTCATGGAAATCTACATAAGTCAAAGGTTTTCAGGGACTATACCAAGGCCAGCTTTAGGGCAGTGCGACCGGTGCGGCCGCACTGGGCGCTGACCTGGAGGAGGGGTGCTGACCTCATATGGGGGCACTGTCTTTAGCAATAATTTAGGATTTAAAAGCAGCTGATGCAGAGATCCTTGTGCATCCAGATTTCAGGCAGCAATAAAAATGTAAAGATAACTCTTGTGATTAATGTTCCTGCTAGAGAGAGAGATTAGAGTCTTGTCTAGTGGCCGTTTAGACGCGCCATAAAGTAGCCCAGAAGGTTAATATGCCTGCTGCAAAGAAAAGATCTGCATTTAAAGTGTTTAGCTGAGTGGATTAGTAAAGCCAGCCTTTACCAGCGTTTTAAAACTAATGAAATGTATGCGAAAGAGGGACTATGGAGAGATGAGAGGCCCTTTTGCCGGTTGATAGTGAGGGAATCTGTGGAAGAGTTCATGGGGAGGGGGCGCTGAAAAAAGATTGTCACACCGGGCGCCACCAGCGCTAAAGCCGGCCCTGGACTATACCAGTACTTTATGAATTCCAAATACAGGATATCCCAGCAGAAAGCAGATGTACCCATTGTCCAGCTGGGATTCTGAATTCATGTATAAATCATGCTATCTCTCAAAAGAAACACATGGGAGACAAGTAAGATGCAGGTAGAGCTTGGCCTTGCATCTCCGGCCTAATGTACTCTCGCAATCTACCTCACAAGTAAATGTAGTGCGGCCAGCCAGTATATGAGCTAGAAACTCACGCGAGAAATCAGGCTTAAAAACCAGAATGGGTCCTGCTTTTCAATGAAGTCTATAGATTGTGCGAGAAGTATCTAATGAGTGAGTATCTGGCAAGCCTCTTTATTCTTAGTAACTAGCAGGAAACGGCTGACCTCCTCAAAATTAGTGGAAATAACAAAATGAAAGAAAGGGGAGAAGATTGCAAAGATCCTTTACAGGTATAAAAAGTGGAAGGTGCAAATGTGTCCAGGTTTGTCCGCAAAATGTGCCTGTGGGGTTTATTTACAAACATTTCCATTTGCAGTGACGTGAACGCCACTTGTGTTAAAAATGCTAAGCAATCACACAAAGCACAGAATTCTGCCTATAGGTAAAGTCGAAAATTACGAGCAGGGAACAGGCGTAAGGCTATGTGCTATGAGAAAACGTATTTGTATAAACATTTATATGTAATTCTCACATCAAGTAAGCAAGAGGTGTTTTTTTTCAAATTTGACCCAGTTAAATGTATGGCTTATTTCAGGTTGAAAAGGGGCCAGGAGCGACCATTGAAAATAGTAAAAATGATTTCTTCCAGTTTTGTAAATTAGCTGTTGTTTTTCCTGGGTTTATTGTTTTATCGGTATAAACCTAAATAACAGCATGTGTCTTTGGACAATCCCATTTTGCATATGCAAATGAGGTGATTTGGCAGTGGCAAACCCATTCCTCTCTAATTTTTCCACCACTTTCCATTTAAGCACAGAAGAGTTACACTCATGGGACCAGATTCACAAAGTCATTTGCACAAAGAATTCGAAAAAGGTAACGTTACAGTCAGAAACACACTTACGTATGTGTAATATTACTCCCACAACAGTGGAATATTACGCAGGAATGCAATCCACGCAAGGAATTGTGAGTGGAAGTTTGAAAGAACCCTTAGCCTTTGAGTTTCATGGTGTTTAAATACTCCTTCCTGATCCCTTCTCACCCTGCTAAAGAAATTACTTCTGTCCTTTCCATGGTTGGAAGGGATTCAAAGCACTACCAAATTTAGTGCAGATTTAGGGTAATACATTTATCTAAAGGGGAGAAAATTTTTTGCCATTAAACAAATTGTCTGGCTTGCCACAATACGCAATTTTACAATAAATACAAATCCACACACAGGAAATGCCAATGTCAGGGACAAAAAAATAATTCACAACACCTTTCTAGGATTACACCTAGAAAGCTGCAACTGGAGCAGCGTGTTAGTTGTAACTCCTTTAAAGAATTCCCAAAACTCATCTAGGTTAAACGGGGAAGGCTATTTTTAGTCTCTGCTTTCCAGGTGTAACCCTGGAAAGTTTAATGAATTCCATTTTTGCATGAAAGAGAATATATAAGTATAAATTATTTCATGAGAAAAAATACACCTGCTGGTTTCTTCCAGGATAAGATGGAGTCTCTCTTCTTAACCCTCGACCAATGCTGGCACGTGTTCCCTTCCCCGCTTCACCCAAAAAAAGGGATTTAATTCCACCCTTTAGAGACATAACTCTCCGACCTTTTGAAAATAGGGACGGGTCAGAAAATGTGTGGCAAATAGCCACAAAGATATAAGATGGTGGGGGTGCACAAACATATTCGACATTCCCGCTCTGGAACAACCGCTCCCCACCCACAGGCATAGGTTTAATCACAATGAAACGTCTGTGCAAGTAAATCCATTTATAAGTGTATAGGTTACTTGCCTATGTAAATCTCATTTACACATGAAAATAGGTTTAGGAACGAGATGTATGGGGTATAAATTAAGAATACATAAATCACAATTCTTTCTTTGTAAATCACAAATCTTTTGGTCATGTAATAGTTCTACATTTTATTGGGTGCATAGCAGTTTTTGTGACTACAATGTTCTGCTATTCAGGCAAAAATGTATGTTAATCTGGCTCCTGCTATTCAAGCAAACACTTTGAAGATGGCATTCAGCATATAATAGTCATGCGATGATTAATATTTACAATTGGCACTCAGAGTGGGCCATATTGCAGCCCTTCACACTTCCCTGATAGGAATTCATTTTCTGAGTGCGACAGATGCTGCTTTATTGTGATGCGATGCACTACAATGGACTCAAGTAAGAACTTTCTTTGCAGCTCAGAACAGACAGCAGTGTTATTAAATGATTCATTGAGCAGAAGCCTTCAAGGCTTTCAGGCACAAAGAAGATGCACACAGTTAGATAAACAATTCAAGAGATTGTTTTCTTTACTAGGTGTGGGTAACATAGGGTTTCAAACCCCATTTTCCTTCTGGAAAATATGGCATAATTTAAAAGTCAGACTAGACTAGCCAGTGGTGATTGGTCACTAAGAGGAGTATTGGGGCGGGGGTACACTCACTTCCACCCATCAACAAGCACACACTCACAGTTATCTATTCACAAGCAGACATGCGCACACATTCTCATAGCCATTCATTCACAAACACATGTGCATACATACTCACATCCATCTATTCACAAGCTGATAGGCACACACATTCTCACACCCATCCCTTTACAAGTACAAATGTGCACTCGTGCTCACACAAATTGACTAGCACATGCACACACTTGCACTCACAGATTCTCGGGACACACGCACAAGTACAGAAACATTCATCAATACACACATGCACCCAAACATTCAATAGAGCGTCTTCGGGGCTGTGGTGGTGAAGTCAGGACCAGCGGGTGGGAGAAGGAAGAATTCCAACCGCTCAGGAATGAACTGGAGACTTTGGGAGGGAAGCTCGCAATGGAAGATCCTTCCACCTCCTCTCATCAGCTAACCTTGTAAGGGTTAGCCAATGAACCTTCTCTCAGTCATAACACAGTGGCGTGGAGTCACTGAGACCTGCTGATCCCAACTGACTCCATAAAGAGTTATAGAAGGGTGTTGTGAGGGGTCACTGATAAAGGGTCAGCCCTTGGCACTTCAGGCCTTAAACCTGATTCGCCCAGGGTTGTTTGTATCAATGATGCTCCCCCTCATCATGACAGGGAGGATTTTTTGTTTTTGAAAGTTAGAAGGGGGTCCAAGGCGTGATGATTGGCTATTTAGCCACAGGTTGGTGGTGACATCAACAGGTGACGCTGCTGTGCCTTTATGTGGATAATTCTTCAAAGTGGACCTTATGAATTGGCTTTTGTTAATTTGTTTGAAGACAGAAAGTCAGCCTGGAGAGTGGTGATTGGTTTCTGGGTTGGTGGGTGAGCCTTCAGTGACATCAGAAAGCTCAGCCCCAATGCCATATGGTGAGAGTCTGCATACAAATGGATTTAATGTCCTTCATCAGCCTATGAATATGTTAATTAGGCACCACTAGCGGAAGCATACTGGATACAGAAATGATTTAGGTAGCACTGCCATTTGAATTACTGGGACTCTACCCCTTATTGATAGTTGCAGTTTAGTTCAGTTCTATAAATCCCAAATTATTATGACCCTCATTATTTTGCTGAATTAAGTTGTGAGATCTTCGGAGTCAGGAGAATACCATCTGCAGAGAGCTTAATTTTGGTGCTGCCTATCAACTGGATTATCATCTTAAGCCTTAGCAATCCCTCGGCTACATCCTCAATAGCACATATCAGTGGTAGCCGACACAATCAAGAGGTGGTGGGGAGGTTGGAGTGCGCGTGGAACGCGGGAGGGGAAGATCGGGGGGGTTAATAATTACAAAAAAAACACTTACCTGAAGCTGCCGGCCTCCTCACTCCTTGCGCCTCAGTGTTAACCTTCTTCCTGGTCCCAGCAGACACTGGGACAGCAACAGAGACTCCACATGCAATCCCGACGCTGCTCTCATGTTATAAGAACAGTGCGGGGATTGGCCTGAGTGGGCTGGTTTGATGCGCCGCTCAGGCACAGGGAGTCTGTGCTGTTTCTCCAACCCGGTTGTTCAATACAGCTGGGTTGGAGAAACCTACCTGAGCATGTCTGTGTGCCCAGCCTACAACAAGGAACAGACAAGAACCACAAAAGTTCCAGACAGTTGCTGGAACTTGGGAAGAAAAGGCAGGGTGAGATGGAACCAAACCCTAGGAACAAAGATCACTGACCGGCTTATATATAAAGATATTGCAAACTTGCAAAAGCCATATTTGAAAATTCCAATGACTCTTCATGTTGGCAGACCTGCTTCAATAGCCTTCTGACATCTCTACTCACATTTGTATCAAGGACATCAATAATGTTAAAAAACAACCTTGGGATCTTCTGAAAAGACTGAGTGGTTCAGCAAAGAGTGTAAATCCTGCAAAGAAGGCCTGAAAACTCGAATACACTTCGATGCAGATCCTGAATAAATTAGGAAAGCAAGAACTTACTATGCATCCCCTACTGAAGAGGAATAAATGAATAGCCCTTGAAAAAGCACCTATAAAAAGCTATCTGCTCCTTTTGGCAGAAAATTGAAGAAGGGCTTGAGGCAAAAAGAAATACTGTAGAAGCAAACAAAGGTGGCTTAACCACATTCACTCTGTGTTTGGCCAAATAAATCATCCACTCATACAAGTTCACAAAAGCAGCACAGAAACACCACTAGGCACAACTGAAATGGAGGCAGCTGCAAACAGCAGAAGAGCTTTCCTCAAACAAATCTTAGGCCAAGATAAAATCCAAACAGCTGTAAAAAAAACCTTGCAAAGGGAAAAGCACCAGGCACTAACATGGTCCCAGCAGAAATCTTCAAACATTGCCTGGATGGTGGAAAACATTCTAACAGTATTCATAGCCATCTCATTATCCACCATCTGACCCTTGTTGTGGTTAAATAGTGTAATCATTCCAGTTTAAAAAAAAATGCCAAAAGTGACCAAAACGTTCATAGACTTATACGTGTAATCAACACTGAGTGACTGCTCTTGAGGACTGGATCAAGAAAGTTAATATCTTAAACATGATACAAGGTGTCTTCAGAGAAAATCTCTCCACTATCAATCATATCTTCCCCTTTTTACATATCATATTTGCTCGACCTGACATCCGTGGCATGGTTTCCCCTAACTTTTTGCCTTCAGACCTCCAGTTTTTGCTGGTCTTAGCACACTTTACCACTGCTAGTTAGTGCTTGTGCTCTCTGCCCAAAACATGGCAACATTGGCTTCTACTCAATTGACATGTTTAATTTACTTCTACTTCCCTAGTAAAGTGCACAACATGTGACCAGGGCCTGTATATTAAATGCTACTATTGGGCCTGCAGCACTGGTTGTGCCACCAACAAAAGTAGCCCTTTGTTAGATTTGGGGGTCTCTAGTTGGCAATAGTTTGCACCTTTGTCCAAATAGGGACCCTTGCGTCTAGTCAGGGTAAGGGGCTACACTCCTAAAATAACCCCTGCTCACCCCCTTGGTAGCTTGGCACAAGCAGGCAGGCTTATCTCAGAGGCAGTGTGTAAAGCATTTGTGAACACATACAGTAATACAGTGAAAACACTACAAATGGACACCACACCAGTTTAGAAAAATAAGTAATCTTTATCTAGACTTAACACAAGACCAACGACAAAAATCCACAATACAATATTCAAAAATATGACTTTTAAATGGTAGAAATAGCTTAGTTCAATGTAGATGGTAAATGCGACACTTTACTCTCAAAGTACCTTGGATGCGAAACGCAAAACAAACAAAAGGGTCGCAGGGAAGGTGATGTGCCGTTCCTTACACTCAGGGGAGTGGATGCGTCTTCCTTACTGCAGCGCAGGGGAGTGATGCGTCGCTTCCTTACTGTGTGGGGAGTTGATGTGTCGGTTTCTTACTGCGATCCGGTGCGATGCGACAAGATGGCGCCTCGATGTGATGACGATCCGGTGCGATGCGACAAAATGGCGTCTTGGTTACAGTGCGACAGCGTAGATGTGATGCGTGCACGCCCGACGGCCGTGTGGCGACTCAGTGAACTTCTGAGCCGCGACAGGCCCTGCGACACGCTTCCCCGGTGATGTGACGGCAACCTCTGCGGCGGCGGCACGCTTCTCCGGTCATGCGACGCGCCTCGGTGATGCGATGGCGAGCAGCTGCGGCGGTGACACGCTTCCTCGGTGATGCGACGGCAACTGCTGCGGCGGCGACACGCTTCTCCTTCGTTGAGTCGCGCTTCCAGCTCCCAGCGACACGCAGTCTTCAAAAGGGCCCAACAGCAGGCACCTCTTGGTAGGTAGAATTCCCAGCAAGGGAATTCAGGGGAGCTGGTTGGTGAAGTCTTGTATCCCTGAGACTTCAAGCAGGAGGCAAGCTCAATCTTCAAGCCCTTGGAGATCTTCTTCAAGATGATGAAAGTACACACAAAGTTCCTTTCTCCTTTCCTTGGCAATAAAGTAACCACTGCAGGCCAACCCCCAAACAGCACACAGCACAGGGGTAGTCTCCTCCTTCAGCTTCCTGGTTCTTCTCCTTGGCAAAGGTTTGTCTTGGTTCCCAGAAGTGATCTAAAGTCTTGGGGTCTGGGCCCCAATATTTATACTCAAAAAGTCTTTGTTCTCTGAAGGCAGAGAGTGTCTGTGCCTAGTAAAAACCAGTTCTGTCCACACTGGTGCAGCTTCCTGGCAGGAGGTGGAGACAGCATTGTTGAAAGCAGACCTGGCCCCGGTAGCTGAAAGGAAATCTCCTCCCCCTACTCTCTATTCAGCCAAGGTCCTATTCAGCCCAGCCCTGACCCATCAGACTGCTGGAGCCCAAGCCCTCCTGTCACTCACAAGCCAGACATGCAATACACAACCTAGCAGAGGCAGGCTGGATGGTTAGGCAAGAAAATACCTACTTTCTAAAAGTAGTATTTTCAAACACAGAATGTAAAAATCACCCACACTAAAAGATGTATTTCAACATTCTGAGTTCAGGCACTACCAAACTCGAATTTCTACCTTGTTCCCTGGGTCAGTTAGGATTATAAGATGTTATAATCAAACTGCCCATTCTGGCCTATGGGAGCAGGTAGCCTTGCAATAGTGAAAAACGAAATTGGCTGTAATTCACTATCAGGACATGCCACACACATCAGGGCATGTCCTACCTTTCACATACAAAGAACCCTGCCCTAGGGCCTACCTTAGGGGTGACTAACATATAGAAAAGGGAAGGTTTGGGGACCTGCAAGTGGGTGCACTTGCCAAGTCGACATGACAGTCCCAGACTGCCCACAGGCTCTGCAATGGCAGGCCTGAGCCATAGTTTACCAGCTGCTTCTGTGGGTGGCACAACCAGTGCTGCAAGCCCACCAGCAGCATTTGATTTACAGGCCCTGGGCACGCACGGTGCACTGTACTAGGGTCTGACAAGTAAATCAAATAACCCAATCATGGAATCACTAATCCATAACAACAATTTATAAAGAGAGCATATGCACTTTAGCACTGATCAGTAGTGGTAAAGTGCCCAGAGTCATAAAACCAACAAAAACAGGTCAGAAACAATCCAGGAGGAAGGCAAAAAGTTCAGGGATGACCCTGAAAAAAGGGCCAAGTCCAACACCCTTTAACATGTCTCAGGCCTGCCACTGCAGAGCCAGTGTGTGCAGTTTCAAACTGTCATTGAAACCTGGCAAAATAAATCTTCTACCAGGCACAAACCTACCTTTTCAACATTTACAAGTCACTCCTAAGGTAATCATCTGGACTGCCCCAAGAGCAGGGTACAGTGTATTTAAAAAGTTGAACAGCTACTTTTAAGTTCCCCATGTCCTAGTAGTGATAAACTCTTAAATTTGTTTTTCACTACTGCATTGCCTATATCTCCCTTTTAGAAAGGTGCCATTTTCTTGCCTTAGCCATTTGGTGTCTGCAGTCTGTCTCTGATCACATGACTGGATGTAGTTGGCATCTCGGAACAGCCGCATCGCCTCAGCTGGGTGACGCATCTTCGACACGGATCCACACTACACAAACCTGGATTTAAGGTACTCTTTTCAGCAGGCCTGAGTTCCTGTAGCCCGGCTGCGCTCCATTGCCGTCAGCCTGAACTTGTGACTTTGTCATGGTTCGGCACCACCAGATAGCCACAGTTGGTGCTTTTCGCCTTTGATAGTATTTCCTCTAAAAAAATTAAATTCAATATTACCAGTTGGATTTTTGTCATTTTGGTCTTGTTTCATTTACTAAGTTAAGCTCTAGTTTTCTAGTGTGGGATCTTTTTGTGTGGTGTTTTCACTGTTATACTGTTTGAATTGTTGCACAAATACTTTACGCAGTTAAACCTGATTGCTCAGAACCAAGCTACTAGGGGATTACGCACAGGTTAATTTGGGGTTCTGTGCCTTACCCTGACTATGATTGTGGTTGCTGCTTGACCAGGGCTCACACCCCAGTCAACCAGTAACACAATTTCTAACAGTATTCAAGTACACTACGCAAAAAATGACTATTTATGTAGTCTTTCTTGGCTTCATGGCTGCCTTCGACCTTGTGCCAAGGCCCAGACCCCGGAAAAAACTTTGAGGTATGGACCTGAAGGTGACTCCTACAATCCCTGAATAGGATGGTCTACACCGAAAATACATCACAATTTAGGCAGAAAAGTCTACTGAACAAGAAACTTATAATGTTCAATACAGTAAAACAAGGTTGCTTATTCTTTCTTCTACTTTTCTCCCTTAACACAAACGATCTGCAAACGATCTGCACAGAGAAATTCTGAAAGCATCACCAGATGTCCCCGCAATTGACAGCTATCCTGTACCTGCACTGTTATAGGTAGACAACTCCTTTTTGATTGCATCAACACCAACAGGCCTGCAAATCCAACTCATTAAAATGGCTGAATACTGCCAACAAAACACATAGTCAAGGAACTCTGCAGTCTGATGAATGGTCACCCTAAATGCTCATGATTTATCGTGAGAAGCCCAGAGGACTGACACATATGGAAGAGCCTTAACATTCTTGGGCTCTCAATACTGGAACGATCATGAACCTGTTTTGCCTCTTGTAGTTTAGAAAAGAACTCCAAACCTTTCTGTTTAATATGCATTCGCATTCCTTCTTCTCTGACTTAGCCACCATTAAGACTGTGCAATAATTCTCTAGGCACTTCTAGCTGTGATCCCTATTAACTTATCTCCAAAAGTGTACCCCATCCCACTGTGGGTTCAATTTTTTTTCTTCTCCATATACTTCTATTTCTGGTCACCATATTCCTTCCATAGTCCTCTGAAGTGGTCGTAAGGTGGCATTCAGACACTTTATAAAGTTAATTAAATAAATAAAGTAAACTTAAAAACTCATAAATATATGAAATAAAAGGGTCCAGTAGGGACTTGTCAGACTGCCTGTTTTTTTGTCACTGCAGGTGACAAGACACAGCTCACTTAAAGCCCTGGATAGAAGAGGGCTTCCATTCTAACCTATTTGTCCGAAGTGGGCAGCTCAGCACAGTCAGTGCTGAATACGTGAGACCAATTCCAGTGTTCTCCCTACATATGGTGTCCTGCAATTTGCAATGAATAGAAGTCTCAAACATAATAGAGAAATCACACGTTTTGGGATGCAGGGAAATTTTATCCAAGTGTCAAAATGTTCATTAAACCCATTGCCTATTATTTAGAATCATATAAAGCTGTGCAATGTTTTCCTAGTGTACACAGATGTCCCCATAGATTCAAAACAGCACAAGAAAAAATACAGCAATAACAACACCACTAGTAAAAACTCCAGTTTTATAAACAATTCAACAATGTGAATGGTCTTGGAAAGATCTGAAACTCAACAAAATAAATCATATAGATAAATCACAGCCAACCTCACTGATTTCACTGTTAGGCATACACTAGCAGATGCCATTCACCAATGACTTTCATCATATAATGCCTTCAAACTTTATACAGCTGAAAACAACATAGCCATAATACTTTACAGTTTTTATAGCTGATTACAAGAAACCACGCCACACAATATCAGAACTAAATATTCCACGTTATGATTTATTCCGAATCTTAGTGAACATTATACTAAAGTTTCTTTCTACATTCCGCCACTGCCACAATCACACAAAGACAACTCTCCCTCCTTCCCTCCTTCATTGATGTTATTTTATTCATTATGTTATTATTTTTGTATGAAGCATGGACACAGTCCAATATGACAGCCAAGCACATTCAATGGGTCAGGGATTATGCGAAGAGGTGAGTGGGGTACAGAGACATAAGCATTCCTTTCACAAACTCAGGAGCAATTGGCGGGAATGTGGGCATCGGAACAGTTAGATCGAAGGTCAGGTGGTTAGATAGTGGGATGTTAGTTGTAAGAAAGTACATGGAGAAGGTGGTTGGCAGTTTTTTCATGGTGGTCAGAAGAAAAGATGTCAGTTTCAGATGTAAGGGTGGAGTATTCCAAGATTGAAGGCATTGATCCAAAAACTCCTATCTTCTTGTTTTCTCTTTCCCTGCTTTGGAGCTCTCCAGTTTCATCAGGTTTGGGCTGTGAGTAACGCAGGTGCGACCAGAGAAGGAAAGGTCTTTAGCTGTGTAATTTGATTTCTAGTAAATTTGATAGATCTGCTCTTTTAAAATGCCATTCCCCTCCCTATTGGCACATCATACACTCTCTTTGTTTTGGGCCTGTGTTTACACTCTCTCATACTATGAATATGTTATATGGATACATCAATAAGCAGATAGACATATAGATAGATTAGAGTAACAACCAACTATTACACTCAGTACAAGTATACTCCTCATCTTGCCATGAAACAGCTTCATAAGAAGTAGAAAAATGTTGTACCTTGTAAAAGCCAAACATTTGTTTTTTCCAATGCTTGTTTTACTTGATACAGCTAAAATGTATGCATGCTTTACTAGCAATTTCTACTTTCAATACCAATTTGCATTTTGAAGCGCATAATGTTTTTTAGTAGATCCTTCATTATTCACATAATGAGATATTGATACACATATCTGTTTCTGTTCTCGAGAACAAAACACTTATATTAAATTAAAAATTCAATGAGCACAAATTGTTCGGTTTCTGACAGTAAAGTTATATTTATCTTCCTCCATGTGCCTTTATAATCACCCTCTTTAGAGTGTTTCATTTAATGTGGGATTTCGTGCTACGTACTAATAAAAATAAAAACACGATTTCAGGTTTATAAACAGAGTAGCAGTAATGAAACAGACAGATGGATCCATGGTTAACATGTGAAACTACCATGGTAGCTGGCTTTGATTTGTACTTTCTTTACAATTAAAAGTGCTTCTATTAAGGCTAGCGCTTATATTAACAATTCATTTGTCAACCTCCTTCAAAAATAATGTCCTTCTATTATCATCACCAAAATCCTCGATCCTGCTTCAAAAGTGGCTGAACTCAGTCTCAATACTGAACTGTGACCCACAATTGCAGAGACCTCCAAATCCCTCCTCTTCATAACGGAGAAAAGGGAGCACAATTTGAATTCAAACTCCTACAGGGTATCAAACCTTTTATTCATGATCCAGAATTTAAGTAAATTATCTAATGCCGTCTTCTATCTAAACCTGACTATGGCTACTCCCTTACTCGCAGGTATTCAAAACTGAACGTTCCCCTCAAGGCAGCCCTCCAAGCAAAACAAAATTCAACCAGTTCTCGCCTATTCATATCTCTTTAAAATGGCTCCCTATAGAAGCGAGGAGCATCTACAAACACTTATGCATCACCTGTAGAGCTGTTTCTGGAATCCCCTAGCTACATAGCGCACAAATTGACTACTGCAGGTGGACAACGCACCCTCTGAAGCAAACACAGTCTCCTCCTGAAGCTTCCAGGATTCAGGAAGTGACATACACTGAATCAGTCATTTCCAGGAAGTGCGTAGTGTGTGAAACTCGATCTCACAGCAATAAGAACAAGCTCGTGCTCTGACCTTTTGAAAAAAAGAATTGATTAATCTACTACTATTCATATATAATTTCGAAACATGAAGAATATTGCCTTTTTGGTGCAGTGAAGAGAGACATCTGCTGTTATCTAGATTTCTTTCCAGAACACCCCCGGAGTAATTTTTACTGTTTATATATGTCAAACTCTTTACAGTTGATTCTCTTTGCTGTACGTTATCTCTTTTGTTCACGACTATACTATGTGATATATTACATATATGTTAGAAATGGGGGTCTCTAGTTGGCAGAGGTAGGTACCTTTGTCCAAATAGGGACCCTTGCTTCTAGTCAGGGTAAGGGGGATACACACTTAGATAACCCCTGCTCACCCCCTCGGTAGCTTGGCACGAGTAGGCTTATCCCAAAGGTAATGTGTAAAGTATTTGTCCCAACACACACAGTAACACAGTGAAAACACCACAAAAGGACACCACACCAGTTTAGAAAAATAAAATATCTTTATCTAAACTAAACAAGACCAAAACGACAACAATCCAACATACACAGTTAAAAATATGACTTTCAAGAGGTTTCAAGAACTTGTACCATAGAAAACTATGGATGCGTGACTTTTACACAAAGTACCTGAAGATGCGTCAAAATTCACAAGGCCAAACAGCCGCAGAGAAAGGAAGCTTTGGAAAACACAGCGATATGTAGGTTCCTGAGTCCTTGGGGAGGCGAGGCGACAGTTCTGCTGCACACAGGAGAAGTGATGCGTCGAATCCGGACAGTAGGGGGAAGTGAGGCGTCAAAATCCAAGACAATTCTGGTCTGCGGGTGATGGGTGGAAAACTTGGTGCACAGGTACGATGCGTGAAACACCGGAGGTGATGCGTCGCTCTGTGAGGCTTTGCGGCGTCGGTGCAGGGGGCTGCGCGGCGAGACTTTGCGCCGCCCGGCGAGACTCGGCGAGGCTTCGCGTTGTCCGGCGTCATTTCCGAGAGACTTTGCACGGCTTCACGATGCTTCGCGCTGGTTCTTGCAGAGATTAGCTGCAAAACCCACCTCTGAGGCCCTGTAACTGGAAGGAGGCACCTCAGGCAAGGGTAGGACTCACAGATGGCAGAGTCCAGCAGCACCAGCAGATTTGCAGGAAGTCTTTTGTGTCCCTGAGACTTCAGAACAGGAGGCCAGCACACTTCAGGCCCTTGGAGATCTCCTTCAAGCAGGGGACACAGCACATTTCAAAGTCCTTCTCCTTTCCTTGGCAGAAACAGCAACTGCAGGCCAACCCCAGACACACAGCAAGGGCAGTACTTCTCCTCAGTCTCTCCAGCTCTTCTCCTTGGCAAAGAATGATCTAAAGTTCAGAGGTTTTAGGTCTAATACTTATACCCCAAAATGTCTTTGTTCTCTTTGTGCGAGGGGCTCTCAGCCCAGTTCAAACCAGTTCTGGAGGGCACTCTGCAAGTGCACAACAACATCCTTTATCAGTGTGAGCCTTGGCTCCAGACACACCACAGGGGGGCGGAGTCAGCATTGTTGAAGGCAGGGACAGCCCTATTCAGATACAGGTGCTACTCCTCCCACCACTCCCAATGCAGATCGGCATATTCAGCCTAGTGCTGACTCACCCAGACTCCTGGAGCCACCCCAGCCCCTGTCACTCCAAAGCCAGACAGTCAATCCACAAACAGGCAGAGGCACACAGGAAGGTTGAACAAGAAAATAGCCACTTTCTAAAAGTGCTATTTTCAAACACATAATTTAAAAACCATCTTTACTAAAAGATGTGTTATTAAATCCTGAGTTCAGGGATACCAAACTCCATTTTTTCATCTTATCCCTATGGGAAGATATGTTTGTAAAATGTTACAAAGCATTCCCTATTCTGTCCTATGGGGCAAGATAGCCTTTCAATAGTGAAAAACGAAATTGGCAGTATTTCACTACCAGGACATGTTACGCACACCAGTACATGTCCTACCTTTCCACATAAACTGCACCATGCCCAGGGAGGTACCTTGGGCCTAAGATAGGGGTGTCTTATGTGTAAGAAATGGGAAGGGCAGGGCCTGGCAAGTGGGTGCACTTGCCAAGTCGACATAGCAGTTAACAAACTGCGCACAGGCACCGCGGTGGCAGGCCTGAGACATCTTTTCAGGGCTACTCATGTGGGTGGCAGAATCAGTGCTGCACGCCCACTAGTAGCATTTGATTTACCGGCCCTGGCACACTCAGTGCACTTTACTAGGGACCTACTGGTAAATCAAAAATGCCAATCATGCATAACCAATCACAATAACAATTTACACAGAGAGCATATGCACTTTAGCACTGATCAGCAGTGGCAAAGTGCCCAGAGTCCTATAGCCAGCAAACACAGGTCAGGAAAAAATAGGAGGAAGAAGCAAAAAGTTGGGTAAAAACCCTGCAAAAAGGGCCATTTCTAACAATATAGTATACTATATATTTCTCTAATATATAGTTTACCCATGTTCCCGAAACACTGTTCAAGATAGGCCTCTTTGTGAAGCGCCCAGTTGCGTATGGGTCTGGTACACGCTATAAAAAACTGCTAACACATATATACATGAAAATAATATTTTATTACTATTGCTCTTTGCTGATACCTTTGTCAGTACAGCTGATTTATGAATTTAAAAAGGTGGCACATACACTTATATTTCCTACCAGGCGAATAATGCCCAATATACATCTTTTACCACCAGCTCCTGAGAAACACAAGAGGCGTGACAGTATCTGCCCTCAAACTTCTTGTAGATACATATGAGCAGGGAGCAAGAACCCGTATTTGCATCAAAAATGACGTAAAAGTAATTGCTTTCTGAAAATAGATTTACATTCAAAGCATCAAATTCTAGAAAGTATGTGACACTTTTCACACAAACACATTTCTCCACTTAACTGTGAAAAAAAGGTTTCTGAGAAATTACATCTGAAAGGTCTGTTTAACAGATACAGTGCATGGGCTCCGCCAGAAATAGAAACAATGAGTTCTTTTGAAAATCTGGGTGTCACAACACACATAATATATAGTTATTAAGGCTAAAATGCATGTGTTAATGCCAGCTGGACTATAACGTTTAGATAATGAGATACTGTTAACAGAATAATAAACACATGTCCTATGTAGTATGGCATTTTTGCGAAGCATCGTTTGCCTGCATAGGGCTCTTCTTTAAACATTTTCAATGCGAGATCAAACAAAACGTCTTTTTCATTATCATGAACTGTATTTTATCATCTCTAACTAAAAACTCTACATTCTGAACCAGCTGGGAGTTGGCTGGGTCAAAGTGTGCACCCACTTTCAAGGTGCAGTGATTTTCCAGGAAACCCGCCTTTCAAGTGAGCTTTTACACGCTTTATCTCGACATTGTGATTGACAGTCCTAAAGTTCATCCTTACATCATTTACCCCAAACTAATTACTTTCCTGCTAGGAGTTTTTAAATAAGATTAGGAAGTTCAGTGCACATATTATAAGTTCTAGCACCTTTCTGGGCGAAATCAGGTTGCATAAGAGAGAGAAACCAACTCGACCGGGATGATCTGAAGGCAATAATAAGAATCTTAAAGTTCTAGAATATCAGGATTTGTTTCCTCCAAGACAGGTACTTTAGGGTCTTATAACAGTTTAGCAGACGGGATACTCCGTTGCAAACGTGGCAGATATGCCGTCCGCTGTATTTGAAAGGCCTTATAGCAGATGTAATACGGAGGGGGGAATATCTGCCACATTTATGACAGAGTAACAAACTCTAAATAAGGCCCTTAGTTTGGGTCAATATAGGGACATTCCTAATTTTGTGTAACACGTGCATCCTTTCTCTGGGTCACCTGAAGTGTAATGACAGATTTATAATGAGAAATCATTTTGTGTGTGTCAAGGCATTGGATATTATTGTTCCACGTAAAATGAGACCGGAGACTCAGCAAGCACCTGCGTAATTTGAGCCAGGTGTTTTGTTCACAAAATGCACTTTTGAGTAAGTTTACAATTTTGATTAAGTTTACTACTTTTTAGTATTCACAAACTGCACTTTTGCAGTAATTTACACTTTTGCAGTAACTTCTACTTTTGTAGTAAGTCCAGCACTACACATGGCCAACCACTGTTACTCCAATACCCTCCCATAAAAAAAATGGAGGTAGGGAACAAAAATAAAACCCTATACGAAATAACGATGAAATTAAATTAAACTATTTAAAATAGAAAAATGTAAATAAATATAAATTAATGCTAAAAATATGAAAATAGTACGTTTATTGATTAGTTGGAAAATATTGAATATTGAAATTAAAATTAAAAATTAATATTTATTGTTACATTATTATAGGTTAATACATATTTTATAATTAAATAAAAAATATGGACTTTTTGTATTTATTTTTAACATCTATTTATATGTATTTATATTTTTTACTTGTACCACCATTACTGTGGTTTTTATCTAATTTCTTTATTCCCAATAAAATAAATGGAATAATGTGGTGAAGATATTTCACTGGGAGAATTTGAATGTGGTTGCTATAAGATTCCTATTAAATCATAGAATTCTATCTGTCTGGAAAGCAACAGGAATTGTCTCAGTTTTTTGTTTAGTCCACACTGTGACACAAAATGTCTGCTATGAGACGGCTCAGAATGCAGTAAAACCGGAACTACATGAACAGCACACATTTAAACATAAGAAATTTGTTAAAATTATTATTCTTCCAGAACTTCTATTTAATTTTCATTTACAATAAATGGCAAAAGCAAAAAATTCCTTCTGTTAATAATCAAATACTGCAAAAATAGAATCTTACATTCCAGACTGACAGTGCATCTAATAATTATTAAGTATAGTATGGAAACTGTTGGCGGCTCTCCCCTCTCTGTTCAAACCACCAAATTATGCAAAGCTCAGAGACATCAAAAATCACTTGTTCTTCAGATGAACGGCTAGAATTGGTTATTCCCAACCTGATCAAGTAGTGAATATGTATCATCTTGTTCACACAGATGAGTTCCATTAACAATTCTGGCCTCGTTGTCTACAAACAGATGACATGCACTACCCACAAATGGTCTCAGTGTACTGCGCTATCTCTGTGGATCGGCACTTGGGCATCCCACATGGCGACTGGCACAAAACAAATGCAACAGTGTGAAATGATATCCCACATGCAAATAATGTTTTTTTCTACAGTTTTACATCCTCTGATTGCATGTTGTCTCAAAAAGCCTACTCTACATTCCTACAATCATCCGTGAAAACTGAACTTGACTTAAAACTAGCAACTGTTTCTCTTTCCATCCTTTCTTTCGAATGACACTCCATCCATAATCTCCATCCTCTGCATGCCCAACCGTCTCTGAGTGTAGTCTACCCTACACTACAGCAATCTGCCTATTGTCGATTACTGCTTTTCTGCAATTTTCCAACACTTCACCTCATAGATCATAATCTCCTTCTTTGAAACCATAACCCTGCAACCTAACAATAACTGATGTCCTCTCACCTATACACGCATTAACTCATACCCTCATACAAACACCGTCCACTAACATTCACAAGTAACTCATATTAACTTAATCTACCACAAAGAAACTGGAGTAAACACACCTGGATAGCACATGATTAGTCCTAAAAACCAAGAACACTAAGGGGGTTATTACAATATCGGGCGAAATCACTGATGCCTGACACCGCATCAGTCATGGGACCGACCGACACCCGGTCAGCGGTCCCGACTGCCCCATTAGGATGCGACCAAACACTGTTCAGTCGCATTCCTATATTTTACAATGGGAGCATGCATTCCGGCCATAAACCAGCCATAATGCATGCTCCCATAGTAAAATGGGAGGTGCAGTTCATCCCTGCACCCTGTGGCAGGCACCTCAAGGTGCCTACCACTGGGTGCAGGGATCAACAGAGGGGCACCATAGGTGCCCCCTTTGCCTCCAACCGGAGGCCGTGCACCAAAGGGGGCCCTGCTGGGGGCCCCCGAAGACGCTTTCCAACATGGTTTCCATGTCAGATAAACTTGCATGGAAACCATGTCGGAAAGTGTGCATTGTAATCTCAAGGGCGGAAAGAGTCGCCCTTGAGATTACAGGCCGCATTCCGACTGGCGGACGAAGCCAGCCAGAATGACCGGCCGGTTTCCTTTCCGTCCGCCTCCATTGTAATGAGGCGGTCAGAAAGGAAACCGAACGACCCATTACGATGCAGCTGTAAAGGCTCCAACCATATGTGGGACCTTTACGAGCTGCATTGTAATCGCCCCCTAACTAATTACTACTTGATTAACAACTACATCTGGGTACGGGCGAGCGTGCTACATGTCATAAAGCACTTCAAAGTCTCATCAAGGTTAGTAAGTGCTATATAAATGCATTTACAATACAATAATGTAAGAAATTGGGTTATTGGTTGAGGGGGTGGAAGCCCCGCTCAGGCAACAATCAATCCTTGTCAGGGTGAACCACAAAAAGTCAGTAAACTAACATGGGCTTAACCCTCTGGTAACTTGGCACAAAGTAGTCAGGCTTAACTGAGAGGCAATGTGCAAAGTTTTTATGCAGTACACAAACAGTAATAAAGTGAAAATACAACACAAGTAAAAGCGTAAACAATTCAGAAAAATAAAGTACATTTTAAGAAATTTAATTATGCCAGAATGACAAAAATCCCAAGTCAGTAAACCAAGAAACATGCGATTTTAAAGTTTTTGGTGAAAATACCACCTTAAAGCGGGAACGCCACTCATGGTTATCTGGTCGCACTAGACCAGAAAAAGTCAGAAGTTAAGGCCTTTGATTGTAAAAGATTGTAATTCAACGTAGTCTTTCAGATATTCTTGTAAACCAATGTATCTTTTCCTGTCCACTGATTGTATTGTTGTACACTTGTAAGTTTGTTATGATGCTTGCTATTGTCGCAATTGGGACCACTATATGACTGTTAAGCGATCTGACATCCCTAATGGGTCACATTCGCGCTATATAACACAATAAATAAATAACCATGATGGAGTGCATGTCAAATGCAGGGACCAGGTTAGTCTCACTGAAGAGTTAACTTCTGAGTCTAGTGTTATGAGCGCTGTTCGCATTGAAGGAGGTTGCAAGGAGCAGGTTGAGCCTCGCAGGTGGTCATCATTGTAGCACAAAGAGCAGGTCGGTTGTCATGGACGGTCATCGCTGTAGCTTCCTATTGGCGGTCATCGTAGGCTGTCACTGCTGTAGCGCACAGTGTGGGTCTCGCATTGCTGGCGGTCTCTGCTGATACAAAAAGCAGGTTTAAAGGGAGATTCGTGTTGGTGGTCACCATGGGTGGCAAAGTCTTTGCTCAAATGGGTAGGTTTACAGTCAGGAGGAACCCAAACTTCAGGATTTTCACCTTTTCTTGAGGAGGAGTACACTCTGATGCCAGCCAAGGATTCAGAACCTGGGGAGGCACCTTTTGGGGATTAGAGACTCACTACAGTAGAAGCCAACAGGGCTCAGGCAGATCCAGTTGCAGATCCAGGCTGGTTCACTTGCAGCAAGTCAGCTGGGCAATTGCAGGAAGGTCTCTGAAGCTTGTTGTCCCTGTAGCTCACACAGGTGGCCGGCCAACTGACCCTTGCAGTCACTCTGGTTTGCCTAGGATGCATCAAGCAGGTCTAGTCTTCCTTCTCAGACAGTAAGGAAATCCTTCTTCTGTAACTTCTCCAGGTTCAGTAGTATTCTGAAGAGTGGCTCTGGATGTCCATTATTTATACCTACTACCAGCCTTTGTGTGTGTGTGGGGGGAATCCCTGCCCTACCCCCTACATCTGGTTCTGGATAGCTCTTCTCCTTCCCCTGTCAAGGCTCCAAACAGGAGGTTGACAAAAGGCATGGCAGGCCTGGTGCCAGGTTACTATGTCTGTGCAAAGCCCTTTCAAGTCTAAGTAGAGCTGGGTACAGCCCCTCCCCAGTCATCCTGCTAGGATGGCCCATCCTGTCCACACTTAAGCCCCCTTCATGTTACTGTCTGAAAACAATGCACAAACACTGCAAGCAGAGCTATTCACTGTCATGTGCCCCAGGACACATGGTTGGGGACAGTATAATGCCAACTTTCTAAAAGTGGCATTTTCAGAATTGTGACTTAAAATCCAACTTTCCAATTAAAGAGTATTTTAAATTACAATTTATTTGAGTGTTAACAGTATATATCTATCTGCTCCCAATCCAAAGTTAGCACCTATTAAATGTAATACATAACCCAAAGTTAGTCAATGTGAGAGATAGGCATTACAACAGTGAAAAACAACTTTAGGAGTTCTTCTCTGCCAGTACATTTAAAACAAAAGTACACATGTTCTACATCTTAAATACAATGCTCCCTGCCCTATGAGCTTTTAAGGCCTACTTTTGGGGTGACTTATAAGTATTGAAAAAGAAGATTTAGGCCTGGCAAAAGGTGTATTTCACTAGGTCAAAATAACTGCACCACTGGCTGCAGTGGCAAGCATGAACCATGTTTTGAAGGACTACTTTATAGTGGGCGGCACAATGAGTGCTGCTGCCCACTAGTAGCGTTCAATTTACAGGCCCTGTGTACATGCACTACCCTTTACTAGGGGCTTATATGTAAATTAAAAGTACCAATTTAGGTAGATGTCAATTGTATCATGTTTTAAGGAGCGAGCACAACCCCTTCTCAACTGGTTAGCAGACAAAAAGTGCACAGAGTTCTAATGCCAACAAACCTGGGTTCAGCACAGATGGCAAAAAGCTGGGGGTAACCCAACAAAATGACCAGGTCCAACAAATACAACATAGAATTTACCCTACAAGTCATATACAAGCCTAAAGATGGCACATGCTCTAATGCCATCCCAAACTAGATTATTCGGGAGGCATGTGGAAAAAGATACTTCTAGTTATTGAGTTACATGTGAACAATGTCATCTAGCAACCTTGTTGTATAGGTGTGTAGCCTTTAAAGATCCGGCAAATGCAAGTGTTCGATGCTCTCAATAAAAGAAAACATAAAAGCCATAATAAAAATAGTTCTTGATACTTGGATTGTGCTTTCCTAACCCTTGCAACACTCAAAGCTCTTTAATGTGCTCAGATAAGGGACATTTAATGACGGACATGTCCACTTCTCGGCTATGCCAAGCCTTTTGGGTAACCCAGGATTAACTTTATATAGAACATTAGCCTGATTTTCAAAATAGGTTGCATTACTTTTATAGGCTGCATTACTTTGAAGGCTCTTGGTGATGAAGGCCCCTCTTTTATAAAATCTAGGTGTAAGAACTATATTCTGAATCGGAGTCTTCGCTCTTCTTCTTTGAGACTTCGGGCCATCCCCAAGTATAAAAAGAAAAGAATGGGTGGCATCAGTTTTCTGTGTTAGCTCCGCAGATTTGGAACTCCCTTCCTCCCACAAAATGGCTGCCTTTTGAACTTTAGACAGGCGCTAAAGACCTGGTTATTATGGCAAGCCCATTGTTAGAGTCATCTCTCACTGGAGTTCTGTGATCGTGATTCTTCTCTTTATCTCAGCGCCAAGAAACCTTGTGGTGTAAGTGCGCTTTACAAGTTCTTATAACATAACATAACATAACATAACATAACATAACATAACATGTAAATGCTTCTGTGGGCTCTCTACCTAAAGATTCTGTGACCTATGCGTTAATAACTACCTTTTCAAAGACTGGATTCAAGTAACTGATGTACTCTTTCCCATCGATTTTTCACACCACACGAGGTTATTCAACAAAAGTAAACCCCTCAAGTAATATTAACAATAAATTGAAAATAAATGCCTCCTCTCGATTTTGTTTAAAAAAAAAAAAAAAAAAAACAACAACAAATAAGGAGTCGGAAAATCATAAACCTACCCGCAAATTCTGAGCTAAGCAGAACAATTGCACAACTGGAGACAGGGTAAATGTGCAACTAAACATCTATTTTTCACTTCATTTAATCAAATAAAAAACATATTTCAATGCGAATAAATATTTCCCTCAAAGATTTTACAATACAGCAGTGTTTGCACCAATTCCCCACTTAAACCTATTAAACTGTATGACTAGAAATGTAATGAGTGGCATTCAATATGTTTGTGACTATTTAGAGAGCTAATATATGTTTGATTATTAAATCTGCAATGTCAACTCTTATGGCACTCCCAGGAGAACACCCATTTTCTTGCCCCAATCTGAGAGACACAAATGCAGAGACACTCTGAAGTCATAAGTGCCAATTGTGACTACAAACCCATATGTGCAAAAAAATATTAAGAATCAGAACCATTATCAATAAATTAAGCCCTGGTATTCAACTTCATTGAGCAGTGCTAGCCTGTATGATGTATTATTCATGTGGACATTTCTTAATGCATCAGAAAAGTTCAGTATTTAAATACCTTTTTCAGTAATTGGTTTGGCACCACTGTCTCTTATGGTTTTCTCCTTGCGTTGAGTTTGTTTTAACCACTTAGGTTTTTTTTTCTGAGGTCATTGAAGTTTCAGACAGTTTCGTCCTTCTACTGCTCGTTTCATAAAGCTGTGATGTTATTTCTGCCTTTTCTGCAGCCCCAGAAAATGCTTCTCGGTCCGTCTCCCATCCGTTTTTAGAGATGGTTTTTGTCAGCATCAATTTCAGAAAAAACTTCTTGTTCTTTTAATATCGTGCGTATTTAAAACATGCAGTTATTGTTTACTGAGGATTGAAGCCTTTGGGCAAAATGCGTGCTTTTAAATAATAGATCAAAACCGAATGATGAATTAATACATTTTTAATAGTTCAGATTCCACGTGTTCGCTCTCGTTCCCCTTTTAACTGGGACAATATCTCCTTGCTGAGAGTCTATATTAGGGAGACATTTGAGATTTAAAAAATAATATATACTTAATGTAAATTTGGGGATATGTTTACCATTTATTTAACTAAGCTGGCATGTTTCTAAGCAGTATCAAATTGCAGTTCTGTTACTCAGTATGCAACTCTATTCAAAATGTCCTTTATTTTGCACTGAGGCAGGAACGGTGCAAGAATGTGCAGCACTCCAAGCAAAATAACATTTTCCAGCTAGTGTGAGCCCCATACACTGAAAGAATAACACTTTGGGGTCGTTTTTCAGTGAATTGGCACCATTAGTAAATGGTGCCCTGTAGCTGCTGCCTGACATTGACTTATGTAACTACCAACCCTTAGGTGAAGTGGCAAATTTCTTACAGACAATTCAAGTGGATTTTTAAGTATATCTATAGCAATGCACTATGACAGCCCAGATACATTATTCATTACAATGTACTGCATGGATTTGCATGCATCTGCACTAGAATTAAGAACAAAAATGCATGAAAGTAAGTGATGCAATTTGCAAAAAAATTAATAGACAGTGCAGTGGTGGAAAGTCAATACACCTTGAGAGGTATGCGTGCTCATGTAGTTAGTTACACTTCTTAAATTGTTAATAGATCGCGGTTGCTTCATGGATTGGGCAGGACAAGGAACAGTCAATAGCAACCCCAGGTAGTTCCCAACCACTCACACAGTGCAAAATCTGAAAATCTCTCTGGGCCAAGTTTTTTTATATTTCGAAGAAAGTTCTGGACCTACGAATTGTAGGATTTCGCTGTCAATTCGGCAAATTTCTGACTTTCTGAAGATTCCCAAATATACCCAGGGTAATGCAGGGAATACTAGGCAAACTGAAGATTTCCATGCATACATGCAATGCAGCAGATCGCCTGTATGGGGGAAAATACTGGGAGTAATACATTGGAAAGTTGCATTTGCAGTTAAGCCTTTTTTAGCTCTAAGCCTACCAGACAGCCCAGCTGTCTGGCTGTGAAAAGACTTTTTGGGGACATTCTGAAAGCTTCCTTGGGAATGCATTCTCCCCACTGGCTACCATTGACTTTGTGGTTTGTAACTCACGCTTGCTTGCTTTCTATTTGCTGACTTTATTTGTTTTAGGATGTCCAGCATGTCTTTGTCCCTCCTGTGGAGCATAGCCTGTTTACCATTGCTACTTGTATTCTTCAATGAGTGCTTGCTTTCTGTAAACAGGCCTTTTGTTCTTATCCTGTCACATTTGCTGTGCATTCAAAGACATAGATCAAATGTCAGACTCTGTCTTCCGAGGGAGCTTGATGTTCATTTTCTTTCGCTGACTTCAAAGTAAGAGAATTTATGTGACAAACTCTACATCCCTCCAGTCTATGACACTCTGCGACACTTCATTCTAGGCCATTCTACTCCACTCTATGCCACACCAGTCTATGGCACTCCATTCTATAACTCTACTGAACCCTACGCCACTCCACAACACTCCACTCTACGATACTCCATCTCTACGCACCTCCATGCCACTTGATTCAACTCTATGCCACTCCACTCTATGCTGCTGCACTCTATGCCACTCCACTGTACTCTACACCCACTCTATGACACTCTACTCAACTCCACGACACTCTACTCCATGCTACATCACTCTATGACTCTTTACTCAAGTCCACGCCCCTCCACTTTATGCACACTCTATGACACTCTGCTCCACAACACTTTACTCCAACTCTATGCCACTCCATGACACTCTATGTCACTTCACTCCACTCTTCACCACTTCACTCTTCACCACTCCACTCAGTGCCCCTCCATTCAACTCTCCACTCTATGAAACTCTACACCACTCTAAGCCACTTCATTTTAGGCTATTCTGCTCCACTCTATGCCTCTCCATTCTATGAATCTACTGCGCCCCACGCCACTCCAACTCTATGAATCTTCACCTCTACGCCACTCCACTCAATTCCACTTTACTCCACTCTATGCCACTCCACTTTACGCCACTCCACTCTATGCCACTGCACTCTACGCAACTGCACTCTGTCACTGCACTCTAGGCCACTGAACTCTAGGCCACTGCACTCGACGCCACTCCACAACACTCTACTCCAAGCTATGCAACTCGAAGGCACTTTTGCTCCAGTCCACAACACTTTAGCCCACTCTATGCCACTCTACAACACTCTATGCCACTTCACTCTAGGCCACTGTACTCCACTCTATGCCATCCCATTCTATAATTCTACTCCATGCCAAGCCACTCCACAACACTCCACTCTATTCCACTTTACTCCACTTAATGCCACTCCACTGTATGCCACTCCATGCCACACCACACCACACCACTTCACTCTACACCACACCACTATACAACACTTTATGCCCCTCCACTATACACCCCTCCACTCAGAATCCCGCCACTCAACTCTCCACTCTATGACACTCCACAACACTCTACTCCACGGTATGCCACACCACTCCACTCAATGACACTTTACTCTTCACAATTCCCTCTATGCCACTTTATTCCATGCCACTCCACTCCACTATACAACACTGCACACTATGACTCTCCACCCTACAACACTCTACTCCACTCTATACTACTCCACTCTGACACTCCACAACAATTCCACTTTATGCCACTTTATGCCACTCCACTCTAAAACACCTTAAGCCACTCTACATCACTACAGTCTATGCCATGTCCCTCTACTTTACAACACACTACTCCACTCTACACCACTCCATATACCACTTTATGCCACTCCACTCAATGCCACTTCACTGTTTGACACTTTATGCCCCTCCATTCTACGACACTCCAATCCACTCTACACCACTCTATGACACTCAACGCCACTCTACTCAACTTTATACCACTCCACTCAATGAAACTCTACTCTACTCTATGTCCCTCCACTCTACACCCCTCCACTCTACATCAATTTAATCTACTCTACATCACTCCGCTCTATGCCACACCACTCTACTACACACTACTCCACTCTACATCACTCCACTGTATGCCACTCTATGCAACTCCACTCTATGCCACTCTAATCTATGATACTCTACTCCACTCTACGCGCCTCCTTTCTATGTCCCTCCAGTCTACACTGCTCTCCACTACTCTACACCACTCTTCAACACTCTACTCTATGAAATTCCACTCCATGCCACTCTCCTCTATGCCACTAACTTTTATCCATGCTGAACAGCAGCCATGGTGGAGTACAACAAGGCTAAAACGCATTGGCGAAACCAATAGCTCTTACCTAGGCGAGACCTATTGACTTTGCCAATGCTTGTTTTTCTCTTGATAAGGCAAACATTTTCCTTGAGGAGACATCCATTCTTTCACATGTTCTGAAAGAATGAGGGTGTATGGGGTAGTGTTCCAAATATCTTCACACTTATCCAATCTCTTTTTAGAACTTTTCTGTTTCTAAGTTGAGCGTAAAATAACATCGGAAATCATTGTGATCACTGATAATTGTATGATTTTGTAGAAGCAACAGCTATTCCAATAGCTGTCTTCTATTCCTACCATGGGAACACCAGTGTTCCTGATCTGTGGGATTGGATTAACAGATGAGTTTGACATCTTTGTTGAACTGATGTGCTCCGGAAATAGGTACTGGGCCATACGTGATCACAGGAAAGGCACCAAATGACTTAGAAAAATCTTACATTTAAAAACTTGTTTGTAATCTAACAGTGTGAAGAGACATCCACTTGAAGCAAAAGGAAAGGGCCACTTTGCTCTCTATCCTTTTGACCTTCAAATAATGAAATAATGGCCTAAGCAAACCTCAACAACCCACATTTTCGACTTTAGACGCATTGATCAACCAATAGGTGACTCTCCTTACAACTAACATGAGCACTTACTGACTGGTAATCTGAGAACACTGAGGTAACTATTGGATGTATGTTGCACTTTTCAAAGGTACCAACAAATAAATGTATACATATAATAATAACAACAACAATAATAATAATACAAATGTTATTACTATTGCTAGTAACACTACTACTAATTATGCTACTAATGCTTATTATAATATGTTGTTCTCAATTAGTGATGGATACCTCAGTCTTGCATTTTCTAAGCACTGTCTATAATGAAGTTTATGAAGAGAAGTATTTTTTAGTTTATGGTTTCTGCCTGAGCTTGTCCCTGTCAAGAACAAAACTCTCAGAGAGCATCCAGAAACACTAATTGCGGATATCCACTACAGTCCAGCACAAGGTGGCCACAAAATTTACCTCATCTTCTACACACAAAAAACCTGCAAAATGGAGAGAGAAAAACCTTCACGTAACTGAATCTACCAACATCCCCCATGGACTCAAGCTCACTATATCCCCATCTCTGGACTTTAGGGGAGAACTGACCATAACCGTCTACAGAAATGGGAACATTCTAGTCCAAGCCTCAGGACAAAACCTAACCATTTTTGACCTACACTTCACTTTAGTCTGCACCTCCCTGCCCTCTGGTGCCACTTCTGTCCCCTCTACCATTAAACCAACCCCTCCTCCTCTCACAATGAGCAGATTCATGCACCCACACCTCCTCCCTCTTGCAATGAGAGAATTCATGCACCCACATGTCCACCCCAAAACCCATGACTCTCAACTCCCCCCACACGGTCTCTGCCCACACCCCCGTCCATCCCCCTCTACAGCCGAATGCCTGGATGCTACGGTCTTACCTCTAGAATCATCTTCGACCCCCCTAGGCTCTCAACCCAGCCTGAGTTACACCCTGCTCCTTTTGCCCCGCAATCCTCCACCCCAATAGGATGGCTGCTTCCTTAGCTCCCACCCATGGCTCTGACCTGCCCCAACACACCCCCTCCCCTCTGCTGTCCCAGGTGACTCCCTATAATAGCCCATCTAGAACTCAAAATCAACACTATTGTGGATGAAATTGCATCACTTCTCATAGAAGCAAAGAAAAGCCACACCCTGCCCAAACCCCTCACACCTCTGGAAAAACTCTGAACCTGCCCCAAACCCAAACGTTCCACAACTAGGACGTCGCATCAGGAGGTTGAATTGATCGAAAACTTCCATGGTAATACCCCCAGCCAATCCTCTCTCCTCAAGATCCCGGTTGTCTTTAGATCGAACAGGAGCTTGAACACTTCTAGCCTTTCTAGGCTGCCCTTCCAACTAACCACCATCCAACCCAACCATCCTGAACAGAGACCTACACCCATACACTGCTGCATGCTTATAAACTGCAGATCAGCAATCAATGCCACTGATATAACAGATACCATCCTACAGCATAACTTGGACATCTGTTTTCTAGCTGAAACAGTGGTTAAACGACCACTCATCACCTTACATCAACCTCATCTCCCTCCCCCAGGTTTAAAAAAAAAATTATTTATCCATTTTGCATCTTATAAACATTATTCAAAATATATAGATTACATCTCAGCAACACGGAGTCCAATATTGATAATAGGCGGGCATATTCACTTACAGTGGTGGGCAGCAGTATACATCGTCTTTAAATATACGAGTTGGGCAGTAAAAAACATTGAACAGTTCAGCATGGCCATACGTAATTAACAGCATGAGAAAGGTAGGCTTGTCCGTTCACAAAAAATTACTCTCTCCCACAACTCGGCATAGATAGTGGATGTAGCCTAATCCCAGCGTCCGCGCAGGGGTGCAATAGGGGAATGGTGCATGTCTCACAGTAAACTAGTGAGGCAGGACTAGGCCGTGGGCATAGGTGGCATGGTAGTCCGAGGGTGTGTAGAGGTGGACTCGCAGGGTGCAGTGTTTGTTTATCTCGTTGCGTGTCTTGGTCCATGTTACAAACGGAGCCCAGATATCTTTGGGCCTGGATGCCGTGGGCGTTAAGTCCCAGTACGCCGTCAGCATCTCCTGGCAATAAGTGATATCTTGTATCCACGTGTTTACTTTGGGCGCGCCAGTTGAACCCCAGTGTATTGCAATGCGTCGCTTGGCCAGGTGAAGCATCATGGCCGACAGGCGGCCACTGCCCGAGGAGCCTCTGCCACATGACCCAATAAAGCTGTGAGTGGAGTGCGGTCTGGTTGGAAGCCACGTCGTGAATAATATCAAATACTTTATCCCAGAATTGTGAAATGGGCTGTCATGTCCATGCTAGATGGAGGAAGGATGCCTGTGTGGTAGCACATCTCCAACATGTATCGTGCGGTCGCAGGCCCATTTTGTGTAATTGTATAGGCGTGCGATATAATCTGTGCAAGTATTTAAAATGAATGAGCCTCAACTTATAGTTAGGTGAAAGACGTCCGAGCTGGGCACAGCAAAAGGCCCACTGTTTCTCAGTGGGGGGTGGAGCGAGATCGCCACTCCACTGTTCCAGTGCCGTAGGTGTCATAATCGGCGAGGTACGTTGTGTGGTGTTGTAAATGCGTGTGATGAGTTTCTTGGGTGACGGGTTGGCTAAGATGTTCTCTAGTGCAGCTAGTGGCGTTGGCGCTGAGGGGAAGGTGGAGTGAAGTCGCCTGCAGTTGGCTCTAAGCTGGTAGTATAGGAAAAGTTCCAAGATGGGGGTCTGGGCACCCTCAGGGCTGTGTGGCCTATCCAGGAATTCGTTGTCTGGGTAAAGGTCGTTGAAGGTGACCAGTCCCATCTGGTGTGCGCCCTGGATAGAGCTAGTGTCTTGCATGGAAGGGAAGCTAGGATGATGTGCTAGAGGTGTCGATGGAGCATATAACAGTGGCAGCTGTGCGCGGCATCTAAGACCCTCCCATGCCCATCTCAACATCTCCACCGTATTGATTTCTTCTTTCGTTCTTTTATAGGTATAGTAAAGTGCAGCCGGTAGTGGGGCTGGGGAAGCAATGTCCCTCTCCACCTCGACATGGGGTTGGAATGGAGTGGGGTGCGACCAAAAATGTAGATATTGTGCATGTGCACTTAGCGCATAAAGCTCGAGGTCTGGTGCACCAAGTCCTCCTTGCTCGAGCGGCAGCATCAGTACCTCCCAGGAAATACGCGGCTGTTTACCCGTCCAGACGTGAGTTATAAGGAGAGAGCGCAGTTGTCGGAAAAAAGCCTGTGTGAGAGGGAGGGGGATATTGACGAACAGGTACAGGAGCTTAGGCAGTATTACCATTTTTGCAATTGCAATTCTGCCGGCTAATGATAGCGGCAGCTTGGCCCAGATGGCTATTTTGCTCTCATGCCAAGTGATCAACCGACCATAGTTCATGCGCCATATCTCCTGCAGATCCCTACTGAGTCATATCCCCAGGTACTTGACCGCACCGTCAGCCCAGGTTAGTGGGAAGTCCAATTCAAGCGTGATAGGGGCTGGTGTTAGGGCGATGAGCGTCGATTTGGCCCAATTTACCTTTATGCCCGGCATGCCTCCAAACAGTAGGATCTCGTGCAGTGCCGGATTGAGGTTAGTCTCGGGGTCACGTATATATAGTGTAGTGTCGTTGGCGTACATTGAGATTATCAGACCTCTGTCCGAGAACCCCAGTCCTCTAGCAGTGTGATGCTGTCTTATCCTGGCCGCAAGGGGATCCATTGCTATCGCGAATAGCAGGGGCGAAAGGGGACACCCCTGTCTGGTGCCACGTGATATGGGGAACGGGTCGGATATTAGGTCGTTGACTCTGAGCATGGCAGTAGGGCGGGAGTAGATCAGTTGAATGAGCTTTAAGAAGTTGGTGTTCATGCCAATTCTAGGCAGTATGGTGAAGAGAAACGGCCATTCTAGGGAATCGAACGCTTTGGTAGCATCTAGAAAAGCGGCTAAGGCAGGCAGGTTCGGATTAAGTTGATGGACAACTGAAAAAGAGGTGCGCAGATTGTGTGAGGTGAATCGCCCGGGTATAAACCCAGATTGGTCCGGTCTGGCCGCAATCGGAAGAAGTGGCTGCAATCTGCTGGCAAGCAGCTTAACGAGTATCTTGGTGTCAATGTTAATAAGAGATAATGGATGGTAAGCGTCACATTTGTTAGCTGGTTTGTCCGGTTCCAGAATTGTGATTATCGCAGCCTCGCACCTCGTTGGAGGGAGGCATCCCTGTTCAAGTGATTCCTGATAAACTGCCAGTAAGTAGGGGGCCAGCTCTTCGGCGTACGTTTTATAAAAGGAGGGTGTCAGCCCGTCTAACCAGGGAGCTTTGTCTCTGGGCATGCTTCTGATCACCTGAGTAATGTCTTCTGCCGAAAAGGGTGCATCTAGGTATTCGCGATGGGCATCACTTAACCAGATCTGCTCGATAGAATCTAAGTAGGTCTGCAACTCAGGGTGTGGTCCAGTCTGTGTGGCAGTGCAGAGGGATGTATAGAAATCGTTTAATCTCCCTAGTGTAGCAGACTGCCCGCGAATTGGAGGTGCGTTGTGGCTTAAGCGAGCTCGCCAGGGCTCTACCCGGGTGGTCCCCTTCCCCGTATCGACGGACTCGAGCGTTATTGCCCAGGAAGTGCATTTCACGAATTGCTTCCATTTCGTATTCGGATAGCTTGTCGCGGATAGTGGCTAAATGTGCAGGACGGCCAGTATGGAAATATAATAGCTCCTCTTGACGTATCTCTGCTTCCAATTTCTCCAAGGCGGATCTGATAGACTTTAGGACCTCGGATTGCTTAGCTATGCAGGTACCTCTTATGACAGCCTTGAAGGCTTCCCACAGCATGGAGGGGGAATCTACCGACTTCTCGTTGGTGGCAAAGTACTGCAGGAGTTCCTCGCGCACCTCCTCTCCGAAAACCGCGTCAGTTAGTGCGTGTGGTGGTAAGCGCCAGCTGAAAGCGCGTGGCAGCGACAGTGGTATAGTCCAGGTAAATACAACCGGGGCGAGGTCAAACAGGGTACATGGCAAATGTCTGATGTCAGTGGTCCAAGATGCTATGCTTCTGGATAGCAACCAGTAGTCGAGTCTAGACCATGCGTTGTGACAGGCGGAGACACAGGTTCCCTCCCGGGTGTCCGGGTGCCAAGAGCGCCATATATCGATGAGATCGTGTTCCTTAACTATAGACGTAAGCATGTGATTTGCTTTGGGGTGTAGTAATCGGGTGCTTCCTACCCTATCCAGGGAGTCCTGCATTACAACATTAAAGTCCCCCCATATAACCGACTCCTCCCCCAGCAGTGTGATCTTAAACCAGATAGTATCAAACAGGGCCGGGTCATCAGTGTTGGAGCCGTAGACAGTAGCTAAGGTCACAGGCGTGGTGTGTAAAGTGCCTTTCAGTAAGACGTTGCTACGTCCGTCAGGGTCAATAACCGAACTAATTGTAGTCCAGCCAATATTGCGCTTTAGCAGGATTGCCCTCCCTCTCGCGTAGTTAGAATACACTGCCGAATGCACCTCCCCCAGTGTCTGTTGTGGAGTTTGGAGTCAGCGGCGCACTGGAGGTGAGTTTTCTGCAGGAAACATATGTTGATCTTATGCCTGATCAAATAGGCATGGACTGGCCTGGCTTTCCTATGGTCATTGAGGCCACGTATGTTCCATGTGATACATGTGACTGCTGTCATTGAGTAGTCAGGAGTGGGGCATGCATGCCCCAGACATCCCACTGGGCGCGTAGCTGCTGGCGAGTGTGGATTGCCCGTACATGAGATAAGATGTTTTGTGATATTGCGTGATTCGTCTTTCCGTGTGCATGATGAAGCGAGTGGACCTGATGCGTGAGCAGTAAGTCCCAATCTTCTTCTTAACTTGTAGAACCCCTTAGCCATCCCTCCTCCCACACCAACCCCCCAAATAGGTTGTGATTGCCCTTCCCACCCCCTCCCCAACAAACCCGCAAAAGAAACAAACAGTTTTAACTGTGGGAGTTCTCCCTGTGGGGGCATGAGTCGCCTGCGAACTGCCCTGCACTTGTGGCAGGGTGGCCGGGCTGTCCAAATCGGCTCAGGGATCATGTGCAGGATAAGTAGGTGAGTCATAGGTATAAGCGTGATGAGGGACAGTTCCAAGGTTAGTTACAAACAGGTAGCAACTGGAGCAGCGCAGGCGAGGCGACGCGCCCCACAGCAGCACGGCGACAGCTCGCCATCGGTCATTGTCGCTGAGTCCTGCTACTTTTTCAGGGTGTTGTGAAGGTCGAGGTGAGCGTTGTCCAGAACAAATATGTTTGGCATACTTCAGAGCAGATTTGGCGTCGGTGAAGAAGTGAGCCTGGCCGTCGTCTGAGATTTTTAGCTTAGCTGGATAGAGCATTGCATATGGAATTTCAGCACGTTGCAGGAGGCGCTTTGTGGGAAGAAATTCCTTCCGTGCGGCCTGGACCAGAGGGGTAAAATCAGGGAAGATGGATATGTTGTTGCCCTGGTGGTTGATGGGACCGTGGTCTCTACCTGCTTTTAAGACAGAATCTCTATCACAGTAGTTTAAAAGCTGCGCTATTATGGGTCCAGGTGTGCCTCCGACTGGTGGTCTCCGTCCCAAGGATCTGTGCGCACGTTCTACCACGAACACAGCAGATAGTACAGTTGGAAACAGTTTGCGCAATAGAGATTCAATATACGGCTCCATTTTGGGGATGGCAGTTGTTTCCGGTATCCCACGATACGAAGGTTGTTGCGCCCAGAGTGCGCTTCCAAGTCATCGTTCTTCGCTTGGATCACTGACAAGACCTTTTCCATGTTGAGGAGATGTTCTTTAGATTCGACTTGAAACTCGTGTGCTTCCGTCGCTCAGTTTTCCAAGTCGTCTAGTCTGGTTTGTGTGATTCTACTTGACGTTTCACTGTGTCGGGCCTGGAGGTGAGCGCGTCTAGCTTAGTGTCAATAGATTTCAGATTTGTGCGTACTTCCAGTATAATTGTGCACAGGTCGTCTTCTTGTGGGTCCCCTCCGTGCTGAGGCTCAGGTTCGGGTTCAGACCTAGGGTCCATCGTGCGGGAGTGACGCTTATTCTCAAATGTGAGTTTGGGTTGCTTCCGGTCGTCTTTCCCCATGTTGTAGGCCAATATTGTCTCTCACTTTAGGGGTCAGGCATCTCCTACCGCTGTGGAATGCCTCCATCAGATATTTACAAAGAGATATATGCACCGAGTTGTATTCCTGCTTCCTGACCGGTCCGCACAGGCAAAAGGGCCTCAAGGGGATCGGTGTCTGGCGCCTGCTATCTAGACAGTGGGGGTCGCGGTAACACACAGGCCCCAGCCTCAGTGGGGTGCTCGAGTGATCAGTGTCCCATCGCTCCACTCCACCCCTGCCCAGAACCAGCACCAGTCTCCATCACCGCCTATAGGCTACAGCGCCTCTGGGCCCCCGGGGCCTGCAACTCAGCACACAGTTCGCGGCGCCCACAGCCATCAGGGAAGATCTCAGCCCAGAGCCCTGATGTTGTGAAGGGCCCGCCCACTCACGTCCAAGCCCGCACAGCCCCAGTGGGCTCAATTGTTACTTACAGTTGCCAGGGGAGGTCGCACGGCGATCGGCTGGATCAGTCCATTGGACTGCGCGTTTCTTCTGTGGTCCTCGTCTCAGCCTCGAAAGGTCGTGGTCAAGGCCTCACACATGGCGCCAGGTCCACAACAGATCGGTCTGTCGGCACAATCGTTCCTGTTGGTGTCGCATTGTAAGGGGGTGCGCGGCTCGGATCGAGCCCCCCGCAGATAGCTGTTGCCGAGGCCCGGCTAGGTCGCACCTTTTTTAGGCCGCAGCGGTGCCCTGCGGGCAGGCAGCGTAAGTTCACAATGGCGGCGTAGCTCGGCGCCTCTTGTCGTCGTCCTCTGCTCAGCGTCTCCAGCCTCACATGCCCCCCTCCAGGCCAGCCAGGGTTCACACCAGTCCAGGGGTATTGGCGGTGTCAGCAGTGGCACAATGCAGTCGATGTGGCGAGTTCCAGGTCGCGGATGGCCGAGGCGGGAGTCTCGGCCGCGGGTCGGCCTCGCCCGCGGTCGCACCAGAGCATCATAAGCCGCAGTCGCCGCTCCGAGCTTACCGCGCTCCAGAAAAGGGCTGGTTCTGACCCATGAAGTACGTGGAGTGCAGCTCTTAACGTCTAAGAGTACGATCGCCCCGCATGTGGAAGGATGATGCAGGATTTAGAGCCTGCTTAGCAAGCGGCCATCTTGCTGCTCGGCCAAGCCACGCCCTGTCCCCCCCAGGTTTTTTAATCATTCGCAGCAAAGGTGGCAGGGGTGGCGGAGTAGCCATTATACACAAAACTGATCTCTGTTTAACTCCCTTCCGCACTCCTGAACACCCTACCTTTGAATATCTAGGAGCTCAGCTCTTCACAAATGGACCTAACCCCACCAAATTCCAAGTCATCTATCACCCTCCTGGCAAAAATTCACAATTCCTTGAAGAGTTAGCAGGCCGGATATATAAAACCTCACTAAAAGTCAGCACCGACATTATATTAGGAGACCTAAACTTGCACCAGAACAACACTAAAGACCCCACAGTACAGGCCCTCTCCAACCTCTTGGAAGCAATCGATCTCACCCAACATTCCAACATGCAAACACACAACAAGGGGTCCACACTTGACGCAATAATCTCCAAGCACAACACACTATCTCTGCGCTCTATCCTACCATCCGACTGGTCAGATCACTATCAAATTCTCTTCGATCTAAATTCCATCTATCACCATAATCTCTAATGCAGCCGTCCCAAGCGCTGGGTAAGAATCATCCAACAAATCCCCCCAAGAGGAGCTAGAAGCATTAATCAGTACCAGAATCCTATCTCCTCCCAACCTACCAACCTATCATCTGCCTAGGACATCACAGTCCACTGAAACACAAAAATTACAAAAAATAATTGCAATCAAGAAAGATGCCCTCCAGAGCTGGTTCAACAAAGACCTGAACAATGAAAGGTGACAACTCTGTTTAGCTGAAAGAAACTTGAGACAACAACCATCGGATACCAATCTCTCGCTCCTCTGGGCTGAATGCCAAAACTACAAGAAACACATCCTCAAAGAAAAATCTGCCTTCTTCCGAGATCAACTTGATTGGTCTAGGAACAGACCTAAAGACCTATTCACCATCACCAAACAACAAACCTCCTCCTTCCCCCAGCATTCATGTAACAACTCTCCAGAGCACTGTGAAGAATTTGCCACATTCTTTGCGGAAAAAATATTGAACATTGAACTATCTCTCGAGCCATCCACCTCCCCACCCTGCACTAAAGATGCCCCCGGTGGAAAGGGCTCACCCATAACCCTACCGTCAATTAATAGATGTCTCCCCCTCTCTCCAACTCAGCTCACCAATCTCCTTCTCCCGCAACTGAAAAGCAATGCATCCTGGTCTAAATTCAACTATACCCCTGAAGAAAAAGTGCTCAAGTTACTCTCCAGCATGAAGCCAACATCTAACATCTCTGACACTCCCTTATGCAATCTTGAAAAATCTCAGGCACATCATCTTACCAATTTGGACCAAAATCATCAACTCCTCTCTATCAAGTGGCTCTATGCCGGCTCCCTTCAAACTCAGCCAAGTCACCCCCCTCATCAAAAACCGGACACCGACCAGAAAGATTTTAATACCTACATACCTATAACCAACCTCCCCCTCCTTGCCAAAACCATGGAAAAATGTGTGCTTGTATAACTCAACAATCATATCGAAAGATACAACCTGCTTCACATCTTCCAATCCTGGTTCAGGAAAGGTTGCAGTAAAGAGACTGCTATACTAAATATCATCGGCGACCTAAACAGATCTTTGGACGATGGCCAGACCTTCCTCCTAGTCCTCCTAGACCTCTCGGCCACCTTTGACACTGTCAACCACAGCATCCTCTTAAACGCACTCTCACAACGTGTAGGCATCAACAAGTCTGTCCTTCAGTGGTACTCCTCCTTTCTAAGCCAATGCTCACAGCTAATCATGCTCAACAACTCAACCTCAAAAACAGCACCAGTCTCTCAAGGAGTCCTTCAAGGTCAATCCTGTCTCCCACACTATTCAACCTCTATATGGAACCCCTTGCAATGATCCTGAGGCAAGCTGGAATACACTACCATCTATATGCAGATGACACCCAACTCTGTCAGTCAAAGACATCTAGCACCTAAATAACACTCTTCTCGCAGTTCAAGCCTGGTTGACCAGCAACCACTTCAAACTCAATCCCAGCAAAACTGAACTTCTTCTCATCCATCCCAAAGAAAAATCCTTTCCCGTAGATTGCTGGCTCGACAACCTCATGGCTTTAAACTGTAAACTGTCCATCTCCAACTCTGTTAAATTCCTGGGGATTACACTCCACTCCCACCTAAGCATGAAAGATCATATCAATGCCTCTGCAAAAAGTGCATTCTACATGCTGAAAAATATCAAAAAGTCAAACCTTTCACCCCCAGCAAAGACCTAAAGATGGTGGTGCAAGCCTTAGTCTTACCCAAGCTGGACTACGACAATGCAATGGTTACAGGCACTCCCAAATCTTATCTAGCCCCACTGAAAGATACTCTCCACGATGCGACTAGACTTGTATCGGGGGGAAAGGCTCTTTGATCACATCACTACCACCCTCAAACAACTCAAATGGCTACCAATCGAGGCAAGGGCCATACTAAAAACTGCCTGCATAACCCACAAAGCACTCTATAGTGAAAACCCAATCTACCTCATGAATAAACTATAAAAAGCCGACCAAAAGACACCACCACAAAGTTCAAACCGACTACTCTTGATCCCTCCAAAATTTAAGCGAGAGAAATCGTGCACCCGGTCCTTCTACGGGAATGCTCCAAAGATCTGGAACTCCCTGCCCCGAGACCTGAGGGAAAATCAACTCTTCCTTCACTGATGCTTCTCCTCTTCAACAAATACGTAAACCCACCTTAAAGCTCCTGCCTAGCCTGAGGGATACCTCTCTGCTCCCTCGAAATACATCTGTGCACCACTACCCCGAGGAAATCTGTGCCTCTAGATCCCCCCTCCCACAAAAGGCCTTACCCCTGCTACCTCAGACCTACAATGCCTGTCATTACTTCTGTTCAGCCTTTTTTTTCGTATTTATTGCTACTATGGGTTTTGCTGTTATTATTTTACTGCACCAGTAATTTTGTACAATTGCAGCTGTGCTCTGCAAAGCGATATGTATTTTGTATACCGTAACTACCTCACAATTGTATCAGCAATCTTCCCGCAATGTCCATGTATACCTCGTGACATAAAGTCACCACATATCTATTTGTATCCCAAATGTATCTTACGTATTTCGACTTATACTATTGCATACCTCGTATACCTCATCATTTTCTGTCAGAATGTATCTGCATTTACTCCAAATGTATCTCAAGTATAAGGTGCTAACTCCGTGAAGCTCTCTGATACCCTTGGGTCAAGCTCGAGCTATAGAAAATACAATAAATAAATATCAAATAAAGTATTTGAACAGAAATAAAATGTCTTTTCTACTTTTAACAGAATGAAGACTTTTATTACTTAGTCTTCCAGGCTTCTGTGACCCAAACTCAAATGTAAAGAGAGGTCTGTTGTTATGCAGTACTGTCAAGGTGGTGGATGGTATAATAAAACATAGACAGATCTTTATATTTCGCTGGTAAGTATAGGGTAGTAACACAGTGTACACTGGCATTATTTCATCAGGGCTTGTCCTTCAGGTCCAAGTGAAAGTGACATAATGTTATGATTCATTTTTTTTAGTCCCTTGAATGCAAACCAATGCAATTCTCCATCTCCCTTCAATGGAAGATGACAGACCTTCAGGGGGACATTGCTTTGTAACGCACAACTTTAACAACTGAGGGACATCTCCCACCTCATCACCTTCCACACCCTCTTGAAATCCTATCTGTTTACTAAAGCATTTGACCAGATCTTCAACTCTGGGATTCCTTCAAACTTTTCTTTCCAGATTTTCATTCCCACCAAGCAATCTTATGCACTTTGGGATTTCAGAGATATGCTGCGCCTTACAAAGGTCCCACAAATAAATAAAATGAAGATAAATAAGTATGTAGACAAACTATACGAACTAAAGTCCACCTCAGACAGAAAATAGATGAATACATTAAAAAAATAGAAACAAACCAGATCGCCGCCACTTCTGACCCCACTAGGATCACAGTAAAGGTAACACTGCTTAACAAGCATTGGCATAGCCATAGGTCTCGCCTTTGGGACCTTAAGCAATCTGAACTGCTAAATAAAACACCGCTGTAGTAAATCGGAAGCAGCGCGCTGCATGTTACTGTGTTTGACCCTAGAAGGATGAATGGCTGAATGAACCAGTTGTAGCACTGATGTTCGCAGGGACCCATCTTTCCAACATTATGATTATGCAACCCTCCCTTCCGACAGATCACTAGTGGTTTATATTCGAGCTGCAAAATATTGCTCCAAACAAATGCAGTCGGTCCCTAGTGCCCCGGCAGCATGTTAATGCATGGATATGTGTGACGCTTTCTCCTTGTTCATGTGCGTGCTTTAAAGGCTCTGACAAGGAAGCGCCGGTAGCTAGAACATCAAGACACCCAATTGACCCTCTAAATTGGAGCTAGAACCGATAAACCGAGTCTGGCACTCCAGCAGGTAGTGAGGGGACCAAGGGAATGGGGCAGAAAGTTACCAGGAAGCAACGACCCTGGTGTCCTGGGCTGGCATTGTAACAGGGAGCTAGAACCACAAGGCACTGAGCTGATTAAGCTGGGATCCGAGGAAAGCGCTATATAAGCAAACTACAAGTTATACACACACATCCTTCCTTAGTAGGAATCTAGATGTCCAATGCACTGATTTTGTGCCTTAACGGGGCTCTAGAACCTTATGGCACTGGTTTAGAACCATACCAAGGAGCAAAAACCCATAACAATGAACTTGCATGGCTCCAGGTGCTTTTACATTAAGCTATAATCATAGGACACTGATCTACAGTAAGCTAGATCCCTCAGAGCACTTTGTTAACGTACTGTCCATGTAGCACTCACTAGACTGAGCCAAGGCTAGGATGACCAGGCATCCCGGATTTGCCAGGACAGCTGCCCCGGCAAGATTTCAGCAAATTTGTCTTGTGTCCCGGTTTACAGAGAAGGACGACTGAAAAACAATGGGATGCACGTTTGTATGCGATCTAAGGCAGAACTAGTTATCAGCTGTTAACAGAAAAGAATTTAATTAACAGATATGATACTAGCTTCAAGAATTGCATTTAGCTATTTCCTTAGAGCCTCATTGTGTCAGCTTGTTGTCGAGCGCTGTCATTTTGCCCTTCGCTTGATGTAAAGTAATAGTCCTTCTTCTAGTTTTGCAAAGTTTCAAAATCTGTTCACCCTAGCCAAGGCATATATTTGACTCTTTAACAGGAAGCTACAGCCCCAAATAACTAAGCCAGCAGTCAGGAACCCAAAGTGACAGCCAGTCTCACGGGCCATTATAGTGCCACGAAACCCTAGAACCGGTCGGTACTTATTATGCCCCTATAGAGCATCCTAAAAGGGCAGAGCACAGAGGAGGACCTCTAGAGCACCGACAATACTTTACCCGGAGCGCCTCCCGCACCCGGGGAGAAACACACTGGGAAGCAGGTGTAAACTATGTAAATAATTTCATGCACGAGATAAAGTTACTCCGAAAGCCCTGTCGTCTCCAGATTCGAGTCTCTCTAGCAAGCGGCCCTGTTATGTCTGGAATTAGAGATAAATCACAGCGTGGAAGCCGTGCCAGCTGGACCAGGCCTGAAACGGGAGCGCTGCCCTGCGAAACGAGCGGGAAGGAAGCAGTCACTGGCTGCCCTCAGAGTGACCAGGCGCTGCCCAGGTCACATGAGGAGAAAAGATAAGCTGTCACTGACTCCGAGTGACCTGGCACTGCCCGGGTCACTCCAGCACAAAGGATACGCTCTCAGTGACTGTCAGTGACCAGGCACTGCCCAGGTCACGGGAACACAAAAGATACGCTCTCACTGACTGTCAGTGACCAGGCACTGCCCAGGTCACTCAAGCACAAAAGATATGCTCTCACAGAGTCAGTGACCAAGCACTGCCCAGGTCACGCGAAGAGAAACAAGCGCGGCCGCGAGCTGCGAAAGTAAAAGCGAGGCGCACTCTTATGGAGGTGGGGTGGAGGGGACGCGCCTTCTGCAAGGTCTGGAAATGAAACCTGACCCAAAATAGATGGCCCCTGCGCGCCGCTGCTGGCTCCCGAGAGCAAAACGCTCTGGGAGTAAACATTTCCCGAGAAGCTGGGACATCCACACGCCTTTGGCCAATTGCGTGCTGAAGCCAGACGCAAAGGCCAATAGCGTGTAAGCACCACACGCACGAGCTTCTACAAAGCCTGAAGTGATTCCAAGAGGCCGATTCCTAGAGCAGCGCATGCGCGCTGCTTCTAGGCTCGACCTAAAAATGTCACTTCAAGCTCTTTAGTGAGTTGAAGGAATGTTTTATATAGCTTTCCCTGACAAACAGCAAGGCATTCCAAGTCTAGCAAACATTGTCATGTACAAGAGAAACAGGTATGGTTCTTATGCTTTTGGAAATGTGCTGATACAATAACAGTGCTAATTATTAATACTACTACTATTACTACTACTTATATTAGCAATAATAACTGCAATAAAGAAAACACTTGTTTTATTTAACTCTTACAGTCACTGTTTTGCATTTCCGTACTGCTGCCTATAACAGATTCTGCTATCACCCATATGAATGGCAGACAACTTGCTGACATGCTGAAACATGTTGGTCAAAATTGTTTGCTGCTTCATTTTGTCTTCCTCTTGCAAGAAAGCACCAATTTTGAATGCGTAAGGAAAGTGATTTAATAGCAGTGCACTGAAACTCATTAAAAGTATTCAACCACCTGACAAATACAAAATAACTCTACATTTTGATATATGTCTCATAAAATAGGCAGTAAATAATGCATAGCATCTTAAGAAAAAATGAAATTAACCCCTTTGCTGCTAGGCCTTTCCCCACCTGTGCTAAGCCTTTTTGGCTATTTGGGGTAGTTTGCGCTTAGGCCCTTGTAACTTTTTGACCACATAAGGTATCCACACCAAATTTGTGTCCTTTTCTTCCAACATCATGGGGATTTCAAAGGCACCCAGGGTTTGTTGATTCCTCTGGAGGAGATCCAGAAATTTGCCAAAATATAGCTAAATTTGTGTTTTTTGGGGTAATAATGGGAAAAAAGTGCTGCAGAAAAAAGCGTCTGTTTTTTTCCCTGCAAATGGTATCAACAAAGGGTTTGTGGTGGTGAAATCACCATCTTCCCAGCTTTCAGAGACTGACAGACTTTTGTCAGAAAACCAAAATGTTTACACAGTTTTGGCATTTTACTGGGACATAGCATATTTTTGCTATTTTTTGTGCTTTCAACCTCCTTCCAGTTAACGGTAGAAATGGGTATGAAAGCAATAATGGATCCTGGAAAGCTATACATTTCAGAAAAGTGGACACAATTCTGAATTCAGCAAGGGGTCATGTGTAGATCCTTCCAGGTTTTTTTTTTTATAGAAACTAACAGCTGAAAATAGGAAAAATTGAAAATGAGTTGAAAAAAACAGCCATTTGTGCCAACGTTTTCACCTGTAAATTCTTCTAAGTATGACAGAGTTTTAAATGCAATATACTGTTACATCCGCTGGACCCTTCTGGTTGTGGGGATATATAGGTCTTGTAGGTTCACCAAGAACCCGAGGAACCCAGAGCCAATAACTGAGCAGCGTCTTGCAATGGTTTTTTATTGTGCACTGGGTAAGTAGCAGTTCATTGGGGAAAATAAAAACAGTGAAAAATGGGTATGAAAGACACCAATGTATTTCCGAAATGGGAACAAAATATAGAGTTTAGAAACAGTAGCTATTTGCACATCTCCGAAATTGTGGGTACCCATACTAGCATGTGAATTATAGGACATTTTTCAAAGTGACTTCTTTTTTACATATTGTCCTACATTTGGAAGGCATAAATGCATCAAAAGTCAATAGGTAATAACAGTTGCTCTACAATTCTGTGTTCCCCTAAGTCTCCCGATGAAATTGGTACCTCACTTGTGTGGGTAGGCCTAATACCGGTGACAGAAAATGGCCCAAAACGCAACGTGGACACTCCACATTTTTGCAGTGAAAACAGACCCTTTTTTTGCAAAGTGCCTAGCTGTGGATTTTGAACCCTAGCTCAGCCGGCACCTAGGGAAACCTAGAAAATCTATACATTTTTGAAAACTAGACACCCAGAGGAATCTAGGATGGGGGGACTTGAGTGGCTCTCACCAGGTTCTGTTACCCAGAATCCCTTGCAAACCTCAAACTTTGTAAAGAAAACACATTTTCCTCACATTTCTGTGATGGAAAGTTCTGGAATCTGCGTGGATCCACAAAATTTCACCCACCCGCATTCCCTGAAGTCTTTACAAAAAATGGTACCTCAGTTGTGGGGGTAGGCCTAGTGTCCGCGACAGGAAGCGGCTCAAAACGCAACGTGGACACACCCATTTTTACAGTGAAAACTGAACCTTTTTTCAAAGTGCCTAGCTGTGGAATCTGAGCCCTAGCTCTGCCGGCACCAAAGGAAACCTAGCAAACATATACATTATCGAAAACTAAACACCCAGGGGAATCCAGGATGGGGTGACTTGTGTGGCTCTCACCAGGTTCTGTTACCCAGAATTCCTTGCAAACTTCAAACTTTGTCAAAAAACTCATTTTCCTCACATTTCTGTGATAAAAAGTTCTGGAATCTGCGTGGATCCACAAAATTCCACCCACCCCACATTCCCCAAAGTCTTCCGATAAAAAGGATACCTCACTTGTGTGGGTAGGCCTAGTGCCAACTACAGGAAACTGCCCAAAACGCAATGTGGACACACCACATTTTTATAGTGAAAACTGACCCTTACTTGGCAAAATGCCTAGCTGTAGATTTCAAACCCTAGCTCTGTCGGCACCTAGGTAAACCTAGCAAACTTATACATTTTTGAAAACTAGACATCCAGGGGAATCCAGGATGGGGTGACTTGTGTGGCTCTCACCAGGTTCTGTTACCCAGAATCCCTGGCAAACCTCAAACATTGTCAAAAAAACACATTTTCCCCACATTTCTGTGATGGAAAGTTCTGGAATCTGCGTTGGTCCACAAACTTCCACCCACCCCTCATTATCCAAAGTCTCCCGATAAAAATTGTACCTCACTCGTGTGGGTGGGTCAAGTACCTGTGACAGGCAAGGGCCCAAAACGTATTGTGGCGACATCAAAATTACCTATCACAAAACGACCTGGGTCACCTGGGTTTTTGGCCCTGGGCTCAGCAGCCATCTAGGAAAACCTACCAAACCCACACTTTTCTGAAAACTAGACACCCTGGGGAGTCCAGTGAGGTATGGCTTGCATGGATCCCCCAACGGTTCCCTACCCAGAATCCCCTGCAAACCTCAAATTTAGATGAAAAAAATCACATTTTCCTCACTTTTCTGTGTGGGAAAGTTGTAGGATCACCGGGCTGACACAAATTTCCTACCACCTAGCGTACCCCCAGGTCTCCTGATAAAAATGGTACCTCACTTGTGTGGGTAGGCATAGTGGCTGCAACAGGAAATGGCCCCAATCGTACTGTGGAGACTTCAAAATTACCTATCATAAAACTACCTGGTTTTGCAGGGGGGGGGCAGCTGTTTTTTTGGCCCCGGGCTCACGGCCATCTAGGGAAACCTACCAAACCCACACATTTCTGAAAACTAGACACCCTGGGGAGTCCAGTGAGGTATGGCTTGCGTGGATCCCCAAAAGTTTTCCTACCAAGATTCCCCTGCAAACCTCAGATTTTGCTAAAAAAAATCACATTTTCCTTACAAGTCACCCCATCCTGGATTCCCCTGGGTGTCTAGTCTTCAAAAATGTATAGGTTTGTAGGATGCCTTGGGTGCCGGCTGCGCTAGGACCCAAAATCCACCGGTAGGCACATTCCGAAACAAAAGTCAGTGCCTAGTGGGCTATCTGCCGCTCTGGGGAGGGGGGAATCGGGGGCTATTGCCCCGATATGCCCCCAAGGAGGGCAGAAAGACTGTGGCTATTTTTTGGGGGGGTGGTGGCATTGGCATGCCCATTCTTGGCAGCCCCCACCCCTATGTATAAAAAAGCCAGCATTATCGCTGGTGCCTGGAGGGCTTTCTGTCCCCTGGGGGACAGATCAGGGGCTACTGCACCCATCTGCTTCCTGGGGGGGGGGGCAGAACGACTGTGGCATCTTTTTTGGGGGGGTGGGGGCATTGGCACACCCATTCTAGGTAGCCCTCACCCCTGGATTTTGAAAAAAATGTATCCCTGGTACCTAGTGGGCTTTCTGCCCCCGAGGGGGCAGATAAGGGGCTACTGCCCCCATCTGCCTCCTGGGGGGGGGGGGCAGAAAGACTGTGGCAATTGTTTTGGGGTGGGGGCATTGGTATGCCCATTCTGGTCAGCCCCCACCCCTACGTATAAAAAAAAATCCTGGTGCCTAGTGGGCTTTCTCCCACCCCAGGGGGGGGGCAGATAAGGGGCTATTGCCCCATCTGCCTCCCATGGGGGGCAGGAAGACTGTAGCATTTTTTTGGGGGTGGGGGCATTGGCATGTCCATCCTGGGCAGCCCCACCCCTATGTATAAAAAAAATAAATTCCTGGAGCATAGTGGGCTTTCTGCCCCCAGTGGACAGATCAGGGGCTACTGCCCCCATCTGCCTCCTGGGGGGGGGGGGCAGAAAGACTGTGGTATTTTTTTGGAGGAAAAAAAATCCCTGGTGCCTAGTGGGCTTTCTGCCACCCCGGGGGGGGGGCTGATGAGGGTTTATTGTCCCATCTGCCTCCCAAGGGAGGCACAAAGACTGTAGCAGCCCCTAGCCCTATGTATATATAAAAAAAATCCCTGGTGCCTAGTGGGCTTTCTGCACCCCCCCCCCCGGTGGGCAGATTGCCCCCATCCACCTCCTAGGGGGACAGAAAGTCTTTGGGGGGTAGGGTTGGGGCATTGGCATGCCCATTCTGGGCAGCCCCCATCCCTGGCCTATAAAAAATAATCCCTGGCATCTAGGGTGCTTTCTGCCTCCCTGGGGGGGGCAGATTGGGTGCTACTGCCCCCATATGCCCCCCAGGGGGGACAGAAAGACTGTGTGTCAAAATTTAATGGGTGGAGCAATAGACCTTGCCCAAAGGGCCGCTCCCCCCTCTCTGGTGCCACTAGGGAAGGGGAGATTATCCCCTTTCCAACGATACCTCTCCTAAGTGTTTCGGTGCTGAGATATCCCCATGAGCACTGAAACATTGAAACTGAAACTAAGTTTGTTTTGTTTTCAATGTAATGACAACAGCGCGCCATGCGCGTGATCGTCATTACATTGAAAATCAGAAACAGGCCTCGGGAGGTTGGGGAAGCTCTTCCCCACCTCCCGAGGCCCCCCACAAAAAACGTTAATCCCTCTGCTGTTTGCAGCAGAGGGATTTAGTGCGCCTGTGCACATGACGGAATGGTTCCGTCATGAGCACAGGAGCACTCGTGCTCATGACAGAACCATTCCGTCATGAGCACCGAAAGAGTTAAGAAAACTATTTGCAGAATGTTAAAGAAAATGCAGGAAAGTAAGTATAATGAGATTGGGCATGAATGACCAAAGTAAAGGTATGAGTGACAGCATCTCGTCAGAAGGGACTTCACCAACCCTGAGGGGGAAGGAATGATAGGAGAGAGCAGCAGCAGACATTTCCTAGAACACTCGCAGAGTTTCATCCACAAGAAGACTCTGCTTGCTTTATTTGACCTATTGACCACCCACATAAGCACATGAATATGCCTGTGGCTGCCACAGGAAGAGAGAAAGAAAAGTGCCATGCATCGAACGTTTCCCCGGGAGGCTGGAAGGGTGGGGGTGGGTTTTGCAGTGGTGGGAGCCGGTTTTGTTACTGGGGGCCAGTTTTGCAATAGCACTGCAATATCAGCCGCCAGTAACAAAAGCAGCATGCAAGCGTTTGCAGCCTCCCGAGGCCAGGCAGTGCTTCCCCAGGGCTAGTCCGAGAAAATTGCCAGGACTGCTTTGGGGTCCCAGTCCGGCCCTGGTACTGTGCCGATCAACAGAAAATCATCTTTATTGGCCATTATCATATTGGCACATTAAAAGCACAGTGAAGGCCGAGACCTGCAATTAATCGCCATATCAAGTATCGATCACAAGACCATGGAAGCTAATCAAATGTCTACTAACCATTCCATTTACTGTCTGAGATGGGGGAAAATGGGTATCCCTAAGATGGTAGACTTAGAATGCACAAAGGAAGTATGAGAAAGATGTCTGTTCATACCAGGAGCTATACAGCCTATTTGCAAACACTGGTGTACCACAAGTATAATAAGTATTCTCTCCACCAAATTCTGTATGTATTTGAATTTACCACATATGTTACCTCTGGTAAATTTTGGCAGGTTTGACCCTTTCCTACTTGCCAGGGGAAAAATGTGCATATGCAGTAATTACTGCATTACTTGGAATTATGAACCTTAGTCAAACTGCAGTTTGTCCAGGGATTGGAAATTACACTAACCTCATAATCAGAGCCAGTAACTAGTATTCAGCAATAGCAAAATGTTAGAAATTCCCCAATCATTTTGGCAAAATCTCATTCAGTATGAGACCCATATCCACTTATCATCTTCAAAAGGAAACTATGTACTAGAAGAATTAATAACCTTAGTGAAATATGATGGGTTAAGTGAAGAAGTGGCTTCTGACTTACTTAATCCTTGCACATATTTTCTGATTTTTGACTGCCTGGTTTTTGGATTTCTATTTTCAATGAGACACCACAATGGAGTCTCACAGGTTGTAAGTGATCACCTTTTAAAATAATACCTGCTGCCATGCAGCAGAGGTAAGAGGTTGTGTGCTGTTACACATGAACATGTGTGCACCAACATGTGCACATGTGCACAGGCTGATCAAGGAAGACTATTGGTTAACTTAGCCTGAAACCTACGCTCAATCATCCTGTCGCTGAGAGGACCCTAAATAAGGTCTGTGCATGCCTTAACATTTAATTGGGCATCAAAAAACAATAATTGCGCTCCTTAGAGATTTTCAGTTTTCTGCAATATTTCTTTAAGACAGCCCCAATGTATTTCAGAGTTTGAGTGAATGTGTTGGGCCAAGTTAACAATTCTGCTGTACAGCTGCAACTTCATTGCCACCCCTGAAAAAGAGCTCCATTTGGGTGGGATTAGCCTTTTCCTGGTAAAGGAATAATGTAAGATAAATGTTCATAGGATGAACAGCAGATGATTAGCAGGCATGTACTGACAAACCGAGGCATGCACTTCTTACAGGGACAAAGGGGGAATATGTATGACTCTGGCACCAGTTACATCAGGAGTTTCGTTTAAAGTATTGAAGGGAAGGAACCAATTTTCCTTTGTCATTGAGGGGTGGAACTAAGAAACATGGAGAGGTATGACAGACAACAGCTTCAATATGCCATCTTGAAAACTCGCGCAATGCCATGAAGGGGGCTGGGCCAGCTTGTTAGCATTTGCCAAGATGTGTCAATTAAGGGCTAGAGAGGTGATGTAGCATCTCTGGATTGGTCAGAGATGCCCAGCCTATAGAACTTTTCACCTCCACTTTTAAACTCCGGAACAAGGGAAAAACTTTGATGTAAGAGGAAATTGCACAAGAAGAAGGATGGACCCACTGCGTGGCTGAGCACCTGCCTGTTGAGGTCTATATGATTTCATTAATTGTTACTCTTGGACTTTGTCTTCAAGGCCAGTGGCACTGGCCTTCCCACCCTTCTCCCTCTGAGTAATAGTATTGGGGCACTGAAGACCCTGGGGACGAGGGTCCCCTAGTGCTGGGGTACTAACAGTTTTAGTTGGAGGTGCCCTGAAAAGAGGTACCCCGGACTCCTGCAAAACACACAGGTGCCCTGCACGTGGCTATGATGCCTTGGGACCTACAGAGGGCAGGCAGGGTGAGTGTAGTCTGCCTAGAGGGGTGCAGGGTATTGCTGCTGGAGGACCCCAGGTAGGACACTACTAGGAGCTGAAGGGCAGAAGGACAGGTCAATTGGTGAAGTAGTCAAATTTAAAGATCCAGAACATTTCTAACATTTTAGAGGCCAGGAGACCCAAACAAATTTCCCCTGGTAGCTGGAGCACACCACCAGGAGAATAAAGCCAAAAAGTGCATTTAAATCTGCTCTTTGGGGATGCAAAAATCTATCTTTGATGTTCATGTGGGAGCTACAAGTGGGACTCCAAACAGCCACGGGGCAGGAGAATCTGTAAACATGCCCAGCAATTACTTTGCTATTTTTTAGTTGAGGGTCATTGCCAGGAAAACCAGGCCATAGTGAGCATGCAGCACTCAACATTGTAATTTGTGCCCCTAAGCGACCCGCCCCAACAGCCTCAGGGGACTACACCAACTAGGAGAGGCAGGAGCCTTACCACCACCCCATGTGGCACCAAAAGAGCAAGTGTTGAGGAAAACCTGCCCAGACACACAGCTCTCAGGAGCCTGCTACATGGACCCTTTGAACTGCAAGCAGGATAAATCAGAAGTGGTAGCTGACTCCCCCGCCAGTGTGAGAGGAAGTACGCTGACAATGGGGAAAGCAGCCCTGAACATGGAAGCTCAACCTCATCTGAGGTCACAGCAGCATGCATGTGGGTGTCTCACATGGGACAAGGGCACCAGATTCTTAAAGAAGAAAAGGATCAGCATGTCAGTGTAGGCACAGCAAAGCAAAAAGAAAAATACACTCTAAGCCACATCAAAGAGAGCACAGCAGGCCATGCCAGCTGTCACGAGCGCCTCTTATGCCTTTGCGGCCTTTTTCAAAATGTTCATGTTAAGTGTAGTGCCCCATGAGAGGAGGAGTACTGCAGTATCATCAGAGTTTGACTAAGGGATCACCCAGGAGCAGTGGTGCCCCCCACAAGTTGAAAGGAGCCCACAATTTTAAACCTCTGCACCCTAATTTTGCCAGTGCCCAGCAAGAGTGAAGGATTCTCTGTCAGGTTGGGGAAGTGAGAAAGATACAGATGGACTCTTGCCTGAATGAGCGATTATCTGGTAAGTGCAGAATTGTCTGCCCTTCTCTTCCATGTGGTTTGACTTACAAGTGTTGAGTTTTGCACTTGAAATTTAGGCACTCTACATAAATTGCTTAGAATAGTCTGCCTTGCTGTTCCATGTGGTTTGGCTTTCAAGTGCTTTGATTTGCACTGAATACAGAAAGTGTGTTCATTTTATTTTGGATGCTTTCTCATGGTCAAATTTTCTTACTATAACGGTGATCAAAGCAAACACAAGGAGATGATGGACAGAGCGCTGAAACTTTTCAGACACTCACCCCCAGTCACAGATCTGGGTTGAATCCATCATCGTTCTTTAGCTCACTTCGCCACCCCAGTTCAGACCCAGTCATATGCAAATCAGTCTTGACCCTATTCCTCATGGGAATAGTCCAGCCGAACTGCCAAGCCAGGTCTTCCAGGGACCGGAAACAAGCATCCTGGGACCAGTTTCGGGATAACATCCCTCATCAGCCAGGCTAGCTTGAATCCAGTGACAAAGTGAGCAAGGGACCCACATCTAGGCATACCTTGCAAACTTAAGGCAAACAAAGCAAACACAAGGAGATGATGGACGGAGCGCTGAAACTTTTCAGACATTCACCCCCAGTCACAGATCTGGGTTGAATCCATCATCGTTCTTTAGCTCACTTCCCCACCCCAGTTCAGACCCAGCCATATGCAAATCAGTCTTGACCCTATTCCTCATGGGAATAGTCCAGCCCGAACTGCCAAGCTAGGTCTTCCCTAGACCAGAACCAAGCATCCTGGGACCGGTTTCAGGGTAACACCCCTCATCAGACAGGCTATCTTGAATCCAGTGGCAAAGTGAGCAAGGGACCCAATTCTGGGCTTACCCTGCCAACTAGGGCAAACAAAGCAAACACAAGGAGATGATGGACGGAGCGCTGAAACTTTTCAGACACTCACCCCCAGTCACAGATCTGGGTTGAATCCATCATCGTTCTTTAGCTCACTTCGCCACCCCAGTTTGCATTTGTCACCCCGAGTGGTACGGGTATGCTGTGCTCTCCATGCCACTGGAGTCAAGCTATCCTGGCTGATGAGGGGTGAAACCCCGAAACCGGTCCTAGGATGCTTGATTCCAGTCTGGGGTGGACCTGGCCTGGCAGTTCCGGCTGGACTGTTCCCATTGGGCACAGGGTCAAGACTGATTTGCATATGGCTGGGTTCAAACTGGAATGGCATGGGGAGCAAAAAATCAATGGATTTAGGCCCAGATCTCTGTACTGGGGTGAATGTATGATATTGTTCTGCATTCTGTCCATCAATTGTTCTTTTTATAATGGTGATCAGTCAGGTAGAGGTTATTTTGTTTCCAATTTCTCATATTAGAAAGAGGATATGAGGTATTCTACAGTAGAATGTAACTTTAATTGGTGTCACCTGGAATACTAAAAAGATTTTCAGATGTCTTCAGATCATCATGAGCCCTCATTATAGTATCACAAAACCTATGTGAAACCTTAGCATGAAGATGATTTGGTAAATTAGGTAAAATATGCTGAATGTAACACTGGACTGTAGGATTATTTCCCATGAGCCAAACAAATGCATACTGCTAGACCTGGCCTCCTTGACATGGTTTTCCTCCTAACTTTTTGCCTTCAGACTTCCTATTTTTGCTGACTTCGTTTTTGCTGACCATAGGGCTCTGTGCACTTTACCACTGCAAACCAGTGCTAAAGTGCTTGTGCTCTCTGCTTAAAACATGGTAACATTGGCCTAGTCCCAATTGGCATATTTAATTTACTTATAACTCCATAGTAAAGTGGCATTACATGTGCCCAGGACCTGTACATTAAATGCTACTAGTGGGCCTACCGCACTGATTGTGCCACCCACTTAAGTAGCACCTTAAACATGTCTCAGACCTGCTGTTGCAGCCTGCATGTGCAGTTCTAAACTGCTATTTTGACCTGGAAAAATAAACATTTTGCCAGTCCCAAACCTTCCTTTTTAATACATATAAGTCACCCCTAGGGTAGGTCCTGAACAGCGCAGATGGCAGGGTGCAATGTATTTAAAAAGTAAGACATGCACCTTTAAGTTTAACATGTCCTGGTAATGAAAAACTCTCAAATTCGTTTTTCACTAATGCAAGACTTACATCTACCATAAGATAACATTGGAATTACTGTAATTAATTTTATATGTGTAATTTCCAAATGGGAATAGGTACTCAGTTCATGTTTTGTGTCTCTGGAATCAAAATGTAAAACACTAACTTATGGTGAAGTCAGATTTAAAATTGCAATTCTGAAAATGAAACTTGTAGAAAGTTGGCATTTTCTTGCCTTTGCCATTTGGTGCCTGCAGCCTGTCTCTGGGTCACAACTGAGTTTGTGTATACCTTCTAGACAGCCACACACAATGGGAGCTTAGGTATGACTGGATCACTGCCATCACTGGCAGGATGGGAGGGAGGAGCTGGGCCCGGCCCCACTTACACTTGAATAGGCTGTTTCCTGTCTCCACACAAAGGGCTGTATACCCCTGTAGTTAGTCTGGAGCCAGAGCCAGGATGGCAGGGCATATGTGCACTTCAAAGGCATACCTCTAGAAGCTTCTCCCCACTTCAAAGGCACAAATATGTATAACTACTGGACCTCAGACACCAACTCTTCAGTACACTTCTGGACCTGTGGATACCCTGCCAGGAAGAAGGACTGCTGTGCTGTTGGACTGCTTCCCTGCTGTGCTGACCTGCCGCCCTCTTGCCTAGGTAGGAAGATCTGAACCTGCAACTTTATCTTGAACCCAAGAAATCAGAGTGACTCCAAGGGCTATTCTGCTAGCCTCCTGATCTCAGCCTCAGGGACATAAAGGTCCCCAACATCCTGAACCAGCCCATGAACCCATCTGCAGTGAGTTCCTGACGTCTAAGTGGTGTGGTGTCTCTCAGGTCCTAGACCGTTGGTGTGGCTCAGCGAGCTTAAATCAAGCTTTTTGGCTCTTCACGACCGGGCCTGTTTGCCCCGAGATCTCGCCGCTGGCACAGCAATTCTACGTGAAGCATCCCCATCCTGACTCTTTGCACTCCAGCATCAACCGCTCGTGGGGGACCGCCAATGCAAAGTTCCAGCTCGCCTAACCGTGATGCCCAGCCTGCTCTTCACACCACGCCAACAGCTTCTCGCGATGCTTTCCTTGCACCCTGCGGTCCTCTCCAACGTGAACTCTTGGTGAGATCTTGAGAAGGTAAAAGCTTCAGCAGGACTAACCTAGGCACTGTGTTTGATCTGCATTCCATCGCAGTCAGCCTGAAAGTGTGACTTTGACCCAGTCTAGCGCGACCAGATATCCCGAGTTGGCGCTTTGTGCTTTTTGGCACTATTTTCACTAAATTAATTAAAAATTTATATCTTCGGCTCTACTGATTCGTTTTTGCTCTTTTGGTCTTGTTTTATTTATTACATTTTACTCTATTTTTCTAATTTGGAGTCGGATCCTTCCTATGTTTTGTTTTCACTGTATTGTTGTTTGAAGAGTTGCACTAATACTTTACACATTGCCTCTAAGTTAAGCACAGGCTAATTTGGGGTGTGCTTGTGCCTCACCCTGACGAGGATTGTGGTTGCTGCTTCACCAGGGCTCACACCCCAGTCAACCAGTAATTCAATTTCTCACACATACCACATAAAATAAATTTTGAGAATTTGCATTTGCGCTCAGCTAATAGTGGAAATAATATTGTGACCGTCATTAAATTCCAAAGAAATTGCAGCCCCTGTAAGATCTTTAAGTATTATCTATTCTATATTATGAGGGTTAGTTGTCATAGAACTTAAGCATGTAATGGTTGGCAGCCTGCCTACTAAAACAGCTGCATTGAATACCTGTGAATTATTGCATCATATGCTAGTATATCAACTGGTGTTCCTGCCTAAATTGCTGAAAAGAAGCATTGCCCAATCCTAGGGCTATATCAAAGAAAATAACATTGTTGACCACTTTTGAGTAGAATTGCATCCCAAAAAAGGAAGAGACTTTGTGATATTAGCAGACTTTGATGATCTGTATGTTCATGCAGTCAAAGGTGGGTCTTGCTGCATTAGCATTAATAGCTCTATTTTTGACATTTGATACCATGGATCACCCTACTCTGGTGGGCACAAGGCATTTCAGCAAGTAGAAACCTATCTTTTTGATAGAATGAAGACAATGTCATACCACCCTCAGAAACAAACATGGTGATTCACAAGGGTTGATCGTACCCCACTGTTTTTCAGTATTTATACAAGGGCAATGTTCTGTCTCATAAGGGAACATGGGTATAAATTGTATTCATATTTGGACAATACTAAAGTATAGCTATTCTTGGATGGTGATCTTAAAGAAAAAGACAGTCATTTTTCAAAAAGTAGGTGTCTGTGAACTCCACAGGATGAATCAGTAAATGCTCAAACTAAACACTGCAAGACCCAGAAACTGTTGCTCCTTGACATCCATTAGTGATGAAGCAATCTTTGGGTCATGGTTGGTTATAAACTGTCTTGAGGCAGCAGATAGAGGAGTAACAAAAAGTAAAGCTAAATATAAAATTATAGAAGGTCCAAAATGCAGTGACTCTGATTCTGCTGAAGTTAAGATGATTTAACAACATCATTGCACTCTCTGCGCTGGTTACTGATAGAAAAGTAAATACATGTTAATGCTATGTGAATTGCACATCAAGCTTTCTATGGAACTGGACTCAAATCCCTTAGGAACAGACATGTTGAAATATATTTCAACTAGGATGCTCTCATCAACCTACAACATCCAACTAAACAACTTTTAGCGGCAGTGAAGTATTTCTCCTATCTAGCTTCTAAGAGATGCAGTGTTGTTCTGTAGAAAAACTGCAAATTAGAAAAATAGCTACAGTTTAGGATACTCCAAATAACAGTGATTGGTTCGTAATCCTTTTGTCTTGTTGTACATACAGTCTCAGGGCCTGATTTAGTGTTAGGCAGTACTTTATTCCATTGCCTTGATGGACGTTTGGTCCACCAAATTTAGATATGTCCACAGGCCCCAAGAACTTCTCTCTACATTGACGGGAACCCATCATGGCAGTTCCCATCAATGTAGGAAAAGTTTGATGGACCATACAGTCAGCCATGAAAGCCGGCCATTAAACTTTGCAAACGTTTTTTGTTTTTCAAAAACAAACTTCCACAGTAGGAGTTTGTTTTTGAAAAACAACAAACTATTGACTTCAACATTCTCAAAATGTTTTCCAGGGCGTGGGGTCTTTAGTGAATTTCTCTACCAGGTTTTCCCTTCTGGTGAAGGACATGAAGGAAAAGTCATTACGTCATCAACCCTAAATGGTGCAGTCAGTGTAATGACCTTCCTCCAAAAGACACCAACTCCATCATGGTGTGGGAGGAAGTATTCCATCAATGGAGCCTACAGTGGCTCTGTTGACGAAATACTTACAGTCCACAGAGTGCATGGCAAAAAGTAACAAAAAAGTACCTTCAGAAGCAGGCAGTAAATGGAAGAACACTGGCCACAGACAAGAAGGTGGACTAGGTCCATGCTCCGGGAGAGACAACACTGAGATCCAAGAGGAAGCAGGAGGCATGAGCAATAAGAAGCCAGAAAATTAGAGTGACATTGAAGCCAACCAATGATAAGTAATGGATGGGCACTAAGCCCATTTTAAGTTTTTTTTTGTCAACAAAAGATTTAACCGACAGCGCATGCACGCTATCTCAGGCAAAACCTAAAAAGGAGATTGTCCTTGCCTTATAATAAGATATGCAGCAGAAAATGCTGACATATATTGCATTTTGATAAAGAACTGGCATCTTTTTTTCCAAATACATTGAGAAACCTCAAGTCACTTATAGAAAGAGTGTTACATTGAAGGAAGCTCTTAGTTATAGTGATACTATTACTTATACTAATCAACAATATGAAATGCAAATTATATCAACTGAATATTAAATGTAGTAATTGCATTTGTTGCCCATATATATGTGAGAAACAAAATGTTTGAGGGTGAAATTAATAAACATTTACTGAGATACATGAACTTCAAACCTATAGGAGTACATATTCAGTACATGTTATTACTTCTGTCTGCAAGAAAGTATATGTAGGAACTGCTATACTAAACTTAAAGGTTAGATGGCAAGAACATCTGAGAGCCATACAAATTAAGAATATTAAATATACAATGGCAGTACACTTTGCTACAGAATATGAAGAGAAGATCTTTGCTTTTAGGTTTATAGGGATCACTATAGTTCGACCTCAGAAAAGAAGTGGTAACCAAGAACTAAAATAAAGAAAATTAGAACTTTTATAGATTTATAAATCAAGAGCTGTGGGTAAGGAGGGTGTTAATACTGATGAGGGACTCCAGGTGTGTCTTTTTGATCAATGCCTACGGATAGGAGGAAGAGAGCAATTTACAATTAAGAGTAAAACCATGTAGACTAATATACTGTTCCAAACGCTATAATTTATTAATAGATCGAATGTATTTGAAAGTTGAATAAGTGCTACCATACATATCCCTATAGCTTGATTATAGGTCTTTGAAATCTTAGAACAAGAACATTAGGAATTGAGATAGGGTTTCCTTTTGTGAGAGGTTCAAAAGAACAATATGGTGAAAATAATATGTTTTTTAAATTTTTCTTAAAACATATACCATTTTATATTTTATAGCAACCCATGCCACTTAAAGATGAACAGAACACTGTCCAAAAGGAACAGATAGTTAATGTGCAATGGTCGATAATAAATTGCACTGGGCTGGTGGAGTTGCGTGATGTTTAAAATACTGACATCAGAACTGGTTGCGATTTCTTTTCACTACTACCTCTCACTGCATGCAAATGCCCACTAAGTTCATAGAAAACTGCAGGTTAAGCAATCCTCAACATAAATTGATACTACACCTTAACTAAAATTAAATAACATAATAAAAAAACTTTGAATAAATAGTACCCATATTTATCTTAAGACAGAGAAACCATCAGTTCTTCCAACTTTAAAATGAAGAGTTGGAACACAGATGATTGTATTATCCAGGCCTAAAAAGCAAATTTGAAGTTCATGGTGTAGTACCAAAGCCTAGCAGTAAGAACATTATATTATGGCTGAAATATGACCACATCAGTTTTTTTAATGATACAGTTGCCACCCGTCTGGGTTGCCACCAGAGCAAAGGTGTTCAGTTGATGAATCTCTCCCTCTTTAATTTTACCTCTTTTTGAGGTCTGGCTTGACAGCGGGCTGTCGCCAGTCAATTATGTGAGCATCATTAGAGAGGAGCTTTGGCTCCGGCCACGTGTTGGGAGCCAGGATTACATATTTTGATTAGGCAGACATTGTGTGTTTCCATATAAAAATGTGCTTGTGTATCCTGCTTCTAGAGCTTGAACGTTTAAAGACACACAACATTTTCATGCTAATAAAGTGTCTTCGATAACTAGATAATTTATGGTGTTTTTCTCTTGCAGCAGCACAGATGGGAGGAGGTCAGTCATTACCCTATATGGATGTTTAGATCTGGCTAAAAGTGCAACTGTCACTTGACCTGTTAGCCTACACCAATATTATGTTACAGTTCTTTGCTTCCATACAAATACATATCCATTCACATGCTATTTTCTTGTTAATAATTCACATTACCATAGAGCATTCCTTTAAAATCCAACTACTCGCATTGCCAATGCTTGTTTTCACCTTTTAGTCAATCCCTGGGTACTTTGATCAACCATTCTCCTGATAAATAGGCCTGTGATAAGCAGATGGAAAGAAAGTAGGGCCCCATCACCCTGCAACATGAAATGTGAATCATTGAAGCAGTATATAAAATGTTTAATAAAACAAGGGAATTAAACCGTGTAATCCAAACTATAAACTGAAAAATTACTTGAGATACATAGAAACACAATGTAGAGCAAAATAAAACACAGCTGGTGTGATGGGAAACAAAGAGGTTGCATTAAAATGACACTGTACAAATATCCTCAAAAAGTTGTTGTCTGTCAAATAAACACTGTTTTTAAAGCAAGAGTTGGTGCTCAATTTGACAATCAATTTACCTTCATTGGACAGAAGGCCTTGCTGAAATTCGACAATAGGTCAGCCAGTCAATACATCTGTCTGCACCAGGCACTTAATAAACACACCCATTGTGCCGGTCTCGCATCACTCCGCAAACACAACCATGCAAACACATGATGGGTATGCTATTGAAAGTTGGTTTGCAAAGGAAATTATTAACTAAACACCCAGATGTGGAACTAGAAAAGTTGATTGATCACCTTTATTTTATAAGCAAATACAGAGTTTTGTAGGAACTCAAGCGCTTTTCATGGTATGGCTTCACAGCATAGCAGTTGCCAGGCAATTATGTGAGAACCACTAGTACAAGGATGGGCTTTGACTCTGCCCACATGTTGGGAGCTAGGAGTACATGTTTTGATTGGTCAGACGCTTCCACAAAAAAGTGCTTGCCATCCCATCCACACAGCTGTGATCATTGTGTTTATTTAGCCAGATGTCTGAGCTTAAAGTCTCAGGGGCACACACATGACATTGAGATGCTATTAAAATGTCTGTGATGATTAGATAGTGTATTGTGTTTCTCCCTGGAAGCATCACAGATGGGAGGAGGGAAGTCATTAACCTACATAGATTCTGGCTTGACAGTGCAACTTTCACCTGACCTTTTGACCTACACCCATATTATTCTACAATTCTTTGCTTCCACACAAATACATATCCATTCCCATGCTATCTACTTGTAATACTTCGCATTACCTTAACACATTCCTGTAAAGCTAGACCTATTGGCATTGCCAATGCTTGATACACAGGGGTTGTCTCGTTTGGAAGTGATCGATTAATTTACATTGGCTGGAGAAACTGCACAGAAGGGATTCAAACCCGTGCTCAGCAGACCACTGGATATGTCTACACCACTACACCAGAAACATTCTGCCAGGATGCACTAAGAAACATGCTTTATATTACCAGGAATCGCTCATTTAGAAAAAGTAACCCAGTGTTAAACAAGTATAATTATTAAATGTTGTTATTGTTATGGAACTACTCTGATGACGTTCTGAACATTATTCACAAATCAATAGCTCTAATTATGGTCTGGCGCGAAGTCTAAGAGGACCCGGAAGGTTGAGCACCAAAGATATCCACTGTATAAAAAACCACATAGTAAGTTATAACAGAACCAGTCAGAGATGTTCTTAAATTGATGCCTGTGTGACAGCTGCCACTGTTGAAGTTGTTCAATTTAAAATGCATTGCTTAAATTGAGTTTGCAGCAACTTCAATTATCATATTCCATATCCAGTACTGTTTAAAGTCATAAGTGTTAAATTGGGAAACAGGCAAAGGATAGACCTCCTGGGAGCTGAACCTTCATGTGGTATGTTGGAGCCACCCCCTGGTCCATGTGTGTAACATCTGATCAAGATGGGAGAGGGACATGCTATCTGCAGCAGGGCGACCAAGGTGGGAACACAACCTGGGTTAAATAATGGTAGGTTTTTCCAATAAAGTCCTGAAGGAAAGTGCCGCCATAAACCCAATTCTCTTGATGATTAACCATTAGGCACTGTTAGGTTCTATGTGGGGACATGAGTAAAGAACCAACCTCGATGATACCTTCTTGATAACACCAACTTGCAAGGATTCCATGGGGGCAACCAATGGCCAAATGCTCATCTCTAGCTGGCCAACCTTTCACAAAAATAAGAAGGAAGTATTTATTTAATGTATATAAAAAGACAGAACTCTCCAAAATTCAAAACCGTGGTTTGCTGATAGGCACATATCTCAGGAGCTGAGGGATCCCCTTTTGGCCTTAAACATACTTATATGCTACATCAGAAGTATAAAATATAGAGATGGGCTTTGCAAAAAATAATTTGTAACTGTAGCCCATCAGCTTAAGTTACTGTGTGATCTTGATAATATAATGCACCCAGTGAAAGAGATACAGATTCAATGGTCATGAGGTATGTGTTACCCATAGCAGCACCACAATCATGAGCATTCCTACAGCTGCATTTCTGCCTGACTCAGCGAGCTGTGCTGAGACCAGCACAGATGGGCAGAAATGACCATCTGTAAAAGCCGTAATATTTTCTGCTGTGATAAACTCAAGTTGAATCTGCTTAGAAATGAGTAGGAGTTCAGCAGCTGTGCTAGTAAGCTCAAGATATAGGTGATCAACAGAGACACTGAGAGACAAAAAAGGGGGAAAAGGCTGCAAGCAGATACACATCGCACATGATTATGTGCCATGGCAATGAAGAAAAAGCTGCACTTCTGGATCTACCAATCAAGGGCTCAGTGTGTGCTCCAGATTGGTACCCATCGGTATATGAGTGGGATAATCTCTGAGGCACGGGAGGGGATCATTTCTTAAAACAGCACTATCAGCCTTTCTCAGCTAATTGCTTCACAAGGTTAAGACCCTGCGATAATGAAAGAATTTAGTCTAATCCGAGTAGCATGGCCCATGGCAGAAAAGCACAATACTGAATCACTGTGTTCCTTGTACATCACCGAGTCATTGCGTGTAAACACTGGGCAGCCATATTATGTGTGCGAAACCCCTTCTGAAGGCAATAGGAATACAATACTGGAAGTCATTTAGAGGATAAACACAATTTTGCACATACAACTTCCATAAGAAGGAGAAGCAAAATGTGGCACAGCAAAAGCCCATCTCTCAGTAGGCTTCTTGCTCTTTTTCTGGCGATCACATATGATAGGGCACTGCGCTGACAATAAATGGCTGATCCAAGATATGACTGGCAATATCACAAGCCAAAGGCTGAATGTTTAAAGCCAAAAGATGCGAATGGCTGAAGTTTCTAAGATCATGTGATGACCATTGCTAGTGTAAAGCAAGTGATTGGCAAAACTGCAATTTTTTTATGCTTAATATGCATAATGTTTGCAAAAAGTAAATGTATTACATGATTACTGATTGGGTGGTTGTTTTCTGGAACGTTGTATGCAAAGAATGCACTGGTGTTCAAATGTCATGTAAGATACTTGCTCAATGTATTTTTGTTTCTAGTAATGTGGTGAATGTTGCTAGCTCTGGGCTTGCGGGCACAGCACATATCCAGATTCGTAGTTCCCGCATGGAAGGGTAAATGGATTAGAATAAGCACAAAAAAATACATAACTGATACAAAATATTTTTTTAAAACGATTATCCAGATTTTCACAACATTTAGGAAACAGATCTTAAGCATCCTTTGTATGATATTTCAACCCTTTGGAAAGAATATACATCAGTGTTTAGAGCACACAGATACATTTTTGGAAGCTGGCTACTACTCCTGTAGACATAGCGTTTGATTTCATTTTAAACCAGATATCATTTTGTTTTTGCCCTATGTTAGAATGTGTCTATATACTTATGAAATAAATATTACAGATAATTCCTGCATCACAAGTATGTTTTCCCACGTGGCACATTCTAGACTGGGCCTTTGGGAGAACCAGGTGGAAGACACCATAGCATTTATAAGGAAAGTGCACTCAAACTGGCATAAAGTACGGACACTAAAAAGTGGACTTTAAATTGAGCGACCTATCAATCAATTCAGAGCAATTAAATATTGTTTTGTATCATTTTCTTTTGGGAAGAAAAATTGTAACTACCAACAAAGACATAGAGGCAATATGTGTTGTGATATTTTAAAATATTTTACTGACTTTATTGATTAAATCTTATGGAATGAAAAGATTAAGGGGCATATTCTTAAGGAGTCATCGCAGATTTATCGGCACTTTAGCGCCGCAAAAGTGGCGATAGATTCATCGCCCCATTCACAAACTGGTGCAAACTGCTGACATCGCCAGTTTTCCTGTGATAACAACCGCAAAAAACATCGCCACGGATGAGTGCGACAACTAACGCTAATGATATGCAGAGTAGGCGTTCCTGTGTAAAAACACACGAAAACACCACTACGCGAGATTCTCAATGACCAGCCAGATCTGCGATGCAAACCAAGAACAGGCGATAAGGTGCGTTAGCTGCAGGGATTTAACACCTGCCTTCTGCTGGTGCTAAGCAGGACGACTACCTGCAGTATGAAAGGGAGCCCAGCCCAGAGCCACATCTGAAGACCCACAGATGCCATGGAGACAATGAACATGCAGCTCAGAGACCCAAGAGGGCCACAACACCCACCGCCACCACCCCCAGGACCCCCCCCTCTAAACCCCCCCTTCCGGACTACCACCGAGGCAACGTAGGACAAGACAGCGGACCTTCCGAAAACGGCATGGCCCCTCAGCCACACAAGTGCAGAATGTTGGGAGAGGTGGAAACCAAGTATATGTGAAGGAGGCAACTCACCCATGAAGAAGAATGTACACAATGCCAAGTGTGGCGGTGATGTGCTGGACAGACCACAGAATGCAGAGCACAGACATGTCCATGTGGACATATACTGCTGGGGTATGTAGTGTTGTGGACAGTGGACGCAAACATGTTACCTCAGGCAGTGGGGAAGACCCTGCACATGTAGCTGTGCCGTCCCCCCCTGTAAACGTAAGCGCAGTGGGCTGGGCCGGCGTACGCCACTCCAGCCTAGGAGTGCGGATAAAAAGGCCGGGGCTCTGGGCGTGGTTCTCTTCCGTGATGGGCAACGCGTCTGCCAGGGCGGCGCACCTCACCCTGCCACGAGTCCGCCACCGTGACCTCCAGACTCCGCGACACAGGCCCCCAGCGCATCCAGCGGCACAGCAACACGGAGTCATGTGTGTGCCGGATACTGCCTTAGTCCTACACTGCGGTCAGCAGGTCCCACAATTCAAATCGTGCCACATTTCTGTCAATGGAGGAAACCACTAGTCAACAGACATTGCCCCCAGTGCGGCCCACCCGGATGACACATCGTCGTTGGCTGTGCACCTGCTGAGCGCTCCAGGTGCCACTGACCCTGTGCAACACAAGTCGACGCCATGTGGCAATATTGAGGCAGAATTCAGAAGGCAAAAAAACATTGCTCCCAGTGCGGCCCGCCTGGACGATGCATCATCGTTGGCTGTGCACCTGCTGAGCGCTCCAGGTGCCACTGACCCTGTGCCACACTAGTCGACGCCACGTGGCTGTGTGCCCTTGCTAACCGCTGCCTCCGGTCTACACTGCGGTCAGCAGGGCTCGCAAATCAAATTGAGTCTTGATTCATTTATGGCAGAGTCCAGTAGGCAACAGACATTGCTTCCAGGGCTGCCCGCCCGGACGACGCATCAGTGCAGGCCGCGCACCCGCTGAGCGCTTCAGGTGCCACTGACCCTGTGCACCACAAGTCATCGTCACGTGGCTGTGTGCCCTTTCTGACTGCTGCCTCCAGCCTACACTGCGGTCAGCAGGGCTCGCAAATCAATTTGAGTCTTGATTCATTTATGGCAGAGTCCAGTAGGCAACAGACATTGCTTCCAGGGCGGACCGCCCGGACGACGCATGAGCGCAGGCCGCGCACCCGCTGAGCGCTTCAGGTGCCACTAACTCTGTGCAGCTCAAGTCATCGTCACGTGGCTGTGTGCCCTTTCTGACCACTGCCTCCGGCCTACACTGCGGTCAGCAGGGCTCGCAAATCAAATCCAATCCTGACCTGCAAGGACACGCCATCATTGCTGGCTGCACACCCGCCACCACCGCCAGGACCACCTCCAACCTACACACTGCCAGAGTCGGAGGAGTCTCACAGCCAGCCTATCTAAGTTGCTCACACCTGTCTTGGATGCCATCATCAGCTTGATACCCTGCTCAGCTCTCCAGGTGCCACTAACTCAGTGCACCACAACTCATGGACCCTTTATGATTGAATCTGAGTGTGTGATCCGATGATCAATGTTCTAGTTGTTGCCAGCACCAACCACTCCCTGAGGGCTGGCTTACACTCACCCCACACCCATCCAGCACAGGCGTCACTGGACATGTGACCCTGGTAATAAAAAGGGGCTGGGCGCACGTAGCCAGTTCCACTATCTATCTAAGTGTATAAACAATTAGACCTAACAGTGGAACCTTCTAGCTGCCAGCACCTAACCTATTATCACTCCATCAATCTTGTCCCTTCTATACTAGCTGGGATCTGTGTGCACACTGAATGGCACCCACCGTCACAGTGCTTGTTCCCTCAGGAACCTAACAATTCAGAACAAAAGCACAGGTGCACCACACAACGGAATTTGATCAATAAGGACAGTTATGAAGTCCATATCCAGAAAAGAAAGTTCTTCAAGTTTTTCTTTTTATTCCATTTTCATTTTACGTAGATAAAACACAAAGTCCAGTTCTAATGACTCAACACACAGTACAGCCGACGTGTTTCGTCCTAGTGCAGGACTTCTTCAGGGCACTAGATGATGGTAGAGTCAAACACTTCCATGAACTGAAAGGTCATAGGATTCCCTGCTAGTGAGCTGTTTGCCGTCCGGTATGTTATTATATCAAGGATTAGAGCCATCTATATAAAGGCCACGACCAAATAATGACTAAAAGGCACGTCCCACAATGGTGATGTCCAACACCGCCAGGTTATGTTACGATGGTGTTCAAAGCAAATCCTGTAGGAGTTTATCTTCAAATTATCACGCGAAGGCCTAGAAGTAAGAACCAACAGCCTCCTCAGCGTCTTCGCGGCGCTAGAGTCTGTCGTCCATCTCTATGCCGCTCACTGTGTCTTTCTTTGGTCCTCAGCTACCGGCCGCCCGCAGCTGAGGAGGCTGTTGGTTTCCTGCCTAATTGGTTTGCAACTTAAGAGTTGCTTTGCGATGGGACGTCCCCTTTGCTCGGATGTATTATAGGTCTAGCGGTGTTATTTATTGTACAAGCTTATCCCTCATCAAGTGGTGTTACCTCTCTTACTTCTAGGCCTTCGCGTGATAATTTGAAGATAAACTCCTACAGGATTGCACTAGGACGAAACGCGTCGGCTGTACTGTGTGTTGAGTCATTAGAACTGGACTTTGTGTTTTATCTACGTAAAATGAAAATGGAATAAAAAGAAAAACTTGAAGAACTTTCTTTTCTGGATATGGACTTCATAACTGTCCTTATTGATCAAATTCCGTTGTGTGGTGCACCTGTGCTTTTGTTCTGTATCTATCTAAGTGTGTCCGTGTGGTCATTATGTATGCATGATGGGCCAGGGCCCTACCATATTACATTGTGCTGTGGACAGCGGACGCAACCATGTCACCTCAGGCAGTGGGTAAGACCTTGGACACGTAGCTTTGTCGTCCCCCCCTGTATGCGTAAGCGGAGTGGGCTGGGCCGGCGTACACCAAGCCAGCGTAGGGGTGTGAAGGATTTGCCCGGGGCTCTGGCGTGGTTCAGTTCTGGCCTGGACAAGGAAGTAACTAATGAGTGTGTCACTGTTGTAGTGTCGGCGCCACCCAGTCCACAATCGACAATGTTGCAATGTAGCATGCACCCGAAGGGTGGGTGCGCACGAACGGGGAAATGAAGGAGCGCAAGACCGCTCGGGGTCTTGGCTCATACATGCCAAGTGTTGTGTGTATCTGTATTGCCGCAGCATGAGCCAAATGACTAGCCTTAATCGCAGCGCGAGTTCAGCCAGGCATGAACTCTACATCTGTGTCCGCCCTATCCTTCCCACAGGCCTGCACTCACGTGGCTGCCCACCTCCTACGGCCAACATCACAGTGTCGTTGTCAGGCTTGTGGACATGCGCAGACAGGCATGACAGTGGTGTGCCGTAGGAGTGCAAGTGATGCAACCACGCAGCGCACACAAGTAAATAGGCTCGGGGGGAGGGAGGAGCAGCTGTGAGACAACGTAACACACAGTGATGCTGCTCATTTGCTACATGCAAGACATGTCAAACATGAATCCCAAAGTCGCACACATCCCACCCCACCCCCAACAAGCCACTTCACATTTCCTGAATGCAAGCAGATGACAAACTAACATTAGGGATGAAAGCTCCTTTGTCTGAACTATCAGGCGGAAGCACATCTGCACCTCCGACCTCGGGAATTGCTTGTGCCCGGCACCCCCTGACAGAAACTATAGCAGCTGATGACGACTCCCACACTACGCACAGCCCGACGAAAGACCAACATATACACACCCCACACACAGAAGTCCTTGCTCGAAGTTATCTTGCATGGAATGGCCTTCACACTTACTCCCACACCATCCCAGGCGTACAACCGTTGCACACTTCAACAACTCATTGATCCGAGCTGTGTCATTTCATCCACAGAACTGGCGCAGGTCAGAACAGTGCAGCTTCAACCAGGGCCACTAACGCAATGGCAGACCATCCCGGACACATGCACAACCCCTGTCACGTGGAACTGTACCGTGCACGTATGCTGCATTTACTGGGGGCACTGCCATTGGTAGTGCTGCGGATCAGTTACCGGCTAAGCTTCCGCCTTGCCAACGTCACCTGCGTGCAGCCTGTGTTGCATTGTCACTCGTGCATATTCGAGTGGTCCATGGATGTCTGCCTATCCAACAGGACGGTAGCCGAACTGGATTTCGACGTGTGTGCGCCCCCTGTTGGCCCACAACCATGAGTGTCACTGTGACACCCGTCTATGGGATGCCTGGATACTTGGCATACATGCTGACATCTGGACCTGGGAGATTGCAGAACTCCTCGTGTGCAGTGACCAAATTGAGCCGCTCCTCTATTGGGCTGTAGTGCTAATTGGTGAAAGGGGGTGGACGCAGCACATCTGCCCGGAAATGCTAAAGGTTAGCCTCGCCGTCCTGTTCGAAGAAGTCGACAACGACCTCATGTTGGAAATGATTGCCTACGAAGCTGCACTAGCTTTCATGGACGTGTAACTACGTACCTGCAGACACAACAGTTTGGAACACATTGCACATGTCCCGACACCTTGTTGGAACTTGGGGTTCTGGTCACATCTCCCACGACGACAGTGGACATGGCTGCATTCGCCTGGACTCCGAATACATGAGCGGACAACAACGCGGGTAAACACACACCTGTGAATGGTGCGGCACTCCCCCGGAGTGGACAGCGGCGCTTGGCAACGTTCCACGTTCTGACATACTGCTGCATTGGTCTGCATGTTGTGGCACTTTTCTTGGCCGTACTGACGCGCATATGCTAATAAAGTCTACGCACCTTCACTTGTATTCAACTGTGATGAGTGTTGATTTGTATGACAGTGTGTGTCTCACTGCCTATCTGGGTCACGGCCATACATGCATTACTACACCATCAGGGATGTGGGGTTGTACTAGTACATTATCATCTCACAGTTTCCTGCTATGCCACATGCGAATGGCCATTTTCCACACACAAGCGGCAGCAGTTGTGTCCTCTGTTCTGTTGTGCTGGTGTTGCTGTTTGTTCAACATTGTTGTAAATGTTGCGGTGCTCTGGATCTTATGTGTGTGTGCTGCATTGTAAGTGAGTTGCCCCTTCAGTTGCCCCTTCAGCTCTGATTTGGCTGGCCCTTATCCCTTTCAGGCGGTGTGGCTTTCACTTCTGTGCTTATGCAGTGCTGTGATGTTGCAGACTTGGGTAAATTGGGCTCTTGGTTGGTGTTGTGACTCTTGGCCATGGTTTGTCCGCAGATGTGCTCTACTTAATTGTGAATGTGTGCCATTGTGCCCATCTCCCCCCGTACCCCCAGTCCCTGGTGGTTACTCACCCTGTTGCTGTTGTGTCGGGTCATGTTGAGCAGTGTCCGGTCCCCCAACTCCTGCCACCGTCTCCACACTGATGACTGTGGTCACCATTTCCTCCATCTCATCCAGCTCCTCCTGTGACACTGGACTCCCACCTCCAGTCTGCATTGCTGCCTTCTGGTTGTCTGCGAGTTTCTGCTTGGTCTTGCGCTTCACATCATTCCAGCGCCTCTTGACCTCGTCCATTGTCCTCCTCAGCACTCCGACTGCATTCGCCTTGTCCAGGATGGACTGTCATATTCCATTTTTTGTTGCCAATGACACAGTGGAGGTGACGTACAGTTGTTGATGGTGTTCTATCACCTCCGTGATCAGGATCCTGTTTTCCTGCGGACTGAACCGCGTCTTCCTCTTCTTCTTCTCCTTGCCCTTCCCTGACCCCGAGGTCCCAGGCTGGTCCTCCGTGGGGCTTGTGGGGTTCTGGTTGTCCTCTGTGCTTGCTCCGGCTACCTCCATGGTGCTTCGCAGTTGTTTGTGTTTTGTTTGTGTTTTGTGTTGCCGCTTTTATTGTGCTTTTTGCAGCCTGACTTGTGGGACTTGCAGGCCTGACGCTGCTTATCGCTGGATTTTTTATCGCGGTTGGGCACATCGCAACTTTTTTCACATTCGGGTTGAGATTTTTATCGCCGTCCCGGTAGTGTTATAGCGGACATTTGCCGCGTTATCGGGGTACTATCGCATGTTACCGCCGTGTTGTGAAGGCCACGTTAACACGGAGTAATTTTCCCGCAATAGACGGCGATATGAAAACTTGCGTTAACCTATTTTGGCGATGATTATCGCACGTTCTTGAGAATATCCCCCTAAGTGTAATACTTACATGATGATGTTTTTAAAAAAAACATGAAATTGGAACTGAAAGTAAAAGTACTGAACAAAATGACAATCTTGTTGAGTCCAACCGTATTATTTAAGTACAAGCAGATTACTTAACTAAATACCCAGTAAAAGAAAATAAGAGAGATGTGTTTGCACAATTCAGGAGATTTTTACAATATCAGAATATCAGGACTAAATAAAGTGTAGTTGAATAGAACTGAAAAACGAATTCTGAAATTTAATTAAGTGCATCAACCATTACAATGTTGCAATTTAAAGCCTGCAATTCACTAAAAGTTGTTACTGTCCTAATTTCTACTCATTGAGGCACACAAACATACTGTCCAATGTTAGACTTGGCATCTTTGGCACGGTTTCCCCTGACTTTTTGCCTCTACCTCCTGTATTTTTGATGCTGTGCAGGATTTAGTTTTTGCTGGCTTAGATGCTTTGGGCACTTTGCCACTGCTGATCAGTGTCAAAGTGCAAGTGCTCCCTGTGTAAATTGTTGTTACAATTGGTTCTCCCCGATTGGCATATTTGATTTACTGATAAGTCCCTAGTAAAGTGCACAGAAGTGTGCCAGGGCCTGTATATCTAATGCTACTAGTGGGCCTGCAGCACTGATTGTGCCACTCACATGAGTAGCTCTGAAAAGGTAAATCAGGCCTGCCACTGCAGTGTCTGTGCGCAGTTGTTAACTGTCATGTCGACTTGGCAAGTGCACCCACTTGCCAGGCCCTAACCTTCCCTTTTCTTACATGTAAGGCACCCCAATTGTAGTCCCAAGGTACCTCCCTGGGCAGGGCGCAGTGTATGTGAAAGGTAGGACATGTACTGGTGTGTGTGACATGTCCTGATAGTGAAATACTGCCAATCTCGTTTTTCACTTTTGAAAGGCTATCTTGCCCCATAGGATAGAATGGGAGTTTTTTTATAACATCTTATAAATATAACTTACCATTCGGACAAGATAGAGAAATAAAGTTTAGGCTCTCTGAACTCAGAATATAATAACACATCTTTTAGTAAAGATGGTTTTTAAATTGTGTGTTTGAAAATGCCACTTTTAGAAAGTAGGCATTTTCTTGCTTAACCATTCTGTGTGCCTCTGCCTGTTTGTGTATTGACTGTCTGGTTTTGGAGTGACAGGGGCTGTGGGTGTGCATTCACTGTAGACAGCCACTGGGGGGGTTGAGGTGTGCCTGGCCCTTCCTGGATGACTCAGAACTGGGCTGAATAGACCCTGGCTGAATTTAGAGTAGTGGGAGGAGATTTCCTTGCACCTGAATAGGGCCTGTCTCCCTTTCACAATGCTGTCTCCACCCCCTGCGATCATGCTGCACCAGTGAGGACAGAACTGGTTTGGAGTGGGCTCAGAGACCCTTGCACAAAGAGAACAAAGACATTTTGGGGTATCAGTATTAGACCTAAAACCCCTGAACTTTAGACTACTTCTGGAATCAAGAGGAACCTTTGCCAAGGAGAAGTTCTTGAGAAACTGAGGAGATGTACTGCCCCTTTGCTGTGTGCTGTCTGGGGTTGGCCTGCAGTAGCTGTTTCTGCCAAGGAAAGGAGAAGGACTTTGCCGTGTGCTGTGTCCCCCTGCTTGAGGAAGATCTCCAAGGGCTTGAGTAGAGCTTGCCTCCTGTTCCGAAGTCTCAGGGACACAAAGACTTCACCCCCAGCTCCCCTGAACTTCCTTGCTGGGAGTTCTGACCTGCCAAGAGGTGACTGTGACTGTGTTGGGCCTCTGGAGGTTGTTGCTGCTGTTGGGAGCTGGAAAAGCAACACAACTACAAGAAAATTGACGCATCGCTCTTCTTGCTGCAGTTTTCCCGAAGCAGCACTGCAGTGTGAGAAGAATATCCACACATCACCGCACCGCTGCCGAAACCGACGCAGCGCCTGTTGCTGCTGCAAGAACCGACGCATCGAGGGATCGCGGCTGAAGAAACCGACGCAGCGCCGCTCGACGCCGCTGCATCGATTGCCAACGCAGCCTGTATTTCCACGCATCGTACCTGTGCGGCAAGTTTTCCTGACGCATCACCCGCAGACCAAAATCATCTTCGAGTCGACGCATCACTTCCCCCTACAGACCGGACACGATGCATCACTTCTCCTGCGTGCAGCAGAACTGTCTCATCGCCTCCCCATGCTCTCAGGAACTAACGCATCTCTTTGTGTTCTCAACGCTTCCCACCTCTGCGGCTGTTTGTCCTTGTGAATTTTGTCGCAACTACAGGTACTTTGAGAGAAATCACGCATCTATAGTTTTCTATGGACCCCGTTTCAAGTCATATTCTTAATACTTGTATGTTGTTTTTTTTCATTTTGGTCTTGTTGAGTTTAGATAAAGATACTTTATTTTTCTAAACTGGTGTGGTGTCCATTTGTGGTGTTATCACTATATTACTGTGTGTTTTGAGTACAAATACTTTACACGCTGCCTTTTGGATAAGTCTGCCTGCTCGTGCCAAGCTACCCAGGGGGTGAGCAGGGGTTATCTAAAGTGTGTATCCCCCTTACCCTGACTAGAAGCAAGGGTCCCTATTTGGACAAAGGTATGTACCTCTGCCAACTAGAGACCCCTATTTCTAACATCCAGATATCACATTATTTTTATTTGAGCACTTGTTAATTTGGATGCTTGTTCATTAAAATGGTATTTCTGCGGTATGCTCCATTGCTCAATTGACTAGACAATTACAATAATAATTTAATCATAGAAAACCAAATATACATCAAATTAAACACAAAATGAGGAAGACTCCTTGACATTCCAAACATTAGTAGTTAGATATTATCAGATTAACATATGAAAATATAAATAACACATTCTGAAAATCCATCCACCTGCCATCAGAATGAACCTTTCTTTAGAAGCCTTCAAATGAGAGAGGAAATGTTTGCAAATACATTACTTCCTCTTTTGCTATGCAATTATTGAGCCTCCTAAACACACAAAATGTGTGTGTTAGTCTTATGATGTATTTAATCATATCTAATGTAAAGATCATGGCTTTGTTTGGTTGAGCTGTAATCTATGGCTAATTTATGCAAATTTCTGTAAATGTACACTTGTGTCTGATCACCTTTATTCAATCTCGCAGTGTATTTTAGTTTCCGTTTCAGCTTATCTGTATTCTTACAGTCTGTTTTGCAATGTTGTATTTTCTAAACTTGTATCTTGCATCTTCCGTTCTCATAATTTATATTGTAAATTGTTAGAAATGGGGGTCTCTAGTTGGCAGAGGTAGGTACCTTTGTCCAAATAGGGACCCTTGCTTCTAGTCAGGGTAAGGGGGATCCACTCCTAAAATAACCCCTGCTCACCCCCTTGGTAGCTTGGCACGAGCAGACAGGCTTATCTCAGAGGCAGTGTGTAAAGCACGGCTTCGGTGCAGGTTACGGCGTCGGTGTTGCAATTTCCTTCTGTGGCAGCTGAAACAGCCGTTCCAGATGCAGAGAGACAGAAGGGATGAAGTCTTTGTGTCCCTGAGACTTCAGAACAGGAGGCAAGCTCAGTTTCAAGCCCTTGGAGATCTTTTCTTCAAGCAGGTGACAAAGCAAACAGCAAAGTCCTTTTTCTCCTTTCCTTGGCAGCAAGCAGCCATTGCAGGCCAACCCCTGACAGCAAACAGCACAGGGGCAGTATTCCTCCTCAGCTTAACCGGCTCTTCTCCTTGGCAAAGGTTCCTCTTGATTTCCCAGAAGTGATCTAAAGTTCTGGGGTCTGGGCCCCAATATTTATACACCAAAATCCTTTGTTCTCTGAAGGCAGAGAGTGTCTGTACCCAGCCAAAACCAGTTCTGTCTTCACTGGTGCAGCTTCCTGGCAGGAGGTGGAGACAGCATTTCTGAAGGCAGACCAGGCCCATGCAGGTGAAAGGAAATCTCCTCCCCCTACTCTAAATGCAGCCCAGGTCTATTCAGCCCAGCCCTGACTCATCAGACTTCTGGAGCCACTGCCCCTCTCCAGGCCCTGTCATCCAAAAGCCAGGCATGCAATACACAAACCCAGCAGAGGCACACTTGATGGTTAGGCAAGGAAATACCTACTTTCTAAAAGTGGTGTTTTCAAACACAGAATGTAAAAATCACCCTCACTAAAAGATGCACTTTAACATTCTGAGTTCAGGCATACTAAACTTTACTTTTCTACCTTGTTCCCAGGGTCAGTTATGTTTGGACGATGTTATAAACAAACTCCCCATTCTATCCTATAGGAACAGATAGCCTTGCAATAGTGGAAACGAAATTGGCAGTATTTCACTATCAGGACATGCCACACCCATCAGGGCATGTCCTACCTTTCACATACAAAGCACCTTGCCCACAGGGGTACCTTGGGCCTACATTAGGGGTGGCTGATATGTAGAAAAGGGAAGTTTTAGGGACTGGCAAGTGTGTGCACTTGCCAAGTCGACATGGCAGTCCCAGACTGCACACAGGCTCTGCAATGGCAGGCCAGAGTTACATTTTACAGGCTGCTTCTTTGGGTGGCACAATCAGTGCTGCAGAAAACTAGCAGCATTTGATTTACAGGCCCTGGGCACACACAGTGCACTATACTAGGGTCTGACAAGTAAATCAAATAGCCAATCATGGAAACACTAATCCATAACAACAATTTACAAATGGGAGCATTTGCACTTTGGCACTTAACAGCAGTGGCAAAGTGCCCAATGCATCTAGACCCGCAAAAATGGAGTCCGACACATAGCAAAACACAGGAGGCAAAGACAAAAAATGGAAGGGAGACCCACACCATTGGTGCCAGGTCTAACATAACTTCTCTAAAATTGCTCTTTACAGTGGTCTAGTCTGTGCTATATGAAAACACAAAATAAATAAAATGTCATCTGAAGTTATTACACAGCAGTTCCGGGCTTCTTATGGAAGAGCAGAATGTGGACAAACCATACTGGGGAGAGGATGTGGCCTTACGGCAAGAGCGGTCGACCTCGAAGCTGGGGAACCGGGTTCGAGTCTCTGCAACGACACTCAACATCCTGTGATTCTGGGCAAATCACTTAATCTCCCCATGCCTAACAAAAATGAATGTGTCCATCTGTAACGAAACTGGTGCTCATGTAAAGTGCTCTGATACCCGATTTCTCGGGTCTAGTTCGCACTATATAAAACTCTGAAAAAACAAAAAAAAATACTATGGTTTGATGGGGTGGGCAGCCACTTGTTATATCTGTAGGAGAGTAGGATCTGCTTCACATGGGTACCCCCACTTTTTGCTGATGCTTCACTGTTTTTCGACATTAGTCTGGCTGGGGCCCTGCTAATCAGAACCCCAGCCTAGCTGCTTCCTCTCTAAAATGGTTTCCATGTGCCTTAGGCACATCACTGATTGGGATCTGGAGTGCCCTTATAAGTCCCTAATATATGGTATACTATGTACCAAGGGCATAGGTACCTCAGAGGCCTGCCAGGGGCTGCAGCATGTATTATGCCACCCCTGGAAGGCCATCCAAACTGACACCACAGGTCTGCTACTGCAGCCTGGGTAAGGTGGTGCATGCACTCCTTACTGTGATATAGGTTACCTATATCACGAAATACATACACACATATAAACCTATAAGTCACTCCTAAGGCAGGCCTTATCAATCCTAAAGGCAGAGTGCGTGGTTCCTATGTGAGAGGGTGCCCCTGCATGAGCAGGGCCCCTCTGCAGCGTTCGGAGACCCTCTCTGATGCAGTTTGTAGTGCAGCCTGACCATATACTCTTAAGCGCATTATATCCTCGCGGTAAAATGCTAACTTTGGAATGGCTGCACCTAAACATGTCGTGTTTGGTGTCAAACATCTTGGAATACTACCCCCCGCCAATCCTGGCGGCGGGGGTAGCATTCCACCCTTCTAGAGGGAAAGACATGTTAACTCTGACTAGTCCGGTAACTTCTTTCCAGAGCCCTGGCATCACAAAATGGATGCTGCTGCCACAGACACGAGTCTGGCCTCCTGCTGCTGGATGAAACTCCGGCAGGGGAGGCCTGGACAATAGGTTTCCTGTCCCAGGGAGGTGTGACCACCTCCCCAGACAGGATAATGTGTATTGGGGCTGGGCGGGAGCACTTTCGGGTGCTTTGAAGTCCTGCACTGGGGGCACATTTGGTGTCCCTGTGCATACCCCAGTTCAAACCGGATCAGGGGCTTGCAGCCCCTGCTTTGGCGCGAACTGGACAAAGGGAAAGGGGTGTAGCCACCCCTCTGCCCTGACCCACCCATAGGTGGGGCCACAGAGTAGTCCAACCCCTATCTTTAGTATAAAGATAGGAACCCAGTCCTTAGGACTTTAGATTATCCCTGGACGAAACTCTGAAACTGAATCCTGGACCTTCGACGCTCTACTCACGATTAGAGGACAGAAGAATCTCCCTTGGGGTCAAGGAGTGACTCCCTGCTTGGCAGGCACCAAAGAAGCATCTGTCCGGTTCGCATTTCTGAAGCTCCCGTCGGACGCCGAAGTCATCGCATCACCAGAGGTGGATTCTCAGACTTCCCGAGGCTACCCTGAGTCCCCAGCAAAGCTGAGGCCCGTGGCTATCGTGGGTGACTTGAGACCATGACCCCTGGACACCGAGCACATTTGCAAGTGCATCCTCTTCTGAGTCTCCCAAGAAGTCGTGCTTCGGGCTCCGAGTAGCCCTAGCCTCCAGCACCACCTGCACCGAAGATCACTGGCCCCCACTCCACGAGTGTCCTGTAAGCCAGATCCACGTGCGGCGTCACGAGGCTCCTTCGCGGTCGCTAGCCCGTTGGCTAGTAGCCCTTAACGAAGGCCAATCCTTTTCTTACTTGGCATCCTGGTTGCTCCAGGCCTGCCCTCACTTACCCTCGCTGGGTGAGTTCCACAGACCTTGCTGGTCTGCACCATCGACAATCTACATCTTCACCGAGACTTGCCGTTGTCAAGGCTTGTTGGGTCCAATCCGGTCGCTGATACCTCAGCACTCGACAGACATCGTGTACCAGCCTGAATCCTGCTCCTGGTTGCCGACAACGCCTCCTGGACCTCGTGGCTGAAGAGTCAAGACGACCATCAACGCACCTGAAGCACTCGACATCGGTGGGCATCTGTCCATCGCCTTCCTGGTCACTGGCTAGTGACCCAGACTCTGTCCCCTCTGCTTTCAGGTTCTTCAGAACTCCGATCCACTCTTGGATCCACCCGGACACTTTTCTCTTGGCCGCCAGCAGCACTTTGCAGCAGATCGCCATTCGAATCGACGACGAAACCCGACCCCGAAAGGCACCTATGCACCCGGCTTCCCTGGGTGAGGTAACACGAGTACTCCGGTGCTCCCGTGGGTAGAGACTCTTCAAAGTCCTAGATCTCAAAGGGTTTTGTCCTAGTCCTCTTTTAAGTGTCCCTTTTCTCTATTTTCCCGATCCCGACTTTCTCCATAGAAGTCAACGGCGTATCGCGGTTGTGTATTTACACTGCACGCGTCTCCTGTAGGTCCCCTGTGTCACTACCTTGGGTGGTTCCTTGTGGTCCAAGCACTTCTAGAGGCTCTAGGCCTAGTGTCTAGTTCAGTCGTGGTTCGCATACCACTTTATTGGTATATGGTTTGGTACGCCCCTAGGGCCCAAACGTGTATTTGTGCTATTACTGTGATTTAATAACTTATAACTTATGTACTTCGAACTCTAGCCTCATAAAGAGACTAGAGGGGTGTGTTTAGCAATAAATACATATATTTTGAATATATACCTGGTGTGGTGCTCTTTCATTTGGTCACTCAAGAGATTATAGACTGGTAAAACAAGCTGCTTTACATTCCTTCAAGACTTAGCCTGAAGGCTGCTCTCCATAGCTACCACTAGGATAGCTTTCAATAAGGTTGTCTTTAACCTATCTCCAATAAGGGGTTGTTTGGACTGGTGCAAGGTGCCCACTATAATTAGTGGACAGCATATACCAGGCCAACTTCTCACAATATCTGAGGAGAGAATTAAATAATGTATTATGTGCATATGTAGTGCGAAAATAAAGACACTAGCCAAAGGCGGGCCTCACGTTTTCGCTTCATGTAAAAATTAAGAGTGTATTATGAAGATGTATAGTGTTACAATTAAGATAGCTGTTATGTCTCTAACGAGGAGATCTCCAAAAAGCCCTATATTATTGGAGCCTATTATAATGGTGCCTTCTTTAGCACAACGTACAACTGTTTAGGGTATAACTGTTTTGAAAGAACAATTCTGCTAATTAAGTTGATGCAGCCATGAAGGTCTACAATGCCGTATCGGGAATAAGTTATATTTTTGTCCAAACATTTCATTTGTATGGATGATTTTAGAAAAGTGTGGTTTTTAAACGTATTTTCAATAAAAATTCAGCATTTACCCAATATGTGCCAAAATTCACAACAAAGCTGTTAAGATCTAATACTGCCGAAGGCCTCTTGTACAATATCTGTGCATTGAATTGAATGAGCCAAGGGAATGGTTAAGTCAATAACAAAAGCAAGAAAAAGAAAAAGAAAACATGGTCATAGCACTCTACCAGCAGTCTCAGTACATCAGCTATTAACACTTTTCAAAGCCCAAGGATGGGAAATGTCTGACCATCAGATCTCAAGAGTTGCTATTTAGAAATAACACTTTCTAAAACGATAAATTCACATTTATTTTACGAAAACTGCAGCATGCTCTGAAGTAAAATAAAACACATATTGCGGTAAATGCATTACAAAAGAGTATGTCAATTAATGATAGAAAACAGCAAAAAAAGAAATTCCCATCCATGTGATATGCGCCAATTGTGCCAAGGACACTTTGTAGCATCGCTCATAAAATGTAACCATGTGGCAAACGCAACACAGTTGCACTTTAATTAACTAGCCTCTGGCCTTCATTATGGAAAGAAGCACAAGAATAATAAAACACAATATTGTCCATGGGAAGAAAAAAGTTAAGCTATATAACATGTAACAAAGGTGATGAGGTCAGGGCTAAAATGGTTGGCGAGATGGTATAAAGCCTTCTATTTTACAGAAACGTTTGAGAAAAAATCCTGCTGTTCTACTACTAAAACAAGCATTTTCAATGCAACAGGTCTCACATTTGCGAGCGTTTAAGCTATTAGCATTGTAAATACAAGGCTTTTTATTTATGTGTTTTATAAAGCAACACATATATAAAAGGCATTGTCATTTTTAATGCCAATAGCTCAAACTCTCGCAAATGGGAGACCACTCTAATTGTGGCCACGCCCCTTTCTTTAAACGCTGCTTGCCGTATGCAGGTTAAAGCGAGCAGCGTCTAAAGAAAGGGGCGTGGTCAACGTTAAAGTGCTTTCCCCCAAAGTGAAAAAAAATAATTTAAAAGGTTCTGTAGCACAGCCACTAAAGTGAAAGTGGCCTGCGCTGTTAATTAAATAAATAAGTAAGCGCGGCTGCTAAAGTGAAAGCGGCCCACACTGTAAATTAAATAATTAAATAAGCGCAGGCGCTATAGTTAAAGTGGACCGCACTATAATTTAAAAACAAATAATATAAAAGCAGGCGGCCTGCTGCGATGTCGTGGGTGGAGTAGGAGAAGATCATTACAGAAAATAGTGCTCACAGACCATGTAACAACACAAGTACAAAGTCGAGTCTTTATGGGAGGTTACAAATGCAGACAAGGTGGTACCAAGGAGGGACTACTAAGCCTATTCACAAATAAAGAGCAACAATTTCGCAAGGACAGTAACAGGAGTCAATTGAAAAGATGGCCAGGAAATGGGCAGAGCTTCTATGCCGTACCTCAATACAGCATGCCTCGCAGAGCAGCTCATGAGCTGCCCAGGCTCGACCTAAAAATATCCAAGCCTGTGAGGCTGGGCACAAATCACTGTACCCGCACTCTGGACAGGCGTACACCCCAATAAAGAGGGAGATAGCTTAAATCCTTGCAGAATACAACTTCATGTTAGTTCCACATAGATCTAATTACGGTCTTCAAATCAATTTGAGATATTGTAGTTTGTCAGATGAGGATGACAGTATCTCAGCCACTTTTCACAATTACAATGTGCATTGATTTTTGTCTATCTCAAATTCTTTATCGCTTATACTCTAAGTATGATGCAGTGGAGATTCATGAAGAAAAGAACTGTATGATTTTGCAAGCCTCGCAAAATACCCAACATTTTGAGCTTCGTGAAAGGGATACGATTTGAAAGTGGTGAATGCATTATTGATACGTATCCATAGTCTATTCCAGAGATAGGACTGGATAAAGTTTGATGGGGCTGCGGGACCTGGGATTTTCAATATGTCTGTGGAGATCTTGCATATTGACTAGTGGAGACACTAAATAAACAGTGGAATGTATTCAGTTGTCAACTTGTGTTGGTGGGTGTCAGTGGGCCCCACAGGCATGTATTTTAGAGGACTGGGACTCCTCATTTTCTCTCATGAGCAGAAGTCCCAAACCACTGCTTGCAGCCTGTCTTGTCACGTCATGTCAATTAAAAGGCACAGAGGCTGCGTCGCCCACTGAGTGGGTTAAAAATATAATTTCTGCATAGCTGAGATGGGGCTTGCAGGTTGCAGTGCAATACAGGGTTTAGGCTTTCAGGGGCATTGGCACATGCTGTGAACCAGTATGTCTTCGCCCAGCTCAAGGGCTTCTGCCCGTAAAACACTAGCATGCTGGCTGCAGTGCTTTCCCAGCCAGGGTACCCGCCAATGACTATGCCACACACAGAGTTTATAATTCCCGGCTTTATTCGTCTGCGTGTAAACATTCTAAAGCAGCCTTCATTGTAATACACTCTATTCATTAAGTCATAGGTCTACGGAGTTCATCAGGAGCCAAAAGGGTTCTGTCATTGTAATGCTACATTTTCCCCTCTGTTAAATGAAATCTCTTCAATTAATCTCTTTGGCACTGTCATGGTTCATCTCAACGTGTTGTGTGAAATTAAGACCCACCACCATCAGGATCCAAGATCTACTGGAATGGTGAAAAGGCACCAGCAGTCACTGGTGTTTAATCAGTCTCTCCTTCACCATGGAGATTTGGTGAACCAGATATGAATGAGGAACTGTACGCCTTCTCAGATCTCTTTCACACAAATCATACTGCCTCCTCGCTCACCACAGCTCTGAGAAGTATTTTTGTTAGCTGTCAGTTCTACCTTTAGTACTGTAATCTGCTAAGTCAACACAATTCTCTAGTCACCACTAAATGGTATTTGTAATTGCAAAAATAACTTTTCATTTAGGAGAATACCTAAGTATTAGAATTTTGATGAACTGAATTATCATGTAGATGTCTCTTTCTCCGTTAAATGCGATTACTTTGGGATTGTCAACTCAAATAGAGCTTCAGAGGCCCAATTCACAAAGTAATTTTGGGTTGTTTAGTTGCAAAACTACTTTTAAGATCTAAAATAGATAGGTTTAAGACTGTGCAAAAGAAACAATTGATGGACGGAATGCTGAACAATGCAAACATTCACCCCCAGTCACAAGGATCTGGGTTAAATCCATCATTCTTTTGCTCACCACACCACCCCAGTTTGGACCCAGCCATATACAAATCAGTTTTGACCCTGTTCCTTGTAGGTTTAAGACTGTTACTGGATTTGAATCATTCAAATGATTAGCTTTAATCCAAACAGAAACGTCCCCCGTACCTCCTCAATATTAGCAACTTGAAAAAACTGCCGTCAGGAGATGATCTGCTTTCTCCTTGAAATTGAAGACAAACAATAACAAAACTAATATTTCCTATTCAAACAATCCCCACCCATCAATACAATGGACAGCTGAATGAAGTATCCCCCCCCGGGTGTAACACCCAATCTTTGCCAATAGCCACATTTCTTGGGCTCTCATTTGCTAGTTCTCTGAACATTTTGCATCAAAAATCTAATTAAATAAACAACTGCAACTTCTTAAGGAAGTGAAGAACTGCATTCTACCATAAGTGTACAGACCTGCAGTGCAAACACTAGTTCTTGCATACTGACAGCAGGAAGGCCATCCTCACTGGTCTCCCTAAATCATCTATCTTCATCCCTCCGCTGTAGCTCAGTTAGTAATAATTACCAGGAAATCGGACCATGTAATGCCAATTCTTAAACAACTCCACTGGCTCCCATTAGAAGCATATGTGACCTTCAAAATCATCTGTATTAAGCACAAAGTTGTTCAAACAGTCTTCATGCCTAAAATATAAACTGCACATATCAGGAGGCCTAAGAAAAACAAGAGAAAAAGACTAATCCTAGAGATTCTAGCAGCTAACAAAAGGCAAAACTGCAAAGCAGGCCTTCTCATGCCTAGCATCCAAACTCTGGAACCAAATTCAAGAGGGCAATGAACCAACAATAACCTTTTTTTCATCTGCAAACGTTCCAAAACCCTCTTCTTCAAGCGTCAGTTTCCATAGATTCCATAAATTCTTCTAATTATTTGGTACCTGTACTCCTTTGTTACTTAATGTTCTGACATTTTACGTATCTCTCGTGTTCGATGTGAAGTGCCACAGTGTACCAGTGGCTAGAGCAGCACTATATAAATACCATAAATAAATAAATAATAATATATACTAGGTGCTTAGAAAAGGTTACTTCACAGTTTGAAGTCCATTTAACAAACAGAAAGGTGTGGTGCTCCGTTGCAAGGGGTTTCCGATTACCACAATTTGTATATGGACCTTTCAGATCATCAGAAGCGTTTCTCTTCAGAAGCACAAGCCCTCACCCTCCAATGGCAGCATGCTTCATCAATGAGCTGGTGCTGCAATGCCTAATGGTCCCCACAAGGGGGCTCTTTGACAAAGATCTTTCGTATCACCTCACGGTCTGGTGTACCCGCGTCTCCAACCTCCTGGAAGTGTGAATCAGAAGGAGATTTGAGTGAAACGTAGACTGGCCTAAAAGTTAAAATTAACTAAAGGTCCCCAGTACAAATATTTTATTCTTGGGGCCTTTGTTAATAGATTAAAACTAAAATGGTATGTTGGAAAATAATGGATCCTGGATTCTCTAAAAACTTGTCAACATGTTTCATGCCTCGTCTGTCCTATCTGGATCAATGGCATTTTATCATGACCTAAAGGATGATTCTAATCTACTTTGGCTGGCAAAGAACTATGTGTGCTATGTAGTCCTATCATATACACTATGATATGTGTGGGAAAAAATTGACCCCATAAAAGTGAGGATTTACACCCCTTATTTGGACGTGTTTCTTTCAGAGTGGTGCTGATGACACATCGGGGATGGTGGAGACAGGTAGCTTAAAGCACTGACTACCGGAAGGTCAAGTGACCAGTGGGTAGTCTGATCCCACCGTTCCCACCAGTCCCAAGTGACCCCATTACTCTATGATTAGGGTCATCGGCGCCACTCTGAAAAAAATACAGAGACTCAGTGCCAATCAGTTTGAGGGCACTGCCAATGTTTGAGAGTTCGACCAATCACCTTGGTGCAGATAATCTATCCTCAGTGAGGGTGTTTATTTGAGCAGGCTTGCCCTTCTTCCCAAAATGCCCTGAGAGAGCTAGTGCTCAGGTGTTACAAGGCAGGAATATTCTCTCTGGATAAACCTTGTACATTCCCTTTAGAGAGGCCCTTTCAGCAAAGGAAAGCAAAAAATTAAGATGCGGACAATGGGCTGTTTGTTTCTCTAAGGAAAACATTGATCCTCCAGCTTTTTAAAAAAGCTGTTCAAACTCATATAAGGTTAATCTTAATGACAAATGCATGGAAGGTGATCCCTGCTGTTCTTTTATCCCATCTCGTTCTCATGTTTGCTATCATTATTGCAAATGAAAACCAGATTATTTTCATTCATTACTAATTAGCATTAATTTACTTTATTCATAAACTTTAAAAAAAAAAAAACACAAGGTTGTCCCTGATTTTGAATCCCAAAACTACTTAATTGCTGAGACTAGTCAGCAGTTAAGGTGAAAGTGTCGAGTGGACTAGCCCTCCACCATTTGGGGTAAGCGGGACAGATTAGGATGTCCCCTGACCTGGGGTACACCAAGTGTGTTCTAGGCGGCACTGTATTTGCAGAACCCCTCAAACTGTGCTGAAAAGAAAAATGCCAGAGAGGGGACATTTGACATTTAATACAGTCAGTCAGGAACCTTCCTCCGTACAATGTCTGAATATTTTCGCAATAGGGAACATAGTAAGTACTCAGCAAACTGCCATCAGATTATTTAATTCTCAGACTGCATATATCAGATTTTAGAAATGCATCTGATAATAGAAGCCTCCATACACCAGTCTCACTCAAAGCTGTGCAATATATAATTCTCAGCACGCTACATGCAACATGCAGCATCTGGCCCTGCTGATTTGATGGACTCCTGACTCCCGGGCACACTTAAATCACAAATCCCAACTCTTCTCCTGCGAAGCCTCCATTTATTGCATGCTAGCCTTGCAGGACATAAGGACCATGCGCCACTCCACAAGCCGTTTTAAGTCTAACCATGACAAAGGCTTGGTGCTCTGCAGACACCCACCTCCCATTAGCTCTTAGAAGTGGTAACGGGCTGACATATTGCATCTCAAGTTTTCTGTAATGAAGAAGGATCCGCATTTCAATCTTGCATCTGAACCAGGATTTCAATTCGAGGGCCCTCTGCCTTACATCATCCTAACCAGGGGCAGAGGCCAGCTAGTCTGCAACAGAAGATGTGCTCATCTTCAACAGAATTAAGGTTCCACATGTCAGATGTTTTGTGCTCTGCAACACTCTCTCACGACATGCAATACAGACATGCAATACATGTCAAGAAGAGAAGGGGCTTCACTTGAAGTTGCCAAAGCTGCACCATGCCCGGTCTTTTCTAGGGCTTCACAGCACAAAGATACTCAGCCTACACTTACTGCACTAAAAGCAGTGGTTGGGGTTCCATCTGAGAAACTATTGGCAATTATTTTCTGTTTTTCTTTAATAGATTTTGTGAAGTACTTTTTAGACCTTGAAAAACATTCTTCAGAACATTCCATATTCAAATAGATTGTGGATGGTATGAGTGGTTTAGATGCTTGATATAAAGTCACAAATTGAGGGCTACATGAAAATTCTAATCTTTTTAGAGGAGTGCTTATGGTTTGCACTTTGGGCTATTGGGTCTATTTCACACTGAACCTATACGAATTTAAATGAATGTGTATCTCAATTATGCTATGCCATGCACTCTATTTAATCGACTTCTGTTGAACTCCTGATAGCTCAACGCCTGATAGGGCTACCAAGCTTTGTACCCACCAAGGATGTTGAAATCACATTCAAAGGCCCCAAAATGGAGGAGCTCATCTGGCTTAGGAGGAGGGGCTGTATATCTGCTGCACGATTCCCTGTTTAGCTCCTGGCAGAGGTAGAATCTGGTTCATATATTTTGTTCATAAGTCCTATGCACAGGTCAGCCCCTACTGACCTGTAATATGTAATCCTTTCCTCTCTTTCAACTGGAAAGTTGCGTCGTTCTGCTTCTGGGCTCTGTCAGACCTGCAGCTAGAGACAGCTCTGTATTAGGTGCTATATTTACTCCACATCACCTCATTGCCATTTAAAATAAAGAGGGGGCATTGTCTGTTTTAAATCTGCATATAGACCTAAACATGATACTGTCTGTGATAGGGAACGTGTTTTTGGGTGACATGCTGCTCCTTTCGCAGGGTGAATTATCAGATATGTTGGTGCAGCTGTGTTTTCAACTTTAAATGAAAACAAGTTTATGCGTTAAAAATACACTTAGAGAATTTGGCCTAGCTTTATCTAGTTTGGACCTGGAAAGACAGTTCAGTTTTATTATAAATACTTCTCTTAATGAAATACAGCCCAAACTGTGATAAGTCAGGCATTCATGTTTCTTTTCTTCCGTTTTTTACTGAAAATCTGTATTTTAACCAGGGGTTAAAGTCTAAAGTCAATTATGGGTCCTTTTTTCTGTGCCACTCAGGCTATTCACCTTTGGGGTTGAAAAGAAGTTGCTGCATCTGTGGGAGGGAATGTTGCAATGTACAAGTTATTGAACATTTCAGAGATGTAGGTAAACCAGTTTGAAAAGACAAGATGACTGCAGGCCAACAAAATGAGAAAACTCATTTTGGAAATGAAGAAATGGTAGTGCCCTTTGCCGAGACATGAATTAATCCCATTGTGTTAAAGAGAAAATGTTTTTTAATTTATTTTATTTAGGTATGTATTTGGTATGCCAAAATTGCATAATTTCCCCTAAGAATGATGCAAGTAATTCTCATAAAAATTACATGTATTGCATAAAAAAACTTAAGATGTCATCTGTGTAAAAAATGTACACGAGGTTTGCCATCTCTTTCAAAACTTACGTGAGAATTTCATTTATGGAAACAAGAAAGTGATAAGTGGTGTACATGACTCAATCTCAGCCGCTAGCCTAGGAAATTCAGAAAGCATCAGCAAGATACATATCCCAGATGTGAAAATGAAATATGTATGTTTACAAAGAAAGTTTAAGCAATAAAAGAACAATAAAAACATACAAATAAAAATCAAATCACAAGGAGAAGACTCTGTAAAGGGCATTTTGATTTTGGATGTTACTACTTCAGAATACAAGAAACTACTGCAGTAGATTTTGCTACAAGAATAAACATAGTGTTTGTTGAAACTGCTGATTAGGGCACATTCCAACTTAGGGCATGATTCTGATGTGGTTTGGAAAGCTTCCCGACCGAATGGGTTTGGGAATGGTTTCCGACCGAATCGGATCGGGAAAGTCCAACCGACCGAGTACGATGAATTCGGCTGCTTCCAGATATGATTTGGTTGGACTACCATTGACTTCAATGGGAGCCTTTGTTCCGACCGAATGTATAGGCCTCCATTGAAGAAAAGGGTGGCTGGAGAAAATCGGGCACCCTGTGGCGGGCACCCCCTGGTGCCTGCCACACTGTGGATGGCTGGTAAGGGGGGACCAATGGGTACCCGCACTGGCCTGATTGGGAAGGCTCTGGGTGCAGGGGAGCCCACTACGAGCCCCCAAAGTCTGATTCCGACTGCCGATTCGAGTCGCACGGCACGATTCAGAAAGGCTGTCCAAATCCAGCATCATACTCGGTAGTTCAGAAACACGGCCCGTAGAGACGTACGATTCTGTTACATACGGCTCGGTCATTCCAAATGCTGTCAGGTTGGGATTGGGATATTCCTTACGCCTAACTCGCATCATACTCGGTCAGTCGGAAACCTTTCCGAGCTGTTCGGAAAGACACGTTCCCGATCCAATTTGGAAGGAGCAAATGCCGTTAGGAGGCCTTCCTAACCACATCAGAATCAGGCCCTTATAGTCTCGATATAAATTGCGATTCCAGAACCCGATAAACATGATGAATGTACACGACCATACTCATAGAAAAAGACTGATACAGTTCAGATTCTCAAAAGGGAGACACAATACTGCTAATGCTTGAAGTTCATGGTCATCAGAGAGAGATATTAGCTGACCAATGCAAAACTGCCTACAGACTAGCACCTGGTACCTTAGGGGAATTCGTTAACCATAAATTATGTGTCCTGAGGAACTTTTAGGCTTCTTATGAGTCAATTATTTGCATAAAGTTGTAGGGATCTTTTACTAGTCCTTCCAACTTCTAGATTATTGCAGAATCGTAAAAGTGATACGCCTGGATCCATAATACTCCAGATGGCAAAACCCCTTTGAAGTTTCAATAACAAGGGCGGTGAGGCAGGCGTATGTTGGGAAACCGACACTTTTCAGTCCAATGCCTATGCTAGTGGAGGTTGGGGTTCAGAGAGTCTTAAAACGATTGCAATAAGACCCTCCATCTCAGAGTTTATTAAGACCTTGACATTAAATAACAGTTTGAGATGATGAAAAATGGACCAACAGGCCAAGGGATCTTAAACAGCTCAGGACTAGTATTAGGTATGAGGTACTACCGAGAGCGTCCACTAACCCACACCGTAGGCGACAGTGTTGTTCCTTCCCAGAAATGCTTCTTTTAAAAGCCATATTCATACAGTCAGGATGAGTCAGTTAGTCTTGCACAGAATCAGACATAAGAGTGACTGCAATAACCGGGCTCTCCTCGCACTTTAAAGGAGATCTGAGACTTCGGTGAAAGTGACAGGTTAGTAGTATCAGGTTTACCAGTGAGTCCTCTGCACAGGATCCTCTTCCCACTTCTGCTTTGGTGGTAAGACTTTAAGTCCTGCCTGTAGAAGCCTCACAGACACGAGCGCATTTGCAAACTGATGTACCGGGGCAAACCAAATGACATTTGGATAGATGCTAAGATGGCTGTGGTGAGGTATTGGTGCTGTCAGTGGGTAGCATATGAGATGGCCATGCAGCAGGAGGTATTTAAACAAAGGGCCACTGCTTAGAACAGAAGGGGGTATATCATTTGTAAATAGGTTTGAGAGATAATGCTGGTTCTATCTACTTCTAAATATACCAGCATATTTCAACTTTAACTTGAGACAAATATCTCTAAATAGTGGCAAATGTAAAAGCAATACAAGGGTGAGGTGAGACTATTCGAACTTTCAATGGAGCACCTTGTCACAAAATCTATTACCAAATAGGTGCCTACTACCTTGAACTTGTAATTTATTTTATGCACTCGAAAATATTAGAAACACACCGTTTTTAAAACCTCTCTCCACCCCCTCCCTGCAACAGTATTATGGCACTTTCAGCCAAAGGAGAAAATGCATGAAAAGTTTGGCAATTAAAAAGCAGGTTAAACGTAACGATCAGATAATAGATAACCTGTTTAAGAATTCTGCTTCCATTTCTTGCATGAAAGGTTGCTAAGCAACCTTTGATCTACAAGAGAGACATCTTGACGATGAAGTAAGTGTTGCTGCGAGCATGGTTGTACAGTGGGAAATTAGTCTTCACACACTAAAGTATAAACATAAACATATTGCTTAGCATCCCTATTTACACAGGGCAGAGTTTCTCGGGTTCAAGACTGTCATGCCTCTCACAGCAAAACACATCCATTAAAGGGTTACGTCTCTTCAAAAAAACAGCACACTTTTTATTCAATGATACTGAGAGATATTTGATCTATAATTAAGTGTGGATCCAGGATTCCAATAAACATGCTTGTGACGTAAGATGCTGGCATGTTATGCACTCCACTAGACTCCATCTCTGAGCCTCTATGACAATCATGTCGACCGCTAAAATGCAGAAAATGCACAAAGCAGTTGTTTTGAAGGACCGCTACCTCCCCACGCATGTTTAGTCTGAAGCAGCCTACCCCAGCGTGAGCACATTTTAAAAATTAATTGTGCAATTTAGATAATGAATATGAGATGGGAAAACGTTTTCAAAATAAACCATATGTGGCCGCATTCTTGAAATAGTACTGTGTCATCCAGTTTATAATATTCCGACAGCCAAGAAAGGAAGGTCCTATTCACGCACTATGTGGAATAGCTAATTAAATCGATCTACCACAGTAAAAATACACAGAGTCTACAAAGTCCTTGAAACAGCAGGAGGAATTAGAAAAACGGAGGGCACTCTCTGCTTAACAATGTCACACATTTCTGGGAAAACAGCAGACTAATAATTGCTTCTCATAGGGTGCTCTCTGCTTAACAACGTCACATATTTCTGGACAAACAGCAGATGAATAATTGGTTTTTTTTTCCAACTAAACTGCTGGGAATATACTTTTTTGCAAATACTGCTCATTTGAGGTGTGGAGCAATTTGTTCAAGAAGCACCCACCTCTCCGGACATGTTCACACTGCTTGTAAGAGTGACTGTAAAACAGTATAAACGTGGATTGCAGTAGTTTAGGGGCACATGCATCAAAGGTTTTTGCGATCGCAAACGGTGCGATTCGCAAAAATCGGCCGTTTGCGATCGCAAATTGGCCTTTGGAGATGCATGAAAGTAGTTTCCTATGCGCAATTTAAGAATTCGCAATTATTTGCGAATTTCTAAATTATGATTGCATTTAAGGAATCGCAATTTGCGATTCCTTAAATGCAATGCTAGAAGCACTTTCAAATAGCGATTTCGCTATTTGGGACCGCAAATTACAGACAAATCAAACTTGTCTGTAATTTGCAAAAACTTTGAAAAATGCACTAAAATGCATTTTTTAAAGTTTTAGGTTACACACACACATGCCCTTGGGGCTTGTGTGTGCACAACATGGGTGCACATCGCAATTTCAGGGGTGCAACAGGGTGTCATTTTGACACCCTTGCACCCTTGAAATTGCATGAGCAATTTGCGAGTACCTACTGGTACTCGCAAATTGCGCATGCAATCTCCAATTCATAACTATGGGCCTGTAGGCCCATAGGAATGAATGGGACGGCATTCCTTAATTGCGAGTCGCAATTTGCGAGTCGCAATTAAGGAATGTTTAGGAATCGCTATTTTTATAGCGATTCCTACATGCATAGGCTTTTGCGATTCCTTAATTGCGATTCCTTAATAATCGCAATTAAGGAATCGCAAAAGCCTACCTTGATGCATGTGCCCCTTAGTTCCTACAAGGACAATCCTCCAATTTCTTATCTAAGGCCCAACAAGGCCCTGACAAATACGTCTACTCTAAATCTACAAGATGAGAAACAATCAAAATGTATTGTTGGTTCTTTTCAGAACAGGGTAACACAACCCCGTGGATCATGTTATCAGCTTCAGTCCAGAACCTGCCGAGAGTTTTAAGGGTGAAACAGTCCGTGTCAATCGAATATAGGATTCATCAATCAATCAATCACGGCATTTATAGAGCGCGCTACTCACCCGGGAGGGTCTCAAGGCGCTGGGGGAGGGGGTAAGTTACTGCTCGAACAGCCAGGTCTTGAGCTGCTTCCTGAAGGCGAGATGGTCCTGGGTTCGCCGAAGGTGAGTGGGGAGGGAGTTCCAGGTCTTGGCCGCCAGGTAGGAGAAGGATCTTCCTCCGGCGGTGGTTCTGCGGATGCGTGGTACGGTGGCGAGGGCGTGGCTGGTTGATCGTAGCTGGCGTGTGGGCGTGTAGAAGGACATGCGGTCGTTGAGGTACTTTGGGCCCAGGTCGTGGAGGGCCTTGTGTGCGTGGGTGAGGAGTCTGAACGTGATTCTCTTGCTGACGGGGAGCCAGTGCAGGTCTTTCAGGTGTACGGTGATGTGGCTGTGTCGGGGGATGTCCAGGATGAGTCGTGCGGAGGCGTTCTGGATGCGCTGGAGTCTCTTTTGAAGTTTGGCTGTGGTTCCGGCGTAGAGGGTGTTCCCATAGTCCAGTCGGCTGGTGACGAGTGCCTGGGTGACGGTCTTCCTGGTTTCAGTGGGGATCCATCTGAAGATCTTGCGGAGCATGCGCAGGGTGTTGAAGCATGAAGATGAGACGGCGTTGACTTGTCTGGTCATCGACAGGGAGGAGTCCAGGATGAAGCCCAGGTTGCGTGCGTGGTCCGTTGGCTTGGGTGCGGTGCCCAGGGCCGGGGGCCACCAGGAGTCGTCCCAGGCGGAGGGTGATGAGCCCAGGATGAGGACTTCCGTCTTGTCTGAGTTCAGTTTAAGGCGGCTGTTCCTCATCCAGTCGGCGACGTCTCTCATCCCGTCGTGTAGGTTGGCTCTGGCGGTGGTGGGGTCGTTGGTGAGGGAGAGGATCAGCTGGGTGTCGTCGGCGTAGGAGATGATGTTGAGGTTGTGTCGGCGTGCGATGGCTGCGAGGGGGCTCATGTAGACGTTGAAGAGGGTCGGGCTGAGTGAGGATCCTTGTGGAACGCCGCAGATGACTTCGGTGGCTTCGGATCTGAACGGGGAGAGGCGGACTCTCTGGGTTCTTCCGGCGAGGAACGAGATGATCCATTCCAGTGCTTTCTCTCGGATTCCGATGTTGCTGAGGCGCTTCACTAGGGTGCGGTGGCAGACGGTGTCGAACGCCGCGGAGAGGTCCAGGAGGATGAGGGCAGCTGTTTCCCCGTTGTCGGTTAGGGTTCTGATGTCGTCGGTGGCTGCGATAAGGGCGGTCTCGGTGCTGTGGTTGGCCCGAAACCCGGACTGCGAGGGGTCGAGGGATCCATTCGTCTCGAGGAAGGCGGCAAGCTGTCTGTTGACGGTCTTCTCGATGACTTTGGCCGGAAACGGAAGGAGCGAGATGGGGCGGTAGTTCTTGAGGTCGGTGGGGTCCGCCGTTGGTTTCTTCAGGAGGGCGGTAAGCTCGGCGTGCTTCCAGCTCTCCGGGAAGGTGGCGGTGTGGAAGGAGGAGTTGATGATGTCCCGGAGATGGGGTGCGATGGTGGCGTCGGCTTTGTTGAAGACGTGGTGTGGGCAGGGGTCGGTTGGTGATCCGGAGTGGATGGAGTTCATCGTGCGGGTGGTGTCTTCGGTGCTGATCGGGGTCCAGTTGCAGAGGGTGGTGGTGGCGGGCATTGGTTCGGCGGTAGGGTGCGTTGTTTGTGCGTCGAAGCTGTTGTGTATGTCGGTGATCTTGCGGTGGAAGAACGCGGAGAGTGAGTTGCAGAGGTCTTGCGAGGGGTGATGTCGTTGTTTCCGGCGCTGGGGTTGGAGAACTCTTTGACGATGCTGAAAAGTTCCTTGCTGTCATGGGCGTTGTTGTCCAGTCGTTCTTTGAGTGCCGACTTCTTGGTGGCACGGATCAGCTGGTGGTGTTTGCGGGTGGCGTGCTTGAGGGCGGTCCTGTTGTCTGTGGTCTGGTCGAGTCGCCAGGTTTTCTCGAGAGTGCGGCAGGTCTTCTTGGATTCCTTGAGTTCGTTGGTGAACCAAGGGGTTTTCTTGCTTCCGGGTCTGCTGGGAGGGTTTTTAGTGGTGCGAGGTCGTCGGCGCAGGCGGTCAGCCACTTGGCGAGGTTGCTGGCTGCTTCGTTTGGGTCCGTTGTGTCGGTGGGTGTGTTCTGGCTGAGGGAGGCGGTGAGCTGCTCGGCGGTGATCTTGCTCCAGCTCCGGCGGGGAGCCTGTTGCGGGTGGTGGTGGGTCGCAGTCTTTCTGAAGCTGAAGTGGACGCAGCTGTGGTCGGTCCAGTGGAGTCCGGTGGCGTGGCTGAAGGAGATGTGCTTGCTGGACGAGAAGACGGGGTCAAGCGTGTGGCCGGCGTAGTGGGTGGGCGTGTTCACCAGTTGCTTGAGTCCGAGGTTGGCGAGGTTGTCCAGCAGGGCGGTGGTGTTTCTGTCGTTGTTGTTCTCCAGGTGGAAGTTGAGGTCCCCTAGGAGGATGTAGTCGGCGGAGGGCATGGCGTGCGGGCTGATGAAGTCTGCGATGTCTTCGCTGAATAGTGTGCGTGGTCCCGGGGGTCTGTAGATGAGGGTGCCTCGGAGGGTGGTCTTGGGGTCCGTGTGCTGAATGTATTTTTGAAATAGTTTAAAAAGTGCTAGGACGCTCCTAAAATACCATTTTCTGAGTATATAAATATTTATCTTACTAACATTCTCTATATGATAGTGTCTTAGGCTCATGCACACACAACGTTGGTGGTCAATCTGTGCCCTCCTAAGGAAAAACTTGGTTTAATTCCATTTTTTTTTTTTTTTTAAATAAATCACCCTTTTTATGTTTGAATGGTTAAACTCTCCCAAAGGACAGAATTACTTATAATTAATCAATTATTCAATGTAAAATATTGCGATAAAGTTAAAATATCACCAACCACTGGTATTTGCTGAGGAAAGAAGCTATTTACTTGCCAAATTCTGTATTACACCATACACTGGGAGTGCACAGCACTGATGCACAAGATTCAGATCATCGCTGTATTCTCATGATATCCATGTGAGACACATGTTAATGCAAAGAATCAAAATAGGAATGATTTATATACCCTGTCATTATCTTGAATATCTGATCAAGGTCACTGGGATACTATGAGTGGCATGACAGTGCTCTTTTATCTCCTACTGAACACGAACCTGTTTGTAAACCAGACATTGGTTTGCTACCAAAAAACTGCATTTGGTTGCCAGCTAGCCAGTCAATGTCACCACTGGTATATGAGACAAGCCTCTTTACAGTATCAACCCACATACCACCGAGCCTTCACAGCTACCTGTGAAAATCAAAGAGTTTCAATGAAGAACTAAGGAGTTAAGCTGTCCCACAGGATCCATCTGCACTGGGGGCCTGCTCTCAGAGAAGACAGCTTCAGAATTGTTCACTCTTCCATGCAGAGAGCTGCTTTTGTACATGAAAAAAGTCTTTAATTCTGCTGCTCCACATTTCTCAAATAAATGAGTCCCTGGAAAAAATCATTTTCATGTGTAGTATTCTATTGAAGTGTTTTCACTGTTACATATTTTAAAACTTTCTACTATATAAATGATACTCAATGGAACATGGAACAAAAACACTGGATTCAGAGTGATCATCCTGAGAAGGGAAACAATTAGGTGAAACATCACACTTTTAACCTAAAACAAAATAGTTATAATTACAAATGAATTCTCTACTGTCCAAAGTACAATCTTTTTTCCACCTCTAAGAAGAATGACTGTATGTTAAAGAATGTATGTAAAAACGTGCTCCCTCCTGCCATTCGCACCAACACACCTTTGCCTGCTTTTAAAAAGAAAATAAGTAAAGGTGTGTCTTTTAAAACTTTATTTCACACGGATCATTCTTCTACTCCACTTAAATAAAATATAGAGAGGGGGCTGATAAATTCTATTCTGAATGATTAAAAAATGTTTCCTGCTGTTGTCTACTAATGCCCATACTGAGTGAGTCAAACATCTTGCTTACTAAGAGGACATGATTTCCAACAACTTGACAACAAGAGCACATGTTGATTCATTAGGTATATAATAAAAATAATATTTTATTGCTTGATTAATTAAAACTGTTACAATATAAAGCATAAAATTCCAATAAGTCACAAACATAAAACGTTAAATAATTGATAAAGAGCATTCATATAAAGTGTTTAGGTGACTTGGTCATATCAAATCAACATGCTTTAAAAATAAAAATTTTTTTACCATAGATTGTGTGGGTAGCCACAAAGCATAGGGAAAACTCAGCATTAAAAAGGTGACCTGTAGTACAAAATCTAAACATAGTCAACTATACATATGATTAATTAAAAAGCAAATTTCTTTGCAAAAATATGGCTTTTCGGCATATAAAACTTTAGTCCTTAAGGAGTCTGTTGCGATTGTGGTTTCATTCTCTTCTTAGCATCTTTGCACTAAGATAGTGATGATCTGGTATCTACACACATGGTATTGTTTAATTTCATGCATTGCAGTGATACTTCTATTTGTGTGTTCCTTTTACTCCATGCATCTAATACTGTGTGCTCTGTTTGGCTTTTGCTTCCTATACTGCTTTAATTCCATGTACTCACACAATATGCTTTTGTAAAATGCTCTGATTAACTTGAAGCTTGTACACACTATATACACACAAATCTTTAAATAAACAAATAAAACAAATAAGGTAATTCTGCGATATTAATATTGTTAAATTCTTCAGTTACATTTGTCACCATGACACCTATTTGAGGCATTTGTACAAGGAGTTGGGCTTTAGAGAGAGGGACCAGTACTAGACTTGCACATTCCTTTCATTAACAGGAGTCATTTCAGTTAATTCATCTCCATTATGTTGTCATCGTCTGGTGAGGCTCACCAGAGCTCTGCCCTATCCCCTCTCCGTTTCAACACATAGGTTACTCTTGGCAATGTAAGCTTTTTTTTGGGTGGAAAATGTATGCTGACAGCAGTGTTCTCAAATACTTTTCATTGATTCCCTAAAACAAATACATGTATAGATGAAGTTGTGAAACGTGAAACCTTTACAATCAGAGTGGTGAAATATCTTCTCTCAATCCCTATACTGGAACAAGAAATGAAAAATGGGGTTGGGTTTTGCTTTTGATTCAGATTGTTTCCTGGCATAAAATATAGGACACTATAAAATTAACTCATCATCATATTGACACTATATCTGAGATTATTCTTGGTTTTGGGCCCAGAGCAAAACAATTGAATTATCTAGGCGTTTGTTGTTTCAAGACTGCATTAATGCATGTCAATATACCTTAGCATGTTTGTAATTATCATACACAAACTACTAGCAGTGCAGAATTAAGACATCCAAATTGTCCTTGGTCTGAAGTGGTATGACCATGTGTTAATGTATCATGAGCCTTTTTAAAATTGAGAGGAGAGTCTCATAGTGACTAAATAAAAAAAAATAACTTGTCTTATTTGCTGGGCATCAAAACAACCTGGTGTTAAACTGAATGAAAGTTGCACATGACTTATCATGCATGTTTGACTTAATTAAGGCCACATAGCACTTAGCCACATAGCAGATAGTGGGTAGTCCTTACATTGGTCATTATAGTTTTAAATCTTCATTTAATACAGATCAATTTTAATGAAGTATTCTTTCATTTGAGCAGTTAGTACAGTCACATCTTCTTCAAGATATCCTTGTGACATTGTCAGGCTTCAGATCATTAGGTGGTTTTGACTTTAAAGGCTGAGAACACCAACAATGGAAAACCACCCAAGTTCTTCATTCAGCATGGGAGAAACGTCTCCATGTTGATCAATAACCCATTCCAGAATGTTTAGCGCCATCAACACAGGTTGTGGGCACACTCTGTCAAAGCGGCACTGCACTTATCAAAGATGCATGCCTCAGTAAGGCCCCACAGCACTGTGGTAAGTACGGTTCTTCCATTTCACCGCTCGGTATAGCAGTGTCTTTTAAGCATGTTACAAGAAATTGTAATTCTGCACTAACAAATGCTCTCTGCCAGTGGTCGTTAACCTTTTGAGACCATGCCATAACCAATTTCTACAATTAGAACCTATAACAAATACACAAAACTACAGAAACAAGCATACATCAAACGAATACATAAATTATGGAATATTTTCTTTAATTCACACAAAATAATCAAAACATCTCAATTTTATTTTTAACGGGAAGATTGGAGTTTATCACAAGTTGGTTTTATTTCTAAAAAACAAAGCAGCATGCTAGACTGTAGCATATTGCTGTCTCTTTTTTGTTCATAATGCAACCTCTCTTTTTATCACCACATAATAGGGCTTCAATTGAGGCCACCAATCACCTACACTCTCTCTGCTTCACATATGCAGCATCTATGAATCAAGATAAGGATACCAACTTAATTTTAAGCCTTCAATTTCAAATTCCTCCACATTTATAAGGCATTTTAAAATGTTCCATTTTATGTTTTGCTTTTTCATGTGTATATACTTTATTAATCTGCTAAAATTATTTAATTTTCGAAACAATAACGGACACCCTGAGCAGATGTTGTAGATCCCAGTGGTACCAGGACCACAGGTGAAGAACCTCTGCTCTATGCATAATACGTTAACCTTACTGGGCTGACTGCATTTTCTACATGTGAAATAGAACTATGAATACATTTCCAAACAGTGTAGAAAGGGCAACTTTTTAAACTTTTTATTTAGCAAAATAACAAAAAGCACAGCAATGCAGTTTATCAATAACATGCCATCAAATGCAAAACCAACGCAGGTTATTTTACATATATTGATACAACAATGATTCTTCATTCCAGCGTCCCATACACTGCGTTTAATGGGCCCTGCCATCTAACCTCACTGCCTTGTAATTCCACCGTAGGAGACAGGCATATTTCACCCCTGTATGTATTCCACACAGCCCATCTACGATCCCATTTTTTGGGGCACCCTCTGTGCTTAAAAACATCTTTCTCCGCTATCATGGCTCTATCCATATCAGCAGCCCAATCTCTGATAGTTGGCATCTCCCCCACACCCCATTTTTGTGCGATATTCCGCTTTGCCAGGGCCCACCCCAATGAAACCCATGATTTCTCAGTCTGGGTGAGCTTCGTGGCCTCCCATATATTTAGCAGGCATAGTTTTGGGGTAGCCGTCACTTTCTTCCCCCCAGCTCTCTCCATTTGCTCAGTGACAACTTTCCAATATGTTTGGGCAACTCAACACTCCCAGATAATGTGGAAGAAAGTCCCCTCCAGATGACACCACCTGAGGCAATAAGGATCAGCCCTCCTGCCCATCTTAACCAATAACCCCGCAGCAAGGTAGACGCGGTGCAGGGTCTTAAATTGAACCATTCTCAATCTCATGGGGATGGCCACCTCCTTGGGGGAGGCCAAGGCGTCTCGCCAATCGTCTTCCTCCAGCTCACCCACATCTGCCTCCCAATGCTGCCGCAAGTGCGTTAAAAGATCCGGGTGGTTATTTATAAATTTTTTATATGTAAGGGATATGGCCTTCTTGACCATGGGGTCGAGTATCAACCTGCCCTCTAATGGGGAAGCCTCAGAAAGTGGACCATCCCCTGGTATTGCTAATTTAAGCGCATGGCTGATCTGCAGATATCTAAATATTTCAGAATGTGCGAGGTCATATTCTTTCTGCAGATCAGCAAAGATGGCCAGTCCCTTGGAACCCCACATGTCCCCCACCGTCGAGATACCAATCAGGTCCCATTTATCGAAACCGTGGCAAGCACTCAAGCGGCCCAGTTGCTCGGGTTCCCAGAGTGGAGTAGCACGTGTGATTTTGTTATACCAGCCCAATGTTTTATTGACCGCATGCCAAGTTTCAATGGTGCGTGCTGTCGGTCCAGTGAGGCTCAATTTCCTGGGGTTCGTGTATAGTGCTATGTTGTATCTGCCTTTCCCCATGAGCCACCATTCAGTACGGAAACTTGGGTCCCCCCGATCCCCGTAAGCCCAGCGGTTAATCACCACCAGTTGAGATGCCTGGTAGTATAACCTAAGGTCAGGTAGTGCAATTCCGCCGTCATACCATCCCGCCGATAGTTTCTGCATCCCAATTCGCGGTGCCCGTCCATCCCACAGCAAGGTGCGTACAGCACTATCTATACTGGAAAAATAGGAGTCGGGGATCCTAAAGGGAGTGTTTTGCAGAGCATAGAGAAAGTGAGGCAAAGCCAACATTTTAAAAAGGGCTGCTCGTCCCAGAAGGGTCAGAGGGAGGGAACGCCAATGTGTTACATCAGCGCGAAAGCGCGTCAGGGCCCTTGCAAGTTTGTTTCATAAAAATGGGTAGGGTCTGTCGTTCCTAAGTACCGGAAGCCCTCTGGTGCCATGGAGATCTCATATTCCCTTGGTACATGCGGCGGCGGGCCCTGCAGTGGGTATAGTTGTGACTTGGACCAATTTATTGTGTACCCAGAGTGCGTGCTGAATATGCAGAAGATGTGGAGGATACGATGAAGTGTAGATGCTGGAGAGGCCATATATAACAGTATATCGTCCGCATAGAGCAATATTCTATCTTCATGATTCTCGGTCCGTTTGAGTCCACGGATCAAAGGGTCCCCTCTCACCCAGACTGCCAGAGGTTCCAGCACTAAAGAAATATTAAGGGTTATAGGGGACACCCCTGTCGGGTTCCCCTGCCCAAATGAAATTGACTGGAAGTATGCCGGTTCACCACTACATTGGCAGTCGGGCTGGTGTACAATAATTTGATCCATTGTATAAACTTAGGCCCAAAGCCCATTCGTTCCAGAACCGCAAACATATAATTCTATTCGATGGTATCGAAGGCCATTTTGGCATCGAGAGACAACAGGGCCGCGTCTTCCCTAATCGTATTCTGCCTCCCCAGCACCCCATGTAGGCGTTTTAGATTCAAGGCGGTATTCCGGCCAGGCATACAGCCTGACTGGTCAGGGTGTATCAGTTCAGTGATCAGAGGGATGAGTCTATTGGCCAACAGCTTCACAAGGATCTTAGCTTCTGCCGTAAGAAGAGAGATAGGTCTATATGCCTTGCAGTCATTAGTTGGTTTGCCCGGTTTGTGGATAACCACAATTGAGGCTAGCCGGATCTCCTCTGGCAGCAGCCCTCTCTCATTACTTTCCAGATACATCTGGCAGAGATAAGGAGTTAACTTGGAAGCCATTGACCTAAAGAGCTCAATTGGGAGTCCGTTGGGACCCATAGACTTGCCCCAGCGGATATCACGAATGGCTTGCTGGATTTCTTCCTCTGTAGGTTCACTCTCAAGGGAGTCTCTGTCCTCCTGCAATAGACAAGTGACTCTTATAGTGGAGAGAAGCTCCCGCGCTGCCTGTGGCGAGACTGTCACGGCAGATGTATAAACTGAGTCAAAGTAAGTGGCAAATGTCTCTGCTATCTGTCGAGGATCAGTGATTTCTTCCCTGGTAGGCCCTTGTAATTGGTGTACCCATCTTGATTCTTGCTCTCTTTTTTCCAGCCAGGCTAATAGCTTGCATGTTCTCTCCCCATGTTCATAGATCCTGTGGCAGATTGATTTTTGTTTTGCCCTAGCCGCCTCTGTGAGGAGCTGCTTATAATCCAGTATCTTAACTGCCAATAGTTGCTGTGCAACATGGTCAGGGGTCTGTGCCAATGTTTTTTCCCCCTGTAGGATGACTAGCTCAAGTTGGGCTATACGTTTTGTCAATTCCCTCTTGTCGCCTACCATTAAGGCGAGGGCTCTTCCCTTTATAACTGCCCTAAAAGCGCCCCAAAGGATTTGGGCAGAGGTGATTGAGCCAACGTTTTCTTTAAAATATAATTCGGTATCTTTGATTAGCGTTGTCTTAATATGAGGTATTTTGAGTGCCCAAGGATTTATAGTCAGGGTCGTGCACCTGGGTTGCGGCCCCACCGTCATCTTGGTCAAAATAGGAGAGTGATCCGAAATTCCACGAGCGATGCAACAAGCCTCACTAAATTCGGGTAGGTCTTTGGCATGTGTGAACATGTAATCTATTCGCGATTGGCTATTATGGGCCCCGGAATGGAAGGTGAATAGTGTGGTTGTGGGGTTAAATTGTCACCAAATGTCCACCAGGCCGAGAGAAATTCAGCTAATTTAGACCCAGAGACAGGATCTCTGCACGGCTGCAGTCGATCTAGTGAACCGGCTACTGTGAGGTTAAAGTCTCTCCCCTATCACTAACGTGCCAATTGGGAGACCGAGGATAAATTTACTAAGGTCTTGCAGGGTAGATTGTCACAACGCGGGGGGGGACATAAACCGAGAGCACGTTAAGTATTTTCCCCTCACAGGAACCAGACACCGCCACAAATCTGCCCTGTTCGTCTGTCCATGTTTTCTTGACCATATAAGGCCAATTTCTCTGCAGGAGTATCCCTGTTCCACGAGAGCCTGAGGTGAACCCCGCATGTGCAATCAATTGATAACCCCATCTGTTTAGGGCCTTACACGTATTACCAATCAGGTGGGCTTCCAGCAGAAGGGCCATATCGGGAGCCTGTCTCTTTAGGTATTGGAGGATGATCCCTCGCTTTAATTTGTCCCTAAGCCCATTTACGTAGCATGTAAGGAACCTAAATTCCGCGCTTGACCCCATTAATGTAAACGCGAGTGCGGGCCATGTGTATCAGGAGCACAGCACCTTTACCCCCACAGTTACAGTGATAATTCGGTTTGCAATGGCTCGTGTTGTATATTTGCTGCTAGATCGACCCCACAATGTTACGTGAGAGCAGCCAGAAGAAACATTCCCCATACACCATTGTGAGATCACCAAACACCCAGGGAAGAGAATCAAACATCACATTTGACCTACTATTAGTTTTACGCTGCTGTGCTAAACTAAAACTACAAACTAAACTACCAACCGTCCGTCCCAGAACTCCCACCACTCCCCTCCCTGCCTCCCTGCATAACGGAATCCAGTGGCCCACTTCCCCAACAGTGCTGAGTGCCCGTCACCCTCCCAACCCTGAAATGGAGGAAACGTAGGCTCAACCCGTCCCTCCCATCCCTTCCCGGAATAGTCATATTTTAAGCTCAGGAGACAGTATATACAGTGAACTGTAGTCATCGTGATCCCGGATATCGGTTCCTCAGTTCCACAAGGCAGTCCCGCTCCATCTCCAACAGTGGCCGGGCCATAGTGAAAATTAATACGCAGACAGGTCCATACCTATCTCCTAGTCCGCCCCACTCCCCCGTTGGTGAGGCGGCACCGTATGTACCTCTAGGTGGTGATCAACAAGTCAAGTCAGAGTTCAGGTTACCTGGGTGGTTCCTGGAGCCACCTGCCATGTGCAGGTCCACCAATTCGCATACAGGTTCTTATCAGTCAGCTTCTTTGGCCCTTAACGTTCTTGTCGCTCCGATCTTCCTTTCTCGCCTACTCTCCACCAGCCATCGAGCCAATCCCTTGCAGCTGCGGGATCTGTGAAGAACCAGCTTTTCCCTCTGCCTCTACTCGCAGTTTCGCAGGAAATATCATAGCATATTTGATTTCTCGCTCCCTGAGAGCCTTCTTTACCTCCAGAAAGGAACGTCTTTGTTTCTGAATTTTGGCGGTGAAATCCGGGAAAAACGTGATCGTGCTATTTTCAAATTTGAGGGGGGGGGGGCACAGTCGGCCGTCTGGAGAATATGACCCCGATCTCGAAAGTTGAACACTCTCGCCAGGATAGGTCGTGGGGGCGCCCCTGGCCTGGGCCTACCCCCCAGGAAACGGTGGTCTCTCTCAATAGAGAAGCAGTTGGAGAGGTGTTTAGGCCGGAAGTGCTTGACCACCAAATCCTCCACGAAGAGGTCCACTGCTGGCCCCTCAGCCCTCTCCAGCACCCCCAGAATGCGAACGTTATTGCGCCGTGACCTTCCTTCATAGTCGTCCAATTGGGTCACAAGAGACTCAGTCTGTTGTTGTAGATCAGCGATTTGTTTTTTCAAAGTAGATGTGTCAGCGACAAGTTCTTGTGTGGCGTCTTCGACCTCCTTCACCCAGGAGTCCATTTTACGTAGATCTGCTCTGAGGAGGGATATGTCTGTGGCGACTGAATCAATATGACCCTCAAATGAAGTACACCACTGATGGCCGCCAGGACGTCCGGGAGCGTGGGTAGTTCCTGCACACTCACCTTCTGTTGGGTGTCGTGTTCCAAACCCAGAGGTGGTTGCCCCCCCTCTTGCGTCTTCTGTAATGCGAATTTGTCAATTTTTTGTTGATGCGCATTGCGACTCCCTTTGATCGTCGCCATTCTGGAACCGAGTCCGCGGAGTCTACGGCCAGGGGGTATTCACCGCCGCCTACCGTAGTAAAATCCACATGGCCTGTCGGCTTCCCTCTCCTCCGAACCACGGCGTCCCGCTGGAGCGCTGTTAAGTCAGGAGGGTAAACAGCGTTTAGTTCGCAAGTGGAACAACGCATGACATAACAACGCGGTTGTTACAACGACCGCGTTGTTATTTCGCATACCGTTACAACGCAAGTCGGAAAAACGACTTGCGTTAAGGGGGAAGAAGGTGTTGGATTTAAAATGCAACACCTTCCCTAATGTCCGCACAGACTGGAGTTGGAATAGTAAATTATACTATTCCAACATCCAGCGTCCCCTACAGCAAGTCGTTGTTTCGACTTGCGTTGTAACGGTATGCGAAATAACAACGCGGTCGTTGTAACGACTGCGTTGTTATGGCATGCGTTGTAAACGCATGCGAAAAAAAGGTATATATTCAGTCAGGAGCAGAGATAGATCGCTCAAGTACCAGTTCTTATATGTCCGCCAAGGGGGCAATAACAAAAGTTTACTCCAATGCAAGGGCACTAGTTGTTGGGAGCCCAGGTAGGCAGCACCCTCCCCCTCTGGACGCCGGTGCCTTCCTCTCGGCCCGCACTAACTCTACGAGCGCGGACCCTCGTCACTGTACTGTGTCCACCCGGATGGGTCTCCGCCGCTTTCCGGCAGCGCAATGCGCGCTTCTTCTGGTCAGGCCACCCAAACCTGGCGTCGGTCCTCTGCTCCCCAGGTCGCCCAAGCACCTCCAGGCAAGCAACCGTGGGTCACCTCCCGCCTCAATCCCAGCGGAGAGACCCCAGGGCGAAGCCCCCAGCTGGGGGAGGACTCATGATCCAAGCCACCGGGAGGGCAGGGGATACGTAGCATGCACGCCTCCACCTCGTAAGTATTTCATGGTGGCAGCCCCAGGCGCATTGGTCCGCAGGCAGAGTTAAGGACTTGAGGGCTGACCCCACCCTGTGATGTCCACTTCGAGCCCCGTGCCCCGCAGGGGAAAGGGGGGACAACAGAAGCGCCGCCGGCACCTACGATGAGCGCCACCAGCCTCCAGGCGTCCACAGATGGGCACACGCGTGTAGTTAGGCAGGGGGGGCCCACCCTGATGGAAGTCTGCGCGCTCCGTCACCAGCGCGGGACTCCTGCGAACTGCGTACCTGACCCACCTTTTCACGTCCGGGCACCAGGATACTCAAGTCTGTGGCTTCCCTGCCTTTGCAGGCCGTGACGACACGGCTGCTCCTCCCACCGCTGTTCTTGCTCGAGATGGCCGGTGTCGCTCCTCCCCGCCGCACGGGACTCACGCACAGGGAATTTACGTTCCTGCAGACGGATTAAAGACAGGATTGTTGAGGGATTAGAGTTGCCGGTGCCGGAGTCGCGCTAGGAGGCGGCCATCTTCTCCGGCTGTTGGCCACGCCCCCAGCAAATTCTTAAAGGACCCCAACAATATGTTTGTTGGTGATCTTCATTATATAGTTCCAGAGCTTCTTAAGAGCTCTTTTTTCTGCAGGAATGTTAGACTCTGCTCACAAATGAATAATCTAAAAGTAAAGAGGGATTCTAGTAGCATTCGAGACACAAAGCTTCCCGACTTTCCTACTTCTGTTTAATTTAGTTGTATGCATTCCAGCAGCTGAGAATCCATCTAAAAAATCAAATAATAAATGTGATTCTCTTGCCTCACATATCCGCAGATAAAGACCTGCTGACATTGCAACTTAAATCTAAATATCAATTGTTCATCATTGAGGTATTGCCCTAGAAACAATAATGTGGCATAAGTCTGCACTAATTCAGAAAGTTAGCTATGCATCAGGAGGCCACCTATTTATCATCTGTGGAATCCTGCCCCTGCTACTTCTACATCAAACCTCCCTTGATCTAGCAGCAGTCATCTACAGGTTTCTAAGGACTGCAATGGCCTCTGCAGGTGCTGATCTGCTCTAAACAATACAGAATTGGTGTGCACCCTGAATATCGAAGCCAGAATATCAATTGAGGCAAATTGGGAATAGTTATTCTGTACTTCCTCTATATGCATTTAGCTTTTGATATTTTGCTCTTCAATACATTGTCCACGATATTCTTGTTCCACAATATTTCTGGCCTCGGTATTCAGTAGTATAATCTACAGAATCATGAAGCTAGCTTCATCCTCGTCTTGAAATGAACAGGTCAAATCTCATCTACATTGATGTCACTCGACTGGGTACTGATCCAGAAATAAGGTTGAATTCAAGGAGCTATACATCCTGCATAAGGCTCTTCATTTGCAAGTGCTATCCAAAATTCGGCAAACTAATAATGCCATTCTAGCTGACCGGAAGGCTATTGCTGGAAAGCCAAAATTATCTTTCTGTTTATATAGTGAAAAATAAAAAATGTTTTGAGGAAAAAAACAATATATTTACAAGGTTCCTCTGTTTTTTAACTCACTTCCTCTTCCCCTTTACCTAGAAGCCCAATTTTGGAGTTTCAGGAAAGCCATGAAAAATCAGCTGTTTAGAACAGGCTCACAGATTATACCTCAGTTAACTAGCCTGTTTGCCAACAACCTTTCTCTTATACAAGTGAATGCCTGAGCTGTCAAAGTTGATTCCTGCAGCTGTGCTGTAATCCTCCCTAGATCACTTGATTACCTACTGCGGCTGCATTACATAAGAACATTAAATAGAATAGTATAAATACAACTACTGCACCAAATGAGAGCAACTGGTAACTGTTCTGTCTCCTAAGAGCAATGCAATGTATCATTTACAAGAGGGCTATCTGAAAAAGACTGGTGAGGTATATAATGACAGAGTTGTAGTAAGCTTCTTTTTAATGTGATAAGTCACAAAATATCAGCTCCAGCTCACTTACCGATCCAAAGATACAAATCCACCCCAAGTCGGTGTTCATTTGCAGATGATTAAAGTATACATTCTTGCATGACACACTACATGAATTAAACCTCTTCCTCACCCCCCTCCCCCTCTGAACGCCAGCCAATGATGCTCATACTACAACCCCTTCTACCAACACTTAAGCCCATACTTGTTATCACCTCACTGCTCCCTTGTGAGAATTAAGGATCCCCCTTGAACCACAAACATGCAAGGCCTGGCACTAAGTTTATGAAAACAACGGCGTAGGACTCCATTGCAGTTGAAGAACAGGTCATATAACAATTCTCTCTTTATATATATAAAGCACCACTACTACTCTGTCTGTCTCTCTGCCTCTCTTTCTCTCCCTCTGACAAATTGTCTTTGGGGTGTTTTTGACTTCTCTTATCTCTGCAGATGACTTATGTCCCAGGACACAACATGGTATCAGAGACTTTGAAGATACTCATTCATGAGGTGTATTGTGTGGTCTTACCGATGGAAATGGGTGGGTTATTATTACATCATCTCTTTCCCTGGACTCAAACAGGTGGAGCTCTCCAACCTGTATGGTTCACAATCCTTATCACATCACAACTCAACAGCCTTGGGCCAGATACATAGTCCAGTGCCTATGCCAAGAGCTGGAGAGTATCACAGTCAGTGTTTCAGCACATGCAGATTTACTTCTCTCTCAGACCTTGATGTTCAGGTCTTCCCACAAGCACTAAGGTCTTAGAGACACACGTGGGCTATGATAAACAGCTCTCCCTCCCTCCCTTTCTCCAACCGTTCCTGCAACGTCTGGTGCTGCCTGTAAACGTATTAAGAGGGAGAAGGAGCAGGGGTTCATGTCTTTGCAGTCTTCCTAGATAGTGTTCTAGGAATACTCCAACACTAGGGGGAAGAACAAGGGGTCCCGACTGGGAATTAATTCCAGGCACAATCCTATTGGGGCCTTCCTGGGCCTAAATTGGATAAGAATAACTTTGGTCACCTTGGTTTGTTTTGGCCTCCATATTTTCCTCCCTAGCAAGTCTGTGCATGCATGCAATTGCGACAGGTCTATTGCAACTTTCTAAACCAGTCCCTTCCAGGTCATGACAATAGAAAACTCCAGAGCAGCCTAAGCCTTGCCATTCAGTAAGCTCTTTCACAGACGAGATTCCACCATATGACCAATGTGTTTTGACGGCTTCAGTGGGTCAACTCAGGTTCAAGGTTCTTCGTGCTATGCATAGAATATTTTATGGCATGGAATGATCGTTCTTCAGTGTCTGCTTTAAAATCCATCAGTCTTCTCACTGCTTGCATTCCAACCCCCGCTTGGTATTGTACATTCAGCATGTCACTCAGGCACAAGCTGGGATTCAATCCCTGTCATTCCTACTCTCAAAAACCTGGAACTTGACACTGGTCTTTGATGCCCACTCAGAACCATCTGCTGTTTAGAAAAGGTCTAAAAACGTTTCTCTTTTGTTGATCTGGTGCAACTACATTATTTATTTTTAGCTGATCCCGTCCTACGGCTCCAAAATGCTTTGGGCTGTATGTGCTCTCTATAAATATTAAAGAAATATGCAGTCAAAACCTGACCTCGAGGGCACTGTGCCTCCACTATAATGGTAATAACTGAACCTCCATTGCTGCTGCATTCTTCACTGCAACTCCATTGCAGACCTAATCCTAACAGAAAGTCTACTTAAGGTGATGTTTCTAAGGGCCCTGTATGCTGAAGTGACCCCCAAGAGTGCTCAGAGCTGCCAGGGGGGCAAGGAAGGGCTGCTACAGTCAGAAGCATTATTCCCCAGAACCTCGAGACGATTCTGTAAAATCTATTTATAGATTTTGAAGCAAGCTTGCCCTGTTTATTATGATGAGGTAACCAGCAGGGATAAAACAACTAAATAGTGAGAGATGCCGGAGCTGTCCTGTTTTCTCTTTCCTTTGGGGTAGTTTGTTTTAAACATAGAACAATGGTGCTAATTACATCTGAGGCCGCACAAGGTTTTTGACCATGGCCCGCAATAACTTTTTACATTGTTTCAGTATAAACTTGATTCTATCTGATCCTGCATTTCAGAAAGAGAACAGGGAACAAATGGTGAAAGAGCTGCTAGGTACATGGCCAGCTATGTAAGAGAACAGGGAAATATGAGCCTAGACCAGGGTCTTCCAACTGGGGGGCGGGCCCCCCGAGTGGGCCTCAAGGGATCCCAGGGAGATATGCCAGGCTCTGACCAAAAGAAGCATTATACTGATAGCAGTGCTTAGTTTTATAAATGAGCAGCAGTAATCCCTCTGTAATGGGCCATGTTAGACTTGGCACCATTGGCGTGGGTCTCCCTTCCATTTTTTTGCTGTCGCCTCTTATGTTTTTGCTGGTTTTAGATGCTTTTGGGCACTGTGCCACTGCTGTTCAGTGCCACAGTGCAAGTGCTCCCTACTGTAAATTGATGTGTTGATTAGTGACTCCATGATTGGGTTATTTGATTTACTTGTCAGACCCTAGTACAGTGCACCATGGGTGCCAAGGGCTTGTAAATCAAATGCTGCTGGTGGGCTTACAGCACTGGTTGTGCCACCCACAGAAGCAGCTTGTAAAGTGTGTCTCAGGCCTGCCATTGCAGAGCCTCTGTGCAGTCTGTGACTGCCATGTCGACTTGGCAAGTGCACCCACTTGCCAGTCCCTAAACCTTCCCTTATCTTCATATCAGACACCCCTAAGGTAGGCCCAAGGGCAGGGTGCATTGTAAGTATAAGGTAGGACATGCCCTGGTGTGTGGCATGTCCTAATAGTGAATTACAGCCATTTTCGTTTTTCACTATTGCAAGGCTACCTGTTCCCCATAGGCCAGAATGGGCAGTTTGATTATTACACCTTATAATCCTAACTGACCCAGGGAACATGGTAGAAAAACGAATTTAGTATGCCTGAACTCAGAATGATAAAATACATCTTTTAGTGACGTTGGTTTTAACATTCTGTGTTTGAAAATACCACTTTTAGAAAGTAGGTATTTTCTTGCCTAACCATCCAGCTGCCTCTGCTCAGGTTGTGTATTGTATGTCTGGGTTTGTGAGTGACAGGGGCTGGGGGATTCCAGGAGGCAGGGTGAGTCAGCACTAGGCTGAATAGGTCTGCCTGAAGGAGGATGGGTGGGAGGAGTTGCACCTGGGTCTGAATAGGGCTGTGCCTGCCTTCCACAATGCTGGCTCCACCTCCTGCCGGGCGTCTGATGGCTCTGCCCCTCACTCTCAAAGGAAAGAAGGAGTCATGTACACAAAGTGCTCCAAGACTGACCAGAACTGGTTTGGACTAGGCATAGGCCTCTCTGCCTTCAGAGAACAAAGGATTTCTGTGTATAAATACTGGGGCCCAGACCCCATGAAATTAGATCACTTCTGGGAAATCAAGAAACCTGTGCCAAGGAGAAGAACCGGAGAAGCTGAAGGAGGAGTACTGCCCCTGTGCTGTTTTGCAGATTGGGGTTGGCCTGCAGTGGTTGCTTTCTGCCAAGGACAGGAGAAAAGACTTTGCTGTGCTTATCATCTTGAAGAAGAGAATCTCCAAGGGCTTGAACTGAGCTTGCCTCCTGCCTGAAGTCACAGGGACACAAAGACTTCACCCCTTCTGTTTGCCTGCATCTAGAACTGCTGTTTTAGCTGCTAACGGAGGGAAATTGCAACACCGACGCCGGCGAGCGACGCCGTAACCTGCACCGAAGCCGTGGGCACCGCTCGTGAAGAGCACGACGCACCGCCCCGACTTGCACCGTAGGCCCGACACCTGCCGACGCCGTGCGACATCGACTCCAAAGCCGTCATCGAGGCCGCTGCCTCCACCGGAGTCGAGGACACCGCTCGTGACGCTCACGACGCACCGTCCCGACTCGCACCGCAGCCCCGACTTCACCGACGCCAGGGCTTCATCATCGCGGAGCTGATCCTCGACGTGGGTGACCCCCGAATACATCGACGCCGCACCATCGTAAGGAACCGCCGCCTCGCCGCCATCCGTGACATCACCTCCCCGACACAGTAAGGAACTGACGCCTCACCTCCCCTGCGCTGCAGTAAGGAACCGAGACATCACCTCCCCTGGGGTCGTAAGGAACCGACGCCGCCGCCAACGAAGCATCACCTCCCCGACGCCGTGCACTGTCTTTGTTTTCATCGAATTCCAGGTACTGTTCTCTGTGGGTCTGCTCGACTCCGGGCCCGACGCCGCGCACCTCGCGGTCGGCGCCGTACTTTGGGATTTCCACCGGTCACGACATCGTGATAACTCCAAGTGGAGTTATTTGTTGCTACAAGCCTTATTTTGATTGACTATCCTATTTTTGAAGATAACGTGAACTGTCTCTATCATTTTAAGTCTATTTTTAGATTACAGTATTGTGGAGTTTTGCTATTGGGTCTTGTGTTAAGTCTATATAAAGATTACTTATTTTTACATACAACCTGTGTGGTGTCCATCTGTAGTGTTTTCACTGTATTACTGTATGTGTTCACAAATGCTTTACACACTGCCTCTGAGATAAGCCTGTCTGCTCGTGCCAAGCTACCAGGGGGTGAGCAGGGGTTATTTTAGGAGTGTACCCCCTTATCCTGACTAGAAGCAAGGGTCCCTATTTGGACAAAGGTGCAAACCATTGCCAACTAGAGACCCCCAGTTCTAACATTGGTGGTCAGCGGTGAGGATTTGGACTTGCATTTGTGATTCATATACAGTGATTGGTGTACACTACTAGTGAGTGCAGACCAATAGGTGACCACATACATTTTGATAGGACTTTTTTTCCTTGGAACCTTTATTTTTGTTGAGAACTGCCAATTTTCACAATGAGCAAAAGAGGATCCATTGCACCTGCAGATATTGAATTTGAAGAAGATAGGGTTGATACCTACACTGTGCCAGAGCTCAAAGCCGTTTGTAAAAAGTTTAAAATCTCTATGAGAGGCCTCACCAGGAAGGAGGAGCTTCAAAAGGCGCTGAGGGCCTGGTTGGAAGCACGGAATGCCGGTGGGCAGCCCGAGGAGCCTGTGGAGGAGGCAGAGAATTTAGATGAGCAGCTTGAGGAGCCATTGGGCTTACCTGGGAGGAGAGTGCCTTCCAGGGAGGGCAGCAGTGTTTCTCAAAAGGGCCTGTCTCCAGAGGAGCTGGAGGACAGGGAGAAAAGCAGGATGCATGAAATGGAGATGGCCAAACTAAAACAGGGAAGCCATGATAGCCTTGAGCACAAGAAATTGGAGTTGGAAAGTAAGAGGTTGGCCATGGAAGAAAGGAAGATGCTTTTAGAGCATGAGAGAGTGGTGAGGGAGCTAGAGCTAAAGGCTAGGAGCCTAGAAATCACTCCCACTGGTGGCAGCACACCTCCAGTGCCTGTAGAAGGAAGAGTGTACATCCCCAAGGAGGTTATTAAAGATTTCATGATGGGGGAGGACATTGGGCAATGGTTTAAAGCATATGAGATCGCCATGACATCACACCGGGTCCCTGAGAAGGATTGGGGAGCGGGGTTGTGGGGCCGCTTTACAGGTGAGGGAAGGGAAACCTTGCTAGCCTGGCCCACAGAGGATCAGATGTCCTATGCCCACCTGTAGGAAGCTTTAGTGGCAAGGTATGGGTTAACTCCAGAGCTTTATAGGCAGAAGTTTAGGAACTGCAAAAGCTGGAGTCTAGTACCTGGGTGGAGTATGTGTCTTATTTTTGCAGAGCATTGGATGGATGGGTGAAGGGTAGCAAAGTAAATGACTTGCAGGGGTTCTATGATTTAATTGCATGGGAGCACTTGTCCAGTAGTTGTTTTCCAGAGCTACGCCAGCACCTTGTTGACAGTAAGCTGACTAATCCTAGGAAGCTTGCTGAGGAGACGGACCGCTGGGTCAGTACCCGGGTCCACAAGGGTCTTGTGGGAGACTCCGCCAAAGGTGGGCAGGGTCCCCAGCAGAAGAGTGGGGGGGACAAGGGTAAACAGAAGGAGTTCCAAAAAGGGCCCCAAAGTAAACCCCAAGGGAACCAGGGTAAGGGTTCCCAGCCTCCCACTGAGAAAAGACCATGGGTCCCAACAGATAAGTCTGTTCAGAACATGTCCCAAGGCATGTTTTAGTTGTGGTCAGGTGGGTCACTATGTAGGAAGTCCCAAGTGCCCCAATACCGTGACCACTGCACCCACTGGTGCACCACCCCGGCAGATGGCTAGTGTAGCCCTGGGAGAGGAGTGGGGTGCCCAAGGTGGGTGGGGTAAATGTAAATCCGTTTTTGTAAAGCGCAACTACTCACCCTTTACGGGTCTCAAGGCGCTGGGGGCCGTCGTGGAAATTAAGTGAGCTATTGCCCAGAGTCACACGGTGCTGAGCTGTGCTGACGCCGGAGCCGGGGATCGAACCGTGAACCCTGTGCTCCGAAGTCAGCTGCCCTGGCTGCTGCACCACACCTCTCCACTCCACGCAGAGATGTCCCTGGTCTCTTTAGGAGACAGTGAGAAGGTCCCTAGGACCCAGCTGCCTGATAACACTAAAAAATACAGGCAGTGGGTGACCATCAATGGCCATAGGGTGGAGGCTCTGAGAGACACCGGGGCCAGTGTGACAGCTGTCAGTTGTCGGCTGGTGTCTGAGGAGCAGGTGGTCCCCAACGTATTCTACCCCGTAGTTGCCGCTGACAACTCAGAGAGCCACTGTAAAGTGGCCCAGGTTCCCTTTGAGTGGGGGGGTCTCAGGTATCCTTCAAGTAGCTGTGAGGCCAGCCATGCCTGTTGACTGTCTGCTAGGCAATGATTTGGAGAGCTCCCTTGGGCGAAGGTGGAGCGGAGGTCTCTTTGGAGATGTTGGGTCTGCCAGAGTGGGCGTGTGTGACCACTCGGTCAATGGCAGCCAGTAAGGGTATTCAAGAGGACCTGGAGCCTGGAAGAATGGCCCAGGTGCCTGCCTTAAATAGAGGAGGCAGGGGCACGGGAAACCGGCCCCGAAGTTCCCACGGTCCAGGAGGAGGCAGACTTTGAGGGGGATGCCCTGGAACCTACAGGGGAACAAGTGGCTGAACTGGGGGACCTGCCTGAGCTGACCCATTGGCAGCAGGAAGGAGGCCCCTCCAGGGAAGAGTTCTGCGAGGAGCAGAAGAAGTGCACTTCTCTTGAGGGCTTGCGGCAACAGGCTGCAAGCCAGGCAGCAGGTGATCAGTCTGGATCACACTGGATCTACTGGGAGAATGGTCTCCTGTATAGTGAGCCTAAGGTTGCTGAGCCTGGGTCAGCCCATGTGCTGGTGGTACCCCAGCGCTTCAGAGCCTTCCTACTGGGTCTGGCTCATGATGTGCCTTTAGCAGGACATTTGGGACAAGACCTTTCAAAGGCTTGTCACCCCCTTTCATTGGCCCCAAATGCGCAAGAGTTCAGATACTCATTGCAGGACCTGTCAGACTTGCCAGGCAAGTGGTAAGAGTGGGAGGAAGTGCAAGGCTCCTCTCCAACCTTTCCCTGTTGTCAGCACCCCCTTTGAGAGGGTGGGTATTGACATTGTGGGGCCTCTGGATCCCAAGACAGCCATGGGCAACAGGTTCATCCTGGTCTTGGTGGACCATGCCACCCGGTACCCGGAAGCCATCCCTCTTTGGACAGTGACGGCCCCCGTGGTGGGACGTGCACTGATGGGGATTTTCTCCTGCGTGGGGTTCCCCAAGGAGGTGGTGTCTGACCGTGGTACCAACTTCATTTCCAATTATATGAAGTCCCTGTGGCAGGAGAGTGGTGTAACCTATAAGTTCACCCCTCCTTACCACCCCCAAGGTAATGGGCTGGTTGAGAGATTCAACCGGACCCTTAAAGGCATGATTATGGGTCTTGAAGAGCCCATGAGGCGTAAGTGGGACGTCCTCTTGCCATGCCTGCTCTTTGCTTACAGAGAGGTGCCACAGAAGTCCTTAGGGTTCAGTCCCTTTGAACTGCTGTACGGCCATCCTGTAAGAGGACCTCTGAGTCTGGTCAAGGAAGGCTGGGAGAAAGCTCCCAGGAAAACTCCCCAGGATGTATTTAGTTACATGCTTGCCTTCAGGAACCAGACTCGGCGTTTCAGACAACTCGCTGAAGCGAATCTGGAAGCCAGCCAGGAAGAGATGAAACGTTGGCATGATCAGAATGCCACTCTGATCGAGTTTCAGCCTGGACAAAAGGTTTGGGTCATGGCCCCAGTGGAGCCCTGTGCGCTCCAAGATAAGTGGACCGGACCATTTGAGGTGGTGGAGCGCAAGAGTGATGTCACTTCCTTGGTGGACTTGCAGTCTCCCAGGAACCCCTTGCGGGTCCTGCATGTGAACCGCCTGAAGCCCCACTTTGAGAGGTCTGAAGTGGGCATGCTCTTAGCAACGAATGCTGGGATGGAAGAAGAGACTGAACCTCTTCCTGACCTCCTGTATGCAAAAGAGCAAGATGGGTCAGTGGATGGTGTGAACCTCTCTCCCACCCTGACCCCTGAGCAGCAGAATGACTGTCGCCAACTGTTGGGACAGTTTTCTGATCTGTTCTCCCTGACTCCCAGTATCACTGAATGGTGCGTCCATGATGTGGACACTGGGGACAGTCCTCCTGTGAAGCACAAAACTTACAGAGTGACTGACAGGGTGAGAGCTTGCATCAAGGAGGAGGTCTCCAAGATGTTTGCCTTAGGGGTGATTGAGTCCTCTAACAGCCCTTGGGCCAGCCCAGTGGTCTTGGTCCCAAAGGCTGCCGCGCCTGGTGCCACACCGAACTCCGGTTCTGTGTGGACTACTGAGGACTCAATTCAGTCACCAGGACTGACGCGCACCCCATCCCCAGAGCTGATGAGCTCATTGATCGGTTGGGGGCTGCCCGGTACCTCAGCACGTTTGATCTAACGTCTGGATACTGGCAGATCGCCTTAACTGATGGGGCCAAAGAGAGGTCAGCATTCTCCACACCAGATGGGCACTACCAATTCTGGGTGATGCCCTTTGGGATGAAGAATGCCCCTGCCACCTTTCAGAGGTTGGTCAACCAGGTGTTGGCTGGGCTGGAGGATTTCAGTGCCGCCTACCTGGATGACATTGCAGTGTTCAGCGCAACATGGGAGGAACATCTGCACCACCTCTGGGAAGTGTTGAAGGCGCTGCGGAAGGCAGGCATCACGATCAAGGTGAGTAAGTGCCAGATCGGGCAGGGTTCTGTGGTGTACTTGGGACACCAGGTTGGGAGCGGCCAGGTGGCTCCCCTACAGCCCAAGATAGATACCATCCTGGCTTGGGAACCCCCAAAACCCAGACAGAGGTGAGAGCCTTCTTAGGACTCACCGGGTATTACAGGAGGTTTGTCAAGGGGTATGGCAACATTGTTGCACCCTTAACTGAGCTGACTTCCAGGAAGCAGCCCAGGAAAGTGAACTGGACTGATGCCTGCCAAAAGGCTTTTGATGCCCTGAAATCTGCCATGTGCACGGCGCCCGTGCTTCAGGCGCCCAACTTCTCAAGGGAATTCATTGTGCAGACAGATGCTTCAGAGCATGGTGTTGGGGCTGTGCTTTCACAGATGAATGAGGAGGGCCTAGACCAACCTGTAGCCTTTATTAGTAGGAGGTTACTCCCACGGGAACAGAGGTGGAGTGCGATTGAGCGTGAGGCATTTGCTGTGGTCTGGGCACTGAAGAAGTTGAGACCATACTTGTTTGGGACTCACTTCCGGGTTCAGACAGACCACAGGCCCCTCAGATGGTTAATGCAGATGAGGGGTGAGAATCCAAAACTGTTGAGGTGGTCCATTTCCCTACAGGGGATGGACTTCACAGTGGAACACCGCCCTGGTACAGAACACGCCAATGCTGATGGTCTGTCTAGATTTTTCCGCCTTAGTGATGAGAACTCCCAGGAGGGAGGGTAGTTCTCCCCACATTTCAGCTGGAGGGGACACGTGTTAGACTTGGCACCATTGGCGTTGTTCTCCCTTCCATTTTTTTGCAGTTGCCTCTTATGTTTTTGCTGGTTTTAGATGCTTTTGGGCACTGTGCCACTGCTGTTCAGTGCCACAGTGCAAGTGCTCCCTACTGTAAATTGGTGTGTTGTTTAGTGACTCCATGATTGGGTTATTTGATTTACTTGTCAGACCCTAGTACAGTGCACCATGGGTGCCCAGGGCTTGTAAATCAAATGCTGCTGGTGGGCTTGCAGCACTGGTTGTGCCACCCACAGAAGCAGCTTGTAAAGTGTGTCTCAGGCCTGCCATTGCAGAGCCTGTGTGCAGTCTGTGACTGCCATGTCGACTTGGCAAGTGCACCCACTTGCCAGTCCCTAAACCTTCCCTTATCTTCATATCAGACACCCCTAAGGTAGGCCTTCTGTGTTTGAAAATACCACTTTTAGAAAGTAGGTATTTTCTTGCCTAACCATCCAGCTGCCTCTGCTCAGGTTGTGTATTGTATGTCTGGGTTTGTGAGTGACAGGGGCTGGGGGATTCCAGGAGGCAGGGTGAGTCAGCACTAGGCTGAATAGGTCTGCCTGAAGGATGATGGGTGGGAGGCGTTGCACCTGGGTCTGAATAGGGCTGTGCCTGCCTTCCACAATGCTGGCTCCACCTCCTGCCGGGCGTCTGATGGTTCTGCCCCTCACTCTCAAAGGAAAGAAGGAGTCATGTACACAAAGTGCTCCAAGACTGACCAGAACTGGTTTGGACTAGGCATAGGCCTCTCTGCCTTCAGAGAACAAAGGATTTCTGTGTATAAATACTGGGGCCCAGACCCCATGAAATTAGATCACTTCTGGGAAATCAAGAAACCTGTGCCAAGGAGAAGAACCGGAGAAGCTGAAGGAGGAGTACTGCCCCTGTGCTGTTTTGCTGATTGGGGTTGGCCTGCAGTGGTTGCTTTCTGCCAAGGACAGGAGAAAAAACTTTGCTGTGCTTATCATCTTGAAAAAGAGAATCTCCAAGGGCTTGAACTGAGCTTGCCTCCTGCCTGAAGTCACAGGGACACAAAGACTTCACCCCTTCTGTTTGCCTGCATCTAGAACTGCTGTTTTAGCTGCTAACAGAGGGAAATTGCAACACCGACGCCGGCGAGCGACGCCGTAACCTGCACCGAAGCCGTGGGCACCGCTCGTGAAGAGCACGACGCACCGCCCCGACTTGCACCGTAGGCCCGACGCCTGCCGACGCCGTGCGACATCGACTCCGAAGCCGTCATCGAGGCCGCTGCCTGCACCGGAGCCGAGGACACTGCTCGTGACGCTCACGATGCACCGTCCCGACTCGCACCGCAGCCCCGACTTCACCGACGCCAGGGCTTCATCATCGCAGAGCCGATCCTCGACGTGGGTGACCCCCGAATCCATCGACGCTGCACCATCGTAAAGAACCGACGCCTCGCCACCATCCGTGACGTCACCTCCCCAACACAGTAAGGAACCGATGCCTCACCTCCCCTGCGCTGCAGTAAGGAACCGAGACATCACCTCCCCTGGGGTCGTAAGGAACCGGCGCCGCCGGCGCCAACGAAGTATCACCTCCCCGACGCCGTGCACCGTCTTTGTTTTCATCTAATTCCAGGTACTGTTCTCTGTGGGTCTGCTCGACTCCGGGCCCGACGCCGCACACCTCGCGGTCGGCGCCGTACTTTGGGATTTCCACCGGTCACGACGTCGTGATAACTCCAAGTGGAGTTATTTGTTGCTACAAGCCTTATTTTGATTGACTATCCTATTTTTGAAGATAACGTGAACTGTCTCTATCATTTTAAGTCTATTTTTAGATTACAGTATTGTGGAGTTTTGCTATTGGGTCTTGTGTTAAGTCTATATAAAGATTACTTATTTTTACATACAACCTGTGTGGTGTCCATCTGTAGTGTTTTCACTGTATTACTGTATGTGTTTACAAATGCTTTACACACTGCCTCTGAGATAAGCCTGTCTGCTCGTGCCAAGCTACCAGGGGGAGAGCAGGGGTTATTTTAGGAGTGTACCCCCCTTATCCTGACTAGAAGCAAGGGTCCCTATTTGGACAAAGGTGCAAACCATTGCCAACTAGAGACCCCCAGTTCTAACAGGCCATCACTAGCATCTTTTTTTTATTTATATCCTGACTGGAAAAAGGTGTCAAAAACCCCACCCCCATTTCCAATAGTCACACTGTGGACACTTTTACACCTTAGTAAGGCCTGCCTGACCATAATAGTATGTTTGGCAATCATGTATTTGGTTGCATTTTTAAAACAATAACAGATTTTCCCAGCAATGTTCAAATATATTTTGTGTTTAAATAAGTCCAAACATATTTAAAAATTGCCAATTTTATAGAATAATTGTGAAAAATTCTGAGGGGGGCTCGATGAATTTTATTTTTTCACTGGGAGGGCGCAACATTTTAAAGTTTGAAGACCACTGAGCTAGAGAATACATGAAATATTTCTCATGATTCAGACAGTACAGAATGGTTGCGGTTAAACTATGAGTAACAAACATTGTGGGAAGTACAATTCCGGATTATTTTAAAATGAATGAAAATACTACTTAGTCACAACCTTTTATTTTTCATGGGATTCATGTGGCTTTACGTAATCATCACAGTGGTAACACACTTTCTTCTTGTCAAACGTGTTTCTATAAACATCTCATCACAGTATCAAGTACATATACCCTAATCAGCAAAATCCATAGATGTAGTTCTATTATTAGGAATAGGCCAGAGAGCAATTGAAAGCCAAAACAAGAATAATTTTGTTCATCATAAATAAATGCATTTTAATAACAAATTTGTGCACGGTTAAATCTACTGATTTTGAACAAAGTAATTACGTGACATACTAACCCGTGTATTACAGATATGTGAAAAAGTTGTCAGAAGGGTTTAAAATGGCCTATATTACACATATTGATAAAATGTTTGGCTAAAACAGCTAGTGGTAAATTAAGCAACGTGCAATTATGCATGTAGGCGCTTCAGGTGTTTGCTAAACGGCAGTGTGGGTGCAGATGAGCCCTGATTTAATGGCTGGGTGGTGAATTGCACTGTGATGCTGGAGGTTTAGAGTTGGTGAAGGCACAGCAATCCAATTTAGTGCATTTTCTTTACATTACTGCAGGAAGCCTCTGTCCAGAGGGTGTCTTTCTTTCCCCTAAATAATTCATGGAAAGAAAGCTACCTAAATCCCCAGGAGTGTAGCTTGGTCAGTTAGACTCGGGGGTGTGGAACATATATTTCCCAACCATCACTGCCATTGAAATGGCAAAATGGATGAGAGTCTTGAATTTAAAATTCTTCTACGCACCCACATAAGAGACACCCAGTCCAGCTGAAATAGCTTTAAGAAGTTCCTGCGCCTCTTCAATGCGTGTGAATAAGTGTAATTTCCCCTGCACAAGAACTTTGAGCTTGGACTGTTGAGCAATAGAGGCTATTTAAAGCTATTTCAGCTGGAAAATAATCTGGGTTCGCTTGACCTTCGTATTGTTTTTTTGAAAAAGGAATGTACCATTTAGATCCTGTTACCTCTCCCCCTTTTTTTTTTTTTCTTTTCAGGAGGGGGGTAGATCACCTCAGGTGCAATTCTAGGGCACCAATATTAGTATTTGGGAATGTTGGGAGAAGGTGGGCCGCGGGGTTAGCCACCTTCTCAAAAGGGAGGGTGTGGGTCACTGGGGTGAAAAAGGCTGTATAGCCAGAAAACGAAGTCCAAATTTTTTTTCCCAATCTTTATACATCCATTTTTTAGATCAATGTTTTTTTTTAATACATGGGGGGCCATTTAGGTGGTTAGATTTGCTTCTTATTTATTATGGTTAGTAAGGGGATTTTGAAGGTAGTTTCTTTCAACGCCAATGGTCTTAATAATAGAAAGAAAATGCGGGCAATTGAAAGTTGGATTAAAACAGAAAATCCGGCGGTAATTTTATTACAAGAAACCCATATACCAGCTGTGAAATTGTTAGACTTTTCTATGTTTAAGTCATGGGCAGCATATAGGGGATTTTCTTCAGCCTCAGCCTCCCTTCGAGGGACGGCAATATTTTTAAGCAAAAAATTCCAGGCGGAAGTCGTCAGTTTTGATAAAGATCAGTATGGCCGTTGGTGTTGGATCACCTGTATTGCTGGACAGAATTCGATAACCTTTGCCAGTATTTATGCTCCTGTAGAGGATAATCCAAAGATATATGAGGAATTTTTTCAATCTTTAATTCAAATACCCGGGGAACTGATTTTGGGGGGAGATTTTAATGTTTTAATGAATCCTAGAATCGATTCCTCAGTACTGGCTAAAAAACAATTGAAACCTAAAACTTTAAGGACAATACAACATTATGGGGTAACTTTAGATCTACTGGATCCATGGCGGAAGGCTTTTCCAACTAAAATTGTTTATACTTGTCTGTCTGGTAGATTTCATACCTCATCACGCATTGATTTTTTCCTGGTTTCTCGGAGTTTAAGTTTTTGTCAGCAAAGAGTCTTGCAGAATGGATTTTCTGATCATGCTATGTTGGCACTTGATTTGCAAATTGGGGAATGTGCTAAGACCCTAAAAGATGGATGCTAAATAGGCAATATTTATTAGAGGAGGACTGGGTGGGTCTTATCGAGATTGAGATTAGGCAATTTTTTGTTCGAAACCATGACTCTGTCCCTTAAATACGATATGGGATACACTTAAGGCCTTTATTTGGGGGCTAATTATCGGAAAAGATGCTGCGATTACAAAGAAAGTTAAGGTAGAAAAGCGAGATCTGGAGCAGAAGGTACAAAGTTCTTATTCTGCATTTCTTAATAATCCTACTGTTTTTAACCAGCGTCAGCTTGATCAGGCTAAATGTGACCTCAGCGCAAGATATTACACCCTTAGCGAATCTTTTTTTCAACATTATAGACAAAAAATATATGAAGAAAGTAATTTTACTGGTAAATTCCTGGCTTGGCAGGCAAGGGAGCAGGTTGCTTCTAATCAAATTAATGCTTTAAAATGCCCCTTAACTGCCTCTTGTACGGATGATCCAGCGAAAATCAGTGAAATAATGCTACAGCACTATAGGTCTATATATGGTCAACAACAGACTGTCGATATTACATCTTTGAGAGACTTTCTTCAGCAAAATTGTTCCCCGACACTTTCAGAGAATGAGAAATCAATCATGGCAAGACCTTTCACTAAAGATGAGCTGCATGGCGTGATTAAGAACTTACCAAGTGGTAAGGCCTGTGGCCCGGATGGTTTTCCGGCGGAATTTTTAAAGTTTTTTATAATTCCGTGGCAGATTTTTTTACAGTTGGTAAATTCAATGTTAGAAGGTGGGGCAATACCAGAATCTTTTAGACAAGGAAACATAGTCAGTTTTTAAAAAGGGAAAAGTTAGCGAAGATCCAAATTCTTATCGTCCTATAACGTTATTAAATTCGGATTATAAAATCGTCACTAAACTTTTAGCTAATCGGTTTAATCAGTATGCCTCACATTTGATTCACCCGGACCAAAATGGTTTTATTGCTGGCAGGCAGCTTGGTACTAATACACATTATTTAACGGAGGCATTGGATTATTTTGAGACCCAGAAGATACCTGCACTAGTCCTTCTTTTGGATGCCGAGAAGGCATTTGACCTTGTTGTCTGGGAGACGCTGTTTATTATCTTTCAAAACTTTGGTATATCCTCTAAGATCACGGGCCTGGTCCAAAATCTTTATCTTAATGCTGAAGCTAATGTAATTATTAATACCTCAATGGCCGGCCAGATTAAGGTAAAACGGGGCACTAGACAGGGGTGTCCTCTCTCCCCAGTTTTATTTGCTTTTTTATTGAGCCATTGGCGATTGCAATTAGGAACAGCCTTGATATTCGCCCTCCAATTCCTACTATGGCGAAATTGAAATTATACGCCGATGATATTATGCTTTTTATTAAGCCTGATTTCGAGGTCCAGGCAAAAACCTTTAAGATTTTTGAGGAATTTGAAGCATTAGGTGGGTATAGAATTAATAAAAAGAAAACTGAAATTATACAGTGTGGTGGAGCGGGCCTGGTTTTGCACCCTGATATTCTCTCGTGTTTAAACACTAAACCCAAGAGATACCTGGGGGTTTATTTCTCAGAACGTATAACTGATTTATTTCATCTAAATTTTGTCCCGCTTCTACAAAAAATTCAGGATCTGTTTGCACGCTGGAATTCCCTCCCATTATCTATTCTCGGTAGGGTTGCATTAATTAAAATGTCTGTTCTTCCACTTTTCAATTTTCTTTTTTCGGCCATTCCATGTATTTTGTTTGGTTCTTTTTTTCCCGAATAGAGTCTATGTTTACAACTTTTCTCTGGGCAAAAAAACCCCGTGAATGCACTTAGCACTTTATACGAAGGGCTGGAACAGGAGGTTTAGCTCTTCCAAATCTCAGGGATTATTACTTTGCGTATTTTGCACAATATTTATCTAGATTTAAGCCTCAACAACAATCAAATCTTTTTATTAATAGTTTTATGAATTTAATGTGTAAGGAAAGTCAGGTCCACTCCCGTTATCAATTTTTAAATCTCCTAAATTGGTCCGGTATAAGTGCCTACAATGGTTTTTAAAAAACGTCAGGCTCTCTATAAAAGATATTCTATTCCTTTAATTAACTCTTCAACTTTGCTATCTGGCCCTATGTCATTGTCGGGGATTAGAGAATCTACAGATCTTATATTAAAGTGGGCTAATGTCGGATTCCGTAAAATCTCAGATTTTTTGAGGAATGGTAGATGGTTGAGTATGGCGGAAATGTCACAACTGATCATTAACGATTTTCTTCTTCTACAGTCATATAGTATTTTTAGTAAATTCCTTAATGAATTAGATTTAACCCAAATTTGTAATCAACATCATATAGTCCATGAACTCTTAGAGGATACGGTTGTTAAAAAACCTGGGGAATGGAAAAAACGTTTAGCTTTAGTTAAAGGTGTTGATCTTGGGAGTAAGGCAATTGCAAAATGGATGAAACATGAAGAAGTAGAAATCTCAGTCAGTATGTGGTTAGCAATTAATAATCTTAATTTTAGTACGTTAAGAGGAGCGAATTGGCGAAGGATGTTGTTTTTCAGTAAGTGGCAACTTTATCGAACTCCTCTTTTCCTTTCTAAGATTTATGTCAATCAATCGCCACAGTGTTTTCGTTGTATTAGCCATTCTACTGCCAACTGGTCACACATTATTTTGCAATGTCCTATGATTCAGAGGTTTTGGAAAGATATTTTTTCTTATTTGGAATGTGAATGTAGTATTGTGTTAGGATTGAATAATCGTTTAATAATTTTAGGTTTTGATCCAGACCTTCTTCTGCCTGACAGGCTTGTTAAATTTTTATACATTGCAATGGCGGTAGCCAGATCACTTTTGTTGCAAAAATGGCGTACAGATCTCATACCCTCTGTCTATGAATGGGCTCGAAAGATGAAATCAGTTAAAAAGAGTGAACGAACTTATGCTTTACGAGTTGAAGGGCTTAAGAAATTTGAAAAAATCTGGGCATCTTATTTTGATTAAAATTGGGTGATTATATTGATGTCTGGGAGCGGATATTGCTTTATGCTTGCTTACAGGCTTAATTTAAAGATTTATCGTTGTTCTCTCATTGTTCATGACTTTTCAGTATATATTGGTGCTATTTATTGATCTTGTATTTTTAATATCTTATTATGGATGTATTGATGGATTTTAAAATGTTTGTTATCTGGACTTCAATAAAAATTAAAAAAAAAAAAATTAAAAAAAAGAGACACCCAGTCCTTTGTTTATTCTTGACCAGTTTTGTGTGAGAGGGTAGATGAGGGGTGGGTGTACAGTCTGCAAAGTTTCATAGAGATGTGCGTCCGTGCTATGACGGCTGCTATTTCGAGTGGAAACCTGACCACAGACACTGCCAGCCCGACTGGAGGCCCCGGGACCAAACTAAACACTTTAAAATCCATTTATTAGGGGGGTGTCACACCCCAAACACTCGGGAGCTAGGCCCCTGTAAATCCTTCTCTATGGCTTTGCAAGATGCCGAAAATATGGCTCTGTGAATGAAGTGCTTGCTTCTGATTTCTTGAGCTGCATGTCACAAGTACAGATCGTTGTGGAGTTGACTCAGACTTTCATCCTCAATTTATGACATGCTGCTCACTTGCACATTTATAGTGAACTCTAGGTTCACAATGATCCCCATGAATTTAACCTTGTAGTGTTACACTGTTCTGGTGATGCTGTAATTTTACACTACTATACAGATAAGCCAAATGAAGCTGTCCCCGCTCTGTTGTTTCCATCAGAACCTTAGTCTTGCTGGCATTTAATATTAAAAGTGATGTCGCATCCTCTGTGCTACTTCTTTGAAGCAAGTGCCAAGGTAGCTCAGTGACAGCAGAGACTGAGTACCCAAGCAGATAATAAACTGAGGATCCTACACATTGGTTATAACTTTAGAACTGAATGTTCTTATGGTGGTGGGCAGTGGGTGCTCAAATGCGTTAAATTGCAGAGTAAACAGAAGAATGTTACACCCCTAGCTAAGAGGTAACAGAGATGCCTTTGGATTTGCGACAACATAATCTGACTCAGATTGAGCAAATCCCGGAAAAATGCCCATTATTTCCTCTTCCTTTAAATGCTGTAGGAGAAGCTGGTGTTTCACAGTGTCAAATGCAGCAAAGAGATCAAAAACCATCATTTCCTCAGTTGCCAAAGCCAAATTGCAGCTCCCTCAAGTGCAATTGGCCCAGTACATCCTTTAAAGTTAATACATTGAGTACAATTCAATAGGGTGATACCAGTTACAAACAGTGGGATTAAATGGCAGATCTGCAGCAGCAAGTGTTCATTGTATTTAAAAAAAGATATTGTTGTTATGCCATCACTCACCAAGATGTGAACTGTCATCACATAAAATGCTTCCACTTCAACATTGCATTCGGAAAGGTTCTGCCAAAACATACTGCCATGTCTTTATGTCTAGGCTACAGAAAAATATTTGATTCTTCAAATGCACATAATCTTCAGGAAGGACTGTTTCTTGATTGACCACTGTGTCACCTTAGATTATTTGATGAAGACGATTACTTCAGATAATAGGAATTCTGAATGGCCCTAAGCAGTGCTGCACACTCTCACCCCTATACCCACCATAGTTATTGGTGCAATACTAACATGCTTATTATATGTACATTAATGCATAGAGGTAGTTTTAATACATATTGGCATATAAAAATCTCTGGACAAGTTTGAGTTTAAGCCAGCATAAAACAGTATACTTACCATTAGCAAAAGCCTGACTGACTAACATTTTCGTGCATTTAAGTGGACCTTAGATGTGAAAAAATGATTTAGAATTGTAAAGGTTTCTGTATGTAAAGTGAAACACATGCTAAGTGATGTTTCATTTGTGTTATTAAAACACATACCATGGAGTTTTCTTTAAGGAAAGCACATACGTTGAGCAAATTGTTTTGCAATTATTTACAGTGTATTAGTTTTGCCAATTACTAACAGTGTACAATGCCTGATTACATCCAGAAAAACAGTTTTAGACTTGGATGAATGAGCCCTAAGAACCTCAGGGTCCTTTTACATCACATTAGTTAAGGAAAGGAATAAGTCACTTGGAAGTGGATTAATTAGATCTATGTCAAAAAAACAATGATGACAAAATGCCACAAACTGTTGTTGATATTTCCTCAAACATTTCGCGCCAGATGTACTAAACATTGTTGCATTCGCAAACACTTTGATATGGAGTTTGCAAAGATGTTCTTGGAGATTTACAAAACCCATTTAAAGAGTCGGTAATATTTTACCGACTCCTTAAATGAGGACCGATTCGGTATTTGGAAGGGGTGCATTTAAGGCATTCCTTCCTAATACCGAATCAGTATGAGATGAATCAAAGTTTTGCGACGAAAACCTGGTCACAAAACACTGAACAATTAGTCCCTCCCGAGCTGTGGTGGTAAGCCATTTGCAAAAGGGAAGGGGTCCCCTTGGGAGCCCTTCACCTTTGTGAATGTAAACAAAACGTTTGTTGGGGAGTAGGTAAGTTTTGTATATTGCAAAATAGCTTATTGATTTCCGGGCACTGCTGTGCTTTGATTCCAGGTATTTTGCAGTTGCATAGCTTTATCTTAATTTGTCACTTCTTTTAGCTTAGAAGCATGAAATACACCACAAACCAACCGGCGGTCTTCGGTAGTAATGTAAAGAAATAACTGGCAACAAAATGCACTCACACACTCACTCTCACAAAGAGAAGCATGCTCTCTTCTGGAGGTTAAGTGGTGTCCTTTACATACCGCAGCAGTAACCTTGCATCCATTAGCAGCTGAATTCTGTCAAAGGCCCCTGATGTCTTACATCCTTATTGCCTTTTCATTGTCCTTTCTCCAGGGGCATATTTAATTAGTTCAAATGCCAATGGCTTGCAGAGCTGCTGGTTAAATTGAACAATACATTCAATAATACACTAGGGAGAAAGCGCTTGAAGCTTTTTATGCACAGCCATCAATGGAATTGTGCTGTTATCGGAGACCGTATTTTACTTAGCGTGAGATAATGTTCCAAATTATAATATTAAAAAAGCGTAAGATCCACTAGTGAGTAATTGGCTGCATCCTTTGTAGAATTACAAATATAATCAGTTAAATGAAATCTTAGCATTTGTCAAACATTTTAGTTAGTTGTGATCCATCTCTGAAGAGTCTCTTAAGGTCAGTAAAATCCAAATAGTCCTTTTGCACCTTAGGGATGTAAAATGCTAAATGGGTTACCATTAACATATGCCTTTTTCTCTCTTACAAAATAAGGCACCAAAAGCACTGGAATACAAGGATAACAAGCTAGTCAGTTGGCATACAACCCCACAGATTAACCTAATCACCAAAGTTAATAATTATAACTTCATCCCGTGTTCCAATTCCGAATAAAATGTCAGTCAGTGTAAGGGACCCAAACTCAAAATTCTTCTGTAGAAAAGGCTTGTCCCCTGCTAATATGTGTCCTCATTCCTGTAACTTTCAATGGTTTTCCTTCCATACATGGATGCAAGCAGAGATAGTGATGGTTTAAATTAAAAGTAAAATTCAACCTTCTGGCTCTGAGCTTGAATTTTCCTCATTAAAATAGTCAAGAACAAACAGCCTAAAAATAGCCACTATGCGATAGAGCTGCATAGTTGTTTTTATGAATAAAACAGGGAAAAACACTGGCAAGAAAGTTCATGGGAGGTTGTTAAATACACACTCAATTGAAATAGCCATCATTGATTTCTTAAAAATAAATGGCATCTTCCAAGACATATATTTGACTATACATTATGCATCACTCAATCATATTCCACTGCATTCCACAACTTGAAAATCTGTACTATCATCATGATCTCTGGTGAATGACAGTTCCATAAATGTATGCAAACATAAATTCCTAATCAGCTACCCAATTGTAATCAATGTGATCAATGCGATTATCACTGAATAGTCCCTGGCTGCATCCTGGTTGTCAATAATAATACATTATTTTCATTAAAATGACAATGATAAGGATGATGATGCCTGTGATAATGTAGCCTTATAGCCCGCCGTAGCGGGATATACCGCTCGGCTCGGGCTTTTAACAAGGGAGCGGGACTTTAATGGCCGGTATAGCCCAGCTACGAAGGGCTATAAGGCTATTAGAACATTCTGCCACTAGAGGGCAGAATGTTCTAACAAATTGAACAAAGGCCTCTCAGGGCCCTCGGTGATTGAAATACCCGAGGGCTCCGAGAAGCCTTTGTTCAAACAACATTGGAATGTTGCTCTGCGGGCTTTTACCAGCCCGTAGAAGCACAGAGCACTCCATTGTATTCAATGGAGTGCTCCACATTCCAATGTTCTAATAATTATTATAAACATATGTTTAATATTCAACTGAAACAATACCACTCAAGGTAAGCAGAGAAAGGCTGCATGGACCCACGATGATGCTCAGTTGGAACGTATCGAATAAACATATGTCAGCAACAGGTGCTATAGCCAATATGGACCTATAGAATGTCTGTAAGGTGGCACATTAGTGCTAATGTATAACACTCAAAATATAAATAATCCAAACAGCAACATCTTCAGCACATGATGGCAAGAGCTGAATGAGTTTTCCTTGATTCTTACTGTTTTAGATTCATGCAGCCTATTTTTATGCAAAATTGTGTTTTGCCTTACTTGAAGTATTCCCCAAACCACTCTATTAAAGAACAAGTTACTTACCTTCTGTAAGGCTTTTTCTTGTATGCACGCAGATTCCTCATCTTTAGACTATCCCCAGGTGCCAGACTGGATCCGGAAGGTTTTCAGCAAAGCCACTGCATGCCAGGATGTGGGGTTGTACAGCTCCACCCCAGAAGAGTCGGCTAAAGCTGCATATAGGTGTCACCCAAGTACATTGTCGTCCTTTTCTTTCTGGACACTGTCCATGCCCTTGGAACCCCCCCCATCAAAAGGTTTTTTGCCAGTGTGCAGATTTCGAAAGCGGGACTTTTTTTTTTACATGGAAAGAGACCATTCTACAGAATAGGGAGGCGGAAGAACAGTAAGGAATTTGCTGTTATATAAAGTATTCGCCACAAAGAAGGCTAACAAAGGTATGTAACTTGTTCTTATAATGGATACTTCTACAATCAGATTCCTCACCTTTAGAATAGATATCAAAGCATTACCTTCCCTGGTGATGGGTCCATGGAATGACTCAGGCCAAAAAGCCCTGCAGGACAGAATGTCCAAAATGCCCTTTCCATAACATCTGGCTGTCAAGGCGGTAGTGCTTTGGTGAATATGTGCACTGATGCCAAAGTTGCAGCCAGGCTAATATGCAGGACAGGTGCTACCATGCCAATGGACTGGTAGTTGACTTGGCCCTGGTGGATCGGGCCCTCAATCCTTTTGGAGGCTGCATCTTGGACATTGTGTAGCAGATCTTATGTGGAGGAGTATCAACATGGACAAATTCGTTTTCTGCTCCGCCTGCCATTTCTCTGCCCTGGAAATGCCACAAAGAGATGACAGTCTATTAGATGGCCTTTTGAACAATTGATGTAAAAGCTGACCATTCCTTTGGGGTCTAAAAAAATATAGTCTCTTCCTCTTTCAAGGAGTGAGGTGGGGCAAAGAACGTTAGAAAAAGAATTGGCTGTGTGATCTCACAAACGTGCATAGAAATGCACCTCTAGCCCACAGCACTAGCTTGTCTGAAAAGAAGGTTCTGGATTGACGGACCTTGACATTCCCTCATGCCACGAGCTGAGGTGATCATGTTGTGAAATCCCGTCTTCAGGGTCAGGCGAACGTAGAGGACAGCTGTGCAACAGCTCAAATGAGGTACAAATAAGGAAAGTAAAGGCCAAATTTACGTTCCACTGCAGCAACACGAAGGGCTTATGAGGAAAAATATGGATCAAACCTTTAAGAAATTGCATCACAAAAGGTGATTTGAACAAAGGTAGTTGGTCTGGTAAACACATAAAGGCGAAAAGTGCCAAAACATAACCTTTAACTGTGCCACCGACAAAGCAAGCAGCAAAATATCAAAATGTTTGACCTGAAATAAATCAGTTTAGTGGGTGCCACACCAGGCAACACATTTGTCAGAGTGCACAGACTTTGTAGAAGGCTTCCTGGTGGTAAGGGTGACATCCATGACTTCCGAAGGGAGATCGAATGTGGTCAACTGCACTGTTCATTCTCCATCTCCATGCATGGAGGTGCGGATTGCACAGGCCCAGGTAGGTCAAATCATCGTCCCGAAGGGGCAGCCTGATCAGAGGACAGATGCTCATTCCCAAGAGTTCTGGGTACCACACTGTAAGAAATTGGGCTAATAATGGAATGGGGGTGAAAGCCCTACTCAAGCAAAATCCACAATCCTTGTTAGGGTGAGCCACAAAAGTCACTAAATTAACCTGAGCTTAACCCTCTGGCAGGTTGGCACAAAAGCAGTCAGACTTAACTTAGAGGAACTGTATACAGTATTTATGCACCACAAAAACAGTAATAAAGTGAAACACAACTCAAGAAAAATCCTAAGCCAATTTAGGCACACATAGTACATTTTAGTAAATAAACTGAGACCAAAACAACAAAAATCCAATCAGTAGAACCGGACATATGCAGTTTTAAAGTAGGTATAGCGTTTAAAAGCCCAAAGTGCCACTCACAGTCATTTGGTCGTGCTAGACCGGGGAAAGCCACAAGTTCATACCGACCATGATGGAGCGCTTACTGCATACAGGAACCAGGTTATTCCCACTCAAAAAGTTACCTTTTTAAAGTCCTGTACACGTGAACAAACCTTAACTTCAGGATTTCTCCTTTTCTTGTAGAGGAAAGCACTCTGATGGCAGCCATGTCCAGCATCTCAGGAGGCACGTCTTGGGGATCAGGGACTCACTCTAGCACAGGCAATCAGGACTCAGGTAGGTCCAATTGCAGCAGGTCAGCTGAGCAGTTGCAGGGAGGCCTCTGGAGCTTGTTGTGTCCTTGTCACTCAGAACAGGATGCCAGCCAACTGGACCTTGGAGTCACTCACGTAGCCTGGGATAGAGGGAGCAGGCCCAGTCTTCCTTTGCAGAGAGCAGGGCAGGCCTCAAGCAGCAGGGCAAGTATGGTTTGACAAGGGTGGCCTGATAACTTTAGAGAACGTGGGGTAGTATGCTATATTTTAGAAGACAGTGTGTTGTGGCCTCTTGCTATCTTATGCATTCTTTGCACAGTCTTAATGTTCCCCGCTGCTCAGCCAGTATGTGAGGTCATTGTATGGTTGGAATGTTGAGAGTGTTTGTGTTTGGATGAGTGGACAGTTGGAGTGATAGGGGAAGAGCAGCAGGATACTGCTCCTGGTGGGGCTTTACCTGTAACCTGTATCTACGTTAAATAAACCTATATTCATAAACCTACAATGATCCATCTTCATTGTAACACTGGCAACGTGGATGGGGCTGCTGAGTTGAAAGGACTTTGGTGCCAACAAGATTGAAGTTGGCGTGTACAGGATTACATCGTTTGGTTGCTCAAACCAGAGGGGAATGAACTGGCAGCGTCTCTGGATACCAACACCTCTCTGAATATCACCATATGAATGTTATTGATGCAGAACCGACGTGTGGCCTTTGGGACATTGTACGTGTAAGTGTTGTTTTCCTAGGATTTGCACGCACCCAGCACCTTTTCCACCTTAAATTTCCGCTTTGTATGGTTTCGTCACGAAACAAGAAGGAAGGTGAGAGCACTTTGCTATTTGTGCCGGCAGCAGTTATTTTGAAAAGTAAACAGCGCACCTGCACGTGCTCACTGCCATCTCAAGCACCCCCCAGCCTGTGCCTGTGTTGTGGCTGCTTCTGCAAGACTCTGCTCTGCGAGATACACTGTCATTGACTATTGCTGAGGATGTGTTCTGATTGTCTCTGGAGTGACGTGTAACAATTGAAGGACAGGTGACGTGAGGCGACTAGGCAGGAAAGCGACAAATGGCCATTGGCGGGTTGGTCGCACTACCATTGACTGGGTCAGAGGAGGCGCATCGCAACATTTGGAGGCCACCGAAGGCCCCGATAGGCATGCACACAGTGACGCAGTGTGTGCCTTAATGTCTAGACTGCTCACCTCTGAGCTTTGCATTTTGCATGGGAGCACGAGACAAAGCTTTGAACGTCGCCTGCTTAGGCACTTGAGGAGACAACTGTTGGAAAGTGACGCATTGGCTGGAGCGATACAAGGAAGACCCTAATCCGTTTGACTATTATCCTGAGGAGAATTAAAGGTTTAAACCCTGTGAACCAGTGCTCATTGTGAAGCAGGTACCTGCAGTGAACGCTGTGTTGAGACACTTGAAGAGCCATTTTCTTTTTTGACAATGCCTGTCGCTGCTGAGAATAATTTTTAACGATGTATTGAATTGGAAAACACTATGCTTATGCTGACAAGTTTTTAAGTTGTTGAGTTGGGGTGTGTGTTATGCTCAAAAGCTCATGGGGCTTGTTAAGTGGGCCCAGTGTGATTCCTAGTCCGGAAGTGAGACTTTGTTGGGGTATCTCAAGTCCTGAGGTGTGACCTGTTGTGAGATTCGCCCATTTGTGTGACCAGAATGCTGTATTGAATGGAGAAGAGCTATGCTTGTGCTGACAAGTTTTATGTGGTATTAATTTGAGGAATGTTACACCAATGCTGACAAAGTTAGTGCGTTTTTCTATATCAATGTTTTGAATGTTGATTTTCAAAATGCCATGCAAAATTACCAAAATGTTTGCAGGTGTATAGTGTGCTGAAGTTACAAAGCCATGCTGAATTTTAGAGACGTATGATTTGAGGTTGAATGCTAGAGTCACGTGCTGAGTGACATTTTAGTGATGTGAGATTAGTCTCTTGGTCCTTAGTTGGGACCGTGTTTTTGACCATCTTTTCTAAAGGGCTTAGGATGTAGGGGCAATATGTTAAGCCCGGAGCTTAGAGTTGTTTATCCTTCCTAGGGGGTTTAGGTTGTAGGGGCAATGTGTTAAGCCCGGAGGGCAGAATTACCACCTTTCCTTACGGGATTAGGGTGAAGGAGCATTGTGTTCAGCCCAATGTTTTTTTGGGGGGGGGGTTTACACCCCAGTGATATATATTCAATCCTTCCTAGGATGTGGGGGTAGTATGTTAATCCCAATGTTAAGGGTGGTATGCTGTTACACCTCAATGCAGTAGAGGGTAGGTGAAACCCTGGTCCTGTTTAAATGTATGGTGATGGGGGTGCCTGTTTACACCTCAATGCAGTAGAGTGTGGAGGAAGCCTAGTCCTGTTTGAGTGTTGTGTTGCGGAGGGCAACAGGCTGGTCCTGTTAGAGTGTATGTGTTGTGGAGGGGAACGGGTAGTTAGTGTTCTCTGATGATCTGTACACTGGTATTGTAAATTTGTGGGACGTTTGTGGGACGTATTGATTATCTGATGATTTTACCACCTTACATCCCATTGGAGCACTTGATTTATGCAGAGAGTGGTTTTTTAACCTTTTCTGCTTATTTTGTTGGGGTGTTATTTATAGTTTTGTTGGACATTTTGTGGGGGTGGGTGGGTTCCCGTGTTTGTCCTGCTGAATTTTCTATTGTTTTCATAAGGGGGGAGATGTGTTGTGGCCACTTGCTATCTTATGGATTCTCTCCACAGTCTTAATGTTCCCTGCTGCTCAGTCAGTGAGTGAGGTCATTGTATTGTTGGAATGTTGAGAGTGTTTGTGCTTGAATGAGTGGACAGTTGGAGTGAGGGGGGCTCAGCAGCACAATGCTGCTCCTGGTGGGGCTTTACCTGTAACCTGTATCCAAGAGCTGCACAATCCCACCTTCTGCTGTGAACGGGCTAAGCTGAAAAATCTTCCACATTCGTTATGGTGGCTGGGGCTATGCTAAAGGTGAGTAATCTGGAGTTAGAAGTATCCATCAGAATGAACTTTCTATCCTGGTTTTCTTTTAAAAGTTTTGAAAGTATTTAGAAACAAGAGCTGGCAGAAATGAGCAACACCCTAAGTAATAGCCTGTACACTTCCCTTCAAATGACCATTCACTTATATTTTTTTTGTACCCAGGACAGCAGCCCAAGTTCTTTTATAGTTGTGACAACATTTTCTTGAGTTACTGTATTGAGACTGTCAACAACATTTACTGAGAGCCTTAAGCAGAGAAATAATTTTAACAATTTTTAAATCTTAGGCTCTGTTGAAACTACTCTGCCAATTATATAGGGACCAGACATTTGAGGATCAACAGTACAGAAACCCCATGTTACATTTTATGAGGTCCCTCAGGATTTAGTATCACAAAAGGCTGTGAAAATTCGGGTATGTAATTCGTTAGTCTAGAAAGACTCACTAACTTGGTGTTTTAATATATCCTACTCTACTTTTGTTGCTAAATATACTGCATGGTGAAGTACATTTCTTGTAAAAACTAATTTCCTGGAAAATGTGAGTAATACATTCAGATATTGCTAATACAATACTGAAAGAAAAGGTAATAAAATAAAATAAAGTATTTTAAAACACTAACGGGCCGAGTGTGGTTGAAGGGTTCATCCATGTCCCAGTGCTACTGACTGGAGTGGAGTCTTTATCTGTATACATATTCTAAATACAGAACAAACCAAGTAATTTACAAGATGGAATATAGGGTAGGACAAAGGTCTCTTCGTGATACATTACAGCCGATGCAGTAATTACACACTCACACAGTTGATCAACCCACTATAATTGCTGTGCCATTTACCCTTCATTACAAACTAGAAAATAAAGCATTCCAAACAAATTGCAAGCATGAGTGAACAGTAACATGTTCTATAATAAAACATCTCGGACTACTGCGATGAAAGGACATCAAATAGTAGTGTTTAGTGCCAACTGCTTTACTTCATGCACTTTACCTGGGATACGTGGATAAATTCAAATATGCCTAACCCTGCCTATTCCACTGCAATTCCAACATGAACAAAAAACACCTCAGCTGATGAAATTCATCAAGTGCTCAGCTCTGATAGTTTCTAATCCTACGGTTGTATTATAGCGAGTGCCCAGGGTGAAATGAGCATGTGCACCAGTTGTTTGCATCACTGGGATACTTTGGTATTACAGAAGGGCTCACAGACACTTGGTAGTCTCATCTATAATGTGCGTTGCAGAGGTGCAAAATATGCAGAATATATTCCCTCATTTGTCAGTGCATCCATTGTAAATTATAGATAAGAACAAAATGACACAGAATCTATGAGGAGAAGCACAGATTAAGTGTCATAGAGAGGTGGTGCATAAAATGTGTGTCCCTGTGAAAGCACCCTTTGGAAGAAGGAAAGGGGGGTCCCAAGAACTCTCCAGGCAGCGGTGCAGTCACCCACTAGTCACTCACTGCACCTGGCTGTGGGGGTATGCCTGCCCCACTTTTGAATGGAGGCTGGGTGATGCCTGCAGTGACAAACATGTCAACATCTGCAAAAAGCCAGTCTACATTTCACTAAAGCGATCTTCCGAGTTCTGGCATTGGCTACTATGAACAGTGCATTGATTGTAATAGGGCACACTGTCCCAGTCTGCACATCGGTGCACTCTTAGCTGTGGAATAGTGCGCCCTATCTGTAATATGCCCCCCCCCCCCCAATATGCATTTCTCGCCCCCAAATATCCTTTTCAATTCAGAATCATCAACAGCAGGAGCGCTGATGGCGACTATCAACAAAGGCTCGACCTGCGGTCTTTCCAGACTAGACCAGAAAGAGTAGGACAAACTGAATGGGACCTTCATTTCCATGGCCCAATTAATGGTCAAAAAGGAGAAGTACAGGTGTTAGACTTGGCATCTTTTGGCGTGTTTCCCCTGACTTTTTGCTTTCTGACCTCCCGGTTTTGACTCTGTTTTTGCTGGTGTGATGATTCTGCGCACTTTCCTCACTGCGGTCCAGTGGGAAAGTGCAAGTGCTCCTGTATAAAATGTGTTATGGATTGGTGTTTCCATGATTGGCCTATTTGGTTTATCTGTCAGCCCCTTGTAAAGTGCACTGCGAGTGCCAGGGCCTATAGACCAAATGCTGTTGGTGGGCTGCAGCACTGGATTGTGCCACCCACGCAAACAGCCCGTAAAGTGTAACTCGGGCCTGCCATCGCAGAGCCTGTGCGCAGCCTGGGGCTGCCATGTCGACTTGGCAAGTGCACACACTTGCAAGTCCCTAAACCTTCCCTTTGCTACATGTTAGTCACCCCTAAGGTAGGCCCAAGGTACCCCTGTGGGCAGGGTGCGGTGTAGGCGAAAGGTAGGACATGCCCGGGTGTGTGCGGCATGTCCTGATAGTGAATTACAGCCTAGTACGTTTTTCACTATTGCAAGGCTACCTGTTCCCCCTAGGCCAGAACGGGCGGTTATGATTATTACAGTAGATAATCCTAACTGACCCCGGGAACATGGTAGAAATTCGAGTTTAGTATGCCTGGACTCAGAATGATAAAATGCAGCTTTTAGTAAGGTTGGTTTTAACATTCTGTGTTTGAAAATACCACTTTTAGAAAGTGGGTATTTTCTTGTCTAACCATCCAAGCCTGCCTCTGCGAGATTGTGTATTCCGTGTCTGGAATGTGAGTGACAGGGGCTGGGGGTTGCCAGGAGACAGGGTGAGTCAGCGCAGGGCTGAATAGCCAGATCGACCTGTAGATGGGTGGGAGGGGTCGCACCTGGGCCCTGAATAGGACAGTGCCTTCCCTCCACAATGCTGGCTCCACCTCCTGTGGTGCGTCTGATGTCCCTGGCCCACTCACTGAAAGAAGGGACGGAGACTTGTCAACAAAGTGCTCCAGAACGGTTTGGACTAGGCGAAGGCCTCTCTGCCTTCAGAGAACAAAGGAATTTGGGATATAAATATTGGGGCCCTGACCCCATGAATTTAGATCTCGCTCGAATCAAGGAACCTGCCAAGACGAAGAGCTGGAAGAGCTGCCAGGAGGAGTACTGCCCCTTTGCTGTGTTGTTGCTTTGTTGGGTTGGCCTGCAGTTGCTGCTTCTGTCTTGGGCAGTGAAAGGACTTGACTGAACTTTCTCCAAACTTGTGCTGAGTATCTCCAAGGGCCAGAAACCGAGCTGGCCTCCTGTTAAGAAGTCTCAGGGACTGCAAAGACTTCACAAGCCTCTGGGTACCGCTTCTGGAACGCTGTTTCAGTTGCCACAGAGGAAGGGAACCGCAACCGACTCCGTCAACCGAATCCATCCCTGGCCGGTGACCTGTTTGCACCGCAGACCGCATCGCCCCGCTTCGCATCGCAACCCTGGTCTCACCGTGGGCGACGTCCGACGCCGCCAACATCGAGCCGCTGCTTGCACCGTGACCTGTGGGCACCGCAGTTCGCATCGCATCGCTTCACTGGGCCAGCCGGACCAGACCGACACTGTCGCTGCAACTGGCTCAAGAGTCGAGACCGCACCGCATTTGGGGCACCGCTCGCACGTCTGCGACGCACCGCTCCGACTCGCATCGCTGTCCGACGCCAGCTCCCGCACTCCGGCTGGGTCGCCTGCATCGCAACCTGTCAGCACCGCATCGAGCATCGTCTCACCCTGCATCGCACGCCTTGGGCTCACCGACTCCGTCTGCACGACGCTCATCGAGCCGCTGCCTGCACCGCATCAAGGGACACCGCACCTTGCATCGCTCCGTCTTGCACCGCAACCGCGACGAACGCCGACCGGCTCGTACACTCCGTACCAGCCACAACGAGAAAAGGTACTGTGACCGAGTCTGTTCATGACTCTGCTGGCCCGTATCGACGCGGTCGGCTGGAACTGTTAGACTCTGTGGTTTTCAGCATCACGGTAGGCTCGGACGGAGCTACCGACTCGTACGAACTTTGCTTTTGTGCTATTCCTGCAAAGAAGAAGTTAACGTATCAAGTATTCATTCGTAAAGTATAGTATTGTGGATTTTTGTCGTAATTGGTCTTGTCTTGAGTATATAAAATATTGGTTATTTTTCTAAACTGGTGTGGTGTCCGTTTGTAGTGCTTACACTGTATTACTGTTGGTTATGTGCAAATGCTTTACACACTGCCTCTGAATTAAGCCTGACTGCTCGTGCCAAGCTACCACGAGGGTGAGCAGGGGTTACTTCACGAGTGTAACAACCCTTACCCTGACTAGGAAGAAGGGTCCCTACTTGGACAAAGGTGCAAGCCCTTGCCAACTAGAGATCCCATTTCTAACATTGGTTGGCAGCGGTGGGATAGGACTTGTGTTTGCACTTGACTTACAGTGATTGGTGTGCACTACTACCATATCGCAGACCATTACGTACCACATACTGGTTCTTTTTCTTTTGGCCTATTTTTGATCTTGCCAGTTTTCAACTCACGACTTTTGTCATGCCTGAATCAATTGCATCATCCGTTGCATCTCTGGAAGTTATCTTTGAGGAGGACAGGTTGGAATCCTACGCCGTAAAGGAATTACGAGCGATTTGTAAAAATCTGAAAGTCCAAATTAAAGGCCTCACAAGGAAGGAGGAGCTACAGAAGGCGCTGAGGGCCTGGGTAGCAGCCAGACATGCCAATGGGCAGCCTGGTGGTCTCAGTGAGGAGGCGGAGGAGCCTATTTCCAGGGTGGATGTGCTTTTGGGTAGGGGGAACCCGCCAGGTCAGGCAGCAGCAGTCTGTCCCCAGAGGAGCTGGAGGACAGGCGGGAGGCAAGGCAGTTCGAGCTGCAGAAGCTCAGGCTGGAGAGTGAGCGGGAGGAGAAGAGATTGGCCATAGAGGAGAGGAAGATGCTCTTAGAGCATGAGAGAGAACTGAAGGAGCTAGAACTTAGGAGTAAGTCAGGCTCAGATGGTGGCAGCAATTCGTCCAGAAAGGCAGACAGGATTGTGCACATTCCCAAGAACGTAGGCAAGGAGTTCAAGAAGGGGGATGACATACAAAGGTGGTTCCAGGGTTATGAGGCAGCCATACACATGAATGGGGTCCCTGAGGAGAATTGGGGAGCAGGATTGTGGCCACTTTTCCCGGAAGAAGCAAGGGATGCTCTGATAGCTTTGGGTAAGGGGTATCACCTCACCTATGCTGACATGAAGGATGCCCTTCTCACGAAGTATGGTCTTACTCCTGAAAAGTACAGGGATCAGTTCAGGTCCAGTAAGAAGTCTGATGTCAACACTTGGTTGGAATGTGTGGATGTGTTCTGCAGGTCTCTGGATGGTTGGGTGAAGGGCAGTAGCGTAACAGATTTTCAGGGGCTCTACAACTTGATTGCATGGGAGCACTTGTCTAGTCTATGTTTTGCAGATCTGCGCCAGCACCTAGTTGATAGTAAGCTAACTGACCCCAGGAAGCTTGCTATGGAAGCGGACCGCTGGGTGAGTACCAGGGTCCACAAGAAAGCGTTTGGGGAGACTCAGCCAAAGGTGTGCAGGGTCCCCAGCAGAAAGGTGGGGGGACAAGGGTAAAGCACAGGAGTTCTCTAAAGGGCCCCAAACTAGTACCCAGGGTAAAGGTTCCCAGCCCCCCGGTGATAAGAAGAAAGGGGTCTCTACAGGGAAGCCTGTTGAGACCGGCCCCCGCAAGTGTTATGCATGTGACCAGGTAGGTCACTTTAAGGGGGACCCCAAGTGCCCGAAGGGGACACAGCCACCCACCGGTGGACAGTCCAAAGTGTTGGCTAGTGTAGCGCTTGGGGAGGAGAGGTGCCCACAGGAGGGTGGGGATCCCGCAGAAATGACCCTTGTCTCACTCGGGGACAGTGAGATGGTCCCAGGAAACCAGGTGCCCCCTAACACAAAGAAATATAGCACCTGGGTGACCATCAATGGGAACAGGGTAGAGGCTCTCAGAGATACTGGAGCCAGTGTGACCTCAGTCCGGTGTCACCTGGTGTCTGAGAAGCAAGTAGTCCCAGGAGCATTCCACCAAGTAGTTGCTGTCGACAACTCTGAGCGCCAGTGTATGGTGGCGCAGGTTCCCTTTGAATGGGGGGGTCTCAGGTCCCTTGAGGGTGGTTGTGAGCCCTACCATGCCTGTAGATTGTCTGCTAGGAAACGACCTGGAGCAGTCCTCATGGAAGGAGGTTGAGCTCAGGTCTCACTTGGAGATGCTTGGGTTGCCAGAGTGGGCATGCGTGTCTACTCGGTCAATGGCGGCCAGAAAGGGTGATCAAGAGGACTTGGAGCCTGAAACAGTGGCCCAAGTCCCTGCCAAGAGAAAGGGCAGGGGCGCGGGAAACCGGCCCCCGAAGTTCCCACGGACCGGGAGGAGGCGGACCTCGAGGGGGACGCCCGGTGCCTACAGGGGAGCAAGTAGCCGAACTGGGAGACATCTCTGAGCTGACCCATTGGCAGCAAGAAGGGGGTCCCACCAGGGAGGAGTTCTGCAGGGAGCAGAACGAGTGCCCTACTCTGGAGGGTCTGCGGCGGCAGGCTGCAGACCAGGCAGCTGGTAATCAGTCCGGGTCACATCTGATCTACTGGGAGAGCGGTCTCCTATACAGTGAGCCTAAGGTTGCTGAGCCTGGGTCAGCCCGTGTGCTGGTGGTACCCCAGCGCTTCAGGACCTTCCTACTGGGTCTGGCTCATGACGTGCCTTTGGCAGGACATTTGGGGCAGGACAAGACCTTTGACAGGCTTGTCACCCACTTCTTTTGGCCCCAAATGCGAAGGCAGTCAGATGCACACTGTAGGTCTTGCCAAACTTGCCAGGCAAGTGGTAAGAGTGGGAGGAAGGTCAAAGCTCCTCTCCAACCTTTTCCGGTTGTTGGAACACCCTTTGAAAGGGTAGGGATGGATATAGTGGGGCCACTGGATCCCAAGACAGCCATGGGCAACAGGTACATCCTGGTCTTGGTGGACCATGCCACCCGGTACCCGGAGGCAATCCCTCTCAGGACAACGACGGCGCCAGTGGTGGGCCGGGCGTTAATGGGGATCTTTTCCCGTGTGGGATTCCCCAGAGAGGTGGTTTCCGATAGGGGGACCAATTTCATATCGAAGTATATGACATCCCTGTGGAAGGAGTGTGGTGTAACCTACAAGTTCACCACTCCTTACCACCCACAAGGAAACGGTCTGGTGGAGAGATTCAACCAGACCTTGAAAGGCATGATCAAGGGTCTAACAGAACCCATGAGGCGTAAGTGGGACGTCCTCTTGCCATGCCTACTCTTCGCATACAGGGAGGTGCCTCAGAAGTCTCTTGGGTACAGCCCCTTTGAGCTCCTGTATGGCCACCCTGTCAGAGGACCTCTGAGTTTGGTAAAGGAAGGCTGGGAGGCAGCTCCCAGGAAAACTCCCCAGGATGTATTTAGCTACATGCTGGCCTTTAGAAACCAAACTGCCCGCTTCAGGAAACTCGCTCAGGCGAACCTAGAAGCCAGCCAGGAAGAAATGAAGAGATGGTATGACCAGAACGCCACTCTGGTCGAATTTCAACCTGGGCAGAAAGTGTGGGTAATGGCCCCCGTGGCACCTTGTGCCTTGCAGGACAAGTGGACTGGGCCATATGAGGTAAAGGAGCGCAAAAGTGACGTCACCTACCTGGTGGATTTGCAGGCTCCAAGGAACCCGTTGAGGGTCCTTCACGTGAACCGCCTCAAGCCCCACTTCGAGAGGTCCGAAGTGAGTATGCTCTTGGCGACAGATGATGGGGTGGAAGAGGAGAGCGAGCCTCTCCCTGACCTCCTGTCTACCAAGGAGCATGATGGGTCAGTAGAGGGTGTGATCCTCTCCCCTACTCTGACTCAGGAGCAGCAGGGGGACTGTCGCCAGTTGTTGGGACAGTTCGCCCCACTGTTCTCTCTGACCCCCGGTGTTACTCACTGGTGTACCCATGACGTGGACACTGGTGACAGCCATCCTGTGAAGCACAAGATTTACAGGTTGACTGACCGGGTCAGAGCCAGTATCAAGGAGGAGGTCTCTAAGATGTTGGCGTTAGGGGTGATTGAGCCCTCCCACAGTCCTGGGGCCAGCCCAGTGGTCTTGGTCCCAAAGGCTGCGGCGCCCGGTGCCACTCCAGAACTCCGGTTTTGTGTGGACTACCGTGGGCTCAATGCCGTCACCAGGACTGACGCGCACCCCATCCCCAGAGCTGATGAGCTCATTGATCGGTTGGGAGCTGCCCGGTTCCTCAGCACGTTTGATTTAACGTCTGGGTACTGGCAGATTGCCTTAACCGATGGGGCCAAGGAGAGATCAGCATTCTCAACCCCAGAAGGTCATTACCAATTCCGGGTGATGCCCTTTGGGTTGAAGAATGCCCCTGCCACCTTTCAGAGGTTGGTCAATCAGGTGTTGGCTGGGCTGGAGGATTTCAGTGCCGCCTACCTGGATGACATTGCTGTGTTCAGTTCCAGCTGGGAAGAACATTTACAGCACCTTGAGAAAGTGTTGAGGGCTCTGCAAGGTGCAGGCCTCACGATCAAGGCCAGTAAGTGCCAGATCGGGCAGGGTTCTGTGGTGTACTTGGGACACCAGGTAGGAAGCGGCCAGGTGGCGCCCCTACAACCCAAGATTGACACCATTCTGGCTTGGGAGCCCCCAAGACCCAGACAGAGGTGAGAGCCTTCTTAGGTCTCACCGGTTACTATAGGAGATTTGTTAAGGGCTATGGCACCATCGTTGCCCCCTTAACAGAGCTGACCTCTAAGAGGCAGCCCAGGAAAGTGATCTGGACTGAGTCCTGCCAGAAAGCTTTTGATGCCCTGAAGGCAGCCATGTGCACGGCGCCCGTGCTCAAGGCACCTGACTTCTCCAAAGAATTTGTCGTGCAGACTGACGCTTCAGAGCATGGTGTGGGAGCGGTGCTCTCACAACTGAACGAAGAGGGCCTGGATCAGCCTGTAGTCTTCCTTAGCAGGAGACTACTTCCCAGGGAACAGAGGTGGAGTGCCATAGAAAGGGAAGCTTTTGCTGTGGTCTGGGCGCTGAAGAAGTTGAGACCATACCTGTTTGGGACTCACTTCCGGGTTCAGACAGACCACAGGCCCCTCAGATGGTTGATGCAAATGAGGGGCGAGAATCCAAAACTGCTGAGGTGGTCCATCTCCCTACAGGGAATGGACTTTACGGTGGAACACCGTCCTGGTACAGAACACGCCAACGCAGATGGTCTGTCCAGGTTCTTCCGCCTTAGTGAGGAGAACTCCAATGGGGTTGGGTAGTTCTCCCTACTTTCAGCTGGAGGGGACATGTGTTAGACTTGGCATCTTTTGGCGTGTTTCCCCTGACTTTTTGCTTTCTGACCTCCCGGTTTTGACTCTGTTTTTGCTGGTGTGATGATTCTGCGCACTTTCCTCACTGCGGTCCAGTGGGAAAGTGCAAGTGCTCCTGTATAAAATGTGTTATGGATTGGTGTTTCCATGATTGGCCTATTTGGTTTATCTGTCAGCCCCTTGTAAAGTGCACTGCGAGTGCCAGGGCCTATAGACCAAATGCTGTTGGTGGGCTGCAGCACTGGATTGTGCCACCCACGCAAACAGCCCGTAAAGTGTAACTCGGGCCTGCCATCGCAGAGCCTGTGCGCAGCCTGGGGCTGCCATGTCGACTTGGCAAGTGCACACACTTGCAAGTCCCTAAACCTTCCCTTTGCTACATGTTAGTCACCCCTAAGGTAGGCCCAAGGTACCCCTGTGGGCAGGGTGCGGTGTAGGCGAAAGGTAGGACATGCCCGGGTGTGTGCGGCATGTCCTGATAGTGAATTACAGCCTAGTACGTTTTTCACTATTGCAAGGCTACCTGTTCCCCTAGGCCAGAACGGGCGGTTTTGATTATTACAGTAGATAATCCTAACTGACCCCGGGAACATGGTAGAAATTCGAGTTTAGTATGCCTGGACTCAGAATGATAAAATGCAGCTTTTAGTAAGGTTGGTTTTAACATTCTGTGTTTGAAAATACCACTTTTAGAAAGTGGGTATTTTCTTGTCTAACCATCCAAGCTTGCCTCTGCGAGATTGTGTATTCCGTGTCTGGAATGTGAGTGACAGGGGCTGGGGGATGCCAGGAGACAGGGTGAGTCAGCGCAGGGCTGAATAGCCAGATCGACCTGTAGATGGGTGGGAGGGGTCGCACCTGGGCCCTGAATAGGACAGTGCCTTCCCTCCACAATGCTGGCTCCACCTCCTGTGGTGCGTCTGATGTCCCTGGCCCACTCACTGAAAGAAGGGACGGAGACTTGTCAACAAAGTGCTCCAGAACTGGTTTGGACTAGGCGAAGGCCTCTCTGCCTTCAGAGAACAAAGGAATTTGGGATATAAATATTGGGGCCCTGACCCCATGAATTTAGATCTCGCTGGAATCAAGGAACCTGCCAAGACGAAGAGCTGGAAGAGCTGCCAGGAGGAGTACTGCCCCTTTGCTGTGTTGTTGCTTTGTTGGGTTGGCCTGCAGTTGCTGCTTCTGTCTTGGGCAGTGAAAGGACTGGACTGAACTTTCTCCAAACTTGTGCTGAGTATCTCCAAGGGCCAGAAACCGAGCTGGCCTCCTGTTAAGAAGTCTCAGGGACTGCAAAGACTTCACAAGCCTCTGGGTACCGCTTCTGGAACGCTGTTTCAGTTGCCACAGAGGAAGGGAACCGCAACCGACTCCGTCAACCGAATCCATCCCTGGCCGGTGACCTGTTTGCACCGCAGACCGCATCGCCCCGCTTCGCATCGCAACCCTGGTCTCACCGTGGGCGACGTCCGACGCCGCCAACATCGAGCCGCTGCTTGCACCGTGACCTGTGGGCACCGCAGTTCGCATCGCATCGCTTCACTGGGCCAGCCGGACCAGACCGACACTGTCGCTGCAACTGGCTCAAGAGTCGAGACCGCACCGCATTTGGGGCACCGCTCGCACGTCTGCGACGCACCGCTCCGACTCGCATCGCTGTCCGACGCCAGCTCCCGCACTCCGGCTGGGTCGCCTGCATCGCAACCTGTCAGCACCGCATCGAGCATCGTCTCACCCTGCATCGCACGCCTTGGGCTCACCGACTCCGTCTGCACGACGCTCATCGAGCCGCTGCCTGCACCGCATCGAGGGACACCGCACCTTGCATCGCTCCGTCTTGCACCGCAACCGCGACGAACGCCGACCGGCTCGTACACTCCGTACCAGCCACAACGAGAAAAGGTACTGTGACCGAGTCTGTTCATGACTCTGCTGGCCCGTATCGACGCGGTCGGCTGGAACTGTTAGACTCTGTGGTTTTCAGCATCACGGTAGGCTCGGACAGAGCTACCGACTCGTACGAACTTTGCTTTTGTGCTATTCCTGCAAAGAAGAAGTAAACGTATCAAGTATTCATTCGTAAAGTATAGTATTGTGGATTTTTGTCGTAATTGGTCTTGTCTTGAGTATATAAAATATTGGTTATTTTTCTAAACTGGTGTGGTGTCCGTTTGTAGTGCTTACACTGTATTACTGTTGGTTATGTGCAAATGCTTTACACACTGCCTCTGAATTAAGCCTGACTGCTCGTGCCAAGCTACCACGAGGGTGAGCAGGGGTTACTTCACGAGTGTAACAACCCTTACCCTGACTAGGAAGAAGGGTCCCTACTTGGACAAAGGTGCAAGCCCTTGCCAACTAGAGATCCCATTTCTAACAACAGGTCACTCTAAACTGACCTCCCCTTCTCAATGGCAGTTCCATCTAAAACTTTAGAAGATGAAAAAATGTCTCTCGGTCACTGAATGTGTTTCTCGAACCAGCCAACTCTTTCCAATGAAGAAAGGAGGCCACAGACCAAAGAAAAACAAAAATAACACCAAACGGTGTAATTCACAGCACGCTATATCAATATAATACAGCAAGTACATAGCGACTGTCAATATTTACAGTCTAGATGTGAACCCACTAGCTATCTGTAATAAGAAAATGGTATCTCTACTTTTCTGTAAGAACTTACCACACTTGAATTATGACACCACAATGCATGATACCTACACCAGCAGACAAACAATTAAGCAGGATTACGACTGCAATTTAAGAAAACAAGGGGAAAACTAGCTTATCCTTTTCAACCGATAAGGAGGCATTGGTGGTAGAATGTTGCCTGCACGTCTGGAGTTCTTTTAAAGAAAGCAGCAATGTATATGTGGGATACCACATATTTTGAACCAGACTTGTATGTCTTCAAAACAAATTACAAACTGCATATTGGCTTATTTATCTTCTCAGTACAGATTTCAGGTTCGTTCAACATACCTGCAACCAGAGAATGTCTTTCTCCACAGCAATAAACCATCATTTAAGTGAGGATTATGGGGAAGGTGATGGTGCTTGCATGTGTGAGACCATATATTATAAGGAATAATTCCCCACACCATGCATGAAAAAGTTACTGGAAGTCACCCGGGATTTCTAAGACCTTATAAGGAATCTTGGCCTTCAGCCTCCTTCCTCTAAAAGTCACAAAGTTCCTTAGTGGTTTAGAAATCCCTGAAACGTATGGCAGGACGTGCTTTACCTGAAATATTGGTTGAAAAGATGCAGGCTTACATACTAATAGGTGATCAAGAAATGATGCAATACTGTTTAACCGCCACTGTAGGCTGCAAATGATTCTGGGGGAAGATAACACTGTTTCTGAAACCCCCCCAAATCAGACTGTAAAGGAGCCTGTCTTTGTAAAAGCACCACGTGGCATACTGAGTGTAAAGCTGCAACATATGAATAAGGCTTGCATTTGCTCGAAGTGGGGCTGGCCTGGCAGACTTCTGCGACTCAGAGCACTACATTTGTCAGGAACTTGTGACCATCCTTCAGGTTCATTTTGATTTTGGCCCCTTTTAGTCTTAGACCCTGAAGCAAAATATCCCTAAAGTCTCTCCACTAACCTGGTCTAGGTCGGCTCCTTCACCCTTCGCATGCTGCTTCTGAACAGTATCAGATGATAACAGCCACTGTGGGCGCGCGGGTAGCGCTGGCACTGCACGGTAGACGCCAACACCACACCACACAGCAGGCTGATTGTGAGCACCATTCCGCTCATCCCAATGGCCACTCATCTCTCTCTCACTTCCCCTTCTAGTCTCAAGCCTTGAGATACACTGTCCCTAAAGGTCCCTGCTATCCTGTTCAACACCTTCCCCACACTACATGCTGTTTCTTAAGGCATCCCACACCCTAGCATGGCACTGTGGGTGTCCATGAGTTACTGGAGATTGTTGACAGCATCAGGGGCGAGGGTGACTGCAGCCGTCATTCCTTCACCCTTGCACTCACTCTGCTCTCTATACACAGTACTTTGAAATTAATAGTTTCCAGCATTTTTGCATTTAGGAGCGAAGCTCAATGATGTACTTTATTTTGATAAATCAATAACAAGTGCATAGCCCTAGAGCAGTAGTGTTCTTTTATCACACTGCTGAATTATTTCCCCACCTTTTCTTGCGTTAATGAAGAGGGTTGTTGTTTTTCAGCTGCAGAGCTTACAGAACACCATTCCCTGTAAGAGCAGAGAATTGGTAGCAACGAGATCTGAAGAGGGGAGCAAGTAAACAGCCCATGCACAGAGATACAGACTTCATTGAACACACGTTTGGTTTTCATGTATATCCCATTGAGACCTCAATGTAGGTCGATTGCATAAAGTAATTCATACATCAAATGGTAGAGGGTGATTTTTTTTATTGAAGTACCGGTGCTATTACTGCATAGTGCAGAATGAAGACACTGTTTGACTAGAGCTCATTCTTGTTGTCATATCGTTAATAAAGGTCAGTAATCAATGGCCGCTCAGCTAAACGTGAGGTAAAAAATGGCAAATTGCCAGTGATGTCAAACTCTCCTGGACAGGGGTCCTCCACAGTGGCGGCTGCCAGCTATGGGGATGGGGAGACGGGCAAACTGCCGATTGGAGAGGGGGAAACTAGAAGTAGAGCTCAGGAGGAAAAGAAAAAAGAAAAAAAAACACTTATCTGGCTTGCACGTCCTTGCTATTCCCGATCTTTTTCTCCACTCCAGCATGGGTCCAGCCAACTCCCTTAACCAATCCTGGCACTGCTCTCATGCAATGAGAGCAGCACCAGGATTGGATACAGCGGGCTGGCTGGACGCTCCTTTAGGCCCTGTAGGCCTGCGCTTGGTCTCCACCAAGCTTTCTAAGATAGCTAAGTAGAGAGCTTGAAAGTGCGCGTGTTACTTTGGCCGGCGCAAGAAAGCCAGCCAAAGTGACATGCACACTTTGGAGCATCCAGCTAGCCACTGCTCCTGTTCTCTGCTGCCAATTGGCAGCAGAGGACATGACCCCATGTCTCTGGGCTCGGGCTGCTGCAGTGAGGTGAGTGCACACGTTGGACAAATAATATGGAAATGAAATCTTTTCATTGCCATTTTATTTTTTGTGTGAGGCTCACAGCGGGTGGGGAAAGGCGACGCTCCCCAGTCCAAGTAAAGAAACTGCCACTGGTCCTCCATAGGGATCCAAACTTGGGACGAGGCATCTACTGGCTAGGTAGGATTGGCTCCTATAGCTGAACAGCCACTGGTTACTGGCTTCTAATTGAAAAAATCATTCTATTTTTTAGCGTACTTTATTTTTTTGGTCCGCTGAGCGGCTATTGATTACTGGTCTTTGTTAACTATATTCTGACTTTTCTCCTGTGTTTTTCAGGCTGCCTCTCCTGTGACACCATCTAATTATCTACGACCTCTCCCCACTTTGGAAGTTGTCACTATTTCCAGGGCCTTCCAGGCCTTCTCAGGCTCATGAACAACTGGAATCCTGATGATGATCCCATAATATCAATAGGGATCGGAATGTCATTGACTTAGCTACAGACCCCCATTGAATTTATGATTTCTTGTAACGGGTTCCGTTGTTCATATTACTTTGATAAACGAGATGATCACATTTATCACATGTGTGTATCACTTATGAGAGAGCCCTGAGCTTGTTCTTTTGTAATGGCACTTCCTGCGCCATATGTCTGGTTTTATGATTTGTTTAAATAAAAATGGTCATTAGACCTTGCAGAATGACTGCATTTTTTGACTAGGGACCTCTGCTCCTTGCTTAACCTTTTTATGTTAGACACTGATTCAGAATCTAACAACCCCAAATGCCAAGCTTTCAGGCACACCTAAGCCTCTTTCAGCCACCTCCAAATTCTGGTCCTTCTACCTTCTACGCTGCCCTTGCACTGGAACTCCGTAAAACCTGCTAATCGTGCTACCCAAGTCTTCAAAACGCTACTGAAAAAAGTGGCGGCCGGCATCAACGGGAAAGGGAGGCAGGTGCGCGATCAAATAAAATTAAAAATTATCAAAATAAACGGGCGAGTGCGCGCAAACATAAACCTAAAAAACATTAAAAGTAACACTTACCTGATAACAGGTCCTCCTGCTCCGGACTTCACTGCGCTGCAGGAAACTCCCTTGACCAATCAGGGCGCTGCTCCCACCAGCATGAGAGCAGCGCACTGATGGAGGGAGCTGCCTGTCTGGGTGCTTCACAGCGCTATCGAGGCCTGCAATTGCTCTAACCCAGCTGCCTTCAGGTTAGCTGGGTTAGAGGTTTTCAAAGTGTACATGTCTAGCTGGCTGTCGCTAGACGCCCGGCCAAAAAGACACATAGAACCCACTCTCCTCCCAGGCCCTGCTGCTGTCATTCAGCAGCGGCCCCACCCATGTCTTGACGCTCAATCAGGACGGGAGGATGTCAGGATGAAAAATAAAAGGGTAATGATGAATTACCATTGTATTTTTTATCTCAGGGCCATTTAAGTGGGACGACGCTCCTCCGCTCCAACGGATGGGCCGCCCCTCCTGAAAAGACAGCTACTGCAACTAAAAACATCTATTTTTTTACCCTTTCTGGTGCATGTATTCCATGAAAAATAATGATTGAAATGTTAATTGAACTAAATGAATACGATAAAAATAAAATAAAGCCTTACTGAGTACAATAGGAGCTCAGGGGCATATGTATCATTCCAAATTGCGATCGCAATTGGGCTTAGTGGTATGATTTAATGAACAACTGCCTCGCAAAATAAGGATTCGCAAAATTTGCGATTCCCTATTTTGCGATTGCATTTAAGGAATCGCAAATTGCGATTCCTTAAATGCAATGTAAGAAGCACAAAAAAGTGCAATTTGGCCTTAGGAATCGCAAATTACCACCAACTTCAAGTTGGTGGTAATTTGCGATTTCTTTGAAAAATGCACTTTTTGCATTTTTCAAAGTGCAATGTGGCGCACATACATGCCCTTAGGGCATGTATGTGCGCCACATGTGCACCCATGCTTATTTCAGGGTGCAACAGGGTGTCCTTTTGACACCCTTGCAACCTTGAAATTGCATTCTCAATTTGCGATTCTCTAATTGCTAATCGCAAATTGAGAATGTCTTCCCATTCATTCCTATGGGCCTCTAGGCCCATAGGAATGAATGGGGAGGGTTTACTTAATTGCGAATCGCAATTTGCGATTCGCAATTAAGAAATATGTAGGATTCGCAATTTTTTTTGCAAATCCTACTTACATCTCGTTTTGCGATTCTCAAATAGCGATTCTCTAAAATTCGCTATTTGAGAATTGCAAAACCAAACTTTCATACATATGGCCCTCAGCTCTTAAACGACAGTAGTGCACAAAAGAGCATAAATACTTTTTGTACTCATTTTTGCGTACCATCATTTATGACCCTTTTGGTCGTGCTTTACTGTTAAGAGTGCTAACATTCTCAATCTGTCCTTAAACAAAGTTTATTCTACCATATCCCAGCTACTTCAAGACAAACAAGCATTGGCAAGGGGAATATGTCCGACCTTAGCTAGCATGCATTTTTATAATTTTGTAAATATATGCAGAATACAAAAAAAACCTGGCAAAATATTTTTGAAAAATTCCAGGGGTGTCAGCACTGACACTGAAGTGCACTTCTTTTCAGGTGGCGGTGCGCATATAATCAGGAAATGCCATCAGTCATAGCGCAAGTTAACTAATCGATGAAGTTGGCTTTCCCATTGCCCCATGCTGCATGCTGTGGTGCGCGGAAACAAAAAGTGATTGACACTTGAGCAGACCAATGTATAAAGATGGCTGGCCAAAAGCCACTGTATGCCTTTATACATCTATGTATGTGTATTGTGATTTTTTTAAGATGTGAGGTTAAAGCTGCCTCTGGGCCAGTCATAAAAGCCTGATTTCTACCTATGATGGCCAATTTGGCTGCAAGTGGTGATTAGTGTTGTAATATTGGTCATGACCAGAGGTGATTTCCAAGTGCTGGAATTAAAATGTGTGTTTGCTCAATGGGCCTTCGAGGCCTGCATCTCATCATCGCAGATGCTGTTTCTCTCTGTGGAGCATAAATGCTGCAAAGTGTGTTCATGCAGCAGCCCAGTGCCTGAATAAATCATAGTCATGCATTTAGCTTTGGCTTACTACTAGGTTGCTGAGAAGTTAATAAATCATTAATCATACATTTGCTTCCCAAAATAGGTTACATTTTACTGTGCACGCTAGAGATAAATTAGACCCAGCAAAGGGGATATGCTATGGTCCCCGGTCGATCATGTGAGGAGCGACTACGCCTTCTCCTTTTTTTCTGAGCTAATGTGACCTACTTGTTGTGAGAGCTGAAGAAGGGAATGAGAGTGGGATGAAAGGATGTCTGCAACACAGAGAGAAGCCAGGCAAAACAGGAAAACTGACTGGCTGCCTGCAGTGTGACGTTATAGCCCGCTGAACATATACTTCAGAATAACTTGTCTAGTTTGTTTTAAGGTAGCTCAGAAACATCACACCTACATTATGCCACACATACCTGAATGAATGCAGAGTTTCAAAACACTAGAGAGAGAGACACACTGACATACAGTATCAGCTAAAGAATGAAATGCAGGTGTAAAGCAGCAACATAACGGGCTGTCTGGTGCAGTCGATGCTTGTGAGCGGCAAGGGCCTAGCTTCAAAAATCATTGTGAGAGAGCCTTGTAGTATCCTGGCCAATGAGGTTGTATGGAATCTGGTGGCTGGTCTGTGTCAGATTCCATACAATGACAGTTGACCCAGGCTTTCATCGTGGACAGTCATATCTTTATGTAGAAGAATAAATATCTACCTTAATAATCCCTCTTGCGTGTTGTGGTGCTTCGTGAGCAGGACATAATAAGCCTTCTGACACTTGCTGTGCATAGGTAGTGCAGAAGTTTTAGTACAACAATGATGCATGTTTGAAAATGGTTGACTACAACAGAAACACTGGTCCCCATCGGGGCATTCCCTACCATCATTTACCTTGACAAGCAACAACCATACACAAATCAGACGTGGTTCTGTCTAACAGGTACAGTGCATAGTGAACTTCTAGGCCACCTTTCCTCTAAGTGGGAACACAAGCACCCCCACAAAGGTAGCCTTTAACAGTAAGGTGTCAGAATCATCTATCCCAGTCTTCCATGGACGGTTGAGTGGTGGCTCAGTGTTTGTAGAAGGCCAGTGGTGAAGCTCAGTTCGCATTGCATCCTGGGGTATGTTTCAGTGCTCATAAGAAATGTGATTTGCGCATGAAAGTTTAATGAAGGTGAAGACTGGAGGTGCTCCCCTGTAAATCCTACTTCATCCTACAGATGAAACTCTATCAGTAAATTTTTTTTAAAGTTTGGATTTTTTTCTACTTTTTGCACTGGTGCTTTGTTTAGTGACCATGCCTACAAATAAATTTAGCAGCATTAGCAAGGTGGGTTAGTACCGGTACTAGTGGCTTCCTTACATTTACAATTCTGATGCAACTGTATTGTTGGATTGGAGGAAGGAAGATGGCCCATTGACACTGCCCATCTGAAATCCCTTGCTCCCTTTATGTGTACCTGAAACCTAAAGGACCACAAACCACCGACAACCAAACACCAACCACAACTTATTGAGGTTTTGATCAGTGACTAATGCCAGATAAAAATATAGGGATTCAGATTTGCTCATCCTAGGCAGACACTTAGGGGACTCCAGATCCACCCATCCTACCATTTCATCATCTCTGACTCCCCCACACTCAGTATGACTCAGTATAACTGGAGGAAGCAGAAAGATTTTAAAAAAACACTGCGCTACCACCATTATTGTTTGCCACAAACGTTTGGTCTCATGTTCTCTGAATTGTTTATTTAACTGAAATCCAAACCTGCTACAGTAATGGCTGGACCACTAGTTTATCCACACTCTCTCCATGGGTCTTATGTCCTCTCATTCAGAGCAGCTGAAGTAGCACTCTCATGCATCCTTGTGATGTGACCAGCGATACCTGGCCTTCCCTAGTGGAGTAAGAGACTCCTTGAAGCCGCAGGTGCAAGACACAAGCCCTTTGCGTCTAACAAAAGGCCCAAAGACACTCAACACAGTTCACAATAACAACAGAAATGCTGAATGCAACCTCTTGCTGCTGCTGATCTATAGGATAGAGGGTGGAAAGGGGATGGAGCACCAACAGCACCACTTCTTGCACTGCTGCTGCCTGTGCTGTACCTGTTGTGTGTATGTGTGTGGGGGGGGGGAAGCTTCAAATGTACTTTATTAACTTTCCTTTAAGAAATATTTTTAATTTTTTAAATGACAATCACAGTGCACAAATACTACAATAAGTATTAAGAGTTTGTTAAGGAATGAACAAAATGACAAATATACTAAAAACTTATTTTATTAATCAATTAATTAATGAAATATCCTTTTAATAATTATAGATTAAAATCATATGAATTCTGTATGTAAAGAATGTGTGTATTACTGCTGCACAGTACATGTTCTTTCTGCCAGAGCAGCTTGTGTGTGTGAAAGCACAGGCGCAGAGTGCAATAATTGCCATGCAAAGGGTTGAGGAGAAGAGTGGTGTGAGCTGATGAGTAGGAATGGGAGGAAAAGAGGGGTCTCTCTTCATAAGGGTCTGGTACCCAGGAGGGCACATGTAAAAATGCAGAGCATATGACCGTGGATTAGCCGCAAGGACACAATGGGACAGTTTTAAATATCAATGACAATGGATTGAAACAGAAAGTCCCATCTGCACATTTTAATAGCAGTGCTTGTTTTAAAGCAATGTTTGAGTTTAAAAAGGGCCAAGATTAAAACTCCTCTCTGCAAGATGAATTGAGTGGGTGCCTAAAGTCCAAAAAGGGAGATTTATATAGATTAACTGGTAATATTGCAAGGCTGCTTTGACATCCTTCATAAAATCTTATTAATAAAGGATTTAAAAATAGAGTAGTCGTGCTCACATGGTTATTGTATAGGCTTAATTTTTTAGAACTGTGACATTTCTCCTTACCTTGTTATTTTTAGTGGTACTTATCACAGCAATTCATACTAACTCTGGATGGCTTTAAAGCATGACCCGCTTGTCAGTAGGTTTGAGTAGTGAGACGTTATAAATTGGTTTTGGTTCAGAGTTTGGGAAGTACACATCATTTAACAATTTGAAAACGACTTATCTCAAAGTTAATTTCTTTCACATTTATTATTACTTTAGAGAAACACTTGTTTAAGACTGTGCCACAGTGCCTGGGACTGACCGAATCACCTACATTTCTAGTTAACTTAAAAGGATGACTCTGTCCTCAGGCACACCATGTACTAATCTTGGGCATTCATTTAATAAGCCAATGCTCGGTGCAAGTCAGTTCTTCAGTAGTTTATAGACTGAAAAAACGGTCTGGAATAGAGGGGCTGGGATAAGATGAAGTCATCTGGAAAATTACTTCTAGCACCAGACCAAGCCATACCACTGCCTTCTGGGTATCCGGTAACTTACTCACTGCTTGCACTGGGATGTATGATATTACATTACATTTCATTGTAACGCATGCCTTTACCACACATGTGTTACAACGTGAATGCCATTACAATGCAAACCTTTACCACGCATGTTATTTCTACTTAAGATCATGCTGGTGCGGGCGCGCAGCGGACAGTAATAATGTCTACTGGCGCCTCGCACGCCACATGTCTTCGTGCTTTCTGCTACCTTTTTTTTTTAAACATTTTTTATTGTTCTTTCACATGAATTGGTACTGATTACAAAAATCTGAAGTTGTAAGTATCCACATCGTGTACAGCCGTGCCAACATTGAAGTAACATCGTCGTGAATCTGCATTGCTCACATCTCTCACGTGCCCCCCTTCGTATGCATATAACAATTACAATTGTCTTAAAAGTTACACTGATTGTGATTGTGTCCATTAATCACTCAAGTCCGGATCCGATTCTTCGAGCGGCGGGGTACAGATGTTTCCTCTGAAGGCATTCCACCTCCCCCACACTCGTGTCCACCTCTTGGGGCACCTTCTATGGAAAAAAACCGCCTTCTCCGCCACCATTGCTCTATCCATGTCTCCACACCACTGTCTATGTGTGGGGACTGCCTGCGCTCCCCAGTGTTGACCTTTATTACGTTTAGCCAGCATCATACCCAAAGTCACCCAGTCCTGAGCCGCATGATTGAGGTCTGTCGGCTCCCAAATGTTAAGAAGACATCTCTTGGGTTCTGGGGGGACAGTGGGCCCACAAACCTGTGTGATAGTATCCATGATAGCCTCCCAGTAGTGCAAAATCTTGGGACATTCCAGCAAGGTATGATAAAAAGTACCCGGTGACCCGCAACACCTCAGACATATCGGGCTGTCAGTTCTTCCCATTCTGTATAGTGTCTGTCTTGTGTAACATGTTCGGTGCAATATTTTGAGATGTACGAGTTGTAGTTTGGAGGGTATGGCTACTTCACGTGGGGACGCAAGGGCCTCCTGCCAGTCCGTTTCATCCAGCTCCCCCAGTTCGGCCTGCCATTTGTCACGGAGGCCGACCGTGGGATCCCGCCAGTTATTTATAATTTTACGATAAGTCAAGGAGATGGCCTTTTTGGTCAGGTAGTCTGTCAGTAGTCTGTCCTCAAGTGGTGAGGACTCGGGGAGATCGGTGCCTGGTGGAATGGCTTTTGTGAGCGCATGTTTGATCTGTAGGTAGCGATATTGTTCCGTCGGCCCCATCTCGTAGGTTTCCTGCAGTTGGGAGAATGAAAGGATCTCGCCTTTTCTCCACAGGTCCCCCACCCTCGATATACCTATAAGGTCCCATCTGGCAAAGCCCTTGCTATTACGGAGCCTACCTAATCGTCGGGTATCCTAAAGTGGTGCAAGTTGCGTTAAGACCCCCTCCCAGCCAAGCGCACGGAGCGTCGTGAACCAAATGTGTACTGTGTGTGCAGTTGGTCCCGATAGTGTATGTTTACGGGATTTGTCGTATAGTGCACCCAAACCTCCCTCAGTTCCGAGAGTGTGTCTGTCCATGCGAAATGCAGGGTCATCCTGTGGGGCATGTATCCATTGGTTTACCACAATAAGCTGCGAGGCCCAATAGTATGTTTTAATATTAGGTAGGGCGATTCCGCCGTCGTACCAGCCCCTTACCAATTTATGCTGGGCTATACGGGCAGGTTTCCCACCCCAGAGAAGATGACTTACTTCTGCGTCGATCGCTTTGAAGTAGGAGTGAGGAACCGGGAATGGAGTGTTCTGCAGGGCGTATAAGAACCTGTGGAGTGCCATCATTTTGAACAGGGCGGCTCGACCCAGGAGCGTCAGTGGTAGGGAGTGCCAGTGTGTAACGTCGCGGTGGAGTCTTTTCAAGGGCTCCATGAGGTTTTGCTCGATGAAGTGTGCGGGTTGGGAAGTGATATATATTCCAAGGTATTTAAACCCCCTGCCTGCGACTTGTATCATGCAATCTGGTGGCAACCGTGGAGACGAGCCACTAAGCACGTAGAGAACAGACTTGGCCCAGTTAATAGTATAGCCGGAGACCCTCCCATATGACGCACAGATGTCCAATAGTACAATTATTGATCGTCGGGGGGATGCCATATACAGTAAGATGTCGGCAGAATATAGGGAAATGCGATCCTTGCTTCCCTCCGTACACTTAAGCCCACGTATCCTTGGGTCCCTCCTTATCCAGGCCGCCAAGGGTTCCAATACTAAAGCAAACAGAAGGGGAGACAGTGGACAGCCTTGTCTTGTTCCGCGACCGAGGGGAAAGTCGGCGGAGACTCGCCCATTTACCACCATATGTGCCAGAGGTTGTGCGTATAGAAGTTGGATCCAAGCACAAAATTTGGGTCCAAAGCCAAAGTGTTGTAGCACTGCAAAAAGAAAGGGCCATTCAACTAGATCGAAGGCCATACGTGCGTCCAAGGAGAGTATGACAGCCTCTTCCTGTATAGTGGGCATGCGGGCCATTACACTATGAAGTCGTCTCAGATTAAGTGCTGTATTGCGGCCCGGCATAAAACCTGATTGGTCCGGGTGCACTAGGGTTGTAAGGTATGGTTGGAGCCTAGCGGCCAGTGCCTTTGCTAATATTTTGGCTTCTGCATTCAGCAGCGAGATTGGTCGATATGATGAGCAGTCCTGAGGGGGCTTACCAGGTTTTGGGATCGCTACTATTGTTGCAGTGCGCTGATCTCTAGGGAGTGTACCCGCCTTAAGGCAAGCTTCATACATTTTGAGCAGGTGTGGCGCAAGTTTACATGCTGCTTTTTTGTAGAGTTCGATGGGGATGCCATTGGGACCTAGAGCTTTCCCTGATTGGAGCCCACTTATGGCTGGTGTTAGTTCATCGGGAGTCAGGTCCTCCTCCAAGGCCTGAGCTTCGTGGGGTGCAAGTTTGGGCATCTGTATGTCGTGAAGGAATGCAAGGTTCTCTTCTAGTGTGGCCGTGGCTTTTGGAGTGTATATTGTTTCGTAATGATTTGCGAACGCATTTACTATGTCCTGCGGGTCTGTAAGTGCGACCCCGGTGTCTAAGTTGAGTTGTGCCACCCAGCGATCGGCACGCTCCCTCCTGTCCAGTCAAGCTAAAAGCTTGCCAGCCTTGTCACCAACTTCGTAAATAGTGTGTTGTGTTTTGGTGACCTTGGCCTTAGCTTCCTCCCACATGTAGTCCCTGTACTCTTGTTTTGCGAGGCCAAGCTTATGAGCTGTAGTATCGTTGGGATCAGAAGAGTGTTCGGCTTCGGCTTGGCTCACTGCCTGCTCAAGAGTCTGCACCTGATGCACTGTGTCGCATTTATGTGAGGTAATTAAGGATATTGCTTGGCCGCGCAAGACTGCCTTATAGGCCTCCCATAGGGTCATCGGGGAAGTTACAGAGTGTTCCTTTTCCATGAAGTATTGCCTCGTGGTATTGTGTAGGCCTTTCCAAATAACGGGGTCATTCAAAAAACCAGGGTATATGGGATATATGCGTCGCCTCCCCAAGATGTGAGATGTGTATTGTATCAAACAGGGGTGTGATCGGAAATACCTCTGGGGAGGTGAAGAACCCCCAACACTCTCTCCAAGCCAGATGAGAGTGTAAGGATGTAGTCTATCCTGGAGAGGCTATTGTGTGCTCCCGAGTGGAGGGTGTATTGTCGTTCCTGAGGGAAACGCAAGCGCCAAACGTCTACTAGTCCAAAGGCGTCAAGGAATTCAGCCAGACGAAGGTGAGCCCCGCACTGCTCCCTAGGGGGGTGTCTGTCAAGTGTAGCGTTCAGCGTGGCATTAAAGTCGCCCCCTATAATCAATTCGCCCTGCGGGAGTGCGAGCAGGAATTTACCAAGGGCCGGGACGGCGAGATTCTGCAGAGCAGGCGGGATGTATACGGAGACTAAATTGTACGCCTGCCCCTCCCACTGACATGAGATAGCCGCGAACCGTCCCTGATCGTCCGTCCAGGACCCGTTTATAACTAGTGGGAAGTTTTTACGAACAAGAATCCCCACTCCCCTTGAGCCTGAAGTGAACTCAGAGTGCGCCGCCATTTTAAATCCCCACCTGTCCAAAGTCTTACAGGCCGAACCTTCTAAGTGCGACTCTTGGATGAGGGCTACTGCTGAGGCTTGTCGTTTAAGATATTGCAGTACCAGCCCCCTCTTGTCACTTAGGCCGTTTACATTCCATGATATGATTGAAAAAGGGGGGCCCAATCTATTAAGGGTCTCGGGCTGTGCTTGCATAAGGTTGGTCAAGTCATCCCCTCCCGTCAGCGGGCACATTTGTGATGCCAGAGCATGGAAAGCAATGCCATATGGTTAGCGAACACAAACTGTGTATAGACTTAATCAGCATTTGGTGTACCTGTGTAAACAAAGTGAACATAAACTTTAACTGATCCCCACCCCCCACCCCCCTCCCTGCCTCCCTGCAAGACGGACACATAACTACCCGCCACCCCAACTTCGCAGAGTGCTTATTTTTCCCCATAACTTGTACTTGCGTGAGGGGGGGAGAGTAGTCCGACGATCACCCCGAACCATCCCCGCATTCAAAACGTACTTGATCAATTAAGTCCGTCACAGCATAGAATGCAATGTTTAACATTAAAGACGCCAGGCGGGTCAGAGTTCACAGTAATGCGGGCCAGGAACGTTGTCCCAGTACATTAGTGTCATTGGTGTTGTACTTCTACGCGACCTCCCAGCCGGCGTCCAGCAGGATTCAGCCCTAAAGTGTTGGAGCTCAGGGTATCTTCATTTTTCGGTCTCCCCCTGTGTTAGGTCTTCCAGTGAGCCTGTGTCTCTTGATTCTTGCGATGCCGCTCCCAAAAGCTGCTTGTTGCTCTTTCTTTCCTGTTCTACGCGGGCCTGGGGCACGACGCCATCCTTCCAACCAGTCATGGGTTTCCTCAGGAGTCCCGAAAAACCAGGTTTTACCGTCTGCGTCTACTCTCAACTTTGCTGGGAACAGCATTGAGTAATTGAGCTCTCGACGTCCAAGTTCTTTCTTGACCTCAAGAAAACTCCGCCGTTGTTTAGTCACTGCTGCTGTGTAGTCTGGAAAGAATGACACTGCACAGTTCTCTAGGCGCGATGGAGGAGCCACTCGTGCCGTCTGTAGTATGGCGTCGCGATCACGAAAATTGAATATTCGGGCTAGTATAGGTCTGGGGGGGGGGGGGCTCCGGGTCTCGGCCTGCCACCCGGTACCCGGTGGGCTCTTTCCACTGAGAAGAAACTGGACAGTCCTCGCGGCTGCAGATGGGCCTTGATAAGATCTTCAACAAATAGATCTAATGCGGGCCCCCTTTGCCCTCCGGTACGCCAATAATGGGACGCTGTTGCGCCTCGAGCGGCCTTCTTGATCGTCGAGCTTGGCTGCCATAAGCTTGTTTTCTGCTTCTAGTTGATGTACTTGCCGCTTCAGGACAGCCGCATCTGTGGAGAGAGTAGTTGTGATTGTTTCGACTTCCGTCACTCTCGCGGCCATTTTCTGAGTCAGCTCGCAGGAGCGAGACATCTGTGGAGATCGACCCCACTGTGGCTTGGACCTTGTCTTGTAGCGTAACCTCTGCTGGGCCATCAGATGCGAGGGTCTTTCGCGTGGGGTGCTGTGTTCCGTCTGGTTCTGCGGATCTTTATTGTACGCGTACTTTTCAAGTTTCAAGTTCTGCGCAGTCCGTTGGCCCCTGCCCCCCATTATGGCCAGACCACAGGGGCACCACTAGGAGTAAAGCGAATATGTGGCAGTAATCGCCGCTGCCTGCTTACTGGAGTATCATCCACGTGCGGCCTTTCGGTTTTCCTGCCGCAAATCTCCTGTGCCAGGGGTGGTTGGCGCCCCTGCAGATTCCAACTCCAGATGGAGCACCCCTACGGAGCGGGCTTTAGTTTTTAAACCACCAGTAAACTCACAGCGTTTGTGCAGCCCACAGGGACTGCAATGGATCCACCAAGACCCCGACCAATCACAGTCACTCGATATTCCAGCGCTCTTCGTGCCTCACCTTCAACGTTGCCATCTGCCCGCTCCACTCATTGGTATTAGTACTTGCCGTGCAGAGGTGCCTTTCAGAGGGTAACTGCTTTTGGATAATAAAGGCGTCGGCAGGGTTCCCCCTCCTTTTGACGTGTTCTCACTGATGCTGCTGATCTAGAGCACGGCGCTCCCCCGAGGCTAAGGCGCGCCAGCCCTGGGCGCCCAATGCTGTGCTGGGGGCACCGGCGGCACTCCCCTGGCCGCGCCAATCGGAGGGCTCACCCGTTCGTCGCCCCCTCTGAGTAGAGACCTGTAGGCGCCGGTGCCGAGCTGGCTGTGGAGGTGAGAGCTGTTAAGGCGCGTATGCCGTGCCACATCTCAGGGCCGGCCCCTCGCACGGGTTCGGGTCCGTAAATTGCGGCTCGATTTCGGCTTTACACACTGCTGCGCTCAGGCGGGCAACCCAGCGCAGGCCACGCCGCTGCATTCATCGCACGGATGCCGCACAGCCGCCCTGCTGGTTCCGGTGCCCTGCTTACTTTGCCGCCCGGCCTCTGCGGCACGCCAGACCCTGGCTTGCTGCGTGGTGCAGTCCGCTTTTCTCGGGCATGATGTAAGTCCGTTATTCTCCACTTCTTGGGGCTCTCAGTTAGGACAAAGGGTGCCTCGTTACTTCCGACGTCAAATCCGATGCCTTCTACTGCTGTTTGCTGACGGATTATGCAGCGGATTGATGGGGATGTCGGGTCGATCCCGGAGCCTCTCTAGGCAGCGGCCATTTCGTTTGGCTGCTAGCCACGCCCCCGCTTTCTGCTACCTTAACGTTATTTTGCACTGATGTATGCCATGCTCACAGTTTAATTGTGTTACGTTATGTTTTTAACCTCTAATAATTTAGTGCTTTTTTTGGCATTTGCACTTTACCTGGTCGTGTGTTGGGCCCCTGGGCAGCCCCTACGCCTGCACTTGGGCAGCCCTCTGCTCCGGTCCGCCACGGCGTTAGCTGGCGATTGTGCGGAGAGCAGAGGAATCTCGCCTCTCCCCCTTCCTGGCAAGCACTTCCGGGCAGGCGGGCGGGCAGGCAGTGGTCTAGTTGTTCAGACTCCCCTGCCTACTTTAGATCATGCTGGTGCGGGCACAGTGGGCGCGCCGCTGGCGCGCCTAAGGCAAGCCCGTCTGCGCCCGCCCACGCCAGGACATCGCCAGATGGCAGACATGCTGCCGGTTTGGCCGCCCAGCAGCGGTTTTATTCACGGAGCACTCTCATTGACATCGGCAAGGGCATCCACCATTGTACACATCAGCCTGACGCTCCTTGGGTAGGTCCTTTTGTCTGCAATTCCTGTGGTTTCAATTCTTCGGCAATCGCTAGTCCTGTATACGCTCCCTCACCTGCTATTAAACTTCTTAGCCTTAATTGCCGCTCGTTGGTCAAACACTTCGCTGAAGTGTTTGACCTAATTCAGGATGAAGCCCCTGATATTCTTTCCTTAACTGAGACTTGGCTCACTGCTAACACCGAGGCGGAGCCCAACCTGGCACTGCCCCAGGGATATGCCATTAAAACTCTTAACAGAGAAGGCAGGGGTGGTGGCATTGCGGTTGTCTTCAAAACTGGATTCACCTGTACCCTGACCAAAGAAAGCATTGCAGACTCTGAATGTGCTCTGTTTAAAATCGGTGTTAATGCTAATTTTACCCTTTCGGGCCTCCTGATTTATCACCCACCAGGACCTTCAAAAGGTTTTATGGAAGCCCTTGTCACTACATCGGGGCTGTTGACTACTAGGTCGGCCAACTTTAACATTGTTGGGGACCTCAACCTGCACTTGAAAGCTAGTCAAGATAGGGAGATTAGTAATTTTTTAGCGGACCTTGCAGCCTTCCAACTCATACAATATGTCCCTAATAGTACTCATTCTGCTGGCCATCTGTTAGATCCTTTTTTTTCAAATCTACCGGTCTTACAGCTAGCCCTCCCCTCCCCATGAGCTGGTCCGATCACTATCTGGTGTCATTGACACTACAGGGAATAGGACCTTTTCAAGAAGCTCCTCGGAAATCCATTCTAAAACACCCCTGGCATAAGTTGGATGTTGCTCGCTTCCGCGACATCCTCCTCTCTCATAGGCCTAACCTCCCTAACAATCCTGATAAGGCTAACAGTATCCTGTCAGACTGGATCTCACATACTCTCAACACTCTGATCCTGCTAAGATGTCCCACAGCCGTAGAACACAATCTGGCCCATGGTTTAATGACAAACTGGCTCAGGCTAGGAGAGCATGCAAAGCCCTGGAAAGGGCTTGGAGAAGACAGTATGACCCTTCCCTGAAACTACAATATCGAGCAGCCATTAAACAATACCACAAGTCTATTTTGAAGGTGAGGGCGGACTTTTTTTCGGAGAAAATTAAAAACAGTAGCAATCCCACTAAATGTATATTCTCCTTACTTAAGGATCTTAAAACTTCTGGGCAACCCGTTTCATCCCCTCTCACTTCCAACGAGCAATGTGAGATCCTTGCTGCCTTTTTTATTAAAAAGGTGGACGATATCTACAAAACTTTTCCTCATACGGTGCCTCCAATAGGTCGGCCTATCCCGTTGGCCGTTACCGGCCCATCACTTTCCACCTTTCCTGCGCTCTCCCAGGAAGCCATGCGGCTTATCTGTAACAAACTTAAATCTGGATCTCCTGCCGATCCCCTCAAACCCGACCAATTTAAAATTTTCTTACCACAGCTATCGTCTGTGTTCTGTGATCTCATAAATCTGTCCCTATCCTCTGCTGTGGTCCCCATGGCCTGGAAACATGCTAAAGTGATCCCACTTCTCAAGCAACCGACATTGGATGAGTCCAAGCCAGCTAACTTTCGTCCCATCTCCCTCCTCCCTTTGACAGCCAAGATCACCGAAGCTCACATCAATTCCATCCTCTCCAGCTACATTGACACTAATAACTTGCTGGACCCCTCTCAGAACGGTTTCCATCTGCATCATATTACGGAATCTGCCCTTCTGGCGATCACGGAACATCTGCGACTTTCACTGGATTCTGGAGGAACTTCTGCCCTGATCCTATTGGACTTAAGTGCTGCATTTGACACTGTGTCCCACTGGATTCGTTTGCAGCACCTAGAGGACATTGGCATCTGTGGCTCGGCCTTGGGGTGGCTCTCTTCGTTTCTTTCAGAAAGATCTTTTCAAGTGATCGGCCCCCTTTCTGCTCTCAGACGCACAGTGTGAGCCAAGGGGTCCCGCAGGGCTCCGCCCTGAGCTCGACCCTTTTTAACATCTACATTCGACCTTTGGCAGCTGTGGCAAAGGACAGGGGGTTGACTGTGGTCTCCTACACGGACGACATGCAGTTAGTGAGCGCCCTATCCGATAACCCCGCACGGGATGCCTCTAAGTTCAAAAAGGACTTAACAGCGGTCGTGGACTGGATGACATCGAACTGCCTCCAACTAAACGCCACCAAATCGGAAATCCTGCTGGTGGGGAAAAACACTCATCTGTGGAGTGAGCAATGGTGGCCTTCCGCCCTTGGCTCCCCACCTATAACCAAGCAGATGGTCAAAAATATGGGTGTCTGGATGGACTCAGCACTCTCCTTCCAGCCCCAAACCAAGGCAGTGGCTCGAGTCTGCTTCGGGCTCCTTTGTGGTCTCAAACTTTTGTTGGGTTTCTTTGAGGCTAATTCTCGGCAGGTTATCATTCAGGCCACCATACTATCTAGGCTGGATTACGCCAGTGCTCTTTACTTAGGGGTTAACAGAGCAGAGACACAGCGCCTCCAAAGAATACAGAATGCGGCCATCCGACTACTGTTTGGGCTCCCCAGGACCTGTCACACCTCGGAGTTCATTAATAGACTCCATTGGCTCCCAGTGGAGAAGAGTATTCTTTTTAAAGCACTATGCATTGCCCACCATATCCTTAACGCTCAATCCCCTGAAATCCTTGCAGACCTTCTCATACCTTATACGCCCACTCGTCTCCTGTGCTCTTTCAACCAGCATCTGGCAGCCACCCTGCGGGTCAAGAGACAGAGCCGGAGGACGCTCTTTCCAAGCTTTAGCTCCAAACTCTGGAACTCCCTTCTGGTGAACATCAGAAACATTCATAATCATGCTGCTTTCCGCAAGGCCATAAAAACTCATCTGTTCTCTGAATAATCGGGTGTGGCGTGCTTCGGCCCTGTCACCTATCTTCTGTCTGAGATTAGCGCTGGGACGCCCCTTGGCTAGGGCAGCCATGCGCTCTACAAATATTATAACATAACATAACAATGAATATGCCTTTACCACGCATGCCTTTACAATGAATTTGATGTAAAAAGCATGTATGTTGAAGGCATTTGCGAGGCAAAGGTTTCCCTGACCCCTACCCTAAGCCCTATTCCCAGTCCCTGGCGTACCCCACCCCCGGCCCCCAACCCTTTTAAAAAAATACCCTTGCCTTGGCCTAAACATAAGAAACCTACGCCTGAGCGACCCCCTCATTGCCCCAGCCCTTCCCGTTCCCTAAATCCTAAAACACTACTGCTGCGTGATCCCCAACCCCCAGCCCTTCCCCTACCCTAAACCCTAAAGCACTACCCCTGTGTTCCCCAGTCCACCAGTCCTTCCGCTACCCTACACTACTACCCTTTTGCTCCCCCATCCCCCAGCCCTTCTTTAACCCAAAACCCTTAAATAGTAGCACCCCACCCCATGCCCAAGCCCCCTTACCTCTCTCCTCATGCAGGGAGCTCATCTGAGGGGCGGTGCACGTCATTATGAGGAAGTGGAAGAGTCTCTCCATTTCCTCTAACAATGTAGATTGCCTACGAACGCGGTTCTTTCCACGCGTATGCCCTACCTTTACATCGAAATTTGTTGTAAAAGCATGCATGGTAAAAGCATATGTGTAGTAAACAAATGCGAAGTAAAGACCACGCACTGTAATGGAGCATGCGTTGTAACGCATGAATTGTAATGGTATCCGTGGAAACAGCCGCGTTGTAATGGCTGTTCCCCTAGCACTGAGGTTAACAATACCTTGTTATTTGAGGGATTAGGGTTAGATTGAGGTTTCCAAGGAAGAGGCTAGTTTCTTTCTGTCCAGTGTTGCATTTTCAAGCCAATGAGTCTATTTTGTGGTTTCAAGAGATGAGTGAAAGACGTATAATCAGTTCAGGATTTAAGGTTTATTGTGACTCATGAATACTTGAGTTGGTTGATAAATAGCCACAGCACCATGGTGCATGCGCACAAATGTGTCATCATGCTCATGGCGGTGGGGTGTTAAGCTCATAGGAGAGCCTAACACGCAGCACGCTGCCATGGCAGCGCCTGCAGCATGTTCCTGCACGGTGTGGCATGCATGCCACACCGTGCAGGAACAGGGGTGCAATTACAGGGGAGACAACATGTGCCCCCCACCACATGTACCCCAGGCTCAGATCCGGCAGGAGACCCTTTTAGGGCCCCCTTAGTTGCCTCCCTGCCACCCTTTTCATGGCGGGCTTACCGCCATGAAAAGGATGGTGAAAAGGCAACTCAGAATATGCTTGGTGGCAGCGGCACCGTCAGCATATTCATGCCTGTTGCAGACTGCCAACCCAGTGGGATCCTTGACTACCTATGGACTGCCGTACTCGTAATAAGGCCCTTAATCTATTTGAGGGATTAAGGTTGGATTGAGGTTTCCAAAGAAGAGGCCGGTTTGACAAGATCCAATGTTTCATTTTCAAGTCACTGGGCTGATTTCACGCTTTCAAGAGGTGAATTGAAATGCTTATTAGATGAGCCCTATATTCAGACCAGTTCATAATTTCCGGTTTATTTTTCCTAATGAGTGCCAGAGTTGACTGGCAAAGTTAGATTAATTGCTTCCAGATTTCCACAATTCAGTTTAAGAGGGCTGCCCTGCTCATAGAACTAGCTGAAATGACAGTAGAACAAATCTTCGAAACAGCAAACTAAGAAAACGATGTTGCAAGCATACATTTGTTTATTCTCTTCTGGGTGAGGGTTTTGTTTCTGCAGCTAGTAACGCTTGCACTGTCATCAAGGAAGGCTTGGTGACAGGTGAGTTGAGTGTACTGTGGAAGGGCATAGCAATAGTATGGAAATTTAAAAGGAGTGTAACAGGGTTGGGTGGGGTTGGGTTAGTGAGTGTGAGGACAGCTAGTCCAGGTTTTTCATTTGGACGCTGGTACCTGCAATCATACTTATTTCATTATAAATTCAGGAGTACAGGCAAGAGAGTGTAAAGAAATGTCCTGTTACGAGTAACTCCTCACACATGGAAATCTGAGAGCTTTGGAGCAGTCAGTTAGCTTCATGTACCCTCTCTGGCATCATGTTACTGCTTTGTATGTTACTAGTACTGCCACCCATGCCATCATTTTAGAAGAGGAAAGTGGGAGATTAAAAAAAATGAATCATGAGAATATATTTTCCCCATTGACTTCTTCTGTGGAAGAGGCATTTTCAGGCAGGAGACAGCCAAAATAAAGTATTTTTGGCTTAAGAAATCGTGAATCTCCCACCTAAACTGAATCGGGTCTATTGGCATATATAGGTACTGAATGGAGCAATTATAATGCTTGAATGTAATTGAATATACTACGGACGGTAATACTTTTTGCCAATATGACTGTTTTTCTGCTTTGGGTCAATATATTTTATGATGAAGTGTCACTCAAGGTGTCACACTAAGAATAAGAAAATATCACATGTAGGCACAATGCAAAGATGGGAATGTCACGCATAAGCGGGCTGAAAACTTGGCAGCTTTTACTATGTGGAAATGCATGGTTTTGCTGGGAAAGCTCAGTTTTAGCACACCAAACTTCAGATGTCTGTGTGTAACTAGAGAGTCACTGACTAATCCTGGTTGATGCACTGGGGAAAAAAGATGCATATTTATAATGCTATTGGATGTCACCTTGTGTCAGGAAGCACTGTGAATATACAAGTAATATATTCGGACATGTTTACACATAGTATAACATAGCCTGCAACATTTTAAAATGTATAGGCTACACATAGTTTAAGATAGGCTGCTGCAAACTGTGCAATAAGCTTTCAAAGAAAGCATTTTGTCACAATGTTTTGAAAAGGTGGGTGTTTCCTTTCTGACCCCACAGTTCCCCACCCCACACTGTCTCTATGTGGTTGCCCCACCATCGATGCAGCCCTCAGGCACTGCCCACAATGTACGTTTTGGCCCCCGGCAAAATGTTTGTGAGTACCTGTAATCTACTCTATTTCAGACTGTTTTACGGCCACTCCATGCACCTCCCCTGAAAAGAGGCATGCACCCTTGCTACAGTCTAAAATCGGGTGCTTGCCAATTTTCCCCACAAATGACTGATCTGCAGTTGGTAAAATCATTAGATACTGATTCTGAAAATTAGAATGTGTAAATTACAACTGATAATTCAACTCTTTGTGCACCTAAACTCAAATTTGGTGAAAAAAATGTGTTCCTGATTCAAGACCTTGAGGTCTACAGAGGCACTAACTGAAAGAACTGTATGGAATTGGAAGCCGCACATTTAATCTGAATTTCAGACCGCACATTGTAATACAATATTGGAACAAACACACAAAAGGGTAGTATTCCAATCCATCATTCTTTTGTCTTGCAGCAGGTACAAAGCTTATTTGCACGTGGCAGGGCCTAATCCGAGGTGGCTCAGTGGGCAAACGAACGATGGGTTGAAATGCTACCTCCAGCGATTGCTATTGGCTACACTATTTGCAAGCCTTCCTCTCATCACTTTTTCTGTGCTTGATGTAATGGCATAGGTGGCCATGGGTAAGTTCAGACGTGGGTCTCGATGTCACTGTGCCACTGGAACCAAATTGCACTTGACTCAAAAAGCCCAACTAGGCCAAAACTGGTCTTGGGTTGCATGTGTTCAGAGAGAACTTGGCTCGGAAGTTTGCGCTGGACTGGTCCTAATGGAGCAGGATCAAGGCTGATTTGCATATGGCTGGTTCTAATCTGAGGTAGCACAGTGGGCATAAAAACTATGGGGTGGATTGCTAGCCTGAGCAATTTCCAGTGGTCAGACTATTTGCAAGCATTCCTTTCATCACTTTTTGTGTGTTTCAATAAATCTTGGAACACAAAGATATATTTTGTGTTTACCTTTCCCATATTTACTTACCTGATTTAGGCATCGATTACCTACATCTGTTCGAAACCACTAAATATATAGCTTTGAAGCAAATGTTCTGCTACTTGGATTAGAAGGTACCGTGGCTTATATGGTGACGTCAGCAAAAAAGAATTACAGCTATTTGCATAAGGCTTTCATTAACATCAGCCTAAGAAAGGTCAGGTGTACCTACGTGCGGAAGGAGATTACTGAAGGACGCATACACTTGTATTTAATTATATCACGAGACACTGCACCTCTACGAAGCAGTATGGTGGCGCTGGTAAACAGCACTAGCCACTATAAAATTGAAAAATGTCTTTGAAACTTTTATACAAATTTAAAATGTCGAATTTTCCAGCTTAGTATATATTGGAGATATCTGAGCTATGTATTAAATGCGAATTATTTTTGGATGAACAAGGTTCTATCATGTGACTGCAACCCAAGCCTGCTCTTTATAAGAAAACACAGGAGCAGGAAAATCATTTATAAAAATATGCAATACCTCAACTCGAGCCACGTACGCTTAAGCAACATGGAGACAGACAAACATCAGAACATATTTTTAGGTCGATTGGGGCGACTGCATTTCATAGAGTGATGGTTTCAAAGGTTTTGGGGGCAGCGCACGTACATCAGCCTATTGCAAATTCAGACTGCATTGTTAACAGTTAACCACCTGCAGGCTATTTCAGCCAGGAATGCACAAATCGTATGACAGCCTGTAATAATTAGCTTCATGTTCCCAATTTTCAGAGATATTAATTCAGACTCCAGCCATTTTCAATCGTTGAGTCTGCTAAAACTGTCTGAATAGAGAATGCGAACGAGAATGCCCCCAGCTTGCCATAAAATTTGAGGACAACTGTTGCTCCATCTGTTTATGCTTTTTGCAACATTCTTCAAACTAAACCAGGGCTTCCAAATTTCAATCCATGATGGTCTTTTCAATTTATGACGACTCCTATAGGAAGAGCTGCAAATTTAGTGTATATTTTAGGACCTACTGCGATTAAAAAATAATGTATTATCTGTAAATGTGGAGAATGACTCATGTGAGTAGTTTAGCCACTTGGACCGGATTCCAAGTTGCATGATAGAACTACCAGGTACGGAGCCATCAGTGCTGCCTTCTAATTTCACTCTGCTCCATGCAATCATGAGTTGACAGGGAAGGCATGGGGATTAACACGTTGGTCCTGGAATTACTGGTCCCTTCCCTGCATGTTCCCCTCCCCCGATTTCGGCCCTGAATTCTGTACACAGAATCCTACTGCTTTTAACAAAGGTAATCTATGTGCGAAACATCAGGGGCCCGCTTACGAGTTTAGCAGTGCAGCAATGGGACCGCCCCGCCAAACACCCTTTCTTTCCTCACCGCCACTGATTTCATGGATGAAAGACCTCCATTAAATCAGTGGCTGTGATGAAAGTCGTAATATGCTTGGCAGGACCGCAGTGGTCCTGCCAAGCATATTACTGCCTTAAGCCTGCCCCGCCACTGATAGGGAACAGCAGCTCCCTGGTGGAGTCGGCGGTCCCAGGGTGGCACAAATGCCAAGGTCGTAATGTGGTGGTCGGGAAACCGCCGCCCCATGCCGGACTCGTAATTAGGCCCCAAGTGTGAGTGCTCACCCTGTCTTCTCAGAATCAGGCAGGGCACTATCTGTCGAGATGATACCACTTCACTCGGCTTATTTTTAGCCTAAACAGCTGCACAAACTTTACTGCTGAATAAGCTTGCTGCTGTGACAATATAGCCTGAACAAACAATCTATATTTTTTGTAAAGTACACCTTTCACCTTCTAGAAGCCATCTAGGTGCTGAGCATATATTACACCTGAAGGAATTCATCTAGAAACGAGGCCTAATTATGAAACGAAACCCTGTTCCTGGCTGTGCGGCCAATTTGGAACACAGCTTAACAGGAAGTGTGACCATAGCTTAACAGGAAGTGTGATCATCAGTAACAGTGCTTGACCTTAACACCATGCCTCACAGTTTCTGATTAAGGAACTGGAGAAGCACTAGTAATCATTAGTATGTAGGTCTTAAATGTATTGAGTCGACACCTGGTCCATCTTGTTGAAAAGCTTGATGGGCTAGGCACAGCGCCATAAACCTAGACCTCCCTTCTACACAAGGTCAGTGCATAATATGCAGTGAATGAAATTCAATGGCATTACAAAAGGAACAAAATGCATACAGCCTTGTTTTGTGCACTCTGCAATCTTACCAGGGAGTACTTTGAAGGGTTGGCACATGCCATGTCAGTTATCGAAACTCAAAGATAAACAGATTTACTTTGCAAAAGGTTTTGATACCCACACTCAGATTGCCATCCATGAGGAGGAGCAGCCGGGTATCATCTGTATAAACTGAGAAATGAAACATAAACAGTAAGATTGGCAACAGAATATGGAGAAATATGAAAAAATGACTACTGGTAATCCCAGAGGTTATTGGCTGAGACAAGAAGTCAAAACGTGGCGGATCAACAACTTCAAAGCAACCAAAAAGAAAGAAGATGATCAACGTAAGAGCTCCATCCTAGCTCTATAATGGTGCCAGTGCAAGCAAAATGGCCAAAGAAGATGGCGCGATCACAAACGGCCAAGGTCGCTGTTAGACCTGGCATTCTTGGCGTGGTTTTCCCTGACTTTTTGCCTCTACCTCCTGTGTTTTTGATGCTGTGCTGGATTTCGTTTTTGCTGGCTTAGATGCTTTGGGCACTTTGCCACTGCTGATCAGTGTCAAAGTGCAAGTGCTCCCTATATAAATTGATATTGTGATTGGTTCTCCCTGATTGGCATATTTGTTTACCAGTAGGTCCCTAGTAAAGTGCACTACATGTGCCAAGGCTGGTAAAGCAAATGCTACTAGTGGGCCTGCTACTCGAAAAATTGGTCGAGAGAAACTACCCACGAAAGTTAACCAAAAGGGCAATGAAAAGAGCCTGGTATACACCGAGGGAGGCACTCTTAACCCCCAAAGAAGGATCATTAGAAACACCTTTGGTCTGTGTGACAACATTCTCGACAATGACAAATGAGATTAAGAAAATCGTAAAAAAGAATTGGAACACAGTGAGAGGTATCGAAATTTTCAAAGATGTTCCAGTCTTCGCTTTTCAGGAAAAACAAGAGCATTAGAGACCACTTGGTACGGGCAAACACACAGATAAAAAGACATCGGCCTACGTTACAGACAATGCTGGCCCTCCCACAGTAATAGGACATCACAAATGTGGGAATTGCAATCTATGTTCCTGTACTGTAGAAGGAAGCCTTTTCAACTATGGAAACAAAAGCATTCGCCATGAGTTCACCTATTGCAACACGACAAACGTTAGATATTGCATCATGTGTCCTTGCAATTTGGCGTATGTTGGCAAGACAACCCAACAAGTAAAAAAACATATTACACAGCACAAATCTCGAATAAAATGTAAAGTACAGAACGCACCTATGGTTGAACATTACCTTCAGAAGGATCATGGTCCGAATGACATCCAATGGACAATCCTAAAAACACGTCAAAGGAAAAGATACAGAGAGGCTGTTGGCCAGATTTGAAGCAAAATTAATACTGAAGCTAGGGACAACGGACCATGGATTGAATAAAAGGACTGAAATCATGCATTGCTGTTAAACCACTGCAGGTTCGGAGAGCCACACCATGCAAGCACAAGAAGATCATGACAACGGCGTCAAAACAACAGTGATCCCACACACCCATTCTCTCCAACATCCCTGAGAAGCCTTGAAACCTCCACTGTTCAAACAACACAGTATGGCAACACCTATCAAGGTTAAAGACACAGACACACGATAGAGGCCATAAGAGATGGCGGAAACCATGCAAATCTGCAAAGCATATCCATACAAAATCGCACGAGTCCAATTATCAAGCCTCAACAAAACCGAGACCATCTTTGGATGGAAGAAAATGACGGAGCTCATGCAAAGTCACAAACAACAACATAAAAATCGTATGTGTCTTCCTTCAACAAAACATGAGTCCAATAATTTTGAAGAAGCTGCAGTCACCTACTGCCAAATCACACCAAGGCACCCCCGTTGCCCTAATCACAAGAATCCGAGCACACCACTATCGGCAATGAACAGATGGAGAGATAGAGCTGCCACAACAATCAGCGAGGCGGATCCAAGTATATCACAAGATTGAAAAAAACAACCGGCAACGAACAGATGTAGCGTCGGCGTTGCCACAACAACCAGCAATGAAGCAACATCAATATGAAAGGAAATCAGGCACGGAAGCCCGGAAGTCAGGCAACAAAAAAAATGACACCTGACACGCCCCCGCGTCGAAACGTGATGACGTCAGAAGACGCCAGCATTCAGGATATGTACCCGGAACCGGCCGCTGAATTAATAACGCTGTCAGCAAAAGGGACGACGCGAAGAAGCAGAGACAAACTAAAGGACAAAGAAGAAAACTGGATCCACACGTTTTAAGGTAACGCGCCGCTCGCAGTAACCGAGGTTACTGAGGGAACACGTACTAGATGCATGCTTGAGCACGATCTCGCATGCAAAACGGACACAGCCGGTGCTAACCAACACACGGAAAGGAAGTAGACCCCAACGGGGGATAGACACCATAAGCCATACTAAAGATAAATCCGTCAACCTCACAAAGTATGTCGGGAACCACAACAACCACCACAAATACCCGTCCTTTTTTGAAAAATCCTCCCGGCATGAACCTTACATTAATGTGTAGACTGACCACCTCACTGCACATTAAACTATATGCCACGATGAACGATTCAAAATTCCTTCATACCTGACCTCTCCCTTTTAAACACCTCTAGAAGAATTCTGACAACGCAAAAGAAGAGAAGTCCACTGATCCCAAAGAGGTCTCATACACCCAAGAACAAGAATCCAGTTCCAGATAAACTGATGACACGCACTAAGTATGGGTAACCCTGATAACTAACTTAACAACATGTGACTCAATTATGTCATTTTTAATGTTCCCCATTCACTGCCAAACTAAATCGCCCTTCTCCCCCTCCACCACAGAGTCCTACACCAAATCTCCCAGCCCTGAGGAAGACCTTCTGAAAATCCTCTCGGTCCCCACACGAAGGTCGAAACGCGTCGGCACCCCCCACACAGAGGCCAAGGGATTCCCCTTGTTGAAGTGTTGAAGACATCAGAATGACTGACATACAAGCTGGATTGAGACAGCTTAGACACTATTGATTTTCCACAGGTTCTCCCTGACCTCTTCACTTTGGACCCAGAAATATGTTTGTATAGAGGTCTTAGCAATTCAAGAGACCCAATACCTCACGATTACAGTAGGACTGTTCAATTGATCATGTATAAGATGAAGCAATTTAATGTTTTATATGTTTTGTTCCCGTACAACTGTGTATAGATTTATTTGTACACTGGTTTGTGTAAAGATTGTATAACTCTGTTACAACTGCCAAAACGAAAACAAAAGCACAAACAAGTCAAATAACGACACTGTTAAATGCACACTGTGAGTTTTGGTGTTCGCAAAGAGATGGGCTCTAATATGTGGTACTGACAATTCAAATGTATCAAATGAAGCAAACTAAGAAACTTCACCCGCAGATAAAAAATAATCTGGGGTTGTAAACATTTTGCAGAATCTATGGTCCAAGAGGCATCTGTTCCTTGCCTAGTTTAACTGATTCCAGCCTCTTGGTCCTTAACTGAATCAATCCCCTTCATGCGACTGACTAGTGGGCCTGCAACACTGATTGTGCCACCCACATGAGTAGCCCCAAAGAGATGTCTCAGGCCTGCCACCGCAGTGCTTGCGCGCAGTTTGCTAACTGCCATTTTACCCTGGCCAGTGTACCCACTTGCCAGGACCTACCCTTGGGCAGGGTGCAGTGTATGTAAAAGATAGGACATGTACTGGTGTGTGTACCATGTTCTGATAGTGAAATACTGCCAATTTCGTTTTTCACTATAGAAAGGCTATCTTGCCCATAGGACAGAATGGGGAATGCTGTGTAACATTTTACCAGCATATCTTCCCATAGGAGTGAGATAGAAAAATGGAGTCTGGTATCCCTGAGCTCAGAATTTGATAACACATCTTTTAGTAAGGATGGTTTTTAAATTCTGTGTTTGAAAATAGCACTTTTAGAAAGTGGCTATTTTCTTGTTCAACCTTTCTGTGTGCCTCTGCCTGGTTGTGGATTGACTGTCTGGCTTTGGAGTGACAGGGGCTGGGGTGGCTCCAGGAGTCTGGGTGAGTCAGCCTGGGCTGAATAGGCCAATCTGCATTTGGAGTGGTGGGAGGAGTAGTACCTGTCCCTGACTAGGGCTGTGCCTGCCTTCCACAAAAGACTGGCTCCACCTCCTGCGGTGCGTCTGAAGACCCTGGCCCACATTCACAAAGGAATAAGTTGTGCTCTGGCAGAGTGCACCCAGAACTGGTTTGGACTGGGTCCAGGACCCCTTACACATAGAGAACAAAGACTTTTGGGGTATAATATGAGAGATGAAACCCCTGTAATTTAGATCATCCTGGAATCAAGAAGAAACCTTTGCTGAGGAGAAGAGCGGAAGAGACTGAGAAGAAGGACTGCCCTTGCTGTGTGTTCTGGGGCTGACCTGCAGTTGCTTTTCTGCCAAAGGAAGGAAGAGGACTTTGCTGTGTGCTGTGTCCCCTACTTGAAAGGAAAATCTCCAAGGGCCTGAGGAGAGCTGGCCTCCTGTTGTGGAAACTCAGGGACAACAAAGTTTCCAAAGACTTCTACAAACGCTGTGTGCGTGTGTCTGGGCACAGCGTGTATCTATCGTGAAGTCTGCATCATGATCATCTCAGCTGCTGTGTGCGTGTGTCTGGGCACAGCTGGCACCCTTCCTGAGGCTCGCATTGCTGAGGAGTACTTTGCTTTTAAAAATCACCTCTACGCCGCGGTGTGCGTGTGTCCGTGCACAGGGGGCTGAAGCCACGATCAACTGCGAGGCCGTCACCGCCGCTGGCCCGAGTCGACTGCGAGACCGTGATCATCCCCGTGTGGTGTGAGGGACGTCACCGCCGCCGGCCCGAGTTACTGGCCCAAGATCAAGGAGGAGAGAGGGAGCACCGTAACCCGATCGGCTACAGCGCGTCGCCTGGTAACCGAAGTCTCCCCTCAGTGAGGGAACAGCTGCTGCCGTCGGAGCCGCTCCGCAGGACGTCCGACGTGAGGGAGGAAGAGTGCAAGGCAACTCCCCCAGGTAATGCTCGGACTCCGGTCCAGAGCCGCTGTGTGTGTTGCCGCCGGGGGTGGGGTGTGAGTCGGGAAATTGCTCCGGTCCTCCTCGCAGAGTGAAGCCTCCGCTTCGAGTACCCCTGACGACCTGTACCGGCACATCAGAAGAGCTGCCGTACCGGGGCCCGCTCCTAGGGGCCTGTTTGTTTCCAGCATTTGGGGGGCGCATTTTTGTTGGCAATCACCGCTCGCGGAGCCGGCAGCCCCATGGGAGAAAGTCCGTTAATGACAACAGAACTAGCAGGTGCTAAAGAGAACAGTGCTGGCGATATTTTATTTCCTTACTAAAAGAAATACAGAATCTGCAAGTTTATTTTTACTAAGAACCTCACCAAGAACATTTCAAAGAATAGCTAATTGTGTATGTTGGATTTTTGTCGATTTGGTCCTGCCAAGTTAGATAAAGATAACTTTATTTTTCTAAACCTGTGTGGTGTCCATTTGTGGTGTTTCACTGTGTTACTGTGAGTGTTGGTACAAATACTTTACACATTGTCTTGGGGATAAGCCTGTCTGCTCATGCCAAGCTACCAAGGGGGTGAGCAGGGGTTATCTACAGTGTGTTTCCCCCTTACCCTGACTAGAAGCAAAGGTCCCTATTTGGTCAAAAGTACCTACCTCTGCCAACTAGAGACCCCCATTTCTAACATTGGTGGTCAGCGGTGAGGATTTGAACTTGTATTTGTACTTGACCCACAGCGATTGGTGTACATCACTAGATTAGCGCAGACCACTACGCAGCCACATACCGTGCTTTGTTTTTGGTTCTATTTTTGAGCGACCCTTAAAAGCATCCACGCATCATGTCTCAGAATGGTAAAGCAGCAAGTGAGAAGGCAGAATTGGAGTTTCACATTGAGGATTTGTATTCCTACAAAGTAGATCAACTCAAGCAATTTTGCAAAGATTTTGGATGTCCCATGAGGAGCAGCTCTAAGAAGGATGAGCTGCAGAAGGCCTTAAAGGCCTGGTGGGAGGCCAAAGAAGCTGAGGAGACAGATGATGCAAATGGGGAGGAGAATGCGCAAGGGGATGGTTTCATATCGCAGGATCTACCTGTGGGCAGACCAGCCTCCAGGGCTGGCAGCAACCATTCCAGTAGGGGCTTCTCCCCAGAGGAGTTACAGGAGAATCAAAGGGTCAGAGAGCATGAGCTGGAAGTTTTGAAACTCAAGACTCAGGCAGAGGAAAGGAAGTTGCGTCTTGAGAGCGAAAAGAGAGCAGAGGAGAGCAAGAGCGCTCTCGCTTTGGAAGAGAAAAACATGCTTTTGGCTCATGAGTTGAGCATGAGGGAACTGGACATTAAGGCCAAACAAGTGGAGTCCAGTTAAAATGGTGGCAGCGCACAGCCAGTGCAAGCGGGTAAGGTGTACATACCCAAGGATTTAGTGCAAAATTACCAGAGGGGTGAGGATATTTATGCATGGTTTGAGTCATATGAGCTTGCACTAAAGATGAATGAGGTGCCTGAGAAGCACTGGGGGGCGGGCCTATGGAAACACTTTGAGGCTTCTGGGAGGGACGTCTTACCACCCTTAGAGCGGGCAGGTACCCTGACCTACGCCAATATGAAGGAGGCCATATTCCTCAGGTATGGGCTCACCCCAGAACAGTACAGACAGAAGTTCAGGAACTTCAAGAAGTATGAGTCAAGTACTTTGGTTGAGTGTGTGAATTTGTACATGCGTGCACTGGACGCTTGGATAAAGGGCAGCAAGGTAACTGATTATGAGGGGTTGTTCCACTTAATTAGTTGGGAGCACTTGAGTAGTCTATGTGTTCCAGAGCTGCGCCAGCATCTTTTGGATAGTAAGCTAACTGATCCCAGGGAGCTTGCGAAGGAGGCGGACTGCTGGGTCAGCACCAGGGTCCACAAGGGGATTGTGGGTACCATAGCCAAAGGTGGGCATGGTCCCCAGCAGAAAGGTGGGGAGGACAAGGGTAACCAAAAGGAGTTCTCTAAAGGGCCCCAAAACAGTTCCCAGGAAAAGGAGTCCCAACCCCCCAAGCCTAAAACGACCTGGCCCCCTAAGGGCAGGCGTGAGAACAGGGGTCCCCCCACATGTTATTCCTGTAGGGAGGTTGGCCACATTGCCCCTAAGTGCCCCAAGAAACCCCCAGCACCCACAGGTGCTCCGTCACCGGGTTTAGTGAGTGTAGCGTTGGGAGAGGAATTGGTTTCCAGTGAAGGAGAGGAGCAAGCAGTGATGACCCTTGTCTCTTTAGGAGACAGAGAGATGGTCCAGGAGTCCTACCTGTCTGAGAACACTAAAAAATACAGGCAGTGGGTGACCATCAATGGGAGGAGGGTGGAGGCTCTGAGAGACACAGGAGCCAGTGTGACATCTGTCAGGTGTCAATGGGTGTCTGAGGAGCAGGTTATTCCCAATGCACTTCACCCTGTAGTTGCAGCAGACATCTCCGTGCGCCTATGTAAGGTGGCGCTAGTTCCCTTTGAGTGGTGGGGGGTCTCAGGTTCCTTGAAGGTCGTTGTTAGTCCATCCATGCCTGTAGACTGTCTGCTGGGAAATGACCTGGAGAGTTCCCCCTGGAGGGAGGTGGAACTCCAGGCTCATTTGGAGATGTTGGGTCTGCCTGAGTGGGTCTGTGTGACCACTCGGTCAATGGCAGCCAGTAGGGGTAATCAAGAGGACCTGGAGCCTGAAACAGTGTCCCAGGGGCCTGCCAGATAGAGGAAGGGCAGGGGGCGTGGGAAACCAGCTCCCGAAGTTCCCACGGTCCAGGAGGAGGCAGAACCTGAGGGGGATGCCCTGGAACCTACAGGGGAACAGGTGGCCGAACTGGGAGACCTGCCTGAGCTGACCCATTGGCAGCAGGAAGGAGGTCCCTCCAGGGAGGAGTTCTGCAAGGCGCAGATGGAATGCCCTTCTCTCATTAGTATGCGGCAACAGGCTGCAGACCAGGCAGCAGGTGATCAGTCCGGATCACATCTCATTTACTGGGAAGATGGATTACTCTACAGTGAGCCTAAGGTCGCTGAGCCCGGTGCAGCCCGTGTGCTGGTGGTACCCGAGCGCTTCAGGACCTTCCTACTGGGTCTGGCTCACGACGTGCCTCTCGCAGGACATTTGGGGTGCGACAAGACCTATCAGAGGCTTGTCACCCACTTTTACTGGCCCCAAATGAGGAAGCACGTTGGTACACATTGTAGGACTTGTCAGACTTGCCAGGCAAGTGGCAAGAGTGGAGGGAAGTGTAAGGCTCCCCTCCAACCCTTTCCTGTGGTGAGCACCCCTTTCGAGCGGGTGGGCATCGACATTGTGGGGCCACTGGAACCCAAGACAGCCTTAGGTAACAAGTTTATCTTGGTCTTGGTGGACCATGCCACCCGGTACCCGGAAGCTGTCCCTCTCAGGACAATCACAGCCCCCGTGGTGGGCCGTGCATTGATGGGGATCTTTTCCCGTTTGGGGTTCCCCAGAGAGGTGGTCTCCGACCGGGGTACCAACTTCATTTCGAAGTACAAAACATCTTTGTGGGAGGAGTGTGGTGTAACTTACAAGTTCACCACTCCTTCCCATCCTCAAGGGAATGGGTTGGTTGAGAGGTTCAACCGAACCCTGAAAGGCATGATCAAGGGTCTTGCGGAACCCATGAGACGGAAGTGGGACGTCTTTTTGCCATGCCTGTTGTTTGCCTACAAGGAGGTACCCCAAAAGTCCTTAGGGTTCAGTCCCTTTGAACTACTGTACGGTCACCCTGTGAGAGGAACTCTTGGAGTCTGGTGAAAGAGGGTTGGGAGAAGTCTCCTGGTAAAACCCCACAGGATGTGTTCAGCTATGTGCTGGCCTTCGGGAACCAGACTCACTGCTTCAGGAAGCTCGCTCAGGCAAACCTGGAAGCTAGCCAGGAAGAAATGAAAAGATGGTATGACCAGAATGCCACTCTGGTCGAATTTCAACCAGGGCAGAAAGTGTGGGTGATGGCACCAGTGGAGCCCTGTGCGCTCCAGGACAAGTGGACTGGTCCATACGAGGTAGTGGAGCGCAAGAGTGAAGTAACCTATCTGGTTGACTTGCAGTCTCCCAAGAACCCTTTGAGGGTCCTATATGTGAACCGCCTCAAGCCACACTTTGAGAGGTCTGATGTGACAATGCTCCTTGATACAGATGATGGGATGGAGGAGGAGAGTGAACCTCTTCCTGACCTCCTGTCAGCAAAGGAGCAGGATGGGTCAGTGGATGGGGTGAACCTCTCGCCTACCCTGACCCCAGAACAGCAGAGGGACTGTCGTCATGTGTTGGGTCAGTTCGCCTCCCTCTTCTCCCTGACACAAGGAGTCACCAATTGGTGCGTCCATGATGTGGACACTGGGGACAGTCTACCTGTGAAACAGAAATTTTACAGAGTAGCTGACAAGGTCAGGGCCAGCATCAAGGAAGAAGTTTCCAAGATGTTGGCGCTAGGGGTAATTGAGCCCTCCAGCAGCCCCTGGGCTAGCCCAGTTGTCTTAGTGCCAAAAGCTGCTGCACCCGGTGCCACTCCAGAACTTCGGTTTTGTGTGGACTACCGTGGGCTCAATGCGGTCACCAAGACTGACGCACACCTCATCCCCAGAGCTGATGAGCTCGTGGATCGGTTAGGCGTTGCCCGGTACCTCAGTATGTTTGATTTAACATCTGGGTACTGGCAGATTGCCTTAACTGAGGGGGCCAAAGAGAGGTCAGCGTTTTCAACACCTGAGGGGCACTACCAGTTCCGTGTTATGCCCTTTGGATTGAAAAACACCCCTGCCACCTTCCAGAGACTGGTCAACCGGGTACTATCCGGGCTGGAGGAATTCAGCGCCGCTTACCTGGATGACATTGCTGTGATCAGCTCCACTTGGGAGGAACATCTCCAACACCTCTGTGAAGTGTTGAAGGCTCTGCAAAGTGCAGGCCTCACTATCAAGGCCAGTAAGTGCCAGATAGGGCAGGGATCAGTGGTGTATTTGGGACACCAAGTAGGGAGCGGCCAGGTGGCGCCCCTACAGGCCAAGATTGATACCATTCTGGCTTGGGAGCCCCCCAAGACCCAGACAGAGGTGAGAGCCTTCTTAGGTCTCACCGGGTATTACAGACGGTTTGTCAAGGGGTATGGCACCATTGTTGCCCCCTTGACAGAGCTGACTTCAAGGAAGCAGCCCAAGAAGGTGATCTGTACCGATGCCTGTCAGACCGCTTTTGAGGCCCTGAAAGCTGCCATGTGCACGGCGCCCGTGCTCAAGGCGCCTGATTTCTCCAAAGAGTTTGTGGTGCAGACAGATGCTTCAGAGCATGGTGTGGGAGCAGTACTCTCACAATTGAACGACGAGGGCTTAGACCAACCTGTAGCTTTCATTAGTAGGAGGCTACTTCCCAGGGAACAGAGGTGGAGTGCAATTGAAAGGGAAGCTTTTCCTGTGGTCTGGGCACTGAAGAAGCTAAGGCCCTACTTGTTTGGGACTCACTTCCGGGTTCAGACAGACCACAGGCCCCTCAGATGGTTGATGCAGATGAGGGGTGAGAACCCAAAACTGTTGAGGTGGTCCATCTCCCTACAGGGAATGGACTTTACGGTGGAACACCGCCCTGGTACAGAACACGCCAATGCTGATGGTCTGTCCAGATTTTTCCGCCTTAGTGATGAGAACTCCCAAGAGGGTGGGTAGTTCTCCCCACTTTTCAGCTGGAGGGGACACGTGTTAGACCTGGCATTCTTGGCGTGGTTTTCCTTGACTTTTTGCCTCTACCACCTGTGTTTTTGATGCTGTGCTGGATTTCGTTTTTGCTGGCTTAGATGCTTTGGGCACTTTGCCACTGCTGATCAGTGTCAAAGTGCAAGCGCTCCCTATATAAATTGATATTGTGATTGGTTCTCCCTGATTGGCATATTTGTTCACCAGTAGGTCCCTAGTAAAGTGCACTACATGTGCCAGGGCTGGTAAAGCAAATGCTACTAGTGGGCCTGCAGCACTGATTGTGCCACCCACATGAGTAGCCCCAAAGAGAGGTCTCAGGCCTGCCACCGCAGTGCCTGCACGCAGTTTGCTAACTGCCATTTTGACCTGGCCAGTGTGCCCACTTGCCAGGCCCTACCCTTCCCTTTTCTTATACATAGGACACCCCTATGGTAAGCCCAAGGTACCCCCCTGGGCAGGGTGCAGTGTATGTAAAAGGTAGGACATGTACTGGTGTGTGTGCCATCTACTGATAGTGAAATACTGCCAATTTCGTTTTTCACTATAGAAAGGCTATCTTGCCCATAGGACAGAATGGGGAATGCTGTGTAACATTTTACCAGCATATCTTCCCATAGGAGTGAGATAGAAAATTGGAGTCTGGTATCCCTGAACTCAGAATTTGATAACACATCTTTTAGTAAGGATGGTTTTTAAATTCTGTGTTTGAAAATAGCACTTTTAGAAAGTGGCTATTTTCTTGTTCAACCTTTCTGTGTGCCTCTGCCTGGTTGTGGATTGACTGTCTAGCTTTGGAGTGACAGGGGCTGGGGTGGCTCCAGGAGTCTGGGTGAGTCAGCCTGGGCTGAATAGGCCAATATGCATTTGGAGTGGTAGGAGGAGTAGTACCTGTCCCTGACTAGGGCTGTGCCTGCCTGCCACAAAAGACTGGCTCCACCTCCTGCGGTGCGTCTGAAGACCCTCAATCAATCAATCAATCAATCAGGGAATTGTAAGCGCGCTACTCACCCGTGAGGGTCTCAAGGCGCTGAGGGGGGGTCCGCAGATCTGTTTAGCCGAAGAGCCAGGTCTTGAGGGTCTTCCTGAAGGTGTTCAGGGAGGGGCGCGTCTGATGTCTGCCGGTAGCTCGTTCCAGGTCTTGGCTGCAATGTGAGAGAAGGATCTTCCGCCTGCTCTGGCTCTGTGGATGCGCGGGGTTTCGGCCAGTGCGAGGTTGGAAGATCGGAGGTTTCTTTTGGGTACGTGGAAGTTGATTCTGTCGTTGAGGTATTTGGGTCCGTTGTTGTGTAGGCATTTGTAGTCGTGAGTGAGGATTTTGAAAGTGACTCTTTTCTCCACGGGGAGCCAGTGGAGACTTCATAGGTGTTGGCTGATGTGTTCGTGTCGGGGGATGCCGAGGACGAGTCTGGCGGCGGTGTTCTGTACTGTCTGGAGTTTGCGGAGTAGGGACTTGTTGATGCCGGCGTAGAGTGCGTTTCCATAGTCCAGTCTGCTGGTGATGAGTGCGTGGGTGACTGTCTTCCTTGACTCAGGGGGGATCCACTTGAAGGTCTTGCAGAGGATTCGGAGGGTGTTGAAGCAGCTGGAGGTGACGGCGTTGACCTGTCGGTTCATGGAGAGTGATGAGTTGAGTACGATGCCGAGGTTCTTGGCGTGGTCTGAGGGGGTAGGTGGGCTTCCGAGGGCGGTCGGCCACCAGGTGCTGTCCCATGCAGAAGGGGTGGTACCGAGGACGAGGACTTCTGTCTTCTCGGCGTTGAGCTTCAGGCAGCTGTTGGTCATCCAGACTGCGACGTCTTGCATTCCTTTCTGGAAGTTGAGTTTGGCAGTGGTGGGGTCTTTGGTGAGGGAGAGGATGAGCTGGGTGTCGTCGGCGTAGGATACGATGTTGAGGCCGTGTTGTCGGACGATGGCTGCGAGGGGGCCATGTAAATGTTGAAGAGGGTGGGGCTCAGTGATGAACCCTGTGGGACTCCGCAGGTGATTTTCGTGGGGTCGGAGAGGAAGGGTGGGAGTCTGATCCTTTGGCTTCTTCCGGTGAGGAATGATCGGATCCAGTCCAGGGCTGTTCCTTGTATGCCTGCGTCGTGTAGTCTGACGACTAGTGTGCGATGGGAGACGGTGTCGAAGGCCGCTGATAGGTCGAGTAGGATGAGGGCTGCAGAGTGGCCTTGGTCCAGGAGGGTGCGGATGTCATCTGTGGCGGCGAGTAGGGCGGTCTCTGTGCTGTGGTTGCTTCGGAATCCGGATTGGGACGGGTCGAGGACGGCGTTCTCTTCAATGAATCGTGTCAGTTTCCTGTTGACTGTTTTGTCTGCAACTTTGGCTGCGAAGGGGAGGAGTGAGATGGGCCGATAGTTCTTGAGGTCGGTGGGGTCAGCTCTGGGCTTCTTGAGCAGGGGTCTGACTTCTGCGCACTTCCAGTCATCTGGGAAGGTGCCTGTTTTGAAGGTGGTGTTGATGGTGCGTTGTAGTTCGGGTGCGATGGCGGCCACAGCTCTGTGGTAGATGAGAGGGGGGCAGGGGGTCGGTGGGGGCCCCCGAGTGGATGCTTTTCATGGTCGAGGCGGTGTCTTTGGCCGTGATCGGTGTCCAGTTGGAGATGGTGGGCTGGCTGGTGTTTCTGGGGGGCTGGGGGCCATCTGTGGCACCTGGTGGATGGTCGATGAAGTTGTCATAGAGGTTTTTGATCTTGAAGTGGAAATAGGTTCCAAGCTTGTCGCAGAGGTCTTGGGATGGGGTGATGTCTGTGGCTTCGCTGCGTGGGTTGGTGAATTCTTGAATGACACTGAAAAGTTCCTTGGAGTTGGTGGAGTTGGCCAGGATTTTGATGTGGATGAAGTTCCTTTTGGTGGCTCTGATCTGGTTGTGGTAGTCCAACATGGTGTCCTTGTAGGTGGTGTGGTTTTCGGTTGTCTTGGTGTTTCTCCAGTTCTTCTCCAGGTGTCTGCAGGTGCGTCTGGCTTCTTGGAGAGCGGTTGTGAACCAGGCGGCTTTCCTGGGGCGTTGTCTGTCGGGGTTGCGTAGCGGGGCGAGCTCATTTGTGCAGTTGGAGATCCAGGTGTGGAGTTCTCTGGCTGCGTCGTTTGCGCTGTTTGCGTCGGGTGCCCAGGTGCAGTTGTCTTGGTTGAGGGTGGAGTTAAGTTGCTCGTCGGTAACCTTGCTCCAGTTCCTTCGTGGTGGGCGTGGGGCTGGTTTGGGTGCCTTGGGTTTGTTGATGGCGAAGTGTACGCAGTGGTGGTCGGTCCATGGCGGCTGCGTTGTGTTGCTGAAATGGACGCTGTTTCCTGCCGCGAAGATGGGGTCGAGGGTGTGTCCTGCTCTGTGGGTCGGTGTGTTGACGAGTTGTTTAAGTCCGATGCTGGCGAGGTTGTCACAAAGGATAGTGGAGTTGGGGTCGCTGGGGTTGTCGAGGTGGAAGTTCAGGTCTCCAATGAGTATGTAGTTTGTTGAGGCGATCGCGTGGGGTGCGATGAAGTCGGTGATGGTGGCGGCGCAGGGTGTTCGGGGCCGGGGGGTCTGTAGACGAGGGTTCCTCGGAGTGTGGCTTTAGGGGTGGTCTGGATCTTGAAGTGCAGGTGTTCGGCGGAGGGGAAGGTTTCGCTGGAGGTGGTGAGGCGGAGATTGCTCTTGTGGGCAATGGCGAGGCCCCCTCCTGTGTGGTTGGGGCGGTCTTTCCTCTGCATCTTGTATCCATCTGGGATGGCGGTGCTGATGTCAGGGGCGGAGGATGCGTTGGTCCAGGTCTCTGTGAAGAAGGCGATGTCGGGCGAAAGAGAGTCGAGTAGGTTCCAGATTTCCATGGCGTGTTTGTGTACGGAGCGCACGTTGAGGAGGATGCATTTTAGGGTGTCGCCGGTGCTGGCGTCGGCGGTGTTGGAAGCCGGGGTGGCGGTGAGGGTCTGGCGGCAGTGGAGGCAGGAGAACTGGCCGTGGGTCGTGTTTGGCGAGGCCTGTTGGCATTCTCTAAGTCTTCCAGGGTTGAGTGCGAGGAGGGTGATGGTGTCGTAGCGATGGGTAGTGGAAGGTCCAGGGTTCCTGGCGCTGGCCGCGGTCGGGTCGTGGACCGGCGCAGACGGGCTTGCCTTTGGCGCACATTCGGCGCGCCGGTGGCGCGACCGCGCAGCGGCTGCTATTAAGTAGGGGAGGTGGGAGGGAGGAGAGGCTGGGAGGCGGGAGCAGGAGAATTCCGGGGGGGGGGGGAATTCCGGGGGGAAATTCTGGAGGGGAAATTCTGGGGGGGAATTCCGGGGAGGAGGGGCCGCAGGGGCAGCAGCGGCGAAAGGCAAAAGGAACAGGCAGGCACAACATTCACAAAGGAAGAAGTTGTGCACTGGCAGAGTGCACCCAGAACTGGTTTGGGCTGGGTCCAGGACCCCTTACACATAGAGAACAAATACTTTTGGGGTAGAAATATGAGAGCTGAAACCCCTGTAATTTAGATTATCCTGGAGTCAAGAAGAAACCTTTGCTGAGGAGAAGAGCGGAAGAGACTGAGAAGAAGGACTGCCCTTGCTGTGTGTTCTGGGGCTGACCTGCAGTTGCTGTTCTGCCAAAGGAAGGAAGAGGACTTTGCGGTGTGCTTTGTCCCCTACTTGAAAGGAAAATCTCCAAGGGCCTGAGGAGAGCTGGCCTCCTGTTGTGGAAACTCAGGGACAACAAAGTTTCCAAAGACTTCTACAAACGCCGTGTGCGTGTGTCTGGGCACAGCGTGTATCTATCGTGAAGTCTGCATCGTGATCGTCTCAGCTGCTGTGTGCGTGTGTCTGGGCACAGCTGGCACCCTTCGTGAGGCTCGCATTGCTGAGGAGTACTTTGCTTTTAAAAATCACCTCTACACCGCGGTGTGCGTGTGTCCGTGCACAGGGGGCTGAAGCCACGATCAACTGCGAGGCCATCACCGCCGCTGGCCCGAGTCGACTGCGAGACAGTGATCATCCCCGTGTGGTGTGAGGGACGTCACCGCCGCCGGCCCGAGTTACTGGCCCAAGATCAAGGAGGAGAGAGGGAGCACCGTAACCCGATCGTCTACAGCGCGTCGCCTGGTAACCGAAGTCTCCCCTCAGTGAGGGAACAGCTGCTGCCATCGGAGCCGCTCCGCAGGACGTCCGACGTGAGGGAGGAAGAGTGCAAGGCAACTCCACCAGGTAACGCTCGGACTCCGGTCCAGAGCCGCTGCGTGTGTCGCCGCCGGGGGTGGGGTGTGAGTCGGGAAATTGCTCCGGTCCTCCTCGCAGAGTGAAGCCTCCGCTTTGAGTACCCCTGACGACCTGTACCAGCACATCAGAAGAGCTGTCATACCGGGGCCCGCTCCTAGGAGCCTGTTTGTTTCCAGCATTTGGGGGGCACATTTTTGTTGGCAATCACCGCTCGCGGAGCCGGCAGCCCCATGGGAGAAAGTCCGTTAATGAAAACAGAACTAGCAGGTGCTAAAGAGAACAGTGCTGGCGATATTTTATTTGCTTACTAAAAGAAATACAGAATCTGCAAGTTTATTTTAACAAGAACCTTACCAAGAACATTTCAAAGAATAGCTAATTGTGTATGTTGGATTTTTGTCGTTTTGGTTCTGCCAAGTTAGATAAAGATAACTTTATTTTTCTAAACCTGTGTGGTGTCCATTTGTGGTGTTTCACTGTGTTACTGTGAGTGTTGGTACAAATACTTTACACATTGCCTTGGGGATAAGCCTGTCTGCTCGTGCCAAGCTACCAAGGGGGTGAGCAAGGGTTATCTACAGTGTGTTTCCCTCTTACCCTGACTAGAAGCAACGGTCCCTATTTGGTCAAAGGTACCTACCTCTGCCAACTAGAGACCCCCATTTCTAACAGTCGCCAACATATCTTAAAGAATAACAACTCCCAACACTGCCTACATCAGCCATTCTCCTGAAATAGTCATGACCACTACAAGTACAAATCCACAACAATCTTTACAGGAAAGGAAAGATGCAAATCTGATACAATACATGCTGGTTTTAAGCCCTCTAAAGACAAGTTTATTAAAAATCATAGAACATCAGCATTTTGGTGCCCAGCGTGTATAATTCATTTTTGACTTCGACACTTGCTTCGGAGCTGTTCCTGCTGTCCTGCTGTTCACTTGGAAGAATGGCAATGGACGTTTATAAGCACAGTCCTTCATAAGAGCAATCCCTGTACCCAAGGCAATAGGCAAGTGTATGGAGGCATGCTTAAACATCCATTGAGCCATATCCTTTTCAACAAGACTTTTACTACTTAGTACATTTGTGAATCATTTCAATCACAGCTCTATTTCTAACAGGTTTTAACAACCCAGGACAGAAGTCAGTATCACATGCGTGATGGTTTAATATGCAGGCGTCAGGCTTTTAGTGAGGTACACTTTCTCAGGGCTATTCACAAAGGTAGCTTACACTTGTGAGTAATGTACAAGTGTAATATACTTCTATACTTTTGAGTAAATTTACTACTTTTCGCTATTCACAAAATCCGAGTGTAAAGGTACTCAAAAGTGCAGACTTACACAGCTCAACCTCCTGAAAAAGGTGGTGGAGCCAAATTCACAAATATAAGCTACGACTGCCAAAAAAGAAACAGTAGCAAGTCCAACCCCACACATGGCCAACCACTGATACTGCACTACCCTCGCAATTAAAATAATGGAGACATGGGCTTAAGATAAAACCCCACAAGAAATACTGCTCAATTAAATTATTTAAAATATAAACAAATATAATGTAATGATAAAATTAAATACATTAACAAACTTATTATAAATTACTGTAATGTTATTTTTCATTAAAATATAAGTGCATTACTTTTAATTAAATATATACATCACTTTTAATAATCAGTAATGAGTAGTAAAAAACTTTAGGTACAAATTTATTTTTTATTTTATACTTCAGAAAACTAACTTTGTTATATTTAATATATTTAAATGAATTAAAGATTTAATTCAAAAGTAAGTGAATAGTGCATTTTTATATTTTGTTCCACATTTAAAATAAATATATAACGTTGATTTACATTAATTTTTAACCTAAAATATGTTACTAATTTTTTTGTTACATAAGCTTTTTTCTACTTTTTCTTATACTTTACCAAAGGGAGACTCCACAGTTGGTGTGGAGAATAGCTGTTTCAAGCTGCTCATTCATTACTGCCAAGCGGCCATTCATAAATGCCCATTTTAATCTTTTTGGGGGGTACGGGAGGCAGGTGCACTAGGGTCGTGTTAAAGAGCTACAACTTCACTGCACTCAGCACTCCATCAGAGCGCTCACTCAAATGCCGCAAAGACAAAACAGCCAATGACAGAACCAGAGTTCACAATAAGAGTGCAGGCATCTAAGGCAATTACAAGGTGAGTGACCATAAGGGCCTAAGCTACTAATCACATTTTTAATCACACAGCAAGTCCTATCTTCCAGGGAGTGTTAACTGTGAAATAAGCACAGTAGTGAGATCAAATCCAGATGCAGGAGCCGCAGCTGGGAAGGAGGGGACAGATATGTAAAAACAATTAATGTGTCTTACGAATTTGCCTACCTGCATGCACATGTGTGAGAGAAAGAGCGCATGCCTGGTGTCTGTGGTATCCCTCGACCTGCCGGTTTAACTCCGAGCATATTGTTGGAATCCTTTGCATTATAGTGGCCCACCCCGGCCCTAACGCAGGGTGGTAATTCTTGGCATATTGTTAACATCCTTTCATGATGATGCCTAGCCATTGCACAATACATCTTTGGCCTATTGTTGGCACTCTTGGCACAGTAGTGCCAATCACTGGAATAATTTTGGCAGTCTTCAAATACTCTGGGTGTCCTATTTATTACCAGGCGAAAGCCTGGGATAATGCTGACCCTGGAAACAATTCTCATCTTTGGCATATTGTTGTCATCCCCGACATAATGGTGGTATTGTTGACCTATAATGGGCTTGCTTGAATATTTACATGTACATGCATATGCATGCAGCGCAGAATCTGTCTACTTGTGAAGTAATACATGTGTTTGTACCTATGAACATGACAGGCTGATGTTTTGGGTTTTTTTTTCTTTAAATTCTGTCTATTGAAGGTTTCAGATTGAAATCAAACAAAAGAGAACATAGTATATTATCATAGAAATTGCACCTCTCCAGGATAACACAGTTCCAAGCAGCAACGGGTCAATCAGTTGCATTGTTCTCTTACATAACTAGGGAAAGGGGAAAGGAGGGAAGGAAGGTGAAGCCGCTCAGCATACAGGAAAACAGGTATAGATGTCCAAAAGGGGATCTCCATTAACCACATCAGAGTGTGTGTTAGCTATCTCTTGTCGTATCAAACCCAGCTAGCTACCTAGGGATCCGGGCTCAAGCAGTAAGGAATCCCTAGTGGAACATCCTCTACCAGATTCGCAGCAGCCATGGCATCTTCCCCAACAGTCTGCGTGCCTAAGTATAGCTTCAAGGGGGACCAAATATCTTTGGGAAGGTATCTCACAGGCATCAACTCCCAGCAGGGCGTCAGTTGTTCTTGGCACAAGGCCGCATCCTGGAGCCACCTTGCTCTTCACGGCGTCAGACGCCACCCTCAATGCATCGCCACCTGGCGCTTCACCAGCAAAAGAAGATTTGCCGTCAATTTATGCATGTCCGGGGGGACATCCGTCATATAGCTTAAGAGTGCAACTCACGGCAAGCACTCAAGAGTGTATCTAGCAATAATATCAAGGATTTCAAAGACAGCAATCCAGAAGCGCTGCGCACCAGGACAGTCCCATGCAAGGTGTAGGAAGTCTGCGCTAGGCACCGTGCAGCGCACGCAACGCTCATCTTCAATTAGACCCATTTTATGTAACTTCTCCGGGGTGTGGTATAACCTATGCAGAATTTTGAAGTGCTCTAATCGTAGTCTATAGTTGGGAGAAAGGGCCCGATATTAGGTGCGACAGAACTTCCACTGGTAATCAGTGAGAGGAGCTGTCAGATCAGCATTCCACTCCTGACGGACACGAGGGACCCACAACAATCAATCAATCAATCATGTCACTTATAAAGCGCACTACATACCCGCGAGGGTCTCAAGGCGCTGGGGGAAGAGGGGGGTGGTGCTGCTACTGATCGAAGAGCCAGGTCTTGAGGAGTCTTCTGAAGGCCAGTAGGTCTTGGGTCTGCCGAAGGTTGGTGGGGAGGGTGTTCCAGGTCTTGGCGGCGAGGTGGGAGAAGGATCTGCCGCCGGCGGTCGTTTTCCGGATGCGGGGGACTGTGGCGAGGGCGAGGCTGGTGGAGCGGAGCTGGCGGGTGGGGGTGTAGAAGCTGAGTCGTCTGTTGAGGTAGGCTGGTCCGGAGTTGTGGAGTGCTTTGTGTGCGTGGGTGAGGAGCTTGAAGGTTATCCTCTTGTTGACAGGGAGCCAGTGCAGGTCTCTCAGGTGGGGTGTGATGTGGCTGCGTCGGGGGATGTCGAGGATAAGACGTGCAGAGGCGTTCTGGATGCGTTGCAGCCGTCTCAGGAGCTTAGCCGTCGTTCCTGCGTAGAGGGCGTTTCCGTAGTCCAGCCTGCTGGTGACGAGGGCCTGGGTGACTGTTTTTCTTGTTTCGGTGGGGATCCACTTGAAGATCCTGCGGAGCATTCGGAGGGTGTTGAAGCAGGATGAGGAAACGGCGTTGACCTGCTTAGTCATGGAGAGGGTGGGGTCGAGGATGACCCCTAGGTTGCGTGCGTGGTCGGTGGGTGTCGGGGCTGTTCCCAGTGATGTCGGCCACCAGGAGTCGTCCCATGCTGAAGGGTTGGAACCAAGGATGAGGACCTCCGTCTTGTCCGAGTTCAGCTTCAGGCGGCTGGAACTCATCCATTCGGCGATGGCCTTCATTCCTTCGTGGAGGTGGGCTTTGGCGGTGTGAGGGTCTTTGGTGAGGGAGAGGATCAGCTGGGTGTCGTCGGCGTAGGAGATGATGTTGAGGTTGTGCTGTCGGGCGACGTGGGCGAGGGGTGCCATGTAGATGTTGAACAGCGTTGGGCTGAGGGAGGAGCCTTGGGGTACGCCGCAGGTGATCTTGGTGGCTTTGGATCGGAAGGGGCGAGGCGGACGCTTTGTGTTCTGCCGGAGAGGAAGGATGTGGTCCAGTCCAGGGCCTTCTCTTGGATCCCGGCGTCGTGAAGGCGTGTTCGTAGTGTGTGGTGGCAGACCGTGTCGAAGGCGGCTGATAGGTCCAGGAGGATGAGGGCTGCTGTTTCTCCGTTGTCTAGCAGGGTCCTGATGTCATCGGTGGCGGCGATGAGGGCGGTTTCGGTGCTGTGGTTGCTGCGGAAGCCGGACTGGGAAGGGTCCAAGATGTTGTTCTCCTCGAGGTAGCGGGTCAGTTGTTTGTTGACGATTTTCTCGGTGACCTTCGCGGGGAACGGGAGCAGAGAGATGGGTCGGAAGTTCTTGAGGTCCTTGGGGTCTGCCTTGGGTTTCTTGAGTAAGGCGGTGATCTCGGCGTGCTTCCAGCTTTCCGGGAAGGTTGCTGTCTCGAAGGAGATGTTGATTATTTTCCGGAGATGGGGCGCGATGGCTGTACTGGCTTTGTTGAAGACGTGGTGAGGGCACGGGTCTAGCGGTGAGCCGGTGTGGATGGTGTTCATGATCTCGCTGGTGTCCTCGTCGTTGATGTTGGTCCAGGAGAGCAGGCGGTTGGTGGTTGTGGGGGCAGTGGTCTCGGTGGTTGCCGGGGCGGTCGTGGTGTTGAAGCTGTCGTGGATGTCGGCGATTTTGCGGTGGAAGAAGGTGGCCAGTGAGTCGCACAGGTCTCGCGACGGCGGGATGTCATTGGTGTTGGAGCTGGGGTTGGAGAGTTCCTTCACGATGTTGAAGAGCTCTTTGCTGTTGTGTGCGTTGTTGTCTAGGCGGTCTTTGAGTGAGGCCCTTTTGGCGGATCTGATGAGGTGATGGTGACTGCGGGTGGCGCTCTTGTGGGCGGCGTAGCTGTCCGCTGTCCGTTCGTGGAGCCAGATCTTCTCCAGTTTTCGGCATGTTCGTTTGGAGTCCTGGAGGTCTTCGGTGAACCAGGTGGCTTTCTTGCTGGTGTGGCTGTTGGGCGGATTCTTGAGCGGGGCGAGGGTGTTGGCGCAGTCGTCGATCCACTGTCTGAGGTTGCGGGCGGCGGTGTCGGGGTCGGAGGGTTCGGCGGGTGGGCTCAGGGCGAGGGTTGTGGTTAGCTGGTCTTCGGTGACTCTGCTCCAGCAGCGGCGAGGCATTTGTTCGGTGCGGTGGTGCGTGGTGGGCTTCCTGTAGGTGAAGTGGATGCAGTGGTGGTCAGTCCAGTGGGGTTCGGAGGTGTGGTTGAAGGAGACGTGTGGGCTTGCGGAAAAGATTTAGTCTAGCGTGTGGCCGGCGGCGGGGGTGGGTGTAGTCACGAGCTGTCTGAGTCCGAGGGTGGCGAGGTTGTCGATCAGGGTGGTGGAGTTGGTGTCCTTGTTGTTCTCGAGGTGGAAGTTCAGGTCCCCGAGGAGGATGTAGTCCGTGGAGGCGATGGCGTGTGTGCTGACGAAGTCAGCGATAGAATCGCTGAACTGTGGTCGGGGTCCGGGGGTCTGTAGATGAGGGTTCCTCTGAGGGTGGTGTTGGGATCGGTGTGGATCTGGAAGTGCATGTGTTCGGCGGTGCTGAGGGTGTCGTCGGTGTTGGTTGAGACTCTGAGGGTGTTCCTGTGGACGATGGCGATGCCTCCTCCGACTCCGTTGGTGCGGTCCCTGCGGGTGATCTTGTAGCCGTCCGGGATGGCAATGGCGATGTCGGGGGCTGAAGCGGGATTCAGCCAGGTCTCCGTCAGGAAAGCGACGTCTGGGGAGGTTGAGTCGAGAAGGTCCCAGAGTTCGATGGCGTGTTTGCGGGCGGAGCGGGTGTTGAGGAGGATGCATCTGAGGTAGTTGGGTTCTTTCCTGGGCGGTGGTTTGGCGGGGCGGGTGCTGGCGAAGCTGCAGTTCCGGCAGGTGAAGGGCCCTTGGGTGCGCTTCGGGGTGGCCAGGTAGCAGGCGTGATCTTTTCCGGGGTTGAGTGCGTGGAGGGTGCTGGCGTCGTATCGGTGTCTGTTGATGTGGCGGGCGCGGGGATGCCCGGACCAGGGGTTCTGGCGCTGGGCATGGAGCCGTGTAACCAGTTTGCGCAGGGAAGGGGATGTGAGAGTCATTTCCAATGCCTGAAACATGGGAGGAGCCGCAGGGAAAGAGTTATGGATCACCCAGACAGCAGCCCACAGTTGGTAGTATGTAACCGTGTCCAAGAGAGTCACTTCAGTGCCCTGCAGGGCCTGTTGCGGTGTGACAAAGGTACCCTCTGGTTAAAAGCTCCCATGCACATCATCTACAAGGTACACAGCCGAGTGCGAGTGCCAGCTTCGAGTGTGAATGGTAGAGAAGGCTAGCCAATAATTGGCACCCAAGGAGCAAAGAGGAAGCCCAGTCTCACTTGCCGTCTAAGTTCGTTCCATGCCCATATAGTGCAGGCCAAAGTATCTAACAACGCCCTCAGGCACCTGGGTGCCAAGTACAGTGCCATCTAAAGGGAGCAACATGAATATACTCTGGTGCTGTGTCAGCCTGGAACTGAGTGGAGAAGAGCCAGTAATACACAAACTGCACCTGAGCAATATAGTAATATAGATCCATATCCGGAGCCCCCATCCCCCCTTGCTCAAATGGGAGTGTCAGAATTTCCCACATTTTGTGAGGTTGCTTTCCTGCCCACGCGGGACTCATCATGCATGACCAGAGCCGACAGCGGAAAGACAGCAGGAGGGGCAGATTCAGAAACAAAGGGAAACTTGGGGAGTACCACCATCTTTCCGATGGCCAACCTACCAGTAAAGGACAATAGGAGCTTCACCCACTCCTCCACACACTACTCCAGCTATGCCATTAAGCTCCAATAATTGTCTCTCCACAAGTCATCTAGGTTACTACTTAACCAAATCCCCAGGTATATCACCAATTAACCCGCTCTCAAGCCCACCTCTGAAAGCTAGGCTGTTGAAAGAATATTACTGGCATTGGGTTGACGAAAATGCAGTTAGACTGAGCATTGGTCCTCCTCTGATGAATTTAAATCTACATCTTTCCTGGAACCATACTGGGATATAATCTCTGCACCCTTAGACAAATAATTATACTTTCAATTCAGGACAGGAACATTGCCTCTTAAGACTTTCACTGCTAGATGGGCCCCAGACAAAGATGAAGTATGCACAACATATAATGCTACTCCCGGAACTGTTGGACACATCTTATTTGCCTTTTAGGGGTATGATGGTATTCGTTGTAGATGGATTAAAGCTATATGTAGGCTGATGGGGACACGCAGTGGCCAAGTAGCCCTTAGAATACTCAGATCAGATCCAAACCAAGTATACGAAGGTGCTCTTGCTAAGTTTCTGGGCAAAATGTGGGTATTTCGTGCAATGGTATTGACTGCTAATGTTCAACCCTCTTAACATCTCCCAGACTGTATAAGCAAAAACCACATTTTCTCGTCTAGTTAATTTACCACAAATCCTTATGTGGACATACAGCTATTTTGTATGAATGTCGTTGGATTTTATAGGGACGAGTTATTGTTTACCAGGCTTATTATTTGTATTCCATCTTTTAGCCTTTATCCTTGTGCTCCACTATGCCGTCTCAAAGCAAACCATGGGTGCGCAAAGAGGATCCTTTTATGATTGTGAAGTCATCTGGCTTTTTACTCTTTTATCAAATTGTTTTTATTATGTTTTTCTACAGCTTTCATTTTATGACAATTTTTATATTTATTGCATGCTTTTATGACTATTATTTTCTGATAAAGCAAATGAAATGAAAAATATCCCTGACTCGTGGGCCCAGTGGAGAGGACCCTCAGAGACAAATTCCTCAGTCACGGTCGTCGGTTTAACAAAATCAACTTGTACCAATTGATCGTGATGCACCAAATCTGGCAAATCCTTGTATCAATGGGTACAAGTTGTCCTGCGGGTTTCCCACATAAAGAGTGACATTGTCTGCATACATTGAGACAAGAATCCTACGAGGCATGAACGCCAGACCCCGATGTGAGCGATGCAGCTGCACCAACAACGGCTCCATAGCCATAACAAACAATTTAGGTGACAACGGAAACCCCTGGCGGGTACCCCTCGACACCAGGAAGAGGGGTGAAGAGTGTGAGGAAATTGTGAGTCGTTGACCTCCCAGGCACAAAGCCTGATTGGTCCAGTCGCACAATGTGCCGCAGAAGCAGGAGTAGTCATGAGGCTATCATCTTCTCAAGAATTTTACTGTCCATGTTAATCATGGGTAAGGGGCGATATAACTTAGATCACTGGGGATTCTTGTCAAGCTTGAGTATTGTTACAATCAATGCCTTGTGCAGGCGTGAGGGAAGGACACCAGCGTTAAGGGGATCCTCATATAATGCGTGGAGATGTGTGCCAAGATCTGTGCATACTCTTTATAGAAATCCATGGTGAGGCCGTCCAAGCCTGGGCCCTTATCTCTTAGTAGTACATTGATGACCTGGACAGTCTCTTCCACTGTGAAAGGCTCATCTAAGAACCACCTATGGCCTTCCTAACGCCACAAAAGTTGCATCAAATCAAAATAAGAACTGAGGTCTGGAGGAGGCACAGATTACATAGCCGTGTAAAGGGCATAAAAGAAAGCCATCATCTCCCGCTGTATGGTCGCTGTCCCTAAATTCTCCCACTGCTGGTCATCCTTTAAGTCTACTATGTAATCGATAGCCAAGGCTTGTGCAGCCAATTTGCTAGGATCTTACCAGCTCTATTACCCTTGCCATAGTGCCGAGCGCAGGCCTCCCCGCCCACATAATGAGTTTCTCTCTGTGCTGCCTCTTCGTATTCTACCAGCCTGCCCTGGATAGCCGCTAGATTAGATGAACAGCTGTTTTCAAAATATTGGAGCTCCAGGCCATGAATCTCCCCCTCAAGGCACGCAAGCTCGCTGTGCAGAGCTCGCAGCACACCTTCTTGCTTCGTGGTGCAGACCCCCCTTTATCGCAACCTTAAAGGCCTCCCATAGGGTAGCCCGTGATGCCACTGAGTACTCATTATGCTCAAAATAGTCCATCATAGCGGTTCTAACTTCCTCCAAAACACCTGGTCCTGTAGGGCCCCAATGGGGATATGTCACGTAAAGGTGTGCGTAATGCAATCTGGTGGCCTCATCTCCTGCAGAACTGGAGCATGATCAGGCAGCACCTGTGACAAATGTTCGATCCTGGAGGTCCTAGCATCTACATCGTGTGTTGCCAGCCAATACTCTATCTGCGACCAAGTGGTGTGCGCAGCACCGATACATGTGCCCTCCACACTATTAGCATGTCTGGAGCACCAAAGGCTAGTGAGGTGTTGGTCAGACATTATTAAGCCCAACTGTGCAGTTACATTTGGGTGAGGGTGCCAGGAGTCACTAGAAGGGTTAGCCCCAGGATCCAGGACCACATTGAAGTCCCCTCCCCACAGAAGTGCCCCAGGCTCCATTGCACCAAAAAGCCTCCAAACCTACGTAAAGAAGCAGGGTGATAGTATGTTTGAGCCATACACTGAGAGCAATCGGAGAGTGAGGCCTTGCAATGTGCCCGAGAGGAGAATATACCTGCCATGTTGGTCACACAGGACTTGGCACGTGTGCCATGGCAAGCCCTTGCAAATTAAGATAGCCACCCCACAGGCATAATTTAAAAAAACAGGCAACATGGTGTTTGCCTATCCATCCCGCTCTCAGGTGGGTCTGAGAGTCCACTGTAAGATGCATCGCCTGAAGCATGCATATATCAATCTTGTGTCTCTGCAGGTAAGCAAGCACATGCTGCACTTTGCGTCTCTCATTGACAGGGCTGGACTGGCCGTAGCGGGCATCGCATGTTTTCCCGGTGGGCCGGAAGGGTGGGGGCCGGTTTTGCAGCAGTGCTGCAATATCGGCCCCCTGTAACAAAGGCAACAGCAGTGCTTTATGCTAGCACCCTCCAGTCAGCAACACACCAGTACTTCAAGCTAGCACCCCCCGGGTCGGTCCAACTGAATTGCCAGGGCTGATATGTGTTCCCAGTCCGGCCCTGGTCATTGACGCCGCATATATTCCAGGTCATGCATTTAATTATCTGCATTGGCAACATGTGGTGGGGGGAGATTTTCCGCTGCGTACGCAAGGCGTGTCAGATGCGGGAGCGTTCAAGAATATGCTGAGTGGCTAAAGAAGGGAGGAAGAACAAACATTTTGCAGCCAAAGGTCTACTAATATCTATAAACGACAGGGTGATGTTTGACTACAAAACATGTATTACCTACAAATCAACAGCTGTGTGTTTCTTTTTTGTTAAAAAAAAATGACAAGCAATTGAGGATCCATGTTGTTTCGTAGTTGAAAAGCCTGCACTTGACAGCAAAACTTTGTTTTCAGAAACTGACAACATGAGTTTTGAGGTAAAACGGGCTGCATATCCACCTTATATTTCTAGTCTATATATGAAAGGCATGACAGAGAGAGTACTGCTCCCCAATTATGGCTCTCCTTACTACGTTTTCAACGGAACTGGGGCCCCTGTTTCCTCACTGTGTGCTAGCCCGTGGCACTGCTGAAACACCACTATTATCAGTCATCAATTTACATGGAACTTATTTATTTGAGTTTTAAACATTTCATAGAGTGCCGCATGCCATTTTGTGTCCAAATCGCGACGCGGATATGTACCTATTTATTGAAACATATTCAGTCCCACGACGTGAGCAAGTAGCATAATAAATTAAAAAGTTAATTAAATTGCAGTCAAAATCTGCAAGGAATTCAATTTGATATCTGACATAAAACCACTCGGGCTGGGTAACTTGTTAATAAGGAGCAGGTGATCTGATTGCATGGCTTTAATAGTGGTGAAGTGCTTTATGCAAAATAATTCCAAAACATTTTCAAGGCATAAACTCTCTGAACTTTTAAAATCACTTTTGAAATGTAACCTTGTGGAAGAACATCACATGCAATCAACGAGGTCTGAGACCGTGACTACGAAGAGTGAACTCCATATTTTGTTAAATAGATTCTAATTTTACTTTTCTTTTTTCTATATTTTTTAGTAAAGGTCTTAAGGATGAAAAGTTGTATCCGAGGCAGAACATTTGGAATAGATTTGTTGCCTGTGGACTCTATGTGAAATACAAACTTGTATTTTAGCTACACTAAATAAATGCTGTTGCCTTTTCTGCACAAAACTGGGTTTTCCTCCGTTGTTCCTGGTATCATTCTCCCTGTTCTAGAGGCTATTTTGAGTCCATAGAAGAACAGTTAAACACAGTAACTTGAAGGAAACTCTTTTCAGTTTCCCCACAAGAGCATTTTCTGCGAGGAACATTTTGAATGTATCAATAGTTCTCCTCCGCCGAAAGGTTTTAATAAATCAGGACATTGATAACGTAATTGCATTTTTATTTATGCCTGTAAATAATGTAAACATCTAGTGCCCAATTCACAACAGACGCTGTAAAGGGGAGGGACAACGGAAGTAAAGAGGTGGGAAGGGCAGGGTTGGTGGTTTATGAGTGGTGGCTCAAGGACCTGAAGTCCTTAAGGCAAAAATAAAAGAGTTTTACTTCTGCTTCTAAGGAGGACCACTGTTTTGACCACGTAAGCCCTAAAGACACACTGTGCATCAAATTATAACCTGCTACTCATTGACAGGTGCTCTGCTTACATTTATCAATGCTTGTTAGGTCAGTGTTTCTTTCCTTAATCAATTCATTGTGCCATGCAATGCCACTGTTGGGAAAAAAACACTGTACAACCAATGGCTTCAATTCTGTAGACTATTGCTTGCTGTGTCTACAAACGAAACAACTTCAGAAAGCACCAAGCCAACTTGTTAGGCACCTTATATACGTTCAGCACTAAATCAGTCACCGTGCAGGGACTCGATTATGTTTATTGCCTACGGGATGTGGGAGGCACCTGACTTCTTGTTTTATTGGCTCACTCGCTTTTGACATGATCGACAATTGGGTAGATCAGAACACCCAACACCACGATATGAGTGCTGCTGGTACCATGTTAGGTTGGTTCTGTTCATTTCTGACCAATAGTTATTAGTTGATTTCAAGCTGTAGAGTGAATCTTAATGCCACCTATTTGCACCCTGTACAGTCAGTCGAGATTCAGACAGCAGAACAAAGCATCCAAGCATGGTGATGATATCAGGGTGTTTATGAGTGAATCTGCTTGGAAGATCCACCTGTTCAGAAGAACTGCCCTTCGGCGATAAAACTGCAGATGGTGATTTTTTAAACTAAGCACCTCTAAACTGCAATTTTAGTTTCTCACTAGTGGTGCACAAAAATATAATTTTGAAAGCTGTTTTCAAAGATGTCAAACTTTGATTTTCTTGAAATTTAGCATTTATGCATAACATCACATGTGGGCAATAATTCCGATTCACTTAGGGCCTTATTATTAGTTTGGTGATCCGTGGACCGCCGCACCGGTGGTGGTGGTCCGACTGTGGCGAGCTCAGCGGTCTGACCACCGTATTACAAGTTGTGCGGATTGGCTTTGCGAAGTCTGCAGCTGAACCGAAGAGGCCGCCAGTAGACCGCTGACCGCCGGCTCGCAGTCGGGGAATGGCAGCTGCCATAGAGCGGTACAGGGGAGTTGCACTGCCATTTGTACTACGAGTTGGCTTTTCTAAGAGCTGATCGCAGCAGTCCGAACACCAACTTCAAGTCAGCGGTAACGAAGGATTTGGGGTGCGTATTAACCCCTTTCTTGTTCTTCCAGGCAGATTTCAACGTGGATCCCTTTCTCCAAGGTACCCCCTTCACAGCAGGATCTTCACCCTGAGGAATACGACCCTTTTTGTGATGATCTACAGGTGAGTCCTTTCCGTATTATATACCCAATGCCAGGACTGCCCACATATGGGCGGGACTCCGGCAATGAGTAGATGGTATTTTTCCACATGTATCATGCATATGTGTGCATCCAACACATATGCAGTCGAAATGCACACAAAGGCATCGGTATATGTGGAAACAGTACTCACCATCGCCGCAAGATCTCCGCAGCCACATAGCCGGCACCGTGGGCAACTCGTAAATATGGTGGTCAAAAGACCGCCCGCACTGTAGGTTACTGGCAGTCGTGGATGCAGTTTTCAGGCGGTCGGACTGCCAAACTAAATGTTTTCATGAGCTGTTTCCCACAATCTATATATTTTAGTATTGGAAGTTACCCACAAAACTAAACTAGATTTTTCTTCTGCAAACCCTAGTTTATTGCTTGATTCATCTATCATTTTTTTTAAACCCTTGCCAATTTTGTAAAGATTGTGAAGTATTAAAAGAAAACCTACAGGAAGTAGGTGAAGTTGAATCTTGTCATCTACACTCACCCCTTTGCTTTTAGACAGACGTATACTTTACCAGCTCATTATTTGGTCGCAAAAGTAAGCAAATGATACACTGAACAGACACTTACCACTCCATGAAAACTGAGGGTAAAAAAATGGTCAAGCTCAAATCTAAATTAAAATGACTTGGATCAAATATGGAGCTATGTAGGCCAAACCCTGTGAGAAACTAAACTTTTGTGGTGAAGCTTGTGGGCTGAGGTGCAGAGATATCTGGAGGCTTGAAAATGGAACCCCCGCAGGATTGCTTCCTCTACCCCTTGGAAAATGTAAGGACAACTGAGAACTCATAACAATAAAACCATGCATGCAACACAATAAATGACACTGACAACTAATTTGTAGATAAACTATGTCACATGTTTATTTATTATCCACGTTGGGTTAGCTAACGGGCGATTTAAGCATCATCGGTGGGTTCATCGAACAGTTGACACCCATACTGAGAAAGCTATTACACAAAGAGCTTAGATTCTTTACAACTCATTCACTTAGAGTGGGTTGACACTTTGCAGACCACAAAGAAGACCAGCCCATTCTGCTGACTTTTAATAAGACCCCCCCATATCACCTGTCTACCTTACCTCTAGACACCATGGGGCAATAAACAGAGGGGGAGCCCTCTCAATCCACAATAGCATTTATTGTCCAAACCTTACATCCTATCTATTAGGAGAGGAACACTAGGATGCTGTTCCCTCTATGTCGCCCTGTGTGTGATGTGGTCAGCTGCAGATTTTGGTTAGTAGAAGCAAGGATATCTGCAGTCTGGAACCTCTCAGATTTAGTCAAACTGCCACTTTTAGTCACTTCTTCTCACCTCTTACCATTTCTACTATGAATTCTCTTCTTTACTTATCTGGGGAGTGTTAGAAATGGGGGTCTCTAGTTGGCAATGGTTTGAACCTTTGTCCATGCAGGGACCCTTCTTCCTAGTCAGGGTAAGGGGGATACATTTCTAAAATAACCCCTGCTCACCCCCTTGGTAGCTTGGCATGAGCAGACAGGCTTATCTCAGAGGCAGGGTGTAAAGCATTTGTGCACACATACCCTAATACAGTGAAAACACTACAAATGGACACCACACCAGTTTAGAAAAATAAGTAATCTTTATCTAAACCAAACAAGACTAAATCAACAAGAATCCACAATACAGTAATCAAAATATGACTTTCAAAAAGGTAGAAACAGTTCTGTTCAAAGCAAATTGCAAATGCAACACTTTTCACACAAAGTACCTTAGATGCGTCACGCGCACAAACAAAAACGGCCGCAGGGAAGGTGATGTGTCTGTTACTTACGCCCAGGGAAGTTGATGCGTTGGTTCTTTACTTCAGGGGAGGTGATGTGTCGAAGCCTTACTGCCATGCAGGGTCGGTGATGCGTTGGTTCCTTACTGTAGGGGAGGTGAGGCATCGGTGTCTTACTGCGCAGAGAGGTGATGCGTCGGTTTCTTATTGCGGTCCCGGCATTCTTGCAGGCGTGGCACCCGGATGCGATGCATGAGAATTGGGGATGCGTCTGTTTCTCCTGCCGCGGTCCCACAATGCATTGGTTCTTGCAGCCGCACAGCCGGGCCTGCGTCGGAATTGGTGCGGTGATCTCGGTCTTCATAGATCGGTGCACTCGATACAGCGATTTCTCGAGCCGCGGGCAGGCGATGCATCGGTTTCTTCGGTGATGTGTCAGAAACAGGTGCAGATGCGTCGCGCTTCTCGTCGTTGCATTACTTTTCCAGCTCCCAACAGCAGGAACAACCTCCAGAGGCCCAGAACAGCAGCAGACACCTCCTGACAGGTCAGAACTCCCAGCAAGGAATTTCGGGGAAGCGGGGGGTGAAGTCTTTGTATCCCTGCGACTTCAAAAACATGAGGCAAGCTCTACTTCAAGCCTTTGGAGATCTTCTTCAAGCAAGAGACACAGCACACAGAAAAGTCCTTGCCATTTACTTGGCAGGAACAGCCACTGCAGGCCAACCCCAGACACCACACAGCAAAGGGACAGTACTTCTCCTCAGTTTATCCAGTTCTTCTCCTTGGCAAAGGTTCTTCTTGAATCCCAGAAGTAATCTAAAGTTCTAGGGTCTGGGGTCCAATATTTATACAGCAATTCTCTTTGTTCTCTGGTGGCAGAGAAGCCCTGTGCTCAGTCAAAACCAGTTCTACCCTCTCTGGTGCAGCTTCCCGGCAGGTGGAGACAGCATTTTGCCAGGCAGACAAGGCCATTCAGGTGTTAAAGAAATCTCCTCCCCGTACTGTAAATGCAGCCCAGGTCTATTCAGCCAAGCCCTGACTCATCCAGGAAAGGCAGGACACACATCAACCCCCCCCCCCCCAGTGGCTGTCAGAGAGAATGCGCATCCCCAGCCCCTGTCATTCAAAAGCCAGACAGCCAATACACAAACCTCGCAGAGGTACACAGGATGGCTAAGCAAGAAAATACCCACTTTCTAAAAGTGGTATTTTCAAACACAATATAAAAATCATCTTTACTAAAAGATACATTTTTATATTCTGAGTTCAGGCATACTAAACTTCATCTTTCTATCTTGTCCCAACGGGAAGTTATATTTATAAGATGTTATAAATAAACTCCCATTCTATCCTATAGGACATAGACTTTCAATTGTGAAAAACGAAATACACTGTATTTCACTATCAGGACATGTCACACACCTCAGTACATGTTCTAACTTTCACATACACTGCACTCTGCCCATGGGGCTACCTTGGCCCTACCTTAGGGGTGTCTTATATGTAAGAAAAGGGAAGGTTAGGGCCTAGCAAGTGGTTGCACTTGCAAGGTTGACATGGCAGTACCAAACTGCGCACAGACACTGCAGTGGCAGGTCTGAGTTACCTTTGAAAGGCTGCTTGTGTGTGTGGCACAATCAGTGCTGCAGGCCCACTGGCAGCATTTGATTTACAGGCCCTGGGCACACACAGTGCACTGTACTAGGGACTTAGTAGTAAATCAAATAACCAATCATGGAAACACCAATCCATCATAACAATTTACAGGGAGAGCATATGCACTTTAGCACTGATCAGCAGTGGTAAAGTGCCCAGAGTCATAAAACCAACAAAAACAGGTCAGAAACAGAAGACCAAAAAGCAAAAAGTCTGGGTATAAACCCACAGGAGAAGCCAGGTCTAACAGGGACTATTGCTGATTTTTTGTATTTAGAAAAAGGCTATAACTTTGGCTGTGAAATTGTAAAGTCTTTCAGTTGGTCGATGTGCTGTCCCCTTTTTATTCTATGAATCATTGTTACTTTTCTTAAAATTGTGGTGCAGCACTCTGATGCAGACAGGTGCAGAGAAAATTGACTAAAAAACAAGGGAGCTAGCCAAAGAAAAAGGTTGCTCCCATCTGGTCCCAGTGGGAATTATGTATTCCGAATCTCTGACAACAGAGTGAAGATGAAGATGGCAAACAGATGTGTTAGCAACAAAGAAACCTAGAAGAACTAAATATATACATCTGTCTGACAGCAGCTGCCGTCAAAGACCACCTACTACCAATTCCTGAGGAACAATTAGTACCATTAATGTGGACTGAATAATTCCTTTTGAGCACCGTTGTCAGTTGAACTGATTAATTGGTACTAAAGCACCCACCGCAGAGGGAAGCAACTCTGGGTGCTTTAAATAGCAAGGGCCGAACCATAATGCCATTTTCTGCACTACGCCAGCACAGAAGAGATGTAGGTGTTTTGTTTTGGCCTCTTATGCATATAAATTAACCAAAAAATCTCCAAGGTAGCGTATGTTTTGCTGACAGAAGAGCTCGGAAACACAGGGCAGGAAATGTTACTATTACCCACTATATTGGTACTCAATTTACGAACTCAAAAAGATGGAACGCAGTAACCATCTTACGGACAACTATGTGCTTAATTTCTGCAGTTGGTTGGAGGTGTGGGCACAGGCACTCATTTCTGGTGAACAGAAGTTATTTTTCATTACCAGACTTTTTATATATAATCTTTTTAATCAAAGATTTTAAACACAGAAACATAACACGCACATCTTCACTCTCTATTGCAGCAGGCCAGTAGCACCTATGCCACATCGTCATCATCAGACTTTGACCCAGAAAAAAAAAGGAAGGCAGAAAAGGGAGAAGGGATGAGAGCGTGAAATAGTTTAATACAGTAACAAGGAAAACAGGCATTGGCAAAGCCAGTAGTTCTCACCTTTAAGACCTATTGACTTTGCCAGTGTTTTTAGCCATGTAGCACAGCATTCCTGATGGTGGGCCTCATTGTAAACGAACTCAACAAAAAACGTAGGTGGGGAGAAAACATACGGGCAAGAAGGCAATGTGGGGAGAGTGGAGGAAAAGCACACAAGGATAAGAGAGGAACACGAGACGCAGAAATGGGGGAGAGAATTTCACGAGGGAGACAGTGAAAACAAACATGCACGCTTGAAAATGCATAAAAGAAAAGAACAAAACTAGCATCTAAAAAAGCAAGCAGTGGAAGGGAACTGATGATTCCATGCACCAGGGGAAGAACAAAGATGAAAAGTGGAGAAAAACCCACATGTGCTAATGAATAAGACACAAGCAAATGAGAGCAAGCCAGCCAATGGGCAGGTTCTAAGCCTATTGTAAGCTAATAGTGTCTTGCAACAGCAGACAGTGCATAAGCTGTCTTTGGCGAGACCTAACAAAGCAAGGTTGAATAAAACCTGAAAGAGTTGACAAAAACACAGAGGAACTATTGGGTGGTGGAATAAAGTGGCTTGAGGTGGAATCAAGACTACGCAACCTTAGTATTCGGCAGCCTGGCTTTGGGAACAGCAAGGGGCGGATTCACAAGAAAATGTTTGGGCACCTGCACTATTTATTTCCCCCTCCAAATTAAAGACTGCAGCTACTTATCATGATCAAACATTTTCTTTTGCTACCATTGTAACCGATTAAACTTTCGATCTATAGCATTCACTTTATCTTTGAAACCCTACCCAAAATGCCGAACAGAAAAAGTACAGTGTGCAAGATTTAAATAAAGTATAGCAAACAGAAGGTGCAATAGCGCACACAGAATTATCAAATATGTTTCAGGTGGTTTAAAAAAGAACGTCATTACAAAATGTCATATTTACATCTATCACTCCTTTGTAAATACATTGAGCCCTGCCTTTTTCAAAAGCGAAGGCACCTACACAACCTTTCTCACTCGACCTTCAATTGCAGCAATGAAGGCACACGTGCATTTCACCCTCTCTATTTGCCTACGTTTCTTTGTTGAAGTTCTTGATCAACTATCCCAAAACTGGGGACTCTGAATGAAATGTATGCAGGCTGCCAGCAATCTGTTCTAGTGTTCACTGCACACACATTTGCAGATGTTCCTTTAGCTATTAAAAAAAAAAACATGACTCCACCTACAGACATGCTGCAAATCGCTGATGCAGAATAAAGCTATCACAAAATGGCCGTGCAGGTACCAATGCAACGAAAGGATCCATATGTTGCCTTCCATGGGGGCACTGCGGCTGTAACAGCTGATGAATGCAGCGTTCATCCAGATCCGACCATTTTAATACAGTGTTTAAACATAGCTGAAAGTGCACATACGGTTCTCTAAAAAAACATTATTTTCTTATGGAAACATTTTCTCCTCTCAACATCCTTGTCACGAGTAATCATCTCTCTATTCAGGTCACATGTATCCTCGCCTCCGCGGCTGTACATCCCGTCGAAAATAAAATTGCTGAGCCCTTATTTTCACCTGTGAGGTTATTTTACAATTAATAAAGCCAGCCCTTGCTCCAGGCAGCAACATGAAAAGGTCAGAGATTTACTCACACAAAGGGCAGAAGTAAATGTATTCCATGGTGGGGAGGGGAATGAAACACCCACAAACTCCGCAGAGGAGTACTAGAAGTGGTTGCTGCACAGCAAAAAGCATTTTTACCCTTGGAAACAAAAATTTAATTTCACCCACACAATTGTACAATGCTAATAAAAAAACATTGGTGAAATGCATTCGCCAAGGTGAATAAACAGAACCTCAAAAAAAGTGCAGGATTGGGCAGGCGTCCCCCGCGCCTAGAGGAGGGGCGCCCTTAGTAGCGCCACGGGACCGAGCATCCCACCGGGAGGCTGGATTGAGGAGGGGGACTGGCTAGTGACGTTACGGTTTCGGGATGGGTCAAGGATGAAACGAAACCGAATCCTAATAGATTAGGTATTTAAGGCAGTGCCTCGAGGGGATTGTCCTCTTTGTCTCCCTGGACCCTAGCCGCAGAAGAGCCGGAAAAACAGCCGGGAGTGCGGACATCAGGTTCCGGTCGACGACCCGAGGAGGGCAACGCGGTGGGTTCAGGGGGGCCGGCGTAGTGTAATACATTCTGAGTTATTTTCTGAGTTATTTTGCTTGATGCCCGGGGTCGCGGTGGTGACTAGGGTTGCTTTGTGTAATACATTCTGAGTTATTTTCTGAGTTATTTTGCTTGATGCCCGGGGTCGCGGTGGTGACCAGGGTTGCTCCGGTGGCCTCCGGGAAGGCCGAGGGACATCTGGGCCTGGGGTCGTGAGGGTGATTTCGATCCCCCCGGGGATTATGCATCACTATATTATAAATTGCACTGCGGGCATGTGATTGTCGATAGTGGAATCTCTGTAGTGATGTATGCAAGACTCGCACTGTCAGAGAGAATACTTCAAAATAACGATTACAACGCTCTGAAATGCTTCAAAGTGGGCCGGGTGGCTCAAACGAGGTGAGGTAATGGTCGCTGCTGACTGACCCAGTATGTCCCCAGAGGAACTTCTCGACGCCCGTGAACAGTTGACTGGAACAGTGACTGGAAAACTGGAAAACTGTGACTAGCAGACAATTCCTGGCACATAATGGAAACGTTTTCTACCAGAAAGATGTAAATCTGTAAATGTAAGTGAAAAGAAGACAACCACTGGTAGGGAAAGTGGGGCTTCTTTATTCACGTCCAGTAATCACCGTGTCCCCGGCAGCAACTGCCGTAACCGCGCATTCTGTGTTCCATGCAAGGAACGCGCATCATAGAATGCACACGAGGACAGCATAGAGAGATCCCAACACACCCCCCTCCCTACACATAAAAACAATCCCAGCACACCCCCCTCCCTGCACATAATACAGTTCCCAAACAGTCCCAGCACACCCCCCTCCCTACACATAATACAGTTCCCAACACACCCACCCTTCACAAAAAAAACAACAGAAACTGACCTCGAAAACAAAGGAGCAAATTAAAATCTAATATAGTCCTGAAATTTGGTGGGAGGATACCTAGTTCTAGAAAGGTTTTGTCGGGGAACAGTGTCCTTGACAGGTGAAGGATTTCTCGGACCCACTACCCCCGGAGGCAAAGTCATACAAGGAGTGTCTACTCCAAATTTGCTTTTCACAAACTCGACTTTCGACTCAGGCACAACCGAGACAGCACACTTGTTCCAGACTTTCCCATTCTCCAGTACAACAACATGGTCTTTCACTTCTCTGACTTTAACAGGAACAGAAAATCGAGAGGAACCCTTACGAACAAGCACAGGTTTTTAATCCTCACCCAGTCTCCTTGACGCACCGGAGACACCCTGACACGATCAGATGCATACTTAGCCTGAGCAACAGCCCTGACATCCGCCACTCTCCCCAGTTTTTGCAGATCCACCTCCTTCCTTGACATCCAGTCTTTGTTTAACTTAGAACCTGCTACCCTACCTCTAAGCAAGGTGAAAGGAGACATTCCAGTACTAGAGTGGGGAGTAATTCTTATAGCCCACAGCATGTCAGAGATCACTTTCTTCCAGTGCAAACCATTAATGGAGGCCAATTGCAATTGATCTTTGATCACCCGGTTAAGACGTTCGACCAAACCATTACTACAGGGATGATAAAGAGAGGTGAGAATATGTTTGATACCATGCACTTTGAGGAAACTCTCCATCTCAACAGACACCAACTGGGTGCCATTGTCAGTCACCAACTCTTCCGGAAATCCCTCCCGAAGAAAAACATCTTTTAAAAAATTGATAACAGTGGCAGAATTGATCCCTTCCACAAACCTAACTTCTGGCCATTTGGACATGTAGTCAATTAAAACTAAAGCGTACTTGGGAGAATTACCCAGACCACCAAATGGACCCGCCACATCAAAAGCCAATTTGCACCAGGGTGAGTTCTTAACTGGAATGGAATTGATGGAAGATGGATAGGTCACTTGAGTTTTATCACTCAAAACGCACGCACCGCAATCACGAACACAGTGTTCAATGGACCTATCGACACCCGGCCACCAAAAATCTTCTCTAATCCTCCGCTTCATGGCACGGATGCCCAGATGTCCCTCGTGGGCTAAATCTAAAACCTTCTTGCGTAAGAGCACCGGAACAACTAGTAACCCACCCCTGCGCAGAATCCCGTCGACAAGAGACAACTCATCACCAATCCTCTTAAATGGAACTAGTTGAGAAGGAAGAACAGAATTATTGGGCCAGCCATGAGTTACAAAATCCATCACTTTGCTGATCTCATCATCATCAGATAGAGCTAGCTTCCATTCAACTTCGGACAATGCAGCACCAGTATCAGCTATTGTACTAACAGCACACACCATTTCCAAATGCTCACCCTCAGGTTCACGAACATTCTCAGCTAGGGGTAACCTAGATAGGCAATCAGCTACACAATTTTTTACACCCGCTACATACTCTAAGCGATAATTAAATTCATTCAGTCTATACTGCCATTTGGCAATACGAGGAGTGGCCCTTCCCCACCCTTGGTAGTAAAAAGATCCACCAAAGGTTTGTGGTCAGTCCTGAGGACAAAATCATTGCCCCACAAAAAATTGCGAAAATATTGTACACCCCACCATAGGGCCAATGCTTCCTTTTCAATTGTAGAATAAGTCCCCTCAGCACCCCGGAGTGTTCTAGAGGCAAAAGCGATGATTTCCTCCCTATTGTCGGATCTTTTCTGCATGAGAACAGCCCCAAGACCCACATTGCTAGCATCAGTGGTAACAATGCAGTGATCATTAATGTTGAACAATTTGAGTGGGTGTGCCTGAACAATTGCTTCTTTCAACAACTTGAAATCGCATGCACACTGGTCTGACCATACATACTTTGCATTTTTTAAGCAAACCACGCAAACACACAGTCCTGTCAGAAAAATTGGCCACAAATTTGGCGTAATACTCAACTAGTCCTAGAAAAGAACGCAGCTGATCTTTACACTGCAGTTCAGGTGCATTTTGGATGGCATCCAGGAGCTTAATTGTGGGTTCTACTCCCCTTGCAGAAATATGGTGCCCCAGATAATCTACACCCTCTTGAAGGAATTTGCATTTGTCTTTCCTCAATGTTAACCCGCTAGATTTAACAATCTCCAATACCTGCTTGACTCTGGCATTGTGCTCAAGAACAGTTTTTCCATGAATCAATATGTCGTCTTGGAAAAACACGACCCCCGCAGTGTTCTTAAACAGGTTCCCCATAAGACGCTGAAACACTGCAGAAGCCAAACCAAACGGCATACGTAAATAACGGAACGCACCGTCAGGAGTCACAAATGACGTGAGGTGTCTTGAGTCTTTGCTCAATTCGATTTGATGGTAAGCAGAAGATATGTCGAGTGAAGAGAAATATTTCGCACCCTCCAAAGTTGACAACATCTCATTAATGTTGGGCAAGGGTTGGCGGTCCACCCATATACAAGAATTAAGGTCGCGCAAGTCCACACACATTCTAAGGGATTTATCCGCCTTGCGCGCCAAAACAATGGGTGACAACCATTCAGACCCTTCAATCGACTCAATTACTCCCATGGTACATAACCGCTCTAATTCTTGTCTAAGTTCACTACGCATGCTGAGTGGTACTTTGCGCACTTTGTGTGCAACAGCCTTCACACCCTCCTTAAGAATAATGCGATGTTGAAATCCCTTGAGCTTGCCTAATTTGCCACTAAAAATTTCAGGATAACATTGAATCCAATCATTCTGCGATGACAACTCCGTTATAATTGTGTGCACTGGGGAAACATCAGGAAGACAGGAATAATATTGTTTGGCTTCATGTTTGGATAAGACCATATCAGGATGATTGGGATCAAGGATGATCCCGAGCTCACCTTGTTCCTCCCATCCCAACAAATTTGCACCTTCTTTCACTACAAATACAGTACCACGTGCAAAATCCCCTTTAAATTCCAAGTTGCCTAAAAATTTACCTAAAACCTCAACTCTTTTACCACCATAAGCAAAGATCTTTATGCTGGATTGGACAACAGGAATATCGCCCAAACTTCCAAAATCTTTGACATTAATGAGGGTAAAAGGAGAACCAGAATCGGCAAGAAACTTCATGTTTATGCCGTTCATTTTTATGGTACATGCGGGAGACTTTCTTCTATGAGGCTCTGTAATGGAAGCAATTTCTACAACACCATCTGATTGAATGGAGGAAGAGGACAACATCAATAATTCATAACTTTCATTATCTTCCCTATACTCAGCATAGTCTTCTTCAATAGCTCTCACAGTTCGTGGCGGTCCCTTGTGCGGCACAGTCGCTTTGCACATGCGTGCCAAATGTCCTTTTTCCCACACTTGAAACAAGTCTGATTTATAGCAAAACAAAACTTGAAATTGCCTAAATGTGATCTACTTCCACAACGATAACAAGATAAATCTTGTCCCTCAGCTTTGAATTTAGGCAAGTTAGGTGTAGGTGAAGGAATGCGAGGAACATTCAAATTGACTCCCTTGGTCGGCTTGACAGAAGGTTTTGTGCTAACTAATTTAATCTCACTAGATGACGAAGATGGCATAGATACACTCAATTCCTTCATGCAAAATTGAGAATGTTCAATACTTCTCGCTAAAATGAGAGCAGTTTCTAAATCAGGATCTTCAGAAGACAAAAGTTTCTCCTGAATCTTCTTGTTGCATGTGCGTTCAATCAGTTGATCACGGATTATTTCATCCCTGAACTCCCTGTAATTACAAGAAACCGCTAGGGTCCTAAGTGCTGCAACAAAGTCGTCTATGGATTCTCCAGGAATCTGTGCACGTTGCAGAAATTTGTGGCGCTCTAGTACTATGTTTCGCCTGGGATTGAACCTTTTGTCCAACGTTTTAACAAGAGAAGCATATTCATCAACTATTAGCGAATCACCATCATTACCTCCACTAATACATGTTCTTACGAGTTCAAGAGGTAACGTCTTTAGAATAGTTCTCCCCTCTGCACCCAAATTATAGACAAGCAAAGCTTTTTTTTTTTTTGAAGTAAAGGTGTCACCATCAATCGCCTCAAGATAGGCCTAAAACGTCTCCTTCCACTGTTGCCACATAATAGGAGGAGTACCAGGTGACTGCAAGAAGGGAGGTGGTGCAATAACATGATCCATTTGCGTGGGTGAGTTGCTGCCCCACAATCAATGTTATGCCACACCGCAAATAAATGTTGCCCTTGAGTCACTATGCAATGGTAAGAAATGCCAGGAAAATTCTCAGAAGAATGACACAATATGTCAACTGCATCAACAGAAACTGTGTACTAACAACCAGTCTAGAAAACAGTCCACTTGTACCAAGAATGACCGATAAGGGTGAGAGATTTCCACCTTTAAACCTTTCACCGTAACAGTGAAAGTTCTGTGAAATCACGTTGATATGGTGTCAAATTAGGAATGGCAGCGTTAACGGAGATGTAGGTCGTTCAGGTGACATGTAATCCTCAACAGAATGACACGCGCCGATAAGCGCGTCGGTTGTCAGGGCAACGTGCGTGACACGCGCCGATGAGCGCGTCGGTTGTCAGGGCAACGTGCAGCGTGCGCCGATGCACGCGTCGATGGCTGCTACTAACAATTAATGCGCCACAGCAGAGGGACGGCGAAAGCGAAAACAAGAACAACCTCACCAGGATCAGGGGTCCTCAGTTGAAGATACACACAGCGTCTGAGATAGCGGCTCCGCAGGACTTGCAGAGCGCCGAAAGTCCTGATGTTGCCTCGAAGTGGAGAACACCACGACGTCCAGCAACACGCAGTGGGGGAAACGGAACACTGGACAGCCCGTCGCCACTGAAAAGAAGACAACCACTGGTAGGGAAAGTGGGGCTTCTTTATTCACGTCCAGTAATCACCGTGTCCCCGGCAGCAACTGCCGTAACCGCGCATTCTGTGTTCCATGCAAGGAACGCGCATCATAGAATGCACACGAGGACAGCATAGAGAGATCCCAACAGTAAGCCATGCAAGGTGATAGAACTGCGGGTCCTATTTACTATTTGTGCTTGTGAAACATTCCTTGGTATACATGTTTCAATGTCACCAATTTATCCATTAGAGCGGATCTCCCTTCGTATTAAATTTCCTTTTCAAATATTCTTTTGCAATATCTTCAGCAAGCGGTAAGAAAGCACTGAAAGCCGATTTCTAATGATAGATGTCTGGCATAAAACCTGCTGTGCTGAATGATTACATGCCATGTCATTGTCTGCAGTGGTATCTGGGTTCTGAATATAGTGAAGAAACTCAGGACCTCATCTACAATTTGTCAGTGATAAACTCGCAGCTTCCCACTCCATTGAGAGCAGGAGCATTCCTGATTGACTGCTGTGGTAGTCTCCTCCAGTTCTGTCAATGGTCAATCAAAGATGGCGGCCCATCTCTCACAGGACGATCGCTTTTAATGCATGGTGAGGTCCTATTTCAGGAAGTTCTCCTGTTGCTTATTTTCCCTACACGTGTTCGCAATGCATTGCATACCCAAGCAAGGAAAACAAACAGTGACAGCCCCACACAGGGAACAGCTCATGATAAACATTCATAGGGCAACTCTAGCACCTCCTTGGAATATGAATATGTACAGAATAAAAAAAGAACCTCCCTAAAGGAGTAATTTTTGAATTATTTTTGTTTAGTTATTTGGTGACTGATCAATGGTGACAAATTCAAATGTAGGCCCCTAAAATAAAATCATGTATGTCTTTTCATGCAGCCCAACTAGATTGTCTGAAGAGGAAGGCTGTTTAAAGACCAGTCTTGATGGAGCAAATGAACATAAGTTTGTAGTTGTTCTAAACACTGCCTTAAGAAAGCATAACATGTTGAAACTGACATTAATCCACATAGCCGCTTCCAAAGACAAACTGTGAAACACTGGGTTCCAGACAAACAGTTGGTGTGCCTAGAAATACTCAGAGATTAAACTGTGAGATAATCCACAAAGAGGGAAGAACAGAAGATTAAGAAAACTCACATTTGAAATAATTACTCTTGCAGGGTACACACACACCCAGGTCATCCCTAGCCAAATTGGCTACCAGTGGTTAAACCTAGCAGATTGACCAGGACGACAGTCAAAAACTGGCTGATCAAATCGCTGCTAAGGCAGTTACTCACTTCCAGGCTTCCACAGTTGTGGCAGAATGCATGTAGCACATCAGTCTATGGAGGCACTGAAGCATGCAGGGAGTGAGATTCTACAATAGGAAGAATGGCTTGCTTCAGAATGAAACTCAGGAAGACACTGCCAGACCAGAGAATTACCATTTATTGCCCTGAACAGGGGAAACCATCACCAGCAGCTGCAACAATGCCGAGCAAAGCCTGATAGAGGGTTGCTGCTTTGTGGGTGGGCATCTGTGATCAGTGGGATTTGTGATCAGTCACCATCAGTGGCTGTTAGGTGTGGCGGTCCTATGTTGTGTGTTCCATGTTGTGTCCAATGTGGTGGTGATGGCTGGAAGATCTGGTCACATTCCAAGTATATAAAAAACCACAGAGGGGTGCTTTTTTAATGTCGTATTTGTCTAATGAGCGTAATACTGCCACAGTCTGGCGGCGATGAATATGGCTTTCCGCTATGGAGAGGGGTGATATATTCTGTGTCTAGTGACTAGAGGAGGTCATGAGAGTTCTTTAGTAGTTTGAGGGAGCAGTGCCCCAGTCTGAGGATTTTCTCACAGCATAGTCCCATTTCCATCCATCCTCTTACCCTTTTGAAAAGCCTGCCTGCTCCGAAGCTTCCTAATTAATTGTTCATCGACTGTTTAGCCTCAAACATTACATTTTACCTACTTGCTCAGAGGTGAAATGTGACCATATGCATCCACAAACTGGTTGAATGAACCCACAGAAAAGCCCTGGTGGAGATCACTAGAGACATTAAAGTTAATCTGTTTTTGTTTTAATTTCTTACAAACTTGGTAGTAAGTTTAGAGATAAACTCTAGTTTAACAGTATAACACTGGTATGTAAAATGACTGAATGCTCAAAATAATGAAAGTGGCCATAAAACCATCCAATAAATAGGGTGACTATACCCTTCTCTGCCTGATGAGTTCAAAGGTGAAAGTATCCCTCCTGATTCCCCTGTGGCTACAACCAACCCCACCGGGGTTTAATTTCCTTCCATTTTCACACTGACTTAGTCAGTACAGCTACTTCTTCCAGCAAAACGATAAGAGCATCCCTAAAGCATGCCAGCAAAACTCTTCCTACATACACCACACTATAAATCCACACTTTTTCAACCAGTCACGGTGAATAAAGTAGTGTGCTACTTGTCCTCGAAGAAGCACTTTCTGGGAACTTTTGTTTTTCGTCACTGATATTGAGAACTGTACAAATGCTACTAAAATACAACACTATACTTCAAATGAATTTGGTTTCTCAATGAGTTAGCTTTCATTTTGCCCCATTTTTATTCTGGATTATAAATTATATTTTTAAACATCCTTTGATTTTTTTTTGTATCCGTTTCAAAGAATGTGATTGGACTTGTTTTATTACTCTTTTCATTTTATGTGTATTTGATCCTTTTGTTCTTCATATATGAACTGTGTGGCCGTTGCACCCATACTACACAACATTTCCATCATGACAACATTGCTGCCTTGGAACAAACTACCAAGGATAAGCCAAGGATTCCTTATATAAATCAGACAAAACGTGCAGGTCAGGTTGCTGGGGCCTTGTCAGAGCTCAGTGACAGCGTCCGTCAAGCCTATGGGCTTTATTGAGAGTTTGGTGGGCGGTTACTCATCACAAACGTGGCAGATGCCCTCTCAATGAGATTTCAAGTGCCTTGCTTCAACACCTCGTCAAGGGTAGTAGGCGCTATATAAATATATTTACAATTAAGGCCTATGGCACTTGTAATATGGCGGACAGAATATCTGCCACGTCTTGACGGAGAAGCCGTCTGCCAAACTCAAAATAAGGCACTATGTTCTCTCTCGGACACAGTCCAACTCTCCAGTTCCCTAGCCATCAATCTTTGCAGAGGGTCGAGCAGGAACTGAAGCCAATGTACTATCCTCCCATCAGCGCTGCAGATTTCTGTAGTTCATTAGGAACGCAATTTGTGAAACTGTTGCAGTAATGACTAGCATACCGCTTGGAAAATATCTCCACATTGTGGTAACACACAACAGTGCTCTTTGCTTTACATTCCTGCAGTGTCACTGACACCATCTGTGCCCTGTGTGACATGGAATCCCAACTGGAGATGTCAAGACAATTAGACGAAGTTCCCAGAGGAAGAAAACAAACACACAAAGACAACTAAACTCTTTCAGAAAGCTGCAGCATGGACTTGACCCAAATAGCATAAAGTATACATGGAAAACCATTGTTTAGCGTGTTGTTTTTAAAACATTGTGGGTGATTAATCATAGCCTGGTCTAAAAATAAATCCTTGGCACATGATGTCTGTACACCAGGGAACATCCTTAAGCACTCAAGAAGAAGAAAAACATATTTCATTCTGCATACTTCACTTCTTAAAGGAGCCTGTTCATTGGCAAGCCCAGTATAACTTTGACATTTGAGCAGCAATAGTGCACAGCTCAACAAACGATTCTACATCTGTCCTGTGAAAACATATTTTTTAACATAAATTCCTGAAATTATGATAGGAACCTACGTATTGAGAAACTGATTATCTACAAATTAATGCTGTAAAAATGGAAAAGTATCATGTGAAAAGAGGGGAAGTGAATTTAACTTCTATTGAAAGGCTTCGCCCTTGCTGAAAAAAATAGAATTAGTAATTTCAAGCATTGGTGTGAAAATAGCTGATCTCTCGCTGAGGTATAGTTTACTCCAATGAATATTCTTGTTCCTAAAATGAAGGTAATCCTTTGTGTTTGTCTTTGACAATATTCTAGTTGTGTCGCTGTGTATAATTTATTGCATATTAAATTAATACAGTACTTAAATACCAACAAATTATTGCCGTCTGTTCAACTCACCAATCTTCTGATTGAAAATCTTATCGAAGGCAAGCTCCCCTCTCTCTTCAAGGTACTTCTGCATCACACTTCGGATACTGAAAGGTAGAAAGCACAGAAAGACTTAACTCTTGGAAGTCAGGCTAATGGAAATGTCTGAATGCACAGTACGCAAGGAGCATGTCTGACATCATTAGGAGACTGAAAAGGAGACAAGGAGCATATAGTATGGCTGCCAAACAGATCCATGACATGAGAAACACCTCAGTCTAGCCCTGGCTCTAAAATCAACATACCTTTGCATTCTGAGACTTGTTGACCCGCATTTAACTTTCCAAATAAAGACTGATAAATCACAGCATGAAAAGTGATGTAAACTAAAAACGAGGACTGGTTCAGGGTGGCACACATGCATTTTTTGTGATTCTGTATTCTACTTTAGCCTTTCATCACTGGAGACAGTATTTACATTTGGACTGCGTCGTTGCATGGATTTTTGGGACCTCAAGAACAACTCTGGGGCATATTACTAAGGGCCTTATCGCCGCTTTAGCGGCACTTTTTGCCGCTAAAGCGGCGATTTTTTTTCCGCCCTATTAGGAAGCTGTCGCTAACAGCTGTTAGCGACAGCTTTTAGGCGATAGCGACCGGGTTGGGTGCCACTTTGCATGCCAGCGATATTTATCGCTAATGACATGCAAAGTAGGCGTTCCCAACCTGGCAGCGACTGGAAATAGTCGCTAACATCGCTAACGCCTATTAGGAGGCCAGCAAGGCGATAAAGAAACCAGCGCTAAACACTATTAGCGCTTGTTTTTTTACACCTGGTCCAAACCTGACTTAGCCATGTAATCCAATGGGAGGTGGATTACATGGCTAAATCCCCCTTGCCCTATCAGCAAGCTATCGCCGATCACAGTGCGATTATCGCTGGATTTCCAGCGATAATCGCACTGTTTTCCTGCGACAGCAGGGGTTTCTATCGCATTGGAGATAAGCGTTGCTGATAGCACGCTATCTCCGCGATAGAAACCGGCGATAGCCGGCGATAATTATCCTTGCGCTAAGTGCGCTTAGCGATAATTATCGCCGGTTATTGCTAATAGGCCCCTCTGTTTTTGCTTCCTCTTACCTTATTATTGTGGTCACATTTGATGCATCTATGATCATTGTGACACCCCTGCTGATAGTGCCTTAGGCAGACTTGTATTATAAAATTGCCCTGGAACTGCCCTGCATTTGAATACTAATACTTAAGGCATACAATTCCAATGCACCTCACTTTTTTTATATTTCACAGACATTTGAACAAATAAGAATTAAAAAAATAACAAGTGATTTTTTTTCACAGCTTTTGCTGTCTGAAGGTTGATGGAGATTATATAAAGGAATATTTTAAACCATGGCAAAAATATATGAAATAATTGATCCTTTAATATGTTTTTCTTCAGTAATAACATATCTAATAAAGAAAAAAACGGTTCCACAAAAACATTTCTTAAAAAAATTATTTAAACTTAAGAAAGAGCTGAATGGTTTTCCCTCACACTTATTTTCAGATTTCTCATTTTAAAAGAAGAATCATGAATTTGTTCCGCTTTGCATCATTGCCTCACAGCAAAAATAAAGCAAGTTCAGATGCTCAAATTTTTGTCTTTGTTCAAAAGTATTTAAGACACAACCACTGCTTACCCCAATTCCTACTACAGAAGCATCCAAACATTTTATATTAAGTTTTGCACCAGAGCAAACTTTACGTAATCTAACCAACTTAGTTTAAAAGGGACAGCTTTCAAGCGTAGACTGGCCAACATACCAGAAGGAGAGGGCGGCTAGTACAATTTTTGCAGTGCTGCTGGTGTAACTTTATCTTCTTTGATATGTATCCTGCCTGACAGGAGGAAGAAAGACATTTGCCCTGAATGATGAATGACCACAGCGACCATGATTTTCTGAACTGCTGGATCAGAAAATCTAATATCGGCTCAAATGTTGGTGACGCTAAGCTCCAGCGCAGTCTAGAATGCAGTGCACACTTGTAATGCGAGTCACTGCTTCTAACTGGCATAAAGCACATTTAATAGTGTTATATGCCTTCTAAATAATAAAATGGGAGAAAACACCCAAAAATATTATCAATAAAGTAAGTGTGCATGCGGGCACTTACTACAGTAGTCTTTAATGCATGAAACTTTTATTTCCCTCTGCTAAAATGAATAAATAAATCAAGCAAAGGCATCAACTATGATCTCCTGGAGAGGCCAAAACAAAGTTTGGAATGACTTGTCACTTTTCCCAGCAGCAACTCATTTGCATATTTTCCACTGCAGGCAACACCTGATTGGGAGTAAACAGCTACTTCTAAATTCACTCCTTAATCTGTCTACTTAAGTAGAGCGCCATTCCTTTCCACAGCCCTGCATTGTCATATGGATGTAATACATCTGCGGCCTAAAAATAGCACCGAGTGTCTCGGAGCCACTGTCTTTTTCCTCTAATCCTTCTTGGAAGGCTGAGCCTCGCTCAGCTGCTTTACATTAGCTGCACTAATATGACCTGCAGTTTCGGTAATTATGAGCAATGACTTCGCTCTGGCCTTCCCCACGTAATTGTATACACTCACAACCGAAAGAGTCCTGAGCTGCAGGGGAGCCCTCTCTCCCAAATAATGGAGCTGTAAACAGACCCCGAACAAACACGTTTCCTGATTATATTTGCTAAAAGTCAGATCTATTTTTGGCCGGGGTCACATTGAAGCTCTGTTTTTGCACAGCACTTGCAGTGCCAGACAAAACTCTGTGCTGAACAATAGGGCACAGCCTACAGTGGCCTCACAGAATCCTGTCTCAGTGAGACATGAGCCGGGGTGCATTCTGTTAATGCTTGCGCATGTCTCTAAATGCAAAGATGGGGGCCTGAAAGGGCAGTGGACCCCGTTACAGCACTGGCTTTCCCTATAGCCACCATGGTACAAAAGAGACATAGGGTGGAGGAGGAAGCAGTATAGTGGAAGCACTGTCTGCTCCAGCGGAAGGGTGAAGGAGGAAGGAATCTATGGAACCGTTGTCTGTCCCGTCATTTCCACCAGAAGCTCACCGCTGCCACTTCAAAAGCTTCCACTTGGTTACTGTTTACCAAGTGCAACAAGCCGTTGGTAAACTTTCAATGCATTGCAACTGCATATGCAGTAGTAAACAATTGACACCTATTCTTGCAAGTCACAAGGAAGGGGAAAGCCCCCTAACCCCTCCCCCTCCGCCCCTGCCCCTTTTACTTGCAATTCTCAAAGAATTGCAACTTTGAGGCTGCCAGCGGCCCACGCAGGGGGCCCCCTTAGAGGGTGGCCACCTTAGTGCCACATTTGGCACAGCCAAGCCGGTCTAGTTGTCTGACCTCCGGGGTCTCCGAGGTCTGGTGCGTTGCTCGTGTCACTTCCAGCGCACTGAGTGGGTGGGGGCAAGGTATTTATACTTCCCCTGCCCATCCGGGTTTCCTTTAGCGCCGATTTCTCTACGTTGTCAGGTCATCGCGGCGGATCGTGCTGTCGTGACGGTTTCAATCCTCGGTTTTAGGGTAAGTCCGCCCCATAGCCCCTGAACTCCCCGCTCCCACCAAACCCCGCTGGGGTTGGCCTAATACATGGTCCATCTCGTTGCCCCGGCCCGTCTACGGCGCCTGCCAGAGGGGCCCGGGAGCACTGCCTGTTGTGCGGGGGCGGGTCAGCAGCCGGGGTGCCACCCCAGGAATAGTGCTGCTGCAGTGTGAGGGAGATTGTAGTCGGGGTCTCCAGGCCGGCACCGGAGGCCCCGGGAGGGGTAACAAGACTGCGCGGCATCCAAAAACCCACCCGCCCTAACGCTATCACAGGCTACCCGGAAAGGGCGGGGGTGCCGCGAATGCGGGCTAAGAAATATTGAGTGGCGTGGGGAGGGGGCCACGAGTGCTCGCGTACCCTCCCCGGCACGACAGGAGCCAGGCTGCATCCACCCCAGCGAGTAGAACGCTGGGGCGGCAATGGGTAGTGTGGGGTGCGCGATGTTGCAGGCCCCTGCCAGTGAGCACTCAGACGCGGGGAGGGTGCTACAAGAGTACTCGAGCCCTCCCCGGCGTGACAGGAGCCAGGCTGCCTCCACCCCAGCTTTAGCACGCTGGGGCGGCCACGTGAAGGCAGGGGTGCTGCGATGCTGCAGCCCTCTGCCAGCGAGCTCTCAGGTGTGGGGAGGGTGCCACGAGAGCACTCGGGCCCTCCCCGGCGTGGCAGGAGCCAGGCTGCCTCCAACCCAGCTAGTAGCATGCTGGGGCGGCAACGTGAGGTGCGGAGGTGCCCAGATAGCGCGGGACCATGCCAGATAGCCTCCAGGCGTGGGGGAGGGCGCCATGAGGCACGTGGCCCCTCTCCGGCGCAGCAGTTTACAGGCTGCCACCGCCCCAGCCAGCAGCACGCTGGGGTGGCATCGAGGTGTGCGGGGGGTGCCGCGATGCTTGCGGGCCCCTCGCCAGTGAACGCTTAGGCGCGGGGAGGGTGCCACGAAAGGACACAGGACCTCCTTGGCGCGGCCGGAGCCATGCTATCTCCGCCCCAGCTAGTAGCACGCTGGGGCGGCAAAGATAAATGCGGGGGTGCTGCGATGTCGCGGGCCCCTCCTTGCTATTGAGGCACCAGGCGCGGGGGAGGGTGCCACGAGGAACGGGGGCCCTCCACGGCACAGCAGAATTTCCAGACTGCCACCGCCCCAGCCAGCAGCACGCTGGGGGTGGCACTGAGGTGTGCGGGGGGTGCCGCGATGCACGCGGGCCCCTCGCCAGTGAGCTTTCAGGTGCGGAGAGGGTGCCACGAGGCATGCAGGCCCTCCCTGGCGTCGCAGCGGATCCATGTTGCCTCCGCCCCAGTCAGCAGCTTGCACTGAGCTAACAAACGTCACTACTAGAGGGCACAGGGGCCCACCCGCAGGGGGGCACACCTATGCACACAACCCTTCACAAAGGGCTCAGGTTTCAAGGATGCACAACTGCGCTCAGGAGTGGGAGACGGGCATTAATGATTGTCTTTGTGCCCGCAGCTGAACCACGACAGATACAGGACTAAATCGTGACTGGCGGCAGGGCCAGCTTTGCACGGCCAGGACCAGGTTGCCCAAGCAGGTACAGGGTGATATAAACAGCCACCCGGCAGCACTAGCGGTGACTTATGAAGGGTCAGCGCAGGCCTTTTGAGGAGGTTGGAGGGCATGTAATAACGGGTTAATCTATTACAGGATCAGCACGGATGCAAGTGGAGCAAACCCCTTGACTAGGCCGCAAACTCGGCAGGAAAGAGGGATTGCAATGACGTCCCCAGGTATGCGATACGCGGGGCGCGGGCAGCACAAGGTTGCGGGTTTAGCGAGGGAACGTTCTACTTCCTGAACTTCCTTCGGAGGGGGGAGTGTAGGGCTCTGCAGGTTAGGACTGGCGGGGAGGTGAGCAACCCTTAGGGGTTGACCCAGCGTGCCTGCAATTCACAGCAGGGGCCCCAGATGTTAACGTTTTGTTTTTTCATCCACCATCCCTACCCCTCCCTACCTTCCAGAGTACGCTTGTCGGAGTAACCGTCGATCTTTTATTCAGGTGAACGCCAGCAAGCAGGTTCGCAGCAAGGTCGCTCACATCGAATAAGTAAGTAGAGGGGAGGCGGACCTCGTGAGAGGAAGAGGTGGACACATGAGTCACTCCAGGGACCAGTCCGTGCACCGGTCGCTCAGGTGTGGGGGTTTTTCTCACTCACAGCTTTCTTAGAAAGGCGGGGCCAGCATCAGCCACGCCGAAGGTATGGCGGTCGTGCCGGCCCCCGATGACCATACAGGGGCGGGCCTGTCGCGCGCAGGGATGACGCGACAGGCGCGCCTCGCCACTAATTGGTCGAAGTCCGGGGCGTGACCCGGAAGTGATTGAAAGCACTTCCGGGTCACGCATTTGGGCTAACGCCAGGCCGGTTAGAACTGGCCTGGCTGTGAGCTTGGCAATAAAAGGCAGGGGAGCGGCAGAGTCTGCCTCTTTGCTCGCCTCTCCCTCAGCCTGCCATTAGTCACGCCAGCCTCGCTAGGAGGCTGTCTTTTAATTTCTTATTGACTAATGATGTAGTCTATTGACTACATCTCTTTTCGCCGCTCCCCAGCCTTGCAGGATAGAAGACGGTCAGGGCCTCAGTTGGAGGCCCCAACGATTCTTTTTGAACTCCGTAGGAATAATCTTTAGGTCATCGCATCGGGAGGCCTCCTTTCTTTTTTCCTTTGTTCTGCAGGTGGCGGTCGGCAATTACAAGGTGACGGTGGGGGCCGGTGCTCGTCGCATTCAACGGCGATTCTGGTGTCGGATCCTCGCGTGATTAAAGCAGCGGACCCGGAGCGGCTTGGTAGTGCAGCGCGGTCTTAGAGTCGAGGATCAGTGAAGTGCTGGGCGGTTCAAAAATGGAACTGGCGGTAGTGTGCTTGCCGGCGCACAGAGGTAAAGGGGGGCCTTTGGTTGTGGCATCTAGGCAGTCGCAGGGACGAGAGGCGCGAGGAGTCACCTGATCCAGTGCCCCCCCCTTTAATCTAACACGAGGTGTTGTTTTGTTTTGTGTTTTCACTGGCACACATAATGCCACATTATACCACACTTTCTAAACGACACGGGCATGTGTGAAAAACTAATCACCGCATTGGGCATTAAAAAATTCAGAAATCGCCTTAGACAATGGCGGCTGAATCAATGGGGGAGGGCAGGCCGGAGATGCCCCGTCGGTAGAATATGAAATTCGCTTTCTTTTGTTGATTATGTGCAGGCAAAAAGAACAAAATAATTGTGGAGCAAGGGAAATATGGTGGAACGTTTAGCTTTTCATTCAGCTCAGGTATGTTCTATGTATGGCATTAGAGAACCGTACTTTGACCCCCTTGCGCATCTTACTTTACACACACAAAAAAATAAAAAAAATAAAAAATAAATGACATGGGTTGTTAAGCAGGGAGTGTATTGCATAAAGAACTTCATCGCACAGTATAGTTTTACTGTTCTAGGAGTTCTGGGCGCGCATGTATTAAAAAAGTGACGGTTGGACTAGCGCGGTGCAGCACGATTTTTATTGCGACGTAGGTGGGCCTTTACAATGATAAGTAAACAGAATCCATCTTTTGAGTGTCTGCTAGCCGAAGGCTTATGAGAGCTTCTCCCAGCGTCCCACCTCTGATCTGAACAGGCGGTTTATGCTAATTAACCGCGTTTAAATCCCGATAAATTAGCGCCCCTGACATCCGGTGTCTTATCATGGATTTCCCTTAAATGCCTGCTGCAGTCGGCGACCAAAACCACTCGGTTTCGCTGAGAAGGAAAACGAGAAAATACAACTGAACAGAAATAATATTTCCGATTCGCTTCTGGCCCTGATGAGTGCGGCACAATGTGACTCCCACCCCGCGTGCCGGAGTCAGTAGGTAGCGGCACGCGGCAAATTTAAAACTTAGCAATTTTGCAACTAGCGGGTTGCTTGAATTTGGAGAATGGTAATGGGCAGAGCATTTCTGGGGACAGCGTGAACCCAGTTCATGCGGAGGTCGGTGACAGTCATGCATGCATGGCGCTTGTACCCACCATGCGTGCAATTAAAAATCAGAGGGGTGCTTACATGGGCGCAGCAAGTGCAGTGGCACCGGGTCTACTGCAATGTTGTATATAGAACAGCAGGGCCCATTTCTAAGGCACGCTGCCTACTCTATTGGGTCGAATGTTTCTTATGAGGGCAGAAACAACGAGCATTGCCCACCCGTTGTCGTCTCTTTGACATCATAAACGAGGGGTTCCCCCTTTTCTGGCATTCCGGAATTTTGGAATGATTTGGAGTGAATGGCATAATTCGAGAGGCCGCCCTGTCTTATCTTTGCAAATGAAAAGTTTTTCGGTGGTGTGCAAATATAAGGGGTTTCCCTCAACCCAAAAATAATTACCGTGTCTAGAAATACGTGCGGCTATACCTGACAAACTCGTATGTGATATTTATAGTCAATGGATTCATAATACCTCAGTTTCCATTAAAGTGTTTTGTATATATTATAATGCAACCCGTCTCCCTTTCGTCACGGTCTGGGAGAGCTGTCCGAGGAATTTCAGGCGGGCGTGCGCTACCCAAGTGCCATATTCAAGTTGGGTTGTGCTATCGAGGTGGGCGGACCTCTCGTCCATTTCCAGGTGTCTTTAGAGTGCATTAAGGCCAAAAGGCCACCGGAAAACGCGGGGTGTACGCCACACGGGGCACCAGGTTACTACAAAAGCATATCAAAAGGGTCAATGTAGAGCACTCAAAGGCGAAATATTTGCACGGGCTCGGCGCAAGGGCATGTAGAATAAACGTTCACGCATAGCAGAACAAGGCAGTACAATGCAGTCAAAACATTAGTATATCACGTCCGCATTCTGGGGTGTGTGTGCTCTGTGGTGCACTGACATAGGAATTAACATAAGTTTACTAACATTGTCGCACCCAGGCTTTGAATGTGCACTTGAGTTGCATTATATTACAAGTTATTGTACCTACATGTGTTTAAAATCGGCATGTGACTGAGATTACTAATCATTTGACCCTTCCACCGAAGGTTGGGAGGGTTTGGGGGGCCAGCTAGACTGGCAGCACGCAAGGGGTATTCTTGTTTCAACAGGAGCAGGTGCAACGGTGGGCCATTGTCACATGCTGGTGTGTATCTTTTAAAAAGCGCATAACAGGTCCTGGGGATAGCCGAGATAGTAATTCTCTTAATTTTGCCAAGGATTAATATGCATTTGGACAGTTAATGCAGTAAAAACATTAGTGTATCACGTCTGCATTCTGTGTTTGTATGTGCTCTGTTGTGCACTGAAGTAGGAATTAGCATAAGTTTATTAAAACTGTCACACCCAATCCTTGAATGTGAGAACAACATTGTAAATGGTGCCCAATCTAATTGAAGAGGGGGAGGGCAATCGCTGAGATGGTAATTCTCTTAATTTTATTATGTGCCAAGGATTAGTATGCATTTGGACAGTTAAACCACTGGCTGGGCAAGAGTGGGGGCCAGCCAGGCTGGCAGCGCGCAGGTGGTTCCCCTGGTGCACACTGTAGCAAATGCTATCTCAATACCAGGTTTCCTCTCTTGCTATAAGTATGGGCCATTGCCACTTAGCAAACAACTAAAACAGCCAGTTCTGGTATCGAGCGGGCAAAAGCTTCCACAATAGGACCTGTGATTGGCCTCATGGACACACGGCTCAAAGCATGGCGGGTGCATTCAGCTTTTTCATCCTTATGAGGGCGAAAAAATGAGTAGCATCGGTTGGGGTAGCAATAATTATGATATGTCAGCAACTGGGTACCCTTTATGGCGAACGTGCACGCTACATGACCACAGGTTAGGCCAGTTGTAGGTCAGGGGCAGCAACAGCTAGGAAAAGAGCAAGGCGGATGGTAATTGGCGCATATTAGGGAGTGATAAGTCTCGCGCCCACTCGCATTTTTCCACCCCAAATTCATGTGGTGAGTTTGTCATCGATTATTACCAGGGGCAAAAGTATTTCACCCGATATAGTTTGACAATACTCCGCACTAGCGGAAATTGTGCGACTAGCAGCGTAGGTTCTCTCTAGCCGGCGAATGGTTCGTTACCCTGCATCTGGCAAACGCAATTTGGACCGTCTCAGAGGGTGGTATCTGGACATTTATCTAGCGGAGATACTCTCACCCGGGTTTACCTTCCCCATTGGGATCGAGCCTCTTTGCCTCCAGAGGTCCAAATTCAGGCTGCCTGGATGAGGCTGCAGTACCGTTATTAGTTGCCACTGTATTTTTTGATTTTGCATAACACAGCAAAGCTGGAGGGCAATGCTGCATATGTTTTACGCAAAGGTTATTGCAGCCCTGTTGGGGTGCCCGGGGCACCGATGAAACTTGGGGTTGCACTCAGCAAAGCGGAGCGCTGCGCTACTCATGGATTTACGCAAATGCCGTTGCCCTCAGTTGGGGTACCCGGTCCAGTTAAATCTGGGGTTAATTAAACCAATGCAGGACGGCCTATCTAGGCTTCAGGAAAGGGAGTAGATGAATCCCGCTATTCGTATATTTTCGCAGGGTTGCTCCCCGGTCGATCATGCGGGTCAGGTCTGGGGCTGAAGGGAGGAGCCACCAGGCTAGGGCTCCAGGCTCGTAATGGGGTGCCACTGAGGCGCCAAAGATGGGGCTAGCTGGGCCTGAGGAGAAAAAGGGCCTGGGGGTGCGGAATCTGACAGCGACAGATAATGTGAGCTCAATCCCATTATTAGGTCTGCCTCTAACGCCTTTCTCTCTTTTGTATCCTTTGGTCGGCGCGAGGAGGATTGAACACACCATCTGGGTACCTCGTTGTCTTCTGTGAACGCGGAAGCAGTTTTCCAAAGGGTCCGGGACAAGGACAATGCGCACACGAGGCATTTGCCAAGGTATGGCTGTATCCATGACTGTGATACATGGGAGGCGCTCCACACCACAATGACCGCAGGATGTGGACAGGCAATGGGACCGGAAGATCCGGAACGTGAGTGGCAAGCGACGGCATCAAGTGCGATGAGCGATCAATAGAAATGCTCAAGAGGTACCAGCATGCATGGGTGAGATGGTGCGGCCCATGCAATATATTGGTTGAGTATAGGTGTGTCAACCATTTGTTGTTGCCAGCCGGGGTATTTTAGCAGTACGCTGCTCTACAGGTGTATGACTTGCCAGCTTGAACAAACACAGGGGTAACGGGTGGATGCAACACCTCAACACCCCTTGTCGTGATACGGTATTCTGCCATTACGGCACCTGTGCTCGCAGGTGCCATCGTGGCGGACATTGCACGGTGTAGGGATGCTCCGGAGTAGGTGGAAGAGCTTATACAGAGCCTATCCCAGAACATAGTGGTCAGGTGTAGGTTGTTCACCGATTCCATGATATGCTGATGGGAGATCTTGGGGCCTGTGGGGCACACTCTGAGTACCCTTCCAATGGTACAGTGGCACCAGCAATGAGTACCATTGTCTGGGGCAACGTGTCTATCGGGCGCATCGTGCTGCTATTAATTGAGGCCATTTAGTGGCTCCAAGACGGTATGTCAAGTTCCTCTGAGTCAGCCAGCCCTAGCATTATTATCCTGCGGTTGGGGGGGAATGACTGGGTACGCCTGGGTAGAAGGGGGGCTGGTCGAAACACTAATCACTGAAGTGGGTTGGTCGACACGTCTCTATCCGGGGTACACCCTGGCACAGAGACTGCAGAGATTCCAATGGGGGGGAAGTGAGTTTGTGAGGGCCTTGAGCCACTCGGTAAAAGAATTATTAACAACTGGTGTGGCTAGTGAGTTTGTGAGGGCATTGAGCCACTCGGTAAAAGAATTATTAACAAACGGGTGTGGCTAGCTAGGGCTCTACACCTGCAGACTATAGCCCATGGGTGCATCGGGGGGAGTCGTGCTTCCTAAAAAGACGGCGTCTATTTGTCCAAATCAGGGAAGGAAATCTTCATGGAGAATCTTCTGGCCTAGTTAGTTGTGTATAGGGACAGGGCATGACCTTTCAGTGAGCTTTTGGGGGGGGCCTGATAGTCGGTCAACTATACAGGCCTGTGGCGGTAAGGTCATGATTGGTGAGCAGTAAATTTAAGGTCCTTAGAGGGCGGCGCCATTCTTGAATGGGGTCGCCCAAGGGGGAGGGACAAGTGGTCTCTCATAGAACTCCAGGGGCAGTTACAGCCGGTTGGCTGGATGGGTGCGGGGGAGTGGGAGTTACGCTTTCCAGTAGGCTGCTTGGCCACCCCGCACGTGCACAATGGTGCAAGTAAACGGCGCATAACTGCAAGGGCCCCATTATGGAGATAATCTACAGGGCGTACGGGGGTGACCTGGGGGGGGGGAAGTACCCTCACGGGGAACGGGCCCTCTGCGCATGCGAACTCCGGTTGGAGGGCGGGCATAAGGGCGTACGGGGGTGACCTGGGGGGGGAAGTACCCTCACGGTGAACGGGCCCCCTGCGCATGCGCACTCCGGTTTGGAGGGCGTGCATAATTTGATAAGTATCTGGCGCCAGTTATTGACCTTGCCGTAGGCTCAAAATAGAGATACGCAGAAAAATGAAATGTTATTCTTATGATTATCGATTGTGGTATGTTTAGATTCGGATAGGAATACCTTTGTATTAGAGATATGTTAAGGTTAGCCATCTGACATCTGTACCTATCAATGCAATCAATGTAATGTAATGGTTTTCTGCGTATTGTGTAAATATTGTATATTAATTTTGTTTAAAAATTTTATGTAAATAAAATACGGCCGGGGGTTTACGACCCCCTAATCCAAAATCTTCTCATGTTATTATCGTGATATTGATAAGGGAGGAGGGGTCTAGGTAGTACCTGGCCATATAGAAAGGCGGGGCCGGCATCGGCCTCGCCGAAGGTATGGCGGTCGTGCCGGCCCCCGATGACCATACAGGGGCGGGCCTGTCGTGCGCAGGGATGACGCGACAGGCGCGCCTCACCACTAATTGGTCGAAGTTCGGGGCGTGACCCGGAAGTGATTGAAAGCACTTCCGGGTCACGCATTTGGGCTAACGCCAGGCCGGTTAGAACTGGCCTGGCTGTGAGCTTGGCAATAAAAGGCAGGGGAGCGGCAGAGTCTGCCTCTTTGCTCGCCGCTCCCTCAGCCTGCCATTAGTCACGCCAGTCTCGCTAGGAGGCTGTCTTTTAATTTCCCCACCCACCGTCCCCTAAAAGCAGGGTTTACAGGGTGTATAGTTAGGAATTTTCACTTTCAGGTTGACATGGTTATGTGTATCATATGTGTGATAATTTTCTTTCCCATTGTTTTAGGAGGTTTTTTCCTTGTACAGGTTATGTTTATTGTCGTATTTTTAGTGCTATTCCTTGGTCAGGCGGTAAGGTCATGATTGGTGAGCAGTAAATTTAAGGTCCTTAGAGGGCGGCGCCATTCTTGAATGGGGTCGCCCAAGGGGGAGGGACAAGTGGTCTCTCATAGAACTCCAGGGTCAGTTACAGCTGGTTGGCTGGATGGGTGCGGGGGAGTGGGAGTTACGCTTTCCAGTAGGCTGCTTGGCCACCCCGCACGTGCACAATGGCGCAAGTAAACGGCGCATAACTGCAAGGGCCCCATTATGGAGATAATCTACAGGGCGTACGGGGGTGACCTGGGGGGGGGAAGTACCCTCACGGGAAACGGGCCCTCTGCGCATGCGCACTCTGGTTGGAGGGCGGGCATAAGGGCGTACGGGGGTGACCTGGGGGGGAAGTACCCTCACGGTGAACGGGCCCCCTGCGCATGCGCACTCTGGTTTGGAGGGCGTGCATAATTTGATAAGTATCTGGCGCCAGTTATTGACCTTGCCGTAGGCTCAAAATAGGGATACGCAGAAAAATGAAATGTTATTCTTATGATTATCGATTGTGGTATGTTTAGATTCGGATAGGAATACCTTTGTATTAGAGATATGTTAAGGTTAGCCATCTGACATCTGTACCTATCAATGCAATCAATGTAATGTAATGGTTTTCTGCGTATTGTGTAAATATTGTATATTAATTTTGTTAAAAAATTTTATGTAAATAAAATACGGCCAGGGGTTTACGACCCCCTAATCCAAAATCTTCTCATGTTATTATCGTGATATTGATAAGGGAGGAGGGGGTCTAGGTAGTACCTGGCCATACTACCTGCAGGTTCAGTCGCTCGTTGGCTGACGTTCGAAGGTTGAGGCATGGATAGCCAGGGCTCTCCCCCCTATTCTCCCAGATGTCTGCTGTGGAGGATTCGCTGCCGGGCATGTCTCAGGATGCGCAATAGGCGGCATTCATGCAGATGGCCAAGGCTAAAGGCTTGGCGTGGGCGAAGTGAATCATGAGCTCGCACAGCTGGCGAATGTGGACGCAGGGCCTTCGTGGCCGAAAAGGGCCCGCAGGCCGACTAACAAAGACTTCCCCGCCGATCCGCCAGCACCTAGGGCTAGAACGCCGGCGACCCTTCGCGAAGCCGTCCCCGTGACAACACCCTCCTTATGTCCGGTGGCAGGGACAGTGGCCATGATAGACAGTAGCGCAGCCACGGCAAATTCCGGTTCTTTGGACAAGATGGGTAAGCTCATGGACACTATGATGAGTTTTATGGCTGAATTTAAAACCAGTCTCGCCAGACAAGGTCCCCTGCCCTCTCACAGTGGCCTAAGCAGCTGCGGGGAGGGGGTGCAAGCAATTACTCAAGTGTGGGGGACTCAGCCAAGCGAAATTCAGATCCCGGGCGCTGTCTCCACTGCAGTTGCGGCAGCAGTTCCTAGAGAAGTGGTGAGACAAACTGAGCTAGTGTCGGCCGCAGGTTTAACAGCAGCACACAGTAGCACGCCAGCCCTTACCAGCACTACACCTACTTTGCTGCCACCCCCTGCCCAGACAGCGGCCAGTGGGGGCTCTGTAGCTCCTTCCCACGAAGCAGGCCACGCGATACTCGCCCAAGGCTCCACCCGGTCTGCCACTAGCATGGAAACACAGAAGTTGTCACCGATGGCAGCAGCCAACCGACCACTTATTTCAGTGGCCCACTTGTTGTCGGGCCGCTGCTCCCTAGCGTGGCAGGTCCCCTTGGCAGTCAAAGAGGGGATCTGGCGAGGGGACTTCATTGATATTTTCACACTCCTAATGCCTGGTCTGGATGAGTTAGCCACGAGAAAGATGGGCGGGAAAGAGGATTAAGAAAGTGAAGTGTCAAGTCTGGACGGAAAAAACAATAGAAAATTGGTTAGAAGCCTTCTCCATACTGTCAGCCGTAGTAACGGAAAAACACCCAGATCTGGGCCCAGGTTTATTCCAATATTCCCGGACCATTCACAACGAGGCCCTGAAGTGGGGAGGCATGGGTTGGTACAACTACGATAGAGAGTTTAGGATAAAGATGGCCATGTGCCCTGAGATGGGTTGGGACCAAAAAGAAGTTCAGCTCTGGATGGAGCATATGGGTAAATACACCTCGCAGAACAAAGAATACCAGACCAAATACCAGGGTGGGCATCCAGCAGGAAAGGGTCTGTTCCAATTTGGGAGACGCAATTTCAAACAGCCCTTTCGAGGCGCGCAGGGGGGATCAAGCCAGAGGGGAGGTTTGAGGCGCTCCCCCCCATGGGAACTTGTAGGCTGTTCAATGCTGGGTCCTGCTCCTGGGGCAAAGCATGTAAATTCGCACACACTTGCAACAAATGAGGGCTCCCCACCCGGCAGCGGCCTGTTACAGCAAATACGAGCAGCAGCCACCTGACAAGAACAAGCAGGACAGTTGAGTGGGGACAGGCTCTCCCAGACCCCCCTCCCCTTCCCGGCGTCACCACGCAGCACACCTTGTGACCCAGTTGTGTCCTGTTCACATCATGGCTCCCTCACACACATTGTCAGCACTCTAGCCCCTGCCTGCGCAGCCAAAGGCCCGTCACCGCTACTCCTGGATAACCTCCTCCCATTGCTCAGCCTATACCCCAATGCACAAGATGGCCAGCTGCCGTCGGCGGGGTTTATCGAGGGCTTTAGGATTCCTTATGTCGGCCCTCTGGTAAGCCGAGATGCAGACAATCTCAGGTCAGCGAAAGAGCGTCCAGCAGTGATGCGGGCCAAGGTAGAGAAAGAATGGGCATTGGCATTAGGTAGAGTGGCTGGACCTTTCCCCCACCCCTGCTTGATAACTTTGTTATTTCCCCACTGGGGGTGGTCCCTAAGAAGGAGCCTGGAACACTCAGGCTTATTCACCATCTGTCATAACCTGAAGGGAACTGAGTGAATCATAGTCTGGAAGAGGGAACATGCTCTGTGTCATGGTGTCAGGAGGGCGGGTAAAGGGGCTTGGTTAGCAAAAGCAGATATTGAATTGGCGTTCCGCTTGCTGCCAGTCCACCCAGACAACACCTACTGGGTTTCAAGCTAGATGGTAAGTTTTACTATGACAGATGCATGCCCATGGGTTGCGCAGTCTCTTGTGTGTATTTTGAGGCGTTCAGCTGTTTTTTGCAATGGGCATTATAGGGGACGTACGGTGTAAAGGGGGTGACTCCCTACCTTAATGATTTCCTGTTCATTGGGGAGGAAGGAACGCAGGATTGTGGGGAGGCACTCTGGGATTTTGAAAGGCTAGCCAATCATCTAGGGGTCCCGCTGGCACCAAGCAAAACAAAGGGCCCAGCGCAGGTCCTGACTTTCCTGGGTATTGAGTTAGACACTGGTGGGAGTATCTAGACTCCTGGCGGGCAAGGTGCAGGCATAGGTTCAGGACATCCAGGCTTCTTTGGCAAAGGATAAGGCAACTCTAGGGTCAATCCAGAGCCTTCTGGGGAAATTGAACTTTGCAGCGAGGGTGATCCCAGCTGGGAGGGTCTTTGCTAGGAGGTTGGTTAGGGCCACGGCCAAGGTCAGGAAAAAACATCACCTGGTCAGGTTGAGCAAGGAAATGAAGAAGGACCTCAGCATGTGGGCCGAGTTCTTGGCCAACTTCAATGGCTCCGTTATCTGGAGAGCTCCTTGGGCTGGCAGCCCCGAGCTGTGCCTGTTCACGGATGCATCGGGCAGGGAGGGCATTGGAGCAATCATGGGGAGTGAGAGGTGTGCAGATAAATGGTTGAATGCCTGGCATAAGAGGAAAATCACGTCCAATGTAATGGTTCTGGAGCTATTCCCAATAGTTGTCGACCTCCATCTCTGGCCAGACGCGCTGGCAGCTAGAAGAGTGCTGTTCTGGTCGGACAATATGGCAGTGGTTCAGGCCATAAACGCGCAAACAGATAACTGTCCTTTGGTGCTCTGCTTGCTGAGAGAATTGGTGCGGGCTTGCTTTTACAACAATGTGGAGTGTAGGGCTAGACACATCCAAGGGGTAAAGAACGTTGCAGCTGACGCTCTCTCTCGTTTTCAGTGGTGCCATTTCCGAGAGGCATGACCGAGAGCGAGAGAGGAGATGACTCCTTTCCCACTGCAACTCTGGCTCCTTTTTCAGTGGAACAGGGATTAAGGGAGCTAGGCAAGCTTTCCCTAGCACCAGGGACCAGGAGGCATTACAAGGCTTGTGTAGCAATTTTCTGCAAAGTGGTAGGGTCCTGGGGGGAAGGTACAACAACTTTGGAACACAAGGTCCAAACCTTTGTCGTGTGGGCCAAGGACCAGGGCAAGAGTCATTCCTGGGTCTCGGCCACCTGGCTGCAGTGTGTCATTACGCCAAGCTTATGGGCCAGCATGATCCTACTAAGTCATTCCCCATCAGGGCAGCGCTAAAGGGATGGGCAAGAGGGGAAACACGAATTCCAGACTCCAAGTCACCCATCGAATTCAGAACATATCAGGACATGATCAATGTAGAACACATGGCTACCCTTTCACCTTTCGAAACCACCCACTTCTCGGAGGCTTTCAGCTTGGCATTCTTTGGGGCCTTGAGAATAAATGAATTAGTGGCTAGGTCTAAGAAGGATGGGTCTGGGAATGCCATAGGGAGACAGGATACCCTGCTCACAGGAGAATCCCTGAGGATTCAAGTGAAGAGATTCAAAATGGACCAGGCTGCGCTGGGGGAGGTGATCTGGCTACATCTACTTGGAGATAAAAGGTACTGCCTTTTGGCTCGGTCTTTGTTTACTTAGCCCTTCGCCACGCCACGGGTGGCTACTTGTTTATTCATGCTGACCGCACGCCCCTTACCAAGTTTCAGGTGGAACAAGTCATGAAGTCATGCTTGGTATTATCAGGTAATGCTGGGCCTGGTAAGCATTTTTGCCGCCATTCCTTTAGGATAGGAGCGGCTACCTCAGCATTGAAGGTTGGCCTGTCGCCAGAACGCATCAAGCGGGTGGGGCATTGGGAGTCTCAGTGTTACAAGCAATACATCCGCCCGTGAATTCAGAAAGGGGCAGGGTGCGCACTTGAGCATCAGGACGCTGCCAGGTGTGTTCTATGTGTTTGCAGTGTGGTTTTAGAGCATATCATTTTCAGTTATGCTTACTTTTTGTTTGCCAATTGTGTGTTGTGTTTTTCAATAAAAGGTGTTTGCAACTCTGCATTTCTTTATTTTGCCAGGATCAAAGATGTGGGTGATCGGCCATTCAGGCATCGCTAGGGTGGCTCAATGGGCGGAAAGCAGGAATTGGAAGCACAGGTTTTCCCTCACTGAGAAAGTCTGAGATTCTCTCTAATGTGGAGACTGACCAGCTGATCTCAAATATGAACACTCTCGGACTTGTCCAGCGGATCACCTGTCCTACCCACAAAGCAGGCCACACACTTGACCTCCTTTTTACAAATTACCCTGGAATCACTGCTGAACCCCCTGAGCCATTATTATGGACAGACCACTATTTATTAAAATTCACTATCCCCACAACAATGACTAAAAATGGCTCCAATAACACGTCAATATTGCGAAGACCCTGGCGTAAAATCACCCTGCCCCTTTTTCCAAAACATTTTAGCTTAGACTTCTCAAGGACAAAAACAAATATACATCAGGCAGCACTAGATCTTGATAAAGCTATCCTGGCTGCGTTAGACAAAATTGCTCCTCTCACCCAGGTCAAAATCAAGCCCAGGTCTGCTCCCTGGTTCACAGACCTACTAAAAACTACAAAACTTCTGTGTAGGACTGCAGAGCGCAAATGGCGCCAAAGTAAAAGTACGGCTGACCGTAAAATCTATAAAAATATTCATCAAGGCTACATGACCGACATCAAACAGGCAAAAAAACTTTTTCTTTTAAATAGAATAAATCTGGCAGAAAACTCAAGCAAAGAACTCTACCAAATTTTGAAAGAATTCACAGCTCCTGTCAATCAGCCATCAATACCCGACTCCCAAACCTGGACCGACTCTCTTTCCGAATATTTCGAAGAAAAATCATGGCCATTTATCGGTCCTTTCCTTCACCACACAACTCAAATTCGGAAGATGTACACAGTATGTTCACTGACCCTTCCCATGTCCTGGACGAATTCATCAAATTTGACACCAAAGCAGTCTCTACTGCCATGTTGAGGATAAAATCAGGTTCCCCCACTGATATGGTACCGTCCAAAATCCTTCCCATTGTTGCCCCGGGATTGTTGGAAAGTCTCACTGAGCTATTCAACAACTCACTTTTGGAAGCAGACTTTCCAGGAAGCTGGAAGGTGGCTAGGGTAAGACCAATCTTAAAAAAGCCCACTGCCGACCCAATGCTGCTTTCCAACTACCGCCCAATATCTCTGCTTCCCTACTTTGGGAAAATACTAGAGTCTCTGATCAACCAACAGCTCGTTGGCCATCTGGAGAGTCAGGGACTGTTGGATCCCTCCCAATCGGGCTTTAGGGCGGCCCACAGCACTGAGACTGCTTTGGTCGAGGTAACAGATAACATCAGGCTGGCCTTGGACAAACATCAGTCAGCCATCCTCGTCCTGCTCGATTTGTCCACTGCCTTTGACACCATCTCCCACAGCATCTTAGAACATCGGCTTTGGGAGATAGGTGTCAGAGGCACGGCCCTCGAGTGGTTTAGGAGCTACCTGGCTGACCGCGTGACAACAGTACAGATCGGAAACAACCTCTCACGTGAGAGACCAGTCAGGATGGGAGTACCACAGGGCTCTATTTTGAGCCCGACCCTATTTAATTTGTACATGACCCCACTGGCCAAGGTGATCAGATCCTATGGATTTGATGTCATATCTTACGCAGATGACACTCAAATTCTGGTCACTATCGGTCCAGATCCTACTGAAACACAGCTACGCTTTAACAAATGCCTGTCCCACATTGACAGGTGGATGAGCTCCAATCACCTACAACTAAATGGAGCCAAGTCTGAGGTCATGCTCTTTGGAAAAGCACAGGAGCATTGGTCCACCGACTGGTGGCCATCCCATCTTGGCCTCTGCCCCACCCCCACATTGACGGTGCGAAACCTAGGTTTCCACATGGACAATCAATTGTCCATGAGGAACCAGGTCAATCATATCATTGGCACGTGTTTTGGAGTAATGCGTAGCCTCCGGAAGGTCTTCAAGTGGCTACCAGTGGAGGCCAGGAAACCATTAGTTCAAGGGCTGATAATAAATCGAATGGACTACGGAAACTCCCTACTGTTTTCAATTAACGAAAACCTTCTGGACAGATTACAGATCTTGCAGAACACTGCGGCACGGCTGGTCTTGGATCTCCCTCCCAGATCGCCCTCCGCACCCTGCTTAAGATCCCTTCACTGGCTACCAGTCAGAAAACGAATTCTTTTCAAAGTCCTCTGTTTAGTCCATAAACAGTTGTACGGAAATGGTCCGAGATACTGGACCAAGAAGTTATGTTGGTACCAACCACGCAGGGCGCTTAGGTCCAGCAACCAGTTTTTGCTCACTCCTCTCAAGATACATACTGTCAGAAAAGGAGGACGATCTTTCTCCTTTCTTGCCCCATCATCCTGGAACAAAATTCCTATTCATCTGCGAAATGTCCCTGATCACAACTCTTTTCGCAAAAGGCTGAAGACATGGCTTTTTGACATCTAAGCCACCTCACTTCCTTTCTGAGCTGTCTGCTAGCACCATGAGACTTTCGAGTGATGTGTGCGCTGTACAAATGCCCCTGATTTGATTTGGTTGGGGTTCCCAGGCATGCGATGGCACTGCTTGCTGAAGAAGCTGCGGCACAGACTAGCAGGAGGGGGACCCCCTCCCAACATTTTGGTCATCCACCTGGGAGGCAGTGATCTGACTTTCATGGGTAGAAAGGCTCTGCTACAGGCTATGAAAGCCACAATGAGTGAGATAAGTAATCAGATAGGCCCCTGTGAGTTATGGTGGTCCAAGATCACTCCACGATTGGTCTGGCACGGGGCCAGGTCAGGCGAGGCAATTGAAATTTCTAGTAGGAGAGTAAACAGTGCCATGCGCAAATTCACAGATCAGGGTCCTGTTGGACCTGGGCGATGCCCTAGAGTCAGCAGGGTGTAAGTAAGAAAGTTGTCTGCCTTGGTGGGCGGCCCTGGGTGTGACGGGTGCCACATCCAGAGCTATGGCGGAGTTACAGGGCGATCCAGAGGTTGATTGGTACATAGGGGTACCCTCTTCAGGAGCACAAGAAGGGTGCAAATGCCAAACAACCCCAGTAGTCTTTACGGCAGGACCCTGGAGGAACGACGGCAACCTGCTAGTCCTTTTACCGGTTGTAAACCTGAGCAACCGGGGGCTTGCCTGGACACGCTCCGCCCCTAAAAGGGCGTGAGTAAAAGGGTGGACTGGTGGTCCACTGCATGTAAGGGGAAGATTCCCCAAAATGTTTAGCACCGATTGGTTTGGCCACGGTGCAGTTGGCTTATCAGGTGGCAGGGTAGCTTAGGGGAGTCACTTCTACCTGCCCTTGGATCGCCCGTAAGTTGACCCACCATGTTGGCATATTTCATGTATGAAATAAACCAGCAGCAAGATTTTCGCCAACAATAACTGTGTCTTGTGTGTTTCCTTATTATTAGAGTGCTATGTTTTGCGGGTTGGGTGAGTTTGGCACTATGACACTGTAACTCGCAAAGTCACCTTGATAGATTGTATTTTTCTCTTTCACCCTAGTAAATCCTGTCACTTTTTGTAGTACAGGCACTGCGAGCGTGAAAAGGATTAGATTCAGTTCCAAATTGGGGCACATGAAACAATCTCACACGAACCGGAAACATTAAGCGTCTGCTGCAGAAAATATATTTCTCTGCTAAAAAATAAAGTTAATAGTAAATACAAACCATAGGTACCCTGCAGGTCATTCTTGTAAGAATGGCAAATTCATGTTCAGCTGAAAACGTAAGCATAGCACTATAACTGAACTACTTATCAAAACAGAAATGCAATCCACCGTATAGTGTGTTCCAAGAGACAGAATGACGATTATAAAACGAACAGAGCCAGAGAACAGGAGCACAGAGCGCATGTTCAGGGGGAATGTGTCTACCAGAGTTCTTGTGACAGAATATGTGAGGAATGTACACGCCCGGCACTTGAAGCACTCAACTTATCTTTATAACTCAATCCTGTACACAGCTCTGCGCTCACCCACCTCAGCAACCAGCTGCCCTCAACAGCCAAAGAACGTCAACATACTGGCACATAGCAATTGTCACCCAGAATACAGAATCTCAGCAACAAAAGGAATTATGGTTCTCCTTAGAGGAGGTGGAGCGGGCCCTCTATGCAAGTAATGGTGGCAAGGCACCAGGTCCAGACGGGGTGCCGATAGACATATTTAAATCTAATGTTCCATTGTGGGGGCCCCTTTTGGTCCAGGTGTTTAATGCCAGCTGTTACACTAATTTTTTACCTACTTGGGTGATCTCTACCATTGTCCCAATTTTTAAAAAAGGGGATAGGCAGGACCCGGGGTGCTATCGCCCAATTTCTTTATTGGATGCTTTCGCAAAAATTGCGGGCAGGGTTTTACTTGAGCGTCTTCAAGACTGGGCCGAGGAGAATTTCATTCTCTCCGATCTACAGTATGGTTTCCGGACTGGTCTGGGGACTATAGAGCAGGGGCTGAATCTTTTACTTTTTGTGGGGAAATATACCAGGGCAAGGAAGGGGCATTTTTTTTTAACTTTTGTGGATCTCACAGCCGCTTTTGACTGTGTGGTCCACGCCAAATTGTGGTTAATTTTAGAAAATATGGGTGTAGATCTAAATATTATTTATTTTCGTAAGCGTTTTTACTGTGATGCCAAGGCCAAGGTTCGATACGGTATGAAGGGTGAGTGCTCTGAAGCCTTCCCGATTAGGAGCGGAGTCAGACAGGGGTGTGTCTTGGCTCTGTTCCTTTTTAACCTGTATATAAATGGGTTAGGGGAGGCCCTCTTGAACGGGAATCAGGATTTCCCCATAGTTGCTGGTCGCCCAATTCCAGCGTTATTATACGCGGACGACACAGTTTTAATGTCTCGCACCCAAGTTGGCCTTCAGCGTGTATTGAATAGTTTTTCCCGTTTCATGATAAATTTAGGTTTAAGAGTAAATATCGCTAAGACATTTATAATGCGATGTGGTACTGGTATAAAGAAATGCAAGGACATGTTCTTGTCAGGTCCAAAAATTGCTGTTTCGCCTAGATTCTCATACCTAGGTATTCTTTTTGCCAATAATGATACGTGGACACACGCAGTTTCTGCCAAAAAACTTTGCGCGTACAACTACGGCGTTAGTTGCCTTTGCAAGAAAACTGGGCAAAAGACCTCCCGTCGAGCTCTTAAAAATTTATAAAGCCAAGTGTGTGTCTGTGGCATCCTATGGGAGTGGGATCTGGGGTTTTGCTGAGCTGTCATCAATTCAAAGAGTGGAAAACTCATTTTTAAAATATATTTTATCTGTTCCTTCCGGCTCTCCCACACATGTTAGTCATGCCGAATTGGGTTTGCCGTATATTTCTGATTTAATTAAGCTCGAACCGGTACTCTTGTGGCATAGACTTTGGTCTAAAGATGAAGCTAAACTGAATCGGGAAATTCTTTTAGACATTATGAAATTGGATGGAGCCCTGAAGATACCGTGGCTCAAATATCTTTTTAACTTTTTAAATGATCTTGGTCATCCAGAATTCTATACTAATCCCAGTTCTGTGACCACTATATCGAGGAAGGACTTAAAACACAAGGCTTTGTCTCTGTTAGAGTCCCTGAGACTAACTACTGAGATACTGAAACCCACTGTCTTGTATAATCAGTTGGTTTTAAGTACTTTCAATATACAACCATATTTAACTATTATTTCTAGTGCATATAAAAGATTTTTACTGACCCGTTTTAGGATGGGAACTTTTCATCGTCTTGTTACCTTTCCTACGAAACATGATTGGTCTCAATGCCTCTTGCCTTGTCCTTGTGATAATGTCTCATTACAGACTACGATCCATGTTATTCTCTTCTGTAAATATTATTCTGTATCACGGACCCTGTTCTTAAAACATATTCTTAAAAAACTTGGCCTACGACAATGTCGTCCTGCCTTATTAGTCTTGCAGCAACTGGACAATGTACATATTATTTTTAGCGTCTCCAATTTTTTGAAAAAAGTTATTTATCATAGAAAACGACTGGTTATGATTTGATTAACCTGTATTGGAAAGCTTTATAGTTTAATATTTTTTTTATTCCTGTGTAAATAATTTATTGTAGCTATGAAATGTTTTTTATTGCTGTGCTTTTATGACTGTTTTGTTTAAACAATCGAATAAAGCTTTTTCTGATCTGATCACTGTAACTCGCAAAGTCACCTTGATAGATTGTATTTTTCTCTTTCACCCTAGTAAATCCTGTCACTTTTTGTAGTACAGGCACTGCGAGCGTGAAAAGGATAAGGTTCAGTTCCAAATTGGGGCACATGAAACAATATCACACGAACCGGAAACATTAAGCGTCTGCTGCAGAAAATATATTTCTCTGCTATAAAATAAAGTTAATAGTAAATACAAACCATAGGTACCCTGCAGGGCATTCTTGTAAGAATGGCGAATTCATGTTCAGCTGAAAATGTAAGCATAGCACTATAACTGAACTACTTATCAAAACAGAAATGCAATCCACCGTATAGTGTGTTCCAAGAGACAGAATGACGATTATAAAACGAACAGAACCAGAGAACAGGAGCACAGAGCGCATGTTCAGGGGGAATGTGTCCATCAGAGTTCTTGTGACACAGAATATGTGAGGAATGTACACGCCCGGCACTTGAAGCACTCAATTTATCTTTATAACTCATTCCTGTACACAGCTCAGTGCTCACCCAGCTCAGCAACCAGCTGCCCTCAACAGCCAAAGAACGTCAACATACTGGCACATAGCAATTGTCACCCAGAATACAGAATTGCCTCATCTCACTGCACTCTACATAAGATCAGCAGACATAATGCTCGACGCATTTGCATCCGTAAGTCCATAGATAATGTATTCAGAATTTCCCCTCTTCATAAAATCAAATGACATATACACTCTCCGCAAAAATTATCATAATATCTTTTTGTTGCTTTCTTAACACGAGCACTAGGCCTCAAGGTTTCAGCATCAATCTCATAAATGTCACTTCTTTCTTCCTAACTCTTCATCCAATTTTGCAGCCGTCTCTATTTAGTTTGCCTCCTTCCTCAAGCTCAACTCTATTTCATTCTACAATGCATCTTTCATCAGACTCTTTACAGTAGAACACACTTCACATACTCTATTCATCTCTCTTCTTGCACATCATGAAGTTCTGCTTAAACGGCACACTCTGTGTCCCCGACACCCAAGATGTCCATCTTAGGATACACAGAACATCTACTAGTGACAATTAGGAGATTTGACTTCATATCGATGTTGTTGGCCAAACGGCCGGTGGCTTGTGTATGGGGGAGAAATGGAATACCCAAGGCTAATACCTGGCTGGCAGATCTCATATATTGCATTGACCAATTACAAATTTATTATGCTACCTTACCCCAAGTAGCAGACCAAAAAACATTTGGCACTCATTACAAACATATTTGAGAGCTGTGACTCCTTAGGATTAGCGATATGTCTTAGATGACAAGGACCAAAGTGCTGCATGGGAACAATGAAGTTGAGATCTTGCATGTGCAGAACCTGCTTGCAGATGAAACCTTGGCCGGGAAGACTCCCCACCTGATGCACCGGCAGGCTACTGCTTGGACACACGTGGACTACCACGATACTATGGTGATTCAGAGACGAACTGAAATGAGAGATTCGAAATATAGTCTGTCCATCTGTGAGAGGGTTGAAATAATGACTTGTATGGGTTGATGGTTGAGGCTAGTGTAATGTACCTTGCTTTCTAGTCTGGTATACTGTTTTACTGTTGAAAAAATTTGAATAAATAAATATTTAAAAAGCTATAGGCTTCCATTGAGCAACAATGTTACCTGGCACAATACTTGGTCAATTTACCTTGCTTCTCCTACCTTCGCCAATCCTGCCTTCTTTACCCTCACCCACTGTCCTATCTCCGTCTTCTCGCTAAAAGAACTTTGAGTCACATCATGAAATGCTTTATAACTCTTCTGTGCCTTCTCCACTTTTTTCTTGGCTTTTAAAGTCCAAACCACCTTTCTGAAATTTTCCATTTCCCGTGATGTAACCTTGAATTTCCATGTGGTAGTCTCAGTCACTTCAGTTTAAAGACATCCTCTCATCTCGTGGGTAGATGTTCTCCAAGCCCACAAGATATTCAAAACATACTCATTCTTTGTCGCACTACACTCTTTCAGAGCCAGTGCTATATTTACCTTCACCACTCAGGTATACCATTCTACCAAACCCATGCTACGTTGATGGTACAATGACATTGTGTAGTTGCTCAAGAACTTCTTTATTTCGTAAAATTTATACTGCATTCAGTTGACGCCTACAATGTCTGAAGTCATGCCTCACCTCCAAAATAATTCACTCCAGAGTTTCAGGAAGACTTCAGTACCAACTCTATACACAATTCGCAGCTCAGGCCACATACTGTAGTAATCCACTAAATCTATAACGTAAATTCCAATTTACTTAAACCATGATATCTATGCCGACCTTTTATCCCAGCATTATAGGACACAAGATGGGACTCTAAGGGCCAGATGTACGACCCGTTTTTGCATGCGTAAACGGGTTTGCGACCCGTTTGCGCATGCAAAAACCTACAGGGCCATGTACAAACCCTATTTAGCGAGTTGCAATTTATTTGCGACTCGCTAAATAGGATTTGCGACTCGCTATTAGGAAGGGGCGTTCCGTTCCTAATAGCGACCCCAAATGCCATGTATGACTGTTTTGCGACCGCAATTGCGGCTGCAAAACAGTCGCAGTTTACCACCCTTCACAGAAGGGTGGTAAACCACTCGCAAACGGGAAGGGGTCCCCAGGGGACCCCTTCCCCTTTGTGACTGGCTCTAAAAATATTTTTTAAGGGCAGGCAGAGGTCCCAGGGACCACTACCTGCCCTTAAAAAATGAAACGAAAACATTTAATTTTTCTTTTTTTAAATGCATCCCGTTTTCTTTTAAGGAAAACGGACTGCATTAAAAAAAACTGCTTTATTTAAAAGCAGTCCCATACATGGAGGTCTGCTGAGCCCAGCAGGCCACCAAACCTGGGAGGGCCAGCCATTCCCAATGGGGTCGCAAATTGCGAGCGCCTCATTAATATTCATCAGGCATGCAATTTGCGACTCCATTGGGAATCGCAAACAATGTCTGAGACACTGTTGTACATTGTGCTTTGCGACTCGCAAATTGCGACTCGCAATTTGTCGCAATTTGCCAGTCTCAAATCATCATGGTTGTACATCTGGCCCTAAGTAGGCTACATGACTTTCTGCATTGTGTCTGTGTTTCACATCAGCTACAATTCCTATGCAACCTTTCTACTGTAGTATCTGTCCATGGTCACAAGTACAAATCTTTCACTATTCTATTCGCTTTGCCTAAATACCCGTCATGACCAATGCTTCTCATTTTGCTTCCGAAACCTATTGGCAGAAACATTTGCTCCTCTTCAGTTATAACTACCTCCCACCGAACATCCCAAAACATAAGTTCTTGTGCCCTCATCTGACTTTACTGTCCGTTAACCATCGACCCAAGCTTTACTCTTTCTAACAATAAATCAGTGGAAACATTTCTGGAGAGGAAAATGTTCAATTTGCACACTTTTGCCAACAATACAGTGCTTTCTTAAAATTCTTCATGGCTGTGCTCGACTTCCCTCTTCATTTTATTCTTGCTCTCCATTTAGCAGTAAATCTGCTGTCATATTTTCCGTGCCTGGCATGTATTCCACTTTATAAATCCATTACTATTATTTTAACCACAACACCTCCACTCTCGAAAAAGCCCTTTGAATTCCTTCCATGGTTATCAACTTAAGCAAGTAATTTGCCCCAAAACAACCAAGCATCTCTTCCTCTCATTAGTCTACTTTTCTTCTGCACACATTAATGCTACTGAGGCACATTATTATACCCTCTCTTCCTTTTTAGGTCTTGGTTTCAGACAGCTGTTTGCAGACCTATTGTTTCCAAAACATAACACTGGCTTTGCCAATGCATGTTCCCTTTGTGGCATAACTACATGCAGCCCTTTGTTGCTTGAGCCAGGCGTGAACACCACGCTTATCCCAGGAGCAAACTCTTTTACCAGTGTAGAGTTATATATCTCCCATTCTGTTCTGTCAAATGCACTGACACCCTTCACTCCATATATATCCCACATTGTTCTTCATTAGCAACCACAGTGGGTGAGCGCACGCAGTAATGTCCATTATAGTAAATCTCTACAGGAAGGACCTGAACCCATCTTTGTGGGTGTCTATGTCTCTGATAATGATTTTACCAGTGCTTTAGCTGTAAAAACAAAAGTGCCAGGGCCCTTCTCAGAAGGCCACTGCAGCTTGCACCACCAATGACCCTGCCAGTGCTGCCAAAGCTACAACACAACAACTAACCACCACACTCCTGCAATTGTGACAATTTGGTCTATTGAAGACCACCCAAAGCTATAAAAACGGCATGGGATTGCGTTATCGTTTTTTAATGCATATTGAATTAATAAACACTGTTTATGTGCTCACCCTAAATGTAGACAAACAGTGCTGCCATGTGGTGGACTGTCCAAAGTGTAGGTGTTAAAAATTAAATGCCATGCCGAGCACCAGCAAACGTCGGCTCAAATTAAGTACAGGATTTCTCCAACGTCTCTTTAGGTTTCACTTAATCCTCATACCCTAAATGCAAAACAATTGACGCTTCTCCATTTGATACATTATATTTTCAATCTTCCATCTCTCAACACTATCAAAACATTTTGCAATCTGTATCTTTTCTTCGTTATAAGCCTGACCACCACCAAACTGTTTGTTGTCTTCCAAAAAATGCATACCCTCCCCATCCGCAAAGGCAACGCAACAGCAAAGCAGCCGGTATTGAGCTCGAAATAGAAGCAGCATCCAAGGCATATTTCAGGACCAACTGGGAGATACTTGGACGCTGCAAGAACCAGAGGGGTCTCATGTCACTCTGACAGAGGGTGCAGGCCTGGAGGAAGGTGCCATCATGTTGCCAAGTGTACGAGGTAGCGGTAACACTGCTTGCCGACAAGCTACCCAGTCCCATCGCTCCCCAACAAACACTGCAGGGTCCTACCTGTAGAAATGGAGTCTGCTGCATTCGTACTGGTGACGAGCCCATTCAGGTTGGCATCCATAGTCTTAGTGCAGAAAGTTGGACATCCGGGTTAAGCAGTGTGAAAGCTAGCGCCGCCCACACCACCCTGATCATCTTCAGTCATCCCTTGCATGTCCTACTCAACCCACCCCCGGTCACAGAATAGGCAGTAATGGCTGCCAGCCACTGTTAGTGCTTTAAGACAGGTGCAGGGATCACAGCTCAGTGCTACACATAAAACAGTTGCGTATTCCAAAGACATCCCTGCTTCCAGTCCTGGGGATTCTCCAAAGTTGGCAAGCTAAGGGTTGTCTGTGCTGCTACCTGGAGACCATCAAGTAACAGCCAGCTGCTTCCTTCAAGAAAGCCTGATTTCCCGGGGCCTCTTCAAAGAGCTCCTTGGGAGCATGGTTTGGTATCAACAAGTGGTTTTATTCTTCTATTGTTCCTGTCCCTTCGTTGTAGGACATCTCAACATGTCTGGTGAAACCCATCCCTCAGGTCCTGCTGCACCATGTTCGAAAGTGGCCCATTCAGAAACTTTTTGTTGCTGAATAGAGGAAGAAACTGGTGGGCCAAAAAATAGATCGGTATAAAAACAACACAAAGGCTTTGCTTTAATATGTGTTTTCTTTTGCTTTCTCTGCTTTGATAGACACGTTTTATGGCTGGGATTAAGTCAGTTGGTTGCTTGATTGGTCTCTGGCAGAACATTGGTCTAGAGGGAGTGTTTGTTTTTCCCTTACTGATATTTTCACTTCTCCGTCATGATGCATGTTACGCTGTTTGTCATGTAGGCTGAGGCGGCTTGAGGTCACTGAGGTTTAGGAGCCAACTTTAGGATTGTCAAGCTTTGCAACATCTTCCACCCTGACAAATGGTGGATCTTGGGAAGCCCTCACCTTATTCTTCAAGGAGTACCCTGACTGGAGTTAAAGGTACTCTGCTCTATGTGTACTTAGTCTGTGATGTTAAGTACTTGGAAAGAGCAACACAGGTTCAACTAACACAATTTATTTCACTTGTTTAGCTATCCGTTCTTTTAATTTCCTAGTAGGCAGAGGTGTGTCTAAATGAGTGCTCGGTGAGAGGAGTGCTTCTGTGAGATCAGGGCCAGGGTAAGCATTGCACCTATGTGCATTCAGGGTAAGGGATGTGTTTTGAGTGTATAAAAGGGACAGTGTGCCTAGAAGTGGACGGTCAGTGAAGGATATGTTTTGTAAATATGATGTCATGGGTGCGCCTGTGAGTACGTTAAGTTGTGTGCCTGTGTGAGGGCAGGCTAAGTGGTATGTTTTAGGAGTGCAGGATGAGGGTTGTGTCTTTATTATTGTGGTGTGAGGGTTTTTCCTGTGAGTGACAAGAGATGGATCCGCCTGTGTAAGAGATGGCTCACTCCCTTTGTCACCCAATGCATAAGTCGTCAAAATGTGGCCTTTGTCAAATAAGGGATGTAAGGAAGGGCAGGCCCGGCACCTACAAGGCTGTCTCGCACAACAGCAAGCCAATGGGCAACAACAACAAACTAGATGTTTCACAACAATGGAAATGACAATCTGAAACTCTGCTTGTATTTGAATTTGCCATCTGCCACCTTCTATGGGCAAGGTCTCGATTCTGCAGAATGTGTGACAGAACATAATAATTTTAGCAACAGTACATTTATTTTTCCATCAGATTGTTCCTGTTTTATTTTAACACATTCTTATTTGAGTGTTGCCAGTGTAACCTTCATACAAGGCTGAAATGCCTTTGTGGCTCCTCTGAGCACTAGTATTCATTAGCTTTGTTAAAGCATACTTCAAACCCACGCATACAAGGCCTTTCAGGATGCCGGACCTGCATACCTGAATAACCGCCTCACGGTAAACAACCTTTACTACGCATGCATTACATCGCATGCCATTAGTTCGCGGTTTTTACAACGCAAGTCGTTACAACGACTTGCGCTGGAGGGCGCTATAGGACAAGGAATAGTTTAATCTACTATCCAACACCTTCCCTACTGAACGTAGGCTGGAGTTGGAATAGTAAATTAAACTACTCCTAAGTCCAGCGCCCTCCAACGCAAGTCGTTGTAACGACTTGCGTTGTAAAAACCGCGAACTAATGGCATGCGATGTGAATGCATGCGTTCTATCGTCATACATTCCCGCCTCACATTCCACCTACTCAACAGACACCTCTGCTCCGCCCAGCTTTCCCTGGCTACCGTCCCACGAGTCCGCAAGACCAGAACCGGAGTAATGTTGTTCTCCTACCTTGCCTCCAAGACATGGTACACCCTGCCCATCCACCTCAGGAAATCACCCTCGCTGACTCAATTCAGGAAGGACCTCAAGACTTGGCTCTTCAGATGAACTCAACACTTAGTCTGATCCGCTGCGCCCCCCCCCCCCGCCCCACAACGCCTTGAGACCCTCACGGGTGAGTAGCTGCCCTTTACAAACCCTGTTGGATTGATTACAATAATAAGGTATAAGTCCAGCACTTGATAATTTGCGAGTATCTTTAATAGCACCACCCTTAAGAGTCAGAGAATCCCCCACTTCATCGCATACTATATCAGTATAAACACAACACACTACAGTATGCCATTTGCAATTCATTTTTAATGCTATGTATGTTATGTGCAATGCTAGCAATGCTATAAACACAGATAATAACTCATTATGCATTGATTCCATCAGCATGGAATAAAATTATACAAGTATACCTAGCATATATGAAAATATCCAAATGCATAATTAAACATGTTATCTAGATTTACATTGCCAAAAGGTAACATTCATAACTGTGTGTAGATTAGTTACTTGCACACAGAATATTTGCTTTACAGCTACTACATTACAAAAAACGATATTGATGTAAATAGGCTCATCAAAACAGGGAAGCATTCATTCTGACTAAAGTAGAAAACATTTCTGATACGAGAACAGAGTCTTCCATAGCTATTTTAGGGACATTGACAGCGAACCCTGAAATCTCGTTAGAGATACTAGACCTGCTTCTGTTAGACTTAATGTTACAAATAGAATTCAAAACAATACTCCCGGGATTTAAATCTGCAGAACATGTATCCATGCACATCATGTGGGTGCGGCTTTACTACACGAGAAATGCTGATTACGCATAATAAAAAAACAAGCATTGGCATAGCCAATAGGTCTTGCCTTTGGGACATTATAAGTGTTTAGCCATGCAACAGTTGATGTTGCACCAAGGATATTGTGCTGCATAATTAAATACTTATAAGGTCCCAAAGGTGAGACCTATTGGCTATGCCAATGCTTGTTTGCACTAGGAGGAGGTGTACCAGCTGGGTGTGAAAAACGACTGGGTAGCGTTGTGCAAATGCATAGGTACAACTTTGTGACCGTTCACACCTTTCCAATGACAACCTCTGTCCACCCCCTGAAATATAACCATGTTTCCTCCCCTAAATTGGCAGATTTCCAGTGATTTTAAATTCTATCAGCTGACATAAAGATCGACATACTTGGATTCTGTAATTTGAAATAAAACATTTACAATCTCTGGACTACGTTTTCAAAGCCATTTGCGCATCTTATTTGAACTCAAGTACCAAATGGCCAGTTTTAGACGTCTAAATACCCTCTTTGGGCTCACAAAATGTGGAGGTACATTTGTGATAAGATTTACTCACATATATGTATGTGGCTGCGTGGTCACTGGAGCAACCCCCAAACTATTCCCATATAGGTTATATGGAAAATATGCTGCATCTCTGGCATTCAGTGACAACTCTTTTTAATCCTCCTTATCTGACAAAAAAACGTTTCCAATCCTGCAAGCTTCAAACATGTTCTGCATTCATTTTTTTTCCCCGGTTACTATTGTTGGGCCACAAACATCACAACTTTAACTACTACAGTTCTTACAGGGCACCGTGGAGGCATATCCCAATGGTGAGCATGGGCGCTCAACCAGGGATGTCACATACAATAAACCAGAGGATTGAGAATGGTGAAAGAGGGATAGGTAAGAGACGTTACCTGCAAAGCGGATCTTGACGAGGTCCAAGGGGTGCAGTACCAGTGTGGACACCAAGCCCCCGCTGAGGCCGGCCAGCAGATTCTCGTAGCGGACATATCTGAAAAGAGACGGGCGCTCAGGAGCCGGGATGGTGGACTTCAGCACAGACATTTCTTGTGTCTTGATCTCTGGAAAGAGGGGGTTTAAGGCTGCACGAGGGTAAAAGCGCTTTGATCTGTAACAAAGGTGTGAGCAACTCGGAACGGGGTGACTATTTAAACGAAAGCGAAACCATGAGGTGTTGACGCAGCCCGGCAGATAGCATGAGATCAGCAATGAACCACTTTCTTGGAATTGTGACAGTGAAAACGGGTATATGTGGTGAAGCTTCAGACAATACGGGCGTGCTGCCAGGTGTACGAGATTTTTACTGGCACCGTGGGGAGGGAGGTTACAGAGTACACATTTTGGAACATTGTGCTCTGAGACTATACACCAATGCAGCTCACAGAAGGGCGCACGTTGCATCAGTTGCCTGACTGACTTCTTTCATTATAAAGTTAAGCAATTTTGACCGAACCTCAAAGCAGGCGGCGTGTGGCACCTGTGTACAAAGGTGTGAGCAACTCGGAACGGGGTGACTATTTAAACGAAAGCGAAACCGCGTCTGCCTTTGTGGAAGTTAAACAAGTGGGAGGGGTGAGGGGAGTGGGGTCGAGAGCAGGGACGCGCAGCGTTTACCTTGCGGGAGCGAGCGCGATAATTGCTAACAGATGGCGCCGCTCGCAAGGGAATCGCGAAACGTGCACGCGTTGCAATTCAAAGCAATGCAAAGCGTGCACGTTTTTGGGCAAAAAAGTGAATCGATTTCAAGAGGTCCCCTCCTAAGCAGCGCATGCGCGCTGCGAAGGCGAGACCTAAAAATATGGAGACAACAAACTACTTTGGTATAAATTAAATCAGCACCTGCAAACGCATAAGACCCTATGAAGATTTACAAGGTAGATGAAATTTCTCTTCATCAACCCCCATTATTGGTATACATAGCATTTGTGTCCATATTAACATTAGAGCTCCTTGTTTTATGGTATTTATTTTTTTGACATTTCCGTCTGTATTTATCCTTATTTATTTTTTGTCAACTTTATCTGTATTTATCCATATTTATTGTGGGTTTTGTGAAAAAAATAAAGCTGAAACTGGTATATTTCCACATTTATTTAATTGATAAATATGCACTCATGCTTGCATGCTTGCCAGGTTTCAGTGATATGAACACCAGCAGAAGATAAATCAATGCACTTATATGAACATATGCACATGTCAATATCAGCCTTGTGCATATCTACTGCTTTTTAAGCCTCTTTACTAAAATTCCTTTCTTTTTTAACCCCTTACCTATCAATCCACACAGCTGTTGGCCTGGCATTCATGACAGAGAGCATTTAGAATCACTCAAAAAGCACCCAATTTCCGTTTTTATCATCATTTAAAAATAAATACAGACAAGAAAATAGATGGTTTTCTGTCTGTATTTATCTGTAAAAGATCTGTAAAAAACAGGAAACAGGGAGCCTTAATTAACATACAGGCCTTTTTTCACAGACCTGATATTTGTTGGTCTGCTATGGTTTTTCTCACAACAAGTTAGATCTTGCCTTTTGATAATCATAAGTTTCGGAAATCCATGCACTTCACTCACTTTTACATATGATGTGACCTTATCAACCAATTTTCTCTTTGTTCTTCTTATTACTTTATTTAGTTAACATTTTCTGTAGATCACTTATTTGGTGCTTTGACACAAAACTGCTGAAGAGACAATTAAGTATAATTTGATACTCTGATATTTAAAAACCTCATTCATGACGTCCTGATTCTCAGAAATTGCCTCTCATGCTTGAAAAACATGAAAATCTGCTCAGAAGCATTGCATTTATCGGGGGAATTTTGGTGAATTTTCTGTTTATCATTGTATTTTCTAAATGAGAAATGATTTAATCTTTTTAATAGATGCATCATGAATTGTTTTTAAACTGTCACTATATTCTGTAAAAAAAACTTTTGAGGTTCATTTTGTGATACTTAGACAAATTCCTACAGTTGTTTTTTATGCTGGATATGATTGTTATTGTATAAAGCATTGAGAATCTTTTTAACTGCACACAAGTGTGGTATTGAACTTCAGTGGAGGTGGGGGTCGAAATAGAGTGCTGGATGGGATTGATTGACAAGAGGTGTGAAAGTTTGGACTAATTGCTACAACTATGGTAATGAACCCCAAGGGGAGATTTTTTTGACCTAATAGTCTAATACAGTGCCCTGTCCCTTTGGAGAGTGAGGCCCCTCTCTACTTGCCTTGATCTTTTAAAAGAATGGCATACTAGTCTTTTGGGATAGCCATGCTCAGTCAGCTTGCATGCCAAAACATCTGCCTCTCTAAAGAAATCAACTTTCAATTTACAGTTACGACGGATGCATAAAAATTGTCCATATGGAAGACCACTCTTTAAACCATTGGTGGGTGGGAACTGGAATATTGTGGAAGTGTATTTTTTTCTGTTGGGTTTCAGAACAAAGTAATGTAAAGTTGGTTGGCTGAAATCTTTACAGTCACATCTAAGTAATCAATTTTTTAATTACTCGCATGGTAAAAAATTTCAGATAAGATTGGCAGTTGTTTACTCAATTTATATATTGTTCAAGTTCAATCTTATTGCCTGACCAGTTCATAAAACATCGTCTATGTACCTCTTCCATAGATGTATCTTTGGAAAGAACGGATAGAGGCTGTTTAAAATGTACCTTGATTCAAAATTATCAACTAACAGAATCACAAAATTTGAGGCAAAAACTGCACCCATTTAAGTGATCTTCCGTTGTAAATATTATTTTCCATCAAAGAGGAAACAATTCTTTATTAGGGCAATCTCCAATAAGGAGATAGTGAATTCAGTGTGTACTTGTATTGGTGCTGGTCTGGAATTTAAGAGGTCATGAACTGCACAAATACCGCCATCTTGAGGTATATTTGTACATAGAGACTTTATATCCAGTATCACTAGCTGTTCATTAGTAGAGAATTTTCCATTCGGTTGATTAAGTATGCAGTAACCTTCACATATGTTTTCGTCAAGTGGACCATATCTTTTATAAAGAAGTCAATGTATCTCCCCAGTGGTTCCAGAGCCAAGCCACAACTGGAAAGAATAGGTTTGCCTGGTGGTGATACCTGATTTTTATGGATTTTAGGTAATGTGTATTAAAAAAGGGGGCAAGGATATGTATTATTGAGGAAAAGGTATTCATTGTGGATCAGAAAACAATCAAGTCCCACTTTTTTAGCCATCTCTTGGATGATTGCTTGGATCTTTGGTAATAAATTAGGATTCACTGGTTTCCAATGTTCAAGGTTGTTGATCTGTCTATAGTCCTCCTTGTCATATATTACCTTGTCTTGAATAACTATTCCATATCCCTTATCACAAAGTTTGATTACGATGTTCTCAATCTTTTTAAATTCCAGGAGGGCTTTTCTTTCTGGTCGACTGATGGTATATGGGGCTAAAGTGAAATACTGTCTAAAGGATTCAAAGTCTTCAAGTACTAGTTTTTCAAATGTGATTACCTCTCGTGGCATCTGGTTAGTTGTAGGATTAAAGGTGGATTTAGGATGCAATCCTGTAATGTTCTGGAATAAATGGTTATCTTGATTATCAAAGAAAAATCTGAGTCTTTACGGAAAAACTGTAACAATGTTGTGTAAATCATGAACCAATCAGGTTTTTCCTGTAATCACAAAAGAAAGACCTTTACTTAGCAGGGGAATTTCTGTCAGGGAAAGGCAATGTTGTGACAAGATAAAAATTGGTATTTCAGGACATTGATTGGTCTCTATTGGGATTTCAGGATATTGTTAGGTCAATATTGGGGACCCATTGATAAAGCTTCTGCCTGGTTTGATGTTCATCTAGCGGAAAATTGTTCTTGCCTGTTCCCCTTCCGCTCCCCCTGTTGGTTTGTTGACTTTTGACCAAAATGAGGCTGCTGTTGTGCCTTTACTATGGTGCTGGGACCCTCCCCTGCATATGAATTGCTCAAGTTTGCTGAAGACTCTGAGAAAGTGACCATAAATTGGTCTTTGAATCCACCCAATGATCAAGTGTTACCCCTTTGAGGTGTCTGAACAGGGGTGGTGTAAAATTTGTATAGTAGATACGGATACGTTGCTTCTCTATTTTAGTTCTTATTGTCACAAGTAACTTTGGTGTATTTGTTTTGATTTTCTTATTTATTGATATCTGCCACTGTTTTGTCAATTTTTTCTAAAGCTTTTTTAGCGTCTGCAAGAGTATCTGACTTTAGAATGGCCTTTTCCAATTCTAAGATTTCTTCTCTTTTACTGTGCTCCAGTGCAGTGTCGATCCCAAGGACCATCCAATGTGTGGAGCAGGTGGTTGAGATGTGACTGAAGGAGTTCCTACATTTTTTTATCATGAATGAAGACTGCAGGAATGTTGCGCTTTTGCAAACCCAAGGGGATTATGTCAGCTTTAAGATATTCAGTAAGCATGCAAGCATGTAACTCAGTGCAATGTGTTTCTTCTTACACTTTTCTAACTGAGAAACTTAACCCAATGTTGGTGGAGTAGATGTGCCAGAAATCAAAGGCATCTGAAACGATGAGGGCACACATCACTTTTTTAACAATATATTCCTCTGTATATGTAGGAACTTCTGGCATGATATTTAAGGAAAAGAAATAAAAGAGAGAAAAGAACAAATAAAGTAACCTATAGTAAATATAGGTAAGGATATTATAACCCTTGCAGTTCAGCAACTGCAACTTAGAAACAAAGGCAATCCCAATCTACCACACCAGGAACCTGGGGTAATACAATATATTAAAAAACTATTGTTCACAGTGGTTTCATTTTTATAGTAAGAACATCTGTTTTCTAGTGGATGACAACGCTATCCTGATGTGAGTATTCGAATCACAGAAACATATATATACACACACAATGTGTAATCATCTCATGATCTTCAATAAAAAGGATTCAATAACCCAACCATGATCAAACTTGCAATAGCTATGAATGATCCAGTGCTCACATACATGAAGAAAGTGCAAAACTGTTCTCTAACAGACGAGCCCCAAATTATGAGAGTCCTTATAGTGATACAGTCTCACAAGCCATGTACACAATTCTCTATAACAAATTGTAGGAATTTAAAAAAACGGAAATATCCAGTAGTCTCTCTGAAGGTGCATGCCAACAAAGAAGACACTGGCAAAATAGTCTTATTACTAATTTGATTAAGCTACCCAGGGCCATTAAAAATCAAAGAGGAGGCCTGAAGTTATAGTTTAGGTGAGGCAAGAAGTCCAAAGTTCACAACATTTTTTCAGAGAAATATGCCTGGAAAATGTTCATGTCGTTGTGCATTCCTAGCATAGTTCTGGCCAATGTACAAGTGGGACCCATTCCATGGCACCAGTGCATTGTTCTTCACACTATAAATGATCATCAATAATAGATAGTATCACAGGCACTCAAAATTTATTTTACAACGATTTTGGTTTATGGAAATCTAAACTTTGGATAATGAACAATTGATCAATCCACTTTACCACAAAGTAACATGGGTTGTGCCGCTCAAAATGCTCTAGAAAAGCAAACAGGTGAAGTCTGTTTTCCCATTTCGTTTTTCTAAGTCCTGCATCTTCGCAGCCACCTTTATTTTTTGGCACCGCCAAAGACTTCCAAGGACAAATTTAACTTTTAGCCTTCCTGCAGTTCCCTCTCATAGTCAAAAGGCTACTGAGTTACACACAGGACCCAAAAGGCCACATAGCAAACCTCATTACTGTTTAAGTTCCCCACATTTTAAGTACTCAAGTGTTCTTGTAGTGTAGAATTTTCTTTCACCTCTTAAGTGAAATGCTTATATTTTTTTTAATCAAAATGTAGCATTCTGTCCTTCTATGGAGAACCCTTCCATTTTAAGCCCGGTTTTCTTCCAATGTTGCTATTTGCTTTCAAAATACAGATTATGGGGCCTCAAACCTGGGCATGCCCTGCCATCTTCAATTGTAAGACCTTTTCATTCGTATTAAATAGGAGGTAAATTAACACATTTAAACTGAACTATGTTAGTTAAAATTGGGAAGCTGCTATCGTCACCCATAATGTCAGATACATTCCAATCCTTGGCATGTAAACCAAGTTACTGCTTATCAAAACAGCAGACATTGCATCGGAGCAATAAACACACTTCTGTTATTATTTAACAAATAAAAAAGCAAAATATAAAAGTCTACAAATGTGAAGAAAGATGCACAAACACCACATGAACTAAAACTGATTTATTTATAGTTTTATATTTTTCATAGCGAGATATTAGGGTAGAACATAACATACTGATCTCTGTAATGGATAGGAAACAGAATAAATCAAGTGAAAAGACATGATTTCTCCAAATAGAGCACTGAGCGAAAAGAATCAAGCACCAATATTCAGTATCATGTTACTCCATTATCACTCAAATCGTAAATACACTATGACAAGCATACGCCGAAAACAGCATCAAGTCCAAACAAATCCATTTCAAGGCAATTCACAATAATGATAATGATGAGATGAGAGAATGCATAGGAGTTCGTTTTAGTCCAGTGAGGGGAAAAAAAGAGTTATGTAATCATATTAAACAGCCACGTATTGTGTTGGTATGAGCATGTAGTGACTTACCTAGAGCTAAAATGTGGACAACTGGCGTCACTGTTAGAAATGGGGGTCTCTAGTTGGCAGAGGTAGGTACCTCTGTCCGAATAGGGACCTTTGCTTCTAGTCAAGGTAAGGGTGATACACTCCTAAAATAAACCCTGCTCACCCCCTTGGTAGCTTGGCACGAGCAGGCAGGCTTATCTCAGAGGCAGTGTGTAAAGCATTTGTGAACACATACAGTAATACAGTGAAAACACTACAAATGGACACCACACCAGTTTAGAAAAATAAGTAATCTTTGTCTAAACCAAAACAAGACCAAACGACAAAAATCCACAATACAGTAATAAAAATATGACTTTCAGATGGTAGAAATAGTTCAGTTCAAGCAAAATTGCAGATGCAACACTTTTCTCACAAAGCCCCTGGGATGCGTCACGCAAACAAACAAAACGGGCCGCAGGGAAGGTGGTGCTTCGGTTCCTTAAACTCAGGGAAGGTGATCCGTCAGTTCCTTGCTTCGGGGGAGGTGATGTGTCGGTTCCTTACTGCAGCGCAGGGGAGGTGATGCATTGGTTCCTTACCGAAAAGGAGGTGATGCGTCGGTTTCTTACTGCGTGGGGAGGTGATGCGTTGGTTTCTTACTGCGTCCCCCAACGATGTGACAGACTTGGCGCCGCGATGCGATGCGACGATCCGGTGACGATGCGTGAACTCGTGCAGCCACACAGCAGGCCTTGCGTCGAACTCGGTGCGATGATCTCGGAGGTCGGTGCACTCGATGGGGCGTGAGGCAATTTCTCGAGGCGCTGCGACGGTTTCTTCGGCGATGCATCGGAACCAGGTGCAGATGCGTTTTGCTTCTTCGAAGTTGCGCCGTTTTTCCAGCTCCCAGCGGAAAACAGTCTCTAGAGGTCCAGAACAGCAGCAGGCACCTCTTTGCAGGTTAGAATTCCCAGCAAGGAAAATCAGGGAAGCTTGTGGTGAAGTCTTTGTGTCCCTGAGACTTCAGAACAGGAGGCAAGCTCAGTTTCAAGCCCTTGGAGATCTTCTTTCAAGCAGGTGATAAAGCAAACAGCAAAGTCCTTTTCTCCTTTCTTTGGCAGCAAGTAGCCACTGCAGGCCAACCCCAGACAGCAAACAGCACAGAGGCAGTATTCCTCCTCAGCTTCTCCGGTTCTTCTCCTTAGCAACGGTTCCTCTTGATTCCTAGAAGTGATCTAAAAGTCTGGGTTCTGGGCCCCTCTTTTTATACACAAAAATCCTTTGTTCTCTGAAGGCAGAGAGTGTCTGTACCCAGCCAAAACCAGTTCTGTCCTCACAGGTGCAGCTTCCTGGCAGGAGGTGGAGACAGCATTGTTGAAGGCAGACCAGGCCCATTCAGGTGAAAGGAAATCTCCTCCCCCTACTCTAAATGCAGCCCAGCCCTGGCTCATCAGACTTCTGGAGCCGCTGCCCCTCTCCAGCCCCTGTCATCCAAAAGCCAGACATGCAATACACAAACCTAGCAGAGGCACACTGGATGGTTAGGCAAGAAAATACTTACTTTCTTAAAGTGGTACTTTCAAATACAGAATGTAAAAATCACCCTCACTAAAAGATGCATTTTAACATTTTGAGTTCAGGCATACTAAACTTTATTGTTCTACCTTGTTCCCAGGGCCAGTTATGTTTATTAGATGTTATAAACAAACTCCCCATTCTGTCCTATGGAAACAGGTAGCTTTGCAATAGTGAAAAACGAAATTGGCAGTATTTCACTATCAGGACATGCCACACACATCAGGGCATGTCCTACCTTTCACATACAATGCACCCTGCCCACAGGGGTACCTTGGGCCTACCTTAGGGCTGACTAATATGTAGAGAAGGGAAGGTTTAGGGACTTGGCAAGTGTGTGCACTTGCCAAGTCGACATGGCAGTCCCAGACTGCACAAAGGCTCTGCAATGGCAGGCCAGAGTTACATTTTAGAGGCTGCTTCTTTGGGTGGCACAATCAGTGCTGCAGAAAACTAGCAGCATTTGATTTACAGGCCCTGGGCACACACAGTGCACTATACTAGGGTCTGACAAGTAAATCAAATATGCCAATCACGGAATCACTAATCCATAACAACAATTTACAGAGGAAGCACTTGCACTTTGGCACTGAACAGCAGTGGCAAAGTGCCCAAAGCATCTAGACCAGCAAAACGGAGTCCAACACACACAAAAACACAGGAGGCAAAGGCAAAAAATGCAGGGGAGACCCATGCCAATGGTGCCAGGTCCAACACTTGTCCCCTCCAGTTGAACTGTGGGGAGAACTACCCACCCTCTTGGGAGTTCTCTTCACTAAGGCGGAAAAATCTGGACAGACCATCAGCATTGGCGTGTTCTGTACCAGGGCGGTGTTCCACCGTAAAGTCCATCCCCTGTAGGGAAGTGGACCACCTCAACAGCTTTGGATTCTCACCCCTCATTTGCATCAACCATCTGAGGGGCCTGTGGTCTGTCTGAAACAGGAAGTGAGTCCCAAACAAGTATGGCCTCAGCTTCTTCAGCGCCCAGACCACAGCAAATGCCTCACGCTCAATCGCACCTCACCTCTGTTCCCGTGGAAGTAACCTTCTACTAATGAAGGCTACAGGTTGGTCTAGGGCCTCTTCCTTCAGCTGTGAGAGCACAGCCCCCACACCATTCTCTGAAGCAACTGTCTGCACAATGAATTCCCTTGAGAAGTTGGGCGCCTGAAGCACGGGCGCCGTGCACATGGCAGATTTCAGGGCATCAAAAGCTTTCTAGCAGGCGTCAGTCCAGTTCACTTTCTTGGTCTGCTTCCTGGAAGTCAGCTCTGTCAAGGGGGCAACAATGGTGCCATACCCCTTAACAAATCTCCTGTAATACCCTGTGAGTCCTAAAAAGGCTCTCACCTCTGTCTGGGTCTTGGGGGGTTCCCAAGCCAGTATGGTATCAATCTTCGGCTGTAGGGGTGCCACCTGGCCGCTCCCTACCTGGTGTCCCAAGTTCACCACAGAACCCTGCCCTATCTGGCACTTACTCGCCTTGATCGTGAGACCTGCCCTCTGCAGAGCCTTCAAGACTTTCCAGAGGTGGTGCAGATGTTCCTCCCAAGTGGCACTGAACTCTGCGATGTCATCCAGGTAGGTGGCACTGAAATCCTCCAGTCCAGCCAACACCTGGTTGACCAACCTCTGAAAGGTGGCAGGGGCATTCTTTAACCCAAAGGGCATCACCCGGAATTGGTAGTGCCCCTCTGGTGTTGAGAATGCTGACCTCTCCTTTGCCCCATCAGTTAAGGCAATCTGCCACTACCCAGACGTCAAGTCAAACGTGCTGAGGTACCGGGCAGCTCCCAATGGATCGATGAGCTCATCAGCTCTGGGGATGGGGTGCGCATCAGTCCTGGTGACCGAATTGAGCCCTCGGTAGTCCACACAGAACTGGAGTTCTGGCGCGGCACCGGGTGCGGCAGCCTTTGGGACCAAGACCACTGGGCTGGCCCAAGGGCTGTTTGAGGGCTCAATCGCCCCTAGCTCTAGCATCTTGGAGACCTCCTCCTTGATGCAAGCCTTGACCCTGTCAGTCACTCTATAAATGTTGTGCTTTACAGGAGGACTGTCCCCAGTGTCAACATCATAGACACACTACTGAGTGACACCAGGGGTCAGGGAGAACAGAGCAGCAAACTGTCCCAACAATTGGCGACAGTCACTCTGCTGTTCAGGAGTCAGGGCGGGGGAGAGTAATACACCGTCCACAGACCCATTGTGCTCCTTTGCAGACAGGAGGTCAGGAAGAGGCTCAGTCTCCTCTTCCATTCCAGCATCTGTTGCTAGGAGCATGCCCACTTCGGACCTCTCCAAGTGGGGCTTCAGGCGGTTCACATGCAGGACCAGCAACGGGATCCTAGGAGACTGCAAGTCCACCAAGTAGGTGACGTTACTCTTGCACTCCACCACCTCAAATGGTCCGGTCCACTTATCCTGGAGCGCACAAGGCTCCACTGGGGCTATGACCCATACTTTTTGTCCAGGCTGAAACTTGACCAGAGTGGCATTCTGATCATACCACCGTTTCATCTCCTCCTGGCTGGCTTCCAGATTCGCCTGAGCGAGTTGTCTGAAGCGCTTAGTCTGGTTTCTGAAGGCCAGCATGTAGCTATATACATCCTGGGGAGGTTTACTGGCAGCTTTCTCCCAGCCTTCTTTCACCAGACTCAGAGCTCCTCTTACAGGATGGCCATACAGCAGCTCAAAGGGACTGAACCCTAAGGACTTCTGGGACACCTCTCTGTAAGCAAACAAAAGGCATGGTAAGACGACGTCCCACTTACGCCTCATGGGTTCACCAAGACCCATAATCATGCCCTTCAGGGTCTGGATGAATCTCTCAACCAGCCCATTACCTTGGGGGTGGTAAGGAGTGGTGAACTTGTATGTAGCACTCCACTCCTGCCACAGGGACTTCATATACTTCGATATGAAGTTGGTACCACAGTCGGGCATCACCTCTCTGGGGAACCCCACTCAGGAGAAAATCCCCATCAACGCACGACCCACCACAGGGGCCGTCACAGTCCGGAGAGGGATGGCTTTTGGTTACCGGGTGGCATGGTCCACCAAGACCAGGATGAACCTGTTGCCCATGGCTGTCTTGGGATCCAGAGGCCCCACAATGTCAATACCCACCCTCTCAAAGGGGGTGCTGCCCACAGGGAAAGGTTGGAGAGGAGCCTTACATTTCCTCACACTCTTGCCACTTGCCTGGCGATTCTAGCAAGACCTACAATGAGTATCAGAGTGCTTGCGCATCTGGGGCCAGTAAATTGCCCCAAATGTCCTGCCAAAGGCACATCATGAGCCAGACCCAGTAGGAAGGCTCTGAAGCGCTGGGGTACCACCAGCACATGGGCTGACCCAGGCTCAGCAACCTTAGGCTCGCTATACAGGAGACCATTCTCCCAGTATATCCAATGTGATCCAGACTGATCACCTGCTGCCTGGTTTGCAGCCTGCTGCCGCAAACCAATAAGAGAAGGGCACTTCTGCTGCTCCTGGCAGAATTCTTCCCTGGAGGGGCCTCCTTCCTGCTGCCAATGTGTCAGCTCAGGCAGGTACCCCAGTTCAGCCACTTGTTCCCCTGTAGGCTCCAGGGCATCCCCCTCAAAGTTTGCCTCCTCCTGGACCGTGGGAACTTCGGGGGCCGGTTTCCCGTGCCCCCTGCCTCTTCTCTTTCTGGCAGGCACCTGGACCACTCTTTCAGGCTCCAGGTCCTCTTGAATGCCCTTACCGGCTGCCATGGACCGAGTGGTCACGCATGCCCACTCAGGCAGACCCAACATCTCTAAATGATACCTCCTCTCCACCTTCGACCAAAGGGAGCTCTTCAAATCATTGCCTAGCAGACAGTCAACAGGCATGGCTGGCCTCACAGCTACCTTCAAGGTTACCTGAGACCCCCCCACTCAAAGGGAACCTGTGCCACTTTGCAGAGGCACTTTGAATTCTCAGCGGCAACTACCGGGTAGAATGCGTTGGGGACCACCTGCTCGTCAGACACCAGCCGACAACTGACAGCTGTCACACTGGCTCTGGTGTCTCTCAGAGCCTCCACACTATGGCCATTGATGGTCACCCACTGCCTGTACTTTTTAGTGTTATCAGGCAGATGAGCTCTTGGGACAATCTCACTGTCTCCTAAAGAGCCCAGGGACATCTCTGCGGGACCCCACCCATCTTGGGCACCCGACTCCTCCCCCAAGGCCACACTAGCCATTTCCTGTGGCGGTGCACCAGTGGGTGCGGTGGTAACCTTTTTGGAACACCTAGGATCCCCTTGGAAGTGGCCCACCTGACCACAACCATAACATAATGGAACCCCTCTGAACAGGCTTACCTGTCAGGATCCATGGCTTCTATTTGGTGGGATGCTGGGAACCCTTACCTTGGTTCCCTTGGGGATTACTTTGGGGCCCTTTTTGGAACTCCTTTTGTTTACCCTTGTCCCCCCCACTCTTCTGCTGGTGACCCTGCCCACCTTTGGTGGAGTCTCCCACACCACCTTTTTGGACCCTGGTGCTGACCCAGCGGTCCGCCTCCACAGCAAGCTTTCTGGGATCAGTCAGCTTCCTGTCAATCAAGTGCTGGCGTAGCTCTGGAAAACAATTATCTGACAAGTGCTCCCATGCAACCCCAGACAGCAAACAGCACAGGGGCAGTATTCCTCCTCAGCTTCTCCGGCTCTTCTCCTTGGCAAAGGTTCCTCTTGATTCACAGAAGTGATCTAAAAGTCTGGGTTCTGGGCCCCTCTTTTTATACACAAAAATCCTTTGTTCTCTGAAGGCAGAGAGTGTCTGTACCCAGCCAAACCCAGTTCTGTCCTCACTGGTGCAGCTTCCTGCAGGAGGTGGAGACAGCATTGTTGAAGGCAGACCAGGCCCATTCAGGTGAAAGGAAATCTCCTCCCCCTACTCTAAATGCAGCCCAGCCCTGACTCATCAGACTTCTGGAGCCGCTGCCCCTCTCCAGCCCCTGTCATTTGATTTACAGGCCCTGGGCACACACAGTGCACTATACTAAGGTCTGACAAGTAAATCAAATATGCCAATCATGGAATCTCTAATCCTTAACAACAATATACAGAGGGAGCACTTTGGCACTGAACAGCAGTGGCAAAGTGCCCAAAGCATCTAGACCAGAAACACGGAGTCCAACACACAGCAAAAACACAGGAGGCAAAGGCAAAAAATACAGGGGAGACCCACGCCAATGGTGCCAGGTCTAACAGTCACCATGTACCAAAACCAGGTACATAAATTCATTAGAGCCGCCAGCCTCTGCATTCTTATGATCCATGAGAAATGTCATCATGGCTGAGACAGAGAGGGCTGTTTTAGTTTATGATACATTAAAAGGCAATAGCCAGCTGCTGCCCATAAGAAGTGTAAGGTTGACAAAATCACTAGGATTGTTTAATTATATAGTTTTAATGTAGGGACATATAGTACATTGTAGGTGCTGGGGTTTAGAGGGATTAACAGATCTTGATTACACAAGGTAATGAACCCCTTTGGAAGACACAATGTTGTTTTAAAATACTTTTGTTTGTTTTTTTGCATGGGTTGATGCACTCAGAATAGAGCAAGTCTTTTTATTATTACAGATTTCTCTTTCACATGTGATGCCAATTAGTCAAAAAGCTCTGGGCAGATAATTGTGGAGTGGCATGATGAGGTGATATTCTCAAATTCGGACACCAGACGTGGTGCTTAAACGTTTCCAAAAGTGCTACAATAGAGGGGGTAATGGCCGGGCAATCCCCCCCACACACATATGCACAATTCATCACCGCAACACTCCAATGGCTCATGTACCATATATGTTTTTAGCCCTCGGTTGCACTCATGCCACTTCTCAGTGTGTCGTAGCACAGGCTTCTCCAACGAGTAGCTCGTAGCTCTCCAGCTACCAGTAAGTTGCTCTTCTGTGTGAACCCCAGCCTAATGAATTAGAATCATTTGTTGCTTTAATTAATAGATGTGTACAAACATTTAAAAGTGTGTATTCAAAATGAAAATGTTTGTATTTTCAGAACTTTTTTCAGAAGCTGATGCTTGAAGAAAAATGGTTGAATTTGCAAAATATATTTAAAACTGATATGTTTGATGAACATGTAGCATCTGGTATTCATGAGAGTTATTACTTAAACTTACTTTGGTGCCACCAGCATTGCAGCTATGGCTCCTTTGTGTTACCCACGTAGAGGCATTACAAATTAACAAAGCTTTTAATTTTTTTACATTATTGCTCGCAACCCTGCCTGATGCACCGAGGTGATCATTACTGACACTCTTGCATGGAGTGGCCACTAGGCCTGGGCGGTGAACTTCGCTCCGTTCGCGGAGTTTGCGGAGTTTTCTGCACTCCGCACTCCGCGGAGCTCGCGGAGTGCAGAAAACTCCGCTTCGCGATGTGCAGCAGAGTTTTTTCCCCGCTCGCGATCGCGAACGGTAAGTTCGCAATCGCGAACAGTAAGTTTGCGAGCTGCCGCTCGGATAGAATTTCTACCCGAGCGGCAGGAATACCAGCACAAACTGCAGTTCGCACAGCACTCCGCCACTCGCGGAACTTCGCTGAGTTTTTTTGTAACTTCGCGGAGTTCCACGTAGCAAAACTCCACGAACTACGCCCAGGCCTGCCACTAATATAGTTGTGTCTGATATGGTCACTATTACAACACAAACATTACTAGTAGATTGGGATGATTTTCATTGAACAGAAGTAGCTCTTACTACAGAAAAGGTTGGAGACCCCTGCCGTAGCACCTGCTGCGTTCATGAGAGTCTAAGATCGGCACATGAACACTAAAGGATTTTGATGGAAATTGAATGCAGTCAGCATATACTTTGATGCTTTATCATGATCATTAGAGATAATTAACATGATGCATTAAATGTGCACTGAAGTTAAAATAGTTTTTGATCTTTACCACACTGCAGCAAAGCTTTAGAAGAGGCAGACATTCAGCGGCATTACCAGTTTAACATGCCAAGAGACACTGATGGCTTAATCCGTATTACATATGGAAATGACAGCCTTACACTTTAGGGGCAAATTCTTTTTATATTTGTCAGTCTAGTATGAGCTGTGAATATCCTTTCCATACTTTTGGGGCTGTAAGATAAATTTATCACTTTTGATCATAGATTATCTTTATTTCTCTCTACTTGGCACTCGCCAGATGTTGGCATGATCCCCGCCCACTAGACAGGTCATGGACTAGCTACGGGTATAGATATTTACACAGTAAACCAAAATAAACAGTTATATACATAACTATTTCGTTCATAGGTCTAGAGCACGCAACTCAATGATGGGTTCAAGTTAATTTAGGACCAAAGTAAGATGTATTAAGGCATGTAGGCACATAAGACACTGCTGCATTATGAGAGTGGCATGATTTTGATTTCTTCCCATAGTCTCTATCCCTCCCACAACCGTATTCCCAAAGCACATTTTTTATGCCAAATTGTGTTTCTATCTTTTCTTCTCCTTTTCGGTCGCTGTTGGGTTTTTATTTCCCAATGGTATTTGAAAATAAAAAAGATCCACAAACAAACCTTGAGTACAGAAGCTCTGATACCGCCTTCAGTTTCTCATAAAGAAATGCAAAGTTCAGTTACCTTTGGTTGCTGTGCACCTAATCTAACCTACAGTGCTTTCTTTACCCAAAGCATGCTACCTCCTGACACCTACATTAGTTTGTGCAAAATTCCTCAAAGTTCGAAACAATTGTGAACCAGTCAGGTGACTCGACCTCTCAAACATTCCAATTAGTACATATATGTGCAGAGAATAAAGAAAAGGCTTTCAGGTCAAATTATTTGTGCAGGATTTTATGATCTTACTGGCAAAAACGTATATAAAAAGGATAATAAAGAAAATATCACCTTACAAAACGGTCCCTGTACGCAGCTGAGCAAAAGAGAGTACTAAACAAAATTCACTAAAAAACATTCTCCACAAGTAGTGGTTCCAACTGTAACTTTATTTGTCATAAGGAGGTAACACGCATGGCATTCTAGCTGTTGAGAATTCAGGACTAATCTGGGTCCACTCCCTTTGAAGAGTTGTCCGTGAGCCAACCGGAAATAGTACGTCATGTAAACTGAGCCGTGGCCTGCAGATGAGAAACGAGAACACCCCACCTGGTCACATCACAAGTGGAGGAAGTAAATAGTACAGTAGAGGTCAAACTAGGCCCTTGCAACCACACAGAGGCCACTAAGCTGAAATACTCTCAGTTAGCAAGGCAAAATTTGCCCTACTGCCGCATTGTTTTAAAGTTTGGAAAACATGTCACACTTTTAGTCATACCAGACACACAGGCCTCTCAGACCATTGGTTGTCTCTTTCTACCAATACCAATAAAAGGTGTGATGTGGCAGGGAAAAGCATCCTCACAAGCTTGGAAAAAACGAGCATGGAAGTAAAGATTGGGGTAACTATAGGCCAGCCGGCTGAGCCTGACCAGATACACGGGGTCACAACAGCACAGCAGACGGTAACTCAGTAAAAGGCTTCCATATTGCCTATTAAACCTGAAAAAAAATATGCAACCACGTTCCCTAATGTCTATCATTTCTTTTGCAGCAAATGATCCCCTTTGCTCAATGTTGGTGTCCATTAGACAGAAAAGAATATCCCTGCATGGTATCAGAACTGTCTGCCCTCTTACCTTACAGGTTAAAAGTACTAACAGCAACAGGGCAAGTCTATACTGAGGTCACTGCCCGAAGAGTTTTTAAATAATCTACTCTCTGTAACTGGATGTCCAACCCTATTTCATGAGCCAGTATCTAAAAGTTCATCTCAGACAGATGGCCTCCTGCTCAGCTTGAAATCTAGGCTGGAATGTAATGATTTCCCTTGCCCTGGTGGCTGCAGGCGCTTTTTCCAAAAGCATTCAAAGAACATATTTGTTCAGAACCAACATGGCTTCCTAGTAAACATCAGCAGTCATTCCACATTTGGGTGTTACTTTGAAAGTCAGCTGCGATCCCCACATTGCAGACTCTCTCATTTATCACTGTACTGTGAGTTGCTCGCGCAGTCCTTTGCCGGTATCCGATAACCAGACAACGAAGCTCAAAGGACTGCTCACACCCTATGCATAAGGAAAAAGCGCACCGCAGCTTATAGATAAATGACCCTTGTTTTAGGTGGTGCAAAATGAAAAGATGAATTATTAGCACCGAGGATGTTTGAAACATCATGTTCTACGAAATTATATTTGCTGTGCAAATAATCAATATCCTGATCATTAGACTAACCCTTAGACCCATGGGACCCTGCGTATGCGGTAACTAATGAAAACAATGGTTCTCATTTAGTCGAAATATGCAAATATCAGTACAAATCTGTTTACAACAGACAACTCTTACATTTGCAATAGTCCATTGGCATCTTATGCCTGTGCCTGTTTTCAATTCAGGCTTCCTGTAGCTTGTCTGTTGTTAAATTGCAGACAACATTTAGCCCTTCATGCAAATGCTGGGTCTCATCAGCACTGGGTGATCTAGGGACATTTCTTTGGTGGCCAGCAATCTGATTGTGGTGATCCTACTGGTCCTATATGTCACAGGTGATCATAAATGAGTGCACACCAAGTGCAATTAAATTGTATTTGCACTCATTCAAGGGCTGAGTGCCCCTGGTGCAGTGAGGATCAGGTGAGAACTGAAAGGATGCTGCATTGTTGGTACTGGTGTGGCTATGTTAGTTCAGATGAGAAATGCAGCCAGGATGCATAATTGTACCGTTGGTAGGCAGGAGCTGAAAGGATGCCGCATTGGTCGGTATCGGTGTGGCTATGTTAGTTCAGATGAGAAATGCAGCCAGGATGCATAATTGTACCGTTGGTAGGAGGGAGCTGAAAGGATACCGCATTGGTCGGTATCGGTGCGGCTATGTTAGTTCAGATGAGAAATGCAGCCAGGATGCATAATAGGCGGGAGCTGAAAGGATACCGCATTGGTCGGTATCGGTGCGGCTATGTTAGTTCAGATGAGAAATGCAGCCAGGATGCATAATAGGCGGGAGCTGAAAGGATACCGCATTGGTCGGTATCGGTGCGGCTATGTTAGTTCAGATGAGAAATGCAGCCAGGATGCATAATAGGCGGGAGCTGAAAGGATACCGCATTGGTCGGTATCGGTGCGGCTATGTTAGTTCAGATGAGAAATGCAGCCAGGATGCATAATAGGCGGGAGCTGAAAGGATGCCGCATTGGTCGGTATCGGTGCGGCTATGTTAGTTCAGATGGCAAATGCAGCCAGGATGCATAATGGTACCGCTGGTAGGCGGGAGCTGAAAGGAGGATGCTGCATTGTTGGTATCGGTGTGGCTATGTTAGTTCAGATGGCAAATGCAGCCAGGATGCATAATGGTACCGCTGGTAGGCGGGAGCTGAAAGGATACCGCATTGGTCGGTATCGGTGTGGCTATGTTAGTTCAGATGGCAAATGCAGCCAGGATGCATAATGGTACCGCTGGTAGGCGGGAGCTGAAAGGATGCCACATTGGTCAGTGTTTGTGGGGATATGTTAGTTAAAATGGCAACCTTGATGCACAATGGTACTGCTTCATGAAAAGCGCTGATCAGGAGACCGCAGACGCGACAATGGTGCAGGTGACAGATATAATGAAGTCGCACAATGGCACTGTTTCAAGGTTGCTACCTCGTTTCTGCAATAATAGTATACGAACACCGCTATCCGCAAAGGAGGAGGCAGCCGACCATCAGCAGTCTCTTCTCCTTACCCTTCCATTAGCACCTCAGCAGCAAAAAAGAGACCGTTAAGGAGCTTGGTTGGAGGCAAAAGGTAAACCCTTTAAAGCCACTGAAGGGCCAGTGTGTGTGATGTCACTAATGCTACCTTGGCATTTTGGTGAATCGGCATCTATTACAACTGCAGGAAATCTGAGATATTGATAGATTTTCCATGGCATTTAATTATTTTTTTCTGTCGAAAATATTTACTGGTTTTTGAGGAACTACAATACACTTGTGAGCAATGTATGAAGCAGAGGTATACATTGATTCGAAACAGTGATTGCCAGAACATACCTAGTAACGCAGCACAAAGACGGGGGACAAAAAAGCATGTCCACAGTGTCTTCAGTGTCCATCCACGGTATTAAGTTCAATCAGAAGGTGTGACATTAAATCTGCTAGTGAATTTGTGCACAGAGAGTGTGAAGTGAGTGGCAGAAAAAGCTACAATTATTGTTGACTGTAAAGCTGTAAGAAGGAGCGCCACAAAAAACTCAGATTAATGCATAAATCAAGCAGATGACACAATACTGCTTGTGTAGGCAGTAGATTCCTTTCAGATATTTTACCATGTAATGCTGTATATTATCAATCACGTTTTAGTCGTATATTTCAAGTCAGACAATTTTTCTGAAAATATACAGTTCCATATGTCTGTATAAAATGTATTTTTTGTAAAGGGTATATAAGATACTGCCTAGATCTAATTTCCTGGCAGTTATTACCTCTGAACTCCCATCAATTCTTGCACTTTTGATGCCATCCCACTGCGTTTCCATACTTTCCTGTTATAATAAAAATATAAAACAGTCAGGAGCCCTCAGGTCAGGGGCCCACTGCCCGTGCACAGTGCCGGAGGGGGCCCCCTGGGAGCTCAGAAGCTCGCCGCACTGAGGGGGGGGGGGCTAATGTTAGGCCACTGCCGGTGTGAGATTAGAACCAATCATATGTGTCGGGAAATCTAGCAGCTCGCCATTGGTAACTCAATCTCCCAGCAGAAGTAGTCCTGCGCGCGTCCACGGGCGGAGCTGCTTTAGGTGCAATTGACCCGTCCTGCTGGGGAAGCCCTTGAGATGAAAATCATTTTATTCAGTTTTCTAGATGTGAAATGCAAAACTGTGCATAATCAGTTCGCTCCATTTTTTTTTCACAAAGGCTATCCCATGGCCATGTTATTTCTTTTGTTGCTTACCATGAAATACAAATGAACAGTTCATGCATGTTTTTCAGTAGTTTCAGCATATGTGGCCTTCATTTTACCCCCGTGCAGAAATCTTGCGCAGTGTGAACTGTGGAAAAACTACTAAAAGCATGTGCAGCATTGTTTTGAGCAATCCCTTAGGCCTGGGCGAAATTTATTTACACCAGAGTATTTGGCGTAATTTCAGTAATTAAGTATGTCTCTTGTGATGCAAAACTATGCAATTATTCCAGCTTGAGTAATTTGGCAAAAATCTTACAGCAGAAGCACGGAAACAATGAACTAAAGAGAGCGAGCGGCTGCTGGCTACTGCTGGTTGTGGCCTGTAGCATTTAGTGCTATTTCCTTACGGCAAAATGCATCCTCTGGCCCATTTTGGATGCAACGGTGCATTTTACACTATGAAGATAATGCTAAATGCTGGATTACCCTTCGTACATAATTGCACAATATTAAGAATAATTCTGCAGTAATTACGAGTATTTACGCTAGAGAGAATTACGCCAGTTTCACCCACCCCTACAGTCCTTCTCAATCCACCTGTTTCTCCCGAAGAGTTCATATGGTCGCAGACTTCCAAAAAACCTTCAAAGACTCAAGAATCATGTTATGGGCTATGTGGCAGAAATAAATGTGTGTGAGTGGCAAGAGAAACTAAGATTCACAGCAGTCTATTCAAATCGCATATCCTCTTGTCACTATTTTATTGTTCAGGTTTGAACAGTGGGTTTCTGGCATTTTTTGGACTTTGTTGCTCTCTTCAACGTAGGTGTTTTCTGGTGCTTTCAAACTGCATCCTGCTAGCTGTACATGGCCAATGCAAAAACATCCATGACCCAGATAGGAAAACCACCAGAGAAAGGGGAAAAAGGGAAGCAGTGACAAGCACTGGCAAAGTGAATAGGTCTCGCCCTTCGGGGTGTTTTTTGGCAACGCTGAATAGCATTGGTAAAAAGTAATGCTGGCGGTTAGATGGATGAAATAAAAAGAACACATTTAAGTGAGCAATAGCGCATTTGAGGACGGCCATCTGCATTTTTCAGCCTGAAACTAAAAAAAGATATTAAAAAAAAGAATGGCCTGGTGAGGGGCAATGGAGAAGTGGGTGAAGGAAGTGAGTGGGTTGGGGGAAGCAACAGGGAGTGGGAGAGGGCAGGGGGCAGGAGGGACAGAGCAACACAGAGGGTGGAGGAGAAGCATGAGAGGGAGACAGAAACATGGATCACAGCAGCATGGGAAGGTGTACGCTGGAGAGAGAGAGAAAGCAACCATGAGGGACAAAGCAAGTAGAGCATGGGGGAGGTGGAAATTTGGCAGGGGAGAGAGGAAAGAAATACAAGAGAGAGAGAGCTGGGAAACACATGCACTCTGATGGAGTGCTTAACCAAAAAGAAAAAAGTAGTTCACAAAAAGTGAGCAGTGGAAGCACAAAAGTCAGCAAGTTGTGAAGATGATAAAAAGCTTATGCTGCACAGAATCACTAAACAAGGTGGACAAGGAAAGCCATTGAATAAGAAGCAAGCAAATGGAAAGGAAAATTGCAGTAGGTCCCAGAGTCTTACTCTGAAAGCACCTCCATAGGCCAGGAAATCACAGTCTAGGACACAAGGCCAGAATAAATAAGAGGAAAGCTTGCCTCCTAGTAACACGCACTGGGTCAATAAGCAAAGAGAGTACTCAGGAGCCAACAGAGACAATAACCCAAGGGATGTTTCAACTACATCATGAGAACACATGAACCATTCGCACTGCAATAGACATGACCACCTCTTATAAGTGATAAGGCCTCCTGCCAATGCCCATACTTCATATTAAGGGGGAACGTAGACAGATTTAGAGATTGGAGATTGGAAAACCTGGAAAAATAGGAAGCAATGGGAGAAGGGGAGTGGGAGGGGAATAATAAGTGATAGGAGGTGAGGTTCTGAGATAATAGAGATGAGGAAGGGGATTAGCAAGTGGTTCTTGCCTCCCAATGGAGAGATCTAGAATACCAAGCATTTTCAATATGCTCGTGTATGCCTTTACCAATGCTTGCCATACTGCATGGAAAAGAAGCATTCCAAAATGGCTAAATGTGTGTGGGACACAAGAGGGGCCTCATGGAATGTTTTTTGACCAAAGTATAACAAAATAATTGCAAGATGGCAGCCTGCAGGTGAGGTCGCACATGCATGGACTAGTGCTCATATTGCAATGTTTTTGTTAAAGATTGACAAAAACTATATTGAGGCAGGTGCCTCGCATGTATGAGCATACATGGCCAGCAATCATGGCATTTTTGTTGTCAAACTACAACATAAATCATTGCAAAATGACCGCCAGTACACACACAAGTATACTTGTGGGGGGTGGACATCATGCAATTATTTTTTGTTATACTTTATTATTATTATTTACCCATCCAAGATGGCAAAAGGAAATTTTTGAACTGTAAATTAAAGAATGAAGTATGCATGAGATGGGCAGAATCAGTTGTCCCAGTAGCAGTGTGCAGCTGCTAGAATCCCTGCATAAAGTATTTGAAAAAAAATAAAGCTGGAAGAAGGTTCAGGAAAAAGTGAAGGATGCTGTGGAATGCCACGCACATGGCAAGAAGTGAGTAGCCCAGAAGCAGTTTGGAGCTGCCTGGGCCTTTGGGGGAAAAAAAGAAACAGAAGAGTGCCAAATGGGAAGTACACATAGTCCATCCCCATCACCACTGGAAAGATACAACTCATCCAATAGGAACAATGTAAAGAAGAATTGATCCAGGTCAGGACAAATACAAAAATAGGGAGAACAACTATTAAATAAGGAGCAGGGAACTGAGATTGACAAAACAGCAATCCAGTCATGAACAAGGAGTTGATCCAGAGCCAGACAATAGGTCTTCAAAGACAGGCAGCTAAGACGTGACCTAAAATAAGAAAAAAGGGGGAGGTTGGAAGAGGGCAATGCGAAACAAAACATGATATAATTGGTAGAATGAAGAGGTAGATTTGATAGAATCTGCTGGGTCTGCATGCAATCAAACACCATGGACAAACAGTTTGATGAAAAGCATCACCAAGTTAGGTCTAGCACCTTGGTGAACATCAGGCAATTAGAAAGATTTAATGAAACAGGTTTAAAAGAAATGCTTTTGTAGGATGGCTTTGACAAGTCCATTTTTCATCCAGATCAATGTAGATCCAATAATTTCAAATCGAAAGTTAAACATGGAATATGAGTGTTTTAATGTAGTTTCTAAAATAAGTGAACACTGGACTGGTCTGAAAAATTAAATTGTGGCGTGTAAAGGGGTTTAGTGATTTCATATTTTTGCCACACGCACTCTTTATTAACTTTGCGACTTCGGTGATAAGCAAGCCATTTTAAAATGCTTGTCATCGCAGCATTTTTAATTGATAGGAAAACCCCATAAGGCAGCATGGCATTCCATCATTATGACCAATTCCCAAAATGAAGAATAACAGTTCGACAAAATCAGGCTTGAAAAACTTCAATGACAAAATAAAAAGATTTTTGCGGAAAAGCTATAATGGCACTGAGCTTGAAACCCGGGTACCAGGTTTAAATCCCGGGTCTGGTTAAACAAAAAAAAGAAAACAATACCTACTATATTAGAAATTGTAAAAATATATGTTAATTATTATTATTATAATTTTTTTAAGTTGCAGTACATTGACCCAGTGGTAAAAGAGGAAATGAACACGTAATAGGGAACAGAGAAGAAAAGGCAGTAGCGAAGATCAGAAGTGGAAAAGGGAGTTTGCAGGTTGAGGGATCTAGGAATGGGAAATGAGAACAGTGTATAGGAGAGGGGGATGCAGGAGCTCGGTCTGGTGGACTAAAAGGGAGAACCTTGCCTTAAAATTTTTAAAAAGAATAAAGATCGTGAAAAAAGGGGTTGGGATTGGTGGACTAAGTGGGAAACCCTGCTTAAAAAAAGAGAGATTAAAGCAAAAACGGAGAAAACAGTGGGTTAAAGGGGAAAAAAATTAAAGAAAAACAATGAAAAAGCAACCCGACAGAAAAAAAAATGTTCTTTCCAAGAAGGGCATTCACCAAGTTGGTTTCGTTAGCCTGGTAAAAGTTATTCTTGGAGTACAATTTGGCAAAATAGATTTGGCAAAAAAGACGTCAAAACCACTTTTGTCAGATTGGTTTCTCATCTTACAGACATAGAACCAGGCAGCAGATAATTCTACCTTTGCATTCAAATCACTTCCTACAAATTCTGTCACTAGTAGGGTAGCTGCCAAACCCATGCAGAGACTGATATACTTAGAACTAGCACACAACATATAAATGAGAATCCTAAACCTTACAGACCAGATAATGGATCGTTACCTTTTTGGAAACATGGTGCAGATCCCTTTGGGACATCTTTAGACTTTCGTAAACATTTGCCACGGCCCAATCACTGATGGAAAAGGCACAAGCAGGCATTAAGAGTAGGAGAATTGGGCTATATTATGCATTTTTATCTATAAGGCACAAGCCATGTTGTCATTGGTATTCGTTATCTTAGAACACATTTTGAATCCACATTAGAACATTAAAGCGTATGTTCAGAACAATGCTTAATTTGTAAAAAAGAATTTAAAAAATAAGTGCCAAGGTGTTAGACTTGGCATCTTCTGCGTGGGTTCCCCTGACTTTTTGCCTCTACCTCCTGCATTTTTTATGCTGTGCTGGATTTCGTGTTTGCTGGCTTAGATGCTTTGGGCACTTTGCCACTGCTGATCAGTGCCAAAGTGCAAGTGCTCCCTGTGTAAATTGTTATTGCAATTGGTCCTCCCTGATTGGCATATTTGAATTATTGATAAGTCCCTAGTAAAGTGCTGTGCCAGGGCCTGTAAATCAAATGCTACTAGTGGGCCTGCAGCACTGATTGTGCCAACTGCAGAAGTAGCCCAGCAAATGTAACTCAGACCTGCCACTGCAGTGTCTGCACGCAGGTTTGAACTGCCATGTCGACCTGGCAACTGCACCCACTTGCCAGACCCTAACCATTCCTTTTCCTACATGTAAGACACCCCTCAGGTAGGCCCCAGTTATCCTCATGGGCAGGGTGCAGTGTATGTGAAAGGTAGGGCATGTACTGGTGTGTGTGACATGTCCTGATAGTGAAATACTGCCTGTTAGAAGTGGGAGTCTCTAGTTGGCAGAGGTAGGTACCTTTGTCCAAATAGGGACCCTTGCTTTTAGTCAGGGTAAGGGGGATACACACTTTAGATAACCCCTGCTCACCCCCTTGGTAGCTTGGCACGCACAGACAGGCTTATCCCAAAAGCAATGTGTAAAGTATTTGTACCAACACTCACAGTAACACAGTGAAAACACCAAAAAAGGACACCACACCAGTTTAGAAAAATAAAGTATCTTTATCTAAACTAAACAAGACCAAAACGACCAAAATCCAACATACACAGTTAAAAATATGATTTTCAAAAGGATTTAAGAACTTGTACCATAGAAACTATGGATGAGTGACTTTTCACCAAAGTACCTGTAGTTGCGTCAAAGTTCACCAAGCCAAACATCTGCAGCGTCGGAAAACAAAGAGATGCGACACTCCTGAGACCCTGAGGAGGCGATGCGACAGTCCCGCTGCACGCAGAGGAAGGGTTGGGTCAATGCTAGTCTGTATGGGGAGTGATGCGTCGATTCTTCGTGCCGGTTCTGGCCCGCAGGTGATGCGTTGGAAGAACTTGCCGCACAGGTACGATGCGTGGACATTCGGGATGTGTCGGCGATCGATGCAGCAGCATTGCGCGGCGCTGTGTCGGTCCTCTTCAGCCGCGATCCGTCGATTCTTTGCAGCGACGACAGGCGCTGCGATGGTTTTTGCAGCGGCGCAGCAATGCGTGGAAATTCTTCTCGCGCCATGAAGATGCATCGAAAAAACAGCCGCAAGAAGAGCGATGCGTCGATTTCTGTAGTTCTTTGAGTTTCTTCTCTCTTCCATCTCCCAAACAGCAGCAACAACAGAGGCCCAAAACTGGCACAGGTACCTCTTGGCAGGCCAGAACTCACAGCAGCAGAGTTCAGGGGAGCTGGGGGTGAAGTCTTTGTGTCCCTGAGACTTCAAAACAGGAGGCCAGCTCACTTCAGGCCCTTGGAGATCTCCTTCAAGCAGGGGACACAGCACACAGCAAAGTCCTTCTCCTTTCCTTGGCAGAAACAGCAACTGCAGGCCAACCCCAGACACACAGCAAGGGCAGCAGTTCTCCTCAGTCTCTCCAGCTCTTCTCCTTGGCAAAGGTTCCTCTTGAATTCCAGGAATGATCTCTAGTTGAGGGGTTTTAGGTCTAATATTTATACCCCAAAATGTCTTTGTTCTCTTTGTGCAAGGGGCTCTGAGCCCAGTTCAAACCAGTTCTGGGGGGCACTCTGCAAGTGCACAACAACATCCTTTGTCAGTGTGAGCCTTGGCTCCAGACACACCACAGGGGGGCGAAGCCAGCATTGTGGAAGGCAGGCACAGCCCTACTCAGCTACAGGTGCTACTCCTCCCACCACTCCAAATGCAGTTCAGGCCTATTCAGCCTAGTGCTGACTCACCCAGACTCCTGGAGCCACTGCACCTCCCCAGCCCCTGTCACTCCAAAGCCAGATAGTCAATCCACAAACAGGCAGAGGCACACAGGAAGGTTGAACAAGAAAATAGCCACTTTCTAAAAGTGCTATTTTCAAACACATAATTTAAAAACCATCTTTACTAAAAGATGTGTTATTAAATCCTGAGTTCAGGGATACCAAACTCCATTTTTCTATCTTGTCTCTATGGAAAGATATGTTTGTAAAATGTTGCAAAGCATACCCCATTCTGTCCTATGGGGCGAGATAGCCTTTCAATAGTGAAAAACGAAATTGGCAGTATTTCACTATCAGGACATGTTACACACACCAGTACATGTCCTACCTTTCACATACACTGCACCCTGCCCAGGGGGGTACCTTGGGCCTACCATAGGGGTGTCTTATGTGTAAGAAAAGGGAAGGGTAGGGCCTGGCAAGTGGGTGCACTTGCCAAGTCGACATGGCAGTTAACAAACTGCTCACAGGCACTGTGGTGGCAGGCCTGAGACCTCTTTTCAGGGCTACTCATGTGGGTGGCACAATCAGTGCTGCAAGCCCACTAGTAGCATTTGATTTACCAGCCCTGGCACACTCAGTGCACTTTACTAGGGACCTACTGGTAAAACAAATATGCCAATCAGGGAGAACCAATCACAATATCAATTTACACAGGGAGCACATGCACTTTGACACTGATCAGCAGTGGTAAAGTGCCCAAAGCATCGAAGCCAGCAAAAAAAAAATCCAGCACAGCATCAAAAACACAGGAGGTAGAGGCAAAAAGTCGGGGAAAACCACGCCAAGGATGCCAGGTCTAACACGTGTCCCCTCCAGCTGAAAAGTGGGGAGAACTACCCACCCTCTTGGGAGTTCTCATCACTAAGGCGGAAGAATCTGGACAGACCATCAACATTGGCGTGTTCTGTACCAGAGCGGTGTTCCACCGTAAAGTCCATTCCCTGTAGGGAGATGGACCACCTCAACAGTTTTGGATTCTCACCCCTCATCTGCATCAACCATCTGAGGGGCCTGTGGTCTGTCTGAACCCGGAAGTGAGTCCCAAACAAGTAGAGCCTTAGCTTCTTCAGTGCCCAGACCACAGCAAAAGCTTCTCTTTGAATTGCACTCCACCTCTGTTCCCTGGGAAGTAGCCTCCTACTGATGAAAGCTACAGGTTGGTCCAAGCCCTCGTCGTTCAATTGTGAGAGTACTGCTCCCACACCATGCTCTGAAGCATCTGTCTGCACTACAAATTCTTTGGAGAAGTCAGGCGCCTTAAGCACGGGCGCCGTGCACTTGGCAGATTTCAGGGCATCAAAAGCGGTCTGGCAGGCATCAGTCCAGATCACCTTCCTGGGCTGCTTCCTTGAAGTCAGCTCTGTCAAGGGGGCAACAATGATGCCATACCCCTTGACAAACCGTCTGTAGTACCCGGTGAGACCTAAGAAGGCTCCCAAGCCAGAATGGTGTCAATCTACGCTTGTAGGGGCGCCACCTGGCCGCTGCCTACATGGTGTCCCAAGTACACCACAGATCCCTGCCCTATCTGGCACTTACTCGCCTTGATAGTGAGGCCTGCCCTTTGCAGAGCTTTCAACACTTTGCAGAGGTGTTGCAAATGTTTCTCCCAACTGGAGCTGAACACAGCAATGTCATCCAGGTAGGTGGTGCTGAATTCCTCCAGCCCGGACAGTACCTGGTTGACCAGTCTCTGGAAGGTGGCATGGGCGTTCTTCAACCCAAAAGGCATAACCCGGAACTGGTAGTGCCCCTCAGGTGTTGAAAACGCTGACCTCTCTTTGGCCCCCTTGGCTAAGGCAATCTGCCAGTACCCAGACATTAAATCAAATGTACTGAGGTACCGTGCAGCTCCTAACCGATCAACGAGCTCATCAGCTCTAGGGATGGGGTGCGCATCATTCTTGGTGACCGCATTGAGCCCACGGTAGTCCACACAGAGCCGAAGTTCTGGAGTGGCACCGGGTGCAGCAGCTTTTGGCACTAAGACCACTGGGCTAGCCCAGGGGCTGCTTGAGGGCTCTATCACCCCTAACGCCAACATCTTGGAAACTTCTTCCTTGATGCTGGACCTGACTTTGTCAGCTACCCTGTAAAATTTCTGCTTCACAGGTAGAGTGTCCCCAGTGTCCACATCATAGACGCACCAATTGTTGACTCCTGGTGTCAGGGAAAACAGGGAGGAGAACTGTCCCTGCACCTGGCGACAGTCCCTCTGCTGCTCTGGGGTCAGGGTAGGAGAGAGGTTTATCCCATCCACTGACCCATCATGTTCCTTTGCTGACAGGAGGTCAGGAAGAGGCTCACTCTCATCCTCCATTCCATCATCTGTTGCAAGGAGCATAGTTATCTCAGACCTCTCAAAGTGTGGCTTGAGGCGGTGCACGTGTAGAAACCTCAAAGGGTTCCTAGGAGTCTGCAAGTCAACCAGATAGGTCTCCTCACTCTTGCGCTCCACCACCTCATATGGACCAGTCCACTTGTCTTGGAGCGCACAAGGCTTCATTGGTGCCATCACCCACACTTTCTGGCCACGCTGAAATTCGACCAGAGTGGCATTCTGGTCATACCATCTTTTCATTTCTTCCTGGCTAGCTTCCAGGTTCACCTGAGCGAGTTTCCTGATGCATTGAGTCTGGTTTTTGAAGGCCTGCACATAGCTGAACACGTCTTGTGGGGTCTTACTAGGAGTTCTCTCCCAACCCTCCTTCACCAGACTCAGAGGTCCATTCACAGGGTGACCGTACAGTAGTTGAAAGGGATTGAACCCTAAGGACTTCTGTGGTACCTCCCTGTATGCAAACAGCAGACATGGCAAAAAGACGTCCCACTTCCGTCTCATAGGTTCTGCAAGACCCTTGATCATGCCCTTCATGGTTCGGTTGAATCTCTCAACCAACTCATTCCCTTGAGGATGGTAAGGAGTGGTGAACTTGTATGCCACACTGCACTCCTCCCACAAAGATATCTTGTACTTCGAAATGAAGTTTGTACCATGGTCAGAGACCACCTCTCTGGGGAACCCCACACGGGAAAAGATCCCCATCAATGCACGGCCCACCACAGGGGCTGTGATTGTCTGGAGAGGGACAGCTTCCAGGTACCAGGTGGCATGGTCCACCAAGACCAAGAGAAACTTGTTGCCTAAGGCTGTCTTGGGTTCCAGTGGCCCCACAATGTCAATGCCCACCCGCTCAAAAGGGGTGCTCACCACAGGAAAGGGTTGGAGGGGAGCCTTACACTTCCCTCCACTCTTGCCACTTGCCTGGCAAGTCTGACAAGACCTACAATGTGTACCAACGTGTCTTCTCATTTGGGGCCAGTAAAAGTGGGTGACAAGCCTCTGAAAGATCTTGTCGCACCCCAAATGTCCTGCGAGAGGCACGTCATGAGCCAGACCCAGTAGGAAGGTCCTGAAGCACTCGGGTACCTCCAGCACACGGGCTGCACCGGGCTCCGCGACCTTAGGCTCACTATATAACAATCCATCTTCCCAGTAAATCAGATGTGATCCGGACTGATCACCTGATGCCTGGTTTGCAGCCTGTTGCCGCAAACCAATAAGAGTAGGGCACTCCATCTGCGCTCTGCAGAACTCCTCCATGGAGGGACCCCCTTCCTGCCGCCAATGGGTCAGCTCCGGTAGTTCTCCCAGTTCGGCTACCTGCTCCCCTGTGGGTTCCAGGGCATCCCCCTCAGGGTCTGCTTCCTCCTGGACCGTGGGAAATTCTGGGGCGGGTTTCCCACGCCCCCTGCCCTTCCTCTTCCTGGCAGGCACCTGAGCCACTGTTTCAGGCTCCAGGTCCTCTTGATCACCCCTACTGGCTGCCATTGACTGAGTGGTCACACAGGCCCACTCAGGCAGACCCAAAATCTCCAAAAGAGCTGGCGTTCCACCTCCTTCCATGGGGAACTCTCCAGGTAATTTTCAAGCAGACAGTCTACAGGCATGGATGGACTAACAACGACCTTCAAGGAACCTGAGACCCTCCCATTCAAAGGGAACTAGCGCCACCTTACATAAGCGCTCAGAGTTGTCTGCTGCAACTACAGGGTGAAGTACATTGGGAATAACCTGCTCTTCAGACACCCATTGACACCTGACCGATGTCACACTGGCTCCTGTGCCTCTCAGAGCCTCCACCCTCCTCCCATTGATGGTCACCCACTGCCTGTATTTCTTAGTGTTCTCAGGCAGATAGGATCCCTGGACCATCTCTCTGTCTCGTAATGAGACAAGGGTCATAACTGCTTGCTCCCCCCTTCACTAGGAACCAAATCCTCCCCCAGTGCTACACTCACTAATCCCGGTGACGGAGCACCAGTGGGTGCTGGGGGTGCGTTGGGGCACTTGGGATCTCTTGCAATGTGGCCCACCTGATTACATGAATAACACATGGGGGGACCCCGGCTGTTGTGTCTGCCCTTAGGGGGCCAGGATACCTTAGGCTTGGGGGGCTGGGACTCCTTACCCTTGGAACTGTTTTGGGGCCCTTTAGAGAACTCCTTTTGGTTACCCTTGTTCCCCCACTCTTCTGCTGGGAACCCTGCCCACCCTTGGCTGGGTTACCCATAATCCCCTTGTGGACCCTGGTGCTAGTCCAGCGGTCCGCCTCCTGAACAAGCAAGCTCCCTGGGATCAGTTAGATTACTATCCAATAGATGCAGGTGCAGCTCTGGACCACACAGACTACTCAAGCGCTTCCAACCAATCAAGTTGTACAACCCCTTGTAATCAGTTACCTTGCTGCCCTTTATCCAACCATCCAGTGCACGGTTATACATGTTCACACATTCAACCCAAGTATGAGAATCAAGCTTTTTGAAGTTCCTGAACTTTTCCCAGGACTGCTCAGGTGTGAGCCCATACCAGAGGCATAAAGCCTCCTTCATGTGGGGATAGGTCAGGTTACACGCCTCCTCCAAAGGTGTCAGGGTGCCCCTCCCAGTGGCCTCAAAGTGTTTCCACAGGCCCGCCCCCCAATTCTTCTCAGGCACTTCATTCATTCTCAAGGCTAACTCATACGCCGTAAACCATGCATAAATATCATCACCCCTCTGGTAATTCTGCACTAGGTCCTTGGGCATGTGAACCTTACCCCCTTGCACTGGCTGCGTGCTGCCACCATTTGAACTGGACTCCACTTGCTTGGCCTTAATGACCAGTTCCCTCATGCTCAACTCATGAGCCAAAAGCAATTTCCTTTCCTCCAGAGCGAGAGCGCTCTTTCTCTCCTCTGCCATCTTCTCTCTCTCTATGGCAGCCTTTTGGTTCTCCATTTCTAATTGCTTCATCTTTAAGCTTAAGAGCTGAACTTCATGATCTCTGACTCTTTGGTTTTCATCCAGCTCCTCTGTGGAAAAGCTCCTAGCGGAATGGTGGCTGCTAGCCCTGGAGGCTGCTCTTGACACAGGCAGATCCTGTGACCTGAAACCATTCCCTTGTGCATCCTCATCCACCTCTGCATCACCTGTCTCCCCAGCCTCTTTGGCCTCCCACCAGGCCCTTAAGGCCTTCTGTAGCTCCTCCTTCCTGGAGCTGATCTTCATGGGACATCCAAAATCTTTGCAAAATTGCTTCAGCTGATCCACTCTGTAGGTATGCAAAACCTCAATATCAAACTCCAATTCTGCCATCTCACTTGCTGGCTTACCCTTCTGAGACATGATGCGTGGATACTTTTAAGGGTCACTTAAAAATAGAACCAAAAACAAAACACAGTAAGTGGTTGCGTAGTGGTCTGCACTAAACTAGTGATGTACACCAATCACTGTGGGTCAAGTACAAATATAGGTTAAAATCCTCACCGCTGACCACCAATGTTAGAAGTGGGGGTCTCTAGTTGGCAGAGTTAGGTACCTTTGTCCAAATAGGGACCCTTGCTTCTAGCCAGGGGAAGGGGGATACACACTTTAGATAAACCCTGCTCACCCCCTTGGTAGCTTGGCATGAGCAGACAGGCTTATCCCAAAGGCAATGTGTAAAGTAATTGTACCAACACTCACAGTAACACACTGAAAACACCACAAAAGTACACCACACCAGTTTAGAAAAATAAAGTATCTTTATCCAAACTAAACAAGACCAAAATGACCAAAATCCAACATACACAGTTAAAAATATGACTTTCAAAAGGCTTCAAGAACTTGTACCATAGAAAACTATGGATGAGTGACTTTTCACCAAAGTACCTGTAGTTGCGTCAAAGTTCACCAAGCCAAACAGCCGCAGCGTCGGAAAACAAAGAGATGCAACACTCCTGAGACCCTGAGGAGGTGATGCGACAGTCCCGCTGCACGCAGAGGAAGGGTTGTGTCGATTCCAGTCTGTATGGGGAGTGATGCGTCGATTCTTCGTGCCGGTTCAGGAAGAACTTCCCGCACAGGTACGATGCGTGGAAATCCGGGATGCATCGGCGATCGATGCGGCGGCGTTGCGCGGCGCTGCGCCGGTCCTCTTGAGCCGCGATCCCTCGATGTGTCGATTCTTGCAGCGACGACAGGCGCCGTGACGGTTTTCGCAGCCTGAAAATTCTTCTTGCGCCATGAAAATGCGTCAGAAAAACTGCCGCAAGAAGAGCGATGCGTCGATTTCTGTAGTTCTTTGAGTTTCTTCTCTCTTCCAGCTCCCAAACAGCAGCAGCAACCTCCAGAGGCCCAAAACTAGCACAGGCACCTCTTGGCAGGCCAGAACTCACAGCAGCAGAGTTCAGGGGAGCTGGGGGTGAAGTCTTTGTGTACCTGAGACTTCAAAACAGGAGGCCAGCTCACTTCAGGCCCTTGGAGTTCTCCTTCAAGCAGGGGTTACAGCACACAGCAAAGTCCTTCTCCTTTCCTTGGCAGAAACAGCAACTGCAGGCCAGCCCCAGACACACAGCAAGGGCAATACTTCTCCTCAGTCTTTCCAGCTCTTCTCCTTGGCAAAGGTTCCTCTTGAATTCCAGGAATGATCTAAAATCTGGGGTTTTGGGTCTGATACTTATACCCCAAAATGTCTTTGTTCTCTTTGTGCAAGGGGCTTTGAGCCCAGTTCAAACCAGTTCTGGGGCACACTCTGCAAGTGCACAACAACATCCTTTGTCAATGTAAGCCTTGGCTCCAGACACACCACAGGGGGGCGGAGCCAGCATTGTGGAAGGCAGGCACAGCCCTATTCAGGTACAGGTGCTACTCCTCCCACCTCTTCAAATGCAGATCAGGCCTATTCAACCTAGTGCTGACTCACCCAGACTCCTGGAGCCACTGCACCTCCCCAGCCCCTGTCACTCCAAAGCCAGACAGTCAATCCACAAACAGGCAGAGGCGCACAGGAAGGTTGAACAAGAAAATAGCCACTTTCTAAAAGTGCTATTTTCAAACACATAATTTAAAAACCATCTTTACTAAAAGATGTGTTATTAAATCCTGAGTTCAGGGATACCAAACTCCAATTTTCCATCTTATCTCTATGGGAAGATATGTTTGTAAAATGTTGCAAAGCATTCCCCATTCTGTCCTATGGGGCGAGATAGCCTTTCAATAGTGAAAAACGAAATTGGCAGTATTTCACTATCAGGACATGTTACACATTCCAGTACATGTCCTACCTTTCACATACACTGCACCCTGCCCAGGGGGGTACCTTGGGCCTACCATAGGGGTGTCTTATGTGTAAGAAAAGGGAAGTGTAGGGCCTGGCAAGTGGGTGCACTTGCCAGGTCGACATGGCAGTTAACAAACTGCGCACAGGCACTGCGGTGGCAGGCCTGAGGCCTCTTTTCAGGACTACTCATGTGGGTGGCACAATCAGTGCTGCAAGCCCACTAGTAGCATTTGATTTACCAGCCATGGCACACTCAGTGCACTTTACTAGGGACCTACTGGTAAAACAAATATGCCAATCAGGGAGAACCAATCACAATATCAATTTACACAGGGAGCACTTGCACTTTGACACTGATCAGCAGTGGTAAAGTGCCCAAAGCATCTAAGCCAGCAAAAACAAAATCCAGCACAGCATCAAAAACACAGGATGTAGAGGCAAAAAGTCAGGGAAAACCACGCCAAGGATGCCAGGTCTAACACTGCCAATTTCGTTTTGAAAGGTTATCTGTCCCATAGGATAGCATGGGAGATACTTTGTAACATCTTATAAGTATAACTTCCCATTGGGGCAAGATGGAGGAATAAAGTTTAGGCTCTCTGAACTCAGAATTTAATAAAACATCTTTTAGTAAAGATGGTTTTTAAACTGTGTGTTTGAAAATGCCACGTTTGGAAAGAAGGCATTTTCTTGTTTAACCATTCTGTGCACCTCTGCCTGTTTGTGGATTGACTGTCTGGTTTTGTTGGGGATGTGCATTCACTGTAGACTGCCACTGGGGGTGGGGGGGTTGAGGTGTGCCTGGCCCTTCCTGGATGACTCAGAGCTGAGCTGATTAGACCTTGGCTGCATTTAGAGAAGTAGGAGGTATTTTCCTTGCTCCTGAATAGGGCCTGTCTCCCTTGCACAATGCTATCTCCACTCCCTGTGGTCATACTGCACCAGTGAGGACAGAACTGGTTTGGACTGGGCTCAAAGACCCTTGCACAAAGAAGAACAACAACAAAATAGGGTATAAGTACTGGACCTTAAACCCCAGAACTTTAGATCACTTCTGGACTCAAGAGGAACCTTTGCCAAGGAGAAGAGCTGGAGAGCTGTGAGGAGGACTACTGCCCCTTTGCAGTACGCTGTGTGGGGTTGGCCTAGTTGCTGCTTCTGCCAAGGAAAGGACTGTGTGAGCTGGCCTCCTGTTCTGAAGTCTCAGGGACACAAAGACTTCACCCCCAGCTCCCCTGAACACTATTGCTGAGAGTTCTGACCTGCCAGGTGGTGCCTGCCCCAGTTTTGGGCCTCTGGAGGCTGTTTCTGCTGTTGGGAGCTGGAAGCAACTTGAAAGAAGCAAGACAACCTGTCTCCGATGCCGTCAGCCACGCCGCGACCTGCACCGAGGCCCAGGGCACTGCTCGAGAAGTGCACGACACACCACCTGGCCTGCACCGCAGCTCTGATGCCTGCAGTTATCGTCCATTCCTGACGCACCCACTCCATCATTGCCTGCGGCTGCATCCTGTTATCGTATTGCCTCACCGGAATGGATGCCTCACCGCCGACGCAACCAACTTCCCCTGTCCTGGATTCAACACGTCGCCTCCTCGCGGACACAATGCCTCGCCTCCCCCGTGGCAGCCAGGGAGCCGGCCTCAACTTCGGCACTGACGCCTCACCCCCACAACGCCGTGCATCATCTTAGACTTCGTTATTCAAAGGTACTATTTGCTTGGGGGTCCGTGTGACTCCGTGCCCAATGCCACGCACCTCACAGTCAGCGCCGTACGTTGGATTTATTGCTGTCATGACGTCACAATAGCCCAAGGTAGAGCTATTTGTTTTCTACCAGCTTTATTTTGGAAATAGCTATTTTGTTGTGCTATTTCACTACATGTATGTTGGATTTTTTTTGTTTTGGTCTTGTTGAGTTTAGATAAAGATACTTTGTTTTTCTAAACTGATGTGGTGTCCATTTGTGGTGTTATCACTGTATTACTGTGTGTTGTGGGTACAAATACTTTACACATTGCCTTTGGGATAAGCCTGTCTGCTCATGCCAAGCTACCAAGGGGTTAATCAGGGCTTATCTAAAGTGTGTATCCCCCTTACCCTGACTAGAAGCAAGGGTCCCTACTTGGACAAAGGCCATTTGGATACCCCAGGTCTAACACAGGGCCCGTGTCAGGAGCCCACTGCACCTTACACCACCCATTGCCCCTGCCATTGCTGGCAATGGCAGTACCAACACAACTACAAACCATTACGCTCCTACAAGTGAGACAACACCCCAAAGCTATAAGAATGGCTTGGGCGGCAGGAATTAGTCATTTTAATGTATATTGAAATAACATGGTATTATTAAACAACTGTTATTGTGCTAATCTGTAAATTTGACATACATTGCCACCATGTGGTAGACTGTCATTAGTGATGGTGTTGCCAATTAAGTGCTGGTGCCAAGCACCGGAAACAAAAAGCTCAAATTAAGCACTAAATTGTTAGACATATTAAAAGCATGTCATCTCAAACTCTTTGCGTACTGCAGAAAGATTTTACTCTCTGTCCCCCCTTTGAAGGGGAATTAGCATCTTAGCTATTAAGATTAGTGTCTTTTTCAGTAACTCCCAAAAATCTTTTATACTGCACAATGACTCAACGCAGCGATCACAAGTCATTGCTCACACTCAAGAAACTCCAACAGAAACAAATGAAGCTAAAAACTTGGCAGCCTCTTGCTTAACTTCGAAAGTTACACTCTATATCCAACAGTTTGAGTGAGCCAAGAGAACGCCCGCCAAAAGAATAGACTCGGATCAAAGGAAGGCTACACCACTTAATGATATTTCCCATCAAAATCCCTTATCAACTCAAAATAATATGTACAAAATGTGCAAACTGCTAAAAGCTCTGGGGCTTTGTTACATGTGGTGAAATGGCTGTGAAAAAATCCCCATTGACAGAAGCATGCTTACATAAAAACAAAAGCAAAACAAATGGTCGACCTAATCATGCAATGAATAGCTAGCCTGCTAGCAGCTGCATAGTTTCTAAGAATTGTTTTTCAGCAATTTTTTAAAAGCACAAAACAAAACATAACCGACAAAGATAGGCATATTTTCACGCAAACACACTTATCAACAATAACAATATTCAAATATCTATTGTGTTGTCTGCCTACTTTGCATTTCTGTAAAGGGCGTCAAAAGCAGAACTGACATGCCTCCGCTATTTTAAGATATGTGTTGTGCTGCTCTATTCAGCATAATTTCTAGGGCTCAAAACTAAAGATGGCATTAATATAAGCAATACTCAACTCTGGAGTTGCATTTCTCCCAAAATGCAGGCTACTAAAGTATTTTTTTTATTTCATTTTTACTACATGCGTTTCTAATGTAGGATTCTAAATTCAATCAAAATAAACTAATATAATAACTAACCGTGGGCAATGAACTCCGCTCCACCAGCGGAGGTTGCGGAGATTTGTTAATTACGCATTACACGGAATTCATGCAATAATTCCGACTCTGCCACGTAGCGGAGTTAACTACTGCACCCACAACACTTTAATAAAACAACTTTAACTTTACATGCTAAAAAGCATATCGCCAATTCAAAAAAGTGAACTTTGAAAAATATCAGGCAATGAGAGAGGTGATGATTTTGGGGTCACCCCTAACCTAGGGGGAGGGCAAGCAGATGCCTTGAACACAAAGAGCATATAATGCTGAACGATTCGGTAGTGGTCCCATCCTCCTAGGACCACCCCAAGCAAAGTTATGGGCAAAAATACGATGCCAACCAAAGGCCCAGCAAAGCATTATGGGGCGAGATTCTAGAGTGCAGTGAATATTATAATATTAGCTCTCAGCTCAGCCGGAGAGCCTTCCCCTTGAGGAATGTTTTGATATTGGATACTATAATATTCACTGCACTCTAGAATATTGTCCCATAATGCTTTGCAGGGCCTTTGGTTGGGATTGTATTTTTGCCCATAACTGTGCTTGGGGTGGTCCTAGGAGGATGGGACCACCACCGAATCGTTCAGCATGATGTGATCTTTGTGTTCAAGTCATCTGCTTGGTTCTCTCGCTAGGTTAGGGAGGACCCCAAAATCATCACCTCTCTCACTGCTTGCTATATTTTCACTTTTGTGAGATGACTATATGCATTTTAGCATGTAAAGAATAGAATTATTTATTGTTTAACTAAAGGTACTGCTTGTTATATTTTCATTTTCACTTTTGTGAGATGATTATATGTATTTTAGCATGTAAAAATAGTTATTTGTTGTTTTACTAAAGGTATGGGAGATTCTTATTTTATTAGTACGCATTACATTGAAAACACAAGATTTCTTTTATGCAAAAACTCTGCAGTAAGCTACTGCAACCCTTTGATAATCAACTTTACCTTTACATGCTAAAAAGCATATAACCAATTCACAAAAGTGAGCTTTGAAAAATATCAGGCAATGAGAGAGGTGATGATTTTGGGGTTTCTCCTAATCTAGGGGTAGGACCAAGCAGATGCCTTGAACACAAAGAGCATATCATGCTGAACGATTCGGTAGTGGTCCCATCCTCCTAGGACCACCCGAAGCAAAGTTATGGGCAAAAATACGATGCCAACCAAAGGCCCAGCAAAGCATTATGGGTCGAGATTCTAGAGTGCAGTGAATATTATAGTATTAGCTCTCAACTGAGTCCAGAGCCTGCCCCTTGAGGAATGTTTTGATATTGGATACTATAATATTCACTGCACTCTAGAATATCGTCCCATAATGCTTTGCAGGGCCTTTGGTTGGGATTGTATTTTTGCCCATAACTGTGCTTGGGGTGGTCCTAGGAGGATGGGACCACCACCGAATCGTTCAGCATGATGTGCTCTTTGTGTTCAAGGCATCTGCTTGGTTCTCTCCCTAGGTTAGGGAAGACCCCAAAATCATCACCAAAAGGTGACTCTGCTATATAGGTCAATCTACTACCTGCTCCAGTGACAGGAAAGAAAATTGAATGGATCTGATTCAATCTTTAAAAAAAATGTAAATTGACAATTGAGAATTATTTTGAACAATCAATAAGCATAGTACTAAAAATGATCGTACTATCAATAGAAACGGAAGCTGTTATACCCAATAAATGGCAAGATGTACTTCTAGCACTCTTGAAAAGGAAATGGCAAGTAGTAAGTACCATATCATCTATTATTTTATTCAATGTTGATTAGCATATTCTGCAAATTGCTATTTAAAAGACTTGCCAAGGTACTCCTTTAATCAGATCAAAAGAAAAGGCCTTTATTGCGGATTGGGACTTAACAGAACTAATCAGACTTTTTAACATTAATGCCAAGACAAAGGATTTCTAATGCCAACTACCAATAAAATATGTTGAAGTGATGTAACCATTCTATAAAATGCTGAAGCAAACCTAATTGTTATTTTTTTGTTTCTAATGAATTTATTTTCCATTTGATTATATACTATGCAGGGGTGTCAAGTTTCAGCTCCAATATTTGCATGACATATGAAACCAATTGAATGTCACTATATCGCGGTAAAAATAACAACCTAAAAATATCCAATCTACAATATTGACTATCACTATCTTTTCAAGGTAAGCATATATATGTAATTATAGTTTATGGGTCTTAAATACACATCAACGTACATGCACTATCTAGAGGAAGTCAGTGTTGTACATGCAATATTTTGTAGGTCAATATTTTGACTGTGATATTATGACTCCCAACATCAAACCATGTGCCGAGCTAACAAGAGAAGTACAACTGAGTGGGGTTCGTCACATTTGCACGTGACTTTCCCGAATAGTGACAGCCCCCTGGAAACACTCACAGGTGTAACTGAAGTTCAAATCTATGGACCCAAATCACAAAGAAAGTCAGACTTTACTTCATAGGGTTACTTCTACCTTTGGACTACATTTCGAACTCTCTAGCAATTCACAAATAATTTCAAGACTTCTAGAAGGTGAGGCTGCTGCAGATTTCCTTGAGTAGTGACATGCTTAAACATTTACTCATTTGAAAATGAACATAATGTACATTTTCAAATGGGTAAATATAACGCATAATTGCGTCCGCAATATTGGACATATTCTCCCCATAGAGGAATCCTCACCATTCACCACCACTGGGATTGTGGATGTTACCTCCCTTTTCCAATCTGAACATATATTTACTCCTACCCCATTAACTGAAGTGAATCTCCAAAAATGTTCATGGTGGAAAATTGCCTGCAAAAAAGGGGTTTGTAAATAATCATCTTTGAGCGTGTAGGTATTCACCACCTTTCACAGGTGTCACAAAACTGAAGTATCCACCACTAGCAGGAGCTTCACTCATATTTAAAATGGCAAGAAGGCGGCTATATTCTGTGCGTGAATAAATCAATTTTTAAGTGCAAATTAAAATTGTGTGAATTAAAGTCTTGCATCTGCACTTGTAAATGTGATTTGCACACTGAAGTGTCACTTAGGTGAGCAAACGCCTTTGTAATTGGGCCCTTTAGGTGTCTAGTTTAGACATGAATGAACAGAATTTCCACTCATATACCTCATGCATCAACAATTTCATACTTTGAAGCGGGCATAAACTACATATTTGTGAATGACGACTTTCTCCATCACAACCATTGGGACCCCATACAGAATGTGGTGAGGGGCCCCTCAGATTCCCATATTTATAGAGCATGGGCAGAATGGGGGCCAATCTGGGATGGGGGCCCACCCTGAACCGCTGCGGCTGCAGGGGCCTGAGTTATGCCCCTGGTTACACTTACTCCTATGTGCATGGAAACAGCCTTAGTGATTCATGCCCTGTGCATGTCAGTCTGCTTTAAATAGGGTGGCAGATGATCTTTTACTTACGACTGTTAAATGACTGGGAGGTGCCAAGTACAGGAAAAACTCTGTGTGAACCCTCTACATCCCAGCCCTTAGGCACGCCCAAAGTTGAGATATATTAGTCTGTGTGTTTCTTTTTATAGACATTTGTCGATCACATATTTGTAGATGAGCAATGGATGCATGCTGATGTAAGCCGACAGATGCATGTAGATAATAACCACACTGTTATAATAGATATTCCATTGTATATTGCAATTTCCATTTGTTACCCTGGCTTCAGGACCTCATATAACAAAATTAACCATGCGTGCACAAATCAATTGTTTGCACCTTTATGGCTAATATTAATAAGAACTCTATTTGACTCTCTTCTTAGGAACACAAGTATCAATATTTAATGGTATACTATGTGCCCTGTATCCCTTCTTATTTAGAGGTTTATTTCTCTTTTTTTGTTGCCTCTATCTTCACTACTCAACCACCCATTGGCAATGCCAACAAATGAACACGCTACTCAGTTCAGTTTACATAGCTTAGGTCACATTCTCTTGCTTCATATATTTTCAGACTTGGAATCCCTTTACACTCAATGCTTAATCCTGAACACCTGTGTAAGTACGCCGCTACTTGAACACCAATCTTGCCGCATTACTCCCAGTATCCATTTAAAAATATGTCTGTAGACCTTTGCTTCTTTTCTCCTTGAAAACTGTAACTTTCCGATCCAACTCTCCAAATCTGCTGACAGATCATTTGGTCCCCTAATTACTTATCGCATACACCTTTTACATCTTTGACCGAAATGCTTCTCACCCTCACATCTCACTACTTCATCAAACTCAGCACTCGACTCCGTAGCATAATTCTACAATGCATATTTCTTTTGCAACAGTCTAGACTACAGATTCCTTTGATGAACATCAAAAAAATTACTTCTCACCACAGTGGACAAGGTCCGGCCTTCCACAGTATTCCTACTTAAACTTTCAGTAAAATTAACACTGTCAATCACAACATTTTCCTGAAATCAATCTCAACAATCCATGGAGTTGGGCAAAGAGCCTAAATAGTTCCCCACTTTCCAAACATGTTTCATCACATACAACGCGTGTCCTACCTTGCCTCTAAGAACATCAGCTGTAGGGTTCTAAGAGGCTAAGGATTGTCACTGACCCTCTTCAAAGCCTTCATGACGCAAGTGCAAAATACCTTGGATAGTTTGACAAGAAATGCAACATATAAGGAGAAAACGTCCGGATTAGTGAATAAATGCAGGCTTCATCAATAACCTACCTGAAGACCTTCTCCGTAATCCAATCAGTATGGATAAAGTCAGTAAATGAAAATACATAAACAAAAGATTGCTGTTCTCATTAGTATAGGAAACTATATTTAAAATTGTATGATATATTTCAGAGCTGTATTAAATTTAAAATTAGGGATTAGTTTGGATATATAACTGAATTATAAAGAGAATTAAGTTCTATTAACAACAGTATTTAATAAGCTGTTCTTGAAGTTAGTTCTGTCATTCAATTTCAGCTCTGAGGAAGCAATTATGACATTATATATGTTGGCTGTTAGAATAATTGAGCTGGATATGAGGTAGATATGCATGTCAAGATTAGGAAAAATTACTTAGAAATGAGAATGAAATTCTAGGAGTTGTTTCTAACTTGATAAAAATAGACTTTGGGAAACACGATTTAAACAAATGAGTTGTCATTATTAAGAAAATGAATAATTTATAAACAGGTTTTCTTTAAATTCAACACAAACTGTATTGTGCCTAACACCAAGGAGATTTAGAAGAATGTATTTATGAGCCCCATAAACAGTGGTAGGAGGGGGGTTACGAAAGTGGGTTATTAGTAAGTGGCAGCTTGTAATAATACCACAATAACTAATTGATCCAGTCAAGTTTCAGTAAATTAATCTTTGCTCAACCCTTGGTAATTTAGCAACTGAGCAGTCAGGCTTAATTTAGGAGACAGGTATATATAAAGTATTTAATACCAACAAAACAGTAAATAAGTAAAAGACAATACAATAAAAATCCAACACCAATTTATAAAATTAGAGAATATTTATATCTTCAAATCAACATCAAAAACGACAAAAATCCAATGTAGGGAACCAGAGACATGAATTCTTGAAGATTAAATCAAAAATTGTGCATTCTAGCACCAAAAGGATTAAAGCGCCACTCACGGCTTTATGGTCATGCTGGACAGGGACAAAGTCAAAGTTTAGGCCAACCATAATGGAGCGCAGGTCAGATAGGATGACTCCTAGGTCCAAAGTTTACTTTTGGATTCAGTCTTTTTCTTGGGGCTTTTTTCTCCACAACGAGTCCGTGGGTTCCTCAGATTTGGAGTTCAATTCGATGATGGCAATCGGTGAGCCTCTGGAAGTTTGTGTCATCAGTATGAGCTCTGGAGTTTTCAGCAGTGCAAACCAGCCAGTCAGGCCGATTCACGAATCAATGATGGCGGCTTGGCTCTCAACATTGAGCCGGTCTTCTCCTGGAGCTTTTCTGCAAAACTTTGCAGAAAGTTTCCAAATTTTGAAATCTTGCAGTCTCTTAGTTCCTTTGAGGAAAACAAGGGTCTAGTAGCACCAGCCAAGGGTTTGCCTCCTGGGGGCTAGGACTCAATTTCCCAGAATACACCTGTGCCGTCCAGGGAAATCCAGTTGCAACTGGTCAGCTGGGCTGTTCCTCTCTTTGGCTTTGCAGGTGATGTCATCCAGCTCTGTTTTATCTGTAGCTGATCAGGAAGTCCACTCATCTTTTTCTTTGAGTCAGGCACAGCCCTTTGTAAGTGGAGCCTTGTGAGTGCAGCAGGTGCAGTCTTTCAGAGTGCAGGCCTTCTAGGGTGCAGTCCAATTGTCCAGCAGGGCAGTCCTTCTTTTTTTGTTCCAGACAGTGTTCTGTGGAACTCCTTCAGCTCTTTCATATTTTCCCTCCATTCTGGGCATGCGGGGGGGGGACACCTTACCCAATAGGGGTAAAGCTACTTCCCTCTGCTATGACCACTTCCTGTGAAGTGTAGCATATTTTTAAACCAGAATGCACTATTCTCTCAAAAACTCAAAGTGGAGAAAGTTTTTTCTTGGTGTATGTGTGTCTGTGTAACCCAACCCAATGGTTTGGCTAACAACTGACTACTCTCCCCTTCTAGCCCCTCTCCTAATCTAATTAGGGGGGGATCCCATCTGGCAGGGGATCAAGGAAGTGGGGTCTGGCCTGGGCTCTGTGACATCTGTACTCCTGCCTTTGAAATCCAGCTCATCTCCCCAGCCACCTTCCTCTCCCTGGCTTCTCCAGGAAGCAAATCTCCTCCCAGGAAATAACTGTATTGTTGCAGCCAAAAGGCCTCTTCACACCTACTCAGGGATTAGCTTTGCTCAGACTATCAAAGGCTGACTAATCAGAAAAGGCTGCTAGGGGGCTGATGTAGGTAACTTCCGGATAGTAAGTTCTAAAACTACTTTCCTGTAATAGTTATACTAAATCTGAGCTTGGCAAATTGTTGGATTAATTGTAACCAATATTTTGATAATTTGAACGTTATTGCTAGCCAGCTGCAATGCAAGGATAGACTGTTAAATTTAATGAAGTCTTCCCTATGTTAGCCTTTGGGGCTAGCAGCACTACACTGGGAAAACATTACTTTGGCTGTTTTTCCTTACTAGGGCATATAAAACATCTTTTATACTGTCCCTGCTTTTTATAACAATGCACCCTACCCTTGGGGCACTTAGGGAAGACCTTAAGGGTGACTTATGAGTAATAAAAAGGTAGTTTTGGTCTTGGAAGCGCTTTTAATTCCAAAGTCGAATTTGGACACAGTTTTATTTTAAAACCAGCCTGCAAGGCTGGCCTGGCTCTAAAATGACACCAGACGCCACAGCAGTTCACACTTAAGTGCATTAAGTCCACTGGGGTCTCTAAACCTGCATGTCTTAACATATACTAGGGACATACAGGTAGGTTGCCTTCGCTAATTAAAATTACACCAATTACTCTATACCTCTAGAGTACAGAGTACTGGCCCAGGACTGGTTAGCAGAACCCAGGGAACTTTCAGAGTCAGTAACCACCATCATCAGTACAAAAAGGGTGTGATCAGGGCAAAAAGGATGGCTTTTCTACAGGGTGTCAAACTGTGTTTAAATGGCAAGAAGTCTGGGAAACTGCATTTTCCCTTTAAAACTCAAAGTGGTTTGTGGAAGCAAGACAACCCGTGAAAATGAGGTTGTGAAAACTTTGTGCGAATCACTGTGTAAGCCCCATCTGGAGAGCTATATTCAATGAAAGAGCTGACATTTGAATGAGGGCAAAGTTGCCGGAAACTGCAGATGGAAGAGCAGAGTGCTGTCAACAAAACTATGACACCATAGTAATCGCAAAAACAGATGTTGGTGAATAGGAACCAATTGTACTAAAAAAGAAACATTGATTATAATAACATGACACATTTATGTGGGGGCATGATACACTTTGAAGCCAGAACAGATACTATTAGTGAAATCAATCATAGTCATTTCTTTAATGGTGGAAGTAAGAAAGCTTAAGTAAACCTGTGAGTATATGAACCTATGAGTGACCACAGTGCTGTCTTACCAGTGTTGCTTTACCAACGTAGGATTATAAAAAAATATTCACATTCATTTTTCACTGCCAAATATACTTATGGATAGGGATTTGTATTAAGACACAGAAGAGCTGCAAACTAAGGAGAAATGTATTTCTTCATAAAATCATGGTGCTGTTACTGAGTGAAGAACATAATTTAAAAACTGTTAGTGGAAGCAAGATGAAATGCTATGTGCTAGGAAGGTAAAATGTATACTGTACATAAACATAAACATGCCCAATGAACCTGGTCTCCTAGAGCTAGTAAAAATTGGAAAAGCCTCATAGTGTTAGTCCTATAGCCTGGCGTGAAATGCAAGTCCTGCTCAGTGATGTGCTAACTACCTTACCCCAATCTGCAGTACCCCATGCAACCCTCAACTTTCCTTTACTAAGGCGCCCCTCATTCCTCCTAGAACATCATTAGGAGGCATAGACAACAGGAGGCAGTGCATGCCCACTATCCTGAGCACAAAATGATGCACTGTAGAAGTATCCTAGCATAGCTTAGGGACTTGGGGGGTTAGTGTCTTTGGGCCTCAACACTGATGGGTTTCTTTCTGGGGGCTACAGTGGATGCTACCAAATGAAGATATTTGTAGGTTACTGGATACACACATTTAATCACTTTCAGGTTATGCTTCTACAAATTATAAAAGGCACATTTCCTTTTCCTTGCTCTCCCCACCTGTAGGATACCAATGAAGTAAATAAAGGTCACAAGAGATCCTCAAGTTGGACCACACAAGCATGGACATGTGTTACTTCGGGCCTTTTCTTTATTCTCTTCCACCCAGGACCAGATCAAGCTAAATGTGGAGATGACTGCCTCCTCATTATTGATCCAAACATTCCCAAGGTTGTCCATGGCTGGTGAATGCAGATTACAGTACAAACGATTCTCATCTTCCTCATTAGCTCTTTCACCTTCGATAATAAAATTGCAGCAAGATGAGTAAGAGAATCCCCTGCTTGAGAACCTATGGAAATACACCTCCAAGAATGTGTCGATGAAAAACTTGTTTCTTGCTGAGGCAGAATCTAGATTTTCCAAAACCTCAAACACTAGCGGAATCAAGAAAGGAATTAATTAGGCAATATCAGTGGCGGACTTCCATCGAACTACTTTCTCAACTAGTTCATTTTGGATGCCCTCTTATGATAGTTGAGTGACTTAAACAAGAGTTATATTGTGGATTGGGTCTGATGTCCAACATGAAGGATGTCAACGGCCATGTGATGCTTCTTCCTCCAGTCCCAGTGAATATGTGACAGATCCCTACAAAGCTTACATCTTGCAGTCTTTGCTAAAGGACTTGCAGTCCATATTTAAAAGCTTGCAAAGTGGTCACTACATCAGAAAATATTTGCTCAACAGGTGTGCCTTTGGTGTGATTTAGATTGCTGTATTGATTGATGGGCATCAGTACTGGCCACACATTGATTTTTTCTAGTCAGACCTTTTCTAGGTTGCAACACGGTTGACAGAAATCCTTAAAAAATGTTCTGCACAACAAGAGCAAAGAGGGTTATTCTCTTTCAAATGTTCACTGCCTGTCACCACATCTCTCACTAAGAAAGTCAATTAGGATTAGAAGAGCCAAGGGGGTTGCTTGTCCTTCCTTAACCCTGCCAAGTGACTCCCTTCATCTCTAGTGAGTGTCAATGACCAGGAAGCAGTGTCAGATGGGTCTGGGAAGTCAGAGCCCATATTCGTCAATTGAAGGGCAATTGACACACTTTCTTCTGGCTTCGGCAACTCATGGTTGCATCTGGTGGGAACTGGATGCCATCAAACAAGCCTATTTCATGGAATTCTTGTTCTTGTCATGACATTGTGGTTCAGGCACTGTTATTATGACCTAGATAACACATACATACATACTTTGAATTTTTAAACATCCCACCAAGCATCTTATGCCAGGCTGATCCTCTTGGGGGGTGGTGGGATGGTGGTGGGGGGGATGCAGGGGGCAGCTGGAAACAATAATGGAAACTGCCACTTTAGTTCAGATATTCCCATCACACTGTTGGTTTTCTGTCACTATCACTTAATATACATTTAGAAATAAATGTCACTCATAAAAATCCAGACTGTTTAATCTCAGTGAGTAAATCTACTCTAGCCAGATCCTATTCTTTTCCTACTGTAGTAATACTTGGCCTGGATTAAATGCTCAAATAAATGACACACAATTATTTGTTATTATGAGGAATGCATCCTCACAACCATTTTAGATGGGAAGTCGCAATTCACATTGAAAAAAAGTGCAAAATTGCACGTGACGCCAACAACAATCACTTGCATTCTGTTGGGTTGTGTTGTTCCCACACTCCTGTGATAGGATTTTTACAAGAATGAAATCCCAATTACATGATGTGGCATAATGGCATAATCTTGGGCATTTTGTGTAACAAGCATAATGCACAATTACAGAAATTAAGCAAGATTATTCTGGTGTGGAAACAAAGTTCCTACTGGGCCTTTGCAATATATGGCCTGAGGGTACAGCTGGGTTAGATGTATTCTGTGTCATGTTGGCATTACATATAGTTGAATGTAAGGCACTGTCAATTTAAAAGTGAAATGCAAATAAAAGGCACACATATATTAAGAGAGAGTGAGAGAATGATCTATTCCAGACCCTGCAAGGATGAGAGTTATGTATACATACAATGACACTGACGAGAAAAGTACAGTGGTGGCTCCTCCGCTAAGGCGGAGGAGCGTCGCCCCACTGCCAGGAAGCAGCAAAAGAAAGTAAAAAATAAAATCATAATAATCTAATGTTATTATCATTTTGTTTTGGCCTCCTGCTGCGGCAGCGTGCGTGAGGGGCTGGTGTGGGGCTGCAGAGCAGGAGAGGAGTGGTAGAACACACCTGTGCGCAATGACTGTTTGGCTGACCCTCCCAAGCTGCAAAAACGGTCATGCGCACTTCCCTGTTCTCCATGCAGGCTACATTACAGCCTGCATGAAGAACATGCCCAGCCCCTGGATGAGCGCCGTGTCACGGCACGCAGACCAATCACAATGCTGCATTGCAGCATTGTGATTGGCTGGGGGAGCGTGGGAGCCCTGGTGCCTCCTGTTTCTAACAAGAAGCCAGGAAGAGGATGGGATGGGACACAGGAGAGGTGGCGGCGGCTGGCCAGCCAGCCGGCCGGCCGGGAGGCAAGTAATTTTTTTTTGTGTACCCGATTTCCCACCCCTTTGCCCCCACCCGCCCCAATGCTGCTTCTAGGCAGCATTCGCGACTGAAAAAGTAACCTACAACAGTAGCTGCACCTGGATAAAGGAGTGCGGAAGAGGATAATAGATCCAAGATGATATGTTCCAAACACTGTGCTTTTAAAAGTTCCGATTCAGTTTCAAAGGAAGGCAGGTGTTGTCAACAGACATTTGAATTATTATTTCAGAAGTGAAAATACATTGTTTCAGAAATTAATGCCTGCCACAAAATAGGCATAGGAGTAGGACAAAGCGAAATCTGTAAGAGTTCATGCATCTTCATGCAGTGTGATTTTTCACTCAGCCATCTATAACGTCGTTTTGCTAAATGTATTCCTTTTTCATTTCTCATTCTGTAGCTCTGCTTGTAACCATGGCAACAAATGGGTCAATAGGATTCAACATTTCTGTGATCTCCCAATTTGCTTCATTGTACAGGAATGAAAGAACGACGAAAAAAGTAGACACAAAAGTTGAATCTAACAAGAGAAAAATAAGAATAACGGAACAAAAAGCTGCTGAGGAACATATACTTCCAGAAATAAAGGGATACAAATCACATTGAGGGAAAATTTTAATATGAACATCAGCAACCCGAATGAGGAGAATCAAGAGATCATGATAGCATTAATATGTCTCTTATACGTTACTGCGTTGTGCAGATCAAGAACAGCTTAATTTACAAATATGTGCACCTAAATGTATTGCCCTCAGGTTTATATCTCTATCAATGTGATATTCTATAAATACTGTCTATAAAATGTCACATACCACATCTGTTCTCTGTACTGTTAGTTTATGTATTGATCACTCTTTTCTATGCTTTACAATTTCCTGTTATTACAGTTATCCTTTTAATTTCCACAGATTCCCAAGTCAGGATAAGCTTGTTTAAAATTCCCTCTTTGAACTTTTCTCATGAGCCCGTCTATTACTTCCCTGTCTCCCCCAAAAACATTTAGCAACCATGACATCAGGGGCATAACACACGTAATTCAATTGCTTAGGAGTTATCAGATCATAGGTGTTAATCATACAGAATTTACAGGGTACATTTAGTAGATTTTATGAATGTTTAATTTGTAAAACCAGAATGTACAAGAATGTATTAGAATGAATTAACTGAGATGGAAAATGGAGTATTTGACATCGGTTATGCCACGTGTTTTGTTGTTGTTAATTAGTAAATGCTGAAAGTCATTTTACCAAATGTATGTAACAGACAACAAATGCATAGTCCTGGATCATTTGGTGTTTAACCCAGCCATTAGAACAAAAAGAGTAATCATGCAGTTACAAGGAGTGAATGTTCACTTGTGCTGACATCTACCATTAACAGTGGAACCAAAACAAAAATAAAAGTACTATGATATGGCGGCCTTCAAAGTACTTATCAGATTTGGGTGGTTAACATTGAAGATACTACCAATGCAGGCATCAATCTGTTAGGATCATCAATTATCGTGGGAGTGGTAAAGCAGTGCAAGTTAAAACATTGTTTCTTTGTTGTGCATTGAATAGATCTTTGGCAAATGCATCAAGGTTTCACCTACTAGGGGCCTAGTTCATAACATTAACTCAAACGCTTTTGTATGCACAATGGATACAAACCGTGCCAATATTTTAGGTTGGAATAAGAGGGTAGTAAATGAACCTTCTTACAGGTGTAACAGCACAGCCAGTATAGCTCTGCAGTGCCCAACCACCAGGCTCTATAACTGTCCAAAAGAGTAGAGCTAATGTGTTTGCATTTATGCAGCACTACCGATATCTGCCACATTTTGGGCACATCAAGCGACCATGTAACTTTTAAATCATATACCAGAAGAGGTCCTCAGACAATACCCCAGATTCTCCCACCATGTTCCTCACCTGCACAAAGAATGTTACAAAGGTGATCTTGAAATACCACAAAAATTTGCCTGGGCACCAGATCACTTGCTTTCTTGTGGATAGAAAAATGTCAACACTCTTGATGATCAGATAACGAATAATTCATAACACAGCCATTCATTAAGACTCCGAGAAGTTTACAGTTACCTATATACTCAAATTAAATACATCTGATGTTGCATATCTAGCACAAACAGGTCTGTCTTAAAATAATCTTCATTACATACACTATTACTGTTGGTTTCTGAAGACGATGTTAAGTAATCGGCCCACCACAGCTCTTTTATCTAATGCCATTCACATATAGGATATATATTTTGGTTTAATCAAATGATCTCAAACCTGGATTTGATACATGTTTCCTAAATGGCAAGCGGTGGTCCAATATTATGTACATGACTTTACAAAGGTGTCAAAAAGATATTCTAACATTTTTTTAAATTTGTTTTTGTTTTGAACATCTGGACTTTTGACCTCTACTCTGGGCTAAGGCCAGCTGAACTGGCCCTTTGTCACATGTGCTTTCTTTGGTCTCCAGCACCCGCTAATGTGAGAATCAGCTGACTTCCTATCAGCCCTCATGCCAGCTAAATTTATTCTTAGCTTAGTTGAAACAATTGTTACCAAATTCATAGCCTTCATGTAATTGAAAGCAGATTTTGATAAAAATCATCAGTTATTGGATAGACCAAATCGGTCTCCCAGGTAGATCTAGCCCCATACTCTTGGATCATCCTGCTTCCAACAATCTCTCATGTTTTCGGACCCAGAGGCAGTGAGCCCAGTTTCACTGGTGTGTATGTGCACCTGGTGAAATCTGCAGGGACAAAGGCATGGGCTGTGGGTAAGAGAATAGCCCGGTGCTGTTCGACCCCTGCAGTGCCACGAGGAGAACATACAATGCACCTCTAAGCCTTCTTCTACCCAGTCCTGAAACCCTCCTTACCCCCTGACCCCTACTGACTTTTCCGCTTACTACGAGCAGGTAGAAAATGTAAGCACATTTGTCTCCAGAATAGGGGGAAAATTGATGGGAAAGGACCCAGTATTCCGGGAGCTTTTAGGTTATTCCTCATTCTGGGGGGAAATCTTGTAATTGCTAGGCTTTACTGTGGGAATATTGGCCAGCATTTCAGATTAAGGCTTCATGGCATCCCAGAACTAACATAAGGCAGACTGGGAACGAGGGTGCAAATTATTTTTATACTTGACATTGCACCTCCTTTACCTACTGAAAAAATGGGAAGGTTTATTGCAGACTATTACATTTTGAAGTTGGATTTATTGTGCCTCAAGACGGTTCTGTGGCTAGACAATCAGCAGTTTGTTACACTCTCCTTCAAAATGACTTTGGAAAATAATTTATATTCTACCATGAACCCCATAAAGCATATGCAAGAACAGTTATGTTTTCTTGTCGTCCACTTTCATCTGAAATGTCAATACAAAAGATGGGAACCATCACCTTGCCTTGACTTATGTTGTGCTTGAAAGACCCACTGTTCAGTCCAGATTGACCCAAGTAGAAGTGATCACAGCTAAATGCAAAGATGGACCCTCTGGACCCATCACATCTTCTATTTTCGGGGCTCGATTCCTTGGGAATCACTCCAAGGTCGGTGCAAAAATCATGTAGGGTGAATGTGCTGGTTACCAGTGACCTTTCTATTACTCCTCAGACAAATTCTATCACTAAGCCAAAATTTCAGCACCTAATTCAACTTCAAAGAGTATTCTAGAACACACAACGACCCCACAATATCACCCCACTGCTTTCTGTGTTTATCACCTGGCTGAAATATTACATTGCCTTCTACGTCAGACTGAAAAGATTGAGCCCAAGGTTCACAAGACTCCGAATCAAGCCACTTGCATCATGTTCAGAATTAAACACCAGGATCACATCAGGAATGCCTCAACAGCTTTACACTGGCTTGATATAAAGAAGGGATCAATTCAGGATGTATATTCTATAAGGCTCCCCACAGACATTCCACTTGCTGCCAATTCCAGGTGTACTTGGCTTACCACCCAGTCAACATGGTTTCGATCATCGTGACTGAACATACTGCCAACAAGGAATTCCGCTACAAAAGATTTCTGAAGAGGTCCTTACACTTTCAAGGAGTTATCCTCTGAAACACAGTCCCACTCCCACCACAGATTCAAGGGTGACCTAATCAAATTTTCCTGGGAGCTAAAGTCTCACCTCTTTGACACCACTTGTGAGTAGAAAATTATATGAGCATACTGTTACCCCACCCCATAATTCTCAGATTCCTTGATCACTGACTTCAATTTTCCTCGTCCTAATGGTCAAGTCTGAGATGGCATTACCCACTGGGTCTCATAGTCTCATCTGTGGATTCTTCTCCTCAATCATTTTATAAACACACACACAAACTGACTTTTGTAAGCTTTTTCCATCTGCTCGGCACACCAAGCCAGTTGTCTTGAACACTGGCATACAAATAGATCATTTCTCATCAAACCTACACAACTATCTCGCTGTCTATCTTCAAAGTGTTCAGAGGTTGTTTTGCAGTGGTGTGTTTCAATAAAGAAATAAGCTCTGTCATTAGGGTACTTCTGGCTTCTTCTGATCAAAGTCTAGCTGTACCCAAGATAAAAAAAAGTGCATGACAATTGCAAAGGCTACTCCTTTACTGACACACAGTGGGAGAAACTTAACTGATGCACATACTCCCCTCACTTAAAATTTATTCACCATAATTTCTTAGACTTTTGAAATCTTTGCAGATATACCAATTATATTCCAACAGAATGTCAAGGGTTTCATTCTTTCAATGTGTACACTAAATGGTCCTTGAACATTTTAATTATATGCTAACCTTCATTCACCCACAACGGGTCATGGCCTCCAACTCCTTAAGATCTATCTCTACGAGTTTGGAGCCTGCGGGCCAGAACGCTTATACAATTGCTTACCCGCTGAACCTATCAAGAAATGCATCTAAAAACTTAAAACACAGACTCCTAAAATCATACCCTGAAACCCTCATCTCAGATCCCTATTTCTGCCTAAGAAATGGTGAGACAATAACTGATCTGATCTTCTTTACGAAAAGACGTGCTAAATGGAGGTCGACATTTTACTCACTGCTACAAATCACCACATCCAAGAAAACCCTCCATGGTATTAGACTTTCGGTGACTCCCTCACATTCTTTCAAAGTGGAAGCAACCATCTCACTGTATAACAATGGGACAACCTTAGTCAAGCATCTGCCCACAACCTGGCTATCTTCGACTCCATCTTCCCCATCATCAAGAGCTCCTTGCCTAGCAACGTAACCTCTCCCCTTGATGATTCCCCTACTTCCTCTAGCAACACACAAAATCCAATAATTGTGGCCTTTCATGGCCTGAGCATATCAGATGATCCTTCCCCTTCCTTTCCGTGTTCCGCTAGTGGGACCTTTGTACTGAATAGCAACGCTGTGATGATGTCAGTTGGACCAGAACTCATCTCCGCTCATTCCCCAGCGAGTCAGCATGCTCACCACTCAGGGCAACTAGGTCTGTGGCACGCAACCCATAAGGACATACCCTCACCCCTTCTACTTCCCCGACCCCCACGCACATTATGGTGGATTCGCCTACTATGCCCTGGTCTCTCCCCATAGCCACTCCAGTCTCTCGACCTTACCCTGTTCCCCCTAACAGGACAACAACGCAAATCACAATACCCTTGTTTCTCTGCTGAACCAGGCGCTGATCTTCCCACCTCACATCCCCACATCGCCCCAGCAGCTGTCTATCCGCTCCCCCCCAGCCCACCCCCCAACATAGCTCCCTTCCCCAAGTATCTGAATTCCGATCACAATCAGTCTTTGAATCTAGACTGGATGAGATCGCACTTACCCTTCACCAGCTCAAGACTGATGCTCTAAGCCTCCTACACCTCACCACTGAGCTATCTGAGAATCAGAAATGTATTGGACCCCTGAGGTCTGGGTACCTCAACTACACTCTTGCCTGTGATCCTCGCCCCAGGCCCTTTGCGCATCCCTCACCCGTCGTGACCCCCTCACTAGTGGCCCTCACACACCACATATGGGAAACCTCTCCCCTCCCGAATGACCCCTCTCGGCCTTACAGAGTCAAAGACCCACTTCAAGTGAAGGATATCATCTCCCTTCTTCTCTCTTATGGTACATCTTATGCTGCTAACAAAGAGACTCTCTCTAATGACCCATCTCATACTGTTAACACATTGAATCGCTGCCTAATTGAAGCAATCCACTCTGACCTGTTTCGAGAGCCCTCGGTTAATGTAAGATCCTTAAAAAAGAACAACCTTACTCTTGTCCCCACCACTACTCCCCACCCAGCCGATCCCAAATCACAGCTCAAAGGCATGCTCCTCAATTGCAGATCTGCAGTACGACACACTGCTGACATCGCTGCCCTCATCCAGGCTCATGATCCAGACATTCTAGTGTTGACTGAAACCTTGCTCAATAACTACTCTGCACCCATTATTGACATACTAGTGCCCCCTAACTTTGATATCATCAGGCTTGACAGATCCAGTGGACAAGGAGGAGGCATTGCTTATATACATCGTAAAAATCTATCAGATAGACAACTGCATGCTGACCCCATGCTGTCATGCGAATACCTGTGCTCCGTAGTATTTACCAACAACAGGCAAGGCTGTAAATTCCACACCCCTACCACCCTCCATGAGACAATCTCCCCTTCCTAGAGCAAGTCATGGAAATTATCTCATCGAACATGGTCCGACATGGGACCCAGATCTTCCTTGGAGACTTTAACCTCCATTGGAATGATAAGAATGACTCGTCAGTCAACAGCCTCAAATCTTTCCTATTTGACCTCAACCTCACTCAAATCTGCGATAGCCCTGCCCACATCAAGGGAGCGACCTTAGATCAGGTCATTGGTATGGTAGACTCTATCCAACTTGAAGCTATCGCCCCATGTGACTGGACAGACCACCACTGCATCTCATTCCTTATCTCAGAATCGGTGAGACTTAATAAATCTCAGCTAAAGAAACCTAGACACTGGCAAAGAAGTCTTAGAAACATTAACCTATATGATCTGACTTCATGCATTGACAACAGCCTGCCCCCACCCCTGGATGTGTCTGATGTTGGAGACCTCACAGATCATTACAATAGCTCCATGGCTAACATCCTAGACTCATTGGCACCCCTACAGCTAAAAAGAATGCCTTCCAAAATCTCAAAACTCTGGTATAATGGTAGCTTAAATACTGATAGAAGAAATCTTAGACTGGCGGAGCGTTCATGGAGATCCTCTCCCTCCCTTGACCACCTCACTCAACTGAGATCACTGAGAAATCAATACAACAAAAGCATCAAATGCTCTAAAGCCAATTATTTCAGAAAGCAACTGGAGCAAGCAAAGAACCGGCCAAAGAAATTGTTTGAACTCGTCAAGCTTCAATCTAACAGCCAACCCAATCCTCAACCAATGGATCGATGTGCGCAGCCAAACTGTGAGGAATTTGCCGCCTTCTTCCAGGAAAAAAACAACAAAGATTGAACTGGAACTAAGGGTAGCTTTGGAGAACCTTCCTGTCCTATATCCTACCTCTGGATTGGTGATGCCCCCCCACCATTCGGGCTCTCCCCCCCAAAATAATCCTGCTTGGAGCATTTTCCAAACCTTAGACAAAAGCACCATTCGCAAAACTCTGGCCTCTCTGAAACCATCCAACCATTTCAGCGATCCCTTGCCATTGAACCTCTTCATGGAAATAAGATTGTCCTTACTCCCTCTCTTTGGACGAGGATAATTAACGCCTCTCTGCTTCAAGGTACGATTCCACGCTGCCTTAAATCGGGGCAGGTCACCACCATCCTTAAAAAAACGACTGCAGACCACACTAACCCTCACAATTTCTGCCCAATTTCCAACATTCCCACTCTGGCTAAGATCTTAGAGAAATGCGTACACACCCAGCTATGTAGCCACATTGAACAATTCCGCTTGCTGGACCAATTCCAATCAGGCTTCTGTCAGGGGAATAGCACGGAATCTGCTCTTACTCACATTATTGACGATGCTCTACGAATGCTAGACTCAAATGAATTATGCCTTCTGATCCTTCTTGACCTATCGTCAGCTTTTGATTCGGTCAAACATGATACCCTTCTTAAGCTGCTGGAGCACAGGATGGGGCTATCAGGGACTGTGCTAAATTGGTTCTCCTCATTCCTTCACAACAGAACACAAAGACTTAAGGTGAATCAGGCTCTGTCAAATCCCTCTCCCCTCACCCTGGGGGTCCCACGGGGGTCCACGCTCTCACCCACCCTTTTCAACTTGTTCATGGAGCCTCTAACTGAACTCCTGAAATTGTCCAACATTCATTACCACATGTATGCTGATGACACCCAATTGTACCAAAAGTCTCCTCCCCGGAGGACATAAGGTCCCTCAACTCAACTCTTCAGGAAACACAAAGTTTGTTGACTCTCAATCACTTGAAACTAAACGCCCTCAAAACAGAATTTCTCCTTATTGCCCCAACCAATCCCTCCCCAGACATCGAAGAATTGATGCATCAACTCACAGCTCTCAATTGCACTCCAAACATCATTGATTACGTGAGCTCTCTGGGAATAATGCTCGACAAACATCTGAACATGCAAAAGCACATCAGTGCTCTTACCAAAGGTGCGAACCTCCAACTGAGAGTCTTGAGGAAAATAAAACCGTTCCTATCCCATAACGACTTCAAAAATGCGGTGCAAGCCCTAGTGATTTCTAAACTGGATTATCGTAGTTATATTATGTTATGTTATTTCTACTTTTATAGCGCGCAACTCACCCGGGGGCATCAAGGCGCTGCTTAGAGATAAACCTAAGATTGGGAAATCAGACCATACAAAATTAAAACAGGTAAGCTTTTAGTTTTTTCCTAAATGTACTGTAGGTGGGAATTTCACGCAGAGCAATAGGTAATTTATTCCAGTATCTTGGAGCAAGGTACGAAAAGGCTTTGCCCCCTGTACGACTAAGACGTATTCGGGGCACCTGTAGGAGAGCTAGTGTACTGGATCTGAGATTCCGACAGGGTACGTGTTTTGTAAGTTTCTTTTGCAGATAGCAGGGACCTTTGCCTTTCAAGGCATTGTAAGTAAGACAACAGATTTTAAAATATGATCGCTTCCTCACTGGTAGCCAGTGCAACTCTCTCAACAGAGGGCTGGAGGGGGAGCCTGCCGGGCAATTCAGAATCATTCTTGCCGCAGTATTCTGAATCACCTGTAGTTTAGCAAGCAGGGACTCTCCTACTTCGGCCAGCAAAGCATTCCCGTAATCCAATCTGCTAATCACCATGGCCTGAACCAAAGTTCTACGACAGATAATGGGCAGATAGGGAAGGATCTTGCGCAGAAGATGCAGACTGTAATAGCAAGAACTGGTTGTGGCAGCAATATGATCTTTCATTGTTAATGTCCGGTCAAGTTTTAGCCCTAGGTTTCTTACACATTGTTTGGGTACGGGAGCTGTTCCCAGCTGTTGGGGCCACCATTCATCCGACCAAATAGTTGAAGCTTTCCCCATTAACATGACCTCCGTTTTTTCAGGGTTTAATTGAAGGCAATTCTCCGTCATCCAGATGGAGATTGCAAGCATTCCGGCAGGGAAACAGATTTTCTCAGTTTCTAAATTAGGTCCGACAGTAAACATGAGCTGAGTATCGTCAGCATATGAAACTATCTCAAAGCCGAGCTGCTCTACGATTTTTGCCAGAGGGACCATATATATATTAAATAAGGTCGGACTTAGGAACCCTGAGGTACGCCCTTATCCAGGCGCATCTTTTCTGAAAAATAGGGCCCTAACATGATGGTTTGTTGTCTGTCTGACATGAAGTGCTGCAACCATTTTAAGGCTGTACCTTGGATACCACAGGCGTGTAATCTCTCCACAAGCTTTGAGTGCGAAATGGTATCAAACGCCGCGGAGAGATCTAATAGGATCAATACTTCTGATCCTCCCGCGTCCATTTCCTGCCTAAGGGAGTCAGTCACAGCCAGAATAGCAGTCTCAGTACTGAAACCCAGACGAAAACCTGATTGTGAGGGGTGCAGAATTTTGTTAGATTCAAGATATAAACTCAGCTGCCTATTTATTATACTTTCCAATTGCTTACCCAGTAGGGGTAGCAAGGAAATAGGACGGTAGTTGCTAAGTACTTGGGGGTCAGCCGTGGGCTTTTTCAGTATTGGCCGCACATACGCTTCCTTCCATGTCGTGGGGATGATACCCGTTTGTATCCAACGATTAAAAATATTTCGAATTTCTGGGGCGCAGCTGGTGGCTAGGAGAGCCATCGTCTTTGGGGGACAAAGATCTAGAGGCGAACCGGATGTTGCTGTGGACAGAAAGTTAAAAACCTCCTCTTACGTAACTGTTTCAAAACAGTCCAAGGTACTGGGTGTCACCTTTCCTAGTTCCCCTAGTCTAATATTAGATTATGAGTTCTGTATGGCAGTAGATGGAAAATTAGCATAGATATTAGAGATCTTTTCTTGAAAATAGGACGCTAATGAATTACAGAGCTCTTGAGATTCCACTGGGGATTGTCTACAAACTTGTGGGGCCACGAAATCCCTTACTATATTAAAAAGAACTTTTGAGGAGTTAGTAGCGTGTTCTATTTGGTGCATGATAAAAGTTCGTCTGGCTATTTTTATATTCTGATGATAGCTGGACAAAGACTGTTTATACAGTTGTCTATCTTGGGGGTCTTTACTATTCCTCTACTCCTCTTCCTCTATTCCTAGTGCTACCCTCTGCGGCCTTCCTAGAGCGAAGACGGCGCCACTTAGGGCCTCTCTCAACTCTGCTGCAAGGCTCATTACAGGCTCCAAACGCAATCATCACATCACGCCGGAGTTGAAATCTCTTCTTTTAAATGGCTCCCGTATGAAGCAAGGTTTCATCTAAAAATTGCTTGCATGACGCATAAAGCTTTACACTTCAACACCCCAATCTATCATGCACAAAAACTTGAGCTTTCTGGGGGCTCTCGCTCCTCTAGAGGCTCTAGCACCTTACTGCTCAAGCCACAAAAATTCCATAAAAAGAAAACTTACAATCGAGCATTTTCGGGTATTGCACCAAGAATTTGGAACGCCTTGCCACCTGAAATAAGACTTAATAACTCCACAGCTTCCTTCAAAAAGGAAGTCAAAGAGTTACAGATCAAGACATTTTTGGGCTAGCTTACAATCACCTTAAGATGCATTGGCTTTCTTTTGTTCCCTTTAGATCTGCTATGATTATCATGATCTGTTATGTTTATTTTATTTTCTGATTGAGTTATGATTACCACGGGGGGTCCCGCCGAACTGCCAAGATGTAAAGCGCTCTGTTACCGTTATGTGGTCTTGTTCGCCCTATATAAAACTCTTCAAATAAAATAAAATAAATAAACAGCACACATGTTTTTAAAGCACAAGAACTGTGTCTTCTCTCTATCCAATATACCACTTTAAAATAAATAAGGACCATACAGCAATCCATCCAGAGAATAATGTAAGTCGGCACATTCTGTTTCCAGCAAGTGTTTCCACTGAGTATTAACTCAATCTTATCTTTACAGTCAAAACTCATTAACCAGTAAATTCATACAAGTGCTATCTGCATCTATCAACTCTTCTCAGTCTGTTCCCCTCCCCTCATCAGTGGAGGGGAAGCATGACATGTATGCCAACATACAATTGTACTCAAAGAATTGAACTTACTAAGTTCTTGACTGTATTGACTTATAACTGCACCATCAGCCACTTAACAAGCCAGCAATGTCAGAGAACTCATTCTTTCTCTCACCTTTCATATGTCTGCAATCACAGAGCTTTAGATCACACTGATGAACTAGTGACAGCTATCCTACTATCTGATTATTGCAACACATAGAATCTAAATAAAACCAGAGAAAAAGTTGAATTGGTGCAAGAAACCATTTTTAAGGTCACTCAATCAACATTTGCCCCACGTGTGAATGTGAAACATGTGCCCTAGCAGTGTCTGTTTCAACCCAGCACTCTATTCATCATCAATTAAAGGAATCAAAATCTAAACACCTGGCACATAGCTTTCTTAAGCCATAGATGTACCTCCTTATGTCAAAGGCCATACTGTCAAACAGATCATTACATCAAAAATCCAATGTCAGATGAGTCTGTTATTACCTACACTGGCCAGACAACAAATCTGTCTACTTCAAATAAGAGGTACTAAATAGATTTCTAGCAGCACCTGTCATCCTACCCTCCAAGCTATGTAGAGATTTTAACAGGACTTTGACTAAACACCAGCCATAATGCAAGACTACCTATGATCCACCACCATCTATAACTCATTAGGAGAAGCTGCGATGAGCTACGTCTCTTTCTGCTACAATACTGAAACAAAACCCCCCACCAATAGTGTCCAAAAGATGTCATATCAAAAGAACAGCTCTGTTACACTCATACACTTGGTGAGGGTTATAATGAATAGCTTTGGAGACACATTCCTGAAATTCATGCTGTCAATTGCGCAATTCAGAATTAAATCCAAATACGATCGGGGATAAAGAAGCTACCACAGTAATAAAAAAACAATTGCAGCAAACTTAACCAATCAAATGTCCACAATGATAAAACCAAGAACATCAAACAATTTCAACAGCACCTACCACCTCTTAACCATTGATCCAGAAATCCAACAATTATTCTTTGACAAAGGGCTCAATAAGAGATGATCCAAATGCTTGAACAGTAATGATAACACTCAATCTTTCATGGCTGTTCCACTTCCTATTACTGGCTTTGCCCATGATGATTATTGGTGCTTCCAAATCGCCTTCAATGCACCACTGCAAAAGAGCCGGACTCCATTCTACTTACTCAAAATTAATCCCACCCACCAAGTGCACAGATAATCTCTATCCATAGATGATCACCAAGGACTGTGCTGCTGATCCTGGCAAAAATCATCAACATGGTGACTGTCCCTCAGGAATGAGGTCACATTGAGGAATGACTTAAGGGATAGGCAAGCAGACGTTCAATGACTAAGAACAAATGAAATAGCCTCGTGGACATGTGAGATGAGCTTCCTATTAAACATCGATCAAAACAGAGCAGTCGGACATTCTAGTAGACCTGCCCTCCATTGTTGACTTAAACATTCAATTCTCAAAAAAAATGCTAAAATGGGTCATGGTGATGACTATGCAAGCTGTAGTTGTGCAAATACTGTGCGTGACTGGTAACGCAGTTGCGTTTTAAGAAACCTCTGCAACCTGATTAAAGTGATACGCAGTGTTCATGTTTATACGTCAAGCAAGAAAGTGCTTGGGAATAAACTGTCCTTCAGCCAGAAATTAATGTAATAAACATGAACCTTATGCCTGTGGAGGATGCGTGTCAACGACCTGCAGAATCGAAAACTTGTGCAATGTCTAGTTCTCTTAATGAAGCCGAATGACAATTTAATTGAGTCTTAAAACATATGCATCAGACACTGATAGTTTCTTGCAAAAAGACACTGATATGAGTTAACCTTCAATATTATTAGCATCTGAGAGTAGGTTCCTGTGCAACGGCATCTCTGTTGGAAATAGTAATTTAAATCAAAGTATACACAGGGTAATAGGCACATAAAAGAGATCTAGAACAACTATGACTGGAGTTGGTGAAAATAATTATTGGTTATGATAAACCATACCATAGCCACAAACACTACTTGGAATATGATGTCCATAAATTAAAAAGTATCATTCGAGAGTTCAGATGCAAAATATTTAAAAATCTAAAGCCAGAAAGCTGTGCCTCCTTCAGGGTGTATTCTGATGGGCTAAGTGCCATTCTGACCAGGGGAATGATAGGTGCATTTAAAACCCGAGTACTGGGATAAAGAAAACACAGTGCCTGAATCTCAAAGCTCTGTTCATACCTACATTAACTTATTTGCACTGACCAAACTGCAACCAGTATTTGGCGACCAATGATAGTACATCTGGCCCCTACTCCTGTCTAGGGCAGGAGAAACGCGTTATCTGGATTTGTTTGGAGAGGAAACCCTTACATATTTATTAGGTACCTAATGAAAGAGGTTCTGTAACGAAGAAATAGCAAAATAAGTTAAAATTGAAAATGAACATTAGCGTCAGACTTATGTGTAAGGAATTTTGCATCTGGTGGTAATATTATATGTGTACATTTTATTCATGCCTCATAAGATGTGTGTTGGAAACCCTTCTGTAAAACTGAATTGCCTGTTAACAGCAAGGCGCTTTAAAATCATGATCATGCCTGCCATTGGTGTGTAGCTCTGAAAGAGTTGCACATACACACTTCTTCACTTTCTACTGTTTATGATGCACCCTGGAAACTGTACTTTATGTGCCAAAATTAACAATGTTTGAGAAACGCCCCGGAGCTGCAGAGCTCTTCTGCACTTCACCCATTATTGCCCAGTACATCGTACAGTACTCCAAGGGGATTCCAGTATCTATAATATTACACCAGAATACCATGCAGGAGAGACATTTCCTTGCAATAACTTATGTTTATATAGTATGAGATTGGTGAACCCTTCACTGGTGTGTCTAAAGCTCTGAAACTGGGGTCAACCCTCCTCACCAGTGCTGACTTTTGTGCTGTTCCCTTGGTAGATATCTTTCATAAAGGTGATAGGTGAAACTGGGCCATTCAGACAGGGATGTGAAAATGGGATGTAAAGGGCTCCACTCAGCTATGAATCCTATCAGACCACTACCTCGGCACAATATATTCCATGTCCCAAGAAAAGAAAATACAATTCATAGCTCAAATCAGCAGATACACTAAAGGCACAGCCATCCTAATTTGTATGTTTTTGGGATGGAAAGCAAAATCACATTAGACCACTGAAGTGAGCTATTTGGCACATGTTTGACAAATTGTTGACTCAGAAATCTTGGTCCCTGCGTATCGTAGGCTTGAAAAACATGCAGCTTTCAACTGCACTCTCCTGTGCACAGGAAACCAATGAAACCTTCGAAGATGGACACTTAGTCACATTTCTTTAGCTTTAGCAAATGCCTGACAGCAGCATTTAAAGTGTCCTGGTGGCTGGAGAAGGGTGTGGGCATACCAAGGTAGATCAACTTATCAAATTTCATTCTGGACATAATAAAGGCAAAGATAGTTAAAATAATTTGAGTAAAAGTAAAGTGGGACAAACTATTTGTGGGATCCATAGATAAAAACAGATTTTGGTGAATTAGGCAAGCTGAATCAAGTAAAGTCCGAAGACAATGTACATACACGATTGACTGGAACAAGTGCAGTAACTAGATGAAGGGGCCACAAAGTGGGTTCCTGGTCCTTTTTATTACTTGCACTGTTATTTGAAAGCCGTACCTTCGTTTTTGAGGATTTAACTCAAGAAGTTCATTGACATCTAAGCCTTTGTTGCAGTGGAAGCACAGTAGAAATCGTATCCTCAACCTTACGCTCTGATCGTACTGGGCTCTTTATGATTAGACAACCATGATTAGACAACCTGCAGTGCTTCCATTCACCACAGAGGCAATGATTCTCTGATGAATCTTTCTACGCTGATAGGAGGGGTGGATATTAGGGTGACCTAACTCCACGTTAGCTGCGCAATGAGGACCATTATTTGACAGCCAACTCACAAATTTGAAATCAGATTTAGGTACACCACTCTCAAAACCATGCTGTAGAAATAAAGAATGTTAACTGGAAGACCCAACCTTCTAAAGCAGTTAAGTTGGTCTAGAATAGACCAAAAGCTCTGCACCAGCCACACAGAACAAGAGAAGTAGTACTTTATGTTCTGTCAAAGCTTGCTTATTCTCCCTACAACGCATTTAAAGCATCAGTACAGTAGCACAGTTTAAAAGGAAGAACTGCCATGAATCAATAATAAACTCAGACCGTGATATAGATTATTTTGGTTATTGTATTAAAGATTCAAAATTTGCAGCAACAAGCAATCTTTTAAGAATTTCAGTTAAAAATATCACAGCTTTGATTAAAAGGCCAAACATTCAGGTAAGGCTTTTTGGATGGTTAGCATATAATCAGTTTACAGAGTTACAAAGTCCAACTACCATTAGGAAGGATAGTCCGTTCACCTAACAGCTCAAATCCTATGAAGAAAGGGGAACGGTTCAGATTTAAAGTCCATTAGCATAGAGCAAAAGAAATTGAATATAAAATGGTTCGGCAAAGAAGGTATCAGTCCATATGCTACCGACTGTAGCATCAGCAAGACAGTCCAAAAGTAAAAGATAGTTAAAAAATCGATCAGCATAGCAGTCTCTCACTCGGGAAGAGGAAAAGTATAGCATCTCATTGAGAAGCAAAATTAATGGCGCCTGCTTGCCCCTCCTCTGGGGTTTCTTTTTTATTCGTTTTTATGATCGTTCCAGTCAGGTGGCATCACACCACAATCGAAAGACTATCACTTACAGTGTAGCCAACGGTGGAGAACATGGCGGCCGCTAGCTGAGCAGTCGCTTGCTACCGGAGGTACGCACGTCCCGCATTGTGATGTAGGCGAAGCCGAGATCCGCAGCGCCTTCGCCTTTGTCGAGTGCCTCTCTTTTTTCAACGTCTCTGGGCTAGATATTTCCTTCTTTTCCTTGTTTGCGCCGTGGGATGTGTGTCGGCGTGAACCTGGATCTGCCGCGCTGGACTGCCGCCGCCCTGGAGCTGAGGAGGTGCTACAGAGCAGCAGCTCGCGGCCTCCTCCGGGCCGTCACTGGTAGAGGCAGCACAGGACGGCTTTCACCGTTACCACGGGGAGTTTCTTCGAGGCGGCTGTGCACACTCCTATCTCCAGAGGAAGAAGGACTTCAGCCACTATTGCCACAGCCGCAATTACAATCGCCAGAATAGCGACTACCTCCGCAGCAGGACCAACAAAATCAGGTGCAGGGGGGGCAAGCAGGGGGGGTTGCAGGGCCAGCAAGTGCCACGCTGTCTACGGAGGGAGGCAAGCTTGTACTCACGTCCATACGATCACAGCCACAACGGGGGTTTAAACAATTGGAACAGGAGGCACAGAGGAGGGGGGATAACTGTACCAGTTCTATCAGTTCTATCAGTAACAAAACTGCCCCCACAGTGCTTTCAACGACAGGCAGCAAAAGAGGAAAGAGGCGAGGTGGTGGGGGGACAAAGGCAAAGTCGGCTAGCAAAATTAATAAGCATATTCAAGAAGGAAAATTAGGCACAAGTAATAGCCTAAGTCAGGGGGAGGAGAAAAAAGACGGTGTGACCCCAGATATAGGGACTGCTAATAGCCATTCCACTTTTTAGTTTTGTGAGGTTAAAGGTAGGAGTATCAAGTCAGTTAGAGCTAAAAAGTATTCTTTGGATTCGAGGATTAAAATTACTCCGTCCTTGCGGTCCTATTTCAAAGTGCAGCCATTAGTGTTAGACGTGGTTAAACAGGGGGAGGCTCTGAGAAAGTGCTCAAAGGGGCAGTGTGAGCTAGCACCCTCTCAAGACAGGATGGAAGCACGGAACAGTCCCCCTTCTGCGTTGCAGCCTTCTCCTGAAATGGTTTTGGCAGTTTCGGGATCAGCCCAAATTAGGGCCCCGGGCATAAACAATGGCGACTTGCAAGAGGTAAATCAAGTTAGAGCGGACAATGACAGTACAGAGCAAGTTACAGCCTCCGAGGAGCAGGGAATTGCAGGACCTTCAGCAGCTTCTATGGAGGCTCGTTTTCTCTTCTTTATCTGTGGACATCAGGAAGGGGTTCTCTGTCTCCGAAGCAAATCAAGGGGAGATCCGGCTGTTTTGCGAATCATTGGAGAAGAAAATCGACCTCCTAAATTCTAGGACAGTGGCCCTAGAAAGCTCAGTGGAAGAGATAAGGGACGATCTGGGAGTCACCAGATCAGAAATTGTACAACTCAAGAAAGATGAGGCATCACTCCGGGACAGGCTTGAGATGTTCGAGAATAATTCACGGAGAAACAATCTGCGTCTCTTGAATGTCCCGGAAGGCAGAGAAGGAGACGACATCAAGTCCTTCATTGTGACCCTCATAAAAGACTCACTACAGATAGAAGAATCAGAGGAGGACTTGAAAAAGGATATACAGAGGATCCACAGGAACCCTTTTAGGAAACATCCGAATCGGTCCAAACCAAGGAAGATCCTCATAAACTTTCTCACATTTTCCTTGAAGGAAAAGATCTTAAATTGTGCTCTGAAGCAAAAATCCTTGAAACCCAGGGATTTTTCCTATGAAATTCGCTCTGACTTGGCTCGTGCCACGTTGGACAGACAATGGGAGCTGGGGAGAAAAATGGACGAATTCAAGAAATTTGGTGCGGTTGCCCAGCTGGAGTTCCCTGCACTCTTGAAAGTTATGTACAACAACAAGATGTACAATTTAAAATCAGTTCAAGAGGCAGACGAACTGCTGGAAAGCCTAGGCAAGACCACAAAATAGTTTAGTATGGAGTTTCACATTATCACTACATAAGGTTTTCTTTTTGTTTTTCTTTTTGCTCTCGGGGGTAATCGCAATCTTATTTTAAGGTGTATAGGCTTTTGAGAGATTAGATCTTAGAAGAATAGGTAGGATATACTGACTTATTAGCCAATCATTGCCAAGCCTAAGTCTGTGGGGCTGCATCCAGAAGCCTAATTTAAGCCTAAACTTAAAGAAAATTGTAGATAGGGTCTCTCTATGGGGGTCTCGGTTCATCGCCCCTTCTTTTGTATAGTATTTTGAGCATAGAGGGACTTCATGGGTGCCCCGGTAGCAGAATCTGGACTATCAGTCCAGGTAAATGGGGGCTGTGTTCTCCAGGGAGGAAATAGGGGTGGGGGCTCCTGCAGGGCAAGAGAGGGAGCACAGGGTGGGGAGCATAGGGGTAAAAAAAGAGAAAAAAAATCCTCATCTGCCTTTTAGTCAGATTAACTCACACTTGTTATGTTGGCCATGTTTGATGTGTTTATCCTGCGATCAGCATGGTGGGAGATGCAGCATGCTAAAGTTTCTGGTACCCAAACCACCATGAGTAGCATTCAGTTCTTATCTTGGAATGTAAATGGCCTGCGGGTAAAAACCAGAAGGGCGAAGATTTTGCAATATCTCAAAGATTCCCCTACTCAGGTCATTATTCTGCAAGAGACTCATCTCCTCAAGGAAGAACTGTCTGAAATTTTCAGAAGAGTAAAATGGGTTGAACATTTTATTAGCTCCAATCAGAGTGCTAACATCAGAGGGGTAGCTATTCTGGTTAAAAAGCAAGCTAAGGCTCGAGTATTAAAATCTATGGTAGTCGCAGGTGGCAGGTGGGTCATCACTAAAATGTCCATCTCAGGTTTTCTGATGACAGTGGTGAGCTACTATGGCCCGAACCAAGATGACCCTTCCTCGCTGAAAACCATTTTTTCAAATCTTCTGGAATTCCCAGAGCCCATTATAATGGCAGGCGATTTTAATATAGTTTTTAACCCTTTACTAGATAAGACTCCAAGCAGTAGGGCGAATACATCACCTAAGTCCCGGACATATCTCCAAACGATGATGGCACAGATGGGACTGTGCGACGTGTGGAGAGAGAAATCGGGCTCTCAACTAGGTGTTTCTTTTTATAATAATAAGTACCTACATAAGTCCAGAATTAATTACATATTGGTCAGCCATGACCTGAGGGGTAAAATCAAGGACATGGGCTACTTGACTCCACATCTGTCTGACCATGCGGCTGTATGGTTAGATCTAGCTCTGGAAAAGAAAGAACATTCCAGGACATGGACATTCGACCGCTTTCTACTATTCAATGAACCTGAAGTTAAGTACTTATCACAGGAATCAGAGTTTTTCTTTAATACGAATATAGGTTCTGCTGAGATTTCTGTAGTATGGGATGCCTGGAAGGCTTTTATAAGAGGCATAGTGATGAGCAGGGTTAGCCATAAAAACAGGAAGTACAGGGAAGAGGTAGCGCAAACAGAGTCTGAGATGAAGGCAGTGGAGATGAGCTTGAATAAGGAAAGGGTCCCCGCAAACTGCCAAGAACATCTGGCGAAATGATTGAGTTTGAAGGACCAGCTGGATACTATCGTTCAATCAAGGATCACTAAAAGATGGGAGGCTAGCAAGCTCGCCCACTTTGAATACGGGGAGGGGGCCAGTAAACTCTTGGCATGGAAGGTCAAGGCCGATAGGACACGAAACATAATAAAGCAAATAGACAGTGAGGATCACAGTACCTCGGTGTCCACCGATGAAGAGATTGGGGATGCTTTTTTCGCCTTCTTTCAAGATCTATATGAAGAAGACAATGCAGTTGATAAAACTAGCGCCAGTGAGTGGTTAATGGGAAGCAGGCTTGTCTCCTTGAATTCTTCCCAGTGAGAAAATCTGGAGCTAGATATATCCCAGCAAGAGGTCAGAAAGGCAATCTCAGCCTGTAAGGGAGGAAAGGCTGCAGGGCCTGATGGGCTGCCAGCCTAACTGTATAGATCCTTGGGAGAGGCAGCAATTCCGACCATGACCACACTTTTGAATAAGATCCTATCGGAAGGCGCTAAGCTTCCCGTCTCATGGGGAGAAGCCACCATTTCACTGATACTGAAACCTGGGAAAAATCCAGCGGAATGTGGGTCTTATAGACCCATTTCACTTTTAAATACAGACTATAAAGTCTTCGCGAGGATTTTAGCAGACAGGTTGGGAGCAGTAGCTGGTGGACTACTCCACACTGATCAGAAGGGCTTTGTGAGGGGTAGGAATTTACCTAATCTTACCTATGATTTTATTGGCGCTATCGACCTGGCCTCAACCTTCTCACTACCTCTTGCATGAATGACACTTGATGCTACCAAAGCCTTTGATAGGGTCAATTGGGCATACCTCGCAGCAGTAATGGATAGGTATGGTTTCGGAGCAAAATTTTGACGAGTCATTCAGCTCATCTGCCATGATCCCTCGGCTAGACTTCTAGTCAATGGCAAACAGACTAACCCTTTTAAAATCACCAGAGGAACTAGACAGGGCTGGCCCCTCTCCCCGCTTCTCTTTGACCTCTATATTGAGCCCTTTCCTCAGCGTTTGAGGGATGAGCCGGGTATTCCATCTTTCAGGTTTGGGGCATGGGAGAGGAAGGTAGCTCTCTATGCGGATGATGTTTTGATCCTTTCTTCCGACTTGGAGACATCATTCTCTCAGGTTATTAAGTTGGCACAAGACTTCGGGCAGGTCTCTGGTTATGAGGTCAATGCTGGAAAGACAGAGATCATGGCGTGGAACCTGCCAGATTGTCAGTACCAAACCAAGCGTGAAATAAGATATTTGGGGGTCAGGATTGTCCAAAATATTGATAAGATCTCAGGGACTAACCTTGCCAACGTATCCAAAGAATGCCAGAGGCTTATGAAATCTTGGGCTCATCTCCCACTGACCATCTTGGGCAGGATTAATCTGATCAAAATGGCCATACTTCCGAAAATCACATTTCTTTTCGACACTATTCCTTTACACTTTGATAAATGGGGGATTGACAAACTTCAGCAAGCAATTAATTCATTTGTATGGGCTTACAGGGCCACGAGGATAGCTTGGAAGAAGCTCAGGCGCAGGAGGGAGAAGGGGGGCTTAACACTACCAGACTTGCAGTATTACGCTTGGGCATTTCAGTTATCGCATGCAAGAATGCTGTTAAAAACTCCAGATCATACAGGGACGGGGGCCATGTTCTCTGCCATGTTAAAAGGAGGGGACCTCCCCCAGGAGGCATTTCTGTTTAAGTATGGTGACCAGAAGTTTTTAAAAAAGATCAGGCTGAAAATCTTGCTGGGGATGGCGCGTATGTGGGCTAGAATTAAACAATGTACTGGCCTAAATTACCTTTCGAGCATGGCCCCCCTGTGGGATTCTCCAGGGGCTCCTGACTGTCTAAAAGACAAACTAGCCACACCACTTAGGACAGCAGGATTAAAAGTGTGGAGGGATTTGGCTTCTGATGGCTCCCTAAAACCATGGTTATCACTCCATAACAGACTAGAGGGAGGTATGTCTAGGTTTAAATATCTACAGCTGCAGAGTTGGTTCCAGAATCTTAAAAAACCTATAGGCACAGGAAACATCTTGGAGGAGCAACTAGTATCTAGGCCAATGGGGAGGAAGGAGGTCTCCTTCTTTTACTGGGCCATACAAGAAGCCATAGATGGAGATTTTAAACTAGCTGAAGAACAATGGGGAACCTTCATTCCAAATGAACAATTGGAAGATCTGTGGCAAACTTCCTTCAACATCTTATATGCTACCGTAAAACCAGCTTGGCTGAGAAGGAATCACTATTTTACCACCCACAGGGCTTACTTATCTCCAGCACAACTATTTAAAATAGCGAAGGGTCCCCCCGTTAGCTGTAAGAAGTGTGGTCTGATAAATGCTTCAGATATCCATATGTTCAAGGATTGCCCTGCGATAACTGAATATTGGGGGAAAGTAGGTATAACAATATCGGATATCTTGGGGCTCCCCGTCCTCTTTTCTCTCCCCTTGGTCATTTTCGGTATAGCTAGCGAAGTAACAGGGCCTGCTAGGGGGTTCCTTTTCTACGCAATATTGCTGGCCAGGAGAGAAATTTGTAAGAAATGGGTAGAGGTTACACCCCCTACACATACAGAATGGCTGTCCTCCCTATATAAGACCTCTAAGATTGATCTGGTCAGATTGCAGAGTAGTAGGAAAAAAGTAATATGGGATTGTTTAGTGAAGTGGTCTCAGTCGCATTAATTGCTTCAATAATTGCTTGGATCCTATGATTAACCCTCCCGGATGCTATTTGACTGTGTTGGGCCCTTCCCGAAGCTCCTATATATTCAGCTGGCCAACATAAACAGTCTCCGGTCATAGGTTATCAGAAGAGAGCGAGACCAACCTCTATACTAAAAAACGGGGACAGTGACACTATGTGGGATAGCTCTTTACCGGTAGGCGGGTGTTGTCTCCCGGTTCCAATTTTGATGCCTACGCCTCCTTAAAACCGAGTAACGGTAATAGACATCCTACTTTTTTTGTCAACTGAGGTCTGAGGCAAATGAGGATTTAAAAAAAAAAAAAAAAATTAAAAAGAAAGACTATCACTTGCCCATATTAGCGTAATGTCATTTAGGACACTTGAAACAGTGAAATGGTTTCCCATGCTAGTAATGAGAAATGAAAGATTCGAAAGTCCACACTGGCCTAACATTGATGAAGAAAAATACAAAGTAGCTATCTAAAGTAACAGCTGCAATTCTATTGCCACAGAAATAATTCACGAAGAACATTGAAGAAACATTTAGGAATAAGGAAAAGATACATGTACAGCACAGATAAAGCAACATTTCACTAGCTGTAAAGAGGCCCAATGTATTAGGCCAGAGGAAGGGTCAGCATTAGAAAAAGCATTTCAAAAAGCCTTTAAATTAGCATTACACATTTATATGAAATAAACTTTAAATCAATAGCAAATATAATTAAATAAAATCAATTCAAATAAGGAATATGTAGAACATTCACCAAGTATTATTACATGGAAATAGCTAGCGTTAGAAATACCCTACTACCACAAAATCTCAACGCTGCTATCAATGTAAATTTTTCTAAATTAATACTATAAAAATAGTTTTTAGCTTTTCATAAACCATAGGTTCTTTAGTATATGCAAAGTTTCAAGTTTGCACCTAGTTTCTACACAAATTTGCACCCATTTTTTATATGGTGCACTCTAGCAATTGGCATTGAAAGCACCAGGCCACTTTATTAATAGCATATTCTCATCAGTAAATGTTAATAAACAACATTAATTAGAAATTCATTAATACTACTCGTTTATATGTATCAGTATTATTTTGTATATATGTTTTCTTCATCTCACATTTTAAAGCACACTTTTACGGTGCTTCTACTACACTTGTCTCTGCTTCATGTGTCACTTTCTCAAACATGTGCAAAATGTACTTTCAGCTTTTCGAGTCTTTAGTTCGCAAATGTGTTGTGTATGATGATTTCTCAAATCACGCTACATCACCTGCATCTCCTATAAGACTTGGGTGATGTACACTGAATGTTCCTCAGCATGAGCCTCAAGACTGAAAAAAGGTGTGTGTGTTATCAACATACATAACAATAGACATTCTACAGATACAACACACATTGTAATGGACTCACATATAAATTAAAAGTAGCATGGATAGCTGTCCCTCTAAGAAGCTTTTCAAATGAGTGGCTGAGAACTAGATTTGAATAGCCCCAATGGTACAGCGTATATCCTTCTGAACAGGAAAGAGCTAATCCAACTTTACTGTCATTGAATATTCTTGCAACAGACAACAGTCTGAAACGTCCTTTTCTGAAGAAAATATAACTACAAAGAAATTCATAAACATTGTGGAGAAGGAAAAATTGAATTTACATGTGTTGGGGCAAGCAGTTTCTTCTCCATTAATGCTGGCATGCAAAAATATCATTGCAAAATACTGGCTATCAAAATAGAGTCAAGGTAAGTATATGTTTATACAGTTTTACCACACTTAATGCGGCCATCCGGTGAATGATCTCACACTAGATTTCAAAATCTTCCTTGAGATCATCAAACAAAGATTCTAGAATGCCTATTGTTGGTAGTTGTTACAGTCACAGGCTGGCCAAACGGAGCTGGATTTTATCTCTACACTGGACGACCCCTTTAACTCCAGGTATATGTATCCTGATCATGCTTACATATATCATCAAGGTACATTGATGTGGAATTATACTATACTCACCTACATTTACCTTCACAATATTTTGCCCTTGATAATTTCTTGCAACCGTATTGATGAACTATATTAACATCTGCGATGTTCTGACATACAATCTGGCACAGATTATATGCACAGTGCTGCAAAACCTAGTGACCATGGCCTCACAGTAACAGATGTTTGTAGTACCGTCATCTTCTGCCACACGAGACATTCCTCAAATACATTTCAACACGGCGGATACTTACAAACTAAAGAGATCTGCAACTATTTTTGTCTTTTGCCGCATTAGCTGACGTTCAGCTGTGAATTATAGGTAAACTGTGTAGACAGGGAACAGAAGCCAGAGACAATTACGGCAGCTTCCTTCATCAAACTAAAATAGCTGTCTGAGAAGCTGCAAGGCTAATGTGCGCCACCAATCTGTAAAGTGACTGGCGCACAGGTGTTTCCTTTTGGCGCCACGCCAGACACTCGAGCGAATCCCAAAAACACAGTAGCAGTAGGCTATCTGGAGCCCCACTGAAGCTGCAGACAAACTGTAATTACCTGAAGTAGCACACCAAATACAATGTTGAACTTGTCGAAGTCACGAGGCAGGATTTCCGGAAGTTACCAGGAGGTTTCACGAGCTGCCGACATTGCTAGAGAAGCACTCGATTACTATGAGGGCGGGCGGGCGGGCGGTTAAAGAAAGACCACCAAGTGAGTGTAAGTGCTCACTCAAGGAAGGGGGCCAGATAACCTCAGCTAAAAGGGCCACTGATGTTGTACCCATGGTGGATTCTCAGATGAGCAAAGAGAAGGGAAAAAAGTGCAAAATTTTTGGCGCTCCGAGGCAAAGGGACATTTGGCCGCCTACTTCCCTTGCCATTGGTTTAAATGTGATCTTTCTAGAGAGATTCTGGCAGCCTACCAAAGACAGCTGCCTAGACAGCAGATAAGTACAGCTTTGCCCTAACAAGGACGGCACTGCAGCAACAGTAAGGTCGAACTGTATTATTTCACATATGCATTTTTTTGTTGTTGCAGTTTTTATATAGCATGAACTCGACCCGAAGGTATAGGCGTGCTTTACATGAGCACCAGTTACAATACACAAGGACACGTTTTTGGTAAGCATGGGGAGATTATGTGATTTGCCCAGAATCATAGGACTCTGGTTCCCCAGTGCCAAAGCAGGCAGCTCAGGCCGTTACGCCACATGCTCTCCTAGTTTGTGAGGTACCTCATACTCCTGCTAAAGCACTCGCTGCTTCTGGGTGGGCGAGTAGGAGGCTACTATACTGCTTATGCTTGGCTTGGCGAAGCGTGTGGGAAGAGTGTTGATGGCGTAGGAGGGCTTCAGCTGTGTTGGAGTGAGTTTGTTGCTGTAGTTACACACTGAGCGATGCACAGCAGAGGCAGTGCTAGTTAGTGTACACATACCATATTTGTGAGTGCAGCTATTCTGGTCACTGACAGTGTGAGTGTGCAGAGCACATTGCATCATTAGAGAATGGTATCGTGCCCGAGGTCTGTGTGGGTGCTCCAAAGTGGCGATTCACACCCTCTAGACATGGCCTACTGATGGTGATTCAGAAAGCTCAGTCGGAAATCTGTTTCAATGTCCTCTATGTTCTGTAAGAAGTATAGTCAGAAATACGTTTATTTGGGGGAGGGCCTTTCGATTGCTTCCATTTACACCGCTTTCAGTTGTAGCCCGGCGTAAAAGAGAAGGCAGAGTTTGTTTAGCTTTTTAAGTGCTGTGAAAGAACTTGCAACGCTTTCATTTCTGTACCCTTTATAGCAATATAAACATGACGCCCCCAAGGCATTTATTAATCCTTAAACAACAAAAGAGCACATCATCACCACAACAAAATACAACTACTAAATAATATATACACAAATATTCTTGTCACACATTATAAGCCCTACCACAGCACAGTGATTTTGTTGCGTCTAGGCTTAGAAGACTTACAAACTCTTCTAGACTATTGTTGGATGTTGCACAAACTTGGATACTTGAAGGCTTAGATAAAATGTTACTAATCATGGGCATGCAGAGGAGTCAACATAATGTTTTGAGTGTGTGATACCAACTGGACGCTTCTGACCTTCACCTGGGTATACAAGTCTTGCGGTTGGATCACAAAACACTTTGACTGGCTCTATTTCATGTTCTTGGTGGTGAGTTAAATCAGTTCTTGTCCCAAACGTTTTTCACAACTGAATTATAAAAAGAGGATTCTGGAATTGGTAATGGGTCACAAGATTGTTTCTTATTGTGTTGTATTATACTGCAGCTGTTGTGTTGCAATCTCTTTTGACTGTTTCATCGTGATGTGCCCGGTTATGTTTTAAATGTGTTATGTTGCTTTGTGTATTTCATAGTGTTATATTCTTTTGTCTATTTTAGACATGTCAACAATTGTTTCTATATTTCCAGCCAAAAGCAGCCCATGGCTTTAAACTTGTTGTGGCAAAAAATTACTTACCAATGTATAAAGTGGTAAAATAGCACTGCTCCAGCTCTTCAATTACTTAATACTTCAGACTACAGTAAGCTCAAAACCAGGCAGAGACTGGGGGCCGGATCTCAAAATATTTTGACTGTCACTTTTCCATGTCTTTGGTGGTAAGTTAAGGCAGTGCTTGTACCAAACCCCTTTTACCACTATATTATGAAAGCAGGATTCTGGAATTGGGACTGTGTGACTAGCATGTTTGTTATATTTATTGAGTTGCATTGTTTCTGGTGGTGACATGTACTTTTGTTGTTTGTGTTACAGTTTTTTTGTGCTGTATTTTTGTGATGTGATGTAGTGTTTTATTGTGGTTTTGATGCTGTGTTCTGCTTCGACTGTTTTGTTGAATTGTGTCCTGTTATGTTTAAATTTCATTTTTATGTTGTTTTGTGTATGTTGTTGCATGATGCTTAGTTGATTACTTTAGATATACCAACATATGGTGCTATATTTCCTGCTAAAACTGTGCATTCCTCGAAAGTACTGGCGACAAGCAGCCATTTAGTACTGTCTAAGCTAGTAAAACAGCACTGTTTGAGCTCTTCAACTACTTAAGACCCCAGTAACCGTGGCAGAGACTGGGTCTTTACTTAGAACACACAATGCTCACTTGATGCGATACAGCTCCTGTGTCTAAGCTTAGCGCTCACTTTATGTGATATGGCCCCTAATGCTCTAATTGCTGAGCACTAATCCACAATACACTGAGATTTCATCACATCCCTAACTGCATTATAGAGAGTTATATCTATTAAACAGGCAACTGTGTTTTTTAATAGCAAAGTTGTGGCCTATCCTGCTCACATTACCACTGCAGTTTAACAAGAGTCAAAGACACAGGCTGCACAACAAAAAGGGAACTGGCACCTGTGTTGAGGAATAGTAGGACTGAAAATCAATTATAAGTAAACAAAACATTACAATGTATTCCTCTTCAGCATCACAGTCCTGAAAGGATTAGGTATTGTCAAGTTTTGATGGATATTCTTCGCAGGAAAAGGAAGTTTAGCTAGATACATAGCAGCATCCAGTCCAATGAACATGAAAGTCAATTAGGTAGTAGCAACCACTGGCTTTCCCTTTGCTGTGGCTTGCACTGCCCTTGCTATCTCTGACCTCCAGGTCACAAAGGTAGGAACCAGATTATAAAGAAAAGAGTTCTCAAGGGGCCGCATTACAGTAAAGGTGCATGTTCGTTGCTTGCACCGGGCGCACCTTTCAAAAGGTGCGCCCAGCGCAAACAATGGAAATGCACCATATTACCATGAATGCATTGCCCCCAGGGCAGCCACAAACTCGCGCTGCCCTGGGAGCAGCGCATTCCTATGAAAAACAGAGCTGCTGCTTCAAAGTCGCTCCATGTTTTCATTGTGCAGTCAGCACTTTGAAGGGAGATTAGAGATTCCCTTGCAGGCGGATGCAGTCAGTTACTGCACCCCACCTGCAAGGGGATTTCTGGGGGTCCAGAGGGCTGCTCTCAGGGGGTGCACTGCGCCTCCTGAGACCTTCTTTGCCTAGGCGCCCGCATCTGTAATACGGCGCAGGTGCAGAGGCAAAGGAATTCCTTCATTTGCATGGGGCATGCCCCCATGCAAATGAGGGAACACCCCCTGCAGAAAGCATTGGCGCTTTATGTGCGCCAGCGCTATTGGTATTACAGAAGGGGTTACACAAGCCTCTGAGGCCTCTTCTGTAATACCAAAGTGCCCCGAGGCGCGCAAATCTGGCGCAAACGCCCGTTGCACCCCCGGGGCACTCTCTGTAATACAGCCCCAGAAGTCCTGTTTAATTTCCTAGTTGCCTCTACTTGCTCTTCCCCTAGCCTCTCAGCAGCAAATAAGAGGTTGTTGGAAGATTAATGGTGGGCAATAGGTCAATCCTGTGAAGTAATTTGGGTGTCAAACTGTCCATTATGGCATTTTCTCTGTCCTTGTATTTGGGCAAATTCACATTAATGCCAATGTAGTGTGTTGACCAGAGGGAACTGTCAAACAGTACATATAGGTGAGAAGTTTATTTTTTTGTGGTTTTGGCTATATGAGAAATCAGGGTTGGAGGGTCAGAAGGTACGGGCCCCGATAGTAACAGCCTGGGTCTTTAGTCTCTGATGTCCTGCGGGTCCTTGTACTGTAAAACCCCAAACTGCGAACCAAGTACCCCTTTTTGGCACTTGGCTCTCAAAGTCGCAAAGTAGAGTAGTCGAAGGCTTACTTAGGGTGGAAGTCCTGTGGTCTAGAGGCTCAGAACGGAGCAATACAACAAACAGCAATTAAGAAATCACTGTCCAGTCAGTATGTTTGTCTTTAAAATTAGAAAGTCCCTTATTAAACGAAAACTTTAATGCTACACACAAATTAACAAATATGTACAGACTGGCAAGTCAAAACATCCTCTAAAGAGCCTCACAGCCTTCCGGGTTCTACAAAGAAAGGTCACAAATGTCAAGTAACAACCATTATGTACTCAAGTCTGCCTATGCTGGAAGCACTTCTGTCTGTGCACCTGCATCCCAAACCACTAAAAATACAATCATCTCGCAATGTACCCAACACCAACCATGGAGGGTCCACTAATAAATAGGCAGGCCTACAGGCTTTTTTACGGTCTCACTATATACATAAAAGCATTTCAACATTTTAAAATAGTTCTAACGTTGCTGAAAATATGCACTGAGGTTCGCGTTCATTTGTGTACCTTAGACTAATATTGGTTTTCCTCTGCACATTCTGCAGCAATATCACATAAAACAATGAACATTTAATTCTAAAGTTTTACTTTTACATTATCCTGGTTGCCTAACAAGCTCAGTCAACTGAAAAAGGGCTCATACGCCCCAGTGCCTCTTAACAAAATCTCCAAATTCAGGAATGCTTACTTTTGAACAAAAACCTCTTCTGGGGTCATGTATCTTATATAATCCAGGAGGCTTAGGGTGGCATTATCAGACTGGATCGGGGGCTCCTTTGAGTTATGGGTCCCATCACTGCTAATCTCTGGCCCGTAGGAGAAATGTGTGCACAGTGTCCACTTGTTGAACCGTGCCACAAATATAAATTAAGGGGGCTCAGGTTCTTCTGGTGTGTGCTTCGTCAAATCAGGCTTTTTCTTTCCAAGTGGCCACAGCTGCAAATGGCTTTGTTTGCCCTTCTCTGTTTGTCACAAAAGTGCCCCCTGGCACAATCACTTTTTTTCGAAGTGGGTGCCCTTGACTCACATGTGTGGCGCCCATGACTTGTGCAGGGACCGGATGGAAGCTGCAGTGCCACAGCTGTCTCAGCCAGCCCGGTGCCCCTAACTGCGTGCTGGCAGGGTCTCTCCCATCTCGCCCTCTCTTTATGAGGGCGAGATGGGAGAGAAAGGTAGGAAAGCACCTGGAGAAGCCAACAACCTCAAGGGCCAACTCAAATAGGTCCAGGGGTCGCCGAGTTCGGTGACAGTCCACATCTTGGTCGGCCTGTTCGCCTCATGAATGTTAGAGCCCGATGCACTCCTGGTTAACTAACCTCACTGGGGCACTAGCCTTACCCATGAGCTTTTTTTCCTTCATGTGACAGCATGCTTCTTATGGTTGGTCCCCAGGTCGTACTGCGCCTGACCAGAGGTTTAATGAATGAGCCAACAAGACACCGTAGTGATTTTCGTGTCCCAGGAATCTGGAAATCGCTAGCCACACAAAGCATGGTTAAAACGGGATCTATCTGGTGCCACTGGTCTAACTGACACTGTTTTTAATGTAGTGTTCATGGTGGTGCGGTCCAGCGACCAAGAGGGATTGTTCAAGGCCTCCTGGCCTCCGAAATGCTGTTGTTGTTTTTTCTTCTGGATCTTTATTTTCGGCCTACTCTTCCTCCATTAAGGAAGAAGCTTAGGGCCCTGCACTCTGCCATCCACTTTCTGGTAACCCTCGGTCCAGGACTTCCAGCAGTAGCACCCTGTGGCCCCAAGGCAGATTACATTGCCTACCTGAACACAGAGACTGCACAGCCTTCTGCAACTTGCACAGCACCTGAGTGTCCTCCAAGGGTCCCCACCACAGGGCCAGTCCACAGAAGTTCAAAGGAATTCTCTCTTTCAGGGTCCCCAGCAAGGACAACCCCAGTGTACACCCGATGGAGCTGGGAGGTAAAGGCGACTGAACCTTGTAAACAGAGTCCCCATGCCCCCTAGAAGTATTCAACAGGCAGGGGGTTCATCAGCACTCTGGCAATGATTATTCTTCAGTAGTTCAATTTTCTCTCAAAGTCTATCCCTTATGTAGGGGTTTAAAAGTGGAGGCAGTAAGTCCTAGAAGGTGGGCATCTCTGCTCTATTCAAGGATTCCACATCACGCCTCCACTCCAGCTGGACTGTAGTGTACCTTGGCCCAGGAAGATAGTTCAGAACCCAAATCTCATTAGGGCTGGCCCAGGGAAACATAGCAAAAAGCACGAAGGAGTGCAAATAATATTTTATTTGTACTCAGGATCCTTTAAAACACAAAAAGGTTGTTTTTCTGTATAAAGCAAATGTAAAATTACATTTTTAATAGCTTTCAACCAAAGTGAAAATATTGTGAAGCTCTCCTCCTTTAGATTATAAATCCTTTTTCTAACAGGCGGGCTGTGATGGTTACAAATGAAAAACCTTTTAACAGAAGTGTTGCAGTCACAGCAGAGATCTAAAAACCAAGCAGTTCAAAATTACAAAAAAATGGGGGATTACGTAGGTCAGAACACACCTCCTCGCAAAGTACAAGGGACCTTACCCAGGCGAGAGCCTGGCCATCCGTGCTGCCATGTGGAGCCATAGGAGCAGGCAGGCGTTTGCAATTCCACTAGAGGAGCACAGATCCTCACATGTACCGTTAGACTTAGTTAATTAATGTCCTCCGTGCAGGAGCATGAGCAAACTGTTGCTGATAAAAAGTGCTTGAGGGGTTGCCAGTTTCCATTGCTTATCTCATCCTCACGTTGTTATAACTGTTATAGACAAGAGAGACAAAGAGACAGAGTGGCAAATCTACTTCACCTCATTCTGCCTTGATGCATGTGCAAGCAGGCAGAACAAGTCAGTAGTCACTGGTCAGGACAAAGGTGCAGAAGAGGACACCCTATTCCGGAAGAACACAGGATACTGTATACAGTCAATATCACATAGAATAGTGTTGCTCCTAAACTGTATGCTTGATATTTTATATGGTCTTTTTGTTTCAGTAAATTTAAAAAACTAGTAAATGTTACTTACAATTCACAAGTTTCTGCAAAACAGTATTTGTGGGCATCATGCTTATTATAACTAAAAAAAATGTAAGGTGTTCTATAAAAGACTAGAGAGCACAAATGTATGTCTAATGAGGGAAAACAAGTCTCTGTTAACGATGTGTAAAGCGGAGGACGAATCTTTATCAAGACTCATCGGCATTGACTCATAGAATGCTCTCCATGGGTAACTCATACTTATAGAAGGAAAACGTAATAAACTCCTCATGAAACACCCACAGGTATTTCCTAAAGCTAAATTTGCACTGCGAAGTTACACATGGAAAAGCGGACGTTCTGTTAAAAAATTACCCAGGGTAGGAGAAACAGATATTCACTCGAAACTATCACAGGAGGGAACCAATCAAATGAAAATCCTCAAAGACCTCTAACTTTGTGAGTATTGACTAACATTTTCAATGGCAATATTGCAATCCAACTGCATCCAGGATTTGCGCCAGGTGGAGGAAAGAACCGGCTGGCGGCTATTCCTACCTCTTGTTACGAGTGTGAGGTAGCTTGGTTTTGTTATTTTAAACTTCTTTATTTATGCAGATGTTAATACAAGCAAGACACCGAATTCGCATGTTTTTCAATTACAAGTAAGAAAAATGATCGCCCTATCCCCCTTCCCCCCCGCCCATCAGGGCAACACAGGTCGTGGTCATCGCTGTATATTGTAAATCGTCCAGAAGCGGTGTACAGCCATCAGCCAAGAGGTCCACATGTTTGTCGTACATTTCAACTGTACAGGTTTCTGCTAATGGTCCCGTTTAGTTTGTATTAGTGCGTATCTTGAGTTCCCAGCTGTAAGTCCCTGTCCATCCCCTCAGCAAAGCACTCTATGATTTCCCCCCATGTTGTCAGGTTATCCTGCACTTTCATTTGGTTATGTTAACTACCAAGCTCTCCTCCATTGAGCATGTCTGTTGACCCTCCACATAGGTTTACTCACCCACCAGCTCCTTTATGGTTTTGTGTAAAACCTCTGTAACTCATGTACACATCATCGCTCATGCCCACCACTTTACATTCTCTGTCTTTTTACACCTCTCCACTTCCATGTTTACCTACTGGCCTCCCAGTTCTATCTACCCCACATCTCACCTCATTTCAATTTGCCTTCTGATAAATGCTGTTCTGCACATTCTTTGACCCTAGCAATTGTCTCTAAAATTGGGTGCACCTATACTTTATCTTTTGTTAAATGACTTCCTGCCCCTTCCAGAGCTTGACCTCTCTAGACTTTCCATGTAGTGATTTAGGTGCAAACCATGGTGTGAAAACACCATGGCAACAAGCCTGCTTTTGGATGATAGCTGTCCCTGATTTACACCTAAGTGAAAAATATTAGCAAATGACCTGTGTAAACGTTAATTATGCTAGTCTTGTGGGTGTTATTGACAAATTGCGCACAGGTGTGGGCAGGTGGTTAACACTAGGTATAATCTAGTATAGTTTTGATTACCCATGTCTACAATTAGCATGCACTACACTATAAAATGTGACACAGGCAAACGCGTGTAGTGCAGATTGAAACCGTTTTAGAATGAATTGTGTGTCCAGGTGACCATGGAAGACTTCTGTAATTGTGCAACGCATCTTCCAGGAATGCATCAATATAAAATCCTTCCACTCAGGTTGCTATTGCTGAATATTGAACAGAAAGTTGCCCCGCCCACTGCCATCAAGAAAAAAGGAAGAGAGAGTGTGCTAGTAGGTCATACTTCTGAACTAGCCCAGAAGCTTGAATTGGGTGCAAGTGAATTGTTCTAGAAAATATCTACAGAAAGAAATGTAGCAGATTCATGGCATCTTATTATACGAATGGGTGCATGGCTTTGGTCTGTGTCGGTCACAGGCTCATTAGGCACCCTCAACGCATACTGGGGCTATGCACCCTATTACAAAAAACTTGCTCTATCTACAGCGCAAACCCAAACAGGTACCTACACTGGGGACAGCAAGGCATGTGCAGTGGTTTTCAGAAGCTGCTTCATGTTTCGTATTGGGGCGGGGTGGGATCAGCCTGAATCTGAAGAAGAGAGAAGGCACCCCCTCACAGGCAATTGCAGTGTGTGACTACAACCTCCTGCAGGCAAGTTCCAGAGGTGAGTCTTCGACCACCTCTGCCCTTCTGATTTCTCACTTTGTGGCACTTCCTAAGTAAAGAACACTATACTTCCCAAGAGCCTACTGGCATGGTCAGCACTGGTAATATGGTGTGGGCACAGTAGCAACACATTCACCTATTTTCACTGGGACGGGACCCATACAAATGAGGGAAGGTTCCCTTGACTTCACGGGGGACCAGAATGTGCTCCTGCAATAACAGTGTATCAGAATGGGCTACACAAGTGTCTTTGAACCCCCTTCGTAATGGCACGCCAATGATACTTCCATCATTTTAACTAACCCTGGGCGGTGAACTCCGCTCACGGAGTTTTCTGCACTCCGCGGAGCATGTGGAGTTCCCAAAAACTCAGCTCGCTCGTACTCGTTAATGTCAAGTTGCCGATTGAGGAAAATCCACCTCCTGCCAACATTTTTCCTCACTTGCGCAGGTCTTGTTGTCGAGCGCAAGCGAGGAAAATCAACCTCCTGGTGAGATTTCTCAACGTGGGCGGTCGGATTTCTCAATGCGAGTGGTTGCAGCAGGTCGCGACCACTCGCGTTAAGAAACCTTCCGTTCGCGCTGAGAAAGCTGCCGCTCGAGTAGAAAATCTAATCGAACAGCAGAAAGGAGGCTGCGCCCTCTTGCGCTGAGCATGGTGCCGTTTGCACTGATTTTACAGCACGGACAAACACCCGGCGCTAAAAATCACCACAAACGGAATGACCCTAACAAACTCGGCGTAGCGCGGTGGAGTTTTTTTGTCAATTCACGGAGTTCCACACAGCGGAACTCCTCGAACTCCTCCCTCCTCCCAGGCTTAATTTTAACCCATGAGGAGAAAAATTGGGGCCACGCCAAACAACTACAATAGCCAGAAAACAAAGGTCAGAGACCAAGTGTAAAATTAAGACGAATCAGGCAGGGAAGATAGAGGCTGAAAAACGTAGAAAGAATGTTAAATTAAACAAAAACTCTGACTAAGAGCTAAGCATACACATGTGAAACAATGTGGGCTGCAGATTTTCAGTTTGCATATTGTGTGCCATAATTCGTTTTTTTTTGTTTACGTAACTTTAGCATCTGACAAATATTCTAAAAACCTTCACTACATGCCCAGAAGTGTAGAACACATTATAAAATACGAAAATATCATTTTAGAGAGAAACATAAATGAAAGGATAAATAAATAGTACATATATCTGCTATGAAAATGTAAATTGAAATGTTTCCTTAGAGTTTCATCAATATTTTTAGGTCTTGCCTGTGACAGCACAAGTGCTCTTGCTTGCAAGAGATATTCTATACAACAAGGGCCTTGGAGCCTGCCCATTGATTACCATTTGTTGGCTTCATTGTTAGCCTTATTTGCTGCCTTATAATTCTCCAGCATGTGCTGGCTTCACATCTTCTGCTTTCAGCTGGAGAATGGACCAAGTACTAATTGCTTGAGCTTGATTGCTGTCATTCCACTAATCGTGTTGTGATTGAGGTACTACTTATTTTTTTTCTTCTTCCCTGTTGCCCTTGTTGAACCTCTTGCCATTTCTAGCTATGTTTTACTGTGCCACACTCACTTCAAAGAAGCCCTTTTCTCCTTTGAATGTTTATTGTGACAACAGATGTAATCTGCTTTTAATGTGACAACAGATGTTATCTGCTTCCAGGTCTATATTCATTAAGACATGGATATGGTCGTATTTGGTTTCTTTATGTGATTGGATTTTTTGCCAAATGTAATTTTTTCTTTTCCATGCATGGGGGCATTAATAATTTGCTCAGATTCACAGGAGTGTTGTTCTGACATCTAACAAACATTGGCAAACGCAATAAGTCTAGCCTTTGAGATTATTGACTTTGCCATTGCCTTTTCTTCCTGCTGTACAGCATGAGCATTGCTGACTTTGGCAATGATTTGCAGCCATACTGTATAGCAGCGTGTCTGCTGTGCAGCATGGTTAAAATAAAAAATAAAAAAAGACTATGATGCATCCAGCACTAATCCACTTAAAATAAAACAAAGCACATTAACCCTGGCTGCATCTTAGCACTTTAAAAAAAATTAGTTTTAGCCACTTTGCAAAGCATCCACATTGCTGTACAGCATGGCTATAAAACATTGCCAGAGCCAATAGCCTTCATAGACGAGATGTACTGACTTTTCCAATACTTGTTCTATGATGTTTATATGTTATTGGTAGTATGTCCCTTTCTTCGATTAATTTGCATTTATGTTCTGGCTAGCTGTGGGGATGTGATCTTTTATTTAAACCAGGACTAGTGTACTCTTTTGTTGATGAATTATCCTAAGTAGTTGCGACTCAATGCCTGATGACAGGGTCATGGGATAACTCTTGGTTGCGACAAATTAGGAAATTGCTCCCCCCACAACGTTCCATATGTTCTCAAGCTCGCAAAAGCAGAGAATAGTATCTTCTTTTCTACATGGAACTGAAGCATGCATAGTTATCCTGTCCATCTCCCGCTTCCTTACAGCAGCAGCTGAATGTTATCGCACAGCAGCTGCACACGTGACCGAGCCAACAGCTAAATGTTACATCACAGCAACAGCACATGTGACCAAGCCATCAGTTGAATATCACAATAATAACACATTTTTAAAACATGCCTACTGTGAGAAAACACTATTTCCAAACTCCTAAATAAAAGGTTTTGTGATTTTTCCCAGTCTGAGTGTATTTATTTTAACAACTTCTAAAGCGCACAAATACCCGTAGGTGTCTCTGCGCTATGCACTGGAAGGATAAGCAGAGAGCTGGTGGACGCTTATTGCTTAAAGAGCCAAGTTTTTACTTGTTTCCTGAATGATAGCAGTGTGGGGCTGGCCTTAATCTGCAGGGGGAGCGAGTTCCACAGCAACAGCAGCAGCTCATCTCAAAAGACAGATGGGTCTGCGAACGAGCACAGTAAGGGATATTTCTGAAGTGTGAACATTTTAAGCTTTTACAAGGTTCATTGATTATAGACAACAATCCGACAGATAGACTTATCCTATAATGTTATGTAGTGATGGAGACCAGTTGGATGCCTGGCATCATTTTGTCACAGAGTCACATTACCCCATTTGATGAGGTATAGTATTAGAGTTTCGCACGCGGCAATTTACCATGGACTTTTTTTTATTGCATTCAGCAAAGAGGGGCAAGAGAAAGAACATGTAGAAACTTCAGACAATTAAATCATCACTCTGGGCAATAGTAGGTATATGGAGGAATCAAGGAAGAGGCCCTAGATATACATACACTTGAGATTTACCAGTATATTGAATTGGCGTGTATATAGCACTTTCTATGCCTCAGAAGCACTGAAGAATTAGATCACCATTCTTCTGGTTCATTTCATAGGCTAGAAAGGCTTGTACATGGCAAAGAACATATTAAAGGGACAAGTAGCAGTTCATTTGGCGGTGCAGCACTTAAACAACAAGATACATAATCTCACAAAGTCTGCCAAATGCATACATGACGCTCACAAGACGGAGAACAGGTACATACTTAGAATTGAGAACAGTCATCACATTTTTCTTCCGTCACCTTTCTTGTTGGGAGATGTATTTTGTTAAAATACTATAGCATGAATGACTACTCCGTGGTGTGTCAGAGGAAAAGGCCTACTTTCTCACAGATTTTTGCAACAAGCTTTGGTTTTAAGCCACAACCACTATGAAAGATGTCTCTGCAATTCACATAAGGTGTGCTCAGCCTTTACATTTTTTAAGAGGTAGTACTACTTACAAACAAAACTTTACTGGTTTATAAACAGTGCACCATATAACTTTCAACATGCACAACAGCACTTGCCTCGAGGGTTTACACTGTTTTCCATTTTTCCCACCCACACATATATACAAAGTTACTCTAAGCTGTATGCGACTGCAGGCCTTACTAATAGCTTGCCTTTTAAAAAAATATGTAAGCATTTGAGGAGTAATGTGAATAGCAGGATCATGGATGAGGTAATTTGAGATAACATCAGTGAAGTCATTTAACATGTCATGAGCGATTTAATAGGTTAAGTCATAAGCAGTGCATAGATATATACATGCCATGGCAGTGAAAATAAATGTGGTCCAGTAACATATGCTATTTAGAGCAACTGCACTAATAAACACACATTCTTGTATTTCTAACTACAGTGAAAAGGTTAAATTCAAGTTTATTACCACACTACAGCATAGATGAGAAAAACGTTTTACTGCTTCACAGATTGAATGTAACATTTACTTTACACATGGAAACAATTCTTCTAAAAGTCAACATATCTATTGAGTGTGATTTTACCTTGTAGCACACATTTTTTGCCATGCATCCTCGTTTTGGTCAAATACAATAAAATAATTACACATTAAAAAAGGGCATAGAATAAATAACATATAGAGATGGGCAGTGTATAATGGTTAAAAGTATTACATAATAACCATGATTTATGACGCATAATTCAAGGGTATGGCCAGTGGTGCAACAAAACTTGAGAAGCCCCCCCCCCCCTGCAAAGTACATGGAGGGGGCCCCAACCCAGCCCACCACCTACCAATTTGCCCCACCTCCAAAAAATGAAAGCGTATCAAACTAACACTAACTGGTCCCAGATCCAGTCAGTGTACTGTGCTGAGGGGGGTTCCTGGAGCTCCAGGCCTCCACACACCGCGGGGGCTAATGTTATGCCACTGGGTATGGCATCTCTCTTGTCAAGTGCAGGCTGTGTATGATCTCTATCATTGCACTTTTGGAGGGAACATACACACTCCTTGAACACTGAGATACACACATCACGTTTTCAGTTTTCAGCAACCGAGGTATCTTTGATCCGGCTTGCCTCCATGCTCATCTCAATAAACTATATTATTTACATGTCTACACGGCTAACAATAGTGTTTTCAGAGATTACAAGCTTGATGCAGCCAGATACAGGGTCTTATGTGACAATACACTAGATAAATTGCATTGCAAAATACTGTGCCCTTTTTATTTTCCTCTCTATGAACACACTGCGGTTAAAGTTGTTGAGCAATGTACGGCTCAGATTTGGCAGATGTGGCTTTGATTCTGTCTTGGTGTTGTGGATTTAGTTGAATTACAGAAGGACACAAACTGTTTTCAAACAGCTCGTCTATTTGAGTATGCATTTCTTTCATGTGTATATGCTTTAGGATGATTTGTAGATGTTCATGAACTAATCTGACTACTCAGATACCCGTGCTGTGTTTAATTACCGATTACACTGCAGGTATCAACTACTGAGGTCATGCCTTAAGATCTTCTTTGATCATTTTAGGCACCCCAACAAAGTGTATCTTCAAAATATAAACAGACATATTACATGTTTGAGTACCTTCATTGCACAAAATACAGTGGTATAAAAAACATATTTCACAGTGAGCTAGTAAATATGGAAAACTGTTCCCTGTGAAATATGGGTTTCATCAGCATAATGATAGTTTACAAACCACTCTGCAGAGCTTTACTATTGTCAGGCCTACTAGGATTTAGCAGCATGGAAAACCAAAATTATGAGCCAAGGTTATCTAAATTATATAGGAAAAAATGCAAATTAAGCCACATTCTCTGGCAGTATTATTTCACCAATTTGAGATAGAAACTCATATTGTTTGTGAACTCTGCAAAGTATGGAGGAAATTATTTGGCAAATGCAGTAAATAAAAATAATAATGCACTAGGTGCTGCAGCCACAGAATCTAAAAATCTACTGGCCCTCACCATTGTTCATTATTTTATGTAAAATGGATCGTGAAAGTTAGGCAAAGCCGTAACATTCTAATTCAAATCATGGTCTATGGTTAGATGCACCTTATAGAAAACAGCTATTTCAAGCTAACTACGCTACAATAAACATGTAACCCAAAAAATACATTACAATTAAAATGTGTTATATGGATTCTGCCTTTGACTCACCTTTGCTTACATGGGCTCTAAAGTATGTTTAGTGCAGACCATTTAAGGGGCTACAGTTGAATGCTTGAAAACTGAAGTATGCATGAAGGAAAGTCATCCTTTTTGCCCTGATCACCCCCATTTTTTGACTGGTACTGGTGGTTACTGACTCTGAAAGTGCCCTGGGCTCTGCTAACCAGGCCCAGTGCTCTGTCCTTAAAAGGTATAAGGTAATTGGTATAATTATATTCGGCCAAGACAACCAACCTGTAAGTCCCTAGTATATGGTAGGGCATGTAGGTTTAGAGGCCCCAGTGGACTTAATGCACTTAAGTGTGCACTGTTGTGATGTCTGGTGTAATTTCAAAGCCAGCCCTGCCTTGCAGGCTGGTTTTTAAAATAAAACTGTGTCCAAAATGGACTTTGGAATTAAAAGTACTTTCAAAGTCCAAAACTACCTTTTTATTACTTATACATTACCCCTAAGGTCTGCCCTAGGTGCCCCAAGGACAGGGTACCTTGCTATAAAAAGCAGGGACATTATTAAATATGTTTTATATACCCTGATGAGGAAATACAGCCAAAGTTGCTTCCCCCCATTGTAGTGTGGCTAGCTCCATAGGCTAACAAGGAAAGCTTTATTAAACTTTAATAAATTCTAAAATAATAGTTACAATAAATCTAACAACTTGCCAATGTCTGATTTATTGTAACTATTGTAGAAAAGTAGTTTTAGAACTTACTATCCTGAAGTTGCCTAAAACAGCCATGTAGCAGCCTCTTCTGATTTGCCAGCCTCTGATAGCCTGAGCCAAGCTTCTCTATGAGTAGGTGTGAGGAGACCTGGTGCTGAAACAGTACAGCCATTTGGTGGGAGCAAATTTGCTTCCTGGAGAAGCCAGGGACAGGAAAGGGGCTGGGGAGATAAACTGAACTTCAAAGGTAGAAGAACAAATGTTATAGGGCTCAGGCCAGTCCCCACTTCCTTAATTCCCAGCCACACCTGTGGGGCGAGTTAGCCAGATCTATACCGTAAGGAAAGACCTTCTCCATTTTGATGGAACCCCATTGGTTCCCCCTCCTTGCCAACCCAGAATAGGGAATAAATATGAGAGATCTGCAGGAGCCCCTCAGCTCCCTGCCTGAAACGTCTGGAGAAGAAGGACTGCCTTGCTGGACCATTTGGAATGCACTACCGAAGGCTTGCACTCAGAAAGACTGCACCTGCTGCACTCTAAAGTCTCCACACAAGAAGGGCTGTGCCTGTCTTAAAGAAAAAGGAGTAGACTCCCTAAGCAACAACAGGTAGAAAAGTGCTGGAAGAAGCCACATACAACATCCACTGAAAGAACTATTCCAGCTGACCAGCTTCACCTGGATTTTCCTAGACTGCCCAGATAAATTGTGGGAGATTGAGTCCCAGACCCCAAAAGGCAAGCCCGAGCCTCTGAACCCTTGACTGGTCCTGCTGGGCACTTTCTGACCCCTGGGTAACCTTTCAGAAGAAGATCCGAAAGTTTGGGCACTTTTTGCCAAAGTTTGATAAAAAAGCTCCAGGAGAAAAACCGGCTCAACATCAGGAGACAAGCCGCCATTGTCGACTCGAGAATTGGCCTGACCGTGCACATTCGTCCCACTGAAAGCTCTGGAGCTCCCCATCATCAATGTTGAGGACAAAGACCTCCACAGAACCATGAGCCATCATGCAGGAGAGGCCGCTGTGGACAAACCGAACATCGGATCTCAAACACCTGAGGACCCGTCGACGAGAGAAAGGCTCCAAAAAAGTGACTATGTGTGAAGGTAAAATCTTGACCGGGACCTAGTACTCATCGTATCTGACCCACACTCCATCAAATGACCTCAATGATGAGGAAGCTGAACTCTTGTCCACACTTACAGTGACCAGGGCCCTGTATAGAGCTAGTTGAGTGAGAGGATCCACCACAGGAGAAGCAGGACTGACCCTCAGAAAGAGAGAACTTGAGGCCCAGTTAGCTTACATAGCACTAAAGGCTTAGAAGTTGGCGCTGGCAAAAAAGAAATGGGTACATGAGGAGAGGAGAACCACAGGAGGTGGTAGAGAGGAAGATGGTGGCAGCAAAGAAGAGACAGAGGTGTCTAGGGGTAGTGGGTTTGACCCAAGGCTGCCCAGGTCCTCACACAATAACATAAAAAATATCGCAATGGGTGTTCTGCACTGGCGTAACCCAGACCTAAAATCAAGTCAACAAAAGAAACAATCTTGGCGGATTATGTGGCAAGTACAGTAAAATCATAATAATCCAGAAACCACAGCCACACGCAGAATGACATAATTCAAGTGCCCCTGTCTGTAATGAAGTATACAAAAAGTGATGGATTGAATACTTGAATTAATCTCAGCCACTGGTAAATACTCGGGCCCCATCCCAATCTATTGTTATTTTGCACACCATGCCACCTCAGTTTGGACCCAACTATATACAAATCAGTCTTGACCTAGCTCCAATGGGAACAGTTCAGCCCAAGCTGCCAAGCCAGATCCTCCCTGAACCAGAACACAAAAAACCCAGGACCAGTTTTTCTCTTGTTAGGGGCTCATCAGCCACGTATAGCTTGGTTCCAGTGACACAGTCTGGCAATACCGGTCCAACTTAGGGCGACATACTAAAGTATACAACAAGTGATGGATTGAATGCTTGAATTAATTTCAGTCACTGGTGGTAATTACATGGGGCCACATCCCAATCCATCCTTATTTTGCACACCATGCCTGTAATGAGTCATTGCACTGGGCTCATTCAGTGAAGCAAAGAATGCAAAAGTAGAGTAAGATATTGCAACATTGGAGTGGGTTAAAATATAGGAAAAAACATTGGAAAACAAGAACATCGAAAATAAAAATGTAATGTTTTCATGTGATCGTTCATGAAACAGCATGGCTACTACTGCCAACTTATCTCCAGCAGAGGTCTGTAAGAGGAAGGAATTATGCAACAAGCACAAAAACAAAGTAACCATTGGCTATGCCAATAGATTCAGCTTTTTTCCAGTAAGACATAACCAGGAGTTCAATGAAAAATCACCCTGAGCTACTAATATTATGAGTTTCGTAATAGTGCCCACATCAGACAAGATTACATCCGTGGCCACCAAATGCAAGATGGGCAACAGTGAGCACCTTGGTGCAGGTTCGCAGCAGAAATGTAAAAAAAGGCTTTGTCAATTTGGAATACGTCTATGTGGGTAATATAACCATAGATGCATTTCCCCTTTTACCGAGGTATAAATATTGCTAATAAGTCTCCCCAAAGCTACATGATTAATCAATAATCAGTTTTAAAGAGATTTTTGAAATTCAACCATTTTTCACCAAATATCTCACATTTTCATGTCAAATACACACTTTTCTATTTTGGTATACATATATTAAATCAACCAAGCAAAAGCTTCTAACTTAGTAGGCTGGGCTGCACAGGAGAGAGCTACTTACAAGTAGCTGGAGAGCTACCAGTAGCTCACAAGCTACTCGTTGGAGAAGCTTGACATAAAAAAAGTGAACAAGCAACACCTATACACAACAAGAGTTGCAGGAGCATCACTAATGTAAGTTTCATTGCATACACAGAACAAAAAGGGCATGAGCATCTGCAATGCTAGCTTAATTCTATCACACAAGCAGAACAGGTGAAACATGTGTATGAGAAATGAAAGTGCAATTGCCCTTTCCACACTACAACACTGCTCACTGGGCAGGTGCCTCAAACAGCAAGTTGCCCTATGAGATGTCTGAGAACTCAACATTTGCTGACCTGTGCAGGAGGGAGAATGCATGGTGTATGAAGGAGAATGGGAATGAGAGGTAGAGCAGTGGATTGCAGAAGGCAATCACATGGTCAAAGGGATGTAGAAAGGAGTGCAGGTTGCAAGAGTGAGTGAGTGAATGGAAGGATGCAGGAAGTAGATTCTGGGTGCCGGAGAGGTGCAAAGGGTGCTGGAAAGAAATAGAGGTTGCCGACAAACGCATATCCAGGACTGCTTCATATAGGCTGAGCACTGAGAATCCTGAACAGTGAAATAACTCCAGCAATCACCTTAAAAAATCTGGGCACAGAAATGTAATTTTCGGCTTCCTGGCTGCCGTCACATATCAACCCAGAACATACCCTGAAAAGTGCTAAAAAACAAACAGAATAGTGCCAGATCAAGCACCAAAAGTGGTAGACCAACAACTGCAGAACACCAGTGCTGGATATGACATCTTTGGTGTGGTTGTGGCCCAACTTTGCCCGACTCTGCACACTTTACCACTGCTAACAGGGTGCTATGGTGCTTGTGCTCTCTACTTGAAACCTGGTAACATTGGCTTACACCGTATTGGTACATTTAATGTACTTGCAAATCCCTAGTAAAGTGGTACTATATGTACACAGGACCTGCACATTATTTGCTACTAGTGGGCCTTCAGCACTGATTGTGGTACCCACTTAAATAGCCCTTTTTAAACATGTCACCTGCCATTTAAGCCTGTACGTGGAGTTTAACCTGCCATTTCGACCTGGCAAAATAAATCTTTCCTTTTGATACATAGATATCACCCCTAGGTTTGGCCCTAAACAGCCTAGAGAGCAAGGTACAGTGTATTTAAAAAGTTGGACATGTACTTTTAAGTTTGACATGGCCTGGTAATGAAATGCTCTTAAATTCGTTTTTCATTACTGCAAGGCCTAACTCTCCCATGGGATAACATTAGATTACCTTATTACATTTAATACGTACTAACTTTCAATTAGGAGCAAGTAAGAATGCTGAGTTTGGTGTCTAAAGAATTGTAATTTAAAACCATCTTCAATGTTAAAAGTTGGATTTTAAATCACCAATTGAAAAAATGCCACTTTTGAAAAGTTGGCATTTTCTTGTTCTAACTATTTGGTGCCTGTAGCCTCTATCCTGGGTCACACGACTAGGTAAAGCTGGTAGTTGGTCTTTGTATATTGCTCCCAGACAGTGAGACAAAGGAGCATAGTTGTTGGCAGGATGGCCATCTCTGACTTGAGGGGTAGGAGCTGCGTCCTACCACCCTTGCTCACCACAAAGGTTCTGCTTGAGCGCACACACACACAAACGGTTTGACACTAGTCTATTATGACCCCAAACAAGCTGGGGCTATGGCAGGGAAGCAATAAATTCCAAACACCTCTGGAGATGGAAACCTCCAGAACCTTCTCCTACTTCAAAATGGGCACCAGGTACAAATAAGTGACCCTTAGACCCAGTTCTTCAGTACACCTCTGGATCTGTGGAAGACTCAGGACTGCTGTGCTGCTCTGCAAGGAGGACTGCTACTCTGCTGCCTGAGTGAAAGGACTGGACCTGCATTTTGAACCCAGGACCACCAGAGTGACTCCAACTGCTAGTTGGTTGGTCTCCTAATCGGAGTCCAAGGGACAGAAAGGACTTCAGCCACATTGAACCGGGCACCTGGACTCTGTCTGCTGTGAGACTTATCTCCCAAATGGTGCCACCCCAGTCCTGAACTCTTGGAAGGGGACCTGAAGGTGCTCTGCCAGCCCAGCTGTGGTTGGAACTGACACAACGAGATGCATCTCCTCGCAGCTACACTTCGAAACCACTGCATGCCGGACCTCGCATCACAGCCCATATTCTCAGAATCGCCACTGCACAACACATCCTCGACGCAGGCCTTCGCAGCACAAGCCCCTCATCAACTGCATCATCACCGATGACACAGGACTTTGCATTGCATCTACCTCGGAACTGATGCTCCTCGACGTGGGATCTTGCAAAGCTCCCCAACCAGAATTATTACTTTGTTCATTGGCTTAACGTGGTCCCTGTATCCAGGACGTGCTCCATTCCAATCAGCTGAACTTGTGAGTTTGTCCCAGTCCGGTGCCACCTGATACCCACAGTTGGCTCTTTGTGCTTCTAGGCACTATCTTTACTTAAAACTTTGAAATTACAGATCTCCAGTTCTACTGACTGGATTTTTGTCATTTTGGTCTCAAATACTTGATTAGATTTTAATCTATTTTCCTAATTTGGTGTGGGATTTTTCTTGTGCTGGATTTTCACTTTATTACTGTTTGAAGTGCTGCATCCATACTTTACACTTTGCCTCCAAGTTAAGCCTGACTGCTTTGTGTCAAGCTACCAGCCGGTTAAGTACAGGTTAATTTAGGGTGAACTGGTGTTTCACCCTGACCGAGATGGTGGATGCTGCTTGAGTAAGGTTTCACCTCCCTCAACCAGTAACCCAATTTCCTACAACCAGGAAACACCCAGGAGAGTGTCACATGCAGCAGAGACTCTGGGCATATACAGAGGAGAGCAAGATCCGACCCAAGGTCTTGCCTACACTCTCTTCCATTTTAAGCTATGTTATAGAGCACACCTGGCCTATCTAGATTTGACCATGGATTTAGCTTTCTAGGCTACTCAGCTTTTATTCCAGACATAATTAAGCTATGGTTCATTGGTGTACCCAATTGTCATAAGCATAGACCAGGACCAGATTAAAATGAGATATATCTTCCTTATCTGCCCTCTGGAAAGAGACAAATTCCAAAGAAATTTTCATTAAAGAGACAAAGCAACATTGATTTTGTATACTTAATTTTATCATATTCACCTTTTAATTTGATCAGATTCACCTGTTAAGGTAACACGGCATTAGAATACTTTAGAGGTGAAGCATACTGAAGCATCAGCACAGAGTAATGATATATGTGTAGTAGTTGGGATAGTGGAGGGAGAAAAGATGGGGGGCTGATGATACAAGAACAAGCCAAGTGCGCATCCTGCTGTTTGACCACACCAGATAACCTGAGCCTCAAGGGGCCACATTGAACCCTCCTGATTCAAAGCAATTCTCTGCAGTCCTCTCAATAGTAATAAAATGTACATTGATACAGATTTCACAAAGATACCCAAAAAAGGCAAAAGTGTCAGGAGTTAGGATGAATACATCTATATTGCTCAGATAGTTTCAGTTTTCTACCAGTCTCTCTGACTACTGTTCACCAGATTTGGACTGTCTGCATGCGGGTCCCAGCACTGAATTTTTACATTTTCTCATTTTGTTGTATTCTTTATTACCCCAATAACATGTTACTAAAGGGGTGGGAGAATAAGACATTTCCACAGCTAACTTTTAACTTCCTCAATGGACACAGTAAGTAGTTGCACCGACACAATCACAGGTAAACATGTACAGTAGCGGTCGCTAGTAATGTGAAGTGGTGAGGCAGGGAGAGGGGGGATCAAAAGAAAATACAATAAAAATAGAAATAATGAAGCACTTTCCTGCTTCGACGGCAGCTGCCCTCCTCCCGATCCTCGCCTCCTTCCAGGAACTGCTACACACACACTGCACAGGCTCCCAGCTCCCAATCCCAGCGCTGCTCACATGCTGGGAATGCTATTCCCAGCATGTGAGCAGTGCTGTGATTGGTCTGAGCACCTCGGTTCGGCGCTCAGACATTAACTGGGAGCCTGTGTTGGTTTCTCCACCCAGCTGTAAAACACAGTTAGGTGGAGAAAAGCTAAGTGCACATGGCGGTTTGGCCGGTCCTCTGGGACCGGCCAAACCCTCATGCGCACTTAGCAGTGCCCACCACTCCCCCCTCCTCCCTGGTGCTTGCTGCAGCATCACTGTGGCTGACCCCGCTCCTCCTTCGGCTCAGGTGGCAGTCAGCTTGAAGGACGCAAAATAAAATGATAATAAAAATGTTTTATTATCATTTTATTTATGTCCTTGCCTCTGCTGGCTTTCAGCAGGGGGGCAACGCTCCTCTGCCATAACGGAGGAGCCGCCAACTAAACATGTAAACAATTTATGTGACTGAACTATGCACAAACCACAATGGACTCACCACAACATTCCTGTTAGAAAATCTCAGAGGACCTGTACTGTAGCCTATCCAAGGGAATGTGCAAACCTCCAAGTTTTTGGAGGGATAATAGATAAGTTACAGTTGATGCTGTTGTTGTGCTATATATCCCAGATAAGCAGATGTTTCAGACACACCTATTTCTGTAGCTACTTCATGATTTAAAGAAAGACTCAAGGAGTGAGGGCTAGTATCCTGGTGCTTCTGCACCGAGGGGGTTGCAGGAAGCTGCTCTTGCGCTCCTAGAAACGTTTGTTCGGTGGCTCGCCCAAATGACCCTGCTGCAAGTCTCTGTCCTTATACCTTGGACAAAGACAGGTACCCAATGAGGAAGTTACAGGAAATGAACATCACAAGTTGGCTACGGAGGTTGGATGGAGTTTATTCATGAGGAGGTTCCCTGTACAGCAGTGGTTCTACACCTTTTGACTTCTGTGTACTTCGAATGAATCACTACTGTAAGCCGGTGACACCTGCCTAAGCAATTTCTAGGATTTGAACAACACACAAAAATACATAAACAAGTCTACAGCTACACAGCACCAAATACAAAACTACAAGATATTTTATTTATTTCGCAAACAAAATATACAAAAATCGAAATTTTAATTGCAATGGACAGATTGGGGCCTTTTTATATTTGGTTTGATTTATAAAACAAGAAATGATGTTCCAGACTTTAGCATATTGCTTTGTCTTTTGTACGTGCTCTCTTTCTGCTGGCACTTACCTGTACTTTATTTGAGGCCACCAATTCTACATAATAAATTCTGTTTGATATACTTGCACTGTTTGCCTGATTTAGGCTGAGGATACCGACTTAATTTTTAGTCTGCAGTTTCAAATTCCTTCACCTTTACAAAGCGTTTTAAGATTTTGATTTTACATGTTGCTTTTTTATGAATATATACTTTATAAATATGATATGATAAAATAAATTAATTTTCTAAACAGTCACAGAACCCCTGAGTAGGAGTTTCGGGGCCCCAAGGGTCTGCAGACCCCAACTAAGAACCACTGACTGCTGTAGAGGACGTTTAAGGTAGTCATGACTTTAGCTCTTTCAGCAAGATGGTCCTGACACTGTTTCCAGTACAGACTAATTTTGCACATGCAATGTTTTATGGGTAACATGAAGCACCCTTTGGATCCAAATACTTGCTGCTGAAAGCTCTATATTTAGATAATCTTCCATGTATTGTTCCATCCGCCCTCACTAATACACAAAACATAAAAAACACAGAGTAAAGGTAGATCTGTTGATATATCCAGAGGTTGTACCATATCACTACAAACATCACTAAACAGATTTCTTAAAGGGGAAATAGAACAGCCCATTGCAGCACTACGTTTGGTGAGGATGAAGCTGCGCGGCTGGGACTTATGTAAAGCCGCACGATGGCTGAGGATTGCTAGTATGACGTGAGTGCAAGGAAAATTATCCGTATTTGTGACACCTTTCTCCCAGACTTGAATGTGTGTCCTGTCAACACGTCAAGCTGACAACCAAAAAAGCAGACATCAGCTGGCAGAGGTGTTAGCAGACTGAGGGATAGCTGGCAACCTTCTCCTCCGAAGGTCAAACAAGGATGTAACTATGGTGAAGTAGGCAATAAAAGAAATGGAACTCTTCCCATCATAAAGTCACGAAGTCAAAACTACTGCCACTCAAGAGGCGCAAACCCAGGGCTGCCAGAAGTCTGCTCTTTTTCAGGGACCCAACTCATGTTTCAAAATGTATTTATTTGTCAATTTTGAAGCAATCCTGTCCTGTTTATTAATGAGGAAGGAGACAACTAACACGGCTAATACCACTAGATGATGTGAGACACTGCAGCAGCTGCTTGTTTTACTTTTCCCGTAGGTCTTTTTTACTTATAAACGTGCCCTTGCTACATAAGGCACTCTCTAATGGTTTTGGTCTAGGTGGCCCGGCAAAAATGTATGAAATGTCTCAGCAAACCTTAGCTGCATGGCCACACTTGTGAACACAATGGAGGACAGTCAAGGCACCAGCATTGGGAAAGTGTCAGTACTAACCTTTCCAGTAACACGGATTTCAGGCAGTTCCAACACTGAGCACACCTAGTTAGTCGCGGCAGTCGTAACATGGGGTCCTGAGACGAGATGTGCATGTATCTAACGTGTATCTGAATGCCATGGATCTTCAGCTGCTTCACCACTTGTGGTGCAAGAAGAATTTCATCACATGTGAAACCATTCTAGCTGAATTGGTCAGGAACACATGACATTACTGATGACACAATCATTTGCGACAGATTCCTACATAGAGATCTTCATGGTTTTCCCAAGCACAACTACACAAAGCAACCACACTAACATCATCATCATAGCATTGTCGGGAAGTGTAGAATATGGCAAGATCACTGCTGTTGTCCCATCTATGCAAGGTTTTAATAACATTTACACAAGAAACAATGCAAAGTTGTACATGGAACTGTGTTGTCTCATTTTATACTTCATATTGTTACAAGGATTTCTTGAGTTATGCATTGACGTACTGTTAAATAATCATGTTTTAATTTTGTTTTATCTTTTTTTTTGTCAGAATATCATTTTATGTAACTGATCTCCTGCAAAAGTAACTCAAAGCTCACAAATATCTGAAAGGGCAGTTGACCAGCAGATACTTTGTGGCAGGAATTTGATTTCTCCATTGTCTAGTTATTTACGTATAAAGTGCTCTTAATTTATGAGATTGTGCCACATCAGGACAATACTCAAATATACATGTTTAAATCATGACAATACTCAAATGCAAGTGTTTTGTTTCAATCAGGGAAATCCTTATTGAGCAGTAACTGTGCAAAAATGGTAGTTTAGGTAGCGAAGCAATACGCAAAAACACCATCCTGCTACAGTGAAAGCTTTGTCATAGTTCAGTCCTTCTTCGGTGCCTTAGATTGGTCTGTTGCATTGTATGCTATACATTTCTAGTCATGGTTGTCATATATCATCAAATCAACGAACTGTTAGAGGTGCAACCGAGCCTGTCATGTCCACTTTCATTCTTCTCTTTCAGCCCAACTATTCTTCCCTTCTTGCTCATCGAAGCACACTTTGCATTCTCTTTTTGATCCATTCATGTCTCCTGGATATATGGGGTCACAATATCGCAGTTCAAATGTCAATCTGCAACAACATCACATCCACAACATTGACCACCACTAGATCATCATAGCAAGTAGATGTGAAGATAAGAATAGCAAATTCATACTTCTGTATTAAATCTTACCTTTATATCATAGTGAAAGTTGATTGGGTGGATACAATATGTTTGTGGGTTAATATTTTAACTGCAATATTGTGACATGCATCCATGGGTATGACACTAAATTTGGGGCCTAGAAGAGCCCCACATTCCACCTCTGAATAAGGTCTAGAATAAAGATAATGTGTATTCTTAAACAAACCTAAGAGAATCAATGGTTTTTTCCACAGAAAGCACAGCAATTAAATTTTATCGATAGAAGTTAAACATAGGACTAGCTTTATTTAAAGATTTAAAAACATCCTAAATTTTTCTAAAAGCACCAAGTAAGGCTTGACTCTTTAAAGAAATCTATTATCTAGACATAGGCCATTCCAATACAGCAGTAAAGCACAAAGAGAGATAGGATGTATACAATATACTTAGCATGAAATCATCTTTAGAATGCCATCGCATTAATCAATAAACGTCATGATAGTTATTTAACACAGACGTTGTAATGGTAATGCAATTAAATCACAACTTAATTTGCCAAGTAAAGGGATATTTAGTAGCTGAAGTTTAGTGGTTATTTACTTTATTACATGGAAAATATTGCATGGGAAGAAAGCGAAATTGCGATTTCAATAAAAGAGTAATACCTCTAAAACTATTGAAATTATTTCAATGTAAAATCGAAAGGCAATATTGTTTTTTTTCTGTTTTGCTCTGTTTATCCTTATACTTTACATTGCATACCTGAAAACAGCTGAAGTGCCTACTTTATCCAATTCTGTGGCTAGGGAGTCAAACTAGCCTTGGGCAGAATTGTATGTATTCTGTACAATCTGTGTGCATCTAAACTAGCAGGTCTTAATCACTGAGCAGTCTTTCTGATCTTGCACTGGTCCAGCACCTAGCTGTCATTTTTTGAACTTCGAGTCGTCCTTCCTGTCCAGAAATGTACAACGTTACCTACTAAAATTAAATTAAGAAAATGTAGTTTTTAAAAGTTTAATAAATGTATTGTTTCAAAAAGTACATCCAGATGCGAGTCTGAAACCGCTCCCCCTCTTATACCATGACTGATCGTGGCCTTCATTCAGATTCTACTAGCTTTGTCGTACACCGTGCCAAAGGTGCTAAATTCGGCAAGAAATATTCAATTACATTACAACTAAAACGGTTTCCCAAGTCTGCATTCAATCAGAATTTAATATTTCAAGTGGAAAAATATCTTATTACATTAGCTTGCAAAATACAAGGTAACACCAAAGTCAAAAGTCACACTTACTGTCTCTACACATGGTGATAAAGATGGTAGCACTTTCGCAGAACATAGAAAACGATCACCCAAAAACTGCAGGACCTGCACGATATGTACCAGCATTTTCCCTAAATTGTCTGTACCAAGAATAATGAACTGCGAGGCAAACATTTAACACGGACAAGAAGCACATGCCCTCAGTAGAAGACATAAGCTATTTTTTATTATTTTGGTGCCCTTAGCAAAGGGAAATGTGCATGCTGAAACTATAAAAACACAATGGCACTGTGTCCAACCAGAATAACCCTCAGAGTTCATGCAAATTTACAACAGGAATATAGCACAGAATTCTATATCATTCTGTCCTAATTATAGCTCTCAAACTTGGCCTAATAAGCGGAAAAGCATTAATATTCGCTGTACACAATTGCATAGATTTTAATGTTCCTAGCTTGAATTTCAAATTACAGCAGAAAAACAGATCTATATCGACTACACTCTGTGTAATACTTTTCATTATACCCATACAACTGATTAGTTTAACTAATCAGACTTAATGTTGTGGAATAGTGTTCATATTGCTGCGGTGCAATAATCATACCAATGCATGTATAAATGTGAATATTTTTACCTCCTTTATATTTGCGTACACTGAAAAAAAGCAGGATAAATAATCCAATGTGGTATTCGATCTGAGACAGATGTAAAATTATTTGCAAATTTGCCCCAATTAAATCATCTAAAATGTTCTTCCATGGGGGGGGCGTGGCTAGCCGACACCCGAAATGGCTGAACTGGTGTGAAGCTCCGAGCTTCTAAAATTTAACTTTCCCCCTACCTCCGTTAAATCATCCGACTGGCTCGTTTAACTTCATGACCTGAGTGCTCACGGAACCATGGAGTCACCCGGTCTAACGATCACTGCGGTCCGCCAGCTCTGCCTCTCACAGTTGAACTTGCGACTCCGGACCGGGGCCGCGAGGACGTGCTGGCCGGGAGGACGCTCCACTAGACCTCCGCTGCTGCTTTCGAGGCCTGCGGGCGCGGTGCGGCGCTCTGCTTTCGGCGCGGCTGGTGGGCGAGTGAGGAGGACGGACCGGGGCTCTGGTGGTGTCCCCCATATACTGATTGCCGGCGGAGCTGCTGGGTGAATGTGGCGCTGTATCGGGTGGGCTCCGGTACGCGCTTAATTAAAGGTGACCTGCGGGGCGGGAGTCCGAATTTCCGGGATTGCTGCGGAGATCGGGGGCACCATTGCAAGCTTCCCCCCTCTCCCCCCATCACATCCTTGACTGCAGGGCTCTACGCAAACTGGGGGTCTCGAGCACTGATCAGCGTTGGGGCCGCCATTGTTTTGCAGCGCGGTGCCCCTCCCCATCAGCATTGAGTGCTTGATTGTGCTTCAGCTCTGAGGGCCCGTGAACTTTGGTGGTTGCGGCTTGGTGGCTGCAATGATTCCGGCTCTTGAGCCTTGCTGGATCCATGTAGTGGCTTAGATTGGTCGTGCTCTGATGTGTCTGTGCTCCTATTTGTTTTGGGGACACAGGAGCTTTGTGCAGCAGCCAGTTTGAGAGGACGTTGGTTTCCCCCATCATCCACGGCGCAGAACAGCTTCACTGGAGCTTTTTGGGAGTGCAGAGCAAGTTGAACCTATACATTTATTGCAGGCACGAGCCCCCTCCGGTACTTGGGACCCATCGCCCCCTTCACTTGGAGTCTGTATTTGGGCTTGGTTCTGAAGCAATGGATACTAATAAAGGCGCTAGGCAGTCCAGCTTGGTGAAACTGTCCAAATTCGCCCACTCTAAAGTCGACGCGGTGGAGGAGAAGCAAACAGAGAGTGAAATGAAACAACCAGCTGTCACAGAGGGTCCATCGCTCGTCGACGTCATGGAGGCTATTCAAGGGGTTCGCACGGCGTTGGAGCACAAGATTGACACGGTAACGACGGAGGTCACCCTCATACGCGCTGATCTTCGCAAAATGGGCGATAGAGTCAAAGAAACTGAAGACTCAGTCAAAACACTTCAAACCTCAACAAAGTCCCTTGAGGCAGCGGTTAAGCGACTACAGGCCCAAGCCTTAGACTTTGAGGCAAAATTGGAAGACTATGAAGGGCGCGCACAAAGAAACAATGTTCGTATTTTGGGGGTTCCCGAAAAGTCAGAAGGGCAGGCCGCGGATTTGTTCAGTCGAGGAGCTAATACAGAAGCATCTACAGCCCCGGTCCCTCTCCAAATATTTTTCGGTGGAACGGGCGCATCGGGTTCCGGGTGGCCCCCCACGACCGGGCGCCCCGCCGCGGCCCTTACTCGCAAGGATACTCAATTTTCGGGACAGGGACAACATCCTGCAAGCAGCCAGGGCTGCACCGCCACTTAAATTCGAGAATTCTACTATTACCTTTTTTCCAGACTTTACCTATAAGGAACAACAGAGACGTAGATCCTTCCTCGAAGTAAAGCGGGCACTTCTTGGCCACGACCTTAAATATGCCATGCTCTTTCCGGCCAAATTGAGAGTTATTGCAGAGGGGAAGTCGTGGTTTTTCCAAACTCCAGAGGGGACCTGGGACTGGCTTGAAGGCTGGCGTTCCTCCAACGCTCGCCGGCGATCATCTCCGAGTCAAGAGCAAAGGCTGGACAGTCAGCAAGAAAGAACCGACAGAAGTGGGAGTGAATGACTGTTGGCTCCGTTCTCACTTAGAGCAGACCCGTGTTGCCTGCCAGACATGGGACAATCTCTGGCCCGCTGCAGTTACGATGAGTATTGACTGATTCTTTGTGGGCGAGGGTCCATTTATATGGCGAGATATGTAATTGGGGGTGGTGGTTCCCCTTTATTGGGAGAGGCGTCATGGACTAACAGACTGCTTGGTGGTGGAGTCGGCGCACTGCGTCATGCTGTGGCTGGGGGGCAGGGTGGTGGATGGAACGTAAAGTTAAAGTACTGTGCGGGTTGGCTCCTGATTCCGGCTGTGCTATGTCTAAGAGCTCATATATTAGTTTCTCGGGGGATTGGTAATGTAACCTTTGAGGTAGTCCGGTGGTGTAGCGTATCCCTCCTTAGATTAGACTTGTTTGGGGATTACAGGCGCTCTGCAAAATTGGGGGGTGGGCAGTTTTGAGTCCACGTTGCAGGGAGGCAGGGTGGGGGGGTTCCAGGGTTGTTAATGGGTGTTGTTGCAGTCTTTGTATGTGTGCTCAGTACAATTTTTTATGCGATGTTTTCTTCATGGTGAACTGGGTCGTTCTTAACGTTGTTTCCAGGGTGCACGAATCAAGTATTTACTATTCCTTGTGCGGCTGCGGATGGGGAGGGGGGGTCGGCACTACCCCGCAGTTATCCTACATGCATCAGAGCATTTACCGGTTGTTTAAATGAGTACTGATTAGGCTTCAACCCCGCAACTGGGTCGCTTGAAACTACTTTCTTGGAATGTGAACGGCCTGGGGGATCGTATTAAACAGGGAGTTGTTTTACAGTATTTGAAACGGCAGGCCCCTGATCTGGTTCTGCTCCAGGAAACCCATATTCATGGTACCTCCTACTGTGCTCTTAATAGATGGGGGTATAAGTTAGTGGCTCATGCGGGTTATGCGAAAGGATCCAGCGGAGTGGGAATTCTGGTACGAAGGTCCCTCCCTTTTCAAATACAGAAGACTACCCGGGATCCACTGGGCAGGTTTGTGACGGTTTCGGGACAGTGGGAGGGGAGGCCCCTTAATGTAACTTCTCTATATGTGCCCCCCAAACTCCATTCCACTACACTGGCTTACTTAGGACCCCATATGTTGAATTTGCCGGACGGGGATGTATTAGTGGGGGGAGATTGTAATGCTGCTCTTAACGGAGAACTGGACCGTTTGCCGCCCAGGAGGGGGGAGCCACCTGGTAAATTAGTGGCAGACTTTTTTGAGGCGCTGGGCTTAATAGATGTGTGGAGGACATGTAATCTCACCTCCTCCCAATATACATTTCATTCTGGGGTACATGGGAGCCTGTCCCGTATCGATTATCTTTTCTGTAAGGCCTCTCAACTCCCCATGTTTGACGGGACCTCCTTCCTTCCCAGAGGTATTTCTGACCATTCCCCGATTGTGACGTATTATGGAGGTGTTTCTCTCCCTGCCCCACGCGAAATGGTTCTTAACCCTTGGTACCTTAAAGTGCCAATGATCAGAGGACAGCTGATGAGAGCTACCCAAAATTATTTAGCAGAAAATGACGGTTCGGTGTCGTCGGCTGTAACGTTATGGGAGGCCTACAAGGTGGTGATCCGAGGTAGTGGAGTGGCGGCGGTTGCGGGTCATAGAAGAGAGAAGCGTAAACAATTGGACGATCTTGAAAAGGAGGTGACCACCGTAGAGGGTGAGCTGGTGGCCTCTCACACGCCCGCTACCGTGCATAAATTATCCATGAAACAAAAGGAATATAGGGATATTGAGGAAGAAGCGGCTAGGACCCAGTACCTGGCCATCCAACATCGTATTTATGATATAGGTGATAAGGCTAGCAAGTTACTAGCGTGGTTGGACAAAAGAGAGTTGGCCAATAGATGGGTGGCTCGGATCGTGGGAGGGAGGGGGGAGGCAATACAGGACAGGATTAAGATTGCGGGGGAGTTTGCCAGTCATTTTGAGCAGGTGTATACCTCCACGCAGTCGTCTACTCAGGCGGAAGCGGCGGAACTGCTGGTACTTTGCCGATGCCTGTTTTAGATGCCCAGGACATTGAGGATTTAGATGCAGCTTTGACAGCAGCTTTGACAGCAGATGAGGTGTCTAAGGCACGGTGGACTGTGAGGCCCAAATAGTAACTGATGGCTTTAGATACTTAGGAATATATATCACATCTGATTCATCCGCGTTTTACGAACATAATTTAAAGCCTCCTTTGCTCCGCCTTCGAGCGGACATAAATCATTGGAAAACACTACCCCTCACACTTTTAGGTAGAGCGGCACTTTACAAGATGATGGCACTCCCGCACTTTCTGTATGCACTGCAAAATACGCCATATTTAGTTCCACCGTGGTATTTTCAGTCAATCGAATCAGAGGTCCGTGCTCTCCTCTGGAACCAAGGTTCTCCCCGGATTGATCTCACAAAATTAACAAACGGCTGGTACGATGGTGGCATTGCTCTGCCTGATAGTAGATCCTATTATTGGGCCTCACAGTTAGTTGTTTTAAATCATTGGGCCCATCGACCTGTATCGGACCCTGCCTACAGAATGGACAGACATAACATATCCTCTGGTACTTATTTAAGGGCCCTTTATGGGGGGACGCGGTACGCACCCAAATTCACGCCAACGTCTTCGACGGTAGACATACGGCACAAGGCAACACGTGCTCTGGGGTGGAAAGACAAGATCACGCAAGTTACCCCATTACTGGAAACGGACCGCCTAGGTATGTTGTCGAAGCAGCCAGGGTTTGATAAATGGGATTTGATCGGTCTCTCGAAAGTTGGAGACATGTGGGCCATGGGGAGAGTAATTCCATTTAGCGATTTGCAAAGAGACTACCAGTTGCATGAAAGAGAGACTTTTCGCTACCTCCAGGCCAGAAACGCTTTGTACAAAGCTATTCCAAAGGACTCGGATTTGCCGATTTCCTCGCCTCTGGAGGATAGATTGTTGGGTGAATATCTTCCGGAGAGAGCCATCTCCTTGACTTACCGTAAGATCCTCAATCATACTCCAGACGCTCAGGAGAAAGTACATGCAAAATGGGCGGACGACATAGGGGACTTGGACGATGACGATTGGCGGGAGGCATTGGCCTCACCACGCGAGGTAGCGATCAGATCAAGATTTAAACTTATACAACTCAAATTGTTGCATCGGACTTATTATACCAGCACGGTCCTGGTCAAAATGAGGGTATTGGATTCCCCGGAGTGTCCCTTTGGATGTGGAGACGTTGGTACCTATATTCATCAATGGTGGCAGTGCCCGGTCCTCCAGAGGTATTGGGAAAGGGTTCTCGCCGGTATGTCCCACATCTGTAACTCATCTATAGAAGTTTCTCCCCGGCTCTGTCTGTTAAACATCTGGGAGGCCATGTATCTGTCACGTGCTGAGCAGAGGTGGGTTGCATTGGCTGTATGGTGGCCAAGCGCAATATAGCTACATCTTGGAGAGGAGGAGTCCAGTTAAAATACACGGATTGGGAGTCCGATATGGACTGGTCCATGCAAGCGGAAAGGGTTGTTTATGAAAGTAGGGGTTGTCCCCATAAATGGACAAAAATCTGGGGCCCATGGAATGAGAGCAGGGGTTTGCTTTGCACTCCAGTTTGCCTCCCCCTTCCCTTGTGGCGGATGAGGAAGACATCTAAGTGATTTAACTGTGGAACAATGCTGTGTGCCCTTTGTACAATATCCCGTCGCCTGAACTTGAATTTGTACTGTATGTCGTAATTCATGGAAACCTAAATTGCTGCAATGTACTGCTTTTTGTTGTATTGTGTGTTTGTTTTGGGTTTTTTGTTATGTTTGAATAAATAAGATTTAAAAAAAAAAAAATGGTCTTCCATGGACACTTCCCTGAAATCAAATGATATGTGGTTTTAAACAAATATGGGCTGCCCCAAACCAGTCCAGAAATGCAAAAGAGTCACAAAACTGCTGAAGCAGGCAGAGAAAAGCAGTGTATGCTATTGCTGGAGTACTATAACCAAAATAAAACAACATAATTATTACAGATATTTTGGAAACATTAAGGCATTTTCTGTGTAAATGTCAAATGTACTTAACTATACAAAGTTATCAAACGTAACTGACTCATGTAAATGCAGTTAGCATACACCAGGGGTCTCCAACCTTTTCTGTAACAAGGGCTACTTATGTTCAATGAAAAGCCTACCAAGCTACTAACATTATTGGAGATGTAATAGTTACCACATCAGAAAAGATCACATTAGTGGCCACCATATGCAAAGACTACCAGAAGTGATTCCTTTAGTGCATTAGGAACAATTGACTGCAGTAATGTAAAAATGCTTTGTCAATGTGGAATGCCTCTATATGGGTAGTACATAACAGCCATAGCTATAACTCCCTTAGCGTCAAGTTAATGATATTAGTAATAAAATCTCCCCAACACCGTTTGATTTATCACTCAAATATCAACATTAAATATATTTTGGAAATGAAGCCATTTTTATCAAAACATCAGCTTGTGAGTCCTGAAAATGCTCACATTTTAGTCTCTAATACATGCTTTTCAATTTTAGTATACATATATTTATTCAACAAAGCAAAAGGTTCTAATTTCATTGACTAGGCTGCACACAGGAGAGCTACTTAGAGGTAGCTGGAGAGCTACCAGTAGCTTACAAACTACTCGTTGGAAAAGTGTGGCATACACCATTAAAAGGTTTAGGCTTACATTATGAGTTGGCCGAAGGAGTATTCCAAGGGTAGAACCCACTCTGGGCAACTTCGAGTGGTCTGCTGTTTTCAAACCACAATTTTCGAAAACACCATACTGCTTTTACTGGATGCGGATCGGAGAAAACAGAAAAATGGCTGGAGGGCAGAGACACAGCCCAGCTCTACCCACCCCCTCAAGCACAATGGCTGTAGCAGACATTGCTCCTCCTAAAGAGTCTACAGTCATCCCACCCTCCAGACACTCTCCCCATCAACAGCCTCACACTCGACCTGTCTACAGATAATTAAGATTAGTTTCCTCACAGATGTCCAAACACACCTACCTAACTACAGACTTATAAATAGTGGCATTGTAAGACCACAAACAAACCTACATCTGAATTAATCTGAAGACAAATTATTTGTTTCTCACAAATTCTGCTTTAGCTATAAGATCGAGGAACTGTTCCCATTTAGCTGATGTCCTATCATGTCATGTCCAACCAGAATATTTCACTCATTGACAAAGTCTTCTTTTCTTGATGTTCCCCCCTAGTCTCGTCCTTCATCCAAAGAGACAGTGATTCCCCCATTGAATCTGTTTTACCCAAGCTAAAATGCGTACTTGGCCATATGGCTACTAAGACCTCTTCCAGGATACTATTATCATTTCAGATATAAAGCTTTTTCTCTTATTTCTCCTGCATCGACCTCGCAGGACCATAACAATTTGCAGTTGTGCTTCAATGACACCCTTCAATAAAAACCAGTTGAGTGCCCCCAATAATGCTAGATCAACAGTGAAAAATGTCTCTTTCATATGATCAACAAGTTATCCCCACATCTCCTGGCCATCACCAAACCTGGATTAAAGACTCTTAACTCACCTCATTTTGCCAACCTCCTACCCAATAAGCGTAGTATTCTCACTGAAAAAAGAAATCAGGGCAAAGGATGTAAAGTTGCTATCATTTTTCAAAACTTTATTCAAAGGAAAGAGATGCAGGATCTTCACCTATTTATTCAAGTCTCATGCTCTTTCACATTCTTCTTTTCTGCTGCAAAATATTACCCCCACTCAAGAATCACACTTAAATCCCAAACAAGCTTTTCAAGTTTGCATATCAAATCTCAGTTGCCTCAAAGTGATCAATTTCTTTAGGTGGTTTTAGCATAAAATACATTGGGCATACAAGTCCAAGGTATCCTTGGGGACCTTACCATTCACAAGGCCATACTCTTAACACTGTACTATTGTTGAATCCTGACCTCTCTGTTTTGGTACAAATTTCATAAATGTTTCCATCCTGGATGAACTTAGCTCCAACTACATTCTAAGCAGTTACAACATTCTTTCTCCTCTACCTCACAGCCTATTCTAAGTCATCATCTGAGCACTTTGAATCTTGAAAGATTTAAGCAAGCCGTCCAGAGCCATGTCTATATCTCTTCAGTCACGCTGTTGATTATTCTAGACCATGTGGAGCCAAATGATACTGCTGTGCTCGAGAAGTATCTCTCCTAAAAATATCTATCTGGCAAAACAGTAAAAAAAAATGTTCAATTATGACATCTCTCGTCAAAATGTAGTAGTAGAGCTTTGAATAGAATAGGGCCCAATGTCAACTGGCAGCTAATCTACAACTCTGAAGGATTCATTTGATGTAGGTATAAGTTTGCCTGCCCCAAGCCCAAAATCCATTTCCAAGGCCAAATGAATAAAATGGAGAACTATTCCAAAGAGCTGTTTGGACAACTTAATTTCATTCCTTACCAATAAAAACAACACACTTACAAATTATATTGATTCATCTACCTCCCTTAATTCATTATTTATTTCACTGATCTCTAGTCCTCCATTACCATTTTTTATCGATTCTGCAGTCCCACTGTTAAGATCCTGGTGTCCTTCAAAAATTCACTCCATTCGCCAGCATCTGCAACCCATTATTAAAGAACTCATCAATACCTCACTTTCTATTGGTGAGATGCCTTAAAACTGAAGCATACTCATATAACTCTGTGCCTCAAAAAACAAATAAGACCCACTGGTTATGTTTAACTTCAGACCAATCTTTCAACTACCCAACACAGCAAACACCTTTTTTTCCATTTTCAATTTGAATCTTTCCTCCCACATTGATGAAACAATTTCACGTAGGCTTCTGCCAAGAGCATGGTATAAAAACCACCATTCTAAACATCAGAGAAGAGATACTCTCTGCAAGGGAGAAAAGTCAGGTGTGTTTCTTGATACATTTAGATCTCTCTTTGGCATTCAACCCCATTGTTTATTACACATTTGTCTACCAGTTGATAAAATGTGTAGTTATGGGTGGCACAACCTTGTCACTCATAACCAACCATACCCCCACCCTCCAGTCAAGCTGGATGAATTCCTAAGTATAACCCAATGACGTGGGGCGACCCCAAGGCCTTGCTCTTTCCCCTTTCCCTTACATTCACACTCATTTTGGATGCTCATAATGTCTGTTATCACATGCATATGGAACAGACACAGATTATCTTTAAACTGAGAAGATGCATTGGGTTCACAGTTGGGTGACTAATTGATTGATGCAAGTCCAAACTTCGATGAACCACAACAGGCTTTGCCTAAACGGTCAGGAGACTGAAATCATACTTTTTGACCCAGTTGATCCTTGACGTCTCTTCTTCTTGGTCAGAGACAATAAGTCTGCCTCCAAAGCCAATTCATAAAGTTCACAATCTATATGTTATTTTGGACTTCAATCCCCCCTTCACCCTCATGTAAACCCTTCACTAAATCTATACTTTATCACTTACACTTGATTTAGTGCATTCTGCCTTTTCTCCAATTCCTTCAAAAGATTACATTAGTCCTTGCTATAGTGTTCTGTTACTTGGTATACTGTAGTAACATTTTCACTGTACTTCCGAAGAATCTGACTGATAAACTGCAAACGTTGTTATTATCGTGTTGCTGTTCAGACATGCAGTTAGAGGTTTGAGCACTATACAAAATCTCTAGATAAATAAGTAAATAAAAAAACATTAAGAAGGAGAGAATGCTTGAGTTGGTAGCTAGCTCAATGGGTGCAGTAGTGGTAGCAGGGGTCTCAATGACACAATGGATTGGCATTTGCAGTCTTTATCTATAGTTATGGAGGCTCAAAAGACAAATTAAATCATGAGAAACTTATTTTGCCATGTGAAATCTTAGATTGTTCACTACAACCAATGGTAATGTCCTGGGTGGACCACTGCAACCCCACTGGCCAGTGACACACTCCAAGATTCTTAATACACATTAGAGAAAATAAACTAATGCAAGGCAACTGACTGTAAGCTTATGACAATACAATCACATCACATTACTCCCACCCATCAACTGTGCTTGCACCCAATAAACAAAAATGCATGCTACAAAGTAATTTTTGTGGAGAGCAAGGCCACTCAAAGTCCAGTGCTGTTTACCTCGTAAATCCAAAGCACATTTATTTTTAGGTTGCTGCCTATCAGACAGCGCAGCTGCCTGCCAATGCGAAAGACATCTTGGGGACTTTCAGAAAGTTGACCTGGGAATGAATTCTGCCCGTGGCTTGGTATTGGCTTTCTGGTTTGTAACTCACATTTTCTGCCTTTACATTTGCTGGTTTATTTGTTTTGGCTGTACTGCTTGAGTTTGCACCTCCCATGCTAAAGCCGTGTTTACAGTATTCTTGTTCTTATCTCGTCATATTTGCTGTGAATTCAAAGACCGAGGCTGTGTTTTCGTGGGAGCTTGGTCTTTATTTTGCTTTCAGCTGACTTTAAAGTGAGAGCGTTTATAGGAAAGAGTAATGCAGCATACTTTCTCCCTGGAGGCTACTTGTGCCCTTTTAAAAAACATTATTTTAGACATAGGCATCTCAAAAGGTATCTTGTTTTCAACTGCACAAAGCATTTGCAAATTTTTGCAAAATTCCTCTTTTGGTGAATCCAGTTCATTTGCGAAACTGCCTGTTTAGGAACAAAGTACAAAACCGCATTTCAGTCTCAGCATCAGCCGAACATATGGTGATCTTGGGCAATTGACACTGTTTATGGCCCATTCACTTTCAAGCACAAGATAAGATCTTTTCACAGGAAAGAGCCAGCCACATTGTAACACAATTTAACAATGCTTGTTTATCACTTTGATATGTAAAGCAAATGCTTTATGACATCTGTGGCAACTCGTTTTGGAGAGTTGGATAAGTATAAAAGCACTTTTAATGAAAGCTTTTGTTTTTATGCTTAGCTACACAATAATTACATCTGCAACTGTGCCTTTTTTCAGGACACATATATTACTGGATATAAAAGATTTCCTCTTTTGTCCTTGCAGGCACTAGGGTCATGGCGCCTGCAATGGTGTAGCAGGTGCAGTGGCACAGGCACCAAAAGGTCTAGGAAACTCACTGAATGCTGATTATTGCTATATTTTACTACTAAACAAGCAGTCACAAGTGAATTTAACTTGCAGGCACTAGGGTCATGATTTGAACGGTGCAGCAGGTGCAGTGGCACAGGGGCAAAAGCTCTAGGAAACCCACAGAACACCAATTAGTTCTATATTTTACTGTTAAACAAGCAGTCATAAATGAAATTACCTTGCAGGCACTAGGGCCATGCTTTGAATGGTGCAGCAGGTGCAGTGACACAGGGGCCAGAAGGGCTAGGAAACCCAATGAACACCGATTATTGCTAGATTTTACTTCTACACAAGCAGTCAAGTACAATTGCCTTGAAGGCACTGGGGTAATGATTTAAATGGTGCAGCAGGTGCAGTGGGACAGGGGCCAAGAGCTCTAAGAAACAGACTGAACACCGACTATTGCTATATGTTACTGCTGAACAAGCAGTCACAAGTGCAGTTAACTTACAAGAACTAGGGTCATGATTTGGATGGTGCAGTGATACAGGAGTGGTTAATCAAAAGGGGGGAAGAGAGAGGTACATAGTGGACCTTGCCTCCCATATCACAAGTATCCAGGACACCTTCTCTGTGGGCATGAAAACTATCACTGATTGGATGAGTAACAACTTCCTTCAGCTAAACGCGGAGAAAACAGAGATCATGTTATTCAAAGAAGCAGTCACTAGGGGGTCACCTAACTGGTGGCCAGGAGAACTAGGCCCGGCCCCGTCCCCTAAACAAGTGGTAAAGAACCTAGGGGTCCAAATAGACCAGAAGCTGAGCCTGGAAGAGCATGCCAAATCAACCACCAGGGCCTGTTACCATGTACTCAGCCTTCTTCGCAAAGTTTCCCCCTACTCCCACTATCCACACGCAAAACCCTGATACAAGCACTGGTCTTAAGCCGTCTGGACTACTGCAATGCTCTGCTAATTTCAGCCAAGGAATCTTCCTTAAACAGACTGCAGGTAGTCCAGAATACGGCAGCCCGCTTAGTGACCAATGCCCCCCCCAGAACAGCCTCACTTCCCCTACTCAGGAAATTGCACTGGCTACCCATTCGCAAAAGAATAAACTTCAAGATTTGCTGCATGGTGTTCAAAGCCCTGAACAACATGGGACCAAGATACATGTCAGATAAGCTGGTGAGATATACTCCATCTAGGACCCTCCGCTCAGGGTCCAAAGATCTCCTCCGCATTCCTCGGATAAAACAAGCGAGACTAGGAGGTAAATCCTTTTCATATCTGGCTCCATCGATATGGAACCAACTGCCTATCCACTTACGTCTCTGTACCAACTACCTATCTTTCAGGAAGTTGCTAAAAACCTCCTTGTTCTGATCTTTCCCATTTGGTTGCCTCAGGATGTTGCAGCGCGGAGATACCCCGGTTGGGGTGATTCATGCGCTTTATAAATGATATAAATAAATAAATAAATAAATATCATATATTTAATCAAAAGAAGTCCACTAGAGAAAACCTATTCCAAATGATATCTTTCCAGTTACTCTGGTGATCACTGAGGGAAAGAAATAATTTTCTTAAAATAACCCTCACCCACCAACAGGCCCCTTGGTGGCATGCTTCATCATCGGGTCCTTCCCGCCCCGCTGTGGGACGGGCATGCAACGACCGACGGAGGCATGGGAGCACTTATTTTTGGAGGTGTGGGCTATATTACTAGAGTAGGAAGGGTCAGATAATAATAGAAGAAAATCTAAAAAATGCCTGGCCACTAGGAACCTAAACTTTATTAAACCCTGTGGCTGGTATTGTTAAAAAGGCTTTTTTTTTGAGTGACACAATGTAATGAGTGTGTTACTCATGGTCTACATGTTTCAAGCCTTCCCCTATGGCTTTTCGTCAGGACCAAGTACAATTGATCCCTAATACCACTCCTGATTAGTGCCGGGTGCATTACACCGTGTCTATTCAAGGTATGATATGTGTACGTTTATACAATACCTAATTGGTATGTCGCTTCAATGCAACCTATTTGGTATGATGCCTCAAAAGCAATCTGGAAAGATAAAAGTATGTAATTGGAATTAGCTTCTCAACATCTTTGAATACTGTAAAACAACATCACCGTAATGTGGAAAATGCGTGATATATTTTTCTAGTTGTGACATTGTCATGGTGCCCTTCATCCTGTGTAAAAAAAAGAGACGAACAAGACAATACACAACTATTAACAGAAAATGCACACTCTTTGTAGCCATAATGGTACGTGAGTTTGACCTGTATTATACATAATTGAGGTGCTCCGTTTACGTTAAAAAAACACTTTGTCCGTGCAGTACTTATCCCCAAAGAAAAACGTACATTTTTTCGATCTAAACTCGCCCCATGAGCTCTACACGGGAGGGGATGGGCGCTTGTAGTCACACTCTGAAAAGATAATTAAGAGTATGGAAAAGCATGGTTATCCATCGTGATATGCTGTTGTCTTGAATAGGTGTCGGGTAAATGTGGAGAAGCTGTACTCAAAGATCTGGTGTGCGGCTATGCCGTACTCACTATTCCAAAGCTGCTCCCTCGCCTAGCGCATTGTGCCTGCCCGTGGCTCTGTAGGTCAAAGTGAGTGCTGAGACCGTCCTGGTTAAATGGCAGGACGGCTCGTGTGCACTACCTCGTGTCAGCGGTGTATAGATGGCTAACCGACAACAATGGCCGTCATCGAACACATTCCCAATGAATCACAGCTGTTTGAAAAGGAACATCGGTGGGTTTTCCGATTGAGCACCCAAACCAAAGGGCTTAATGATGGTATTCCTTGGATCCAGTTTGCGTAAACAACGAACAAAAAGTCACTTTTTAAAAACGTGTCTACAAGAAATTAAGACTTTTTTGTACAAGGACTAAGACTCAACCTATTTCTTTCCTTAAACTATGCTGAAACACTTCCTAAGCATTAATATACACTAGATTACAGATTACAGCTAACCACATCCCTACAATCAGGTGATAAGTGAAAGTTTCTTTTCCCAGTCTTGTCATCATGATGATATTATATATAAAATAGCAATATACAGTTGTATTTGACCTAAAATCAAGAACTGGGTTATTTATGAATACTAGGCTGCAACATGTGCACCTCCAGTTTCATGAGTAGTCATCTCAATGGCAATCCAAACGAGTACTTCTCTTAAGAACACATTGAGTAATTACTCATGGCAAAAACACCTATTCATAAAATGCTTTGTGTTTTTTAGAAACACAACGACCAGTGTAGCACCCCATTGACGGCATTATTCTGAATAAAATAGTCTACTTGCGTTCTGAGTCCGTACCCCATATAGCTAAACCATCCATTTATGCCAATACCCATAGTACCACGGCAGTCTGGAAAGTCTATGACTTTCCCAGAATGCAGGAGAGACGGCCGTTACGCGGCATCCATTGTTGTCGGTTAGCGGTCTATACACCGCTGACACGAGGTAGTGCACACCAGCCGTCGTGCCATTTAACCAGGACGGCCTCAGCACTCACGTTGACCTACAGAGCCATGGGCAGGCACAATGCACTGGGCGAGGGAGCAGCTTTGGAATAGTGAGTATCGCATAGCCACACGCCGGATCTTTGCGTACAGCTTCTCCACATTTGCCCGACACCTATTCAAGACAACAGCGTATCACAATGGACAACCATGCTTTTCCATACTCTTAATTATCTTTTCAGAGTGTGACTACAAGCGCCCCTCCCCTCCCGTGTAGAGCTCATGGGACAAGTTTAGATCGAAAAACTGTACGTTTTTCTTTGGGGATAAGTACTGCACGGACAAAGTGTTTTTTTAACATGAACGGAGCACCTCAATGATGTATAATACAGGGCGAACTCACGTACCAATATGGCTACAAAGAGTGTGCGTTTTCTGTTAATTGTTGTGTATTGTCTTGTTCATCTCTTTTTTTACACAGGATGAAGGGCACCATGACAATGTCACAACTAGAAAAATATATCACACATTTTCCACATTACGGTGATGTTGTTTTACAGTATTCAAAGATGTTGAGAAGCTAATTGCATTTACATACTTTTATCTTTCCAGACTGCTTTTGAGGCATCATACCAAATTGTTTGTATTGAAGCGACATGCCAATTAGGTATTGTATAAGCGCACACATGTCATACTTTGACTAGACACGGCGTACTACACCAGGCACTAATCAGGAGTGGTATTAGGGATCAATTGTACTTGGTCCTGACGAAAAGCCATAGGGAAAGCCTTGAAACATGTAAACCGTGAGTAACACACTCATTACATTGTGTGACTAAAAAAAACAAACTTTTTTTTAACAATACCAGCCACAGAGTTTAATAAAGTTTAGGTTCCTAGTGGCCAGGTATTTTTTTGATTTTTTCTATTACTATCTGACCCTTCCACTCCTACTCTAGTAATATAGCCCACACCTCCAAAAATATGTGCTCCCACATCTCCGTCGGTCGCAGCACGCCCCTGACCCACAGCAGGGCGGGAAGAACCCGATGATGAAGCATGCCACCAAGGGGCTTTTTGGTGGGTGAGGGTTATTTTAAGAAAATTATTTCTTTCCCTCAGTGATCACCAGAGTAACTGGAAAGATATCATTTGGAATAGGTTTTCTCTAGTGGACTTCTTTTGATTAAATATATGCAGTGATACAGAGGCCAAAGGGTATAGGAAACCACCTGAACACTGAGAATTGCTATATTTTACTACTAATCAAGCAGTCACAAGTGCAGATACTTTGCAGGCACTAGGTTCATGATTTGAATGGTACAGTAAGTGCAGTTGCGCAGGAACCAAAGGTGTAGGAAACCCACTGAACAGCTATTATTGCTATTTTTTACTACTAAACAAGCAGACAGTAGTGTTTTTTGTTCTTTTGTAACCAACTGCACCCAAAGTAATACAAAGCCTAAGGCATCACTGTAATAAAAGTGGTCACCTATTGGACTTTTCTGTCTACCCACAACTTACGTTTTATTCAGCACATTTGTATGGCACATTTTCACACTTTTTGTATGGTTCTAAAGTGCTTCTGAATCTGGACACACTAACACCTTGGCAAGGGCATTCTCCATTCTATAAAATTAGCACTTCAGCTGTTGTAAACACTATATAAATACTTATAACTTACCATATGGCTTTCCATTCAAAGCATTGGCAAAGCCAATAGAGCTAACCTAAGTGAGGTCTATTGGCTTTGTCAATGTTTTGCACTAGCTTCAGTGCAGCATAACTGAAAATAAAGAAAAAGTGCTATAACGCATAAAACACTGGCTAGCATACGTAACTTCC